>CM059584.1:10798125-12176250 GCA_030407085.1 Trichopria drosophilae | reverse complement strand
ATTTTGTAAAATTAAACACTCTGACATAGTAGTCATTAGCTTCATAGTTTCGTCCATTTTGTATTTTAAAAATTAAAAACAATTTAAATTTAAAAATGTCAAACAAAACAAAAACAGATGTCAAACAACTAAAATAAATTAAAGGTCAAAAATAAAAAAAAAATAAAAAATGTTAATTTCAGTAATTGTTAAATTATATTAAAAAAAAAATTAAATAATTTGAATTAATTTTTTTTAAATAAATTTCGAAATGAAATAATGGTTTAAATGCCGATTATTTTATTTAAGTTGCCCGAAAGCGCATAACGTGTAATGGCCTTTCTCAAAATGAAAACAATAACCCATTAAGCCTTTGACTATTTAAATGTATTATATATTGAATTACTTTAAAATTGATTTCATGAAATTCCTCTTTTTTTTTTTTTTAAATTTTATAAATAACGAAAATTATATATATATATTTTTTTTATAATTTATCTATTAACAATTATAATTTAAACAATTCTTTAATGAAAATTATTTTATTAAATAATAATGCAATCATTAATTAAAATAATATTTAATTTCCTTTATATATTCAACTGAATACCGAATTACAGAAATAATAAATTTGTCCCTGTAAATTTTGCATTCAATTCCAAGAATTGTAAACATTATATTCTAATATTATAATTACGCTCGAAAATCAACACTACATAATTTTTACTTTTTCTAATTTATAATTATTTTTTAATATTGACAAATTTTTTCCTAAAACGTTTTTTATATTTTTTTTTTATTTTTATACTAATCACTATACTTAATCTATCATATAGTTAAACTAAACTAAAATAAATTTTTAATCTTAACTAAAATCTTATATTAATAATCAAATATTGTACGTTATATAAAATTGTATTTAAAACCATATAAATGTCCATTTAAAATAATAATATATCAATTACGTTTACGTGGTTCAGCAACGGGGCATAGCCATAATTAAATTTATGTTGCTGAAACACGTATCAAAATTTCTTTTATCATCAAAAATATAAATACATAAAACACTTCCAAACACGGTTTCAATTTTAAATAAATATAACAATAACTGTCACACTTTCACTGATTTAAAATTTCACAAAATAATCAAACGCAAAATTTAACTGCCACATGGTTCAAAAACGGGGCTAAGCCATAAAATAAAATTAGATTTTTGAAACACGTGGTCAACAAAATATAAAATATTGTTTAAAATAATTACATCATTTATTAAATTTTTGTAAAATTTTATTATTATTTTTTTTTTTTTTCACTTTTCCTGAAATACAAAAATTATTATGCAATTATACACTACAATATAACATATATAATAATTATAGCGTCAATACATCATTACATCATCAATATAACATATAACTAATGTATAATAATTAAATTAAATTATAAATTTTAAATTGAAAATTCATTTACACATGCTAAATTAATTTTAATAAAAACAAAAATAATAAAAATTTAATTTCAATAATTATTATTAATTCAAAGTCAATAACATTAATAAATTTGATAAAATTAATACAAATGAATAAAATCGATAAAATCGACCGAAATCTCTATCCCACTTCTGACACCAGTTTGTTACGTGAGCGATTTCGGTTGGTTTTATGGAATCAAGCTGTAATAAATTAAATAAAAAGGAATATAATATTACCTTTATTTCCTTGCAGTCGTAGATGAATTAAATAACCAAATATTAATCCACTTTTCAACAAAAAGGAATTTATTTAAATTACACTAAAAATCGGGTTGAGTCGTTCCACAGCGGCGAGCACCTGCTCGAGTCGCATCCAAGATATCGAGTGACGAAACGAACAACCTAGCAAACGAACTTGCAAAAGGTCGTTAAGTTTCATAAATCAGAATTTCGCGAACTCCTAGGTAATATCACTTCGCGAAATTGATTAAGAAACGTCAACGGTGACAGCGCGTTCAATTCGAAACTGTCCATATTTTGACAGTTCGTCACACACATTCGTAAACATACACAATCACACACACCGCTCGGACTTTATTATTCATTTTGTAAACATTGCGCGTATAGCTACATTTAATATGACATTATACAATTACGAGACGTACATGGTTCGTAACACGTGAAACAATTTTTCAAAAAATCTATTTTTTCTGCGGGGTTCCAACCCGTTTAAAAAGGTACTAAATCTAATAAAACTGTTCCCAAAATCCCAATATCGACACCAATTGAATTAGCTAAGGGGAAAATAGAAAAACGTGTAACATGTTTGCTTCTATACCTTACAACTATGGGCAAAGAATTTTATCAAAATTTATTTAAAAACTCAAATGAAAAGAAAGATAAAAAAAGTGCCAAAAAAAAACACTATAATATTCATATTATACGGAAATAAAACGCGTTCCGCGTTTCGCCGCTCGCTTTATTGAGAATCGCAATAACTTTCCGAATTTAATTCCAATCGATTTCAAATTTTCGAGAAAACTTCCTCTACTTTTAAGGAACAAATTACTCGCTTGAATTTTTTTGAAATCGAAAGTTTCCCAAGGACTTTTCGACGACGTAGCTGATTATTCGCGGATCCAACAGTTGCCATTAAAAAATTAATTTGTTGATAACGAAATTAACTTTTACAATGCTTTAGCACTTCATAGGCATCGCTAGGATCTGTTCGGTGTACATCGCAAATTTCATACAATTTTAACAATAATTCGCCCAGATATGACGATTTATGTTTTAAAATGTAATTGAATTTTTGGTTCTAAATTTTATTGTATTTATTTATTTATTAAAACGGAAACTATTCATTATTATTAAAAAATTCTTGGGAAAAACTTGCTCGGTTTGTCATTTTCTACATTCATGTATTATTTTAAAATCGAAATATCTACCTTTAAATATTGAACGTTTTTTTTTCGTTGGACAAAACTTTTCCGGTCGTTCGAGAGCCGAGCGAGTTATAGAATTGAGCAGCTCAATTGCACCATTCTTATATCATGAGAGTATAAGAGTCTAGCAAATTTTGCAACATGGCGGCACAAACGGAATGCAAACACAGTATCAAATCATACTGTGTATGGGCCAATTACAAGTGAATCTAGTTCAGTCAATTTGCGATATTTGTACTGACCCATCTTAGACGCGAATAGTTTTAACAGATGCATAAACACTCCCAAACACTGTCTTATGCGGGGTATTAGAATTCTAATACCCGGTAAATACACTTTTCTCAGTGTATTATTCTTAAATATATCAGAGTATTACGTTGTAGTTGTATTTTGTTTATTTTGCGTAATATTATATATTATATTACACCGTAACATTACACTATATTCCGGGTAAACTCCGCAACAATTTTTCGCACTTGAATAACGCATCGTTAATACGGTTACATTACACGGTAAGATATTACTCTAAACAATTAAAGGAATAGTCGAGTTGCATTACAGCGTAATAGTCATAGTTAAGAAACGATGCTATATTATACTTAAATATATTACAATATTACGTTGCAGTGGTATTAGGTGTATATTACGTAGTAATATATTACGCAGTAATATTACACTAATATTCCGGGTACATTCCTCAGTAATATATTACACCTTATTAATACATCGATATTATCGTTACATTATTACACTACCATATTAAATAGTCCTATTACCTTCCGTAGTAATACATATGAAACTATACGATCAGAGTAATATTCTGTTGCAGTACTGAAACGCTATGATATTACGTTATATTACACTAAAACATATCACAATATCACGTGGTTGTGGTTACCACTGTGGTATTATAGTACTTTTCGTAACATGTGCGTAAAATGGAGTTTTACGCACCGAGTGCATATTGCGTGCATGAGTGTGGCGCAATTGCACGAGTGCGAAAAATTTTACGCATGCGTTGCGAACATTATTTTTTGACACTGTATGCGGAAAATTCTGTAAAATTAACGAGTGTGGCGAAGGGGGAGGGGCAGGGGGTTCGGGAGGGGGGGAGCCCCCCTGATCATATTCTTTTCGCTATATAATGATTTAAAGCTATTACTACCTTCTATCGTGCATCCCCCCTCCACCAATCATATTTTATTAACTAGATCTTAATTTTTTTTTTCGGAGGAATAGTATCTGATATCGTATCCGTATCACTCATTTTCAGAATTTTTAAATCTACACTATACACCTTTATCACTCGATGACGCGAAAGGAATTGATTGTATTTTTATAGATGTTGGAAATCGTTAATAGACCGTTCAATGTTCCGGAAATGTAAATAAACAACCCCAGTACGAATTGGAAGTAAAAATTTCTTGATTTGTTGTTTGTTTATACAACGTAAGTTCAGTGACCGTGATTGTAATGTAGCCTATTTACATGATATGG
The DNA here is from genome assembly GCA_030407085.1 of Trichopria drosophilae. Classification (NCBI taxonomy): domain Eukaryota; kingdom Metazoa; phylum Arthropoda; class Insecta; order Hymenoptera; family Diapriidae; genus Trichopria; species Trichopria drosophilae. The sequence goes on along the minus strand of CM059584.1, from coordinate 12,171,858 downwards.
ATAAAAGAACATGTAAGATAATTGAAATATTGATAAATATTTATTTGTAAACGATTTCCAGGTCTACTGCAGAAATTAGCCTAGTAACAATTTTGCGCATACGTATGCGTAAAATGAAAATTTTAATACTAAAAACGGTGCGTAAAATCGAATTTTACGCATACGTGTGTTAAAAAGTTTATATGTAGTAGCCAGATATGACACAGTAACATTACAATAATATTCGGTGAATTATTGTATTATCTTCAATAATACATCACACTGAAACAACGCATCGATATTACGGGTACATTACTCGTACCATATTTCACTAAATGGATATACAGTAATATTCTAATATCATGTTATAAATATAATATATTTGTATCCTGACAGCATGTAGCAAAGATCCGAGACAAAAGTAAGTGCTGACATCAGGTACCATGATGAACCCGCTGTAAGGAAATGTTTCGATGCAGAATATTCGCTGTACGGGATCCCTTTCCATCTGCGCTATTTCCCCTCAAGTTTCGGATGGGTAAGCTAGGAACCAATGAGATTCCGGGAGTGGGGAAACATAGAGTTACGTGGGGATGTTCGCCACGCCTCTTATTCCTTATACTGAATAAAATCGTTTCCTTATAGCAACTGAATTCCTTATAGCGAAGTTCCTTATATCGGGTTTCTACTGTATTAATTTTTTGTCTGGGGCTTTCCAGAAAGCTTAGATAGTGTTATTAACTTTAACTTGTCAAAACTTAAACACATAAAAAATGTCCTACCCAAATTAGCTTAGTATTCGCTCGTATAGCTACCCATATAGAATAGTGTTGACATAATTATTTGTAAGCGTTGAATGAAAATGGAACTTTCTTTGAGGCCAAAAACTATTTATCTCCTTTAGAATCAACCAGCATTTGAGACTTCCCAGACTAGATAACCTCTACACCGTTACAAAATGAAAGTATTAATCGTGTGCTACTGGTAACTAGGGCTCCATTACTTGTGTAATTGCCCTTCATTCTCTCCATAAAAAAAATAGAGAGCTCAATTTGCCTACCCCTCGGTTGGAGTAATGAACTTAAACGACTAGACGTAGTGTGGACAATTAGCTTCGTAAGCCATCGCGAACATTATGAAATATCGCATTCAATTTCTTATGTAAATATAAAATTGAAAAACATGCCGCCCCTTTATGCTTATACGGTACCTATCGCGGTACTCTTCGTGGTGCGTATGTAGGCATGCAACCGTACGGTTCGCAAATACACCTTCACCGGTATAGACACCTGTCTCTCTTCTACTCTATTGTTTCTTCTCTCTTCCTTTCTCTTTATTTCTCTGTCTCTCTCCTGCTCTATCTCTTTCATTGTCTATATTCCTCTCTTTCTCTTTATAGCTCTGTGATGTTCCATCTCTTTCTCTCTCTGATACGAGACATCACTGGTGTGGCAGCAGAACTGACGACGGCACGACACGACATATCGATCACCCCAAACCACCACGTGCCACTTTGTCACTCTCTCTCACTCTCTCTCTCTCTCTCTCTCTCTCTCTCAGTATAGGAAGCCGTGAGCCAGGCTGCCTGCCCCTGATAACTCACCCCAGCGATGCAACCCCTCGATTTCGTGGGGCACATACACGCTAACCGAAGACACGCGCCATCCTCTCTTTTCCGCCCTGTATCATTCCCTCTTTCTCTCTATCATTTCCGCCCGCACTCTCTGTTCACTTTCGCGGCACCCTACCTTTTCTCTTCGCGCTAATTAAACCCCAGCACTTGACTCCCTGTATACCTGCATATATACGGCTGAATTGCCGATGCAACGCGTTCTGTAAATACGCCCCTACCTCCGTCACCAGGAAACTCCCTTTCCCCTTCAGGCGTCGTTCGCCGGTAAACTCTTTACATTTCGCGGATCAAAAATCTCGCTTGTTGCGCAACCATTCTTACGCTCTTTATGAAATAGATGTCGAAAGAGGGTTGGGAAAGAAAGAGAACAATTGACAAATTTGCGACACGTCGTTAAAAGATTTTTAGGCAAAGTTCGTTTCAAATGCAATAACAAAAAAAAAACGTTATTTATGGTTCACGTAATATTTATGTAATAAGTTATGGAAACGTTACGTAACTATATAACCCTTCGAGATAATACTAGCAGGTAAGTGCTGTAATTGGTCGCTTTATTAACATTTTTTCCTTAGCTCTTTTATCCTCAATACACTTTGGACTTCGGATTGTGAGACATTTTTAACAAAGTTAAGAAAGGTAAGGAATAGCTTAGAGATGAAATAAATATAAGTATTATCAAGACTGTTTGAACCGTATCTGACATTTATAAGACTAGCTAACAAATCTGGACTTTCGCTGATACTCTCGTTTCTAGTTATTTGCATCCAAATCAAATTTACTATACTAACGAAACCAAACATAGCCAAGGAAAACCCGGCATTATTGAAATTTTTGTCTTTTCTCGCTCCTTGCTAAAAAAATAAGCGAGTGAGTGCGATTATCTTCTGTACATGGAGACGAGGAAGAAGTGGGAGATCGACGTCACACAGTGGCGTCGCAGTGAGGACTACTTTATCCCCACCCTTTCTTTCGGAAAATGGTGGACACATATTTCCATAGACTTACATTTTTTCTGTGTACAGTTAAGGAACACATCATTAGTGTGACGAACAAGACCAAAGTACTGGTGAAGTCGCTGAGCAACATATTCAGAGTTTAGAGACCGCCCGAGCGAGGGTGTAAGGAACATAAATGTTGCGCATCAGAAGAAAAAGGGAGCTATAATGAGCCAATGATAATTGGCTAATATTACCAGCAGGAACTCCATGCTCCTATCCTATTCGCGTACCTGTTTGGTACAAATGGGAATTTCGTATTGGTGAACCGCGCTCCTACTGTTGGTCTATTGCGCATCTAGGGGAACTCTTCACCTTGTATCATTACACTCCGGCTATAGTCAGAACCATGGTATAATAAGAAAGGCATAGCAAGACGCATGCTAGAGAAGGGGGGAAAATCGAGAGTGACCAACCACAATTCTGTAAGACTTTTTAGGCTACTGTATTGTTTGTGAATTCTCGGAATCGAGAAAACTTATTTTGTTGTGATTGGCTGTTCACTGCGCATCCTCCTAATTGCTATACCTTTCTGATTATACCATGGTCAGAACCAGATTAGATGATAGTCGTAATGCGAATTGGTCGGGTTGCACCCAGGGCCCTCTTTCTATTCAGGCCAAAAATAGTTAATTCTTTAGTAGGGTTAACCATGCAGGATTACAGGTGAGACCCTGTTGCTATTCGGGTCAATTTTTCAGTTCAGCTTCAGGACCTTTAGTTGGGGAGACAAAATTACTTTATTGGATTAAAATGAGCTAATGAGCAGTTTTTCTTTGGTAAGTGAAATAGGTGCTTACAAAATGACCACCGCAATAGTAATAGCAGCGGGTGCCCTACCGATAAATCTTCAATCGAGATTATCCACTGAAGATATTTAATAAGGTTTGTTGTAGATATCAGATCAGGTTAAAACAGGTCTTTTTTTTTATTTGGCTGCACCATTCTCAGCAACCCAAAATTGCAGAAGCACAATTCAAATTCAAAGAGTCAAAAGCTTAAGGTTAAATAGCAACAATAATAATGACTTCATCAACAATCTGTCGGGAATCATGAAGGAGATGAAGAATAGCAAATTGTGTTGTATGGTACTCACAGAACTCGCAATGTACGCGCACTAGCTTTAACCAACTTTATTATTTCGAATCTTTTTAGTTAGTATCAATCGCCTTCGGCTCCGGCCGCAACCCTTCACATTCATAGAATGAACTTTTACGCACTAGTTTCATAATGTACTATTATTCAACGATGTAAATTTTCAGATGGGGCCCTGTGATGCCTTTAATACGCAATGAAAGTCAGGAAGTGTAAAGTTGCATGGCCTTTATTATGTTTAGTAATAGTTATTATGAATTTTAATGCAGGTTAATCTGTAAAATAGCGATTGCCGTGTAATATTAAAATGCGACACATTAAATTTAAATGACTTTTAATGTCAGATCTTAAATTTAATGTACAGAAATACATCACGTAAATTTAATGTCATTCTCCATAGAGTTTCCTGTATATGAGACATTCTTTTACAAATCGGACTCTTTCTGACCGACGAAATTTTAAATCGCTTCATAATTATTTTATGCGATCTAGATACAAAATCAAAGTAAATACGTGTATCGGGAAACCAAGAAAAAATTTTTTTTTGAAACATCGGTATTTGAAGTTTTAATGTTGTGCGTTTTATGGCCATCTTGAAATAATCGTATCTACGGCAATTTGTGACGAAAAATGAAATTTCTTTTTTCATGTTGAAGCCAAAAAAATAAGCTTTCTCGTGAAATATTTGTCTGTCGCATCAAATGAAAAATTACCATTGTTTATAACAAATAAATTGTTTAAAGTTAATTTACGCAAATATTACCATTTTTTAAATTTAAAAAATATACCATTGAATTCCTCGTCAAATTTCCTTCGAAAAACATATTTTTCCAGAATGGTTGTGAAATAGTTGCTATTCGAAATAAATTAATTCTTCCACCGCACCTCTAGTACCGCGCGCCTGTGCCGCAGATTTAGCAGAAACATTGGAAAACATGTTCGATGATAATTATATTGAATGTGTGACTTATAAGCAATGGACATGAGTTGATCGGACAACGTTGCAAACTCTAATAACGCCGGTAGATGAATTTATACATTGATGTAAACACATGAATGTTTCCACAAAAAAGTACTCCGAATATTTAACGCAAGCAACCTAAAACTTTGTTGTCTAGTTTCTAGACGATAATTTAGGTAATATTATGCAGACGATAACTTATAAATTGTCTGGACACTTTTTATGGAGTTCCTGTTCAAATTTTATCGATTTTTTGTAGTTTTGGAATAAACGTTTTTTGAGCGTGACTATTATTAGGAAAAAGATTGAAGACAAAATTCAGCAGCTTTAATGTGAGCATAATCCTCATCATCATCATCCTCATCGACATTATCATCATCATCATCGTCACTGCTATTTTCTTGAATATTTTTATCAGTTACTTTGTACACGCTGTGCCTGAACCAAAAAAAAGTTACAATAAAATGGACCCAAAATCGGTTTCGTGGGGATCATTCTGCATTATATTAGAAGTAAATATCCGTTGAGATCAAAATCCTAGCTGATCCTTTTCTCAGGATATGGGCATTTTCGTTTATTGAATTTTGGGTTTATTTACAGAACATCCAGTTTTAACATTTCTAACTGCATGCAAGCTAACTAATAATACAAAAAACTTCTTAAATATTTTTTTGTATGTATATACACGTAAAAAGCCCTTTTAAACAAGACTTGAATGTTTTTTCATTCAGGTCTTGTTTTGACACGTGTATACATATAAAAAAAATATTTAAGATACATTTGTATGATTAGTTAGCCTACACTTAGTTACAACTCTTCAAACTTGACGTTTTGTAAATAAACGCAATAAGTTCAATGAACGAAAATGCCGATGAAGAAAAGGATCAGTTAGGATTTTGATCTCAACGGATTTTTATTTATAATATGATGCAGAACAATAACCACGATACTGATTTTGGGTCCATTTTAGTCAAACTTTTTTTTTTGGTTCAGACACAGCGTGTGTATGAGCTTATATACTCAGCAAAGGCACATGGGGGTTCTTCATAATTGTGATGACATGCTTAATATAATTTAATCTGATTCTATGGTTATTAGTGTAGAAAACAGTTTAAATATAAACGGATGAGAAAGGGTGATCTGATTGCCAAACTTACACGATACAAACGGGCGATTCCCACCAGGCGAATATTCGTGAGATACTAATTGTTGACTTCTAAATTAATAGCGAAGTAAAATTTTTCCAAGAACCACGGGAAATGAAAAGAATAACAACCGTGAAATGTAAACAACATACGTTAATGATTATTAACAGTTCGCTTAATCTGATATACGCCCTTCTCCAATCCACGGTTATTTCGTACATATTTAGAATGATTTTGCTGAATAGTTATTATATCCACTATGTAGAGAGTTTTGTAACAAAATACTGAGCATTGACTTCACATTAAATTTCATGTCATTTTTAACAGTGTGACTAGGCTAATAGAGATTCTGTGCATAAGAGTTGAGTCTGCGATGTCAATAGAAAATTTGATTGGTTGACTAAAAATTTGTTTGAATAGAAATTTCCGGTTTCCAGTGGTCGCTGATGATCAATCCGTTATCATATTTTCGAAATTCAAAACAGCGTATTAAATATGGCAAAACAAAATCCGAAATATTTCCTAATTAAGTAGAAAGTTATTACTCGGGAGTATTGGTGATCCAATCCTCCTCAGATTTTCTAAATTCAAAATGGTGGAGACAATATGATGTACAAAATGCGAAAATTTGTATATTTATTTGTTATTTTTGTATAAAAATATCTGCTATGACTTTAGATTAGCAAACAGATAAATCAGAATACGTTAATTTTGCATTTTTCATTATTAAAGGTAAATGATAAGTAAGCGAAATTTTTAGAAAATAAGGAAAAATAATATATCTATATTGTTTATTTATTATTTATTAGGAGATCGTAAATAATAACAATTTATTTACTAGATTTAAATAGTGGAAATTAAACAATGGAAAATATGTATTTAATTATGAAATTTATTAATTTTGAAAATCATATTTCAATTCCCTTCAAATTTGGAAATGGGGAGCGGTACCCAGAGATATGCAAAATTACTAAAATAGGATAAATATTTGATAATGTTGAGCATTCTGTTAACATAAATCTAATATAGCCATCAATAAATATGACAAAGACACACAAAAAATCGGTGTGGTGTTTGTTTATTCATTCTCGCATACAATATATCGTACAATCTACATAATAAGCAACTAAATGTTCATTAATGATATAACCAGTCTTCGATTTTAAGTCATATTTACATTTGATATCGATGGTAACTTTTCGAAATTTTTTAGATTATAATCTGAAAAGTTATTATAATTTTTTGTTAGTTTTAAACATATACTAAGGTATAATTTTTCAAGCAAAATATTATTTGCATTTTCAGTGTCGTAATCGGCAAATCGTCTAAATCTAGACAACACCATTTTTTTGGTTTAAATGCTTTATGTATTTTTTCTTTTTATTTATATTGTAAACACGATAGACGTTTCGTAATAAAAGCCTGATTTTTTTAAGGTTTTTTTTAACTTCGATTCATTTTTTATCATTACCCGTAGTAGAGCCTCATTTATGTCTATAATTGGCAATCCTCAAGATGGTGTCTGAAATTAAAAAATAAGAAACAAAAATTGAGGACACTAACTAATAACGTCGAAAAATGACGAAATTATTAAAGGGCATAGGGGGTTAACTATACAAAAAATGCCCCCACAGCTCTGTCACCCGAACTGGGTCCATATATTGCTACCCCGATGACTATAAATTTCTGAAAGTATGAACTCAAAATTCGCTTTTTCGAAAAAGTTATGGAGGGGGAAAGAAAAATAAAAAAACTGATTTTTCTCGAAAACTACTGGATCGATTTTAATGAACTTAAAATATGTTAGAAACGTAGGTAAGACAATTTGAGAGAAACAATATGAATTTTTTTTTTTTGTTTTTAATAAGTAAAAAACTGGTTTGAAATTTTCGAAATTTTTTTTTTGGCATAATTTTTGATGTGACCACCTTCATCTTTTTTCTTGAGGTACCTTACAATGTCCCCTTTCATATATATTTTTTTTAAATTTTAAAAAAATATAGTTTTTGATTAAAAAATCGTAAACCATGGTCGTCCTGCTTGACTTGCGCATTCGCACACGCGCTCGCGCGCACGCATGCATACATATATATATGTGTATAATACAGGGTACACAATTTACAACTACCACCCGGAAATCTGAGAATGAATGCTGTTTAGAAGAAAAAAGTTTAAATAGAAAAGTTTTTGGATTCCGAGGAGGACATCCAATAGTGACCTTGACGTTGACCTTTAAGGTATGAAGCCTCCTTTTAATGAGACCCCTTATTTTTTCACTCCGGAAATGGAAAAAGCGGAATTTACGTCCGAATACGATCTTGTCTTAGGACCCAGGTCCCATGGTGGGGTTCTATAATTCTTTTTCTTTATGTCCGTTAGTTTGGACCTCCCCGTCGGCCAGCATTCAGCATGGTTGGACCTGATCTGATATAGCCCGAGCGGATCGTTAGCCGTAACACCCCCACCACGTGAAGGTGGACAAATGAGGGCACCCAGCCAATTAAGGCAAGATGGACGAGTCACCCAGCCGGTTAAGGCAAGATAGACGAGTCACCCAGCCATTTAAGGCAAGATGGAGGAGTCACCCAGCCAGTTAAGGCAAGATGGAGGAATCACCCAGCCAGTTAAGGCAAGATGGAGGAATCACCCAGCCAGTTAAGGCAAGATGGAGGAGTCACCCAGCCAGTTAAGGCAAGATGGAGGAATCACCCAGCCAGTTAAGGCAAGATGGAGGAATCACCCAGCCATTTAAGGCAAGATGGAGGAGTCACCCAGCCAGTTAAGGCAAGCTAGAGGAGTCACCCAGCCAGTTAAGGCAGATGGAGTTGTTACCCATACAATTAAAGCAAGATATATTATCTTGCCTCTCGCTCACTGATGCTACAATTGTTCAGTCTTCATCGCTATCAGATTCGATTACTGGTATAATTTTAGTTGTGGTGAATATGTCAGTTAATATCTCAGCTGGTTTGAAAATTCTTGATAAATAACGCGCATGTGATAAATAATATATAACAGCCGCAATGTGGGAACAACAGCAAACAGTTCTATTTCCATTGGCACATTCACATGTGTATTCTGTAATTCCAGAATGTCCAATAGTGTCAGGTTTGTATTTAATAAAACACCTATAGGTTTGACGAGAAATGTGATGGAACGGAACTCTAATTTTTAAAGTCGTTGAATCATCTTTAACAAATTCCATTTTTAGATTGCCATCTTTGTCAAGCATTTCTGCTAAATAGTAAACAGCCTGAGCAAGTTGATAGGTACCAGTGAATAAAATTTTCAAATCATTTGTTGTTAATTCCGGAAAATCATTAAGATCATCTGAGGAGATAGTTCCAAACGGAACTTTACGACGTAGCCATCCTGCTTCTTCTACTTTATCAGCCAAAGAAAACTTCACATTTTTCTGAGTTTGCATCTTTTGAAGAATATCATCGAAGTTATCTACATCAGAATGTAATCTTTTTCCGAAAATATTATTAAGAAAACATGCAATTCTGAAGTATGATCCAACTTTTGGTCATAACTTATTATCGATTTTATGATTAAGAAGAAGATATTTTTGCTTGATGACACCGTGAACGGATTCTACAGCCCACCGAATTTTCGTAACAAAGCGAGAATTATTTGATTCTTCTGCAGTTAATTGTTTCCTTTTTCCTTTTAAGGCAGGCATCAAAACTCGAAATTTTTTTTCTTCCAACTTTTCTTTTACGTCACGAAATCCACGGTCAAGAACAAAAATATCACCTTCATTAACCAGCTTAGATAAACCTTCAGGATTTTCGAGAATTGTTTCCAAAATCTGGGCATCATTTTGATTCGCAAGAAAAGGTCCAGCAATGTCTACAACATACCCGTCAGTTGTGCAGATGGTAAACGGTTTACAAAGGGGAACTTTCTTTTGGCCAGAGTACGATTTCCTTTGGTAATCATTATTAGAACTTTTTTGATGTCTAGCGTATGTGCCGTCGCATATCAAAAAAAGTTTATCGTTAGAATCGAATAAATGTTTTGCCATTTTAGTGGTATGGTTTAGAATGAGTTCATTCCGACTACAAGCATTCACTCCAAAGCGAAGTGGCAAAACATCATCTTCAAATGATTTCATTACACTGGCCGAATAGTCCGAGACATCGTGTTCATTTTGCAATTGCAAAATTGACGCGATCATTGCATTCGAATTACCCGACCGTAATTTGAACAAAAAGACAACAATAGCTTGAATGACGGAACGGGAATGACTATTTCGCAATGAAGTTAACATGTCTTTCAGTTCATTTAATTGTTCCCAATTTAAGCCTGTAAAAATTTTGAGTTGTTTCTCAGAAATATTGTATTCCCCTATTTTATCAAGCAATGTCGAGTCACATCTAATAGAAAGAGTTTCCATTAGTTTTGATAACTCAGATGCCATAAGGCTTGTAGTATTAGAATAGGCTTTCAGTTGGATAAGATCTTCTTCGTATATTCTATCGTTTATCAAGTGCATACGACAACATCGATTCCCAGATGGAATGTAGATTTGAGTTTTGATATAAGTTTTTATTCGTGTTTCCTCAGGAATGACACGTAAATGTTTTGTGCCGCCACAAAAGCAACATGATTTATGCGTTGCAATAGTTCTCCGAATAAAAACTTCCATACGTTCACCTCAGAAACCGATGCTTTTGATTCAACTATTTCAAACGTGGGATCATTATCTACCGAATCAGGCACAACATCATTTACGACATTTACTTCAGATTTCTCTGCAGATATATTTTTTCTATAAACAGACATTCTACATTTTTGACAAATAATGTCATTTACATTTATTGCTTGCTGCAAAGAAGTGGAGTAAATATTCGCTTCCTGTTGATTTGTTACTATTTTTTTTCGGCCTGTAGTATTTATTAAAAAAGTATTGCAACCAGGGCACTTTTGTCTTAGCAATACGGTCTTATTCATTTTGAAAATTATGAAGAAATAAGAATGTCACATGTAAACAAAAGAATGTAAAAAGTAAAATTCTCCAGAATCACAGAGATATAACTCCGAAACAAATACTAAATATAAACCTGCACTCAGCTATACCGATTTACATAGACTATATGAATCAAAGCACAATATCATATACAAGTGTCAGGTCGCACCGTCCGGATTCCTAATCTACTAAAAAAGGATGGATTTCGATAACGAGAATGAAATGGCTATCGAATAGAAGGAACGATGCCTACCGGAGAAGAAGTCACCTATTGCCTCGCAGTTCTTCTATATAGGAGTCTCGTATCAACAATCACGCCGACATCACACCGGATAATAAAATATCTCATTGACATCGGTTAACGTCGACCTATACTATATACACTCAGCACCGGTTTTTGTTTCGGTCCAATTTAACTTCGTACATTTCAACACTGTGCATTAAACACGAAAAAACATTTGAATATTTATATTGGCTACACATGAGTCTGTATATAACTGTATATAACATAGTATTTTTAGTCAGTGCGTGCGTGCGTGAGTGCACGGGTGTGTGCGAATGCGCAAGTCAAGCAGGACGACCATGGTTTACAATTTTTTATTAAAAAACTATATTTTTTAAAAATTTGAAAAAAATATATATGAAAGGGGACATTGTAAGGTACCTCAAGAAAAAATATGAAGGTGGTCACATCAAAAATTATGCAAAAAAAAAAATCGAAAATTTCAAACCAGTTTTTTACTTATTAAAAAAAAAAAAAAAAAATTCATATTGTTTCTCTCAAATTGTCTTACCTACGTTTCTAACATATTTCAAGTTCATTAAAATCGATCCAGTAGTTTTCGAGAAAAATCAGTTTTTTTATTTTTCTTTCCCCCTCCATAACTTTTTCGAAAAAGCGAATTTTGAGTTCATACTTTCAGAAATTTGTAGTCATCGGGGTAGCAATATATGGACCCAGTTCGGGTGACAGAGCTGTGGGGGCATTTTTTGTATAGTTAACCCCCTATGCCCTTTGTCTTAAAAAATTTCTTGATTACTTTTCGTCCATTGCAAAACATTTATGGTGTTGACGTGGTCCTATTTCCGGTATTTGTCTTCTGTGCGATTAAACGGATTTTTCGTCTTTTGTATTAATCTTCTTAGTAAAAACTTGTATCATAAGGTTCCTTACCATTGGCTGAATGAACAGTGTTTATCGTTGGAGTACCTAGAGTTAATACATTTCAGATTTGTTTTATTTTCACAATCATTACCAGTGACTAATCGCACAATAAGTACAACAAGTACTTTTTTCTTGTTATATGATCAAAGATTACTCCACTTGCGGTAAGTCGATTTCTACTTGCCACAAGTGTATTCCGCTTGGGACAAGAGGATTCAAGAGGGCTATTTTAAGTCGTTTCGACGTTTTTGTATAATAAGTAATTTTCTATGGGCATTAAATAATTCAATGCCATCACAAGAAACATTTCGACCAAATAAAGACGAATCCGCAAATACAGGTTAAGGTGCACAGGGCCAAACAATAATAAGCCTTGAAATAAAAAAACATTTTCTATTCTTCACTTTTATTAAACATTCCGATTTGAGTCAGGATGTAAAACCGCTTTAAGCTGTGTCTCTGCCCTTTGTGCAATATTAATAATTATTGTACAATAAAGACGTATATTATTATTTACAAAAACCATTGTTACATACTAAACATGTCACAATTCCAACTTTTTTATTTGGATGACAAATATGACTAATATGATCAGGAAGTATTTCGAGCGCGTCTTTACTAGTCTACGACCTAGTATCAATTACCAAAACAATTACTACGTGAATAACAAACCGATGTTGTAACTTTCATTTTTATATGAAATAAGAATAAGGAAAATAATTTTCATAGCTTTCTGCGGTGCCATATTAGTACCTGCACAATAAACATAGTAGCACGAGTAATACTTTTTTTACCGCAACGGTCACCGGAATATTTAGTTACTGCAGTATTTTTCACATTACGTCATTGCAGATCACTAAAGTGCGCCAGTGTAGAAGTATTTGTGCTTGATATCAAAATAAAAGGATATCTCTGATACTCAAAGAGACCAACACTTGTACATGACCGATTATGATAATGAAAATTGTACTCTGGATAAGGACCCAACTGTACACTCAGGTAAAATGAGGACAATCGAAACTCTTTGTATTTGGCAACCATGTCTACGTCACGTGTCACTCCACATTTCCCATCCCTTTACTCTGAGGGTTACTAACCCTCATCGAGTGTGTACACGTTTGGGTCTGCGATGTTCACACAATAACGAACGAATAACAGTTTACGATTTTTGTACGTAGTTGGGAGATTCGACGAAAAGAGAGGTTGATACTTGAGAATAACGTTCCCGTATCCAAAAGATGTGTCACGTGCGAAGACGTTCGAAAAACAGGGGGACCCTAATCGAAAACTGTTTGCTCGAGCGAATCATCCGATCTTATTTGAAATTTCGATTTCCTTGTTGACGTTCTATTTTAATAAACAATTCTGTCACCCTTGTCGTATGAAAGCTTGGATAATTAGTATGTAGTGTAAAAAATTCGAAAGTTCGTTAACTTACATGATCCTAAATAAGATGAACTTTTCTTTCAAATATTTTGTATTATTTAAAAAGAAATTACGAGTAAACAGATCGGTTCATATAAATAATTGCCAAACCAAACCCGCGAAATGTCGAAATTCTGAATTCAGATTCGTAATCGGCGACCTCGAAAACCCCTACATGCAGAGTTTTGTCTAACTCGATGTAGATTTAAACATTTGGACCCGCCATATTGGATCCACCATTTTAATTTCAAAATTCTGACTTCAGATTCGCAATCAGCGACCCGGAAAACTTACAAGCAGAAATTTTCAAGTGATTTGGATGCAATTTGTAAAAAGTGACCCAACGTGTTAAAAGGATTGAAGAAACATTAATATGATACAAAATGAAAATCATATAACACTATATATATCTCCGTTTAATCCTCACGTAACGAAAAGAGCACTAACTTACAGTTGTCGTGTATATAATTTAAATGATTAAAAATTGTTATTATGTGTAAAAATATCCAAAAAAACTTGCATAATAGAATGAAACAAAAAAAATGGACTCATCTAGATTTGAAGATTTGTTACGTCATGTATATCGTGGGATCAAGTCACGGTAAGCGCATTTTTTTGTTTTACAAACTATTGTTAAAGCTTTTAAAATTTTAAGCATAATATAACAATATTGAATATTTTTAAATAAAAATAAATGGCTGCCCTTATTCAAACTGATTAGGGAGCAATTATTCAACCTCATAATGTAGCTTATTAGAGAAGCCATGAAAGTTCGGAAATTCGGCACTTTTGTTCCACGGCACTTTGCTCACAAAGTTTACGATGAAATAATCGACTGTATTATTAAAAATTATAATTAGAAGTATTTTCGGCTTCAATAAATACCGATTTTTAAATTATTTCCGCATTTTTTTACCAGGCAAATTAGCCCAATTTAAATGAAAAAAGGAAAAAAAATTATCCGAAATCCGACTATTGGGGGTGGTCAAGGGACTTAAAGGATGAGAAAAAAATTAATGTCCAAGCAGCCGTGAGGAAACCTGTTTACTAGGTTTACTAAAAATCCTTTTTGGTGACTTCCGGTAAAAGTTGACATCTTATAAAAAAAGTTTAAATAAAATTGTTGTAGGTCTTGAAAAAATCTATAACTTTTGTAAATGGCACTTTTTTACATAACCTAAAAATGTCCGAGTTAAATGCAAAAAATCAAGTTTTCGAACTTAAACTATAATAAAAACGAGTGATAAATTCAACCATAACTCTATTAATCATTTTCTAATTACATAATATTCCAATTTACTTTAAAGCACAATAAGCATTATGCTATAGTGAGTAGTAAACTCACTAGCAAAGAGATTAAAAACATCCCATATTAACGGAAATCGAATAAGACCATCCATATTACAAAATTTAAACGATTATTCACGAGACATCCATTTTTTTAGATTGTATTAGCAGATTTTAAATGTATTTTGCAATTCTCGTAACGTTTCTATCGATACGAATCTTCTAATCTAACTTTAATCTTGCTAATCACTATTTAATCAATAAAATTAATATTAAGAAGAACATGAATAGCCCATTAGCTGGACACTGCATATGTCCATTTTGGCAACAAGATTTCAAACAAGATTAGTCGAATGTATACTACGTATTTGCAGTGCTAGAATCAGGATTCAGTCCTACAGTCGAATTGTGGAAGTATTTTTCTCGAAAGATTGGTTATTTTTTTTATATCTAGCTATGAATCCAACATTGTTTTGGTTACGACTTTTGGTAGTGATTGACGTTCTAAACCGTGAAAGAATTCTGGTTGGACAATCTGAAACATTATATTTCGAAAAATTTGGACCTACATACGATCACATTAGTGATAGACGATTTGTACGAAAATTATACTTCAGGATACAATGATTTAGCTGATCGTCTAGTTGAAGCGATCCCTGCTCCTGTTCTATGGCTCAGAACCTATCGATTAGTTACTATGACTTGGCCTTATCTACATCCTCTAGGACGAACTAAACTAATTGTAATTTTACACCATTCCACGGGAATGTCACATTTGGTACATCACAACATGGAATACTTTGGGACAATTGGAAGGTTTACATCATATGTTCATGGCATAAGAGAGACCCGGAGTATGCCCAAATTCTTAATGATATTTTGGGGATGGCACCCAAAACCTGACTACAAGTGGTTGCTTATCGCATTATGGAGGCTTCGCCGAACTTCAGAGGTCACCATAGTTGTTCCCAGAGTTATAAACTTCATGAGAGCCACTGGGAACATTGAAAACACGAAAGTGTCCATACATGAGATCAATCTATTTACGAAAGTATATTGTATCACGCCCTACTCACCACGCGTGATATGGTTCCCAGATAAATTACGCAATTTGTACGGTAGTCAGATCTGCATAGGTTCTCTGGACAGGAAAGATCTTGATATGTTTAGTGAATTATTGGTACGAGCAATGAATGCAACTCCTGTTCTTGTACATTACAGAAGCTCTTCTAGTGGGGAAGAAATGCTACATAATGATATCCTTAATAGCCGTATCGATTATCTTCAGACTGAAGTTTTACATACAGAAACTAATCTCACACGGAATTCGTTTGAAGCAAATTACTTAATAACCATTTCATTTTTGCAACCTGGTTACTGCATCTCTGTACCACTTAACTGCGTTATCGAAAAGAATATTACCCCTGCCGGACCCGTTTTTTTATTTATTAGTTTATTACTAGCATTCATTTTTAAAATTCTGTCGCGAGCACTGAACTTCCGTGAAAACGAATGGCAACTCATGAATATATGGGATACCATCATAGGTATCGCTACTTCTTGCTACCCAAATACATTTCTAGAGCGACTCATTTTCGGATGCTTGTTCATTGAGTCATTTATTTATTCAACAGAAATTATTGGTGACTTAGTGAAAGTGAACTATAACGAGTACGTAGAAAACGACATTCGCACTTTGCACGATATCGCCAGGAGTAAACTTTCGTTTTCCTCTCATTCACATAATTCACCGTTGAGATATTATGTCTATGACGGTGAGAATAACGCAGACGTAGAAAATGTAGAAGAACGTGTATTTGACATTCTGCAAATTCCGGTGAAGTTTTTTATTGTTTAAATGATTCAGTAGCAAAATATATGCTCATTGATACCACCCCAGTTAAAACCACTTCTTGTTGATTTCGTGAATACTTTGTATGAAGATGTCGCGTTGCATTTACGATAAGTTTCATAGCAGCAAAAATTTAATAAAGTTGAGTCACAATTCGAAATTTCACGAAATTATTAATAATTTTTATCTATTGTATTTAGAAACAGGGCTATATGATTATAAGAGAATGAATGAATTGAAGTTTATACGTGAAAGAATGGTTCCTATAATTGAATCTTTACATAGGAGTCACATTAGCCTTGTTAGCGTGCATGATGAAGTCGATTTTGTTTTAAAATATACATTTATTTGTTTGTTAACTATGTATGCTTGCATCTCAATGCCGGTATTTGTGTGTGAAATAATTTTTAATCATTATGATATTACACCATCAGACATTTATCTGCTGTGAATTCTTCATGCAGCTAAAAGCGTTAAGATGAAATTGAAGAAAATGAAAGGAAGGGTGTTTGAGACGAAATGTTTATCGAAAATGTATAAAAATCTACGTCACTGATATGGTTTTCTTTATAAATGATGGTAGACTGAGGAAAATTTTATTTATTATTAATTACAACGTTTTATCCGAATTAAAATAGTTTCTCGTGTCGATCAGTTTTAAACTATTGTTTGATGAGAATCACATTTTCTTGGAAAATATTTGTTTGATAATAACCTATTTCACTCCGAGTTGTATCAAATGAAGACAAATCACAGTACTTACAAGTAACCCTACCCAAGTGTGTCTCACCGATTAGAATGAAACTTTGCATACGTGTAGAGTATCGAAAAATATTGGACACGTAATTTTTTTTGGGCTCTTAAATCGTTTTAAGGGGTAAAAACTACCCCCTGTATGATAGGTTTGTATATATTTATCACATTAACTGTTTAATAACGCAGCTAAAATAATTAAAATGAATCAGGTGTCATATTCTCAAAATTCAAAATGGCGGATTCAACATGGCGGATGAAACATTGGAAATGTTGAAAAATCTACATGAAAATAGCTACTTTGGCGGTTTTTGGAGTCGCTGAATAAGAATCTGATGTCAGATTCTCAAAGTCCAAAATGGTGGCTCAAATAGAGTGGCGGATGTTTTAAAATTTATCATTTTTTTTGTTATCTTACTGTTGTTGCCAACTACTAGTGTCGGAATAACATAAAACTAACCTACGATACAGTCAAAGAAATTATCTTTTTTTTTTATTTTTAAATTCAAGCGTTTAACCAAAATTATTTAATGAAACTATAAACAAGTAGACAATTTTAGAAATTCTTTATGCCAGGCGTTTCGTCCGCCATATTGGATACACCATTTTGAATTTTTGGAATCTGACACCAAATTCGTATTCAGCGACCCCAAAAACCGCCAAAGTAGTTATTTTCATGTGGATTTGTCAACATTTCCTTGTTTCATCCGCCATATTGAATCCGACATTTTGAATTTTGAGAATATGAAACCAGATTCGTATTCACCGACCTCAAAAACAATAATTGCTGTATAATTTGCAATCATTTTAATTATTTTAACTGCGTTATTAAACAGTTAATGCGATGAATATATACAAGCGTATCATATATTACGTATCGTATATTTCAGCTAAACTTTTTAAAATTTGCCTTTAATTATAAGGTCCAATGTAAAATTCCCATTTTCTTTTTTATCTAAAGCTAAATTGCATCTGAAAGCGTTAGAACGCCGTAAATAGATGGATAGGTTATATTCGTTGCTTACTAATAGATATGTTATCCGGCTATTAGTTGCGTAAATAAATTTAACATAAATTTGTAGAAATTAGTTTCATTAGTTTATAGTACATGCATTTCACCGATAATTATTAATTATTATTAATATTATTCAAAATAGCGTTATAATTATATGATATCTCTGTATTAGTTGGGTCAGGATGTAAAACAGTATTGTGCTGTGTCTCGCTCTTTGTACAAACTTAATTTTGTGCAATAAAGACGTTTATTATTATTATTATTATTATTATATAGGGGGTAGTTTTTACCCGCTAAAACGATTTAAGGGCCCAAAGAAAAATTTACGTGTCCAATATATTTCGATACTCTACACGTATGCAAAGTTTCATTCCAATCGGTAAGACACACTTGGGTAGGGTTATTTGTTAGTCAATTTAGTATTACTCGCACTACATTATTGTAGTATAATTCGGCATAACCAATGTGACTCTATCCTTCTGCTATTGCCTCAAATATCCACATTGAAATAACGAGATGCCAATATAGTTTTCCTGGTGTGGCTGGTATGGCTTACAAAGGATTCCGGTAAATACAAGCAGTTCTAGTAATCAAAATATTGCTGTTTGTCTTCTTGAATGTATGGATTCTTTTGTTTAAATTTATTTTTTCGCAGAATATTAGTTGTAATTGAAAAACGAAGTGTCTTAGTTCAGTTTCAGAGTTCGTCTTGTAGTTGTTTTTCAGGATAATTTTCAACATTTCACATTGAAAATAATATTATCTAGTCGTTTGATACTATAACTCCAGGTTTATGGATGTATCTTGTTGTATACTGGGATTATTTAAAGACTAAGTCTGGACGAAGTATTGAATTTGGTCACTTCGGGCAAAAAAATTACCATATAGTTTTTCATCAAATGTTGACGTTTCAGACCCTAAGGAACCCAAATCAACAATAAAAAAATTTGTGTCCGTGATCTTGTACGTACGTACGTCCGTACGTCCCGTTTTTTTGTCTCGCGATAACTCGCGAACGGATAAGCGTATTGATATAAATTTTTTTTAAAAATACGCGTCTTGGCATAACTTAGATCTGATTAGATTTTGGGGCAGATCCACCCGTCCATTACTAAAAAAAATTGGCCCCAATTAAGTTTCTTTGTAGTTTTTTGCATTTATTTTGAAAAATACGAATTTTATTAAAAAATGTTTCAAACGAAAAATATAGAGCATTAAATTCTCTACGAAAAATGTTGTATGCATTTTCTTCCTAAAGTCAACGACAATGCCATAAAAACTGGTTTAAAATGTTTATGACTATTGTTTGAAAAAGTATTGAATTTGGTCATTGCGGCAAAAAAATTACCCTATTGTTTTTCATCAAATTTCGACGTTTCGACCCCCTACCCCCCAGGGGTAGTATTTGCCAGCTCCTCGGGCGCGGTGACCACCTACGGACGCAAAGTTCATTTACGCCCTTGATACGAAAATAACTATTTCGATATATCTAAAAGATGTCTTATAGAAATCTATAAGATATCCGTCATAGATCTTTTCGACACTTTGAAGATATCTGTGACGAATTATATGTATATATATTGTATATATAATATCATAATAATACAGAAAGTAATTAGTGAAACACAGTAAACATGTAATATGCATCGAATAGTCTATTAGAATACAAGTGCATGAAGTAAGTGTTTTGCAACTTTTATTTATTAATACTTCGGCTGGCCTGTTGTCGAGGTCGAAGTTTTGAAAATGCTCATTTTCAATTTTCATACATACAGGGTGATCCAAAAGTCCCGGAACAGCAAAATATCTCAGCGGGAGTGCATTTTCGGGGAAAATGTTTTAGACAAAAGTTTAAGGATTTTTCCCTGGCTATTTAATGGCGATATTGAATTTGACCTTGAACATGACCTTGAAGGTTATTTCACGGTCAAGTTAATTTTTTTAAATGGGAACCCCTATTTTTTTTCACGGATTCGGAAAGAGCACAAAATTTTACGTCCGAATATGCTATGGCCGTTTTTTTCGGCAAGGTCATTTCAAGGTGAAACTTAAAACTCCCGTGACGGCGAAATATCTCAGAGGGTGTGCATTTCTTTGGAAATTGTTTCAGACAAAAGTTTAAGGATTTTTCCCGGGCTATTTAATGGTAGCACAGAATTTGACCTTGAACATAACCTTCAAGGTTATTTCAAGGTCAAGTTTGTTTTTTTTAATGGAAACTGCTATTTTTTTTCACGGATTCGGAGGAGAGCACAAAATTTTACGTCCAAATATGCTATGGCCGTTTTTTTTCGGCAATGTCATTTCAAGGCCAAACTTAAAACTCCCGGAACAGCGAATTAACTCAGCAAGAGGTCATTTTCGGTAAAATGTTTCAGACAAAAGTTCAGGATTTTTTTCCGGATATTTAATGCTAGCATAAAATTTGACCTTGAAAATTACTTGAAGATTATTCTCAGATCAAGATTATTTTTTTTTTTTAATTGGAACCCCGTTTTCATTTTTCTTAACGAAGTTATGAGGATCTTCCGGTATTGAGAGTGGTTAAATTCATTTTGTTCAGTCGATGCTATTACTGGACGATCTGCTCTAGGGAGATCCTTTACAGTGCCGTAAACTTCGAAACAATTTTATTGTTCTGCCAAAAGTCGATTTAGGAATCAGTTCCTGTCCCTCGCTTGTCCTCTAATTTTGTAAATAGAATAATAAACTGTTTAAAAAAAGTGTATACATACATCTTACGCAATACTTGTGCAAAGTGAACTTGGGCGCGCGAACAGCGACAGAGAGCACGAGTCACCAGCGAAGTAAATAAACAACATACATTCACATTGAATTTATACATACGTGTACAGTCTTATAAGGTTACATTTTGGTCTTAACTTTATCGTTTTGTGAGATACATGGCCTTTCCTATCTAAACGTATTAAGCATCATTTCAGTAACAAAATACATACGTATATTTCGTACAAAGAGCAATGGCTGCGCTAAGTGAACGAGAAAGAATAACCATTCTCATGATGAGAGGCTGGGGTGATAACCAGCGATCTTTAGAGAATGTGCGAACCTTATTTAAACGCATCATTTAGAGAGGGACGAGAACCGATTTCTAAATCTACTGTTAGCAGAACAATAATTCGTTTTGAAGTTCACGGTACTGTGAAGGATCTCCCAAGAGCAGGTCGTCCAGTAACAGCATCAACTGAAGAAAATGAGTTGAATGTCGCGCTGGCAATAACGGAAGATCCTCATACTTCCATCAGGAAAGTTAAAACAGCAGCACGACTTATGTTACGGTACAGTACAACGGATCTTAACTAAAAACTTAAAATTTCACCCATACAAAGTTAGACTCGTACAACAATGAATGAAGACGATCCTGATAGACGCCTACAGTTTTTGCGGAATTAATGATGAATCGAATAGATGCTAATGCCGGTTTCTTGAATCGCATCGTATTTTCTGATGAAGCTACATTCTTCTTAAATGGGGCAATCAATAGACATAACATGTCTTATTGGAGTGAAACCAATCCTAATTGGATGGTCGATAGTCGTTCTACTCAATATCCTGAAAAAGTAAACGTATGGGCAGGTATTATAAACAATGCGGTAGTTGGGCCCTTCTTCATCGAGGGTACCCTTACTGGTCAAACATACCACGATATGTTGAGGGACGACATCATCGCAGCTATTCAGGTTATTGTAGGCGAGGATTTCGATCAGACTTGGTTTCAGCAAGATGGTGCAGCACCCCATTATGCAACAGATGTTCGCAATTATTTGAGTGATGTATTCGCAGAACGGTGGATAAGTCGAAGGGGTGTAATAGAATGGCCACCAAGATCTCCGGATCTTACGCCCCTTGACTATTTTCTATGGGGTTATCTCAAAGATAGAGTGTATCGAACGAAACCGGTGAATATTGAGGAAGTAAAACAACGAATACGGGATGAGATCGCGGCTATAGAACCAGATATGATTAAAAAAGTCGTATCGACTTTTTATAATCGCTTGGGATATTGCCAAGAAGTTCATGGCAATCACTTTGAGCATAAGCTTTAGTAAGATACATAATTTCATCAAAATCTTAGTATACCCATCTTGCCTTAACTGTCTGGGGACACCCACACACACACACACGCACACGCACACGCACACGCACACGCACACGAACAGGTGACGGCGAGGGGAACCACCTGAACAAAGCACCCCGAAGAGGTGTAAACCCGACCGTGCTACCTCCACGCGGTACATCTTGGGTAATGCTAAAGCCGGCGGTAGCATTGGAAACAATGTAAAAATGTTACCCATACATACGGTATTTATAAACGTATCGGATGTAAAAAAAAATGTATATTTTTATCCGGGAACAATGATAATGCATTGCACTCTGGAAACTCTGGAAACATTACGAAAATGAAACGGGGTTCCAATTAAAAAAAAATAGTCTTGAGCTTAGAATAAGCCTCAAGGTAATTTTCAAGGTTAAATTCAATGGTGCCTCTTGCTGAGTTAATTCGCTGTTGGACGTAAAATTTTGTGCTCTCTCCGAATCCGTGAAAAAAATAGCAGTTTCCATTAAAAAAAACAAACTTGACCTTGAAATAACCTTCAAGGTCATGTTCAAGGTCAAATTCTGTGCTACCATTAAATATCCCAGGAAAAATCCTTAAACTTTGTCTGAAACAATTTCCAAAGAAATGCACACCCTCTGAGATATTTCGCCGTTACGGGAGTTTTAAAGTTTCACCTTGAAATGACCTTGCCGGAAAAAATCAATCATAACATACTCGGACGTAGAATTTCCCGCTCTTTCAGAATCCATGAAAAAAAATAGGGGTTCCCATTTAAAAAAATTTAACTTGACCTTGAAATAACCTTCAAGGTCATGTTCAAGGTCAAATTCAATATCGCCATTAAATAGCCAGGGAAAAATCCTGAAACTTTTGTCTGAAACATTTTCCTCGAAAATGCACTCCCGCTGAGATATTTTGCTGTTCCGGGACTTTTGGATCACCCTGTATAAGAAACACTATATTGTTGTAACATATCTATCGAAGCCACTTGGACCTAAATATGATTGGACCCCCAAATATCAATATAATTTTATAATATAATTGAAAGCTGTTAGTAAACAAACGAGTCTTAAGGAATAGCCGACTCTCCACTGGGTCGAAGTTTCTGAGCGAGCGAAGCGAGCGGGGCACCACGCCAACGCTAGTTTCGAATTGCATTATTGACTCATTAAGGTAGTTCTTACGAAACCCCGTTTATTCATCATCAACACGAAATTTAGAGAAAAAATATTTGAATACGTAATGCGTCCCTGTGTGAAATCTGAGAGTCATTGACCGTGTAGTTACTGAGAAAAAGCGTATATAAAATGTGATTTTTTACTATGACAGCTTATGGGGATGCATGATTTCAGACCTCAAAATGTGACGTTTTTTTACTAAAACTCTTTTATTACATTCACGGTCGGAACAAAAAACGGTATAAGTGTAGATTAAACTATTAAGAACATAATATTTAAAGCTGAATAGAATTCACTGTACAGTTTATCCATAATAACTTTTAGAAAATCGTGATTTTGTGGCAAAATTTTCTCGATCACGTCAGAACGTCGATTTGGCAACGTTCCGCACTCGGCACCTTTTGCGCATGAACAATACATATGGAATGTCAGTTGGGTTAGGTGTACTGTTGACGAGTGAACACGCGATTTTTTTTAATAAATCGGCCTTTATGTCGGAGCTGATGTGATATGGTTCCTGTAGATATTATTTAGGATTTCCAACTAGATATGTGTAACTTTCTTTATATTTTTATTATTTTCTTTATCAAACTTTACAAAGATCGTTAACAAAATTTTTATCAGAGTTACGTAAATATAGTCAAAATGCGATCATCATATTAATTTTATATATTTTTTTGCACATGTTTATTAATTCGTCTATGAACAGAAATAGCAATTGTTTCGATAATAATACACACAAAAGTTTCAACTAACATTTAAATCTATGTCATTGTATATAAACTTTCATAACAACACACATACATACATTCGCGTCATTCCAACATCCATATAATCGCGTCGCTTCGAATAAATAAATATTATTGATTATTTTCGATTTTTTGAATATTTCGATTTATAATTTTTGTTGTAGAAAAATGCATGTTTTAGGATATAATATTAGGTTTTCAATTAAAACACGAACACATGACCACGCTCCAAACGACGTACCTGTTTATGGCAAAATGATAAACTGTTTATTTGCCATTATGAAATTTTGGGATCATCTTTAACCTCTTTTGACCACTTCTCGGAAATTGCAGCACTTTTCTTGATCAGGCTGTTAAATCCGTCGAATGAACTGGATGATCGTCGTCTTGTCCGTAAAAGTGGCGGTTATGGCGATGTCCACAGGTGATTAAAATCGAGCAGTGATGATTTGCGTCCGGTTTCATGAGCACGTAGAATTGAACACGTGTACAGCAGAAAAATTTATGTCCCACATCCTATTCAACCCAGAATTTCAAAATTAACGTCTTCAAAATTAAAGTCCGCTACGTTTCACTTTGTTTTCGTAAATTCGCAATTAAATTTTACCATTTCCTTTTCATTGAATTTAAATTTTCACTTGATACATATTTCAAAAATTCACTCACCTCCCACTTCCATGATTAAACACTTTCAATTGAAATACAATTCTACAGACTATGCGAAATCGAAATATACTTCTAGTTTCGGTTGTAAACTATAAGCGAATGAGAACGGTTCAGCGCTTCGACTCGAAATGTAATATGAGTCACGTGACGTCTCCCTACTTTTCCGTTTTATAAATACATATAAACATTTTATTGTAAACGAAAAAGATTCACACAATTACAGATGTTGGTAAAACAGTAACGCTATTTATCGACTCACATTATCATACAAACGTTACATATGTTTTTATGTATACACACACACATCTCTCGTTTTGATTCGCAACGTTGCCGTATCTAATTGTTTACTTAATATATTAGTCAAATGGGAGATTTATTATTATTTAAGCATTAATTATAATAACATTTACACTCGTGGCTTTATCATGTACAGAGTTATAAAGATATTTTATGATTTATGATCAATCAAATTTGGTGAAATATGAACTTTATTTTTTGGCCTCCTGCTTGACCTGTAGGTCAGTAGGGTCAGTAACTATCTTAATGCGCAAAAATTGGGAAAAAAAATTAACCTTTTTACTTAATATTCGTTAAAACTCCTTTTTAATTAAAAATTTGTTAATGATATTGCTAATTTTTATATACCGGACTATAAATAAGTTTGTTGTGTTGTGTAGTGCTAATGTCAATTATTTGTTTATTGTGAATATTCATATTTGAAATAAGTAACGGGCAGATCATGTTGACGATTGATGCGTGTTACACAATGTTGTGTTTATATAAACAAATCCGTGTTTTTGAACAGCTGACGGAATCATGTTTTAATTGATGTAATAAATCAATCAATAATTTTAATTGTCTTTCGTTTTTATTTAAAGGAATGATGGATGACCATATTTTTAACGTAATGTGTAAATGTATTTATAATTATAGGATCGTTACAGATTAATACCTATACTTTTAGGTTATCGGACTAATAGTTTACCTAAATAATAAAATCAGTAGTATGAGAAACAAGAATATGCCATTATTGGAAATGCAATACCTCAACTTGATACCAACATTTACAACGTTTGTTAAAAGTACAGCCATTTCTTCCTTGGAAACGGAAAATTCAAAACTATAATACTACGTATTTACTGTACGAGAATACTTTTCTATAATACTATAAATCATTGGTCTTTGGTTTCAAGTCAGTCGTACTGTTCGTTTCGGGCGCGGTTATAATCGCTCGTGTACTTAATTAAATTAAGTTTCGCGAACTGCACTATACTATGTATTTCATTTATTTATAAAAAGTTGTTGTTCGGTCGTCGATTTGGATTCAGCAACTTTAACCTTGAGTTTGAATAATAATTATTTTTCGTTATTATTCGACCGTACACGTTCCATGTAAAGCGTTAAATTTACACGTGGCATTTCAAATATATAGTAAGTGGTTTTGTCAACCATTTTCTGATGTAGCATTTCTACTTATATTGACTATGCGTTATGTTAGTGCTTCCAAAAAGTACAGTGTGAACTTTTCTATTTTAGTCTGATCTTGGAATTTTTTAATTTTATGGAAACGCCTAAATATCTCAGCGGAAGTGCATTGAAGGTTATTCCAAGGACAAGTTTATTTTTCAAATGGAAACCCCTATTTTTTTTCATGGATTCGGAAAGAGCACAGAATTTTACATCCGAATATGCTATGGCCGTTTTTTTCGGCAAGGTCATTACAAGACCAAACTTAAAACTCCTGGAACTGCGAATTAACTGAGCAAGAGGTCATTTTCAGACAAAAGTTTCAGGATTTTCCCCGGGCTATTTAATGGTAGCATAGAACTTGACCTTGAACATGACTTTGAAGGTTATTCCAAGGTTAAGTTTATTTTTTTAAATGAGAAAGAGCACAAAATTTGACGTCCGAATATGATATGGTCGAGTTACCCGGCAAGGTCACAGGGGTTTCCCTTTAAAAAAATAAACATGACCTTGAAATAACCTTCAAGGTCTTGGTCAAGATCAAATTCAATATCGCCATTAAATAGCCAGGGAAAAATCCTTCAACTTTTGTCTGAAACGTTTTCCCAAAAAATGCACTCCCGCTGAGTCAATTCGCAGTTCCGGGACTTTTAAGTTTGACCTTGAAATGACCTTGCCGGAAAAATCGACCATATCATATTCGGACGTAAAATTTTATGCTCTTTCCGAATCCATGAAAAAAATATGGGGTTCCATTTGAAAAAATAAACTTCACCTTAGAATAACCTTCAAGGTCCAATTTAATGGTACCCTTAAATAGCCAGGGAAAAATCCTGAATATTTATGCGTTTCCATACTGTTAGATCACCACGTATATAAATTGTCTCGACATATATAGTGTGCTGGGTATTGATCGAGCATTGTTGGTGTAACCCTATGCTAATGCATTCTATGAGTATTTTATTTATTTCATGAATGATTTTTCTACTGAACCTTTGAGTGTTAGTGAATTACATCATGCAAGAGCTCTGATGTCTTGATTGTCATCACTAATGCTTTCGGATTTATGTATATTTAAGTGTTTTAATATTTCTAACGTAATTATCAAGAAGAGCATAGATATTTATATATTTTCCAAATTTAAAATAAATTCGTTAACTATAACTGAATATGTGGAAGATTTAACAAGGATTTATTCACGTCATACTGTCTTGAAGTTGAGTTTACCACCGCTGGACTTTGCTTTTGTGACTAAAGTGTAAAATCAGCTGCAGTGGGAATTAATCAAGCTCCAGTATTATTGCCACCTAATTTTTTCAGTCTGCACGTGCACGATCAACAGTGCAATACAAGCATGTTCGCAAAACTCAGTTGTGGACGAATATTTGATTAATTTTTAGGGGCCAAGTATTCATATCTTACAATGGAAGTTTGCTCAATTTGTCAAGTGGAAGTAAATGCTGATTCCAACGGTCTTGTATGCAACACCTCATTTCATAATATTTGTATTCCACCTTCAAGCTCAAAATCTTTTGACAACCAACCGATTTGCTGCATGGGTCCTTTATCTA
The DNA here is from genome assembly GCA_030407085.1 of Trichopria drosophilae. Lineage (NCBI taxonomy): Eukaryota > Metazoa > Arthropoda > Insecta > Hymenoptera > Diapriidae > Trichopria > Trichopria drosophilae. The sequence goes on along the minus strand of CM059584.1, from coordinate 12,143,869 downwards.
AACGAGGTCGGAATAGGGCTGGTGACATTATAATTCAGCCAGCAAGGTTCTTACGCTCTAATAATACTGGTTCAATTGAATCACGAAGTATGGAATTGTCTGAAAATATAACTTCAAATAATGCTGCACAGCCATATTTTTTTCAAGAATTTTGTATAAAACTTGATAGGCAGCATCAAGAACTCTGTAACAAATATGATTCGCAACATGCCGAATTGAATTTAAAAATTGATAAAGTTTTGTCTTTGAATGACGATGTCAAAGAGATACAATCATCCGTATCGACTCTACAGACTCAAATGCAAAAAGTATTGCATGACAGAGCCAATGCTCCCTATGATTAGAAATGCTGAATTAGTAATCTCAGGACTTCCAAAAAAATATAATTTCGAAGATTGGAGAGATATGAAAATAGACATTGAGTCGAACGATATTATATCAGCCAGTAGCCTAAAGTCATCGGCAGCTTTACATCGAGTCGCTGACTCTCGAAGTAATATTTCCAGACCCTATTTAGCTATCGTCAAATTATCAAATGCTAATCTCCGAAAGTCATTTATTAAAGCGGCATATATCATTTATTATCCTGCGGATACCGATAAAAATCTGCAAAAATTCATAAAAATTAGTAAGTTATAAGAATTCAATATACAATTATTTCACTTTGGGTTATTATGGGAGTTTTAAATACACAAGTATTAATAATTAAAAATCAGGAGAACAGTGCAGGAACGAGTAATTTGGTAAAATATTATGTTTTTTATTCAAAAATATGTTTAAAAATTAGGGCTTCGAAATTTAGTGAGGGCCGATATATTCTTATGCTTATCCGGCTAGACCTTTTCAAAATAAATTAAAATATAGCAATATAAGTATTACCTCTACACGAATATGAATGCCAAGAATATGACCAACATTCCATTAATAGAAATCCTACACGACCATCTAGATAATACAATTTAAAACGTTTGTTAAAGCCATTTGTTCCCTAGAAACCGAATATTCAAAACAATATACGTGTACTTCGCATCTACGGCAGGGTAGGTTTTAGTACTTCGGTTCAATTGATGAAGTGCGTATCTTAAAAGATTCGTATAGCATTTTGATATTTCGCTATGAATCCAACATTATTTTCGTTACGATTTATTTTAACAATCACATTTAGCGTCGTAGGATGCAAGGAATCGTGGATAGACAATTTAAAGTATTACATTTCGAAAAACATGGCCCTCCACCCAGTCACGGTAGTGATGGACGATTCTTACGAAAATTATACATCAGGCTACAATAATTTAGCTGATAGTCTAGTGGAAGCTATTCCTGCTCCTATTTTATCGCTTCAAAACTACAGATCCGTTCGAATGATTTGGCCTTATTTAAATCCAATAGGACGAGCCAACCTTATTGTCATTTTGCATGATTCTACAAGTGCAGCCCATTTGGTTCAACACAACATGGCTTACTTTGGGACAGTTGGAAGTTTTATACGATATGTTAGGGACACAAGGGATGCGCGTAGTATGCCCAAATTCTTAATCATATTTTGGGAAGGACAACGGAGAGCTAACTACTTGTGGTTTCTTGAAATCTTATGGAGGCAATTCAATTCACCTCATGTTACATTATTGGTTGTGAATGCTGAATGTTACCAAGGAGTCTTACAGAATTCGGATTATACTTACGCAGTCTTACATCAAATCAACCTGTTTACCAATCAGTATAGCACAATACCATACTTTTCATCGGTGATCTGGTTTCCAAATATATTACATAATTTGTACGGAAATTTTATTATCATCGGTTCTGTAGAGCGGGAAGATCTCAGCATATTTAGTGAATTTCTGGTTCAAGGAATGAATGCAACGTCATTTATAGTACACTACGGTGACATCCCTAGTGGGAAACAGTTGATTTATAGAGATATTCTGCAAAATCGGATTGATTATGACCAAAATCAACGCTCACATATGATAATTCCGACGAACAGCACAGGAAATGTCTTCGAACTTCGAAATTTGGTGACAATGTCGTTTTCGCTACCTGGGTTCTGTATTTCAGCACCACTTGCCTACGTTACTGGAAGAAGTATTGATCCTAATGGTCTAATTTTTTTAATCATTAGTTTATTACTTGCATTCATTATGAAGATTATGTCACTAGTACTTAAATTCCATGAAAACGATTGGCAATTCTTGAACATATGGGATACCATTATAGGTTTCGCAGGCTCTTGCACTTCAAATACATTTGTAAAAAGACTTATTTTCGTGTGCTTGTTCATCGAGGCATTCATTTATTCTACAGAAATTCTTGGTGACATTATTAAACTGAACGTTAACGAGCACGTAGAAACGGACTATCATTCTTTAGAAGATATTGCAAGAAGTAAACTTATTTTAGTTGAATGGCAGGGGACATCACTGAAGGATCATGTCTTCGATAATTGGCAGAATGCTGATGTACGAAATTTAGCAGAACACAAAATTACTGCTGAAGATTTATCAATGAATTTTTTTGTATATCAAATGATTCAGTATAAAAATATATGCGCATTGATGCCACCTATCATGAAACCTGCATTTGTTGATCTTGTTAATAGCTTTTATGGTAAGGAGTTAGTACGCTGTATTCATGACAAGCTTTATAATAACAATAATTATATAGAGTTGTCACGAAATTCACCATTTCACGAAAATATTAGTAAGTTGTACTTGTTATATTTAGAATCAGGGCTATTTAGATATGAAATGAAGAAAGATTGGGATATTATGATTGATGAAATAGGGCCTATAAATGAGATCCTAGAGAAACACGGGTTCAACCCGCTAACCGCAGATTGCATCTCTGAAGTAGAGCTTACATTCCTACTAATTTGTTTGTTATCGATTTATGCCTGTATTTCCATTCCGGCTTTCGTGTGCGAGCTGATCTTTAATTATTATGATATTTCACGACCAGAGTTTTCCGTCGAACGATTTCTTCAAACAATAGATACCTTTAAGATCAAATGGATATGTCAATACATAAATATAAGATCGATCAAGTGTTTGAGGGGTAAAGTTTTTCAAAAATAAATAAAAAGTAAAGTGGCAACGTTACTCACATATATTTTCAGGACTCTTGAATTTGTTTTAAAGTAATATAGCTAGGATTGGTTGCTTGTAAATAGCAAAAAAAATATGTTTAAGTACAGAAAAAATGTTTTATCAGAATGTTCTTATTTAATGTTTTGGTTGTCCGATGATATTAGCTATTACGAGAAGATGGGGAATGTTCACCTGGCAGGGGAATTGCCGTATTTTTCAAAAACGAGTTTAACTGCATCCCTTTCGTGAATGCCCATAGTGAGTTTGGGTTGGAGGAGTTATAGTTTACTTTAAGATATCATAAAAACAGTGTCCGTTTTGGGGTCTTATACTGTCCTCCCCATATTTCAATAAATTATGAAGGCGTTGATAAGACTATGCATAGCCGGACGATGCAACTGGATCTGATGAATCAGTAGTATTCTGACGTAACTTATATAGATTTAATATAATATTACATAATTTCTTCGGAAAAGTTCAGTCTTTTGGTGTCAATATCTGGTTTACTGCTGGTTGTAAACAATTTCGAAACCCGTAGTTTAGAGGTGCATTGATTTTGTAATATGAACACTGACAACTGTACACGTTGTTAAATATATATTATAAATAAAAAGACATATGTTAATATACAATTGTATTTTTAAGTACAGTAACCTGGCCGCCTGTCCTATTATCCCGGAATAATGACTGAAAATCAACAACAAATTTGGTGGAAATGCTTTAGTCAAAAGTATGATTGCTTTCTGCTATTTCTAATAGTTTTTCTGGTAAGTCTTGCAACAATTAAAAAAAAAAAATTACAACAATATTTTATCAGAAAGTTCTTATTTAAACGGGGGATGAGCTACGTATATATGTTTTCTTTCATCACAATGCAGATACTGTTATGCAGTATTATTATCGCAGAAAAAAGTTAGGTGAAAGATGGATTCGAACTCACTACGATCATGTTAAAAAGTCTACGGCCGAGAAGCAGAAGATAAAGTAGAGAAAAAATCTGTTACGTTATAAACTTTTGCAAGCTTCTGATTTACTTGCTTCTTGCAGTCAGTTACGTGTATTATTAATAAGCGTGAAATTATCTGTGTGTGTGTGTGTGTGTGCGCGCGTGCGTGCGTGCGTGCGTGGGTGCGTTTGTGTGTGTGTGTGTGTAAAGAATTGTAAATAAATTGTAAATTTTTGAAATGGAATTTTTTATTAGAAAGCAAGATTGCTCTATCCACCAACATTGTGATAATGCCCCATTTCATATGAATAGGGTGATGTGAATTAAATGCATATATCTACCCGAGCATGTGGGTTTTCTGTACCAATCAGTTATTAATTCATTTCCCTCTTTAATAAAAAGTATGTCAAGAAACGGTAAGCCGTTGTTTTTTTCTAATTCAAATGTAAACTTTAAGTCAGGATGGTAATTGTTAAACATTTCGACTAGATATTCGATGCCATTTTCGGATACACCGTAAATATATCGTCTACATACCTTTTGTAGAGCACAGGCTTTTGTTTTAAATTTGTTAAGATCTCATTTTCTAAGTCTATCATAACCAAATCCGCCAGTGTAGGAGACAGGGGTGAACCCATGGTGTACCTCTGTTTATAAAGTTGTTTATTAAAAGTAAACACAGTGGATTCTAGTATACAGGAGACATTCTTATAATTTCCTCGATGGGAATTTTTGTGAGTATTTTTATTTCGAGTTCTCGTGTTTAAACTCTCAAGAATTAAAGAACGTGGTATGCTATTAAAAAGGCTGAATACATCTAGGGATAAAAGTATGTGATTTTCTAGAATAGATATGTCTTTTATCTCCTCAACTAATTTCCAAGAGTTTTTTGTCCTATTTTCATTTTCATGTATAGTTTGATATAGAGTGTTATGTAGAAACTTCCCAATATTATATATTGGACTCCCTAAGGCAGATACAATCGGTCTCACTGGGTAAGCTGCTTTATGAATTTTAGATAAAGCATATAACCTAGGGATATTTCCATTATTACAAATTAATTGCCTCGCTATTTCCGTGTCGATATATTTACATTTTTCCCAGTCATTTAGAATAGCATTTATTTTATTTTGTGTTCTCTTGGTTGAATCCTTGTGTATTATCTCATATGTATGGTCATTAGTCAATAGATCTTCGACTTTATCAATATAGTCCTTATTATTCTTGATGACGGAAATGTTACCTGTATCAGCTTTAGTTAGGTACAGATCATTATTTTTTTATAATTTTGTTTATATCAGAAATCATACTAGAGACAGGTGCATGCCCCTGAGAGAAAATAAGTTGGTCAAACTTTGATCAAATTTTGATCAAGATCGGTCAGACCCATAAGTGATCTAAATGAGGTTCTAGTTTTGACCCATTTTAGGACCAATGTTGGATCAATTTTTAAGCAAAACTGAATCTGATAATTATCATTATGCCACGTTGGAAAATGATCTATTTTTTTCGTGAAGGGATTCAAAGATGATCATCTTTTGATCAGTTAGAGATGTATATAGAATGTAGTTGTGGATGCATGATTAATAAAAATGGAATTCTTTCGTATCATTTCAGAAAGTAAGTTGATCAAATTTTGATCAAAATCGGACAGTCCCTTAATTGATCTAAATATTGAGAATTTGTAAGTTGCTTAACCATAAAATATAATAAAATTTATTCTCGATAATTGTTAAACCTAAAGAGAATTAAACGATTATTTTATTTAGTGATAAAGTGATAAAATAATGGATTTTTTAGATTATAAGATAATGAAATAAAAGCTATTTCAAATTTTATACTTTAATAGATATAAATACATCATATGAACAAAGAATTGTATTCAATTTATACTACTCAAACTCAGTTTGATTCACCGACTCTATAAAATATAAATTTTCATTATTTTCAATTGAAAAACATGGAGTTGATAATTTAGATACATCAATATAAGTGTATTCCTCAGACATTGTTATGAACTTTTTTATAAAATAAACGTTATAGTACAGTTCCGCGTAATTTATTAAAAAGGGAATTTCGGTATCGCATTTTTTTTATATAGCATACGATTCAATTTCACACTCATCTAAACATTCACCATGACAATTACATTTTGTAATAAAATACACTATTTGTCCTATTGCGTCAACTCCGTCAATACATTATTTACAATAAACTGAATTTGTGTGAATCTTGCGTGTATAACTCGTAGAACCGAACAAGATTCCTTCCTTTAATAGTCTGTAATAATAATAATGGAATTTTCCAAACAAGCCTATTCTTAACATTGTTTCTGTTAAGGAAGCAGAAATTTGTTGTACTTTACCGACCGCAAACGTTATACACGAAATTCGTTTCAATTTGTGTTTTTTGTTTGGATGCATCAATTTATTACAAAATTCGTGAGCTTTTCTGCCTGCCTTTAAGTAATTTTCTTTCAGAATTTCTACGTTAAAAAATAAAGAAACTGCCGAACAAATTTGAGTATCAACGGTGAAAGATTTCTAGTAGATTGTAGAGTATGCACAAGTTTATTTCTAAATAAATCGACTTCACCCGCTGGAATCTTATGCATGTTAATTTCGAAAATACTAATTAATTCCTTGGTAGGAAAAAACTTTTTAGTTGGCTGAACACGTGTACTGCGCATCTAGGGCAGGGTAGGTTTTAGTACTTCGGTTCAATTGAATTATTCATTTTGATATTTCGGCAAGAATTCAAAATTATTTTCGTTACGATTTACTGTAACACTGACATTTAGCGTCGCAGGATGCGATGGATCGTGTATAGACAATTTTAATTATTACATTTCGATAAACATGGCCCTCCACCCAGTCACGTTAGTGATGGACGATTCGTACGAAAATTATACATCAGGCTACAACAATTTAGTTCATAGTTTAGTGGAAGCTATACCAGCTCCTATTTTATCGCTTCAAAACTACAGATCCGTTCGTATGATTTGGCCTTATTTAAATCCGATAGGACGAGCCAACCTTATTGTCATTTTGCATGATTCTACAAGTGAAGCCCATTTGGTTCAACACAACATGGCTTACTTTGGGACAATTGGAAGTTTTATACGATATGTTAGGGACACAAGGGATGCGCGTAGTATGCCCAAATTCTTAATCATATTTTGGGAAGGACAAAGGGGAGCTAGTCTAGCCGCATCTTACCAGGGCCCTGTGTAGGCTAGTACTCGTGAAAAATAGCGGATCTTCGGATTCAGCAACAGTGTAAGCAATTTATATCTTTATGTGCGGCGACTATATTACAGAGATTATGTGTGAAGATCGTTTTTATACGTTCTTATGCCCTTTATAGTCGATCCGCACCTTGCTAGGAAATGGTATTAGCGAATTTTCGGAATGAACGTAAAATATTCAGTTTCAGCAATAATTTCAGCAATATATTCTCCAATCCTCTTCTGTGACTTTCAACAATCAATTCTGAAGATAATCTAAGGTTATAGTAGCACATTGTATTAACATCGATTTTACCAGAGAACCGGTGCGCAGCAAATGTGCGGCTAGAAAATGCGGCTAGTTTCACTATCATCTTGGTATTTTTTAGCATTCACAACCAATAATGTAACATGAGGCGAACTGAATTGCCTCCATAAGATTTCAAGAAACCATAAGTAGTTAGCTCTCCTTTATCCTTCCCAAAATATGATTAAGAATTTGGGCATAGTACGCGCATCCCTTGTGTCCCTAACATATCCTATAAAACTTCCAACTGTCCCAAAGTAAGCCATGTTGTGTTGAATCAAATGGGCTTCTCTTGTAGAATCATGCAAAATGACAATAAGGTTGGCTCGTCCTATCGGATTTAAATAAGGCCAAATCGTTGGAACGGATCTGTAATTTCGAAGCTATAAAATAGGAGCTGGAATAGATTCCACTAAACTATCAGCTAAATTGTTGTAGCATGATGTATAATTTTCGTACGAATCGTCTATCACTAACCTGACTGTGTGGAGGGCCATGTTTTTCGAAATGTAATACTTTAAATTGTCTATCCACTATTCCTCGCATCCTACGACGCTAAATGTAATTGTTAAAATAAGTCGTAATGAAAATAATGTTGGATTCATGGCGAAATATCAAAATGCTATACGAATCTTTTAAGATACGCACTTCACCAATTGAACCGAAGTACTAAAACCTATCCTACCCTAGATGCGCAGTACACGTATATTGTTTTGAATATTCTGTTTCTAGGGAACAAATGGCTTTAACAAACGTTTTAAATGGTATTATCTAGATGGTAATGCAGGATTTCTATTGATTTTATGCATGTGCTTCTCAGTTTTCTACGTAAAATAACAGAAATCATGGTAATTAGGTTTCTGGCGATTCCAATAGTTTTTTACTGGTATGCCTGGTATGCCTTGTAAATAATTCTGTTAAGTACAAGGAGTAGTAGTCACTAAAATATTGAAGTGTCAAAGACCGTTTAATACATGTGAATGGTCTTATATAATGATTTATTTATTTTTGTTTAGCGTGTATCTACTCTTAAGGATTAATCGTGTATTTGTATTCAATGGTTGTTCCTTCTAAATGATACAAATAAAATATATCAAAGCCATAATCAAATATTAAATGAACATTGTAAATCATTTGGTTTTACAGACCCTATTAAACTCGCTTAGGGAAGGTTGACTCATTATGGTCTAGGGACTGTTTCAACCTCTCCTCAATCTGTTAATCCGTGAATAAAAAGTTAAAGTCGACTTGGAAGTTGATTCAAGGAGATTTCTAAGACTCCAAGTTCGTAATGAGTATTACACGAAGTAATCAAATCACGGAGTTCTGAAAGATTAAAATATTGAAGGTTTGACAAAGAAAAATAATATCTTTCAAACGGTAATGTTACTAAAAAGTTTCTAATTTAAATTGAGATGAAATTGTAGTTTTATAATAAAGATAACGGAGAAATCTCCTTGGCACTGCTTCCAGACGTCAATTCAATACACCCTTATACGGCCACCAAATATCCGACGCGTATATTAAATGTGGTCAATGCTTGACAAATACGTGACCAAAGCTTAACAAATATTAATCGTAGCAATTGGATCAGAAAAAGAGCCTCTTGAACTTATAATGAAACTAAGATTCTTCGTAGCTTTGTTTATAGTATAAGAAATATGATCATAAAAGGAGACTTTAGAATTAATAATTACCCCTAAATCTTTAATAAAAATACCTATTTTAATGGTTTGTTATTTTGGAAATATGGAAAATCAAAAGTGTGAGTAGTCTTCCAAAATTTCTTAATCTTGGTTTTGATAACATTTAGAAATAGATGGTTAACTTGACACCAGTTAAGAATAGCACCTAAAAGACTTCGTGAATTTAAATCAACGAGTGGTGCTCTCACAATTATTATGTTAACCTTTATATGAGCAGCTTAAAGTAAAGATTTGGACAAAATACAGTTATCAAAAATATCATTAATGAATATAAAGATAATAGGGCCAAGATGGGAACCTCGCTGTATACCAGAGTGAACCTTAAAAAACGGCGATCCCTTTTATGCGAACAGCTGTACTACGGTTGCACAAATGGGACTCAAGTCAACGTACAAGAGATCCTCTGATGCCCGAATTGCAAAGTTTCAAAAGAAGCCTTTGGTCGTTGACTAGTCGAATGCCTATGAAAGAACTAAATATAAGGCTTCTACCTGAATCCCATTACTTATAGTCCAATGCTTAAAAAATTGCTTAATAAAAAATAATTTGTGACAGTTTCTAATAATTATTACCATTTACAAGCATATGCTTATTTGGTTTCAGAAATAAAAAGATCGTTGATATAAAGTTTAAATAAAAGTGAACGTCAAATAGCAATGTGTTGGACCATTTTCACATTATACCTTTATAAAATGGTAGTGATAAAAATTTTCCCTTATGCATCCGTTATATGCTCCCAAAACATTCCAATAGCATTAATAGCTGGAGCCGCAATATAAATTATATTTCTTAAGAGGCCAAGCACCCCGAGAGTTATTTAAGACGTTGAGGTAAATGTTTGCTTAGTCCAACAACGACAAAGCATGACAGTCTTAAACTAATCAAAATCAGAAAATTTCATGAATTATTTTAAACTCCATCTATTATAATGTAGGGAAATCCGTGGATAGGTCAGACGGACTTGGTCGACGGATTTTGAACTCACGAAAAAATGTGTTTGCTAATGAGTAATATATTGTTGTAAGGTATGCTCATTCCAATAGAAATTACAGCTAGTTTCATTTAAATATCTCTGACAGACTTATTGGTACTAGTGTTTTGAAGATGACTATGTCACCAGGTTTGATAAAGAGATCGAACAACTTTAATCGATTTTAATAATATTTTTATATTTCTTCTATCGTTTAGATTACATCACGAGATATTTACTGAATATGGATTTTAACATTCTGCTAACCAATACAAACCTTCAAATCTAACCTTCGTCTTCCTAAGCACGGTGCAATTAATAAAATCAATATTAAGCACAGGAATATTCCATTAGCAGACATTGTATATATATATATCCATATTGTTATCAAGATTTAAAACGTCAATAGGACAGTCATTTTATTCAAAATATACTACGCATTTGTAGTGTGAAAGTAAGGTTTTACTATTAAAGTTGAATTGTTGAAGTGCGTTTTTCTTGCAAGAGAATTAGCATTTTGATATAACGATGAAACCAGCATTAGTTTTGCTAGGCCTACTGACAGTGATTTGCACTGCAAGATGCCAGGAATTCTGGATGGACAATCTGATACATTATATTTCGAAAAATTTGGACCTCCATCCGGTCACATTATTGATAGACGATTTGTATGGAAATTATACTTCAGGATACAATGATTTAGCTGATCGTCTAGTCGAAGCCATTCCGGCTGTTGTTCTATCGCTCAGAACCTATCAATCAGTTACTATGACTTGGCCTTATTTGCATCCATTAGGACGAGCTAAACTAATTGTAATTTTACACTATTCCACGGGAATGTCACATTTGGTAAAGCAGAACACGGAATACTTTGGGACAATTGGAAGGTTTGTAGGATATATTCGCGACATAAGAGACGCCCGGACTATGCCCAAATACTTAATGATATTTTGGGGAGGGCATCCAAAAGCTGACTACCAATGGTTGCTTATTACATTATGGAGGAAATATAGATCTCCAGATGTCACAATAGCTGTTCCCCTGGTTAAAAACTTCGTGGGAGCCACAGAGAACATTGAAAACACTAAAGTAGTTATACTTACACTCAATTTATTTATGAAAAAATATACTATCACACCGTACTCACCTCGTGTGATATGGTTCCGAGATAAATTCAAAAACTTGTACGGTAGTCCGCTCCGCATTGGCTCGGTAGATAACAAAGAACTTGACATGTTTAGTAAATTGTTGATGCAGTCAATGAATGCAACGCCTGTTCTTATACATTACAGAACCATTTCCGGTGGACAAGAAATGCTACACAAGGATATCCTTTATAACGAAATAGATTATACTCAGACAGTACTTTCACATTTATTAATTCCGCATAATCGCACACGGAATTCATTTGCGGTAAAAGATTTAGTGACCATTTCATTTTTGCAACCTGGTTTCTGTATCTCTGTACCACTCTCCTACGTTACCGAAAGAAATATTGCCCCTAACGGACTCGTCTTTTTATTTATTAGTTTACTGCTGGCATTCATTTTTAAAATTATATCGCGAGCCCTGAATTTCCGTGAAAAAGAATGGCAACTAATGAATATATGGGATACCATCATAGGTATCGCTATATCTTTCTACCCAAATACGTTTCTAGAGCGACTCATTTTAGGATGTTTGTTCGTTGAGGCATTCATTTATTCAACAGAAATCGTTGGTGACTTTATTAAATGGAACGTTAATGAGCAAGTAGAAAACGACTATCGTACTTTGAACGATATCGCGAAGACTAAACTTGCATTTTTGGAATGGCCTGGATCACAGCTGAGAAAGCATGTCTACGATAGTGGGAATAACACTGACGTACGAAATTTAGAGGAAAGGAAACTTAACGCTCTTCTCATTCCCGGACCGCAATTTATTCGTCATATTGTTCAGTCTAAAAATATATGCTCATTGATACCACCCACGTTCAAAGCATTTTTTATTGATAACGTTAATACTTTTTATGGCAAGGAGATGACGCGTTGTATTTACGATAAGCTTTATAACAGCAATAATTATATCGAGTTAGGTTACAATTCAGAATTTTTCGAAGTTATCAATAACTTATATATATTGCATTTAGAAGCAGGGTTATATGGATATAACAAAAAGCTTCAAGTTGATGAAATAAGTGATATATTGATGCCCACACTTGAATCTATACATGGAAATCGGACGAACCTTGGCCTAAATGATGACATTGATATTGCATTAAAACATTCATTGATTTGTTTGTTAGCTGTGTATGCTTGCATTTCAGTACCAGCATTTGTATGTGAATTAATTCTCAACCACTACAATATTACATTACCAGACAATTTTGTTGTGCGAATTTTTCATGTAGCTAAAACCGTTAAGAAGAAATTATCGAAAATGAAAAGAAGAATAAAACCTATAAAGAGGTTGAGACTAAAAGTTCGTCGAAAATAAATAACTATGGTCAAAGTGGAACTACGTCATTGCTCTTGTTCCTATCTTGAATATTCAAAGGTTTACAATGATTTGTATTTATTACCAATTACACTTACTACGTTTGTGCACGCTTACTAAACCTTTTATTAAAGTGTGACTTTGAAAACATTCTTACGGACAGAATCCATGTTTTATCGACTGCGGTACCCGGCGTAGGTTTTTTCTCACAAAGGTGGTTTACCCTACGCCATTGCACGCCGAATGGGGGTACCCCTTAAAAGGAAGGTGTCCTGTTATAAAAATTATGTTAAACTCCTTCGAAATGGTGACGATCTCGATGACATTATTTGTAATTCGAATATTATAATATCGATATAAAATATGACGTTGTAGTCTATTTAAATTTTCGATAGATTGAAAAGTGGAACTAAGATATGAAACATTGACGATCGGGTTTTTTGCGTACGTTTCGGGACTTCGTCGCCTTAGGAAGTCTGCGTCGCAATCGGATCGTCACCAGTTGATCCTAATAGATTTATATATTTTTATTCAGCCGATCAAATGGTGCGTCTTATAAACGAAATAGTGTACTGATATTACTTGCGCTACATAATTGTATTCGTGTTTTGTACGTTATTAATAAAATGCACATATTTTGTTCATGTTGAAACATAGATGGTTAATTATCTCCCGACCAACCATCCTACAGCTATATTCGCACTAAGAAACTGGTTGAAATAATTAGAATTTCCTTTACGTAACCTCGAACATAGCAAAATACAGCTTTTTTCGAGTACATGACCTCAAATATCTCAAAAACTTGACGTCATGGACTAAATCTGACTTCGAGTTTTGATTTTACGCATACAATTACGTCGGAAATGACCCACAGCTTCCCAACAACAGCCAAGACCCCTTTTTTTTGTAGATCTGCGTTATTAATTGGATTAATTGCGAATTCAGTAATTCAGTATCCAGTTTTCTAGTAATTCCTACAGTTTTCCAGTTATGTGTTTTATAGGAATTCAGATATGATAATCAGAAGATTTAACTAGAATATTTTATCTACGTTAACGAAACTAGTATTTTCAGTAGGGTTACAAAAGAGTTATTATAATACAAATTTTGAAATATATTTCAGTTTCCATTCAGTATTTACCAACCTTTCAAACATGACCTAGGAAATCGAAGTCAATTTGTAAATTGAGACATATTTCCAATCGATTAGTAAGTATCATTAAATTAAGCGTAATTAGAATCTGAATTGCATGACTTAATAGTTTTCTCTTACACTCTATTTTCGATTTTTATTTGTTTCATTTGGTGTTGAAAATGATTTTTGACGACGTGTTTAAAAAAATTCTATTTTGGGGCAAAGTGGGCTCTATTCCGTTTTAATTTAGGTTCACAGAGATAAGTAAGAGCTCTCTTTCCCTCTCTATCTCTTTCTCCCTCTCCCCCCTCTCTCTCTCTTGAGTTGTGTCCACGGCTCGTAGAGGCCAGGACACTAATAAATAAATTTTTAATTAATCTCTCTCTCTCTCTCTCTCTCCCTCTCTCTCCCTCACCCTGTCTCTCCCTCACCCTCTCTCTCCCTCCCTCTCTTTTTCTCTCTCTGTCAAATCTTTCCAGAAGTAATTTTAACAACCCGTCCCACTTTGCCCCTGGGTTTTCAGATTTCTCAAAAAAAAATTTTTTTTCGTATAATTGAAATTTGGAGTATTAAACAGATACTTTTTTTTTAAATGCGTATCATAATAAGTTAGATCAGGATCTAAATAAGGGTTTCTAAACCACACCTATCCATTCTTATGCCCCATATTTTTTGTATACAAGTTTTTCCAAAACCATCCCACTTTGCCCCTACTTCCCCTATGAATTATTATAAGGTTTAAACTTTGTATATAATTTATTTTTTAGTTGTTCTATTTTATATTACACGTCTCAATTGTTTTGTAAGGGCTGATCCCATAAATGTTGTAAATAAATGATTGTTTATCTGGCGGAAATCGACTCATGACCGCTGCTGTACTTGGTGCAGGTTTCTGCAGTACTACATTTCATACATAAATGTGAGGTATGGCGCCATCTCTTAAGACGATCTGCAGCTCTCGCAAATATCAAAATTCTAAAACACTTAGAAAAAGGGCGATTCCGCCCGTGAGATAATAATAAAAGAAAATTAATAGAATAAAATGGTCATTACACGCCCTTGAATCCAAAATATATTTCTGTCGCTTTTCTTGATAAACTGGTTTGTTACGGTTATAAGATTTCTTATACTAGTAAACAAGGCGTTTTTACAAAATGATGGAAAATCCAAAACACAAGAAACACGAAGTAATTTTTCTAACTCCAGTAGAGTACATTCAGAGCTCGAAAATAGGTGGTGGTCCAATTTTTTTTTATATTATTTAACGTTGACTTTTGTGAACCCAAATGGGACTAAATTGCGACGGGATATACAGTTTAGGAAGGTGGAATCCGAACCACCTGAGCTTTGGCGTTATTAGACACTTATAAACAAATATAGAGGCCGATGACAGATTGCAGAGGCCGGGATCGAACCAGGGTTTTCTGATTACGAAGCCGATGCTCTACCAACTCAGCCACCGTCGCTCCATTGGTGGTCAAATTGATCGTGTTCTTTCTTAACGATTCTTCTTCTTTCTACCAAGAAAAATTACCAACATTTTTCGACTCGACTTTTTCGACATACATCATCCTTCTCAATGAACAACAGCCATGTAGGAAAGTTACTGGGGCATTTGAAAGTGGGATGAAAGAAATCAGCCAACCAATCAGCGCAGACTTCTGCGCCAGCACATCGTTGGAGAACGTTGAGCATACGGTGCATTTTCGAGCGCGACCGGAGCGATTACCATTTAGTCGCGTTCCCTCATCCGCATTCCCATTCGCAGATTCGCCCTATTCTCTTTGTAGATCGCATCCGCGCGTTCGTTCCTTGGATGCGCCGAAGCGAATCGCCGCCGACGACGAGAGGCGGAAGTGGAGGCGGTCGCAACGGTCCGGAAAATAGGCTCATCCGGACGTGACGTACTGGGGGGTGGTTGGAAGCCAGTAAAAGCTTAACGGTCAGGCTATATGCCAGCCCGGGTGGCTGGTAAGCCCTAGCCAACTAAATGCCAGTAGATACCTGTATACGCGTGTAACCTGGGGGCTCGGTAACGAGGGCAGGTCTTCCGACCCATCCACCCTGGCATAATACCCTTTCTAAGACTTCCTGGAGTCACCTGCTGATGTCTGAAGCTCAGTTTTGAAGCACTCACGATGTATTTACCCAAACGGATGTCGCAGTTGTCCAGTGTATTGGATTTTTTACCTTCCAAAAACCACATGGAACATTTTTTTTACATCATTGCCCTCTACATAATAGTGGATATTTGTCTATTGTTCAAAGATTAGGAAAAAATACTGCTTTCTTCTGTTATTTCACGAGGAAACATTTTTCGCTCACTCCAGAATATATCAGGAGAGTGGTCCCCATACTTAAAGAATATGGTGTTATCAGTGAATTTCTATTCTATATCATTGGTTTATAAAATGGCCTCCATCGGAATTATTTTCTTTCGATTTATGAATTTCGGAATTTAGAATTCTTTTTTTACGCTCCCTAGCCCAGAATATAATTGTTGGGTGTTTCGGTGGTAGCTATAGCTCTCGATATCCAAACTACTGAAATAAAGTGGACAACTCACTATTACGGATGTCGGAAGCATAATTATTTATATCTGCCATCTGGAATTTCGTTTATTGGACATCTAGATTTGATTTTCTTCTGTCGGTTTTTTGACTTGTCTGTTTTTCGGCTTGTCGGTTTTTTTACCCACACTCTTATTCACTATTTTTTATGGGATAAAGGATAAAGGAAAGGAATTATTCCTGGCTTTAATGACTATTTTAGCCTATTCGCCGATCGGCTCTCGGGTGGATAGGTTGGACAAACAATCGAAGACAATACTGCGCCCGAAGAGCACTTTGACCCCTCTGTATATCATTTGCACGAGATCTGGGAAAACTGCGGAAAACTCAGACAGATCAATTTGACGAACCAGAGCGGCGGTGGCTCAGTTGGTAGAGTATCGGCTCCGTAATCAGAAAACCCTGGTTCGATCCCGGCCTCTGCAATCTGTCATCGGGACACCTAATATTTGTTTATAAGTGTCTAATAACGCCAAAGCTAAGGTGGTTCGGATTCCACCTCAATAAACATTTGGGTTCACAAAAGTCTACGTAAAATAATATAAAAAAAAGTCGACGAACTACTTCATCATCAGAGGATACCCCCTGATGGTAAAGCAGCTGTCTCCCGCTCAGCAATCGGCCTGTTATATTTTTTTAAACAGTCACCGGTCTAAGTATGGATCCCCAATCACGATGCTTCACTTCAAAGAACGATTGCATTTTTTGTGATTTAATATTCACAGGATGTTACAAATTAAAAATTGAAACGATTTCCAAAAAAAATGTTTGATGCAGTAAGCGTAAAATTGGCATTCTGGGTCTGCAAAAATCGAGGAGTTAGAACATGTTACGCCTAGGGCATAAAAAAATAATGTGTTTCAATGAATCTCAGACGTAGAATTTTAACCTTCTTGAACCTCGAGCCGGCTCCGTCGACCATCGGGGTCTGTCGTCGAAGCGGAAAACTCCATTTTACGCCTTTGATACAAAAATAACTATTTCGCAATAAACAATTCATTATTGAGAATATTTTAGATATAACCTTACGAAAGTTGTGTTACTGGTGATTTTGTAGCCGTTAATTACCAATCCGAACTCAGATTTTAAAAATTCAATATGGCGTATTCGATATGGTTGACGAAAATGTAAACATGGCGCAATTGCACGAGTGCGAAAAACTTTACGCACGCGTTGCGAACATTATTTTTTGATACTGTATGCGGAAAATTCTGTAAAATTAACGAGTATGGCGAAGGGAAGGGGAAGGGGGGTTCGGGGGGGGGCGTAGCCCCCCCGATCATATTCTTTTCGCTATATAATGATTTAAAGCTATTACTACCTTCTATCATGCATCCCCCTCCACCAATCATATTTTATTAACTAGATCTTAATTTTCTTTTTCGGAGGAATAGTATCTGATATCGTATCCGTATCACTCATTTTCAGAATTTTTAAATCTACACTATACACCTTTATCACTCGATGACGCGAAAGGAATTGATTGTATTTTTATAGATGTTGGAAATCGTTAATAGACCGTTCAATGTTCCGGAAATGTAAATAAACAACCCCAGTACGAATTAGAAGTAAAAATTTCTTGATTTGTTGTTTGTTTATACAACGTAAGTTCAGTGACCGTGATTGCAATGTAGTCTATTTACATGATATGGATAAAAGAATATGTAAGATAATTGAAATATTCATAAATATTTATTTGTAAACGATTTCCAGGTCTACTGCAGAAATTAGCCTAGTAACAATTTTGCGCATACGTATGCGTAAAATGAAAATTTTACGCACACGTATGCGTAGAACGCTACTTTACGCACTAAAAACGGTGCGTAAAATCGAATTTTACGCATACGTGTGTCAAAAAATATATTATAAAGTGTAAAGACAATTGTTTTGTAAGGACTGGTCCCATAAATTTTGTAAATAAATTATTGTTTATCTGGCGGAAATCGACTCATGACCGCTGCTGTACTTGGTGTAGGTTTCTGCAGTCCTACATTTCATACACAAATGTGAGGTATGGCGCCATCTCTTAAGACGATCTGCAGCTCTCGTAAATATCAAAATTCTAAAACACTTAGAAAAAGGGCGATTCCGCCCGTTAAATAATAATAAAAAAAAATTAATAGAATAAAATGGCCATTACACGCCCTTGAATCCAAAATATATTTCTGTCGCTTTTCTTGATAAACTGGTTTGTTACGGTTATAAGATTTCTTATACTAGTAAACAAGGCGTTTTTACTAAATGATAGAAAATCCAAAACATACCAGAAGTATAGTACCAGTATACCATAGTTTGAAGTTTTGCTTTAAATACCGTATTTACACACTAGACACGAATCGATTAACTGCTTAAGAAATGTAAACATTAAAGTTGTTCCTGCAGCAGAACACAAATCTACAAAATATATTATAAAGTGTAAAGACAAGCAGAAAAAATGAATCCGAATGGCTCAATTTATTGCACATTCTAAAAATGATGACGCTTTGTATGTAGGTGGAACAAAACGACAAAATAAAAAGGAATTGACGAACATAAAGACAACATAAACAGACCATCACAAACAAAAAATCAGTAATCACAACACATAAATTACAACAATCACATGAATTTAAATGGGACAATATTTCAATTTTAGAAACAGAATAGTAGTTTTCGATACAAGGGCGTATGCGTAAAGAACTTTACACACACACACGTGTGCCGAAATATTGTTTACGTACGGCTTTTTGGTGCGTAAACAATATTTCGGCACACGTGTGTATGTGTAAAGTTCTTTACGCATACGCACTTGTATCGAAAACTACTATTTTCTATAGATGCATTTTAGAAACAATATCTCTATTATCATTCCTTCTTATAAACGTCGCGGGACGACCAAAATATTAAGGATATCTTGTATTGTTTTCTGTCAAATTATCATGCAAAATTTGTATGGATGCCGGTCGAAAAACCGACAAATCAAAAAGCCGTCAGGTCAAAAAGCCGACGGGTCAAAAATCCGACAGTTCCAAAAATGACTGTCCGTTTGTCGAAGTGCCTAATTGTTAAGTGTCGGCTTTTCGATTTCGTCGGTTTTTTGACCTGCCTGTTTTTTTATTTGTCGGTTTTTCGACCCACACCTATTTTTATATGATTATTTTCTAGAAAACGACCCATTCTGTATAGGAAAATAGTTACTTTATACGACAAACGGCTAAAAACGTGTTATTAATATTTGTACTTGCAAATTATGTGGGTCGTTTGCTTTGAAATTTTTTCCTGCAAATCCTAGACTTTCAAAATCAATGACATCGGTAATTTACGTAGTTCTCTCACATTATCTGAATTTTATTATAGTTCCTTATATTTTAAATTTGATTCATGTATCTACTCAGTGGATGGTTTGAATTTACATCGTCTTTTGCCGTTGTATATAATGCTGCCGATTCTGAACACGAAAAAATTTGACGGTACGTTGGATACTCTATTCCAAATTTTCAAACTGTAACTGATCCCTAATAGTAATCTTACATTTCGAAAAACCATGAGCTGAAATTGTCAACTGAAAGTATTTAATCAATTTCATCATACTGGATCCGCCATTTTGAATTTGCGAATTCTGACGTCACGTTTATAATCGAAAACCTCCAAAAACCTCCGATTGAACTTTTTTAACGGAGTCGTTCGGCTCCGGTACGAATTTGGCCGAGTGAGCTCTGAAAAAACGACGTGCTACGAAACGAATTTTCGTATCGCTGCCAGACGAAATTCGTTTGGACGCTCTCCTAAATTGGTGGGGGGCTCTCCCATAGGAAGCGCGCACACATCCGAACACGTAGTAGGAGAGAGGCATGAACAATCGGGTTGTTTTGCTCCAACGTGTTTCGTATGCGGTTGAAATCAGTTGAGTCGAGTGATTCATATGGTTCACAATTTTTCATTTGGAAAATATAAGAAATTCAACGCCGAAACTTACTACTTGCGCATGTAAACAAAAAGTTCAATACGACAGCTTAGTAATCATTTACACTCAATTTGTATTTAAACATACATTTTAAAACTATATTTCTGGTCAACTATCAAAAATAAATCTCATAAATTATTAAAGTGAATGCTGCCTGCGAATGTTATTGATAAAAAATAATTGGTTCGACGCTAAGACCAAAAATGTAATTCTTGACATAAATTATTTTAAAACAATGTACCTACTGGATACTTTTTGCGATCCCAAACTTGAAGGAATTTGTTTCCTACCGATTGGTTGAAGTGATATAAAAATGTAAAACAAAATAATAAGAAATTCAACGCCGACTGGTACATTTTGTATATGTAAGCAATACAATGAAATATGACAGCGTTGTAATCATTTACAATGAATTTATCATCTTCAAAACCTCGAAACAAAATAATAAGAAATTGAACTCCGGCTTTACTTTCTGTACATGTATAAACAAATAGTTCAAATATCTTACTACGTATTGATCATTTACAATCAATTTGTGTTCAAAGACACATTTTAAAACTACATTAGTGGTAAAATGTCAGATGTTAATCTCATTCATTAGAAAAGCGAATATTCAATTCGCATATTAAGGGTAAAAAATATTTGGTTCAACGCTGAGACCAAAAATGTAATTCTTGCCTTCAATTTATCTATAGTCATATTTCTGGATACATTTTGATCTTAGAAACTTGGAAAAACTTGCTTCAGACCGATTGGTTGAAGTTATCATCTTCAAAACCTCGAAACAAAATAATAAGAAATTGAACGCCGGCTCTACTTTCTGTACATGTATAAACAAATAGTTCAAATATCTTACTACGTATTGATTATTTACAATCAATTTGTGTTCAAAGACACATTTTAAAACTACAGTAGTGGTAAAATGTCAGATATTCATCTCATTCATTAGAAAAGCGAATATTCAATTCGCATATTAAGAGTAAAAATATTTGGTTCAACGCTGAGACAAAAAATGTAATTCTTGCCTTAAATTTATCTATAGCCATATTTCTGAATACGTTTTGATCTTAGAAACTTGGAGAAACTTGCTTCAGACCGATTGGTTGAAGTTATCATCTTCAAAACCTCGAAACAAAATAATAAAAAATTGAACGCAGACTCCACTTTTTGCACAAGTAAGCAAATAGTTAAAATTGTACTGTGCAGTGATCACATACAAACCATTTGTATTAAAACACACATTTTAAAACCATATTTGTGGTAAACTACTTTTCTTAAGTGAAATAAGATTTACTAATATTTCCTAAATATAAGAAAACATTTTCTTAATTCAAGTAAATATTTACTTGCTACTATTCAAATAAGTATTTACTTGAATATACAATTTTTTTTTCAGTATATGATATATCATATGACAATTTTCAGTAGGGTATCTTCAAAACTTTGTTCGAGTATATACATTAACCCATGAAATTAAATCAAGAATATTTAATAAAATCAGAGCCGAGTTTAAAATACTCGCATAGTACCGCGGGCCGTATATCTATATATACTGCCAATCATATATTCCACGAAAAATTTCGGACGTCTCCCTGCCGAAAAGTAGCTTGACGTTTCTCCTAAAGCAATCGTAGCGCCGCCGTAAGTTGAATAGTACGGCTGCCAACACAAAATTTTTTCCGTGTAGGTGCGCTCAATTGTTTTTCAGAAATTGACATGATTTCCGGCAGTTATGCTCAATTTTATTTCGCTGAATCATTTTTTGTAACTAAGAATCAGCTAAAAACATCATATTTGGGATTTTTTGAGGTTGCTGATTATGAATCTGCCCGCAGATTTTCAAACATTTAATGTGACGGATCCCTGACGACGAACCAATAATAACTTTATTAATCTTCGACCAACAGTTTAGAACTAAAGAACGAGTACCTTTAATTTTTACAGCCGTTAATTACACGGAGAAAAAATTCCCAGAATTTTTGTACGGAAATGTCCTGAAAATTTACCGTGCTGTCCCATAAACGCAGTGCATGTTGTTGGCAAAGTAAAATTTACATTGCTATGCTGAATTTTTCCAAAGTAACATGTAAAATTTCGGATCAAGAGCACAGTAAAAATTCCTGTGCCACAATACAGTAGAATTTCCTGGGTCATAGCATAGTAAACATTTTTACTTCATAGTTCATTCCAAAATGGAAACAAATCGAATGCAAACAGAAAATACGTGAAAATTTTGCACACGATCTCGTTTATTGGGTATAGATGAAATAAATTGCAAGCCTACAAATAATATCAATAGTTCTTAAAATCGTAAAAGCCTTATCGACATTTACTTTCAGCTGACAAGATATATCAATGTTTGTATATTATTTGTATGTACGAAAAAAAAAATCTATTTTACTTTCAACTTGAAAAAGTAATATCTATATTTGATTAAAATTTAAAGCAATAGGAAAAGGACTATTAATAACTGATTCACATATTCATATCACCCTGTATAAATAGGCCAAACTTGTTCAAAAGAAATTACTGCAACGAGAACAAAAACAGTTAATCACCAAACTACTCGGTTGGAACCAGTTCAGACCCGTACGTCGGATTACTCGGCCGCCATATTGGTGCTCTTTTGTTTTCACCGCAGTTAGACTCGGTAGCATTCGGATATGTTCGGAAACTTTCGCTTCCACTTTAAAAAGTGGCATAGTAAAAATAATGAAGCAACATATTATAAATTCTTCAAATATTGGGGATTATTTGACTTGCACTAACTTAAAAACTCGATGTCCTGTACATTTTACTGTGCTACACTGAACATTTCGACTAGCTCGTACATAAAAATATCTAGCCGTTATTGCAAATATTCCTGTCCAGAAAAGCAATATTTCTTGTCTGTTGCTATAAATATTTCCGAAAAATCAAGTTGCACCCGTTTTTAGGTGACTGGCACGGTAATTTTTCTGGAAATTTTTTCTCCATGTATGATATTTTAACATTCTGGTCACCATTTTGGATCCGCCATATTGAATTTTCAAAATCTGTTGTCGGATTTGTAATCAGAGACTCTAATAACTTTATTATACCAAATTTCAAACGATTATCTTAAGAAACAGCGTCAAAAATGAATTCTTTCGAAAAAATGGTGATTTTTGCATGCTTGTTTATTTATAAATCGTAAGCAATAAACAATTATATCTTAATAACTGTTTTTATTCATTCTTGTATCATTATAGTAAGAAAAAATAGCAAAAACACGAATCTAAATGAGTTAACTGTAATTTAAATCAGCAAAAATTAAAGAAATCAAGGTGGTAACGTGGGTTACCACCATGCTTCTAAAGGTTAATGATTACTAACACGATTTTTTGTGAATATTTGACCAAAAACGGTATAAGATGACATCCGTTTTTTCAAATATTTGCATCGTATAAAGCTCATCCAAAAACATCAAAAAAGTATAGCGCCGTAAAAAAAAACAGGGTTTTCATTAAAATTTTAGAACCCAAAATCACTGTTCCATTTTGTGTTATTCCGGAATTAAGCACTTTTTCTGGAATGATCTAGAAGCGGTTGTATGAATTTTGGTACATTTGGAACGTGTTTTGAGTTTCCTAACCCACCGTGTGATTCCAAATTCTTAATGATGATCAAGCAGAGTAGAATTTCTAATCCGTGGTATGCATCTGGAAGCTCTGATGCGAAATACATCTTTGAAACTATATTGCGCATCAGAAACCGAACCGGAAGCACCATCAGGGGTGAGCAGAAGTTTGGCAAGGCTCGCGGGCAATCGGCATGCAAGCGCATCTGGTCGAGGTAGGAAGGGCTTGCGGAAATTCCACGGAAGTGGTAGTTAGATCGAGTGAGGGTATTCAGGGGTGCCGGGGGTGCTTCGAGGGTGCTCTTAGGAGTGCGCAGAGCCAATCTACGGATACCTATCTCGACCTCGGCTGCACCTGATTACGTCCCTGCTTCTCTAATTAGGAACGTGGTGGCAGCTTCCGGCCCGTTCGACGATACGAGATCGACTTGGTTCTTGGTACGATTACGAGAGATTGTAACTTTCTACGTCTACGACAGATTTTAAGGGAATTTTCCGCACCCTTGATACCGGAAGCGGACCGTCGAGTGAATTGAACTCGATAAACATCCGATCCAATTGACTCCTATTCGGGGAAGTTTTATGGTTAGGATACTCTTTAAGGATTTTTATTGTTTGATGAAAGTAACTTCATTGTTATTGAAACAAATTTTAATATCGTATTACTTAAACCATTAACGCCCAAGGGGACAAGAATTTCACCAAGATTTTCGGAATATTTTGTTAACAGTAAAAACCAGTTAACAAAATTTGAGATAAAACATATTCGACGTAAAATTGATCGCTCTTTCTGATTATGATATCAAATTCTGTATACGATAAAGGTGTAAAATGTTATAAACAATAATTCACAAAAAACGCAATTTTTTCCTTGACAAAATATTTTCATCATGTGATTGGAGGACACAAATAGCATTCACATGGAGCGCAAACGTGCGCTATACTCGCATTTGTGAGTGTCATTATGTACCCTAGATCAACTCACGTTGCTATCTGCTGTTTCGAAAATGCATCGAACATTTGTTTATGTTAGTATGAGGAAAATGTGTTTAACGTCATAAATGCGAAAGTCCCACTTTACGCACACAGCAGCAAAAAATATGTTCTTCCTTTTTTGGGGTTAATTATGAAATACGCCTAGTAGCCATCATTTTTTACTACAGATTCATATTTAACGGACACAAATAGAAATAAACATTGTGGTTTTTATCCGAAATAAGGCATAATGTACCCGTTTTAAGTATATTACGTTATAAAAGCTACTTTTTCTATTTTTTGAGGTTATGTCTAGAATTTTCCCAGCGGCCCCCATTGTATGATTGCAGATTGGTGTGGTATGGCCCAGCACGGAAATGAATACATTTTGTGGTGGGTCTGTGTAATCTACGACCTTGAAACCCCCTGAGTAACAAATTTCATAAAAAATCCATTCATCGTTTTTCATGTTCATCTCTAACTGATGCATAACTTTAGTCAGTCAAGTCTTTTGTCTAGTCAAACCTATACAAATTATCCTCCTGAAATTAACTTCCGGTTCTGTCGTCATTCATAGAACTACCCATGTATTTGATTTCTGTTAATGAATAATTATGTACACATATATAGCAATATATAATTTGGAAACGCCGATAGAAATTCTATATATTGTTTACATTATGTATTTTCGAATTCGTTTATAATATGTACTGGTTGCCGTTACTGCGCATACGATGTATTTAATATTGTTTTTACGAGGCGTATAATTCATTACTGTACTATTTGTTTTAAAAATTCGCCGAAAATCAAAGAATATTTGATGGGTCAGTTACCTCGAGAACGTGTTTCCCCGTCATCGCCTTTTCATATTACCGGTGTAGATTATGCTGGACCACTTTTATTAAAGGATAGGACGGGTCTGTGTGTTTCACAACATAGGCTCTCCATTTGGAAACAGTTTCTGATTTAACAAGCGATGCGTTTATTGCAGCATTGCGAAGGTTGGTAAGTAGATGAGGAAGGCCTTTAGTGATGAATTCAGATAATGGTTCGTGTTTTGTTGGAGCAAATCGTGAATTAC
Source organism: Trichopria drosophilae (assembly GCA_030407085.1). NCBI lineage: Eukaryota > Metazoa > Arthropoda > Insecta > Hymenoptera > Diapriidae > Trichopria > Trichopria drosophilae. The sequence continues at coordinate 12,117,848 of CM059584.1, read as the reverse complement.
GTGAGTTAGATCAATTTCTTATAGAAAACTAAACATTTAGGAGAAATCGCTCAAGAGCTGGGTTTTGAATGGAACTTTATTTCAGCCTACTCACCTCACTTTGGTGGGTTATGGGAGACTGGAGTAAAATCAGTAAAATTTCATTTAAAAAGAGTAGCGCCCAATGCAAATTTGATTCCTGAAGAATTTTATACATTATTGACGCTAGTGGAAGCTATATTGAACTCTCGTCCTCTTACGTCCCTCTCAAATGATCCATATGACCTGACACCCTTGACTCCGGCCCACTTTTTAATCGGCAAGCCTTTGATAACTGTAGCTGATCTGAGTCTTAAGGATATCCAGGAGAATAGATTGTCAAGATGGCAATGAGTGCAGCAGTTAGAGCAGCATATAAGGGAAAGATGGAGCAAGGAATATGTGTCGGAGCTCCAACTTTGTAACAAATGGCGCGTTCCATTTTCTGAGTTAGAACCTGGGACATTGGGTCTTTTGAAGGAAAATAATCAACCGCCATATAAGTGGAGACTCGGTTGTGTAGAGGTTCACACCCTGGGAAGGATGGCATTTCATGAGTGGCCACAATTTGGAGCTTAAAGCGAGCTTATAATAAATTATGTCCACTTCCAAAGGACTACGAAACAGCCCACATATGAATTTTACTTCAAAAGGTTTATTTTGTTGAATCGATTACTTTACTTATTTTTTTTACAATTTATAATTTTTGTTTTGTTTGATAATTACAAACTACCGTTATGGTTATAAAGACCCAATGTCCCAGGTTGAATGTTTCATTCAACATCAGGGAGTATGTTAATAAATAATTATGTACACATATACAGCAATATATAATTTGGAAACGCCGATAGAAATTCTATATATTGTTTATATTATGTATGTTCGAATTCGTTTATAATACGTACGGGTTGTCGTTACTGCGCATGCGATGTATTTAATATTTTTTGGGGGGAAATAGAAAAGACCAGTACTGAATGAATCACTCAACGCGCCACATAACTTATTTTGCACCCAAGGAAATCCAGCTTATACGTTAAACTTATACAATCCATTTTATTAAACTAAGTTTAAACAATAATTTCTATAATTAACATCATTACATTTTTCGTTACTGGCACAAAATATATAAGACATTTTTTTATTTTAATTTCTGCATCAAGTGTTTTCAAACTATCATACCTTTCTACAAGAACGGCATTATATTTTTTCAAAATCGCCATCAAATCTTTTTCAAAAAGCACCTCAAGATTTCGTCAGTGAACAAAATTCGGTCTTCGACATACTGGTCATCAAGTATTTTCACGCCATCCGGGCAAATCTTTGAACTCGAAACTGCGTGAAAATGCAGCTCCGTCGCGCGCAATGTCGTCATGAATTTTTGAAGCGAAGATTACGCCGAGATGCGAAGAAGAGAAGCGAAGTTTCTGTTGCACCGAAGCGCAGCTTCGACAACAGAAGCGTCCGCACAGCTACGAGGGGGGAATGGGGGGTTTGGGGGTTGTAGTTCCGGACGGAAATGGTGCAGCTCGGTCCACCAGGTCGGAACTCGCATTTGCCTCAACCTCCTCCATGTCCCATCCTCTCGACGAATCCCCTCGAGCCCCCCTTCGATCCCCAGCCCTCTTGTCATCGTCCACCCCAAACCCCAGACCCGACGATTCGTTCCCGCGTGCAGCCGTCACGTCGCGACGCTTTCCACCCACCCCTTTGGAGTGGAACACGCGCGAGCGAGCGACTCGTTCGTATCGAGGGGTCGGGGGCGGAAGGGGCGGGGGACGACGAATCGGGAGGACGGATGTTGGAGTTTGGGAAGCGTCGAGGGGTTGCGGGCAACGAGGACGGCGAATATATTACTCGACGATCGAGGGAAACGCTTTTTGGCCCCCCTTTCGCAAAATACACCCCTACCCACCATTCAACCGCCTGCTATCGTCGATATCGTCCTAAGACTGTCCTGTGATTAATTCTTCTCTCGATATCCAATATCGAGATAAAATGTGATTTTAATGCCTTTGGTATAAAAATCTGTTTTTTTCTAAATTCACAGTTTTCATTATGTACATTGACCGATCAAAAAGTGAGGTTAAATTTGAAAAAATGTTCATTTTTTTGCGATATTTCGATGGATTTTTCAGCAAAAGTGAATTTGTCACTTTATTCCAAAATGGAAAGTGATAGAAAAATTCCTATTAAAATAAATAGTGCCATTGGAAATGATACGGCGATTGTCTAAAGTGAATTCTCTTGCGCTACAAAAACAATCGAAATATTGCTAAAAATGCACATTTTGATGCATTTAACCAGTTTTTTCCTGAAAATTGGGACCTGATAAGAAGATATTGTTGCGCCATCGTTTTCAGCACGAAAAATCCGTTTGGAAATGATACTGCAATTATCAAAGACAAAACCAGTATCGGATAGTTTTATTCATTGAGAAATTTAGAGATATGTTTGTTAGTTTCAATTTCTTTGGTTTCTCACGTTTTTCAAATTGGTGTTTAGACCTGTTAGAAAATGAATAAAACTTGGTCCATTTTTGTTACTTTTATTATATAAATGATCATGTAGTGTTGCTACTTCTGAGGATGTTTTGAAAAATATTTCGCCAATTTTTTGATAGTTTTAATAAAATTAAAGGATTAGATAATAGAATTTTGCACGTTGGAAAAAGATAATAAAAATACATAACATTTTTAGATGTTTTAGTCATAAATCAAAATAATGCATTACTCACGGATCATGAAAATACATTTTTGGTAGATATTTCAATTTTTATTCTAATTACCCTAAAAATTAGATAAGTACAGCTTTTGGACAAATAGATAGAGCTATGAAACTTTTAAATAGAAAATTCAGAAAAAAAAACATAGTCAAACATATTATAAAAGATAACGGTTATCCTGATTACCTTATTAAAGAATTTGGCGCGGCCGTTTGGGCTCTGACCGTTGTGGCTCTGACACCAGGATATCCCCCCACCCCTCTCCCGCCTCCCATTTCGGAGTCAGAGATTTTGGCACCACTGTTTTTTTTAATTAGGTGACGGGTTGTTCATAAATAAACCACGTAATACTTTTTCAGGTCATTTTTGGCCCGTAATCCCCCCCCCCCCCCTGTAATACCCTGCAAACATCCGTCTGACCCCTCCTCCCCCCTCATGAATGTTAAATATTTGAAATGTATGTAAAATTTGAAATAATTGAGTAAAGTAGATGTGACCTTTTGTATTTATAGTAACCGCACTTTATTTCCCAGAATATAATATCCCGGAAGTAATTTCCTCGTCAGAATTTCCACAGACAAAATTTCATGTGCAGCCATAATCTTTTAGGCATTATTAGGACACGCGGAGTTCTGACTGGGTAGGTTAGGTTAGTGTTAGGCCACACATATTCTCTTCCCATATTTTGCTACAAGAATTTTGTTCTGAAATTGTTTTCGCTAAATTATCGTGAAATTGTTCAAAAACACAGTTATTATTATATTAAAAACTGTTCAGAAAGGATAAAAACAATTTAGAGATAAAAATCTCAAATTTGTTTATAAACCCATCAATTTAAACATATAGTCCATCCCACATTGATAGGGGCACCCTATTTTTCTTTACTATTTATTTTATTAATTTAACTAATTACACGAAACTTTTTAAGTGTATTATAGAATTGAATTAACGAATATTCGTAAAAGTTTGGTAAGCATTCAATTATTTCTCCGTATATTTTGACACTTTAAGTGAAAAAGCGATGTCCCACATTAACAGGGACACTTAAAGAAGAAATTGTTTTTTTTTCTAAAATAAATTGATTTACTCTTAGAAGCAAAGTATGCTTACAAATTATTAGTAATAAATAATCTAACCGTCATTCTTGAAAACACAGATTTTTTAAAGTGTTTAATTATTAGTTAAAAAGCCCTTATATTATAGCACGTTGACTTGACCGAGCAGAGCGTTAGCGTCGAATACCTTGAAATATTCTTCCAGCACTTTCTGATAACCTTGGGTATTCATTTTATGGGTAACAAAAGCGGGTGCGGTTTGAAAAAACCGACAGTCAAACAGGCGGGATAAATTAAAAAATAGATACATCGACAAGTGCACAGTCATTTTTCAAGTATCGGTTTTTCCATTCCCGGTGTTTTGACCTGTCGGCTTTTTAATTTGTTGGTTTTTCGACCCGAATCCCCAAAGACAAACCAAAGTTTTGGAGCACTATTGTAAACATCATCATACCAGTGATGCCAGAACTTGCCGAAAACTCAACCCCACTATACCGCCAGTTTCCATTGTGCCTATGGGAGCTGGCGGTATCGTGAGGTTGAGTTTTCGGCAAGTTCTGGCATCACTGCATCATACTTAACAGATTCGCTATATAGTTTGGCATGTAGAAAAATTGCGGTTCTTTTCAAAGATCACACCAAGACTTTTGTATTTTGTCCAGATCAGCTAAGTTAAATTTGTTTTCGACAGACGAGGTAATAAGTATAACCGAGGTATGAAATGAATTTCATCTATAATTTAGCAAACTAATTATTTATAATGAAACACTAAATATATTTATTTTACGTGCCTTCGACCATTCATGTAACCAGTGTCGCTTCCCTTTTCCAAAAGTGTAGCCTACATGTGATGGGGCTTTAGTTTAGGCCCTTTTTGCATTTTTTCATAAATTAAATTTTCTCAAAACTCGGCATTAGAAATATTATTATAAACATTAGATTTGCTAATAAAGACAAAAAACCTACTAATTCATTAGTAACAACTACTAATTTATTAGTCAACTTTAACTAATTCTTTTTTTTTGTATTAAAAAATACTATAACTAAGTTCAAATTAGTAACGTAACCGGATTAATCGCTTAATACTCTTTATTAGTAAAAATCATTACTAATTCAATTAGTTGCCTGTGTTTTCATTGGCGACGGCATTAAGAAACGACGTAACATGAAAAAAACATCAGCAATTAAGAATTTGAGTTCTTCAATGTTAAAAGTTCAACAAAACATATTATATATTAATATGGGACAAAGCTCCTTTCTTTTTTTTTAGTATATGAACATTAATTCTTCGTATATCTATAAACATAAAATGTGGATAAATTTTGTTTGATTTATATTATACTGCAACGAATTGATGACAACCAAGTTCTTATGGATTATCCCAACATTTCTTTCCGTGTATTCACTTAATCCTTGAAGGAAGAAAAGAAGGAAAATCATTCTCTTTGCTCAACTTCCAACGGTGTCACTTTCAAAGCAATTGGCCTTTTAAAAATTCTTGATATACCAGTTTTGAAAGTTTGAAGCCTCCTCTTTCAGATGGTCTCGTCAAAATGGACCTATGATGCGATATGAAAGAGCTGTAGTTCATTACTTAAAAATATTGCCAGAATCACTACGACGTTTTTTTTTAAATCTCATGTTTTAAAAATGAAAACGGTTTACTAGAATATCGTACATGACATTCCTGAATCCGATAATTTTGAAAACGACTTGACAGAAATAGCCTCAAAACTTAAATCAGATGTGTCCCCGAATGCTGTCAAACAAGCTGTTCATGTTGGTAAACCAATACAAGGGAAATCACGTCCACTTAAAGCAACTCTTGAATCTGAAGATGATATTTTGTGGTTTCTACAAAATCGTCCTAAGAATCTCAACATACCTTCTGATCGTACTTCTCGTGAACAAGAGTATTTAAGAGAACTTAATATGGAACTTCTAGACTGTATCGCAAAGGGTGAGGAAAATCTTACAATTAGGCATGTGAATGGCATAACACGAATTGTTGAAAAAAATATAACAAAACTAAATGTGCGACGAAACCAACTACAGACTTTTTACCACGAAGCTAATAGTTTTCATATTTATTACCAAAATGTTCGGTCCTTAAATAATAAAATTGATTATTTGAAGTGTACGATACCTCTGATATCTACTCCAATCGAAACCTGGTTGCATGGTGATATTTCAAGTAATCAAATTGGATTGGGTGGTTATAATATCTACAGATGCGACAGGAATCTTCAAATCTCCAACCAATAAAGAGGTTAAGGAGTTTTGGTTGCTCTCGAGGAGAATATTTCAGTCTATTTGATACAATCACATTCAGATGTCGAAGTGATCTTTTTAAGAATTGTCGCGGGTACGCTAAAAATAATTATTGCGGCGTTTTATATACGACCAAATTCTGATTTCAAATTATTCAATAAATTATTGGCTGAAGTTGAAAATATCAGTTGTAAATGGCCTGACTACAAGCTGCTGATAATTGGGGATATGAATCTCCCCTCCATATCATGGTCTAACAATCCGCAAGTTACTATTGAGAACTCTCTTGCTCCAGAATGGAGATCATGTGTTTTAGCAATGTATTAATCTCTATTTTTTCTTAGTCTTGGACAATATTTTGTAAAACATCCTAGAAAGGATTATACGTTTGACTTGGCATTTGTTACACCAGGTTTACTTACATCGGAAGACGTGCAAGATATTATTGTTCCATGAAAGGTGAGACATTTTTTACAAAATAACATATCATTTGAGGAAAAAAACCCTGGACGGCACTTGAAATTAAGTTTAAAAAATATTTTATGGAAATTTTTAGGCAAGACAGAATCACAAAATTTATTTTCTATTTTTGCATGAAAGTGCTCTTTTTTTTGAAGAAAATGATCCTTGTAAAATTAAAATGTGCAAAGTGGAATGATAGATATCGTAATTTTAAGAAATTCAATGAAGGTGACCTCACGGCCGCCATTTTGAAATTGTTAAGAAAATATTCTACAGTAATGTTTTTCAAGTCTTCTATACCATTCAAATATTTCATTTTGGACGAATTTGGAGACATCGAGCTTAGTTTTGATATTATTGACGTGGAATGACTCATTTGTATATTAACTCGTATATTTTAATATTCAATGAGCGTTCGTTAACTGTTTATAAATCTTACATTAATTTCTGTTGTTTGAATTGTGAATGTCAACAATCAACAATGCGTCGAAAAATTCGCAGAAAATCGACTGCTTGTGTGAATGTTTGTTTATCTCTGTTTCTGTTAAATTTTGAACGCATAAATATATCACGTACTGATCCCGACATTGATATTTAAAATTCTTATATTAGTTATTAACATAAAAAATTTAACCGAATCTTAGATTACGGTATCTTCAGGATAAACAACCTGACCATAACATCAAAGTCTAAATTCTGTTAGATTTACTATGAAGCTATTACATTAATGGTAGTTTTCGATACAAGGGCGTATGCGTAAAGAACTTTACACACACACACACGTGTGCCGAAATATTGTTTACGTACGGCTTTTTCGTGCGTAAAGTTTACTTTACGCACAAGTTTACTTTACGCACCGAAAAGACGTACATAAATAACATTTTACAGTTAACAAACATTTCTCTCAGTGTGGGAATTTTTCCACGGAAAATTTTCTCAGATATACTGTATTATTCAGATATACAGATGTATATATATTACCGTAATATTGTGATAGATATTGATGTGATATTGTCGTGTTATTACCAATACATGTAGATATCTTAAGGTGACATGACTATGATATTACTGAGAGCGATATCGCAGCAATGTTACTTTGTGAGTAAAGGACACAGTAAAATACAAGCAAAATATTATAAATGTCACGCGTTCGATGGTGAATTTTCTGTTTTCAAATTCGTACAGAATCGTAACTGTATAAAAAGAACAAAATTGTTTTGTATATACTGTCCAATATTTAAAAAACTCGGGGATTACTATCGCCTTTGAGTGTTTAATATTTCAAAAACATAAATCATAAATATGTGTCGTCTATATTTTAATAATTTGATTTGTAAACATAGTTTGAATTTTTGTAGAGTTTGTAATAAATAAACTGCAGCTAATATCAAACTGATTGACCCTTTGGAGCCTACATTTTTCAATGATGCCTACAGATTTTCAAAATTAAAAATGGCGTATCCCATATGAATGGCAAAAAAATAATAAAAGGCACTCCAAAACCCCCCGAGTAAGAAATATCAAGTAATTTCAATCAATTTGTGGAACTTTTAACTTTTTAAATTAACACGTTTAAAGCAAATCTTTCATTTTCAACATTCAAAATGACGGATCCAAGATGGATGCGAAAAGATGAAAATATGTAATACATATAAATTCGTTAAAAATTGTATATGGGGGTTTTTGAGGTTGATGGATCCAAGATGCCGGCTAAAAATTGCAAACAAGAACAGGATTTCTCTACAATTATTTGTGATACATTTATCATAAATTATAAGCTTTTTGTTTTGTAGCTTTTTGCAATATGAACTGCAGCCCAAAATTCACAAACTAATTTTCCGTTAAGAATTATCGTTTCCAAAATAAATTCCTGAACTTACAAATTAGCTGCTTACTACTGTTCAATTTTATCTTCCATTAATACCTCCTCATCAAGACATGTAAAAGACAGTTGGGATATCGGGAATAAAATTAAAAATCGTATTTTATCGGAAGATTATATTTTAATATAACATACGAAAACAAAAAAACATTTATGGTAATGTCGAAAACTACATTTAACTGTAAATCGAATTAATGCTGGACATAATTTTGATTTTGAAAATATGAAAATTCTTGCTACGGAACATCATAAATTCAAAACACAGTATATCGAACATTATTTAATTATTAAATGCAACAAAAATTCAGTCAATACACGTTTTGAAAAATCACAATTACCACAAAGCTATTTTTCATTAATTGAACTTTAAACCGTTTCTTTTTGAACTTTCTGAAGATTTCTGAATTATAATAAACTTTAGTTAGTTGGCAATATTTTTGTTTTGATGATATCCGTTGGACAAAAGTCATTTCAGTCACTTGCCTTTCTGCTCTTACACAAATAACATATATAATATTTTTTCTTCTAAGTATAATTTATACTTATCATTTGTTTTCTTTTTCAAAAATTGTTTTCACAGCACACAACATCTCTATAGATAAACTCCATAGTCTACGAATTACTACTATCCACATTTAATACAAGGTAAGAAGAAAAATTGTCAGTTGTTATTTAAAAAAAAACATATTTTGCTCCATTTTACTAAGAGTTTTCATGCTTATTAAAACGTGTTCTATTCTTTTTTTACAAAAAAATTATATTTTATAAACAAAAAAAAATTATTCTTCTATTACAACAAAATGTTATGGTTACATATTGCAAAATTTCTTTATATTTGAACAAATATTTATTAATAAAAATTCTTCAATCTCTAAATTGAAAATAAATTTTGTTTTTTTTGTTATAAAAAAATTTCTGACACACTTCATAAAAAAATAATTTTTCAGGATTTCATTTACTCATCCTTTCATTTTTTTTTCATTATTTCATTACAAAAACTTCTGTACCACTTTACATTTCTTCATGTAACCTATACCATTTTATATTTATTATTTCATTATTATATATAAATTCTAGACCAAAATAAATTCTGAAGAGGGTCAAATTCTAGGTCCAAACGTTAATAATGATTTTTTGGGGTTTTTATTTAATTACCCTGTAATTCAATACTTCAATATAATCATGTTGGATTATCTCATGTTATCAACTTCGTCACCTACCATAAATTTCCGATACCTAAGCTCCACGTCCTAATACTTTTCTTTGAGTTCAGTCATGATACTAAGTATTCGACGGGTTTTGGGGTCACTGATTACGAATCTGAACTGTGACTTTTTAAAATTGAAAATAGCCGATTCGATATGACTGCCCAAAATAAAAAACATTACTTGATAGAGATCAAACTGGATACTGGGCGTTTTCGGAATGGCTGATTACATAATTTCGAAATATGAGTTCAGATTCCTAATCAACGAACTCAAACACATCCGAGTGCCTTATTTATTCACGATTTAGTAAGATTTTGCACTTTGGTTGGACATATTGAATTCGATTCTATAACTTTTACTTAAATTATGTTTTGAAAAAACGGGAGAAAATTATATATACGAAATAACAAAAAAAAGTTTCAACAAAATTCCTATGGCTACCATAGTAGCCGCACCGTCCTGGAGAGAGTTAACTATTAAATTGAATAAACAAACTGATACCAGCCATGAAATTGCCATCTTCTAGGTCAACGCTAAGTGAATATAAAAGATGAAATGCATTATATGATTTTCATCATTATGCTTTTCAAGTAATTTATACAATAAATAATTTTCTCACACTTTGTGCGCAAAATGCTATTTTTCTCCCTATATTGCGGGAACAAAATAGCACATTCTCTCCCTAGGGAGCACAATAAATATATCCGGGAGCAAAATAGCACGCCCTCGTATGAGAAAATAGTATGTGCAACAAGGGAGGATAGGTATTTGTAGACTATCTTCTCTCGGGCGTCAAACTCGCACTCATCGGCAAACACCTATTTTGCTCCCCAGTTGCACAATCTACTATTGTTGGTACTTTCTCATCCGTTATTTTTCCATCATCCATTTATGGAAATTCCCATGGAAAACTAGTATTGCGTGGTGCCTCGCTCGCTTCACTCGCTCAGAAACTTCGACTCTGTGATTGTGGAGCCTCGGCTATTCCTTAATACTCGTTCATTTACTAACAGCTTTAAGTTATATTATAAAATTATATCGATATTAAGGGGATCCAAACATATTTAGGTCCAAGTGGTTTCGATAGATATGTTTCAACAATATAGTATTTCTTATATGTCTAAAAATTAAAATGTTTTACCCCTATGACGTCTGGCCAGGGTCGAAAGATGTCTTAAAGTTGTCCTTAAAGTATCCTTCAGTCCGTCAAAGATACCTTGAAAGAGTTGAAAAGATTTCTAACAGATATCTCTATAAGACATCTTTTAGATATATCAGAAAATATAGTTATTTTCGTATCAAGGGCGTAAAATAACTTTGACGCCCGTAGGTGACCACCGCGCCTCAGGGACTCCGAAGCTTCAGTCGTTTCAGTGTCGACGTAGTTATACCCCCCCCCTCTCGATACCACCGCTTTTTTAGTCTGAAACGTTGATGACATTTGATGAAAAAATATAGGGTAATTTTTTGCTGGGAACTGACCAAATTCAATACTTCGTCCAGAGGACTATTATAGTCCGAGGACCATGCAATAAAATATTCAAAGCTATTTAGTTTGAAGCCCTGTCACTAAATATTTCTCTAAATGAATTTCCCACTACATTTTAGGAGATATTTCCCCCTTCACCATCAAAAAGGATCGCAAACTTTCAGAACCTGCTGTGCGGGTGCGAAATTGATTAAATTTTTATCGGTCATTTAGAAAAAGATAATTAACGCGAAAGAATATTTCCGTTCCCGAAGTTTAGCGCAGATGTACCCAACTGCGACGTAGGATGCTGAGGGGGTTGGGGCCTGGGCCGGGGGCGTGAGGAAAAAGGGAAAATGACAACGGGATAAACTCAGAAGCTTAGCAGCGGGGTAAGGTTGGGGAGTGATTCATTTAAAAACCACGGAACCACAGGCGCCCAAGTTCTCTGATTAAGTCTGATCGCTTTCCCCTCTTTGCAGGTGCGGACAACCCTTCTGCGAACCGTTTTAATCCCCTACGGAAAAAATCGTGCCTGTTATCGCGCGTGGATCCGAACCGAACTGCTTTGTATTCAAATTTGATAAGGGGAAGCCTCTCAGAAATTAACGATACGTATAATCGAAATCAAGAACGCATAGCCCCGAAAATGAGAGCAATTGAGAATTACATTCAAAGCATTTGCCCGTCATGTAAACTGCAGCTGGTATCTTTTATTATTTGTGGTTTCATTTCGTTGTAATATTTTTGACAGTTCAACAGTGTTACATATGAATTCCAATTGTTACATTCTATAGTTTCAAGATATATTGCCAAGAAAACTTTTGTCAATTCCCACATGAATGGAAGTAGAGCAGAGCATGGGATGGAACCATGGTATCATTTTTAAGTCCAAACTCTGGGTAGAAATTGAAAAGTATGGAACTCGACATGTACCAACATTATTTGTTAATCAGCTACCTACCCACGTCCATATAGAAAAAGTCGATCGAAGAGTCCATAAATGATATATCTCGGTTTTTCCTCGCATTAGGCACCAAGGAACGACAAATGGACGTTGATCTCACGGGGACACCTCCCCGGTTGGTTCTGGACATTTTTTATTCCGGGGTAGTGTATTCGACGTCTCTCCAGTCTGGACATTGAGGGATGAACGTGCTATATGACGTCACGGACGCCTAATTTTCTGTTGTCGTTGTGCTGACGGCTGGCAATGCGGATCGCGGCTGCTGGACGCCGCCGGATTTTCCCTATGGAGGGTCGACGAGTCGGGGTGAACATCCGAAACCGCGCGCGCCACGAGCACTTCCGTTGTCGGGTCATTTCCGCTTCGGTTTGTAATTTTCGTCCTGCACGTAGTTTGCGTCAAACATAATGGGTAGCCGAACTTTTTTCTCCATTTCCTGCAAATTCTATTAATCTCGTGCGGACTCCAGATCGACAGGAAACTCTTTCATCTCAGGAACATTTAACATTTTTTGGTTCTTTCTGAATCGTTCACTTTATGACTTTTTAAAATCCTAGAAACCTTTCCTGCAATTAATTTTTTAGGGGAAGTAATCATTGACTCTCGAAAACTTTAGTTACTGCAGAACACAGTTTCAGTCCTAATTCGTAGAAATTGCGCGTTCTTCCGTTCCGCTGGTTCCTAATTGAATTACTCTTATCATATTTTGGAGGAATTCGATTCTGACATGATACCCGTTAATTTCTGGTGACAGCGGTAAGGATGTTCGGAGTAGCGCCGAAAACGAGCTGCGAACCCGAGGGTCACTCAGCCCTTCGAATCCTGCTCGCTTATTGCATCGTCTCCGTTTGCTCCCTCGGGATACCCAATCTCGTAAGAGTAAAGGGAAAAGAATGAAATATAAAATGTACGAAGGGAGAAAACGGTGGCTCGAAAGGAACGAGCCTACTGGTAAGTGATACGTCCAAAATGCCGCATCGGAGTATAAAAATGGTTTAGGGAGAGAATAGCAATGCCGTCAATAGAAAGGCGTGTTACCAGGGTTTCGCCATTTAGAATAAACGATCTTAATATTCGAACCTTTTGCTTCGCGTCGTTTAAACGAGACAAGTTTTAATTTAACGATTTACGCTTCGGCTTCAGAGCCCGTACGTTGACACACGTATTCCTGACAAACGTTCGATTCCACTATCAAGTTTCGAATTCGATCGCCACTCGTAAATTGGATCGCTTGCCATTCCATTCCAAAGGGCTGGTATTTTTTTCGTTTCCTTTAACTATTGCAAGGGTTTCCATTTCCCCTGGATAAAGTACTTCCGCTTGAATCACGGTGGGCTGTGCTGTTTATACTATGCTATGGAAACGTGTTACCCGTTTTGAATACGGTTTCGAAGGGATGTACCAATGTTTCCCCAAGCTTCTTGCGTTTGTCAGTCTCTGACAATCTACTCTTATCACAAACTGTTCATATTGCATATTCGCTATGCGCTTTAATTCTTCGACCTTAAGAAGGTGGCTACAAAATACTGGTCAGTGTCACTCCTGTGTTTTAAACATCGAGTTGCATATCCAAAATTGCAGACCGGTGTCGAGCGGAAAATTCATGAAAATGCATGACAGATTCATTGGTTACCAATACATCTTAGAAAAATGGATCGAACGGTTTTCGAAAAATGCCAACTTGCCCCGCGGTGGAATACAATAGGATGAGATCGGCGACGCTGTGGCGCGCGAACACTGCCTAAAAGCCCTTTCATCGTCGGCCGCCTCGATGTCCCGACGATTTATTGCCAAGGGCTCGGGATTCACCAAGCCGCAAATAACGCTACGCGGTGAAATTCAATAAACACCAGCAGTTATACCATCCGGAAGAGTAGGAAAGACTGCACATCGGGATGCTATATGTGGTGGGTGCGTTCGGAGGTTGTCGTCTCGGATGGGTAGCCCCCTTTCTTCTTCCGCTTCGAGATAGATGGCTGGTGACGTTGTCGAGGAGATCTAAGGCAGCGACGAATGTCAATAAGCCTGCGGTCAAACTTGATGTTCATTTACCGAAGAGGATCCATATATTTCATTCTGAGTTATATAAAATTAACCGTGTAATTAGAAGAGTCATTCATCATGATGCAGCAGGAGGGCGCCACTAGGTGATGCTAATTACGTCACAATTAGCAAATGTTTTACAAGCTTTTTTTCCGATGAAAGGAGGACCAGCAAATGTCTTACATTTTTAACATTTTAAACCGTCAGGAAAATAAAAAATTTTTTAATTATTGCCAAGTCCCCTGACACGTGGCATTCCTAATACGCAATGCATTTTTCACTGTTTTATATGCAGAACAGGTGGAGTGTTTTTAGTATGGAAACATTATCTTTGTAAATATTACACAAAACGGACGGAAAGTTACTTTGCGTTTGGTAATTTATTATTTTCCATAATTTTTAGTACGTTTTACAGTTTATACGTTTTCGTTCTGACAAAACAGCATTCCGCAATAAAAGATTGGAAATATCGACGACAATAGTGTATAATATACTCATTAAAAGGAAATTGTAATACTATATTATATACAGGGTCATCGAAAAGTATCGGACCCCCCTAATATCTTCAGTTAGAATGCACTTAGGAGAAAATGTCCAATAGCAAAGTTGTATGGTTTCAAGCGGGGAGTAAGATGATGACCTTGACTTTGACCTTGACCATGTTCTTCAAGGTCATTTCAAGGTCAATCTTATTTTTTTAAATAGAACCCCCTACATTTTATTGCATATTCTTATAGCTTATCTCGAGAGCTTTCCAAAACACTATAATAAAATATTTTTTTATTAAGTACCTTTTGAGTTATAAAGGTTTGAAGTTAACAATTTTTTGACACAAAATGTAGAATATCTTGTAAAATATTATTTAGTTTTCAGTAATCATAACCTTAATACTTTTGTGCGCGGAATAATGAGACCAATTAATTGGTTTAAAGAAAATACATTAATCGGATCCCCCTAATATTTTCAGTAAGACTCGCACACCACTTAACAAATTGTTAACTTCAAACCTTTATAACTCAAAAAGTACTTAATAAAAAAATATTTTATTATAGTGTTTTGGAAAGCTCTCGAGATAAGCTATAAGAATATGCAATAAAATGTAGGGGGTTCTATTTAAAAAAATAAGATTGACCTTGAAATGACCTTGAAGGACATGGTCAAGGTCAAAGTCAAGGTCATCATCTTACTCCCCGCTTGAAACCATACAACTTTGCTATTGGATATTTTCTCCTAAGTGCATTCTAACTGAAGATATTAGGGGGGTCCGATACTTTTCGATGACTCTGTATATATAAAAGAAATAAAACCAACAAATTTTAATGGAATGATTAAGGACAATTTACATGTAAAAAAAGAAAATTTATCCTCTTTTTTTTTGAAAAGTTAACAAAACCGTTCTGCACAATATTTGTCAGCTCAGGCGCGCTGCTTGCAAGAAAACCGGAGTGTACCTTTTTAAAAATTAGAAGATCGCGTGTATATGTTAGATCACTGATAAATTGTAATACAGTGACACTCCCCTTATTTTAACGCTTCCCTTTATCCCCACCACTGGCAGTATGAGAGAATAAAAACAGAGAAACGAGATATAGTGGCGTCCTTCTTCACCTATATGCGCAAGCGCAAACGGCAGTCTGCACTATTTTGAACACTTTCAAATGGCGAATGGTGGGGGAACTCATGAGGGGAGGAAGTTAACATAAGGGACGAAAAAAAGTTAAAATAAAGGACGCATTTAAAATAAGAGGAGTTAAAATAAGGGGAGGGCCACTGCATTGTGATTTTTGTTTCTTTTGGCGCGGTTTTAAAATTTAGAAAAAGAAACTGTTAATATTTTCTACTAGGAAAACAATAGAAGCGCTGTTTTTTGAACGTACTGTTTAATTTGTAAATAAACCAATTCTTCGAAACGCAATTCAAATTTATGATTTATTTGAAAAATGATGCGTTTCGGTGAACAAATGTGTCACCCTCATAAATAGCAAGGTCAGCAAAATTTATAACCAGAAACCGGACTACACTTTTCCGAAGGTTTTCTTAGCGCTGAATCCAAATCTGGCCGCAGAATTCTTAATCGCGTCAAGATTTTGAGACACCCTGACCTAATATAATAATAAAATGCAAATACACCGTTTTTTCATTATTTTCAGTAAGTTTTTGTGGCGAAACAAAATTTTTTATTCGCAGTTTGGCAAAACTCATATTAAAGTTCTGCTCATCAGCTTTAGAAAGGATTTTTAGTCATTCCAATACGTTTTTTTTTCATCGAGTTACTGAAGTTTTGTTAAGGTATAACTTAATTGTTTTATGCGTTCTTACTTTGTTTGTTTTCCTTTATGTGTTTATATTTTGGCGTTGGTCAGTCTGTAAAACAGCTGTTCAAGTGGCTCGCTATTTGTCTTCAATTCTTTTGTACTTCTCTTTGATGTCAATAAAGCCAAACTAATAATAATAATAATAATAGTATAAATATGATTTTCATACATTTAGTAAATATGTAATTGTATGAAAATAACAAAATGATGCCGAACTTTGTGCTCAGCATTCTTCTATTACGACATGATTTTAACATATTCTAACCTAAAAGTGCAAAAAACACCGTTATTGACCATTTTTAGTGGGTTTTTGTGGTGGAAAAAATGTTTAATTAAATTAAATGAATTTATTTCTTGGTCTTGACGGTATATTTACGAGGGGTAATTAAAATCATAAATAATCCTTTTGGGTTTGCGATGGAACCACTGTTTGTTTATCAAAATATGAATTTATATGTATGTACATAAATAGATAGCCAGAAAGATGTGAAATCATCACTACCAGAAATCCCGATTTTACTTGCTGTATATATTTAATTTCTATGAAACGATCGTATATGGGTTTCGCATCTTTCTGGCTATCTATTTATGTACATACATATAAATTCATATTTTGATAAACAAACAGTGGTTCCATCGCAAACCCAAAAGGATTATTTATGATTTTAATTACCCCTCGTAAATATACCGTCAAGACCAAGAAATAAATTAATTTAATTTAATTATTTAATAAGCGGTAAAGAAGGAAATTATTATGCTTCGGCAAAACTTATTCGTATGGAAAAAATGTTTGTTTACAATTTGACAAAAACCGGATTAAACTGTATTCATCAAAAACCTGAGTATACTTTCCCAAAGGTTTTCGACGTGCTAAATAACGAAAAAGTGCTAAATGCTCTGTTAGTAATTCCGGTTCGATTTTATTATCGAGTTATCGAAGTTTTTGTCAAGGCACTATTACGATTTTGTTTGTTGCACTTTCGGCTTAGAATATCGTAAAATCTTGACGTGATAGAGTAATTCTGCGGCCACGTTTGACTTCAACGCGTCGAAAACCTTTGGAGAAGTACAGTTCTTTTACTATATATACGGACATCGGCCTCACTTTGTTGGTCTGTGTAATCCATTAGAAATTACAATGATGTAGTATAAATATCATTGCATTAATTAAGAACTTATAGTATAAATAAGAGGTCCAAAAAAGGGCATAAATTTAGAAACAGCAATAATAATTCGTAAGTTCTAATCTTGTTCTGGAAGCAATTCTTTTTTGCTCAGTTTTATCAAAATCAAATTCATGGCTAATTTCAATGCGATGTTTTAAGAGATCAGGATCAAATTCAACAGGGTTAAATGTTTTTTCTTATGCTAACATTACGAAAATCGTAATTTTTAACCTTTCTAACCCTCTTTTTAACTTTTCTATAAGTCCTTCAATGTAAGGAGAACCATTGCGATAATATAATCAAAATTTAATTCATTCTATGATAAACTATATATAGGGAACTCGTTTGCTGATAAGTTGTTTTTTGAGTGGTAAGAGATAACTATTTTCTATTAAAATACTAGATAGTAAGTGAAGGTCTCTTTTTTGAAAGTTTCATGGCTCTATCTACAAAACTATAAATGGTACAAATTTTATAATTAAGAGGACGGTGAGAGTTATAATAATACCTCCCTGACTAAGCGGCTTATGATACCAATTATTCAGTAATTTACCTTCATTATTTTGAATAATCGTGATATCTAAAATAGATAGAACTATTATTTTTTATTTCAATGGTGAATTTTAGTCTATTATCAAACTTACAGAAAGATTTAAAAGCAGTCAAAATGTTGTTTTGTTTACCAGATGGTATACAAGTTAGAATATCATCAACATATCTATAAAAAAGTGGTGGTTTAAAACCAAATTTTGGTAGAATGATTACTAATATAAATCTGTAATTAAACCACCTAAAACAGGTGAAAGAGGAAAACTGATCGGCAGTCAATACATTTGTTTGTACGTAACATTTTGAAATTGAAAATATGTGGAATTGTAACATAGCTTCTATAATCTCAGATTTGCTAATTTTAGTATTCTGAAAAGTTTTGTGAAAGTTTTTTTTATAATTCCTTGAACAACATTTACCAGAAATGTTGGTAAACACCGAAACTACATCTAAAGATATATTTCAAAATATAGCTAGAAGTCTTACTGATTGTTGGCTGATCAGGTCCTCATGAGTTTTCAGGCAGCCTGGACAGATTCCTGCTGCGTTTTGGTTGATGATCCTGGGGTAGAGCAAAAATGGTTAACTTACTCTTGTATGGATGTTTATCCTTATGAATTGAATATCAAAGAAGGCTGGATTTAGACGTCAGTCTAAAAGAGTTATTTTCATCAAGACAAAATACCTACACAGGAATAAAAATGTCTGCTGAAATCCCCTGTGACTGAAGCGTTATTACAAAACAATTCGATTATGATTTTTTAAGTTTTGATAAATATAGAAGACGGAAGATCGCGTTTCCATCGATCACAGGAAATTCGAGACGACAGTCATCAGCGGTTCTGGAGTGAGGTTGAAAATCGATTTATCGTGGTAAACGTATGATTTCATTATGAGTCCCACCGTGTGTCGTTCGTCGTCTGGTTCACGACCTCGTTCCAGCCGAAATTACAATGGCTCATCGAATAAAGAGGTGTTTCTTGTCGATAATCGCTTTTCGATGACATATTCATGAGCTACTTTAGCAGCTTAGCAAAGCCTTCTAAAAAAATTATTTGTCATATATGCACCTGAAGAATTTTTGTTTACATCCAAACACGAATAAAAATGGCTTCATTTTTCAGCTGGAAAATAATTCTCATATCGACTCGGAGTTCTTAAGTGTTCAATTTCTATTATTTATCACCTTTATTTACTTCCTCTTAATGATGCTATTCAAACTACTGGACCATTGCCCAGTAAATTGTTTCATTTTACGCTAGCAATATCTGGCCTCATAAATTACTTGTACAGAAAAAAAACACTTTGCTGATACCGTCGAGGGAATATTTTTGATGATGACTTGTGCACGCACCATTAAAAAAGGAAGCCGTGGCTCCCTTCCTGTTAACATCGACGTCGCGTGTCAATTGTGCGTGCCCTACGCACTTCGGGGTGAAAATATCATTGACGTCGACCCTGGACTAATGGAGATTACGACAAGTGCGGTGCAAGTGCCATCTGCGGCTGCAGGACACTTTCGCTCTGAAGGGAGCGTCAACCATCGACAAAAAAAGCAGCCCATTTCCTCTATTCATTGGACAAAAATAATAAATGTACATTTAATAGTGCAGTGACCATTCTATTTCGAGGAGATATTTTGCCATCGTGAGAGCAATTTCTGATGCTGTCCGGATGTGGAGTGATAAATGATGAAATACTTTGGTACAGCGCATCTGCTAAAAGAAACATTTGTTAGTAGAGTATGACTCAAAAAAGAGGTAAAAATAGGACACTGTTTTCATTTTGAAAAAATAACAGTATTTTAGTTGGAGAGAACAACATTTTAACTGGAATTCACTTAACTATAAAATGAAGAATGAAGTTAATTTTGATATTTGCATGCTTTGTTTCATCAGTTTTACTATATAGGGGAGACTAATTCACAACACATTAAACTTTCATATTACCTGAATTCATAATATTAAAAAAAGATGCATTCCAGATAAATGAGAATTGGACTATGCATATGTAATCTTCGCAACCTTGGTAAATAGAAAATCGGATTTAGTAGTAGGACGCTTGTTTGATCATTATAAGGTCACGGCCTACAAAGGCGTAACGCTATAGACTTGTGATTTGTGTATGATATAAAATTGATTTGCTATGTATCTGACATGGCCGATTTAGATACACAAAATGTGAACAGGGTGGAAAAGCTTTAACTAAGACAAGGATTAAGTTTCCTGCAGAACACAACAGTATATTCTTTTACTATAATATTTTGCATAATTCAACATGGAATGTAAATACTTTCATCGTCAATTATAACTTTTATTATCTCATTAACCCATTATTCAATAAGCAAAAGAATGTCTTAAATATGTCTAAAAGATATTCTTCAATCTGTCAAAAATATCTTGAAAATGTCGAAAAGATATCTAAAAGATGTTTTAGATGTCTTACGCAACAATTTTGGATATCTTTTAGGTATTTATAAGACATTTTTTGGATATATTGAAAATATATTTTAGAAGAAAATTAACCGACAAATTAAAAAATGTAAGCAAGTTTATCGATGATAAACATGAGGAAGAGTTCTCTGACCGTTATGTTCTATCCGCCATTATTGGCCTGGAGATGTTCAATCTATCAGTATATTTTACAGACTAGGAGTAAAAATTTCTCATCTGATGGTAACTAAATTATTCAAACATTTCAATATCGCTGAATATTTTTCAACATTTTTAGCGAACCGAAGTAATAAACATTTTTTCCAAGAACAACGAGCATTTTGTCACCTATTTTAATAATTTTGAACGGGTCGATATCCATTATGGTATCGGCCAAAATTCATAAAAAAATATTTACAGTTTTTTGTTTTTGAGAAAGAAAGAATTGATAAATTCGAACTCATAAGATCTTAAGTTGACACAGTAAAACATTAATAATGGAACAGCGAATGGGAATGGAGAAAAGTAATATTTACAAGAATTAATATAAATCTGACAAACTTGTATATACAATAGTACTAACGAATAATTAAACCTTTAAAATAACAATTTTAGTTTTCCATAACTAGAACTGAAGTGTCAACCAATAAAAACTGAAGAAAATATTCTCTAATATTTATATCCAGATCTTTCATTTAGTGACGTTTTTAAATTTTATAACGATTTTTCTTATTATTTTTCGAGCTTATGTAAAAAATGGAAACTTTTCCATCGATATTGAATAATTTCATGATTGACGAAAAGGGAAATCATGGGAAATGATCAAATGTCTCCATTTTTACATTTGTCGTTGTCAATCGTCCGGTAATGCACTTTCAATGTATCATCAGATGGAAGAAATAAGATCGAATATATAGACAATAATAGTAATTCAAAATGGCGACTAATAATACGAATATATTGAGGAAATTCATTTAAAGAAAAAATGGTATAGAATTCAGTGACTGGGAGTCTTAGTTGAATAATATATGCTTTAATTCGAAACACCGACAAAATATACAAAAAGATAGATTTTTCGTATTTTTAAAATATTTTTTTTCCACCAATATGATACAGAGTTCCTTATGTTTATAGAAAATGACAATTAAATTTGTCATTTCTTATCTTTTTGGATAGTTTTAAAATTTGTGGTTTTAGTGTAGTCAGGTAAAATGTTATTTAATCAGAAAAGAAGTCCCTCGAAGAACATACGTCACAGATTAAAATCAATAAAATATACTATTTTCGTAGCAAACTAAACTTCAAGTATTTGTGAGGTGTTAAAAATAACAAAAAATTCTTTCAATCTAAAACTTAAGAAAAAACCGAAAGACATATCCAAAAAACACGGTGTTTTTTTAAGTAAATGAACAATATAAGTTTTTTGACAGTTATTTATTGACACTTAAAGTGTATGCTGTTGAATATCACTTTGAAAAAAGAAGTACCCATACGGTCTCCTTCGCACAGTGGGTTCATGTCAGCTGAAATAAAAAAACATTTTCTATAAATTATATGATATTTATTGCAATATAAATCTATAATCTCGACAACATGTCGGATATTCCCAATATTAAGAACGGATGAATGTATATTTCGTTGTGTTTTTTAACTTTCTAAAGTGACATAACAAAATTAAAAAACGACATACATATCGTCCTGCAAAATTTGTAATAATTTGATAGCCTTTTTTACCCCAGACTTTTCTGGCGATTTCACGAAGGATTATTAGCTTATTGCGCTACTAAAGTCCTATTAGTCTCGCAACTATAATGGCCAGTCAATGTAATAAATACCTTTTCTGTAATTCTAAATTTAATAAGCAATATTCGTGCCACTGTTAGCATATCAGTGTATAACATTTATTTCAAAATTGTTATTATATAGTTTTCAGGTTTTTTGAGTTCGACTATAATCTGAGAATTTCGAAATTTGACGTGTTTGGTCAAAAAGAAAAATAATAATTTAAAATGCACTCGACCTTCATTAATTGCAAAACTTTCAGCCATTTGTATGACCAGTAGAATGAAACTGGCAGAGGAATGAGAATTTACAGGATAGTATTAAAAATAATCATATTACTACAGAAATAGTTCATTTGACTGTAGTACTACGTTAAATGTAGATCTTCATAATTCTCATGTAGCGTGTAAATTGAAAAACAGTGAAAAAAACACAATTAAATTTGAAAAAAGCGTTTGAATGACTAAAGACGAAAACTGTTCAAAACACAAAACCAGCCACGTAGAGTCTAAAGCCTATTGTTCGTTTTTAAGCGAGATGAAACTTGTTCAATTATGGTAGTCGAATATCAGGTATTTTACGTGCGAAAGGTATTACAATCTACGAACCACTAAATACACGTTTCGAAGCAACTCGGTTCACTATTAGCCTACAGCAGTGTCTACTTATTACTGAAGGGAGTTCTGCTACCCACCTTCTCTTCTTCCCATACTTGTTTATATACATATTTTGAGGTCAAAAACCTTTCCACGAAATATTTTCTGTTATTTTCGAAGTTTAGATGTAATTTTGTAATTTGAAATTTTTTATTTTTCTAGGAACATCATATTCAAAGGAAAATGTCTCAACTTTTAAGTACCTACTAACTCGAAGCGACTGGAAAGTAAGTATCGTGAAATTATTACTTGGTGATAGTAGACATTAACGAAAGTACAATCTATTTGTGTGTAATAAAATGCATCAACTTGTTTCGATATGTGCAGGATAGAAAATGAATATGCTATAATTGAATATTAATGAGATTGTATTACATTAAGAAAACAACATTAACGAATTGGCAGTACTTTTCTTTTTGTTATAACTAGTTTCTTTAACCCTTCAACGTTCAAATGAACGAAGTTTTTTCAGGAAGTTTGACACTTAATTTTAGAATTTAAACTCCATGAACAAAATTTGTCACTGTCATTTCTTATTGGCCAAGATCCGTTCTTTCCAATAGTGCAAGTCAGAATTTTCAAGTGTTTAAACAAAAAAGATATCCAACACTAAAAAAATGATTTCATTTATCGAATGTTGTTACGTGTATTGGTATTATACCTCTAAAAATTACAAATATCGTGTCAAACATTAATTAGTTGTCAGATAAGTGCATTTCAGAAAATCAAAATTCAAAACGCCGATAAAAATTTATTTTTATTTGTAATATCCTAGACAAATGCTCGAAATCGAAAAGGTGGGTTTTTATGAAATTGGATTTTATTGGCTTTTATTGGTTTTAAGATTGATGATCATCAATCCCATCAACAATAAACTTTTTTGTTTGCCATATTCTAGCGATTAATTTTTAGTTTCAAAAACTGATTTCAATACACAAAAATTCACTTCTATTATTGTTTTGAATGTTTGCTTTCCAAAATACGCCTATTTCAGATAAAATTCATGTTTGATAAGATATTTCTACCTTTTCGAGGTATACTAATGCCAATATCATAATTTTTTAAAAATGCAACTAATTTTAATAAATCATACTGAATTTTCGACCAGAATCGTTTTAAAAAAGTTGAGTGGGGTATCTTATGCTTTGACAACAAATATCAAAAAAGTTAAATATATATTAAAAACAGGTTGTAATGATTAAAAAATTTTATAGAATGAATAGAATTACGATATTAATTGAACATTGTATAATTAACTGCAAAATATAATATGAATATACGGAATTATGTATGTTGTCTTTGTAATAAGATTCTATACATTTTATTGTAAAACACGAAACAACTGCACTAAAATTCTTGCTTTATAACTAGTTTATTAACTTTTACATGATGTCTTATAAATAGTCCCTTAAGAGTATGGTTTTACGTATTCGACAACAAACAAAATGGGCGGGGGGTGCAAAAAGTAAAAATTATGACGTTTTTTTATGTTCATATTTGAATCCTACGCAATACTTGAAAATAGCCAACATAAGACAATAAGTCCCACTGCTTATCGTAGTTAACATCCCCTGCTAATAGCAGTGACGAATCTCCCTTCAAGGGATTTATCGAATTTAAGAACACATTTTGTATGTAATCTCTAATTCATCCTATTTATGACCGAGTAGGACAAGAATCGTGGAAAATTGCAATGGCTTTGAATAGGATTAGTAACTTGTTTTATTTGTTCCAATTCATTGGAAATACACAAGGCAATAGTTTCATCATCTATATTTAATGTCTACTAAACACTTTCTTTTTACATTTTGTATTCATTATAAAACTAATAACAAATTATTATGAAAAACATTAAGATTTATTTAACATCCACATAAATAAATATGTGAAATTAACGATGAAATAACCCTATAAACATTATTACATAGTAATAGTAGAATTAACCATATAAAAATGTATAGTTACAGATTTAATAAATGATATAGTAAAAAATAATTCATGTGTGCACTAATCGAAATTTATCTAATATCTGACAATCTGTTTAATGTTATTAGGATGATAATTTCTTAATGCAACTTCACATATAATATATAATAATACTCTTCTGCTTAATAAGACGAACAATTTTCGAGGTTCGATTCTCCCGAGGGAGGAGATTTTTTCTTAATTATTTGCGAGCGTTAAAAGAAGTAAATATATAGAATGCACGTATAAATAATATAAAAATTAACTAAATATAAAAATAAAAATATATATTTATAAGAATGAACTTTGATTATATACATATATTAATTATAAAGTACACAGTATATATTAAACATAATTTTTGAGAAGAAAGAACTTTTGATTTTTATGTAATGCGCATAATTTAAATTAAAATCTTATGGAATGTTGAAAAACTAAACTTATTTTTTATTTCAACAACGACTTTTATTAACAACATTTATAGAAAATTAAGAGTAGCAAAGTAATCCTCAGCTTTGGTCATTCGGGAAAGTAAAAATTAAGACATTCTGAATAAAATAATCAAATTTTTATTCAACTACTAATTTATGAGCTGACGGAATTTTATGTGACTTATTCCGGTAATGACTAGTAGAATATATATTTCCATTAGTAACATTTTCGACATTATTTTTCTGAGAGTGCTAATATGTGGTCAGACACGACAAAATCGAAAGTATACAAAATGTCCATTTTCTTATCTTATCTGAGATAAATACTTCAGTCAAACGTTAATAATTAATTAACATAATCACGACGTCAGAGAGCGGCCTACTTAAATTGTGATAATATTCTTTATCCTAAATTTATTATTGATTTGTACACCAAAATTGAGCTGCAAGGATGTCAGTCAATAATGCAAGAAAACATTATTAATTAAAAATGTCAGACACGGGTTATATCCAAATTATTTTTTCAGACAACTTTTTTCTTGTTGAAATATTTTAAATAAACAATAAGACAAAAATCAGCTGGATGGAAATTAGTGAATGTCTATGGAAATAACTGCAAATTATAAATCGTCAGAGCAACACGTAAAAAAATGTTCGGTCTAAGGAAATCAGTGACCTAACATTCCGCCAGCTCCTAGACTATACTTTTTACTAATCACACGGCCCCTAGATTAAAGCATTTATTTTATGTGTAACATGTAACTAATACATAATAGAAAAGGGAAAAGAATAAGTTACGTTGTTGTTTAGTAGTTTATAATAAAATTTCCAGGCACGATTGTAATAAAATAACTTTTTATGAAGTCCATGTTTTATTAATACTTCTCTGTTTCGTGACTGCGACTTGCATTTACCTAATCAAATTTCACTGACAGATGAAATGTTACGTTTTGTTTGGTTTTGACAATTGCAGTATCATATTCCAACGGATTTTTCTTGCTTAATACGTTGGTACTAGCAGAATTTTTCTACCATCCATTTTCGTCATCCATTTTCGAGAAAAGTGCGGTTAATTGTATAAAAATGTGGCTTTTTGGCCATATTTCGATTTACTTTATTCCACAGTATCATTTTTGCTCAGAATTTTTTTAAGATTTATCCTCTGCAATATGATACACCCTGAATATTAACTCGTGGATAAAACAAAACAGTCATCGAGAAAGAAAAAGTTATTTTCTTTTTAAATATTTATTATTTCCGTTTAAATTTTGTGTATTAACGTTCATTATTCTTATTTTTTGTGTAAGAAAAGAAAATTGTAATGAACACGAGAATTGGTTGAATAAAACATAATTTGTACTTTCTAGTTTAATTTAACTTTCAATTGGTTTTCATACGGAATAAAGAGTACACAAAACTGATATTACATGGAATGTGTCAAATGCAGCTCATAATTTATTTTGCAAACCCGTCTAACATTGTTCAAATGTTCGCTTTTATGTTTCTATGACTTTCTTGATGTCCTCGTTACAGCTTTTTGACGTCTGGAGGAAGTTAACATGACCATAAAAGTGCTCATTTGGAATTTTCGTTGGAATGGAGCATCTTTTGAATATGACACATTGTTCAGGGTTGACCTATTTCTTTATGAACTTTATGGTCAATCGGGTAGGATTCCTGAGGATACCTGAGGATATCTGAGGATACCTGAGGATACCTGAGGACATAGGACGTCTTGCAGATGTTAATATGATGATAAAAGTGGATGGATATGCTCATATCTGGTAACAATTACATTAGTCAAACAAACCTTTTAATTATTTCATGGAGATCAACAGACATGATTTGTAGGATACTGTTAATATTAAATTGAACATTGTAATATTCTGTCTCCGGGGAGACGTGATATGTAAAGTCAGTCAAAAAACTAATAATTAAAATAAACAAAAAGAGTGAATCATTAAAGAAACTTATTTCTATTTGATAAAAATAAATTAAATTGTCAACATAAGGCCTTATATAATTGATAATCAATCGGTATCGTTTCGCGTTGGTTATTTACACACACTTTTGCTATTTCGGAACATTGTCTTTTAAATTTACATTCAAATTTGAAAAACTTAACACTATTTTCGCTCATAACCAACATAAACTTATTTTCACTTTTTGGTATAGTTCAGTTTTTAGACTAATCCTTTTATTTGTAAAATGTAATATGATAATACGCGGAGCGAGAGGTGTACCCGACACACGACCAGTATAATAAATAATAGAAAAAAAACACATCAATAAAGATCCTTTCTAACGATGTCACCAAGATTTCCGTCGATCACCATTTTCCAACGTCTTTCATTAGTCGATCGAGAATAGACATCCGTCGTCAGGTAGACCATTTCGGGATGTTCGATCATCAGCATTGCCCAAGCTCGACATCCAAAACTGAAGTTGATTTAGCTCTGGTGTGGATTGATGGTGACGTTGATTTGCTTATCTTGCAATGTGACTTGGAAAAGATATAAACGAGCGAAGAATAATGTTCTTCAAATTTTCGAAGATCAGAAGTTGAAACGAGACTCACCCGGGACTTCGACAAATAGGTCCAAGTCAACTTTCAAATGTAGCGTCTTAAATTTCTGGAACACTCCGTGCTGGTCAATTTTCTTTGTCGGGACTTCCGGAAACTACAGGTTTTGGACACGTCCATTTTCTAAATTTTGCCAGGACTGCTCGAGTTGTTCGGTAGTCTTCCTTCGTCTGGTGAATATCAAAAGCCGTGTTTTTTGGTTTCCCCACTTAGCGACATGTTATAGTGCACAAAGAGCAATTGTCAAACTAATATTGTCAATCCGCTCTACTACCACTATTCTATATATTATAGGGAACGTCTTATTACAACATAAAAATTCATTAAAATTTGTAGAGCACGATTATAATTGTGGACCAAAACATATTGACCCAACCTGGAAATCTAAACCTGCACGGATCGAAGGATCTAGGTTATATAGCGTGATTGTATTGTATTGCATTGTACGATGTATTTTCCAACTAAATGATCATAATTTCTAAAGTTTTAATGGTGATGGGCTTTATGAAATTTATGCGTGTCACATATGACACAACAGTTAGATAGCATGCTTAAAAAGCAAGGTGTTTACATTCATAAATCGTGGCTCTACACCATCGCATAATACCATAATACTCAGGATCACGCTATTTGAGGAGATGAGTGTCCTGGAACTGAAAATAACGCGGAATGGCGGAATATGGGATCAGATTTGACGCGAAACTGCAGACTTTGACTCGATGTTGACTGTTAGCGATTGCTGGCACGTGTGACCAGAATGGCGGAACTGGACGAATTTGGACTGCGCGATAGGAACGAGCGAACGAGACAGATCAGTTCCAGAAGGCGCTTATCCTAAAATAGGATGATATAGAAGAGGCTATATCATGCTGTATTTACATGAACTGGCTGCTTTAATTGTACGGGGCCCTAGACATATTATGATGCTAGGTTACCTCTATTAGATGGTAAACAGTCTATGATTTATAGGAGTGAAGTTATTCTGCAATAGAGTTAATTTTTGACCAATTTAGCATAATAAAATTCAATGCTTTCAAAGCGGCAGTTTTTATGCTATAAAACCCAGATCCTTCGTCCCGTGTGTCAGGATACTAAATGAATTTGAGTACTCAGATAATAACAAAAACAAGCTTTATTATATCCTATCTATCAGTATGGCAATTTTGTAGTGTCTCTTAGCTATTGTACATTAGTCAGACAAACTTTATGTCATTACAGCTAACCATTCAATATATTAT
The DNA here is from genome assembly GCA_030407085.1 of Trichopria drosophilae. Classification (NCBI taxonomy): domain Eukaryota; kingdom Metazoa; phylum Arthropoda; class Insecta; order Hymenoptera; family Diapriidae; genus Trichopria; species Trichopria drosophilae. Next base: position 12,088,634 of record CM059584.1, on the reverse strand, counting down.
AAGGACCCTCCGAAAGACGACTCATGGAAAATAACAATACTGTACTGAGTAAATATCCCTGTGGAATTTGAAATGTTCATTTTTATCATTTTTTTACAATCCTCAGGACGTCCCCTTATTTTGGTTATGGCGACGGCACTTCCTCGATTAACGATGTCAGGCGCGACTGAGCCTGGCATCGTGGATATATAAATATGCAGCTCGATTAGCGTTTTCTGTCGAGCGTGTTCTGAGTAGCAGAATGTAGGTCATTTTTCAAGTAAATTAAGGGTTTTTGCCGAGCGAAAACGAAGGATTTCTGCTGAGTTCCTTTGATTGTTTTCGCCGCACAAAATTTAGGGTTTTCTGTTGAACAGACTTGAGTGTTTCCACTGAGCCAAAAGCAGTGTGCAATAGCATAGGAAATATTGCTGAAAACCTATGCCTGGTACTGCAATAGGTTATACGACTTATTATCCTCGGGCAAAATATCCATGACAAAATATCCGCGACAAAATATCCGCAGACAAAAAATCCCCAGACAAAATATATATATTAATTTGCCTACCGGTGCTTTCAGCGGACCGGAAAAGCACCGGTAGACCCCAAGTATAATAGTTTGCCCCTTTGAGTTTGTCCCTTGAGCTTTCCTATCCTCGCAGTGCCTAATGGGGGGTCCGGCCCACAGACCCCCCCCCCTCCCCCGCTGCAAAATAACCTAACCTAACAGTCAGAAAACTTATTTTTTTCCCCCTAACCAATAACAATGAACATTACAAGTTTGTCGCAGATATTTTATCGCGGATATTCTGTCCACTTGTATTTTGTCGCGCGGTTATTTTGTTGCGTGGATATCTTGTCCGGGGATATTTTGTCGTGCGGATATTTTGTCGCGCGGATATTTTGTCCGCGGATATTAAGTCGTGTCACCACCCCAATGATGTTCGTAAATTTGTCCTCAAATTTGTTCGCAACAAATGATTTTTATGAAGACCACCCTGTTTTGTGACCAGATTTTACGAATTTCATGTTTTTGGAAATAGCGTAACTTTTTTCGTAACCAGCCAAACCGGATGGGCCCCCTACAGAATTGTTTATTTATATCTCTAAAAACAGTAGGAATCGAGGAACAATGGCTGGATAATTGTTGCCAACTTCTAAGCGAGCCATCAGTCCACCCTGTTTAGTGACCAGATTTTACGAATTTCATGTTTTTGAAAATAGCATAACTTTTTACGTAACCAGCCAAACCGGATGGCACCTTGAGTGATGGGAACTTGAAAAACGGCTCGTTGGAATCGATTTTAAATGATGCAGACTCCTGGACGAGTTTTCAACGAAGGCAGGCGTCATGTTATATTCCTGATTCCAATCGATCAGCTTTAATCACTCATCACATCCGTCCCACATAGGAGATAAAATTTCGCCAAAAGACTGTGTTTGACTTCAAACAGAACGTTATTATTCCTTAGCCGGGAAATCGAAATTCTCGATTACAAAAACGTCGCCGAACGAACGCAATATCGTCGGCCAGCTGACGAAATTGGGGAAAGCGGCGTAAAAGTGGGCGGTACAGGGGAACACGATGGGAAACACGGTGGAGGCAAGTGCCATCCGTGCCTGTCAGAAGCATCTCGCGCTCGGTGTTTGCACGTCCGCATCCCCTTACCGTCCTAACTCCCCTTTGCCATCCTGGACCCCTTGGCGCGACATCGTAATCCTCTCTGTCGTTGTTTCTGCCTCTCGAAAGCCGGCGCAACGTTCGTCACCCTCTGGCAATAGAGACCGGCACACACGAGCCGGGTCCTCGTCCCCGTTTCACGCTAGGCCTCAGCCTCGAGTGTTTGCCCAGAGATTAGGGCATCGGACGAATCTATCCGATGATGGAGCACCCTCTCTCTCTCTCTCATACACACGTGCACACTCACTCAGCTTCTTTCGGATTAGGAGCGTCCAATCCTCAACCCGCACAAGACCCCGCGTTTATCCTCGAACATGCATATACCGAGAGAGGCTGTTTCGTCACTTGGCGATTAGTAGGACTTTAATCTTCGATTTATGGCTTCGTTCGTAGATTTTGTTCTTTTGCACTTGTTGGGCAAAGCTCGACTTTCGACGGCCATCGTTCGCGTATGTTGTTTTCCCTCGATTCTGTCGTTTTCAGAGTCTTTCATCCAATTGTGCTCATCCAGGGATTTTTCTGCCTAACCACGAAAAATGGCCATCCAGTTTCTATATATTCTCCGGAAAACGTCTTACAATATTCCAGATGCAGTGTGGTGGTGATCTCATTTTTATTTCATTAATCTCACTCGGCTTTTACGGACGCGATGGATTTATTTCCAGCACATTAATCACCATCGATGCTGGTACTGGTCCCTTGAGTTCATGGTCGTGTTGTTAATCTATTTACCGACACTTACCGCGTCACCACTAGTAATTTCCTTTGCAGTCTGGTCACTTTTTCTGTCTTTACTCATTTGGTCCCTCTTTCGGAATCTTTAAAAATACTCAAAAAAACTTGTTCTCAGTCATCTAGTAACAATGTTATCACTTATGCTCATTACACAGGTCTATAAAAAGAGGGCCTTGGATATTGCTGGGAAGCTATGGGTCCATCATGTTAGGTTTTTGAGATATTTGAGGTCATGTACATGAAAAACGCGTTATTGTGTCATGTTTGAGGTTACGTAAAGGACGCAACATTTTTTTTTGGCCTTCTGCACTATTTGCATCTTTTAGTACTACTTTTACCCTTCAAAATGAGGTTTTAATCGATAACCTAAGATTTTTTTCTTACAAAGTTACGGCCATTTTGGAATTGCGAGATAAATTCCATTAACGTTATCAAAAAACGGTTTCATGACATTGAATTTGACCTTGAGCTTGTTCTCCAAGAGAATTTCAAGGTAAATATGTTTACATGTATATCGTAATTTCAAATTGGCGTATCTTGGTGACGAAAAGTCATAATGGAATTCTGCGCATCCCATATTAAAGATAAAAAGTAGTATCACATGATCCAACGAAAGGAAAAACTTCTAAAAATGTTGTGTCTTCTGTACATGACCTCAAATATCTCAAAATCCTGACGTGATGGGCCACTTTGGACTTCGGATTCTGATTCTACCCACAAAATTACGTCGGAAATGACCCACAGCTTCCCAACAACAAAACCATGTTATCAATTGAGTAGTTCATGGTACTTTTTGGATTGTTACTCATGTGGTCCTACGTTGGCCCCTCGTCGTAATCTTGAAAACCGTTGTCGAAGTAACTTGTTCTAACTCACCTAGTACTACCATCACATTTCATTCCCGCCTCAAAAGTAATTCATGATAGTAGTTCTAATGTATTTACTGATGATTTTCTCCATTTATGCCGTTACGCATTTGGTCCTTTGCTTTCATAATCTTTAAAACCATTTTTCAAAGTATAATAACCCAAATCCCCTACCGCTTCAATTACCACCGCTCAAAGTAGTCCATGGTCGTGGTAATAATCTATTTTCTGATCATCGTGCTACCATTAGTAATCTTCTTTATAGCGTGGTCATTTGCTCTGCTTGAAATCTTGAAAACTATTCGTTGAAGGAAAGTACACTCTAAATTTCTTGAAGTGAAAATTCAACCACTTTCTGCTAAAAGTGACTTTTTCACTATTTCTAAAGTGATAATGTCACTGTATTAAAAGTGGATGGAAACATATCACTCTAATAAATTGAAATTTCCACTTTATAAATAGTGAAAAAGTCACCATTATTAGAGAGTGGCTCAATTTTCACTTTAAGTAATTTAGAGAGTAACGCAAATTCCGTAGTAATATTACGATTACCACATTCATAACTTGAAAGTAGTTTGTGCTGATGTTGTTCATATGGTTTTTGACACTCGTCAGGCCATACTCGTAATCTCCTTTGCAATCCGGTCACTTTCTTCTTTTTCGTATTTGTTCATTATTTGGTTCCCTCTTTCTACAATCTTGAAAACTATTCACCGAAGCAAAATAATCTAGCTCCCCTGGTTTCAATACTCTCACCACCTCTCTTTATCATTTCAAAGCAACTCATGGTAGGTTTGTTAATTTATTTGGCAATACACGTCGTGCTGTTATCTGTAATCTCTTTTGCCGTGTGGTCTCATACTACTTTTACTCAACTGGTTTCCTTTTGGCATCTCTCATCAATAGTAACTTCATTTAATTCCCGTTATTGCCACGGTTGCTCTCTTACACTATTATTATTTACCGATATTGGACGTGCTACCACTATCAATTTCCTTCGAAGTCTGATCAGTTTCTCCTTTTGAAATCTTGAATACTAGACGTTCAAAAAGCGTGTTCTAACTCCCCTAGGACCATTGCTATCACCACGTTTCCATACTTGATTATTACTTTGTACACATAAAACATCCTTTCCTACTAATTCCCTTTTTCCTGTCACATTCCCTTCTGGAGAGTTCCATGATATACAATGCACGGATAACTATTTACACTACTTCCACCCCATATAGTGAATTTACGTTGGTCATCATTAAACGACCCCTTTGGACACGTGGAATAATAAAAATTCCATTTATGACATTCTAATCACCACCACCATTATATGCAAAAGATGGTACAAGTGTTAGTATACGTTGATATCGATAGAAAATCGAGTGTAATATTTTTGCCCTGTATTATTGAGATGCTAGTAATGAATTTTGAGGAAGTTTAAAGTGTTTCGAGTTTCCATCATGTCCAAAATAAACCAGTATTTGATTTCGGTTATTACATTTCCCGTTTTCATAAATAACAGCTCCCTCCAAAGACATGTATTAACATAAACAAAATATTTCACGAATTCAATAACGTTTCAATATAAATAATTATCTTATTCTTTTTTATATAACTAATAAAAATTATCAAGGACTCAATATATTTTCGTTTTAATGAAAGGAAATCTTGAAAGTGAATTTTATTAACGCTCGTCGTTTAACACCCAAATTTGCAACATTTCAACGTGGATTTCAGTGTGATGGTTCTTGGAAAAGAAAAATGTAAAAAATCTAGGTGACCATATTTGACTATTTTTGGGATCGCTCTTTCGAATGGAGAAATGGAGGGGTTCTTTCAAGAGAGAGAGAGAGAGGGAGAGAGAGAGAGAGAGAGAGAGAGAGAGAGAGAGAGAGAGAGAGAGAGAGAGAGAGAGAGAGAGAGAGAGAGAGAGAAAGAGAGAGAGAGAGAGAGAGAGAGAGAGAGAGAGAGAGAGAGAGAGAGAGAGAGAGAGTCAAGACTTTGTTATGGTAATTATTAAATAATTACAAACCTAACATCAAAGGTAAAATAAAATTTATATTAAAAATTAATCATATTTGCCTAAATTATAAAAGATTAAGATATTAGCCAATATTTGTGATTTGATACAAAAGTTCTGCACAATTAACATGAAATCGATAAAGAAACGCTGTTCATTTCTCAAATTTTACTATTCTACTTTATACTCTTCTAAGAAATTTAAAAATTACAATTATTTATATTGGTGGAGATTTATCAATAAAATTTTGAACTTGAAATTTATACCACTTGCTTTTTAAAATTTGTATCTGCTTTTAGTTTTTCATCAAATATGATAAAATCTTCCATTGTTAACAATAACAAACCATGTTCTAAATAGTACTGCATCAAAATTGTTCTCGTTTAAGCAGTTTTCAACTGTGATAATTCGTTTTCTAAGAAACTTTTCATGTCTGTATTTGCAATTTCATTCATTTTTATGTTGACTTGGATAATTTGCTCTCTGACTTGTTTCAGTTGCAACTATATATTTTGGATCCAAATTCTTATGAAATCACTTTCCACTGTAATTTATAAATAAGCATTAATAAATTCATGTCAATAAAAATAATTATTTAATATTTGACAATATCAATGTTAACTCATATGAAAATTATCTATCCGTCTATTTTGAGTATAATGTGAAGTGATGTACAGCATCGTTACCATAGAAACAACTTAAAACTTACGATTGGTTTCCTTTAAGAATGGATGAAACTCGGCCACAATTGGTTTTTGCAGATTCATGAGCTATCAACAAAATATACATTAATTTATAGTATTAAACATACTTATTATTTTCAGATTAATTTATATTTTAAAAGTATTTTTAAACATTTTTTAACACTCCGTGCGTAAAACACGATTTTATGCACTAGAGCGAAATTTTCCTGTACGTAAAATTGCGCTCTACGCACGACATATTAAAAAATATCGTATGGAACATGGGCGAAATATCGTTCTCCGTCGATTGTGATTGTTACCCTCGCTCCGCTCGAGTGACAAACTTCACACTCGTCGAAGATCGATAATTGCGCCCTTGTTGCATAAAATACTATGCTTTGATTGTGACTTTTTTGTAAGTTGAAATTTTAACACTATTAGCTATAAAGGGACGAATAGTACAAATGAATGCAATAGCCCGGGAAAAATGGATTATATATTATATACAATGTTTAATACAATTAGATCCAATTATATATAATTATATATAATTATATATGGATTTTGGCCGTATATAATTATATACAAAGCAGTCAATTATATACAATTATATATGCTAATATATAATTATATATGTTTATATACGATTGTATATAATTATATACGGCCAAAATCCATATATAATTATATATTATTATATATAATTATATATAAATTTATATATAATTGTATATAATCCATTTTTTCCCGGGAGAACTAAAATGTGACAAAATACTTTAAGTCAATTTAAAAAACAGTTCAAAACATATTAATCGTATACATTCCGTTGTCGTAGAAAACAAAGTAGTTCAGAATACAAAATAAATAAATAAAGTTATTATTCATAACTAATACTCACTATCATCGAAACTTGAGGACAACGGATGAGAAATACGCTGGGAAGGAGATGAGTCATTTGCTACTTGGATACTTTCTACATTCTTTCCTGATATTTTCTGCATTACTGACTTGGCATGTTTTGGCTTTTCAGACGTTATTTCTGTAAATAATCGAAATTATATATTGAAGACAGATGATATTGGTTAATTTATAAAAATTGTGTCTATTAAAAATGAGGAGGACCTAAAACAGGTCGAAACGTTGGGCCTATGTTGTTTTGTTTTTTTTTTCAAACAAAATAAAAACCGAACTGTAATGGCCATTTTATACAAATAATTTTTTTATTTATAAATACAGTTCATAACAATAAGAAATTTTTAAATCTTTGTTTAATATTATACATGCATATAATTATTACATTCACTAAAAAAAATTCCTTGTTAAAGTAACAAGAAAAAACTCACTAGCGATAACGGGGAAATTTATTGTTCTAGTTTTCTTAGTTTATTTAACAAATAAAAAAGTAGTGTTATGGCAAATATAATATTATTCTTTTAGTAATGGTGTTAGCAGAAGTGAAAATAGATAATTATTTGGAACAACGAAGAATATGTTTATTGTTTAATCATTATTTTTGAATGCACAATAATTTACCTGGTCTATATTATGATATAAATTACTATATTACGATAATAGGAATCTTTAAATATAAATATTTCTGCTCTTTATCAAAAGCAGAAACGTAGAAAAATAACAGTAGAAAACATATTTATCAGTGATAGTGTCAGTGACTAAAATGTACTAGCTCGTTCGATGAAAGTTTTACTATTACCACATTAAAAATGTACTTAGGTCTCAAACAATTAATCAGTACTAATCACTAATACGCAGCGTATAGATATATAATATATGCAATATATTAAAAAGTAATTAAGATTATTAAGAGATGTGAAATTTCTTGTTAAAATTTTGCACGTCTGAAACAAGTATAAGTGAAATGTTAAAGAAATGTTGGGAAAGTCGAATTGGTCCTCAATTTGGACCTCTTTTTTATTGAGCATTTTCTCAAATTAGAAGTTATGATATTTGATCCAATCAAATTTTTTCAGGCTCATGAGAATCTGGCATTACTGGAGACAATGTTATAAAGTAATTTTGCAAATAAATTAGAGGAGATATACTGAGGGCATATTGTGTCATTTTTCATTCATCTTACTGTTCAGCATAAGTTTTATATTTATTTATTTTTCTTTAATTTTATAATTAGTTTGCTGAGAGCATTTAATACTATTAGTTGAATTGGTTCAAGTCTACTATCTACTACTATCAAGTTTAATATGTCTTGAATAACATTAAAAACATTAAAGCGTAATACTACAATTATTAGAGATAAATGCAAAAATTTGTCAACATTGTATCTCGTTCAGTTTCGCATAAAAATGACCCTATAACCTGGTCTCTAGTATTCAGACTTTTTGCAATAAAATACACGTTTTAAACATTTTATTTAAAACAATAAAATCATAAAAATCCATCTCGCGAAGTTTATTTTTATTAAAAGTGGTAGAGGGGTGCGCTTATGGGTTTGGCACTTTTCATCGGATACTAAAATACACAGAAGTTGGGAGAAATCAGGGAGTAGATGCCGAATCAGTGCATGGCTAATTGTGGAAAGTCCCATACATTATTATAAATTTGTATACAACTGTATACAGCTCTATGCGTTTCATTTTTCTCGGTATTATATTATTCCAAAAACAAAATAAATAATCCGTTTATAATTGTCATTACAAGCGTTACAATTATTAACTTCAATAATTCATCGTGCCTTTACAAATATCATTAAAACTATGAAAATTATACTAGTACCATCATTCGCATGTTATTTCAAGTCCGTCATTCAGAATATATTTGTATCATTCCCTCCTCAACACGTGGCGATCTTTCTAACTCCATACATTTAGTGTTTCTTCACAGTTACTATTGAAACATTGAATCCTAGAGGAAAAAACACCACCCAGAACTGTAGTTATAATTTATTGTTAGCACTGCTACCACACACCACATACTTGTGTCACCCCAAGCTATTGTTTTTTTCACGAATGTCATTAAAACCAGAAGAACTGCACAAAGGAATGATCACTCACATATCACTCCTTCTTTAACACCCCCAACATTATTTCCAACAGTACGACACGAGTCATACTTTTCAACGTCCCTAATGCATCGCTTGTTTGTTTCCAACTATTATAAATACTGTGGAAACTATATATTGGAAGTTAAAATGAAAAATGAAAAGTTTATGAAATTATATGCAGTAATTTGATTACGTAATAAATAGTGTATTATCGATGTATTTTTTCTCGGTATTGTTTATTATTCATATTTCAGCGAAGTATAACGAGTAGTTGTTATTTTTTTTTCATTTTTTCATTTATCAAGCTCTTATGTATAAGACCTCTGGTGTATACATTAGTTCTTTTCTTTTGCAACCGTTACGAAGTAAATTGGTTTTAAAGTTATAAAACAACGAATCTGTTTTGAAGTATTTGATTAAACCCACCCTATTTTAGTAATATCTAAAATATCACCACTCTCTTCCTAACCCTCTCCGCCCCTCTCTTCACTCTCTCCTCACTCCTATCTCCTACTCTCTTCCTTTTTTAATCGACACACTCTCTCATACTCTCTTTCTCTTTAACTGTTTACAAAAAGAAGTAGGCGATTGGATATGATAATATATTTGAGGTTAATATAATTAAACTCCTTGTATTACATAAATATCTAATACATCACCTCTCCTCCTTCCCTCCCTCCTTCTATCACTCTGATTTAATCGCTGTTAATAAATATCTACTTAATCAATCAATCAATCTATAAATCATTTAATCACTCTCTCGTTCTCTCTCTCCCTCTCTTTCTCTTGCTCTCTCTCTTTCTCTTTGTTGCTGACTATTCGTAAAATGAGATAAGCGAAGTAAGAAAGTATATCTAGTGCAGATAACGCGTAAATGTTTGAGGTGTAATTCATGAAATCCATCCTATTCTAATAATATCTAAAATGTCATCTCTTTATTTCCTAACCCTTTCCTTTCCCCTTCTCTCCTACTCGCCCCCTTTTTTTAATTTCTCTGAATAAATATATATTTAATGAATCAACCAATGAATCTATCATTCACTCTATCACTTTATCTTACTCTCTCTCCTTCTCGTTCTCTCTCTCTTTCTCTCTCTGTTTCTGACTGTTTGTAAAATGAAATAAGCAAAGTAAGAAAGTATATCTGGTGATGATAGTGCTTAAATATTCGAGGTGAATTTGATTAAACCAATCCTTTTCTAATAATATGTAAAATGTCACCTCTCTTTTTCTAATCCTCTCATCTCCCCTTTTCTCCTACTCTCCCCCTTTTTAATCGCTCTTAATAAATATATACTTAATCAATCAACCAATCAATCACTCGAACTCTACATCTCTCTCTCTCCCTCTCTCTCTCTCTTTCTCTCTCTCTCTCTCTCTCTATCCATCTATCTTTACCAATCTATGTATATATCTCTTTAAAGTTAGGTAAGCGAAGTAAGTAAGTTTGAAATGAACGAGTATTGCGGTTATCGCCGAAATGAGGGAATCTTGGCTATAAAATTTGAAATAAAGGAGTTTTCTCGATATGAAACTATATCATAAAGTTCTGGGGTCCATTGAACTCCTTGCGGCTTTTAAGGGTTAACCAGTCTAAACATTTAGTTTTTCGTCAAATTGGCAGAAAATGTTCCGGCCAAAAATACACCACAATTTCTCCTACCCTACATATGACAACAATACGTGGAAAACGCCCTCGCGTATCCATTAACGTAATGATCGACGACGCGTTAAAGACGAGCAGGTTCCGATATGTAGAAGGGTGTCAAGATTCGGTCGATGGCAGCTTGCCGCAGGGGTGCACTCGACGTGCGTTATATACAGGGGTGGTACAGGGATGGCAGCCTATTTCCAAAGCGAGGTATCGCTGCGGTGGTAACGACGAGAGGCGCTTGAATTCGACGGTGCGCCAGCTGTCACTTACGCCGTTAATGAATAGGCGACGTCGGGGCCGTCGCTCGAGAGTTTCGTCGATTACCAAGATTAAAGAGAGTGGTCCGCGTCAGGGCGCAAAATCAATAACGATTTGCGTTACAGATTGCGTCCCGGCTATTCATCCGTCCCCCACTGTCCATGTGGCCGTCCATCCCACGAACGGTATCTTTTATCATCGCGTGTGCCAAGCTCACGTAGATACTTTGTATCTGTCCGACCTCGGTTTTCTGACATCTCTATTTTGCATCCATGGAAGATCCGATGCATTTCCAGGGCTGGAAATGACGTCAATGGTGTTGACACAAAGAGTCAAAAGAATTAGAGTTTCTTAAAAAGGTGTGTATTAAGACTATCTTTTGGTGGCTTAAATATTGCTGATCTAGGAACAATTAAGTAGATTGCTCAAATCAAGAATGGAAAGTCATAAATTTGTATGGTATATGACGACAAGTATGAACCAGATAGTGCGACAACGTTCCATACAGCGCATATGTACAGAAGGGGTCGCCCAGAGCTTGGTCCAAAAAGACCTCCTGAAGAGGTCTTAATTATAATAATTTATAACCTCGATCCAAGGTATGACCTTTATAGGGGAAGTTGGAGAACTGGGATACGGGGAAAGTGGGATTTTGGCGTTTCGGTGTATTAGAACATTTCCTATGTATTTGTGCATTGTTTATTTACAAAAGAGTTATCGTAATACAAATTTTGAAACATATTTCAGTTTCCATTCAGTATTTACCAACCGTTCGAACATGACCTAGGAAGTCGAATTAAATTTGTAAATTCAGACATATTTTCAATCGATTAGTAAGTGTCAATAAATTAAGCGTAATTAAAATCTGAATTGGTTGACTTAATAGTCTTCTCTTACACTGTATTTTCGTTTTTTATTTGTTTCATTTGGGGTCGAGAATGATTTTTTACGACGTGTTTAAAAAAATTCTATTTTGGGGCAAAGTGGGATGTTTATTCCGTTTTGATTTAGGTTCACAGAGATAAGTAAGAACTCTCTTTCTCCCCCTCCCTCTCTCTATCTCTTGAGTTGTGTCCACGGCTCGTAGTGGCCAGGATACTAATAAATAAATTTTTATTCAATCTCTCTCTCTCCCTCCCTCTCTCCCTCTCTCTCTCCCTTCCCCTCTCTTTCTCTCTCTCTGTCACATCTTTCCAGAAGTAATTTTAAGAACCCGTCCCACTTTGCCCCTGGATTTTCAGATTTCCCAAAAAAAAGTTTTTTCGTAAAATTGAAATTTGGAATATTAAACAGATACTTTTTTTTAAATGCGTTTCATAATAAGTTAGTTGAGGACCTAAATAAGGGTTTCTAAACCACACCTAACCATTCTTATCTCTATATTTTTTGTATACAAGTTTTTCCAAAACCATCCCACTTTGCCCCTACTTCCCCTACATAGTTGATACACGATACAATACATAAGTTTAGGCAATTTTAAAAGAAGTTTTAACATCTCGAATCCCGAGAGTCTAAAGGTTAAAGATGTCTTATTTAGGACTTAAAATGGTAATCTCGGAAAGGTCTTATGTTCGAGGTCTTAAATCTATCTCGTTTTGGACCATCTCATTTTCGATAAAGGGATCTTCAGAGTTGGGATTTATGTTTGTTTCAGAAACACTAGATGGCAGTTGAATCTAAAAGTGAACTCGTGCGATATTTCCTTTATATGTAAACGGATGAGTGATAAGCTATAATGAAAACGATAAGTGCTGTTACGATATTTAGCTAGCGATATAGTAATTTTGTATTATTATATTTATGATTTCCATTCTATTAAGTGTCATCGCCATTTAATATATAGGTTTATGAACGGTAAAAAGGAAGCCAGGTACCGAAACAACACAATCCGTCGACCAAAATCGGACATTTCGATGTCCTCAGGAGCTCCTGAGGACATCCCGAGGCGGGCTTGTGTTGTTTGGTTAAGAATTATATAAATAATTAAGTACAATAATAGAAGAATCCTTATGATATATTTGTTGACGCATAAATTAAATGAAACTCTTACTACTTGCGAGTATATGCTACCATAGCACATCTATTAACTATAATTATTGAAGCACCGTACAAAATTCATGTAGTAGAATCGTTTTTATCGATTACGATCGATATGTTACGAAACAAAATTATAAATAATAAAATAATAAACCACATTAATATTTACAATATAGTTTCGTAATTGTTTACGCATATAAAAACAAATATTTAATTTTACGCTGTATTACAAAAAAGTGCTATAAATTTATTACAAAATGTTTTATTTTATGACTTTAATTGTTTAACATTCGAATTTTGTCTTATAGTACTGATAATTTCTGCCATAATACTAAAAAATATTTAGAGGGTACAAACTTTTATAAAATAATTTCTATGATATTTTGCTACTTGATTCCTAATATTATATTAAATGTTTTGGGATATATTGAAAATGTTTTAAAAAAACATTCAAAACTGGTTTCATTAAACGCATTTTCATTAAATTCATAGTATTTTCCGAAAAATACATTAATTAAAAATTGCGTTTTATAATTTTTTTCATGATGGTTACTTCAACGTATTCTAACGCTCATTTGAAATATGATATTAGTAACCAAGACACAAAAATAAATGTAAACCCAAATTGTGGTTACCAATTTATATATTATATATTATTTTATGTCATACTATGGATAAGATGTGTTAAAATTTACTTTTTTTGATGTAGGACAAGTTGATACATTAAAAGATAAAATCTTCATAAAAACTTCCAAAAATGAAAGAAATAGAAAACTAACATCATTAATATGCAAGTTATAATTTATTAGAAAATTTTAAGAATAAAGAATAACTATAATTAAGTATTTTTATAGAAAATAGGAAAGGGGATCTCCAATTTTCAGAGCTCTAAATACCAATTAGTACAAAAATACTAATATAAAATAAAAAATGAATTACCGCATGACCCTCAATTTTTCACTAACAAATAGTAAGACACCACTAGTATATTAGTAAAATTATACTAATCTCAATGCAGCTTCTACTAATGTAAACAATTAATTTAATATTTAACTAATAAAATAGTAGTTTTTCACTTTGTATTAGAAATATTTGTTACTAACTGAATGAGTAAACTTTACGTTCATAAATTAGTAATTTTGAACTAATTCAAATTTATAGGGTGCTTATTTAGAAAGGTATATTGCCTACTCGCAATACATTAAAGTATTGAAAATAACTAATTGAATAATTATAGCATTACAATTCTGCTGTTTGCAAAATATTTACGAATGGGATAAAGCAGTTGCAAATTAATTTTCAGGATCTTAAAGTCAATTGATTAAGGCCTGTTATCGATTCATATTTTTTAGTAGGCACGTGTATCAGGCCATCACCCTTTCAATTCGAGCGTACTGTGACAATAAAGCGAAGGTTATTAGAAACAGTATCATTCAATAGGACCAGCCGGGGGGTCTATATATTAGGGTCAGCACGTGTACTACAAAGAAATGGCTGCCGTTTTCACGATAACCGGATTATCATTTATGACCGCAAACGTGAAATTTTACCTATATATTTCAATGTACGAGATGAACCTTTAATTCCAGTGGAAAGACCTGTCATTATCAGGCAGACTAAAATTATGTAATGGTTGCTATATTCTTAGTAGCGGGGTAAGAAGACATTACTACGTCTAGGTATATTTATTTTTTTTAATAAATTCTTGTTATGAAATATCCAACAATCGAAAACGACTAATGAGTGAAATGTTGGTCACTACTTGAGACGTTGGTGTGCAATATTTGCAGTCTTAAAAATAAAAAAAATTACCATTTTTAGTTGTTCTACGTGTTAAAAGAAGCGAAAAAAAATTCCCAAGTAAAAAAAACTTATGATTTCTAAACCAGCCAAGTCCTTAAATGTATCAAGTCATTATTTAAGTCAAAAATATACGCCAATAAAATCTATCTAGAAATAGAAATTTGAATAGTTCTATTGTTTAAAGATATTGTAGTGAAAATTCACTAATGGTGTGGTGAAAACTTATGTCATTGTAGTGAGCAAGAGAATTGTCACTCTTTGAAAGTGTATTTTCATCCCAAATGGATTAGAAATTCTGTGCATAGAGAGAATGATTTAACTCAATAATAGTCAACAATCATTATTTTAAGTTATCAAAATGATTAAGCATTCAAAAAATGTAGAAAATATATAATAATATATGTAAATTATTATAGTGTTGTTGACAAATCAAATAACTCGTCAAAGATGAGAATTCATTTTTTCACTAGAGTTGTACAATGTTCACGTTAAAAATTGCTGTAAATCACATTTCTTTTACACATATTTTTTTATATAAATTTATTTTCAGAAGTCCATAAGAAAAGCGGAACAATAACCAAATTTTGCATCAAACCCTTCCAAGATCATTTTGTAAACTTCAATACCTTTAATACTGTAAGACCTTGATTTGCCTAAATCATGGAAAAGTTTTATTTTTTGTTAAGCAAGTAAGCAATCCTCATTATTACAATATAATGATTTTTATTATTTTTCTTAAAAACAGTTTTTGTATTTTTCTCAAAACGCTATTACGTGGACTAGGCAGGTATTGCACCTCACTTGCATTAATAATGTTTACTAAACTGAAGAACAAATATAGCAATATTAAATAAATATGTCGTTCCGTGTGAGCAGCGATATATTTAGTAATTTTAAGTACATTCGAGTTGCATTGACTAATCACTCTGCATCATGATTCAGTTGGAAGTACTAATATTTGAATTAACTTAATATTTAGAGAATATTACTAATTTTTTAGGTTAAATAAAGAGCAAAACAAACTACTATTTAATTAATCAGGTCCAACTAATTCTTGTGAGTGAAAAGATATTAAACTGTTAGTAGAACTGTACTAATGAACTAGTACATTTTTTTAATCATTCAGCTACATTTTATGCTGATAAATATTAGATATAATTTGACTAAATTGCATTCATGTCAGTTATTTATTTTTTCATAAACATGGTTATTAGTGTATTAAAATATATAGAATTTTGTTTTAAAAGTATTTTACAAGTTATCTCGAAATTTTACTTTTATCAATAAGTAGTAAAATAATTTATGTATATTGAAGTAAATACTTATTGAAAAATAAATATTGACTCTCAATCGAAAAAACAATATTGCTATAACAATAGCAGAACAAAACATAATTTTTCTATAATACGATTAAAAACTTTGACAAGTTGTAATTTTTTTAAATTTTATCACCACCAATACAAGGAGCGAAACCCAAAGTGACAGAAGCAAACATTAATTATTCAGTCGCGTAAAAAAATTGGTTGACTTTAGGAAAAATATCTGTTATTTTTTTGCAGAATTTATCTGCAAATTTCACAGATTTTTCTATCAATTTATATCCTATTGATCCAAAATGGATAAGAATTCAAACGATTTTGTTCATCTTGGATGCTTTTTAATCTACTAAAAGTTGTTCAAGATTTTTATCGTTATATTTTGTTTCAGAAGAGAGACATGTCCTTGAAAATAACATAGTTGAAAGTACAACATTAAATAATGGTACAAAACAATTTAGCGGGTATAAATAACGTTTTATTTTTTAATAAATAAAGTAAAATCTGCTTTTCAATTTTTTTCTTAAGTGTAAAACGTTTCTTCAAACTCGTATGGAAAATTATCATGTAATGCTAGATACTAGATAGTAAATAGACAGTTCTTACAACACTTGACTAGATTTTGACACTAAACTCTTGATATCCCGAATCTATTTAGTGAAATTATGTTTTTCTATGCCTAGTTAAACAGTGATAAAAATGTAGAGTTTGTATAGAATTTCGATAATTTTAGTTCGACTTGTTACCACCAGGTGCCGTAGCGACTGTAGGATTTCTATTTCTCACCATCGTTGCCCCGTTATAGAAGTGGATTTTCATTTGGTTATAAGCCAGTCGCCAACTACTGTTATAATGGTGTAGAATACCACTTTTTGATTAATCATTATTTTAAAAATCTCATCCTTAATTTGAGAAATTCTTGAAATAAAAGATAACTTCTTATTCTGAAATAGATTAAATTGTTATACAATTTGAGGCAATGCAGCTTTTCTTGTTTATTGACATATACGAGATAGTACAGTCAAACTGTATAGTATCAACTCAATCACATAGTTACATGGCACCATAATTCATGGCATTATAAATATCTACTACAAGTGTACAAAACCTTTACAGTGCCACGATTATATTCTACTCAAGAACTTAATTTCAATATAATAAATTAACCAGATATTGAACAAATCAATAAATTAAGTTAATGTTTTAAATTTGTTTATTTAAGATCTTCATCAGAATAATTCACTGTTAAAAATTACACGAGTTTGTAACTTAAATCTGTCGTAAATTCTTTTGAAAATTTTACACATAAAATCATAAAGTAACGCGCGCCACGAAAACAGATCCCAGTTAAGTTTGTTTGTTTATTTATTTACCTTTATACTGAAATTATTATTTACAAATGATCGATAAATACCCAAAATTTCCGTCATACACATTATTAATTTCAAACGGTCGAGAAATTAACAAACTACAAATTAAATTATTAAATTTATTAACACATTTAAATTTTAAGAATTTAGAATTTTATGAAATTTTATATTATCAGAATAACAGAATTTATTGTATAAATAAAATTTATTAGTAATTAAATTAAATAAATGTTATTTTTCTTCCTTGAGAACTGAATGTCATATAAGAATGGCATCTTGCATTTCTAAATTTAAATTATTTAAAACATTTTCTTTTTTGTTTGAAAAAAAACGTGGGATTTTTATTCACAAATCTTGAAATATAACGAAGGGTAATGTCTTTTTTTATACGTAACTAATTGTTCTTCACTAAAGAAAACTAACATGTGTTATATTTTTACATTTACTACATATAAACTAATTTTCTTTTCTTTATAAATTGTATTAACTACACCATTTTTATTTACAATTTCCTAAATAACAAAGGTAACGCTTCTATAAGGATTGGTTTTACACTGAACGAGTTATATTATAGTATATTATGTAACAAGATATTTCGCCCTTGTTGCATACAAATTTTGTTAATACGACGGGCGTGGAGCGCGGTAATTTGCGCCCGAAGATTTCACAGGGCCCAAAATTGAGTTCTACTCCCGGAGTGTTAAAACAATTTAAAAAGAAAGAGAAATCTCCAATACAATAGTAAATGTGTATGGATTACAGATACCAGATAATACTATTAATTTACAAGAAATTTAAAAAAATCATCAAGATTTTTAAATGTTTAATTATCATAGTACACGGTGGGATATTGAAATACGATATTAAATTTGTGTCGTGGTTGGACTGGTTACCAAAGTCGCTGCTTTAATGAGGGATCTAATTCGGGTATGTAACAGTATTTCGCAGTAAAATTGAATCAATCAGATGATGACCTTTATTCCATGTCGAATTCATTGGTACCAAATCGATTTTGAAAATGTGCAGCATTTACATCTGATTTTACATTGCAGCTACTTTATTATATATTCAAAGCGCAATTATATGAGTTTCAAATGCATAATCTTTGACCAAGGACGTTCTGCAGTATGAATTTTATATATACAATTTTATTGAAGAGTTTAAATAGGAAATATTTGTGAAATGATTTGTGAAGATTACATAATGAGAATAGCAGATGATAAATGTTACCTGACTCATTTTTTAGTAAGCATTGAATTTATTTTGAAACTGTACATTCTAGTAACCTTAAATTTTAATTTACTGTTTCTTATTGCAGTATTAGGTCTAATTAACTTATTGGAATATTTTTTTTTTAATGTCTCTAAGTTATTAAATGTGATAGAAATATATTCGGTATGAAATATTCAGAATTCGAGATCATTTTGGAAATGATACATGCCTGCTCTTAATCTGGTCTGGTGACATTTTGAAATATTATAGACATTATTTATAGAAACTTATTTTTGAATAAGACATATGCCTAATCTATCATAGCGTAAAAAATCATAAGATTTATTAAAATAACTGAATGAAAAATTATGTTTGTAAAATACTAGACCCTTTAACCAGTTTCTTCCCAAGCGGCCAGGAATTTTACTTCATTTTTAAAAGCATTATATTTATGGTAACATTTTATCGTAGATAAGCATTCCACTATTTTCGGGTATGCTGTTATCAAATCTGACTACAGCTTTTGTTTTGAATGCTCCGTTTTTTTTAATATGGCAGTTTGAAACCGGTGAATACAGAAAAAATAAAAAAGACTTTTTTGTCTTTCGTCAATGGATCCCTATTAAGCTGCCCCTTTACCTGTGGTGGACTAATTCGACGTATAAATGAGTGAAATTTTTAAATTTGTGAAATTCAATATGGGGGACATACAAAAGCGTGAAGTTCACGCTAATTTAACCACCAAGTACAACCCCTGAATTTATAATTTAGACTTTAATAAAAACTAACATTGTTTTAAAGTTAATGAAGTTTATTTTGTATTTAGAATCAAGGAATTTACTTTACAAACGATATTCAGAGATATATATACAGTGCAATGCATCTTAAGTATTGATATTTCCGTATTGTTGTAATTCTTGACAATTTCTTTTAGTCATGCATCGCACGATTCGTATTTACGTTTCTTCTTAGTTGAAATTTTGCAACCGCAGTAGTTCTGGTTCATCAACTACATGAAGTGAACAAAATATAATGGAGTTGGTCTCTTGGCCATATTTGTATGTGATGCTGAGGTTAGCTTACATTAGTTTACATATAAAAACCTGATTAATTTAAGTATATTACTTTGATTTTCAATCGTTAATCCAAGTGGGAATGTTAGTGGGTGATGATGTTTAATTCGACGAAAAAACGAAGAGTTTTCATTACTACCGAAATTATTTCTTCGAGAGTAAGGAAAATAAAGGTCCCGTACCAGGACATAACTTTATGATGAGGTTAAGTAAGGTTTCTGCAAGGTTGAAAGTTCGAGTATATCTGGTGTAGTTTATAGACTTGAATATAGACTTCGACAATTTTTAACAGAATTAAGCCATAACAAGGAGGCTACGGGTACACCCTAGAATTATTAATTTATTAACGAATATGAATGAGAAAAGAATTAATCATTGAGACTCTCGAATAAGTCAACTTTTAAGTAAAAATATAAAACAAGCTTTTCATACATGGGAAATCATTCAATTGCAGACAAGTACATCTTTTAATTTTGATATCACCGAATGACGTCATAGTGATTCTAGGGTACTCTGCCAAATGTTGATGGAAAGTTTTTCCCTTGTGTTACACATTATTCCCCATTCTCGACTTGAATCCTAATTACTTATTGAGGCTTGTATAATTACTAATCTCTTCAAGCTTTTCGTACAATCACTTTTTGTTTTATTGCCATCATCTTGTAAAAACGTGAGTTTCATAAAAATTCTTCCATCAAGATCGAACATGATGTTGATCGTTTTCCAGGAAATAATGTACCATTTTTGTTACCTATTTTTTATAAGCAATTTAGGATCTTAAATAAAAACATCGACAGTATGGACGCTAGCTACGTGTTCACCTACAATCCACTTTCATTTTATATAATACGGATATATTTATTTAAATTATTAGTATATGACGTAGTATTTTGAATAGACAAATTCTACTAATATAGAGTTAAGTATGCACGTATAATTATAGTTCAATTATTTATAATCATTGTGATTTCTCGTATAGTTATAAATATACTATATATAACTTGATACATTTAACTACTTGATTTAATAAAGAAAAATACGGTAAGAAAATTAATTAATTCTCTGAAATGATTCCATTTTATCCGTATCCACCTGTTTATCACATTGAGACTCTATAAAAAATATTACAATTTTGACTGCAGCTTCGAAGGACGTCACTTATTATTTATATCCAGATTTATTTTAATAAATTATTGTCCTATTTCGACATTTCTTCTTCATATTCCATACTGAAATTGATTTACAAAGAAAGGCAAAATTATTAAATTAGTATATTTTAGGCTAATTTCATATTTTAGTATTATTTATACGTAGCGGCAAGTCTTATTAACTATAAGTTTCAAAATTTGTTAAGTTGAATCCAAATAGGAAAGTTATAATTTTCAACGTCTGCTATGACAAAAAACATACTTTAAACCCTTGTATTGAAATCACTATTTACTTCATCCAAGGGACCTATTTCGATTTACTCGAATTTTATAACAGTACGGTTTCATTATAGTATTGAGACTAATCTTTTTAAAGTGGAACGAATTATTTTCTGCCGCAGACTGAAATTTTAATTAACAAAAAAATTAACCAATTTTACAAAGCATTCCTGTCATTTATTCCCTTCAGATACTTTACAAACTGTTTATGGCTTCCGCAGCGTGGGAACAAAATTGTTTATTTTTTTAATTTTATTTTATTTCATTGTATCCAAAGCAGCAAAGATGGGGATCGTGACAAAGGAAAAGTTGGATTGCCCTGATTAAGTAAAAGTTTACGAATAGAGACCTGCTAAATGCCTAATTAGTTTAATAGACTTTCAGGTACAGGTGAAACATTACTCAATAGGTCAAATATTATTCAATTTATTAATAATTTACCTTCGAGAATATTATGTAAGTTATGGTCTTCAAAGTTAAACATTAGATCGAAAGGCACTAAATTTTAACCGAAGTTATATTTCCAAAGTTGGAAAAACCTTAATTCATTATTAAAAAATCAATATTAGATGCTCCATTTAAGAAAATGTAACCTTAATGAACTACCTAACTTTAACCATGTATTTAATCCTACTTACCAGACTAATATGTTATCATTTTTACTTATTAAAACTCGAGTTTTACTTAGACTGTTAGGGTATATTTAAAACGAATAGTAATCCCACGATCAACTTTGATGCTTACCACATCGTCAAAATTACAATGAAAAAATACTTAAGTATTACAGACTCGCAGACGCGAAAACTGAGGTGTATCGAAATTTACGTTTTTTACTACATTTCCACTTTATCTGACAATTATGAAAATTTTCTCTTGGCAACCGCAGTTTCATTGTGAAAGTATTTTTTTCTACAAGTAATCACAAGAGACCATCAAAATTTTCATGACACGTTGCATTTTCAACAAAAGTGTGACGAATTGTGCGTTGTTATTGTTATTGACAATTTCCAGAGTCGTTGATTATGCTGAAAATATTGAACAAATCCAATAATTTTTATACGGTTGAATTCATAGTCAATGGAAAAAAATTAATACTGCATAGTTTCTTTTCCAAAACATTTTTCTGTGCTCCAGCTGTTCTGAAGATAAAACTAAAATTCCAATACTTAGTAGTTTGAAGTTGTCACAATACTGAATAACATCTCATTTCCTGCTTTAAAGGTTGAAGTAAATGAGGCAGTTGTAGGTTTTACTGAAAGAGTACAGTTTGAGCTTTAATTTTTGACAATAGTGAAATTCTTATCATTTTTTTGCTCCATAATTTTCCAATAACTTACAAAAATGCTGTTCTTACGGCTCTAAATTCCATAGTTCCTAAGAACATCATATGATTGAGAATTTTGGACATCGGATTCGTGTTTCGCTCAAAATTTTCTTTCTAAAACTGTCTAAAACTGTAGGAAAAAAATAAATGTTTGTCCTAACTAATAAGTAGTTATGCCTACCAGATAGATAGTAAATCTAAACTTATTAGTTGAGACAACCAGTTATTTTTTTCCGTGAAGAGTTGAATTTAAAACGCGGAAATGGTGTGGATAGTAATAAATATAAGAATAGCAAAGAAACTATTGAATTCAGGCTATCCGACCATTATCGCCAGGGAACAAAGTTCCGAAAATCAAAATCCCGAAAGAAAGGCTAAAATTTCGATATTGCGGGAGTACAAGGTATTTTAATTTGCTATTTTTTGCCAAATATTCAAAGACAAAGTGAAGAAAATAACGCTGGAGCTATGCTATACCGAAATTGTGGCCTTTCGGTATGTTGATTTTCAGAACTGTGTTCTCTGGCCAATTATTTCATCAATCGAAATTTATCCCTTGCGCCTATTGTAAATGGATGCCACAATACAACAATCCGAAATATATTTGGAAATCCTTAAATGACGAATCAAAACCAACAATTCTAAGGTTGTACAAACCTCCAAAAGAAGTTGATAACCCAAAAATAATGCAAAAATAGAAAGACATCTAATAGATATATAGACTAAATTTTTCTCCACCTATAAATACCACACTTTCCAGGAATCCATGATGAAGCAGTTGCAGGTGACCTGCAATTGATGACACCCAAATGAAATACAACAACTTTTATCTTCGAAAGCTCATGCGACAGTGAAACCAATGCAATATATTTAAACTGGATCAAAAACTCTACATGCCAGTCATTCTCTTTTTTTTTGGCTGGAAATTTCGACCGCGCAATTGTACGCATCAAACGACCAATCCCATTGACTATTCCCCCTCGACTGACGTATCCTCCCAGGAGTGATTGTCATTTTCTTTAAAGGGAATATCTCCGTTAAAACGATGGTGCTGAAGAGGATGTTACCATCACGCATTCTCTATTTGCAAACCCGTCTCTCTATCTCAAAAATATAAATGTAGTCTGCATCTCCCATAAGTCACAAAAAATGAGAACCTCCCAAAAGCGACTGCATTGCTCTGAAGTTGGGACTATCCTCCTTAAAAGGTTGTATGCGCATGATTTAATGCTATTTCCGGGTGTGATTTTCCACATCGCTCTTGGAGAAAAGTCCGAAATGCCTTTCGTTCGTACTTGCTAGACCACCCGTTGGCTGGTGAGAAGCAGCATTCGCAGGCGAGGCAGTGGCAGAGGCTGGCTTCCGTCCCGCTGCCTCCGGGCTCTTTTCCGCCCGTGCTTCCACTTCCACATTCTCGCACACAATCCAACCGAGATGGAATGAACGAGTGCGAGAAAGATAGAGTGACTTGGCTGAAAAGGGAGAAAAGCGAGCAAGACAGAGAGAGTGCTGGAGCCTCGTTCCACAGCTTCCACGTTCTCTTCCGCTACTATCCTCGTTCCCCACCGCCCCCAACTACCACCAACGCGTCATTCACCCCTGCTCCCGCACCCCGTCTAGCCTTTGGCCGCTACTCCACACGCCACGTTTAAGTATCCCCGATATTCCTCGCCACCGCCGCGGCTCGCCACTCCTCCCGGTCGCCAAATTACTGATCTCCGTGTCGAGGGTTTCGACCCATTCCACCCCCTAGCATCCGGCAATATCTTCTGCACTTGGTTGCATCCAGGTTCCAACCGGGGATTCCCCCGTAACCCCCCATTTTCACCGAAATCCCTCAGCAACCAGTCGGTGCACAGAGGGCCGAGATGGCGTTTGGTCGGACAATACTTTCGCCACCCGTTGGCACGGCGGATGACGGGTTCGCTCGCCGCGTAATAAGCAAGCGAACCTCCGCGCTGTAGGTGGCACGAGACCCCGGCGAATACCTACCTTCACTTTTTTATCCTCTTTTTATCTCCTCGACGAACGGTCTTTCTCTTTCTCTCCTCGTTCCCCATTTTCTCTATTTTTGTCTCAACCTGATTCTCTTCCTTGTCTGTTTTTCGTCCTTTTCTGCCTCTCTCTGTCTGTCGGATTCCCTTTGTCCTCTGTTGTCTTTTTCTCTTCTATCTCGACTATCTCTACATCTCGCCTTTGTCTTCTCTTTTGCTCTTTCGACGCGACACTATCGCCATCTCGTTTTTACTTCGCGCTTTCCTTTTTGCTTCGTTTCTCCAGCCGTTTTTCGCTTCGTGCATTTCCCGCGGTTTCTTTCCGCTATTTTTTTCATCCTTATTTCCTTCGCTGTTCTTTTTTTTCTCCTCTTATCAACGTTCGCCAATCTTGCTAGATTTACCGTGGTTCTCGTTTTTCAACACGTTCCGGTATCTCGGTCGAGATATTTTTTCCGCCGATTGCAGTTCGAGTTTTCCTTCTTGAATTTCTGCACTTTTTTCTGATGGAACATTTGATTTTCCCTATATCATCTAGGTGATCGCAAGACTATTGATGACCTGACCTGTTTTTTATAGAATGCTATTTCTAAATTTTAGGTCAACTTCTCCAGTAATTGAGTAGTACGCTGGGAATCATGTTTTCATCAACTCCAGTAGTAGTCAAAGTCAGATCATCACTCACTTGATGTAAAACTGTAGGACACTATACATCATATCATGATACATTAGCAAACACCTATGAGTTGACATTAAACTAATTCGGAACTTAAACCTTAGGTTTTGCATTCTAATACTGGTAGTGATCAGGAATTGCAGAACAACTATAATTCTACGTGCTTGAAATCGCGAGTTACTATCCAGTCAATAGTTACTTCGCTCCTGAAATTCCATGTTCCAAACCTCGGGGCTTCTTATTCACCTGAATAGTATTCTTTTTTGTGTTCACTCTACGTCCACTGTCCAGCACTGGCCAAGAACTTGAGAAAAACTTCAGTTTCACGTGTTCAAAATTGCTGATCTACTGTACAACCAAAACGTGCTCTCTTTAGCACCGAAAATGCCATGATCCAAACCTCTAAATGTGTTGTTTACTTAAAGCCCATCTCCAATCAAAATAAAATCATGAATCCCATTCATGGGGATCTCATTCAGTGTTTGAATCCATTAAGCTAGTTATTCTTTCGTTTTGATCAGGGCCTGTAAAATAACTGCGTAAGTAGATCTGATTTTACAATTGCAACTATTAAACAAGTACACCTTTTTGGGTGTAGAAAGGCGTGGAAAATCATAGTGGGGAAACTCTACATCTGAACTTTAAGTTAGTTATGAGTTAATTGATCGAGTGGTATCCATCCTAGATAGGACGATGATTATTGTTCATGACATCATGAAATTTTTACGAAAAGTTATAAACATAGTTATTTTGAAAAATGTTTCCATCAACACAAGAACCTTTTTTCCAGGAATAATATTTTAAAAGACCGGTCTCTTCTCTTCAACCGCGGCATACAATCCATATTTTTACGGAAGGTTTATGTTTCATTCCCTTTTGTGGGGCTTTCTTTTTTCCTCCCTTCAGTGTTTACGAGGAGCAAGGCAGGAATACGCACGTGGTGGACTGTCAATTCCAAACTATTTTACGGGACTCCTTTTTCTCCTTCGTTTCACGGTCTCTTTTTAGCACCGCGTCTGTTTACTACCACGCCGGTATCAATCATTCGAACGCAGCCGCACGCCTGTCTCACCACTGGTGTACGCTCGTTTCCCATTTACGCAGATGAGCCACTTCGACGCTGCGGGTCACGCTTAAATAATTGAGAAGGATATCGGATTCATTGTCAAGTTTTGCACGGAAGTGTTTCGTTATTTACGCTCCATTCCCTGCTCGTGGCGTTACGTTGTTTATTCTTGGGACGTGCTTTTTTGGGAGGATGAAAGGAGCTCCTTTTTGCGTCGTAAAAATATTGGGTTTTTACTGCGTTGAAAATGAAAGTCCACAAATGCTTTGGTTTTTATTCATGTGTGCCTTTAATCCATGACAAAGATTGGAATCCAGGATAGAAGCATTATTTTTGTTTTGGTTAGTGATGATGACAAATACTTCTTTTACACAAGAGACAGGGTAGAAAAGGATTAGGGTAGAAAAGCTAAAAAAAAATTTAACTTAAAAGTTTCGGGGGATGAGTTATAAGAATGGTATATTCCTAAAGTTCTTATGTAAATGAAAACTAGTGTTTGCGTCTTGCCTCGCGTGGAAACTTCGAGCTGGTGTCAATTCTGCTATTCCGTAATACTTTCTCATTCTCTAATAACTTTCCGTCAAAGTTTAAGCTGATGTCATGATCATGCTTACCAGACATGGCGATGTATGGCTAGACTGACGTTTTTTTAAGTTGGCGACTGAAATTTTTTTTATTTTTATTCGATTTTTACGATATTACCATTGATTTTACAAAGAAAATGTACATAATCACTAGGCTACGCTAATATTTAGGCTATACTCTAAATTTCAGCTCAAAATATTAATTTGTTCAAAAGTTATTAATAAAAGTGTAAACGCCGAAAACGAAAGTTACGCAATTGTATAAAAATGAAAAAGAAAATCTACACTCTGATGAAGTGATGGCAGTGGATGATTTCTAAGAAAATTTTTGATTTATAATACAGTGAGATTCAAAGTCATCTTGGTCTCAGAATCAAGGTACAATCCATCCATTCGTAATTTATACAAAAGCAAATGACGCAAATAATATAATTAAACATAAAAGCTTTGTATTGATATCAAAATATCTAAAACACGACATAAATGCCGTGTCCTTATTCCATTCGAAACTGATTGAATATTGGAAAATGCATCAACCAAATATTAAGAAAATTATATACGTATCTGATGGTGCAGCATCCCAATATAAAAATAAATATGATTTCATCAATTTAGCTCATCATTATGCAGGTTTCAAAATATAAGCTGAGTGGCATTTTTTTGCAACGTATGATAAAGGCACGTGCGACGGTGTTGGTGGTATTAGCAAGACGGGCAAGTTTGCAGAAACTGAACGATGGGATAAATAGCATGAAAGAATTGTATATCTGGGCAACACAGAACATAAAAAGTATACAATTTCAGTTTTGCACTCATACTGAACACGAAAAAGTGAAAGAAGATTTAAAAAACAGATTTCTAAAGCTAAACAGATTAAGGAAACTAAAAGTTTTCATTCATTTATACCCGTAAATGTAAGTTTTAGTTTAAAAAATCTCAATGACTATATTAGTCAGCTTTTAAACGCGCCAGAACGCAAATCTGCCAGTCCTAAGCCTGGGCAAAACGTGAAGGAAAGTCGACGTAATTAAATTGTACTTTCAGATTCAAAGAATGCTTAAAATTTCAATGTCGAATATTTAGACAGTTTTGTAACAACAAACTATTTTACTGATTTGTGGCTAGTTATTATCCAGTTTGTGGACATTTCTGGTGTAGTCGGAAAATGGATTGTATACGATCAAACTGGACTAAATTAATGAAATGCTGTAGGGTAAATTTTGTACCCACTGTACATTTTATTTATTTTATTCTTTCTTAGTATTTTATTTAGACTCATCAGATATTTCTTGTCACTTCAGATTAATTCCTTTGTCATACTTAAGACAACTGTATTACATTTGTGAGCTATGCAGATCTTAATGGGGAATACGTGCTTCCAATTAGTTGCAGAGCAGCTTTTATCGCAATAAATTATTAGAAATACTCATAATCTTTAAAGGTAACAAATACAATAAAGCTGAAATTGTAAAGATAAAGAATTTAATATGAATTAACAGAAATTTCTGAAGAGGCTGAATAAAATAATCATTAAACTAAAATGTGCAGCCACATATAGTCAACATTTCCATTTGTATCGGTTGAACTTTAAGTTTAAAAGAACTTAAAACCCCGTGTATTCAGATTTTATTACTTAATTCTAAATTACCTTAATATGTATTAAGATAAACTTCAGAAAAAAAATTTTTCTAGACGTAATTTGGTGCGTTTAGATATCTATTATAAGTAAGAGAAATGCGGAGCTAATTACTTGTTTGTCATTATTATCTGTAAAGATGTTATTAGTGTTAAATTACTATATTTATTGCACGACTTTCGTGTACCGTTTTACTTGACTTGTAGTATGAAAAAGAACAGAAGAAGGACAGAGCACTAAATTTTTAGGATTTTCATGTCCTAAACACTGATATTTTTTCTTTAGTTTCCTTTTGTCTTTCATCAAAACTTTTCAACTTTATAGCCTTTTGTGTTTTTTGTTTGTTTTTGCCTTATTCTACTGTTTTGCACTTTCAAACATTTCATGAGGTGTTTTCTTCACGATTTTGATCCACATGTATTAATTACATATAAACTAAATGTTCAAGAAAATAACTTAATCGCAGCTCGTTCTTATCAGTAAATCCGGTAACCCGTAACTACAATGAAAATAATTATTTTGATTTTGTCATCAGGAATATTCGTTTTTCCCCGGAAATAGAAATTTGTTCTGAGTATAGCCAGCATATTAGATTAGTTATATGCATAAGATAATCGATATTTTTATTAACATGTATTTAATCACACTGTCATGCTTGCATATGTCTTTATTATTATACTGGGCATCTCACTGTCCAGGGAATATATTGAAGGCGAATAAAGTACATAAAGAAATAAGATGAAATTCCGTTAACAAAATTGGACCTAAGGGATAGAAAAGAAGTTTAATTAGAAACCAATGAAGTTTAGAAAAAAAGCAGCGAATTTTGCAGTAACTCGATACCTTTTAAAGATACTTGAACGAATGAGGACTCATTTGAAACATTTTGTAATGCCTTATAACTCTTATACAAAATAATTTGAACTTTGTTGGCAATTTCTTTAGCTATATCCAAAAAAATATGTAAATGACAATTTTTGAGGGTTTAAGGGTTTAACTAATTTTGCAACATAGCTAACGAAATATCATTTAAGGAGATGTTGTAAATCTGGGAAAAATGACAAATTTAATCCCTTGTATGTTGTGTTTAGATATAAAATCTAACAAAAAACACGTACTATTTATATAAAATATTTTTTTTAACTTCAATTTCACTGTTTAAAACCTTGAATATGATTATATACATGCAATAATTTGTGTGTATATTTATTGAGGTGTAAATTACCAGTAGCACCAGTTGGAAAGTCATTTGAAGTCAATAGCAAACTGTGCCAAGTCAACATTCTTGTAACGCGTGTTGCTTATTTAACGTATAATTAAAAACGTTATATAAACTTTTCCAGAAAGGGCGCACTGTTATGTAATGCCTTTTGGTAGTGTTTTTCATATACAATAATACATTCCTGCAGAATTTTAGTTAAACAGAAAGTTAGAAAATTTATTACATACATTTTCTCGCAGAATCTATTTTCCGAATAAACGTTCCTAACCATATTGTGCGTATACTTGGTGTGACGGTCCGTATATTAAATGTAGAAAAAGTAAACAAGTAGATAAAACCGTAAACAGACGAATTGCGATGGCAATATGCGTCTGGCGCTTTGATAATAGATCTTCTTATGTGTTAAATTTTTGACTCACTAACTTTTAGATATTGAATTAATATAATAAGTATCCCTCTTGCGCTAATAATTTAAACTATTGTAAAAATGCGTTTCGCACCAGGATACCGTAATGTGCTCATCAGCAGGGTTTACGGCATCCTTACCCTGGACGCAATATTGATTGTATAATGTGAAGACTCGAAAACGAGAATAAAATTAATAAATCAAGTCTCGTACTATACTAAAGCACGGGATTATGCTTTACAATAACGAGGAAATGAAAAAAAGAAACGAACTAAGTTTAGTACGTTTCATGTTACCATGACTAACTAATACTATGTATACATTTGATAAATGTAACATTTAAAATGTAACATTTTTTTTATTTTCCAACCCTTACTTATTTAAAGACACACATCGTTATTCAAAATTTTAATATTTTCCCAAGATATAAACAAAATTAATGTACCTCACGTTAAATTATATAGCCATTGCACTAAAAAAATTAATATAGCAAGAAAGGTTCGTCTGTTAGAGTATTTTCTAATTCAGCTGGTATATTTCTCAACTTCTGGACTTTTGAGGGTTAGGCAAAAAAGTTATGCCAAAATACCAGATGTCAGCACTTCTAAATACATTAGAACCTATGTGTTGTATACGACAGAACATTAATATCTTACTACAAGTAATCTTATAACAGACTAATAGGTTGTTTTTAATAAAGGGAGATACTGAAAAAAGTTGTAAATAATGTAGGGGAAGACGGAGCGAAGTGACGAATCTCAAATATTTCCATTATGATCATATACTGATTGTAAAATATATGTGGTTTCTTTGTTTACACCATTTTACACATTTCGAGGCATGATATTTCATTTTTCGTTGTGTTACCTACCTTTGAGAGCGAGAAATGTAAATTTTAAACAAAATTTTTAAGTCATTTTCCTGTATTTTGTTCTTAGATTGGTGAATATTTTCATTTTGGCAATTTAATAATCACTATTTGTATATTTATTCCAAAGTATATTTTTTTACTTAATTATAAAAAATGAATTGTTCCTTTTGTGTGTGTTTATAATGAGATATCGTACCTAGACGTCCAAATGATACTTTGGTGTGAAGTGGCGAAATTTTCCCCCGGATTTCATTTTTCCGTGATTATTTTTTTAATTTAGAATTCACTTTTGATAAACGCACCGAGTAATTAAAGATGAAGTTAATATAGGAGATTTTGATATAATACGAGTATTCAAAGCTTCCAAAGATGAAATTTCTTTTCTTGCTGCTGTTGGAAATTTTGATATATCTGAATAGGTTCATTCCGCCATAGTGGAAATTTTATTTTTAATAAAAGAAACAATAAAAACTTAAAAGATTATGACCTGCATTTAATTTTATGATAGTCGTCTCAAAGATCTCTACGAATAAGGATTCGCCACTTCACCCCGGTATCGTTGCTTCGTCCGGCGCCCCGTGTTTTTTAAGTTTTTTAAATTGGCCATAGCTGGCTATCTGTAAAATATATAGCATAAGTAACACGGATGTAAATATTGATACTTTTCGTTAT
This sequence comes from Trichopria drosophilae, assembly GCA_030407085.1. Classification (NCBI taxonomy): domain Eukaryota; kingdom Metazoa; phylum Arthropoda; class Insecta; order Hymenoptera; family Diapriidae; genus Trichopria; species Trichopria drosophilae. The sequence goes on along the minus strand of CM059584.1, from coordinate 12,057,062 downwards.
CCTAAATGCGAAATTCAAGGAGAGATATGATACATAAAAAAATCCTTACCGCTTCGCCCCGCCTTCCCCTATATGTTACTTATTTCTTATTTAACGTGTAATATTATAAATTTATGAACCGACAAATACTGAACACTGATATAGTACTACGAGTCATATTATAACTAATAAGACACCACTTTACTACGTGATTATCAGTATTACTATATACCACCGTCGATAGCAATATAATCCACGCAGAGTTTACGTAAAATCCGATCCAAGTGACGACAAGGTGGACACGAGAAGGCTCATTCGCCTTTGTGAAGAAAGAATGTCATCTTTTACAAATTATCTATTTTGTCTAATTTTATTACAAATAATAAAATAGTATGTCATGACATCACTATAAAAGCAACATTGAATCAATCATGTACGAAAAGACTGTTATTGCAATATTCCTTACAAGGTTATTGCTCTTAGAGCCAAAACCGACGTAGTTTGGGTACTCCTATTGCCTTACCCTTTAATATGGATATTTTAACGAATAATTTGATATTATTCTTGGTGGGCATAGATGGTACAATAAACATTGTAGGTAGGTGGGAATAAAATCCAAAGACAAAGTTGCGTAAAATTCGATAAGTCATAATTTTTGTAAGTTTTGGCAGTGTGTTTTTTAATACAAATAACAAATTAGCATGATATGATACCGCTATAAAATTATTACTGCATCGATATTTGAAAAATAAACTATAATTTCCATATTTCTTATAATGTTATTGCGCTTAATGTCACAGTGCCAAAACCGACATAGTCTGGGTACTCTCATCGCTTTGCCCCACAATATTGATATTTTAACAAATACCTTCATATTTTACTTCGAGACCATACAAATTACTGTACAGGACATTAGACGACAATAACATCCAAACTCATAATTTTTGTAAACTAGTTATTTTTCTTTCTAATATCATACAACCAAAACCGGCGTAGGGTGAGTACTCTGATTGCCTAGACCCATTATTGATACTGTAATATTTTTCTTTGTATGCTACACGGAAAGAAAGAAACACGACCGAGTCCTGTCTACGCAGCACTGGTTACTGCGTGGCCGGTTCGCAAATACTTTTTATTTCAACTCGCTATAACTCAGTCAATTTTAAGAATTTTGAAACGAATACAAAATGAAATAGTTCATTACAGTTTCCCAGATCTAGTGCACTAAGAAAAAATGATATATCTTAATAAATAAAAAAGTTATTAATTTTTTAATGCAGAACTGCGAAATTTGTGTTTTTATAGATTCAGGCGCTTCGTTTATCGAGCGAATTTCAAGCATGCGAAAACTTTCAGCCAGAAAGTTGTTCATTAAGGTATGAACAAATTTTCTGGAAAGTTTCATCTCCATTGCATTAATAGTTTAAAAGTAATGAATGTTTAAAATAGGTAGCGGCCGACGGCCAGCGCGTCATGTGTGCCACGGCGATACGCGCAAGGCCACAACCAACTTTAAACATTCATTACTTTTAAACTATTAATGCAATGGAGATGAAACTTTCCAGAAAATTTGTTCATACCTTAATGAACAACTTTCTCGCTGAAAGTTTTCGGATGCTTGAAATTCGCTCGATAAACGAAGCGCCTGAATCTATAAAAACACAAATTTCGCAGTTCTGCATTAAAAAATTAATAACTTTTTTATTTATTAAGATATATCATTTTTTCTTAGTGCACTAGATCTGGGAAACTGTAATGAACTATTTCATTTTGTATTCGTTTCAAAATTCTCAAAATTGACTGAGTTATAGCGAGTTGAAATAGAAAGTATTTGCGAACCGGCCACGCAGTAACCAGTGCTGCGTAGACAGGACTCAGTGGTGTTTCTTCCTTTCCGTGTACATATTAACGTCAACAAATTCGAATAAATAAATGAATGAACAAATATTATAGATATGACAATGACATATTTATTATTAATATGATTCAAATAACAAAGAAACGAGAGAGAGAGAGAGAGAGAGAGAGAGAGGCTAGTACATATTAATTTGAATTTGAGTACAAATTGAAAACCTGCTGCTTGAATGCGTTGGTTACAGTTCTGCTTCTTCAACGTGTTCTTCGTGCACATGTATTTCCACAATGTTGGCAATTTACCTCCGGATAAGGCCAGATAGGTGACTTGGTAATGGTCGTTTTCCCATGTGATAGAGGAATATCTTTACCAAATGCAGGACGGTTGGGAAAAACGGTTTCTGCGGCACATTTGATTGGACCCCTCGAAGATTTAAATGCCACTCGTCACGGAAATTCGCGAAGGTTGATATTTTCACCACGTCCATCGAAGAAGAAGGCCCACGATAAAATAGGTCCGACTGATTCGGTATTCAGATTAGGAGTGTCCTAGAGGGGAAACATCGCGAACTGATACAGGCATAAACTCCTAATAGAGAGGTGACTTTTGTTTCGAATGGCGCGACAATCACCACCACCCTCTTTAATCTAATACATATAACCAAATACCACTTAATCCGTCTTAACTTTTATAATAATCACCAATTCGTCCAGTCCTGCTTCGCCGATAACGTAGATCAATACATGATTTGATTTCTACCTACCTCTCTCTCTCCTTCTCTCTCTCTCTCTCTCTCTCTTTCTTACATAGGTACGTCGCATCATTACAATACATAAACGTTATTGGAGATTTCAAAACTAGTTTTTGGCAGAAAGTGGAATGCCTAATTTTTTATCGGGAAATTATGCACGGTTGGCTGCTTCATAACGAAACCCGTTGTGGGCCATATTTCGCGTTATTGCCCGCGATTCGAGAAAATAAAAGAAAAAGCGGAAAATTCGTAGTCGTCCGGGCACTCAGCTCAAGTCAGGCTCCACCGAAAAGACTTTGGCGAAGTAGGCTTTATATTTATCGTGGTAATAAGGCGTCGGCGTCGTTTGGCATCGTTGGGGTAGCGTCGACGCGTTATAGCACCACGCCACGTCGCGTCGTTGGGACAATCGGTGGCCGTCGTTAACGGTAACGACGCGACGTTCAATGCTGTCGGCACTCTTTTCTTCCCTCTCTTTTTACGTTATCTCTTCGGCCCTCACTCCCACTTCATGACATTCGCCTTTTTGCTCCTCTTCTTATCGACCTCTATCTCTCTCCCTTTATATCGCTCATTACCTTTGGCTGTCTCTCTCTTTCTGTCATTCTATATCTGTCTGTCTCTTTTCTTCTGTCTGTCTGACTGTCTTTCCCATTTCTCCATAAATATATATAGCTGCCTTTGTCTCGCTCGTAGGGAGCTTTCGCTGCTCGTTACTTCTTCCTGTGGTTCTTGCTGCTAACGCTCTCAGGCGATATTGCGTATATCTATGTGTGTGTGCTCGTTTATGACCTTTCGTCAGCGTGCATATAACCGCCTTTGCTAAGACTAGAAAACCAGATGGGAGGCCGTCTCCAAACATCACCTTACGATGATTTTTTTTTTTAAATTGATGATTAGTTAGATGATTAATCATACTGTCAATATTTCCCATAATTTAAAAAAACTACTTCTAATTCTCCCCCTTCCTTCACTCTCTGTCGCTCGAATGATTACTGCTTAAGTATGCTGCTGGAATTGCTAAGTTGATATCATGCATATAAAAAAACAAATAATTACCAGGGAAATATACGTCAGAAATTGTAGAATCGATAATTTTTTATCAATACGATTTACAGTAGAGTCTCGGTATATACCCACTCGTTTCTTCGCTTTCCCCTCCCGTCTTGTTATATTTACGAAAAGAAGAGGAGCGCCGCTTCTCCCACTCGCCTAAGTCGCGTTATGTTCGTGACGTCACATCAGGCTCAAGCCCGCAAGGAAAGGGAAAAAGAGAGCGGCAACAAGTAAATATAATGAGATGGAACTGCGCAAATGTGCTGGGACGTAAATATAGCGAGACACAATTATACCGGGACTCTACTGCAGACAAGTTAGTTTCCTTTATATTGAGGGGTTAAATACAATGAACATGCTTCTTCATTTACGTATTGAACTCATAATGTTCGACAAATTTTAGTTCTGGTGGTGCATCAATCACAATAGTTTATAATATTTTCCCAACCTTTATGCGTTATGTAGAATTTTAAATAACTGACAATCAACGACTCTGAAAACTATAAGGCACATATACTTTACAAATATCAGTCTATTCCTTTACATGTGGTTCGCAAAAATTTAAGGAGTATTTACTTACATTTTTAAGTAGTAACAGCCAGAATGCCCGTTTACTGTTACTACTTAAATTACTAATCTGACGTAACGATTTCAGTTCTTTACAGTATAAGATAAGGATTAAATGTTTCATTTAATCGTTTAAATGTAATAATTAAGTGGTAGGACAAATTATAATTTAACTTTTATTATGCAATCCGTATTAACCCATTAAGGACGGGGGACGCACATATTTACGTTGTTTTTCGCCCATCATTTTCAACAGGAAATAAGATTAATATTGACTTGAAAGTGATCAACCCTACTATTTTCGAGTATGCTCTTTCGTTTGGCGTGGTCAAAATTGCATTTACATTGCTTTAAAAACCAAGATGGCGCATTTAAAAAAAAAATGAACAAAACTTTGTGTGTTTCATTTTTTGTGAATTTTTTTTCGTATCAATAATGTTACCGGATCGATGCCTTTCTGCAACCAAAAGTGCACAAAATATATGAACTTCAACTAGGAATTGTTTTGTTTAGCCCCAAATCAACCTAATCTCTTCAAAACGTCAATATCTCGAAAAAAATAAACCTTATTCTATCAATTATGAACATTATTGATGAAATGCGCATCTATGTTGGTATTATTTTCTCTAAAACGGTGGAGATAAAAGGGTTTTCGAAGTTGTTGATCAGCAATTTGAGGTTAGATTTTTGAAATTCAAGATGGCGGATTCAATATGGAGGACTGAAATTCAATAAAATGCTTCAAAATCGCGATAAAATGCGTATACGAGGGTGTTTGGGGTTGTTCATCAGGACTTTGACGCTAGATTTTTAAAATTGAAGATGGTGGATCCGATATGGCCGACTATATTTTATGAAATAATTCAAAGTCATGCGATAACGTTTATACGCGAATTTCATCCATAATGATCATAATTGATAGAATAAGGTTTATTTTTTCGAGATATTGACGTTTTGAAGAGGCTAGGTTGATTCGGGGCAAAATAAAAAAATTCCTAGTTGAAGTTCATATATTTTGTGTACTTTTGGTTGTAGAAAGGCATCGATCTGGCAACATTATTGATGCGAAAAAAATTTACAAAAAAATGGAAATGCAATTTTGACCACGCCAATCGAAAGAGTGAGAGTGGGGAGATCAAGTTGTCTTTTTTATAAATAATCGCTGGTATTTTCTTTACAAAGTCACTTCAAATAACCACTGTCATTTATAGTTTGCCGCTTTGTGGTCAATCAGTGTATACGTATCTCAGCTAGTTGTCATTTTCATATATCGGCGTCGAATGCCTTATGTTGATGTATGCTCTATAACTAAACTCGCCGTAGGAACAGGTGCTGTTCTGCTTGCGTCGTTCATGGCGAGCCGTCAATCCTACTTATATTAAGTTTGTACAAACGTTAGAAAAAGCTTGGGCTCGTCAAAGTGCAGAGACTAAACAACAGCTTGGTAAACATGACTTTGAATGTTAGGCATGGCCTGTCGATTATAAAGTGTCCTTCAAAGGGATCGTTATTATAGTAATCTTTAAACCTAAGATTAGCGCAGAATTATTTTAAAATTGGAATTTTAGAAACAGGGAACAAGAAAATGTTACTTTACAAAAAATTTCACCATACCACTGCGAAAATGGAGGAAATAATGCTTTTACATAATTAGGAATAAGAGCGATCTCGTATATTACCACACACACTATAGCTTTAGCATTTATTTATCCTGGTAATGCGAGACTCCTCAATTGGGCGATGTGTGAGTAGATTGCTATTTTTATCATTTAGTGTTTTGATAAGTACAATAATGATACATGATTTGAGAAATCGTATATTATTATACACTCGTAAAGAATATGAAATATGCAACAAGTTACCAATATGCATCGGAACACATTTTTAAAAAGTATTAAATTCCTCAAGTAACATGTTACAGCAAGGTAGAGCAGATTTAATCAATCAAGGAGTCGAGATATTTAGACTTGCAACCCTTGACGGTAATGAAATTGACACAATTATTCTACATCAGCAAAAGAAACAATTCGTTTTTTTACGTACGACATAATGTCATTTTTTAAATATTAAATTTTATTTCGATGCAGGAATACGACAATACGCTGGTAATAACATGCGAAGGATACTATGAAGCAGGAATCATATCGCAACTACTATAATGACAGGAGACTCAGTTTTAGGATGGAATCATCCATGATTCGGTTTTAGCACAGTAAGATACATAATAATTATTTTCAAACTATCAGATTTAATTTAAAAAATTGCAAACTTGAATTATAGCGCCCCCCTTATCCATCGCATCAAGCGCTGTTATGAGGTTCGCTATCGACGTTCTCAAATTTCCAGAGACCTCTGGACTTTGTCCAAACAATTTCACATCATCTCGAAAACGGAAAAGCATTACCGATGTTGATAATATTAAAAATGTTAAAATGTATAACGTAACAATGTTTAGACCAAAACTAACGTTTTTGGGAATCCGAGTGATTACGGTGAAGGCTGTTTGAGATGATTTAAAGAATTTCAGACTGAAATGCATGCCCATCTAATGCATTTTCGTAGGCATTTTCCCTGAAACCTTATTTATTAGTTGGATACTATGAGCTTATGATAAACGTTCAAATTGTGCATAATTTCTATATAACTCCGTGGAAATCATTTTTACCCGGATAGAGACAAAATTCATATATATATAAACTTGCATATAATCGTACATAATTATATATGAATTCTATACGATTGTATGTAATACATATAGAATTGTATATCATTTGTATATAATTATGCATAAATCATTTTTATATGGTAAGATTTTCAAAATTCAAAATGACAGATCTAATATGCCGTCAGAAAATTGAAATTTTTATAAATTTTTGCCCAAATATGTATAAGGAGGTTTTAGAGGTTGCTGATCATATATCCGTTATTAGATTTTTTAAATTCAAAATTACGGATCCGATATAATGGTAAAAATGTGAAATTTTCATAAATTTGAGTACAAATACGAATAGCCCGAGTAAAAATGATTTCTGTAGAGTTATATAGAAATGGTACACAATTCTATAGAAATTATATAGAATTGTATAGAATTCATACACAATTATACATCATGGTATTCAAGTATATATGAACCTGGTCTCTATAGAATTGTGTATAATTGTATACATTCGTGTATAATCATATATAAATTTAATCAAATAAAACTTTTTAGCATTTTTTATATTTATACACCAAAAAATGTCAGGGGCTATATAATGCAAACGAAATTTTATTACAATACTTTTTTTAACAACATTCATATAAATTGTATAGAGACAAAAATGCTACATAATTGTGTAGAAGTGTATATACATTTTGTATGCAATTGTATAAAATTCCATGGAACTCATTATTACTCGGAAGGGTATTTTTGATATTCCTGATTACAAATCCATTGTTAGATTTTTTAAATTCGAAATTAAGGATCCGATATGACGGTTAAAACTGTGAAATTTTTATTAATTTTTGCGTTTATGTGGTCCTTGAACACGAATCCCCGTCAGATTTATAGAATTCAACATTTGAAATGAATCTCGATTGAATTCAAAATTTATATACGACGGTTTCTTAGATTCCCGGATAATAATTCGTGGATCTTTTAAATTCTCTTTACGTCTAATTAATTATTAGAAATTCGATACCATTTAGGCGAATAAGTACTTTTTCCTTACAATTGGTAGTATTTTAGCATCACTTTATCAATCTATACTAATGTTAAATGACGATGACGTCACAGTAGTATTAATAATTATGTGTAATATTTCAATACTTGCCTCTATACTACGTTTTGTATTCTGTGTTTCATTTATTTTTAAGAAGCAGTTAATCGACCAATCCAAAATATCTCAGTTCTACTTCACACCACTCATATTTATGGTTAAGCTCTAATTTATTTTTGTATTGAGCTGTAATTATTAAAGACATTTCTGATTAAACTGATCAAGAATTGCTTCCTTTTTATTTACCTATGGGGTGCCAAGAGCCAAATTTAAAGTATTTTGTGGGCGCTGAAAACAATGTCATAGTCAGAATTTTCTTACCTCGTCGAATTTCGGAAAGTGTGCGGAAGTTTCAAAGCTGAAAGTAAAATTTACCGCAGTCGTACCTAAGCAGTGCGCAAAGTAAATTTTACTGCATTGATATGAATATTTTAATCTCTAAACTTACCTACGATAACTTAAAAATAGAAGAATCTAACGATTTCAGAAGTTTCTTGATATTGATTATAGCTCGTCTGAAACACGAGATTACCAAAAAAAGTTCTACGTGATACAGTGTGAAGATGTACATTGCTAATCGACAAATAATTTTCAAATAGTCATGGTGAGTTTTTCGAAATATCAGCGTTGATATATCCATGATGAGTTGGAATCATACTCGCATAAGATTAATGGTGAAATACAAAGCACAAAGAAAAAAACCTGCCTAAGCAGAATTTAATAGAAATGCGGAATCAATCACGTTTGTACGGCAGGTGGAATCGAAAATATGAATTTTTAAATGCACTTATTCGAAATAAATTATTTCTACCACAGCGATTATTCATCATTATTTACAAAATAATTTAATTTTTATTAGTTAGTCGACAGAAGAATTTATATCATCTCGTGTGATATTAATAGTCCGCTAAAAAATTAAATAACAATAGTTTGCGTCTGTACGGTAATTTATTTTAATTATTATTTTATTAATTGATAACTTTAAATAATAGGAGTTACTGAAATTCCATATGATTTTTGCGTATTTTATACATATTACTGAAAATTAAATTTCGAGTTATTAGCAGAGTCATTTATAATAGTATGTATAAATGAATAGAAGTTTTTTCATCATTGAATACATCATATTTTGATTTTAACTAAAATATCAACTGAATTTTGATTTTCATTGAATTTGGATTTCAATTGATCATCTTTAATTTTACTCGATCATTCTCGATTATGTTTCTCTTCGATTCTTCTTGATCCTTCTGGATCTTTCTCTATCATTCTCGATCTTTCTTAATCTTTTCTCAATACTTTACGATTTTTCTCGATCTTTCTTGATCTTTTTCGATCTTTCTAGATCTTATTCGAACATTCTCGCTCTTTTCCGACTATTTTTGAGCATTCTGGATCTTTTTCTTTCTTTAGCTCTCCGATAATATGTCATAATCCGCCTTACTATAATAGGGCAACTTCCACTTTCGCAAAATAAACGCATGTGGTCATTATTCTCTATGAATTGAATTTTCTTCGATTCACGAACTGCCTTTAAGTCACCCACAGTAAACAAAAATGATTTTAGACTTCATGAATCTGAATTGAGAGACTAAATTAAGAATTCCTTTAGATTTAAGTCAATTTTAAGAAATCGAAATGTATTCACCTTTATGACGCTGAATTTGGATCATTCACTAATAAATTCATGGATCAGTTTTTCGTACAATGTGACAAAAAATAAAAATAAAATAATTCACCGAACTGCGTTCATTATCGGGTATAAATCTAATATTTCCACATTATGAACACTTTATATTTCCGCTTAAAAGCATAAAATTGAGGGGTGGAGCTTGAAGAGAAAATAAAGAAGAAAATCATCATGAATGAATAACGACCTTCCAAATGCGAATTCGTCTTTGTAAGTGACGCAAGTAGGCACACAGCTGCTTCGGTTTCCGTAGGAACTGCGAAGCTTGCAAATCGGCCTCCCTCGAATGGCAAACTTAATACCTTTAATCGAGAGTTTGAGACGCAATATACTTCCCATCAGTCGGTGGCAAGAAAATTTTATTGCTACCAAGTGCGTAAGATGGAAGAAACGAGGCTGATCTTGGGATAACGACCGCCTTGATTCGACAACCAGTGACATAAGTGGAATAGTGTTTTGTATGGAGAGATTTTTTTTTTCGAAAAATAAGGTTTTAATGCTAACTGTTTTTCCAGTGGAAAAATACCACTTACCATTTATAATAACACGACTGAAGTTTTTTAAGTAATGTACCAATACTATTGAAATAAAAGACCAAATTTTTTACGTTGGTGACGTCATAAATTCTGCGCCCCAACCTTAAAACGATTAACGAACATTAAATGATCATCTCGTATGGTAACTAAAAGTGTTCACCAAAGCTGGCAAGTGTGCTCTCATTTTTTTTTATTTTTATTTTATTTTTACAAAGTCAAAAGTTTTGTGTATTTGCCCATATCTGTGATTATCAACACGTGACAATTAATTTGATTAATTATTGATAAAAAACGTACTCGTGCAAAGTATATGAATTCAAAAGAGAATAATGCCTAGAAGAGTTTTTGTGAATTTGTTAATTGCACAGACGCTCAGAGAAGTCTAAGACATCAGATGCAATGGTCATAAACAGAGGTTATGTCTTAAGACAATACCGCTCGACTTTTAAGACGGCTGCTGTTCCAAAACAAAAGAAGTCAGTTATGTCAACACTCCATTTGCACATAGCAGCCGTCCCCTTGAATTGGAACATTGGTTATCTCTATAAAGAACAACTGTGCTGCTAAACTAACGCAGCCGACATCTAAATCTACGAACGGCAGCCATCTCCCATCACACACCGCAGCGATCTCCACTAGCTCGTCTGTAATCTTAAACTTCTCTCAATGTATATATGGAAGAAATGTTGTAATAAATGTATACATAGATTTGAAGAAACTCTTCCGAAAGATATTAAGACATTTTTCAGCTCCATGATCAAAAAGGAGACAGGGGTAGGGATACTCGGGAGAGCAATATGTGTTACAACAATAAGGTAGCTTCAATGGTAATGATGTACATTTTTTTGCTGATGTTTTTATTAGCCTACAATGTGAATGACCATACTATTAATTCTAGTAATTAAGAAAAAGCTAGTCTTGTTCCATTTTACAGCTTAAAATTTTTTTCTTGCAGTAAGTGTGTAAATTTTCCTAAAATGAGCAATTTTTCGCATTATAAACCTCAAATATAAAAAAACTCGTATAGGACCAATTCTGTGCCGGAATTCGGATTCAGCGGCCCAAACTCTACAAGAAGCACCTAGTTGCGTTTCAGTGACATAAGTTTTTTTGTGGTTCGGACTGATATAAACGTATATACTTTTTATTTCGATATTCTTTAAATACGGCCGGGTTCCGCTTATTTGGAAACAAAATTATATTTCTGCTATTTTTAAGAGTGGAAGTAAATATAATTATTAATAACAGACGGGTTATTTTCTCTGTTAAGATTCCAAAAATGTTTCAATATATTACACCGAAGGTAATTTATTCAATAATAGCGGAATATAAACATGGTTTTATGCCTAAAATATTGACAATTGCTAATTTTATCTCTTTTGTTGATTTTGTTAACTTTAGGGGTTTGAGATTTTTGGGTTTAATTTTGAGACGGAAATTCACCTTAAAAAATTGGGCCAAAACGGACCTTATATCATTGATTGAACCTAGACAAAGTGTCGATAAGGTGGTGTGCCATTTTAATGGCTTCACGGTCTCGTACCGAACAGCCAATGTTAAAAATTTCAAAATAAATGTTTTTTTTTCAATTGTATATTTTTGTTTTTTCATAATATAATTCATAAATAAGATAATTTACACATAAAATAAAGTATCTTTTCTAATTTCACATGGCTGTTATAATTTAAAGAGTTGCTTTAGGGAAATTCATCCGTTCAGCCTCGAAATTCAATTTTTCTGTATTTCAAACTGCAAATATATGTTTTCCATGTATTTTTTACGCTAAATCCAAATCTGATATTAAAAATACTTTAAATTCAAAAACCAAACTCCTGTAATAGTGTATTTTTATGGTGATTGACCCCTTTAGCCCGAAATTCAATTTTTACGTACTTGAAACTGCTTCAAGTAGTGAGAATCGAAACTTTGCATAATAATATTGATTTGTAATTGTAGCCTTATGCAAATAAAACAAAGCACAATTTTTAAAAAGATATACTACTACATTCAAAGGATGCTGGGGAGGTAATGAGGGATTGGAAAGGGAAATTTGACTTTAATGACATTCAGAAGTGGTGACACAAAATAATGGCCGATCCTCTAAAGGTTAATGACATAATTGTAAATAATGGGCAGATAAACACAATTTATAATGATTTCCCGAAAGCGTTTAACAAAGTACATCCAAGTCAGGTTATTATCTTGACTAAAAGATTATTTATGGAACAGAATTGAAATAGTTAAATACAAGAATTTTTATTCTACAAATATTTCTACATCTTGATCGTCTTTTTTATTTATTATTGATTTGTCAGATCTTCTACTGAACGCTTACTTAATTTGCCGATAACTTAAAAATTTGTCATGTAATGAATTACCGTTTAGATGCTCAACTTTTTCAAATGGATCTTGACAGATTCACAGCTTAGTGGTATAAAAATGGTATGCTACTTTATGATTGATAATTGTAGTTATGTTTCCTACTTTGGATTAAGAAATATAACTAATACTAATAAGGAAAATATTTATTAAAAAAGCATTCAAGAAAAAATTCAATGACAAAATTGTAATCAAGGAATATTTGTACCATGTTTCTTGGATTTCTACATGAATATGTATTAATTTTAAACTCGCATTTATCATATCTTTGGTTTATTTATCTTTGGCGAGACCTACTTTACTTTATGTAGATTTGAAACAGTGTAAAATTCACTATTTGAATCATTGAGTGAATGACTACTCACTGCTAGGTAGGTCAGTGACTTTCATCACATTCCCTGCATGAACAGTGAAATGGCAAACGAATTTCACTATTTAACACTAAAGTTTCACTGACTCAATCGGGGAATCAATCCTATTGTCTCATAAAAGAATTTGCTTCTCAATGTCTCCTTTTTTCCTATGACAATCAGTGACTATTCACTTAGAATCAGTGAATTTTTAATGTTTCAAATTGAGAGAGAGCTTCTTCTATTTGGATGACTATATATAATGTGGGTTTTAAGGAATTAAATAACTAATTGCTGCTGGATCAGTGACTTTCATCATATTCGCTGCAGAAACAGTGAAAAGGCGAACGAATTTCACCATATTATTGTCACATGAAGCAACTTAATTTCAGTGACTAAAACAGTGAAATTTCACTGCTTCTCGGTGGCTTCTTTTTCACTATGTCAATCAGTTACTATTCACTGACAATCAGTGAATTTTCACTGTTTCAAAATGACAGAGTACCCTGTCTAACATAATTTATGCAAGTTAATGTTCTTGGTTTGTTATATATAGAGTGTAATTATACGTTAGATAAATTAAACTAGTTCAATAACGTAAAAAATACTAGGAATCCAAACCTTTTTTCATTGAAAGTTATACGAGCTAACTAATAATAAATAATAAACAACACTTTAAAAAAAATGGTGTAAATGCACCAATGTATTCTCTGTAAAATTTAACAAGCTCGTATTTCAAATGAAATGTACTGATCACTCTTATTATAATTATCTAAATAATGTAAAATCGAATTGATTTAAAGTAAATTAAAATATTTGTTTTTTTCTGTTGTATGTAACAAATTGATCAAACTGCAAATATTATTCCGCAGAAGGGTTATCCCGTTAAAATTAATAAACATAAATAAATAAATATCCCTGATTACCAATTCAACATTCAAAATATTGGGTAAAGTTTGGTTATCGATCAATGTGAATTTACACTCGGTTGTTATTAATTATGAATATGTTGACAACATTCCTCAATTACAAAAGACCACACAGGACGGAAAATGAAATGTGAAACGTCTGAAGATTGATTGGAAAAGCTATATGTAGGGGTTTCTAGAGGATCCGAAATTGCGGCGAAATATTTTTAATATATATTAATTCTCTATCTATATTTAACCTGTTGCGACATACATTTTTCTTTATACAAAATACAGCTGAAAGGAGGATGCTCACGAGTAAAAGTGATTTCCGCTCTTAAGATGGAATCTGCAAAACTAACAAATTTGGGCAGAGTATACTGAGAACTAAGACCTAATCTAACATTTGATTCTATCATCATTTGGGAAAGTTTAAAACATGATTGTCAAAGTCGCGGATTGAACATAAAAAAATGCTGGAATCTAAGTAGTAACAGTCCGCACCTACTACCAACAACACAGTGTGGCCTATTACTACTGAAATTACTGAATTTCCCTATGTATAATCCGCGACTTTGACAACCCTTTTTTAAACTTTTCCAAATGAGGAAAAAATTGACTTTTTCCATTAGGTCTGAGTTCTCATCAAACTCTACCCAAATTAGTCAATTTCGGAGGTTCCTTCTCATTTTTATAACCATTTTTAAATATATCATCTCATCCTCATCATCATCCTCATCGTCATCATCGTGATTATCGGAATAAAATCTTTTCATGTTATATCTTTTTTCTTTAAATTTCTCGTTATAGTTTTCAACCTTGAGTTTATAATTGTTCCATCGCATTTCAATTAAAAAATATAATTTAAACAATAAAAACATTGTTTGTATTTTATTTTCTTTTAATAAATTTTAAAAATCGCTCAAAATGGAGGTTTGCCAGTTCGCCCCGTATTGCACAACACTTTGCCCAGTGATTTTTATGTTTTTCAAAATGTTCTTAGCCCAGTATTCGTAAAACATACGCCAAAAGTGTTCCGTAGGAAATATTAGCTATGAAATGACTTATTAAATGATACTTCGCGTATATATACAACCGAAATATGAAATACAAGGTGAAATATGGCAATCAGAAAAAATGGTTGCTGCTTCGCCACGCCGAATCGTATCGAAGTTTAGTTACATTTTTAATGCATTTTTTAAACAATTTGAAATTTAAAAATAGGCCACAAATAGATTAAAAGAAAGAAAAATATACGGGTTAATCTATGTATATGAGTCCCCTTGGGAATGTTTTTTTGACCTTTGGTATTAATCTAGAATAACATCTAAATGAAAAATTTAAAATAATTATTAGAAAGTTTTTAGTAAGATGAACTATTGCCTTTCTGCACTACTAGTTACGTGTGAATGTGTGTGTATGTTTGAAGGACTGAAAAACTAATTAAGCTATTAAATTCCAATATATTTTGCACATTTTTAAATTTTAGAACATACAAATTGTAAAATAATAAATAAACAAAATAAATAAAAGCGTATTGTAAATAATAATTTTAAAAGATTAATACAAATATATTTTAAACCACAAAGCCTGCCACAGCTAATTCATCTGTTTGTATTTCAAAGTTTGTATTTAATAAAAATGAATGATGGTGAATCGAGTGGACACTAAACATGTATTGATCAACAATTTTGGTTACAATTCAAGAGGATCATTTAAAATTCATTAATCATTTCACGCTGGAGGCATTAATGCTATGACATCCCCATTTTTTTAAATTCTATGTTTTCTATTCCTAAGCTTTTAATGTATTTATTGCCTTTTGCTAACATTTTGACATTAGAATAATTATAAATTATGTCCTGTTTCTAATCTGCATATTGTTAATCCCATGTAATTTCCTTGATCACCTCCTTTAATGTTATTTTTAAGTTTCCTGATACGGATTTCAAGTCTCCTTAAATTTTGCTGTATATATTTGCCACTATGATTACATGGAAATTGATCAATTACGCTGCAATTTTTAGGTGCATGTAGTTGATCTTTATATGGTTTTAAAATACATACTTACGTTTTTAACCGTAGATTTTAATGCTAATCGCATGTTTTTTAACCTTCTGTGTAGTTTTTCTATGACGCCTTTTATGTAAGGGATTGTCAAGATCTTCTTTAGATTACAGTTTTATGAATGTTTGTTGTTGTTAACTGTTGTTGTAAAATACGTGTTAGCAAAACTTTCGTCAATTATTTGAAGGGGTATTCATTTTTTCATAAGGTTTTCCTAAATAAGTTTAAATTCTTTTTTCTGAATATGATTTTAGACAAGTTTATAGCGTTATCGATTTATTTAAAAAATGGCTTTTCTTTGTATACATTGAATGATTGGAAGAAAGATGTAAACATCGTCTCTACGAGGTTTCATTAGTAGTGGGGCTGGGGGGAGTCTAGAACCCCCCACCCTACCTCCCATCGATGATAGTGTGATGGAAAAATTGCGCAAGTGGGCCGTCAGAAGGTCAGGAGTGAAAGGAGGTTATTATAAACAATTTCATGTATTGTTATTACAAATTTCGAAAGCTGTGAAGGTCGAAAAACATAGGTAATTTAATGCGTTACATTGTCGAATGAAAAGAGAAGGTAAAGGTCAACCAATATTTATTATTTCATTAGATATTGTTATTAATAAAATGTTTTTAATAAAATGTTACATTGTCATTGAAAACGACATCTTTCTAATGCGTGATCTTACGTGTTGACCGTTACACATTAGTATTACCATGTGTCGAAAAACAAATTTCAAAAGTCGCCTTCATTAAAGGTCAGATATTGACATATTATAGTCGCTTCCCCGTATTTATGTGGAAATACATCGATTTGTTTTCCCGAAAATTATGAAATTGTATACAGGTCCAGACGCGTTCACAAGGTCATTGCACAAGTTCTTCAAAACATTTCCTCTTTCCCAAATTTAGTCAATCCGTGACGTAATAGAAAGAACGTAGCCTAACTCAATCATTCCAATGTAGTATTGCCATATGTGGACTGTCGAAAAACAAATTTTAAAAGTCGCCTTCATTAAAGGTCATATATTGCATCATTATATTCGCTTCTCTATGATTATGTGAAAATACATCGTATTCGGTAGGAACCGTATTGAGAGTGAATGTAAAATGACCTTTTCCTCGAGGTAGCCTAATTCAAGCATTCCAATGTAGTATTGCCATATGTGGACTGTCGAAAAACAAATTGTAAAAGTCGCCTTCATTAAAGGTCAGATATTGCATCATTATATTCGCTTCTCTGTGATTATGTGAAAATACATCGTATTCGGTAGGAACCGTATTGAGAGTGAATGTAAAATGACCTTTTCATCGTGCGTCCTACTACCATCTCTCTCGCTCTCGCATACTCTGTGTTAGATCCATTAACTTTAGAAGTATACTGTTTTCACGGTCGTCGATTATGCGTCGATCACTTATTCACCGTACATTTGTTTTTCCGAAACTTTCGAAAATGTATACAGGTCCAGACACGTTTAAAAGATCATTGCACAATTTCTTCAAAACATTATCTGTTTACCAAATTTAGGCAATCCGTGACGTAAAAGAAAGGAGGCATTCTAATTCAAATATTTCAATGTCATAATTTCTATGATCTCTCTCGCTCTCGCATACTCTTTGTTAGATCCATTAACTTTAGCAGTATACTGTTTTCACGGTCGTCGATTATGCGTCGATCACTTATTCACCGTACATTTGTTTTCCCGAAAGTCTCGAAATTGTATACAGGTCCAGACATCGTTTCAAAGGAATGTCGCGTTCCTGTGTCTATGTTTGACAGTACGTAAGCACCTCTATTTCAAATATTGTATTTCTACATCAATATGGTAGATGTCAAGAAGATTTTGTCGTTACGGGAAGAGGCCTTGAAGAAGGTTTACAACACTCTTGAAGAAGACGCTACTGAGGATCATTTTTCAAACTTCATTCGAGAATCAATCGCAAAGATTGACAAAATCAATTCATTCTCAAGGGTCAATCCTCACATTCCCAATGGGATGAAGATATAGTTGGGGACACGTATTCATTGCATCACGGTATAGAGGGTTACAGCTGCTGTCATATTAATTAGCGTATCTCAATGATCTTCAATAGAGACAAAGCTGTCGAATCCCGTCACCCAAAACTGCTAAGACCATTTTGAAATTAATGTAGAAAAGCCGCTAAGCAAGTCTGAACGCGTTCAAAAGACCTGGCGCCGACCCCCCTAATATTGTTATAAAAATGTTCTGCCTTTAGATGGTCATTGCAAACGGCCTCTTTCTAATGCGTGATCTTAAGAAATTAGATCATAAATATTGAAAAATACTAGCTGTTACACATTCGTATTGTCATGTGAGGAATGTCAAAAACAAAAATGCAAAAGTCGTCTTCATTAAAGGTCAGCTATTGCTACATCATAGTCGCTTCTCGATGCCTATGTGGAAAAACATCGTAGACTAGGAACCGTATTTTGAAAGTGAAGGTAAAATTGTAATAATGACCTTTTCCTCCTGCGTTCTACTACCATCTCTCTCGCTCTCGCGTACTCTTTGTTAGATCCATTAACTTTAGCATTATACCAGTTTCACGGTCATCGCCATTGCCGATTACCCGTGGATCATTTTCACAACATATTTTTCCATGTATACAGGTTCAGACGCGTTTAAAGTCATTGGGCAATTTCATCAAAACATATACTAAGTGACATATTTTCTCTTTCCCAAATTTAGGCAACCTCCGCCATAATAAATAAATGAATAATTTACAATTATAATATTCAAATAGTAATAAATCTCACATAATCCGAATAGCGTGTATTAAAATGTATAATATAGAACTGATGGAAGAAGCTAGCAGTAATTAGAAAGAGAGAGGATGACATGCTTATTCCTTATGCATTTATCTATTCACGGTATTTACGTGTTTTCATGACGTTCGAACCATAGCTATACGAGTTTGGACACGTGGGTAATGTAATTAATCAGGTTCCTGACCATTTTTTGATATGTGTACAATTGACATCTTAAATATCGCCATGCAGGTTTCGACCTGTTAATTATCCGTAGACTTTACTATACGGTAACAATGAATCTGACTTCCCATAAGTGACGAATACATACGAGTATCGACTTGCTTTTAATGTAATTAATTAACCTTTATTTAATATATAAGCGTGTAAAATTCAACAGTTTCTTTCTATCTTTACGCACAGTTGTGTTTATTTTAAGTAAAAAGTTAAAGGAAGTTACAGCGCTGCCATCTTTTGGTATGTTTAAAGAGATTGCAGAATCTGTGTATCGCAGAATTAAATATGCGGGTGCATCTGAAATGCATGGTTTTATCGTAGGCTACGATGCTACACTTGCTGATATAAATGGTTATAAAGCGATTACAATTGAATTCGAGGTTCTTGAAAATTGGCTCTGGTTGACAATTAACCTTATTATCGCCATGCAAAAGAATATGACAGTGAAATTGTTAAATTTACCGCGCATCTACTGCAAATCTCGAGGAACCAGATTTCTTATTTTTAAAACACCTATATTGCCATTGATATACATCCCTTTGAGATTGACACTTTGCAGTCTTTAATCATCGGCGGCTGTCTATCTGCGGTATCATCACTCGTTTCAAAATGTTTATCGACGACATTCACGTAAATCTGGATGCATTTGCATTGTGAGTGGTAAGCATGACCATACTTCTTCAATTTCACGTTCTGCAAACGTTGAAATGAAATCTATAGGTAGACACTCGATGTCATTTGTTTCCATTAATGCAAGACGTTTCAATTCATAGTAAATTCTCATTGACCTTTGAAGAGATGCCGGCTAGTCTTGAAGATTTTCCAGCATCGCATTTTAACATTTTGTTTAGCAACCTTTCCGTTAAATGTATGATTTTCGCAATTTATCGATAATCAACGTTGTTGTTGTCCTGTTAGTTTCGGTAGAGATGGACAGGCTAATATGTCTATGTCGACAACATTGTCAGCATCTAAAATTATCTGCAACCTATGTCTTTTATTTGTTTTAATTTTTTTTTAAGTTAAAAAAAAGTTAAAAAGTAATCTCTTTAATTTAAAAAAAAGAAACATTTAAATAACACATTGATATTAAAATTAAGGAATGTAATATAGAGAATGCGAGCAGTTATATTGCAAGATGCAATGAGCAAAAATAGAACACGACGCTTTGAAGGGTACATATTGAATATTGTGAGGAATTAAATGTTAGATAAGGAATTAGATACTTACCAATCTACATTACACAATATGTTTATTATGAATCTAGTCGACAGCAAACTTATGACTTATAAAGAATTATATTAATAACTGTGAATGTTTTTGCCTATAATTTACGAAACTCCTTGATAGGTGTGGGTGAGAAATTTCAGACACTGGCAATTATTGGTACTGATCTCAATTTGTTGCGTTTACACCTTTGGTCAAGATGAAACTAAAGAAGCATTATTGTCATCAGTAACGTGAATGCATTCAGATTCAAGAAAATATACAACGTATTGTAAAGGTGTTTCAAAGCTCCGATGTACTAGATGTCAATAATTAATGACGGGCAACAGGCAATTTTGACGCACATTTTATTCTAAACGTGATAATGAAAAGTCTGACCTGCAGTCTGCAAATATTGTCAATATGTACGTGTTATAATATTAAAAAATTATACAATTGAACGTAATGATAGAGATACGCGTGTTAAATTATTCATTTAATTGCATATTCATACTTTTATCACCAACATTTCTAAGACACCGCAATTAAGCTCATTGAGAATTTTTCACTTTTCCTTTCAAAATGACTAATGTTTTACGGAATCACATGCGCACATTTAAATAGAATTAATATATACATGCCTTCATGTTGAATTGTTGTTTGGTCTTTTATTTCATATACGGTAGCAGTCTTTTTAAGTGATAATGTATGAAAACATCAGTTCTATAAACGATTCAACATTAATAATAATAATATGAAATTTTAGTACATGATGTGAAAACATAAGAAGTTTTTAAAGGTTAATTTATTACTATGAAAATGATTTATTGATATAATGACTTGTGTCTTTTTCTATTACACTAGGTGTGCTGGATAGGACGACATTCTCCTTATATTTAACAAAATACCTACATATAACAATAGGATTCGTACGTAAATAACTTAGTTAACTAATTACGATTACAATGTGGAAGTAAACAAAAAATCTGTCAAATATAACAAGCAGTGTGAATCTCCAAATCATTATTGTAAACGGAATTAAGTAGTCATGTCGGTTACGCTACTTACAATTTCGACTCAAGAGGTATACCATTAGTTAGGATTAAAATACATTTACGCTTGTACTTGTTGGGTTTTCAGAATAAATTTCATTCCATAGTCGTGTGAATGTTACAACACATTTTGGTTTGCATTTACAGAAAGAAAGATGTAGTCTACATAAGATGACTTAGACCATGTAAGACTTATGCATGGACTAACTTTAAGATGTAATGATTTTAATTATTTGATTTAAGACTACAGTATATCGCGATTTAATATACATACAAAAATTAATTGTTTAAACGATGTCAAGTTAATGACTGAACATTATTTATTGAAAATTTAAAGACCTTTGACACGCTCAATTGTATTATAAATGGATCGAAACTTGTATTCGCACATTTCAATTAGTTCGAATATGGTAGAAAAGATTCATTGAATTGTGAAAGTGCGGTGACCATCATTCTGGTGCTAGCATCTTGAAACGATTTAATATTGCATTTAACTTTTTCATCATCTGAGTATCGTAACTCGCAAACTATCGACAATGGACACGTATGGGGCCGTCTATCCTAATCTCGAGAGGAACATCGGATGATACCGAGAGGGATCTAGTGACCGTGAAAAGTATCTGTTTTTGCTACACTCTGATTTGATTCCCGATTCATAGGAATTGACGAAGAGATACTAAGATCTAGAGAGAAAGGTACGACGTATATCCATAAATTAGAGGTAACACGCTATATGTGGAAGTGGCAAAGAGTGTGTGACACAGAGAGAGAGAGAGAGAGAGAGAGAGAGAGAGAGAGAGAGAGAGAGAGAGAGAGAGAGAGAGAGAGAGAGAGAGAGAGAGAGAGAGAGAGAGAGAGAGAGAATGATGTGTCAATTAATGAAGGTGACAAGCAAATCAGTATTAGGTAATAGAAATGTAATATATTACTGACGTGCAAGGATTCCCCTGACCTGGTAGTTGGTTTATACCGAAGAAAATGTGTATTATGGATATTTCTGACAGTTATGTTGTAAAGTACGTTTTGAACGTAAAACAATTGGTTAATGCACAATTATCATGGTCTGCGATGGGAATCGGGCGATATACCCTTTGATGCAATCAACGAAACGTTGGAGTATGTCGTTACATGTGCTCAAAAGATATACATAAAAGGTGCAGACAAATAAAAGACATAGGTTGCAGATAATTTTAGATGCTGACAATGTTGTCGACATAGACATATTAGCCTGTCCATCTCTACCGAAACTCACAGGACAACAACAACGTTGATTATCGATAAATTGCGAAAATCATACATTTAACGGAAAGGTTGCTAAACAAAATGTTAAAATGCGATGCTGGAAAATCTTCAAGACTAGCCGGCATCTCTTCAAAGGTCAATGAGAATTTACTATGAATTGAAACGTCTTGCATTAATGGAAACAAATGACATCGAGTGTCTACCTATAGATTTCATTTCAACGTTTGCAGAACGTGAAATTGAAGAAGTATGGTCATGCTTACCACTCACAATGCAAATGCATCCAGATTTACGTGAATGTCGTCGATAAACATTTTGAAACGAGTGATGATACCGCAGATAGACAGCCGCCGATAATTAAAGACTGCAAAGTGTCAATCTCAAAGGGATGTATATCAATGGCAATATAGGTGTTTTAAAAATAAGAAATCTGGTTCCTCGAGATTTGCAGTAGATGCGCGGTAAATTTAACAATTTCACTGTCATATTCCTTTGCATGGCGATAGTAAGGTTAATTGTCAACCAGAGCCAATTTTCAAGAACCTCGAATTCAATTGTAATCGCTTTATAACCATTTATATCAGCAAGTGTAGCATCGTAGCCTACGATAAAACCATGCCTTTCAGATGCACCCGCATATTTATACGGATAATACGGATAATTAACAGGTCGAAACCTGCATGGCGATATTTAAGATGTCAATTGTACACATATCAAAAAATGGTCAGGAACCTGATTAATTACATTACCCACGTGTCCAAACTCGTATAGCTATGGTTCGAACGTCATGAAAACACGTAAATACCGTGAATAGATAAATGCATAAGGAATAAGCATGTCATCCTCTCTCTTTCTAATTACTGCTAGCTTCTTCCATCAGTTCTATATTATACATTTTAATACACGCTATTCGGATTATGTGAGATTTATTACTATTTGAATATTATAATTGTAAATTATTCATTTATTTATTATGGCGTAGGTTGCCTAAATTTGGGAAAGAGAAAATGTGTCACTTAGTATATGTTTTGATGAAATTGCCCAATGACTTTAAACGCGTCTGAACCTGTATACATGGAAAAATATGTTGTGAAAATGATCCACGGGTAATCGGCAATGGCGATGACCGTGAAACTGGTATAATGCTAAAGTTAATGGATCTGGTAGTAGAACGCAGGAGGAAAAGGTCATTATTACAATTTTACCTTCACTTTCAAAATACGGTTCCTAGTCTACGATGTTTTTCCACATAGGCATCGAGAAGCGACTATGATGTAGCAATAGCTGACCTTTAATGAAGACGACTTTTGCATTTTTGTTTTTGACATTCCTCACATGACAATACGAATGTGTAACAGCTAGTATTTTTCAATATTTATGATCTAATTTCTTAAGATCACGCATTAGAAAGAGGCCGTTTGCAATGACCATCTAAAGGCAGAACATTTTTATAACAATATTAGGGGGGTCGGCGCCAGGTCTTTTGAACGCGTTCAGACTTGCTTAGCGGCTTTTCTACATTAATTTCAAAATGGTCTTAGCAGTTTTGGGTGACGGGATTCGACAGCTTTGTCTCTATTGAAGATCATTGAGATACGCTAATTAATACGACAGCAGCTGTAACCCTCTATACCGTGATGCAATGAATACGTGTCCCCAACTATATCTTCATCCCATTGGGAATGTGAGGATTGACCCTTGAGAATGAATTGATTTTGTCAATCTTTGCGATGGATTCTCGAATGAAGTTTGAAAAATGATCCTCAGTAGCGTCTTCTTCAAGAGTGTTGTAAACCTTCTTCAAGGCCTCTTCCCGTAACGACAAAATCTTCTTGACATCTACCATATTGATGTAGAAATACAATATTTGAAATAGAGGTGCTTACGTACTGTCAAACATAGACACAGGAACGCGACATTCCTTTGAAACGATGTCTGGACCTGTATACAATTTCGAGACTTTCGGGAAAACAAATGTACGGTGAATAAGTGATCGACGCATAATCGACGACCGTGAAAACAGTATACTGCTAAAGTTAATGGATCTAACAAAGATTATGCGAGAGCGAGAGAGATCGTAGTAGGACGCACGATGAAAAGGTCATTTTACATTCACTCTCAATACGGTTCCTACCGAATACGATGTATTTTCACATAATCATAGAGAAGCGAATATAATGATGCAATATATGACCTTTAATGAAGGCGACTTTTAAAATTTGTTTTTCGACAGTCCACATATGGCAATACGACATTGGAATGATTGAATTAGGCTACCTCCTTTCTATTACGTCACGGATTGCCTAAATCTGGGAAAGAGGAAATGTTTTGAAGAACTTGTGCAATGACCTTGTGAACGCGTCTGGACCTGTATACAATTTCATAATTTTCGGGAAAACAAATCGATGTATTTCCACATAAACACGGAGAAGCGACTATAATATATCAATATCTGACCTTTAATGAAGGCGACTTTTGAAATTTGTTTTTCGACACATGGCAATACTAATGTGTAACGGTCAACACTTTTCAATCTCTCTGATTGAATTTTGTAAGATTTTTTAGAAAGATCACGCATTAGAACGATGTCGTTTTCAATAATAATGTAAAAACATTTTATTAATAACAATATCTAATGAAATAATAAATATTGGTTGACCTTTACCTTCTCTTTTCATTCGACAATGTAACGCATTAAATTACCTATGTTTTTCGACCTTCACAGCTTTCGAAATTTTTAATAACAATACATGAAATTGTTTATAATAACCTCCTTTCACTCCTGACCTTCTGACGGCCCACTTGCGCAATTTTTCCATCATGCTATCATCGATGGGAGGTAGGGTGGGGGGTCCCAGACTCCCCCCAGCCCTTCTACTTTCATTATAAGCTCAATCAGTATCAATACAATCACTTTCTTTTCTAATAATGATCTTGTCCTAATCCTGGCATCGTTTTCTATTTCTGGTATGTATTTGGTCCAATTATTGAAGACCTTTATATTCCTCTTTACTTATGGGGTAAGATAACAAAACATCAGCTACATAGCGTAGATATACTGGAAGCATGAAGCTGAGTTTATTTCGCAAAATGTTTTCTGTGAATCCTAGGACTATATAGGCTTTTATGCTAATTTGATTGTAATAACCATCAATACTAATATGTTCTTATTTATAACTTTAAAACCAAGTTTTAAATTGAATCGGGTTTGCGATATTTTCGGAATTTGAAATAATGTCTTCGGTTTTGGTTTTTGGTTTTGGGTTTTTAATGGTCGATTTTTTAAGTTGTCAAGTTTTTAAGATATTCCTGACACTTTTACTTGAATTTTCGAGTAGTTGCTTGTTAATTATTGTAATCCTTTATAACTTAATTTTCAATGATCTCGGTAGTAGACAAAAACTGCAAATAAATTACTAAAAATCTGTACGGAGTTATTTTCTGTTGTGCTCTTTCGATTGCTTTCCAAAAGAATAAAAGTAAATTGATATGTCGATGATGTTTAGCATTGCAGTCAAAAAAATCCAATTTTTTATCTGATTATTTTTACGTCGTCAGTAGTTGAAGCTCCTCGAAGATTCTGCTTAATATTTGTGTATTAGACAACATTTATTTGAAAAAGTAGTTTCAACAGTGATCAATATATTAAACAAAAAAGTTTCTAAAATTCCGGATCGGTTTCAAGCGAGTACTTCATGATCCAGATCAATATCGAACGAAACTGTTCAAATCGCAGTTTTCTTAAATGATTGCTTTCGGCAGAATTATTATCTTGTTTAGTTTAGTTGGATACGTCGAACACTTCCAATTTACAAATATTTGTTCGTTTTCGTGTGTTTATAAAATTTCGGACTAAGCTTAAAATACTTTCTTTTTTATTTTATAATAAAACATCTTTATTCCATTCATACTATACAAAAAGGCACCCAGGTAAATCTCGTAAGAACACTTAAAAAATAAATAATATTATAATTAAAAATCGCTTATTACTGATCTAATTAAACTATCAGAAAAACTTTTTTATAACTTTGTTATACATTTTGATTAGTCTGATTGAATATAAATTTAAATAGCGAGAGCAACTATGTCAAAGTTGTAATATGTAGCCTAAATGCATATATGTGCATAATATTTGCATTTTGTCTTACGTAAACGTGATACAAATGTTTTCTTTAAGCAATTGTAAAAATTGAAAATTTATACAATTTTAAACATAGTTTCCCCCTATTTCACTGAAATGTCTCATTTAAAAGTGGATATTTAAAAAACCCAAGACTTCAAAGTCCAGAAAAGTACCACTTAAAAAATTCCAAACTCTTCTATTGTCTCCCACTTTTTTTCGAGTTTACCTTATTAGGTGGTATTTACAATCAAACTTCGAAACATAATCTCGTTAATATTCTTATAATTTAGTATCATTATTATATAAGTTACATTTTCTCTGAGGTATTTTAGTTAGTCACAGCTTTTACGTTTTTTACTAATGTTTGAAATGCCTCCAATGGATTTTTAGTGTATGTTTAGTGTAGTGTAATTTATCAAAAGATCAGTTCTTAGTGAGATTAAGTTGAGTTCTTCATTTTACGTTCAGTACTCCAATTATTCTTTCTTGCTAAAAATATTGACAATATTTGTGTAAAACAAAAATGTTTCATGATACTCCACGCAGACTAATACAGTATGTATAAAAATTATTTAAAATACCGATAGCTCATTGACATAAGGCCCGCAGATTGTAACCCCCAAATAAAATGAAAGTACATCATGTAATTCTGAGCGTTCGTCATCTGGGGACAATGACTTGAAGCAATCGGGAGCTTTCACTTTAGCTTTCCGCAAACACCATCAAATTTATATGTAAAGATTTTTGTATGCAATTGAACCCATAAAAAAAGCCAACAATGCAGAAAAAGTTTTTACAGGAATACGTATGAGAGACTATATATACTAATAAATGAATCCGGCAATATCAAAAACTAATATACTGGCGTTTGAATGTTGGGAAACTCGGGATTTTGTTTCAAAAATTGATATGCTGCATTCTAATCTTAGTAAAACTGCAATTCTGATATAGTTATTCCAATTAGTAGAAAAACTGTGTCAGAATTTGGTGTAAAAGAAAAAAACAATATTTAGCATGCTGCATATCAATGTCAGAGAGTGACTGGAAAACAATATTGGTATGCTGAATGTGAAAAACGGAAATGAAATTTCAATATTTAATAAGCAGCATACTAAATATTCTGATGTTTCGTTAAAAAAATATTAGAGCAGAGGTGCCAACTGCGCATACGAATTATACCACACAACAGACTCTGCTGACCAACTCTACACGATCTATAAACATTACACACCAGACAAACAACACACTATTACATTTTAAACCTAACTTAACCTAAGATATAAACGCTCGCACGCTTCGCAGATACATTACTGATTGGATTGGCAGTATGTCAGCTTCCTTATATACTACATTTGAAAATATTCCTGGACTTCCGAGAAAGATGAAATTCAGGACATCGTGAATACTACCAACGAATCTTATAAATTTGACAGCTAATATATCTTATATGATAAAATATAACTAGTCCAGTCAAATTAGATCACAATATATAAGAAATATGTATGATAGATTTATATAAAATTTAAAGAATAATAATGCCTGTACGATGTTCTCGATCGAGACAGCCGAATGTAATCGGAGACTGTCGGAACCACTCGGGAATATTCGACGAATGTTTAATAACCTAGCATATGAAAAATTAAGTATTATTGTTTCACAACATCGTACGATTTGCTGTTTCTTTTTATTTTGATATTCAAGAATGTTAATTTTTCGAAAACTGTTTTTAGTTTATGTTAACTATTAAGCTAAAGAGTGAAATAATCATTTTTTAATTTCATTACTTAGTATATCACTTTTTGATATAACGAATATTTGACACGTTAAATTATAATTTTTAATTTTCAGCATATCAAATTTTAGCATTACTTGTGTTAGAAACTCGTATTGTTATATAAAACTTTGAAACTTTACTATCAATAAATATGATTTTTACCACGATTCCCAACTTTCATATCCTAGTATATTAAACTTTGACAAAGCTTTCTCATTTATTGATACAAAATGTCTTTCAGTGTAAGTATCAGCATTAAACATTCTTAGATCTTTCGGGCTCGATCCAATCCAAGCATTGCCGTAATAATAGTGTATTTTCTACAAAAACACGATGACATTAATGAACATTTATAGATCATATCCGTCAGTCACTTCCCTAATTTTGTATCCAAATAAAACGCCCGAGAGCTGGCGGGAGCAGAGGAAAGATAAGACGAGATAGCAAAGTGGTCGGTAAATCAGATTTCACGGTTTGAAAATAAAGTATGACAGGAGTACGCGTTGAAAAAGGCAGACTGGCGCCTCGTTGGCAGAGACACGTGCTAGCGCGTGTGTCTCATGTATTTCGCTTACTAGGATCCCAATGAAAGTTCCGTATACGTCACGCACCCCATCAGAAAGGGACTCAATAGGATGGGGTGAAAGGCATACCCGTAAACATCATCTTCCTAATCAGTATCCCACACACATATCCTTTATTCGAGGCGAGTGACTCGTCCCTGACAAGAATTGCATGGACGTGACGATACAAAGTGCCGTTTAGCACCCTTCTAAAGTTCATGGAATCGATTAACCGTTTTTGCTAGGTCCATTAAAATCACGTTTTGAATATAATTAAGACATCTTCAAATATGGGGAGAGAAACTAGAATTATAAGACACCCCAGAGGGTTTTAGCAGTGCACATCCCTGGCCAGGTGAATTGAACGAACGAAGTTATAGTAAAGATGCTATGTCGGAATTTTACGGACAACCGCAAACCTTAATGTGTAGGTAGGTATGTTCTGAATTATGATGAAGAGCATTGTCGAAGGGAACGTACGCAACCAGAAATCACATCAATGTTATGTTCAGTCTCCAGACACAGAAGAATACATGAAGCACGATCAGTCGATGAGATTAACTTCCATCTGTGGCTCCAAACATTCAATTTTGGCAAACTAACGAATGTTATCTGTCATTTCGACGCGACTCACCCTAGGTTAATTAATGGCTGAACCTGGTGATGTATGGATCATATACATTCGTAGTTTCTCACTTATACGAAATTCGTGCCACAATAGCTGATAGTTTCTTTCTACTAGTAAACGACCCAACCAAACGTGTGATTTTTTTAAACAGCAAGGTATGGAATATTATTGCACATTTCCGCTGGAATTCATTAGATCTTAAGTGTACTTAGGATTTTATCACATCATAGCAGTAAATCGTTCATACTTGCGTGATATCGTATCGTGAAAAATGGTTGCGGAGAAGCGGGCAAAAAAAAATGAGGGAGAGCGCTCGACATGGCAATCAAGTGGGCGCTGTTGGACGAAAAGCTGCAGGATTCATCGGCAGATAGATCGGAATCTCGCTTGGGAAGAATAAGCTGGGTTCTGGTGGAAATGTGATTCTACTGCGAGGAATAATCCTATACGTACGCGAGGCCGCAGAAACGTGAGAGATGGGATGTCTGCAGAAGGTTCGGTTAGGTAGATAGGCAGGCAACGTGCTCGTGAGAGAAAGAGGATGAGGAAGCTGGTGGCAGGAGAAGGATGGCAGAGAAAAGCGGCGTGCGACATCCGTATCCATTTGTATGCCGCGACGACCCGACGGTCTCGAGCCTGATGGCGGTGTGCTGTGGGGGTGGTAGTGTGGGATTCTAGCTCGGTATGACGTGACGGGGGCGACCGAGGGTGGCTGCAACCAACGGACCAGAGGAATAGCGGAGGGTGAGCGAGGGGATGACTGAAGCTGGAGATGGTTGAATCTACGAGCAAGAGTTTCACGACGAGGGTGAACGGAAGGCGGCATCGCTCTCCCTCGTCTCGTAGCTTTTCTCTTTCCCTCGTCGGAGCACAGTGGAGCTTTGTGCGTGGGTGGAAGCGGAGGAATAGAGGATGCCTTCAGCGGTGGCTCCGTGTCGGGCTCGATAATACCCGAGGACTCGAAAGGGTGGTCTCGACGCTTCGCTTCCAGGCAGGGGGATACTCTCGGCGATATCTGCCTTCGAACCTGGATCGATGCTATTCGCCAGAGAGACTCGCCGAAGGGAAACCGATAGTAATAAGACGCACGACAAAATTGCGTGCTTGCTCGAACGACACGCGCGCCCTCCCATCTGCTCGCCTGTCCTTCTGTGTCTTGCCTTTTTTATTTTCTTTCTTTTCCCCCTAAACCGACTTCCTTTAATCTAAAAGGAGAGGATCGTTTATAAAACCGCCATTCGATTTACGTGATCCATGCGCAATTGTTCAAGGATTTTTTATTATTTCGAAAGATCTCGTTACTTGGAGTTAAACTTTACAATGTTCTGTTTCAGTTCTAATCTTAGATAAAACGCCTCATGTTAAACACTTTATTCCTAATCAGTTTTTCCGATAGTTACTTCGACTTAGCCAGTTAAGTCTGTTCACCTCTACATACATATAGAATTATTCTTTATCAACCTCTTATGGTAATAGGTCGGTTTAAAGAAGACCATAAAAATTTGAGAAATTCCCCATTCGTTTTGATAAAAACTATGCTCAAAAACCTAAAGTACTTTATCTAGATAATCTGATCAAAAATCAGATTCTAAAGACTTCTCCTTTAGAGCTCCTTGCAATATTTATCTTTATGAAACCCGGAATAAGGATCTTATTGGAATAGCTGCATTTATTCAGAAACCATAACTAAATAAGACTAAGCAATTGCACGGCAGCTTCATATTTATTGTTTACCTGCTCCTACCGTTATGGAATATAGGTATTCGTTTCTTTGAGGCATTCGAATTTTGTTCGGTACAGCGTTGTAGTTTAACTCTTCACTGTATCCTGTCGCAAGATATCAAATTCTTAAATAATTGTGCATTATTGAAACCTAAAACGAATACCTGAATGATCAGTAACCTCAACTAAAGATGCGGAAGGAAGTTCTTTGGCAGCTTCAAATTCTAGTTTACTTCCTAGAAACCTAGATTGGATTTCAAACGACACAAAAATAACCTTAGTTACTAAAGTTTATTCACCACTAAATACAAATGGAATCATTCTGTATCAATCTCTCATGGAAATAGTTCAGTTTAAGCAAGAACATCGATAGTTTAATAATTCCCCTGGATAGTATCATAAAAATTTGCTCAGATTCTGGAGAGACTTCTCCTTTACTTTTTCTATTCAAACCTCCTTGCAATTTCAAACCTTAAGAGATCTCGATTTGTCCCAGACTAGGGATCTAATTAGAATGGCTGGATTTGTTCAGAAATTGAAATAAGACGACGGTTCTTTGGGACCTTCATAGTTCTATTTGTTTGCCAGAAATCTGGACCGGAATCAGATTCTGATCTGTGCAACCTTTGAATTTCGACCATACACCATATCTTATCACATATAACCTAGTTTAATGCCACACTGTCTTACATTGTAGGATTCCAAAAAGAATACCTAAATGGGATTTGAATAAAACTCCGAATCAAAAGAAGATCCAGAGGTTCTATGGAACCTTGACATTCTCGTTCATTTTTGTAATAATTGTACAACTAGGGAATCTAGTTAGAACGCTTCAATGAGATTTTGTCAGAAACATGTAAATAAGTTCGGCAGGTTCTGTAGAACTTTCATATTCTAGGTTCTTTATTCTTCCTTATCTTATTAGGTCAGATTAGGGGATCATTCTGTGAGATATGCAATTCAGATTATGATCAGTACATCCTTTGAAGATCTTCTCTTTTCAATACGTTGCTGTGAAACACGTAGTTACATCTGAGATAATTATGCACTGAGAAAATTTAATTAGATTACCTGAATGACATTTGCCCACTTGAATACATTTAAACCTTTCAACTGGAGTTTTATATTCTAGGATGTTTTTTCCTTCCTAGTATGTCAAGTATGTGGTAAGGAATTCTTTAAAATGTGGGAGTCGTAATATGATTAGTAGAACCTGAAATTTATTCCTCACAATATCTTGCCGCGAGTTACCAAGTTCTAACTTACATAGTTCAACACTCTGAGAATTACAAAGTGGAAAACTTGAAGGTAGTCTAATCATAATATCTAAATGTGGCAATATAATTGAATTCTACAATTGGCTTTGATCAGAAACCATATCGGAATAACATCCAGATATTCTTTAGGAGTTTCGTATTCTAAGCCGTTTATTTCTTTCTATATTGTTAGGAACGTGTTTGCCATTTTTATAAGGTATAAGTATCAGATTCTGATCAATACAATATTTCAATTTCTTCTTTTTGCAATATCTTCTCATCAATGATATAGTTCTTCATTGCGGAAACTTAAATAGAATTCTTGAATTAGATTTGATCTAAAACCTTATCTTATTATTGTCAAGTAGTTCTATAGAACTTTCATGTTCTTGGTCGTTTGTTTCACGCCACTCTGTCAGCAATCTTTGTGCAGAGATCACGAATCAGCACAACATTTGATTTTCTTCTTTTAATAACGCGCCTAGTAGTGTTCAGTAGGAACCAGCTAGGAATTCAGTTAAAATTCAGATTGATCAGGAAAGTTTGTTTTAATAAGGTCTAGAGATGCTCGGACTTTTATGTACTAGGTCATTTATTCATTTATAACCAATAAAAAGAACTGAATGTGATTTAAATGGGACATGCGAGTTAGATTCCGATGAGCACAACCTTTGAATTTCGTATCTTGTCAATATTACCAAGATTACCGTGAGTAATCTAGGTTTATCGTGTGATCATTCAACAATGTAGAAATATAATTACAATGCCTGCATGGGATATGATCAGAATTTTTATCTAAATAAGGTAATCTAATGAAGTTCAAGGGAGCTTCACATTTGAAGTGTTTTATTCCAGTTTATCCTGCTAGAAATGCTGATGCCATTTCCATTAGATGGACGAAATCTCATCAGTGCAATTTGAAATTTGTCTAACAATATCCTGCAGCGGACAACCTAGTTTTATCTCAGATAATTTTACATTGTTGGAACCTAATGAGAATGCCAAGATGGAATTTGATCAAAATCCTTTTCTAAATAATGTCAAAAATTTATATGGGAGTTTTATACTCCAAATATTTTTTCCTGACCATCCTGTCAGGAATTGCAGGGTAATTGCAAGTAAAACTTTTGGATTCTTTACTGAGAATCTATTTAGAATTCGTTAATGGTATCAGGACAGCATACCTTAGACATCAATAGTTCAATAATTTAGAAATATAATACAATGGGATCTGCCAAAGAATATAAATAAGGGCAAGGACGTTTGTGCCTCCTTATCCTAACAGGAATTTGGGTATGATATCCATGAGTCGTAGTTATCAGATTCCATCAAATCTTATTTGTCTACAATGTCCTGCAGCAAGTATCCCAATTTTATTCCTGATAGTTCACACTGTAAGAATCTAGGTGGAATGCTAGATTTGATCAGAAACCAGAAATAAATAAAGTGAGACTGTTATATTCTAGGTTTCCTCTACTGTTGTCTTCTATCCTTCATACTCTATCAGTAAATTTAGGTGCGATTTCTGTGAGACAGGGATTCAAATTTGGTGCATAAGCTACACGAAATGAGAGAGCAATTTTTCATTTAAGGAAACGGCAGGACCTACCCGACTTTGCCACTTACCGATCTTACCTCGCCTTGATGGTGAGAGACAAATAGTTAGTACGCTCCCAAAATCGGGCAAGCGCTTCATTACAATAAATTGATCTCTCCCCTCTCTCCCCTCTCTCTCACTCTCTCTCCCTCTTCCATTTCAAACGAACATATCACTGAACCTTTTCTTCGTGTAGGAATCAGCTTCTGCTCTGTATGACTGAAAATTCAACTACCGGGACTCAATAGGATGGGATGAGAGGTATCCCCGTAAACATCATTTTCCTAATCAGTATCCCACACACCTAACCTTTATCCGAGGCGAGTGACTCGTCCCTATAAAGAATTGCATAGATGTGACGATATTGTCGTCAGACAATATAGCAACCTTCGACATTAACTTTACTTTCAACTCTGGATAGATATTTTTGAAAAAAAAAATACAGGGGTTTTATAACGTAAAGGAAGGGAGGGAAATGAAGCCGTACCGAAACTCAACAACCGGGACTCAGTAGGATGGAGTGAGAGACATACCCGTAAACCTTATCTTCCTAATCAGTATCCCACACACATAACCTTTATCCGAGGCGAGTGACTCGTCCCTGACAAGAATTGCATGGATGTGATGATATTGTCGTCAGAAAATGTAGCAACCTTCATCATTAACTTTATTTCAACTCTGGATAGATATTTTTGAAAAAAGAAAAACAGGACTTATATAACATAAAGGAAGGGACGGAAATGAAGCCGTACCGAAACTCAACTACCAGGACTCAATAGGGTGAGAGGCATCCCCGTAAACATCATCTTCCTAATCAGTATCCCACACACCTAACCTTTGTCGGAGGCGAGTGACTCGTCCCTGTCAAGAATTTCATGGACGTGACGATATTGTCGTCAGAAAATGCAGCAACCTTCATCATTAACTTTACTTTCAACTCTGGATAGATATTTTTGAAAAAAGAAAAACACGAGTTATATAACATAAAGGAAGGGACGGAAATGAAGCCGTACCGAAACTCAACTACTAGGACTCAATAGGGTGAGAGGCATCCCCGTAAACATCATCTTTCTAATCAATCTCCCACACACCTAACTTTTATCCGAGGCGAGTGACTCGTCCCTGTCAAGAATTTCATGGACGTGACGATATTGTTGTCAGAAAATGTAGCAACCTTCATCATTAACTTTACTTTCAACTCTGGATAGATATTTTTGAAAAAAGAAAAACAGGGGTTTTATAACGTAAAGGAAGGGAGGGAAATGAAGCCGTACCGAAACTAGGAATACGGCTCGAGGTACCGTCGGCCGCTTCGTAATATGAAACGCGCTGCGAGGGAAAAGTAATTGCTGCAGCCTGTAGCTTCGAGATACAGGTCAGAGTATCGCTCGAGCCACAAGTGCAAGGTGTAATGCGGTTTGCGCCGGGGTTTGCGTTAGCTCGGTTCTGGTATATGTACGATAGAACGAGTGAGACGAGGGAACGAGGATGGAAAATGGACGGAGAGCTTGACGCAGCATAGGGGCGTTGAAAAATGCTCGCTCGGCATGGACACGCCACCACAGATAGATAAGAAAGAGAACCAAACGGCTGCTCGGCTAACGGGCCTCGTAAAACCCGGCGAAAGTCTCGGATCCGCATAAACCCGGTCTCTCGCTAAAACCCCTCTTTTTCTCCATCTCTCTTTCTCATTCCCTTCCCTCTGTTCCATGCGACGCTCGTTTATATCGCGGGGAATCCCATCTACAGCGATCGAGCCTTGTGTATACTCTGTCTAATCCTCGAGGCCCTCGTAAATTCACAGATTATTCCAGCAATAAACACGCGGCTGCGTCCTTCGATCTATGACGAATTTCAAATTAATTATCCAGTCGTAACTTTAAGATACCAGCTTCCATTCATTCCATGTTCCCACAAAACATAACTTTTCTAGAAAAGTAACTTCAGTTTCGTAAAGGGTACATTTTTCTATGATGGATGAAAGGGTTTAGTTAGGATAGTCTGTTTCCCCTTTACCTACATTCGATTCTAATGCGACGTTCGGCTTTAATCGCGAAACTGGAGATGAAGCAATGAGGAAGGTGAAGAAAGAAGATCACGAGATAAATCGTGAAGAATTGCAAGAAAGAGATGAGGAATAAAAGGGTACGAGAGGGGAGAGAATAATCAATACGGTCGCCAAGTCGTTAATTCCAATCACCAACCATCACGCCCCCGCGCACACCACTAAGCAGGGGTTCGGCTTCGAGAAGTCGCGCAATGCCATGACGAAGTCTCTCCTTGTCGGATTCTTTGATTTTTTTTCTTCGCCCATCTTCCTCTTCAGCCGCTCCCTTTCCTTCGTTCCGCTGTCTTAATTTGGGAACGGATGTTCTGGCATTCCTCGGGGCGGTGTCCTCCAACTTGTCGGTGCTTCAACGCCTGGAAAATATAAATTATGACGTTCTGGAATGGGGGAATTCATCGGTCACAAATGGAGGGCTCGTACTTTAATTTTTGTCCAATTTTCTCGGGAATATTGGAAAACGAATTCCTGGCAGTGTCACGGATCACCAGGACATCCAGAGTTTTTAAGTAATAGTTAGACGAATGTCTGCATAGTTTTTTAATCGAGACCAAGAAACCCCTGTTTCCAGGTTACTATGAATATTCATTGACGATCATCAAGTGACCAGTTTTCTGAAATTTCCAAACTTAGGAACCCATTGTCGTTGATTTACCTCTGAAATTTTTGTCAGTTTCTTATGGAGTCACTGTCAGCACGTGGAAAAAACGTTTTGAGGAAACTATTAATGCTCTCCGCGAAAGTACACGCCAGTCTTGCTCGATTACTCGTATTGTCTATCCAGACCAACTTATACTGGAATACGCTTTTGAAGTTGCATTGCACTCTTATTCGTCGCGTTTTATTCCTCGCGATCTTTCTTCTTTATAAGAAGGTGGAAAAGTCATGCAATTTGCCTACTATTCATTTTTCTCTTCGTCGCTTCAGTCTATTTTTAGAAATTCTTTACATTCCACGCATCAGCGAACACTTTTGTAAGAAACGTTGAGCCTTCGATTTTACGTCTTCGGGTACTTAATGAAAGACTTTAGTAATAATTCTTATGGAACAGTCTTTCGTTTATATTGTGCCACTTTTAACGTGGTTTTTCCGAAAACTCTGTTTTTTTAAGAACTGAAGATTGAACAATTAAAATTTTTATAATTGTTCAAAACATACCAGTGATTATATTGTTATTATCTACTCTACCTACCAAAATACCTTCATATTATTACTTTTTACTGAATCTCCACGTTCCTCGTTATGGTCTTCCTTGATTATTTCATATTTTCCGAAATGCGACTTTATGCGACACGTCCGACTCGAGGATAACGCAATTACGACTTGTGCGAAAGGAAGTCTCTAAAGCTTGGCTGTCAACTTAAAAATGACAAGTTGCTGCCGCAACCCGTCACCCTGTTGACCGCAAAACCACAACGGACGTTCTCAGCGATCTTTCCACTAGGATAGATGGGATGCAATGCTTGAAAGGAATTTCAGGAGTTTTTCAGTTGTCCTAATAATCTTGTGGTCACTTTGACGCCTTCCCTACCGCCACATTCAGTCTGTAATTAAATAAGATATTATATACAAATACGTATAAAAGTTGAATTTTTAACATATTTTTAATTAAATAAATGGGTGCAATTTTAGGAAGGTCGTCTATAACGTCTGCTTAAATTATACCGTATAAAGGGGGATATATACAGACATGAACAATGGATACCTTCCATTATATTGTCAAATATATATTTTTTAATACTGATGTATAATTACTAATATGATGAGATGGGAATATTGATCACGAATGGGATATAAAAGCAATAAGAGGCAAATTTTCTGTCATAAACGGAGAAAAAATCGGCGTTGAATTACATTAATGTGATGTATTCCAAGTCTCTTGTCTTTCAACTGTGACAGGAGTAATACTAACATCAGCAGCAAAAAGATATTGAAAAGAATCGAAAACTAAAAATGATGCTCTGCTCCTGGAGCATTTAATAATAAATACGTGGGTGCTGTCGATCTACATGACGGATATTGTCGTAATTCCATGATATGCATAAATTTTAAACATTGCAGAAAGGGTTCGAAATATTCTGAATGAATTTCAACGGATTTTTTTACTAATCGGAAGATTTTTGTTGGGCAACATCTTTTCCGAAGTCTACCATTTTTCAAACAGCAATTTTGAAATGATTTTAATAAAATAACGAGATAAATAATTTGAAAAATCCATATTTTATCGGAAAAAATTATATACAGTTCTTTACAGTTGCATTTTTCGAACAATTTAAGAAATGATTCGAAAATTTCAGTTAATTATATTTGTCTGCTTACATATTTTTTAGAAGATATTCTTTAGTAATCTGCAACCATTGAAAGTCTAGTGAAAAAATATTAATTCAGAATTTAATAGATTAACCCATTAAGTCCGGGAAAAGAACATTTCTCAATTGATGTTTGAGACTTATTTTCTGCAGTAAAGAATAAAAGTAAAAATTCCAAGTATACCTCATCTACTGTTTTTATGGGTGCCCTTGCGATTGACCCAGTCAGAATTACATTTTAATGGCCCAAAAAATATGGCGCTTTTTAAATAAAAAATTAACATTTGACGTGTTTCGTTTTATGCGATTTTTCGCAATTAAATTTTTTATTGGCGCCGCAACCAGAAGTGCACAAAATCTCTGAACTTCAGTTAGAAATATTGTTGTTTCGTTTGGAATCAACCCAACCTTTTCAAAACGTCAATGTGATTCTCCTGATTTTGAGGTCTTATGAATTTTGATATGCGAAATTGATCACGAAATCATGAATTTTAAAAATATAACTTCAAATTCGTAATCAGGGACGCCCACAAGTGTTATACCTACATTTTCTAGACAGTGGTACTACTAGAGATATTGATATAATAAAAAATTTTCATAGTTGATCAAAAAAGGTTTATTTTATCGACATATTGATGTTTTGAACAGGTTAGGTTGATTCGAGGGAAAAAAAACAGTTGTTACTCAAATTTCACTGATTTTGAGCACTTCTGGTTGTGGTTTAGCATCGATTCCTCACCTTTATTGCTGCAAATAAATGCGGACTTAGTGAAATACTTATTATATTCATTATAATAATAGCCACAAATCTCAAAAGTAACAGTTATGTAACAGTCATATAACAATTATGTAAGTGAATAACAGTTAGTAACGGCCTGAACAGAACCGAACCGTACAAAAAGGTTAAATAAGGTTGTCATACCGCTAATAAGCTTGCATCAACGTTATTTAACGTTGTAAATTTGTTGTGAGGCTCGGTTCTGTGTGGGAGTGCTCTTTACATTTCAAATTTGTTGTTAAATTGTATATTTACTCTTAGCCCAATTGCAACAAAAATCCTCTAAAAATTATTTACATTTTTAACTACAGATAAGGTTTTTTGGATATATTGCGTTGCAGAAAGTTAAAGTCACTAAGTAAACATTTTTGGATTGCATTGTCCTTGTTCATCTTTAACATCGTAGCTTATGTACCTATACAAGCTAAAAATGTCTAGGATTTTATAAAATGATGTTCTTAAACTGTTCACACAAATAAATAACATGAACAGATTCCGTTTAGTCCCTCTTTCTGTACAGAAACGTATACATTATCTGCTAATTAATAAGGTTACCAGGTTATTAATCATTACCATACTCGTGTCATACTTAATGAGAGTAAACAATATTACTTGGATTATAGTCGGGGTTGTATTTCAAAAAGTCACGATCTAGAATGAAAAATGTTATCTAATTCTGACATCGAAACAATTTATTATTATCACATATCGTTATTATAATTCCACATGTGATAATTTTTTTCTGAAAGTTAGATATGAGTGTTACGAGTACGCTGAAAACCCCTAAATGGAAAAAAGAGGTCTTTAAGAGTCTTTGAAATGTATTAAAAACTGTAAAATATTAAACATTTATCAAAAAAGGCTCTTAAAGCGATCTTTAAGAAGCCTTTTGCATCGATTTTAAGAGATCTACAATACCTCTTCAACATGAAGTATCTGAAAAGAGTTCTTATTTGAGAGCATCGATGCTCAATGTAAAATAAAAAGGATAAGCGAGAAGCAAATTTGTGAGAATTATAGAGACTGTTTTGAACCTTAATTATTAATTTATATAATTATAACTTAACTTCATTTAGTCAAATTCTTCAAAACGTCCAAAGATCACATTTCTAATTAAATATTCTTTTTTTCATTTTCGTTTGACATATCAATCTTCCATTCTGAATTTAAAAATTTGACATAGATATATCATCAACTACTTTAAAAACTGTATATCATCGAATATAAAAACAGATTTTGAAAATCCTATGCCAGATTCGTAACAAATGTTAAAAACTCCTGTATTTTAAATTTCTTTAATAGATATTAGGTCAACCTGGCATAAATTTTATTAAAAAATTATACTTCTGATGTTATTAATGTAATTGGTTATTTCCATTAAGTAATTCTTAAAAATATGCAATATTATTATTTATTAACGTTTATTGGAGACTTAAGACGGTCGGGAACAAGAAAAACACAACCAAAATGATAATGAATGTTGAAAAGTTCGGCTGTGACTGAAAGTATCAAGAGTTGACATGTCACGGAATTACAAATCCAACATATCCTAAAATAATTCCATGAATTTCCATGCGTAGAAAGGTTAATAAAATTTTATACACTTTAATATAACAATTATCAAATATAACATTTTGTAAAAAAACTACAGGGCCACGAAATTTACCGATCAAACGAGCTTACCTGTGAAGATCTGACCATTATGGGCATATCTTTTACATAAACAGCATAAAGCTGGAACTACTACCCCTACTCGGGAAGTTCTTAACTTGAAATATTACCAATATTTATTATATTACCAGTAATTAATTAAATTAGAATAAGAAATAATATTAATAGCAATTACAACAACAACGACAACAATGATACCAATCACGATAACGACGACGGCAATAACAACAACGACGACGACAACAACAATAACAACGACAACAACAACAACAACGACAACAACAACAACATCGGTGACAACAATACCACCAACAACAACAATAACATCGATGACAATGACGACGACCAAGGACGGCAACAACAACGACGACGACAACTATGACAACAACAACAATTACCATATCAACATCAACGATAAAAACCACGACAACAACGACGATGACGACTAAGAGGACGACGACAACAATGACGACAACAACGATGACGACAACGACAAGAATGGTGATAACAATGACAACAACCACAAGAATAACAATAACGACGTCAACAACAACAATAAGAACAAAGACTACAACAACCATAAGAATAAAAACAACGTCGATGACAACACCAGTGACAACAACATCAACAATTACGACAACGACAACAACGATAACAATGACGACAGCAACGACAGCAACGACAAGGACAACAATAATATCGACAACAATAAAAATAGCAGCAGCAGCAAAAACAACAACAACAATGACAACACCAACGACAACGATGATGACAACAACGATGGTGACAACATAGACGGCAACGGCAACCAAAACAATGACAGGGACGACGACAACGACAACCATTATAAAAATAACCCACAATGCAAGTCTCCCACGACAGAAATGAATCATTTTTTATTTTCATTTTGTAATTGTAACTGTTCTTGAATGTTAGTAGGAATTCCGTCCTATTTCCGGTAACAAACAGAGCAAAAGCAAATAATATGTGTTCAACACACAGTAAAGCTTTATTTAAAATTTTACTTTTGTATTACACAATTAGTACAAAAATAATTTTTTAACTTGGTCAAAATACTCAGAAAAATGTGCAGATTCAAGATGCGAAGGAATTTTTATAGAGTCAGAACTTTTGGATTAAAATGTATTAAGGACTACCTTATATATTAAATTCTCATTATTCTATCACAGAGAAAATATCTTCAATTCGAACTTCCTCGATTTGGTAGTCACCTATTTAGGAAAGGTGGTTAATAAAAGTCCATTTTTTTTACATATTTGCCCCTTTTTGTTTGGAAATCATAGAATGTACCATTTTTATAATTCCTTATCCAGCTAAATTATTTTTAAATATAGACGAGAATATATTAAATATCAAAATTTTTTATTCCAATTTAAACTTCTCATTTTTAAACTGTCGCAACAAAAAAAAAATATTTCAAAACACGGATCTTCCTCAACGAGCTCGTATAAATGTAAAATATTACATTTGTGTTGCAGACACCCTGTATATGTCGTTTGACAAGTTCGACTTATAAAATCATCTCTTTTCGCGTTTGAAACGGTCGTTTCCTCTCTGACAAATGCAAATTACTCCGGATAGATTATAACTGAGCGCGAAAGGATGCGAGTCGTATTCATAAACAAAACTTGAACGGGTATTCAGTTAGACTTTATGTAAATGCGCGCATATGTATAAAATATTTTTATTATCGATTCAACAGGTTGCATGTACATCGAAACCCTTTCCGAACGAAACAAACCTCCCAGCAAAAAAAAAGTCGGTGAAAAAAGAATCCTGGTGAAGTTTATTTACGCGTAAGTGTGCGCACTTACGGCTCGTAAATTGTTGTTGCGATTGAAGGGCTCGATAGAGCGAGTAGTTATACACGTATGCTCGAAAATAATTTTTTTTTTTCATTTCGACATTTCCAGTGAGGAAATCAAGGTTTAGATCCGTGAATTCAAGTGGCATCTCTTATAGGGCGAGCATAAAAGTCACTCTCCTTTTTCGCGGATAAATTTGAATTTAAATAACCGGTTTCAAACGCTCGTCTTTAATATACCTGCTCTCCCTCGATTCTAGCGCGAAAAATAAACGGCGTTTAATATATCCTTTTCATCACTCGGTTACATTCGAGGGCTTCGTCTTTAAAGAGTGCACTACATAAACCTGGTGCTTTGGATATGTTTTTTCAAGCGTGATAATATATTGTTATAGCAATACCACTTTTTCATATTTTTTAAATTACACACCGAATTGTCCTCAATGAGCTATCTCGTCTTGTGTATGATAAGATTTTGAGGAGAGTGAAGTACAAAGATTCCAAATTTTATCAAATTATTAACAAAAATATAAATTTGAATTACAAAAATAAATGAGAAATGTAAATTCCAGTAATAACTTCAGTGACAATTCCTAATATTTCTTTCTTAGTTACCATCCACCATCAGAAAAATCGTTGTCAACAATCAGGATTGTTAATATACAGAACAAACAAAACAAAATTATTGTTGTGAGGATCGTTAAATAGGAGGGAAATGTATATAAAAATCCTATTTTATTCAAAATATCTGTGACAATGAATTCGTATTGTTTATCCATTCAAACCCGGAATGTAATTCATACCGAAAGCACACAGAATTGTAAATTCATTACACTAATTGTATCATCGACTAACCAATCATTTTTACTTCCTTATTTGACAACAAATTTGTTTCTTCATGCACGGAGTGACGCACACATTTTGCTTTTGTATGATGCTAGAATATGTACAGCCGAATTATTGGTAGCAAATTTCAAACTTTTTTATGCTCCCAATTCCCTCCGCAAAATTATTCTTCTTAAACATCTACTTTCTAGGTTAGGCTTATTATTTAACTAAAATAACAAGTCTACAAGGCTACTCTTCGAAATTTGTACATGGCCAGAATTAACTTTAGAAATTTACCACGATTTATTTATTTTTTACTTATATAACTTGTCTTGGAATCCTGTGCGGATTTAATGACACCAATAGACATTTTGTTCAATTAACAAAAGAGTTGATGAAATCTTGAATCAAGAATAATCTTAAATCAGAACGACAAGTTGGGAAAAAAGTATGATTTTTTCTTTGTAAAGTTTATGTTGTTATAATATGCAGTCATGTTTAGACTAATTAATCAAGTGTTATTAAAAACTATGACAATGTTTTCAATAGTCTTTTAAGAGCTTAATACATTATGCAAATACTCGACCGTTCATTGTGTAATAAACAAAAATTAGTATTTC
This sequence comes from Trichopria drosophilae, assembly GCA_030407085.1. Lineage (NCBI taxonomy): Eukaryota > Metazoa > Arthropoda > Insecta > Hymenoptera > Diapriidae > Trichopria > Trichopria drosophilae. The sequence goes on along the minus strand of CM059584.1, from coordinate 12,012,907 downwards.
TGTATATCGATCTTAATAGAATGATAAACGATAATATTGCAGGAAAGATTGTAATAGTTTAGTTATTAAGCTTTTTTTGTTTATCGTGAAATAGAACATTTTGAGCACGAAAAAACATGACCGCATTTTAAGAGACAAGAATGAAATGTGTTTTTTGATAATTTTGAACAATTTTACCGAAGTAAGAATAATACTGTTATCCAACTTAGGTGCGGACGATATTAGATAAAAAATGTAATTTCTTTACGTGTTTCAAATCTCAGTCTATATAATGCACTTTATAAATTTCAACTAAACTATGATCAGTCCATATCGTCCTGGTTAAAATTATGAACTTTCTTATGCTATTTCACCCAGTGGGTGCTGTACAAAAAAAATTGTGTTTTCGGATACAAAGACAGAGGTTTGCATCATAAATGGTTAATAAAAGTCTAAAAATAAATAGAAAAGTTACATTTCTATTACCCAGTTATTAATAAACAAATATGAAATAATTTCAAGACAATTCAAGATAATTGCAATTGATGACTATTTACATATATATCATCTGATGAACTATTTTTCATTATTTTACATTAAAAACCATGAGCTATAAAGACAACCTTTATTACTTGCATAAATAGTGGTGAAGTTAGTGCGCATGCAGCCATCTAGTGATCCATCATCATACTTAACAGAGTATCTTTGGTATCAGATATTTTCGCTAAAAATTAGCTTAGGTCAGGCTGTAGCTAATGGCTTGTAAAATGTGAAAATGAAGAACTCTTCTCAAGGGTGCTATAGCTCAGTAGTTACTATAAAAGCAGCGATGACGTTTTTGCAACTGCCTAATAGTTACAGCGAAGATCTCCTCAACAGTATCATGGAGTTGCCATTGTTAAAACGGTAGTCCATTTATAGGTGTAAAAATCTGTTAAAAACTAGACGGCTTTTAACCCGCACGGTACGCAATGTTACAGAAACAATACATCAATATTATATTATTACTGAAATCTTTCTTAAAAATTCGAATGTTGCTTTAAGATGAAAGTAATATTACACTGTAATGTATTACGCTGAAATATTATAGTTGGTTTACAGTCATATTACAGTGTAACATATTACATTTGCAGCGTTGAGGTGATATTAGCCTTATATTATCAGAAATATTAAGGAATATTGCAGGAATAATCTGGGTTTATTGCCTATAGTAATATAGAATTAGAATTAGAATTAGAAACATTTTATTTAGAATGAGGGAGAACGTATTTACAAACCAATACAGAGTATGCATTTTGCGTTTTTTTACGACATTAACCCGGCCCGGAAGTCACTTGAAGTTTGAAGTTTTAATGAAAAAGTGGATTTCTTCAGTGTTGTTCGTGATAGTTCTCGAAACATTCAAAACGTTTAATATAAACGACAGTACATTTACTTGTCCATACATAAGTCAGAATTTCAAAATTCAACATGGCTGATTCAAAATGGCGGACATCAAAAAGCGAATTCTTACATTGTAAATTGGAATTTCACAAAAATTGATACATGTCAGTTATTAATGTCCGCGATTTTGACCCAGTCATATTGAATTATGCAATTCTGACTTCAAATTCGTATTCAGCGACCCCACAAAATATACGGAAGCGCACTGTCGTTTATATAGAACGTATGGATGGTAGATTTGCCCAATTCGATTGTTGAAATACATTGTTTCTACGTTTGAGCGGCCAAAGTGGACAAGCTGTTTTCAATCTTGTAATTTCGACCCTCAAACCTACTGAGTACATAGTTTCTCGAAAAATTTTACTTTTATTGATTAAAATCGCCTTTGTACAAAATCGTTCCACCGGTCCGCCCTTGCCGTATGCGCTAATGGGTTAATATGATTTAGACAAAGAAAAACCATGTACTATTTTGTAATCGGATATTTCAAGGCCTATAGTGAACAAATATGATGGAATTTTTTGCAACTTATTTTTTAAAAATCTTTCGGTTCTTTTGCCCTCTGAAGTCAGAAACTTGTCTGCCACATCAGAGGAGTTGCGAAATTCACCGTAAGATTATATTTCTTAGACATTGTATTTTACTTCTGTATAAAGGGCCTTTGGCCCGTTTAATGCAAATAAATAAATAAATAAATAAATAAACCGATGGAAAGTTTTTTCGAAAAATTATTTTTGTCATCAGACGAGCGAGAAAGATTTTTTCCATTAAAAATGGTGAGAACCTCTCTCTGGCGTTTCATCCCGGTCTGTATCAGCTGGAATCATCAGCAGGGCTTTGTGATACAGACCTGCCCTGTACGCCGTTGTTATATTTTTATTAGATCGTAAGTCATTTATACGAAGTAAACTGAATTTCGCTTATTGCGAAAATCCAGTACTCGTAATTGGAACATCAGAGAACTCACCAAGAACGTAGTATAGTACAAAGTACTACTCACTCGATAAGGTAGATGGAGGTTTTTATCGTCTGATGACAAATTTTTTCGAAATTAGATGACAGGGTGCGCCATACGCATATTTGTTCACTATAGGCATTGAAACATCTGATTACTTGATAGTAAAAAAGTGAGCATAAACTATTTATAGGTCATGTACTATTTTGTTTGCTACATTTTTCTGCATTTTCACATCAAATGCCTTGGTAATAAATATTAGAAAAAAAAATCGTGAATTTATTGAGTAATTTGACTGCAGTATTAGATTAATACATGTGAATATTAATATTGGGATATTACACGTTATATTCCTGTGATATTACGTAATCTTTCTACGTAATATTACAGAGATATTACGGCATTGCAATTATCCCGCTAACTATTAAGTGCGAACATATTGTAGTAAAGTAACATTACTCTAATATGATTGTGGTATGTCACTTGTAATAATACTGTAATATAACGTGCTGGGTGGGAAGTTATATATAATTACATTGACGTTTTTTATATTATATGTATAACTACACATCTGCAGTGAACATTTTGAAACTGTATAGTTTTAATGGTGGATAAGAAATTACAAAGGTCAAAGTATTTTTCAGCAGATCTCAAAACAGAGAAAATAAACAATTAAAATAATTAGTGTTTGAAGGAACAACAACAATGTCCTTTGAAAAACACTTTTGAAGTTTCGTATCCAAAAGTACTAAAACTTTAACAATAGCAAAATTATCATAACATTAATTGTCATAATTAATTAATATAAAAAATTATCCCCATCATTGGCATTTATTGGGAAAATAGTTTTGCGACTCTTTTACAGCTTAGTATGCTACTGGCACTAGTTGTTCGATGATCATCAAGAATAGAACGTGTAGAATTCTTATTATCACTTGATAAAAGTTCATAAAAAACTACTCGGAAAAAATGGATTTCGAAAATTTTATTGAAGCTTTGAAATTAGATTGGTAAAGTTGGGATGTAATGGCTTCAGTAAGATAAAATAATTTTTAAGAAACTGTAAGCCATATATTACAAAGCAAACTTAAAATTTGAAAAACAGTTAGGTGATTTTTCTTATCAATTAATACAATGATACGCAGAAAGGTGTTCAACCTGTTTCATTTAACCTTAACGTTATTTTCTATTATTATTTACCAATTTACATTGTGACGTTATAGAAATTTTCACTGAACATACTCCTCACTGCTAATCGCACATATTACATGAACAGTTTAAAATAATGCGTTACGAATCAATTTCCAGCCCATGGCGATTAAACAACCTATTGGTATCGACGCCTAGCGGATAGTGGCGTAGATTTGTAGTGATGAACGGTTAGTCAGGCAACTGTGAAATGAACGGCATTCCTAGCAATTCTTGAATGCCTCCACATCTTAGGTACCTTAAGTATTGTGTACACGCCAACGAAAAATAATGTTCTATTGACCAAAGTAATTTTCCAACCAAAATTAATTTTCTCCCTTTAATTGAAAATTATACATAATAATTAAAAACTATTATATTTCTAATTTTGAGGATTTTCATGCAAATTATATAATTTGACTATTTTCTAGCTTCATTTATTTGGTCCCCTCCCTTTGCGATTTACCTTCGCATCTCACTCTATTTATTCGTAATCTGTCTCTTTCCAACTCCATTGCTCTTCATCGGTCTTTGTTGACTGGTTTTGCTATCTTCGTCTTGGTCTCGTTCTTCAATGTTCCAACCACGTCCGCCTCCCTAGCGTTTCGATTCAAGCAGCACGACGGAGAAAGCCCATCTCCTCGACGACGACGGCCATCAGAAGGGACTCGTTACGGGTGTTCCACTATATATATATACGTAAATATCCAGGACGATAATGATCGGGTGGTTCCAACTACTTGTACTTTTTCATTTGTGTTTCGGATATTTTGTGCCATTCTCACAGGTGCGCTTAACAACGCTGTTCGCCCGTGATTGATCGTCACGCACGCCATCATGCTTAAGTGGTTGTGTTGAATAGAGTTGAACAAATTTTGATTTTTATTAATCAGAAAATTCGCGGTAAATATCTGTTACCTATATGCATAACCATCTAAATTTTTTAAATATATCAAGTGAAGGTTTTGTTGTTAACGTTTCACATATATTTACACTTTAATCCCTTCACTTCATGTTTTTCTTTTTAGTAATTTCAAATATTTTAATAATATCCACAATTTTGGAGTAAAAACTGATACTACTACTCGCCGTTATAGACTTTATTTTCATCCGAAATTTAATAATGAACAATCATTAATAGACTTGGTCCAAAATTAACTTTAACAATTTCATAACCATATCTGCATTAACGTCTTTAAAGATGTTAGTACGTGTCACTAATCTCTCCACTTTCGAAATTGCGTGAGGAAATCTTTTGTTAACGTCACTTTCGTTTTCTTTTGACGAACACCGAAATACGCGAGTCAATGGAACCATATACAAAAATCCCAGTAAAAGACCGGAACAGAACGGAAACGCGGGTAGCAATGAAACGCGCTCGTCCGAAGAAAGATACAAATACGTGGAACCGAAAGATCAAAGAGGTTCGAGAAATAAGTGAAAAAAGTAAAGTTCGCGAAAATAAGCTGTAAGGGGATACGACGAAAGAGATGGAGTTAAATTGAAAAATGAAAAAGATTCGAGGTGAGATATAGTTGCCGAACTAATGAGAGGGAGCGCGAAAGAAATGACGAATCGGGCGATGAAAAAGATGGAGAGTAGGTGTGAAAGGAGGAACGGAGATAAACGAGGAATATAGCTGTGATGAAATAAATGAGGTCGAAAAAAAAGATAAAAGAGAAAGGAAATGAATAGTTGTAGTGAAAGAGTGAGAGAGAGGGATAGATATGAAAAAACAAAGAGAAAGAGAGAGGGAGGTTGAAAAAAGATGGAGTGAAAAGAGAGAGAAGGACAGTGAAAGGAGAGAGAGAGGAAAAGTGAAAAGAGAGAAAGAGAGGGGGAGGAGAGAGACGGAGAGAGACAGTTAGATGGAGAGATAAATATAGAGGTAGACAAAAATCTGGTTTTATTCATCGTTCGGTTTATTTAATATTTTAGAGAATCTCTAGAGTTTATTGTCAGCAACTACGGAATAAAATATTTAACTGCAAAAAATATCAATTTGTGCGTGGAAAACGACGTGATTGTGGATTTCCCTGCCCAGAAATTAGTTTCGATACTTTATTGGTAAGCCCAACAATTTTTTGGACCATAGTAGAAGAGAAAGGATAAGGCAACTACTTTCTTCGCGAGTCCAAACAATTCGTTGTTCCATGTGGATATATATGAATGGCGTTAATTAATCTCTTGATAATAGGTATTCTATAGACAACTAGATGTAATTAAATAGGATTCTGATAGTAATTCTAGGTATTGTTGGTACGTGAGGTTCTTTGACTGAGAAATAACGCTGATTAAATCGATACCAGTGAATGGTCGACGGCACTGTTATATAGTTTATTGATTGTTTTATTTTAGAAACATGACTCATAAATATGATAAATCATACTTAGAATTAGTAGAAAAGTTATCTTTCAAAAATTAAAATAAAATCTTCTTACTGCAGAAACTGAGCTGAAGTTGACGTACTCATTTCCGGAAAGGCTTAAGAGAACTGGAGAAAAGAGAGATGAAGAGTGGCATATAATATGTCAAAAAAGTGGGCTAAATTAGGTGATAAATGTGGTCAAAAACTAAGTGAAAGGTGCATATACATATAACAAGGGCGACAAGTAACAAAGAAACTCAGGAAGGGCCTGCTGTGACATCACGACCAGAACGCGACTGGGGAGAATGGGAGAGCGGCGCTCCCCTTCTTTTGGTAAATATAACGAAACGAGAGGGGAAGGCGAGGAACCTAGTGGGTAAATATATAAATATACCTACTCTACTGTATATCAATAAAATTAAAGACTATAGTTGATGGTACTACTTAAACGTAATTTATTTGTTCTTTTTGATACTCAGCACTTTCCAGAAAAGTTCAATCTAAAAGAGATATCAGTACCGTTAAAATATCTGTGTGATGATTAGATGCTATTTTTATGTCCACCATCTTGAATTTTACTCGTTTTCCAGATCAAAATAGTGATTCAACATTTGGTTTGTAATAAATTTGTTTACATTTTCATACAAATTTTAAGTTCTCCTGATCGTTAAAGGTTAACGAATAAATGAAAGGGAAAGTAAAATCTTTCCAATCGAGAAATAATTCTAGCGCACGTCCAAAAAACAGAAACAAACACAAAAATAAATTTCATACAGAAAAAGAGAGAAAATTTTAGAAAAAGTGAAAAGTACGGATAATCAGAATCACGATGTTGAAAAATTTAAAATCGAGAGGGGCCGAGGTGGGGGGGGGTATAGCAGTGGTAAATGGGGGAATAATGAAAGGAAGAAATAAGACAAGTAATGAACGAGGAGCCACGTAGAGCAGTAGAAAGAGATAAAAATAAGGGAAGGTTAGGAGTGTGCGGGAAAAGGACAGAACGATACGCAGAAGGAGCGAAGCGAGAGTAATAAAAAAAAAGTAAGAAAAGGGGCAGAGACGAGAGTCGTCGAGAGAGAAAGAGAAAGAGATAAATAGAGGATGAGAGGGTGTTAGAGAGAGAGCGAGGGGAGAAAAGGAAAGATACGATCGGCGAACCGCGTTGCGCGCGTGATAAATAACCAGGAGTGGCTCTCTCTCTCACTCTCTCTCCATCTCTGTCTTTTTTTATCTTTCCTGGTCTCTATTGTGCTAGGAAGATCCCACGGTTCTACAGGGCGCTTCAACATTCGCGACTTTTCGCCTCTTCCTACTTAACTTGACTCCCTTTGCTCATTTGCTTCACGCGCTTACGTAATGCCTCTGGAATATGTATGACCCGAATTGAAACGCTTTCCTCCTTATGCGTATATATGATTTTTTTGGTTTGTCTACTCGGTTTTCGAAAATTATGTGAATCAAGTTTGGAATTGTGTGTTGGAAAAGTTATGTTATTTTCGGGACATGTTTGTGAATTTGTTTGTTTGTTTTGTTATTTATATTTTTGTTTGTTACCTCGTCAAATTTAGGTTGTGTCTTAATGTATCATCCTAATATGTATTCATTTCGATATTTTTGTGTCTGAGAATGGTTGTTTTTCGATATCATAATTTTCATCGCTATAGGACTTTCCGATATATCATCTTTATAAAAATCATCTTTTTTTTATATTTGTTATTTTTGACTTGATTTTCAACTGCATTAATTGTTTCTTTCAGTCGTTATTTAATGTCCTATTGTTGTTGATTTTGTTATTACATCGTTACTTGTCGATAATTGCACTGCTGTTACCCTGGTAAAGATTTGGCTGGTTGAAGTAGCCATTATCCTACTATACGGTAGAATCTCGGTAGAAATATACACGAATCTAGATGAAAACCTGCTATAGACCACTAGCATGTATTTAGAGTTTCATAAAGCAATAGTTACAAACTGAAAATATCTTACTAAAATTATCAAACTGAAGCTTTGATCTTTACAACAGCTTTGTAAACAATCACGACAGCGTATGCAGGCGAATCAGCTGAGAGCAAGCCGCCATATTGGGCGTTTGATCGAGAGGTATTCGAGATTCTCGATTCGAGCCGAGGTCGATAAGTTGTAGGAACTTGTCGCACTCGTATTAAACTATATTAGATGTCTCAATGTCTCGCGTCTCGGTAGATTTACGCTAGAATTCATGTAATTTTTAGTAGGATTTCTACCCATCTTGTAAAGCTAGTTTCTATAGTCAAATCATCAAAATCTAGGATAATTCTGGGCAGATTCTCGTGACCATCTCTACCAGGATATTTCTGTCGTTATTTTTTGTGGTATTGTTATGTTTGTTATTTTTGTCACGTGGTAGTGAATTTCGTTGTATGCCATTATTTTGGTTATTTTGTTAGTACTAAGATTGGTGTTGTGTTATTTATTATTTTGTGTTCTCTTCTCAAATTTAGCTTGTACCTTAATGTACTATCTTAATAGAGTATTCTTTGTATATTTTTATGTTTAGTATTGTTACCCATTGTATCATAATTTTCATTTCTATGGGACTTTTCTATATATCTTCCATATAAAAATAAATTTTTTTCTACGTATTTGTTATTTTTTACCATATTTTCAATTTCGGTAATGGTTTATTTCTTTTTAGATTTGGTTACTTTTTAGTAATTATGTTACTTCATTTCTGTTTTTATATTGTTGTTAATTTTGTTAATTATATTTCTTGGTTGTGAATTTGTTTCTTGGTTGTGAATTTGTTTCTTTGTCGTTATTTGGATTATTTTGTTAGTACTAGGATTGCGACCGGGTAAAACCGACAAATCAAAAAGCCGAGAAGTAAAAAACCGACAGTCAAAAAGCCGACAGTAATTTTTTTGAAGTATCAATTTTTTGCCCTGTCGGCATTTTCATTTGTCGATTTTTAGACCCGTATCCCACATTTTTTGATGTATCGGTTTTCCGCTTGATTTTTAACTTGTTGGTTTTTTGACCCGCACCCTTCAATTTCGTTAATGGTTTCATTCAGTTGTTATATAATGTCCTATTGTTGTTGCTTTTGTTACGCCATCGTTACTTGTCACTTATTATACCGCTTCATTTCTGTCGTTATTTGTTATGGTATGGTTGTTATGTTTGTTATTTTTATCCCATGCGGTGTTGTTGTTTATCGTTATATTTGATACTTCATTCATTTGTATTTCCTGTCGTGATTTATGTTTTAGCAGTGCAGTGTCGTAAATCTTTGTTTTGGTACGTCTCTGCCTTATTTTGATATACTGTTATTTCGTGTAATCCCAAGTTATTGTTTATCTTCTGATCTTATTTTCCACTTTATGTAATATCATTTTTTTGTATTTTTTTTCAATCTTGCGAATCGAGTATAGAAAAAATGGGATTTTCTTGTGTTTTTTTGTGATATGGTTCTGAATTTTATTGTCTGTCTGTTGCATTTTATATTAGATTGCTTTCAATTTGTTTATTGTTATTTGTGTTACATATTTATTACATACAATGGCTTTGTTGTCATTTTGAATATTTTGTTTTGTCAACGTTATTTTGTCGTATTATTTTTTTCTTTAGGTATATATTATGCTTTTTAAAATTTTGCGAGTCAAGAGTGTGAAAAGAGAAATGTTATTTCTGTCCCATTTTTGTCGTTTATGACTGCATTCATTTACGTTTTGTGTTGTTTCATTCGATTATTTGTATTACATTGTTATTACTGCAATTACTTTACTGTTATTTCTCTAAGTTACTTGGAGATATTGTTAGTTAGATTAAATTAGTTTTTACTCTGTGACTTATTTCGCCATTTGTTTTTTTTTCGTTTATGCTGTTTGAAGTAAAATTTGGAAAGTTATCAGTCGCGATGTTAATTTCCAGTCGTTATTTTAATGACGTTAATTTACGTTATTTTTCATTTTTCGACCTTATTGGCATTATTGTCTTTATTTTGTTTTCATTTTCCATTTTGCTCAGTAAAAGGCTTAATTTCAGTCTAAAATTGAGCTAATTTTCTTAAATTAAGTCAATATTTGCGCTTTAATCCTTTTGGAAACTTACTTTTACTCAATATTCAGGTTCGAAATAAGAATTCTCTAACTTAGGTGTAACAAGCTCGAAAAAATTTTCTTATCTCCACTAAAATTAAACTTTGCTGTCTGAAAGTAAGACTTTCGCAAGTCACAAAGCGCAAATATTTATTTAATTTAAGAAAATTACCTCAATTTTAGACTGAAATTAAGCCTTTTACAGTGCTTAATTTGAGATGCAACAATTTTAAGACTGTTTTTCTATGCTCTATATTATTACCGCAAATTGGTTTTCGCCGTAATTTTTGTTTTACGGTATGATATTTCTTGAATAATTATCTCAAGTAAATCATTTATTCTCGATATCAATTGCATTATATTATTGTACTATATTACTCGTTATTTTTGTAGTCATTACAGTGTTGCGGCGTTACTTGTTATTCTAACACCTTTTTTATATTGGTTTTTGTTTATATAAATTCTTTTTAAAGACTTCTTCAGTTTTTCAAAATTTGCATTCCTCCATCCATTTGAAGAACTTTTTGTTCAGCAACCTTTTTTCCGAACCTTTTTAACAAAAACTCCTTAACCTTTCGCTGAATTTTTTGAGTTTTAATCGCCATTTTGAATACTTTCGCCTTTATTTTCAAAATGTTGCAATGCTAATTTCAATATGCACATTTTAAACTTCCAGTCTCGAGGATACTATTTCTTTACTTCAAACAAGAATTCTGAGATCATTTCAATGTAAAGAAACGATATAAAGAAAAGAACAATTTGAAAAATGCATGTTTTTTGGGGGAAATAATCGTATTGGTGAAAGATTCTGAAGGTTTAGTTTCAAATTCTCATTTTACGTCAGATTTAACTGCTAGGTCAATTTTTAGACCCTGTTTTTACACAAAACACAACCGTTGAAAATTATAGCGAAAAAAATGTCCCTTCTGGCAATCAATATTGTTTCTGTACTTTAATGTACTTACTTTTCATCACTATCGCTGCTGTCCATATCATCGTTATTTCATGTCTTATTGTTACTATTTTTGATTAATGCCTTTACTTCCCACAATTATATTTTTCATGCCTGTTGTTATTTGATGTTATTTTACTCAGGTTAAGAAAATGGGGCTAACCCGCAAAGACCGCACTGCACTTTTCGAAGGTTTTTGATACTCTGAATCACGGCCTGCACGTAGAATTGATATATAACGCCATGATTTTAAGATATCCTAACCTAAATATGCAAAAAAAACGTCGATTTGAACGTCAACAATTTAAATATAAACGCCTTTTGACAAATTTTATCTCCACGGTTTCTAACGTAAAATTTTATTCTCTTTCAGAATCTTTTAATAAAATTTTGATAAAATGAACCGCAAAAACGTTATACACGTTTTTTTGGTAAAAAAACATGGATTTTACATTTTCTTTTTTTATTAAAACATTACTTTCACCACGAAATGGCGTTAGAAAACTTGTCTATGGTGAAAATATCGCGTCCGTCGAGTAATATATACCGTGAGCCAATTTGTATTCAAGATCTCGTCTTCAAAAATTGCACCTGGAAGCTCAGAATTCCTTCTAAAACATAACAAATTTTGTTCTTGATTTTTCAAAAAATCAAAAAATTGAAATGTTGAAAAAAGTTATTTGAAAAATCTGAAAAAAATTTGAGGAGATTCTTCAACCAATTCTAAGACATTTTTGTTATACGGGAATTTTCTCTAAAGTCTATAGTTTTCATGAAAATAGATTATTAAACTTTTCTTGATTTCAAAACTGCTGATTTATTTTCACGAAAACTATAGACTCTAGAAAAAATTTCCTTACAACAAAAATGTCTTAGAATTTGTTGGTAAAGCTTATCAAATTTTTTCAGAATTTTTAAACGACTTTTTTCAAAATTTCGATGTTTCGAACTTTTGAAAAATCAGAAAGTGTATGAATTCACACTGATAAAATTTGAGAGTATTCTTTAACTCATTCCAAAGCGTTATTGTTCTTGGAAAATGTTCTGTTAAGTCGATAGTTTAAAAAAAATGATTTGTTAAGGTTTAAAAGGAATTTTGAGCTTCCAGGCGCCATTTTGGAAGACGCCATCTTGAATACAAATTGGTACACGGTACATATTAATCCTAAGGGTCCACGGATGCCATATTTTCACCATAGACATGTTTCCCAAACGCCATATCGTGGTGAAAGTGATGTTTCAATAAAAAAGAAAGTGTAAAAAACAATTTTACAAAAAAACGTGTCTAACTTTTTTGCGGTTCATTTTATCAAAATTTTATTAAAAGATTCTAGAAGAGAATAAAATTTTACGTTAGAAACCGTGGAGATATAAATTTTCCAAATGCGTTTATATACAAATTATCGACGGACAAATCGGTGTTGAAAATACGTCCCTCCCGTCCTTAAAGGGTTAAAGTGCTTTTCGCCAGTTTTATAACGCCTTTTTAGTCATTCCGTTTGGATTTTTTTTTTCATCGAGTGGTGGATGTTTTTGATTTTCGATTTTATTTACTTTTAGGTTAGGATCTTAAAATCTTGACGTGATAGAACAATTCGGGGGATAGATTTGGATTCAGCTTAATAACAACCTTCGGAAAAGTATAGACCAGTTTCTGGGTTTTGTTTGCCTGAGTTATTGCCTAAGTAATTTTCTGAAAGATTGTACATTTTTCGGGTGCACCTGAAACATCTGGCATTCAAAAACCAGACATTTCAAAATGCACAAGTATATTGAAAGTGTGTGTTTTGACATGTCTGGTTTTTGAATGTATTTTTTTTTCTGGTTTCTGAATGTTGGGTTTTTGCATGTCGGGATTTTGAGATGCTCCCCATCTTCCTAAACTTTCGATTTTAATTTCAATTTAAAAAATATAATATTCTAATATCTGAACTACAACGTCCTCTACCTGGACCAACGCATTCACTGTCGAAAAATGGGATAATAGTAAAAAATGGAGGTGAAAAAAGCTTACGACCGATCTCTTCGATCGTCGCACAACCGTAGATTTCACCCGGGAATTTTCCGCATTGACGCGCAAATCGTGGGCACAAATCCGGCGGTGCGTCCGCAGGTTTTGCGTACGCCTCTATCTATATAGCCACGGCAGCGCCACCCCCGCCACCGGTGGCGAAGTAACCGCGTCGCGGATATTCCATGCGGCTCGTGGCGTGGTAGCGGCGGCGATGCCCGATGGGGCGCCCGCATATGGGGGATGGGGCGAATGAACGAACGACAGAAACCGACCGTACTCGGGAGTGAAAAAAGACAGAGAAGGAATGAGAGAGAGGGAACGAGACAGAGGGGAGAATGAGAGGCGGCGTGGCGCGGCACCATTTATCGCTCGGCCTCGAGGCACCGTGGCGTGCTTTGCCGTGAAACGGTGCCGCCGCGCCATTCCGTGTCTATATATACACGTATACACGCGTGTGAATGCGCGTGTCTACGCGGGTGTATACGAGCGCCTACGCGAGTCCTCGCACGCACACGAAGGCCGCGCGGCAACATACACGTACGCCAGCCGCGTGCAGGAACGAGGCTATTACGCGGGCGCGCATAACGCGACGTCTCTCCGCGATTAAGAACGGACACGAGGGAGCGAGCGGAGGCGCGACGGGAGGCGACCGAACAAAGGTAAAAAAGAATAAAGCCCGATAGACGTGCACGGAGATACAGAGAGGTTGGGGTGGGGAGCATGACGTATAGGTGTACGGAAATATAAAATAGGAATGAAGAGAACGACGCAAGACGGAGAAATATTGGACATCGTGCGGTACGAGAGAGAAAATCGGTATTGGAGAGAGATGGCGAAAGGTCAGAGGAAGCGATGATGTAGATATTCCTAGAGGGCAAAAAGTCCGAAAAGTTTTACGTACACGAATACGGGGGAAAAAAGTTTGCGGTTGGCAAGTGAGCGTTCGAAAACCTAATTGAATCCATGATTAGCGATGGTAATTGGAACTTTTCGGGTGCGGATCGAAAAAGCGACAAATAAAAAAACCGATAGTCAGAAAACCGACACTTCAAAATAACTGACCGCTTGGCGACGGGTCGGGTGCGGGTCCAAAAACGGACAAATTAAAAAGCCAACTGGTTAAAAAAAGCCGACAGTCATAAAGGCGACATTCAAAAAGCCGAAAAATACAAAAATAGCATGGATAAGCGGACACTCAATTTTTGAATATCGGTCGGAACTGTCGGCTTTATGACTGTTGGTTTTCTGACCTCTCGGCTTTTTGATTTGTCGGGTTTTCGACTCGTACCCCAAAAAAAATGATGTATCGCAATTTTCGACATGTTTTAGATCTTTTGCATATGGTTTATTATGGTTATTTTTGTTCGGAAATTTTTAATATTTTTGTACTTAGTTAATATTTATAGACACATTTAATTCGATTTGACATGTTGTGTCTGAAGTGTTTACATTCGTTGTATGGAGTGTGAGTAGAAACACTGACAAATGAAAAAGCCGACAAGCCAAAAACCCGACAGTCAAAAAACAGACAATTCAAAAAATGTCCGCTTCTTAATGTGTCTATTTTTTGTGTGTAGGATTTTTTACTGTAGGCTTTTTTGATTTGTCGGCTTTTAGAGCTGTCGGGTTTTCGACCGGCACCCATAAATGCCACATATCGGGCATTTTAGACACGTTTTAAGTATGTAGCATATATGTATTAAGTTATTTATAATTATTTTCTCAAACTTTCGACATTTTAAATTATGGTTAGTAAATACTTAGTGTACACTATTAATATCTGATTACATATATTTGACACGTTATGTCTAGATGTATTTACATTTGTGGGCACGTCACACAGTGGAGAATAAGTCTTTTTTTTACGTTCACGGAGTTCCTCTGGTCTCAATTTTCAGCTGATTTTATAATTTCTTTTTTTCTCCTGAAGCTCTTTAAATTTCAAAGACGACTATCAGGACGTATTTTATCAATTTCATCTACACAAAATGGCGCCCAAAAACTGAAAACTGAAAACTGAACTCAAGTACCCCCAAACTTTTTAAACATTGACTTGATTTACTTGAGTCTTAGCATCTAGGAGTATTAAAGTCGTTTATTGCGAATTTAATGTTAAATATTCAAAATTCCAAATGGCGGATCCAATATGGAGGAATAATTTTAGAAAGTTTTTGTGATTTTTATGAAACTTGACAGAAAAATTGGACACATTTTGGATTTGTGTAGAACATGGTATCTAGGGATTTCTGATATTGTTAATTACGAATCAGAATTTTTGAATTGTAGAAATGTGACTTCAGATTCGCAAGATCACCAACCAACAAAAATGCTAAATATCAAGTCTCGAAAAAATAAAAATAACATTTTTCAAAACAGTCGTCTTTGACATTTAAAGAGCTTCAAGATAAAAAAGAAATAATAAAATAGGCTAAAAATGGAGGCCTGTGGGACTCCGTGAACAAAAAATTTATTTCCCACTGTGCGACATTACTAGAAACTATTTTTATTTGTTCTAATTTGTTTGTAATCTTGATATGCCACAATGTTCTCAAACTTTCAATCTGTTTAATTGTCCCTATAACGACAAAATGTACATAACTTTAACGCGAAGTTTGACAGTACTTTTTAGTAAAATAAGTCCAAGTAAACAATTTTGGAACTGACATTTTCTATTGTCTAACCTCTGCTCTTTCGAATAGTGTTTCGAAAAATGCTGCAATGTTAAAAGTAGGAAAATCATGAACATTCATTTTAAAAAAATCTGGAATTTTTTTATTTTTTCTCACTCATCGCTATTTTTTATCATTTTCCATATTGGAATACTTCAGATATTTATAAATATCTCGTCAAAAATGTTTGTTCCAGAAGTATTATAAACGGTTATATTTCAATATGGCGGCTCAAAAATGCCCACTACAGTCGAATTTTTTTTAGAGCTATTCTACAATGACACAGAACGTTGACGTCTAATCAAATGTCAAAAAATGAGAGGTTACATATGTCAAATGTACCCGTTTCGTAACGTTATGTGCCATTCTAGTTGAATCCAAATCTGATGCTAATTTTAAAAAATTCAAAATGTCGGATATAGAACCCGGAATCAGCGACCCCAAAAACCACCAAGCACCAAGAATGAAGTGATTTCGTTTGAGTTCAGTTAACGTATGCCATTTTGAATCACGCATGTTGAAGTTTTGAAAACTAAATTCAATTTGGAGTTAGCGGCCCAAAAAAATTGGGAACCAAGTTTGAAGTGATTTCATTCCGGCCAGTCGACTGCGAATACGCGCAACTACGATTTTGAAAAAAAAGCAATTTTTAAGCCTCTATTTCGCAATTTTTTGCTTCAGTTTTATCTGCTAGCTCAAAATTTTTGACGCGATATTTATAAATATCTGAGATATTCTAATGCGGAAAATGATAAAAAAAACGATAAGTGAAACGAATCCTACTAAAATGCTGATTATTCTTAAATAAATGCTCGAAATTTTTTTTTATTTTTAAATTTGCGGCATTTTTATGAGCAGGGTTTGATGCATAAAAAGTTCCAAATTTCAAAATTTTCATTCATTCCAATATTTCATTTACTCCGCTTTACTACTAAAAAGGAGTTTGAAACTTAATGTTATATTTATGTTCATTTGGTGCTTAAAGAGTTAAGTCGTTTTTCTCTACGTCAAATACACATTATATTTATTTAGTGTATGGTTCAGTATAATTATTTCCATTTGTAACCTGTTGTCAATTTTCATTATTGTTAAATTATATTTTATAAACATGTTTACATTCCAATGATATTAGAAGTATTGCGTCAAGATGTGTTTACATTTTTTCGTCTGTTTTTGTAAGAATATTTCTGTTCGTTTTATATTACGCGTATTTTGAGTAAGTTTTGCGAAGCGAGCGTTCGAAAACATAATTGATGAAATCAAGATTAGCGGCAAGTTCACAAATTGTTGATGTTTTTAGTTATATTACTTTTTATTTTGTATACATGTTTACTTTCTGTGAGCATTTGACACGTTATGCATAGATGTGTTTGCATATGCATGTGGCTCTTTGTCTTAACTATTTATGTTTGTGTTCTATTAGGTACGTGTTAAAAATGATTGTTATCATAATCATTTTCGATATTTTTAATTGTCATAGCATTCTGTATTCTCTGCACCCGTTTACTTTCCACGCCATTTGACATATTTTCTACGGTTGCGTTTAGAGTTTCCCACATTTATAATTTTCTTAAATGTCACTTTTTATGTTCTTCATATATCTTTAACATTATTCAACAGGCTAGTACCACAAATATTTATATTCGTGAACTTTTGACATTGCTCCTTTCCAGATCAAACCATATTCTTTTATTATCTGCATATCTTTACTTGTCACTGACTTTGACCCAATTACTATCCTTTTGTTGTACACGTTTACTTCTTGTGTAGTTTCGACATATTGCGTCTAGTAATCTTTTGGCTGTGTATATTAGTTTAATTTTTTACGCAGTTGACAAAACTGTACACGATTCTCACATCCATGGATTTTTAATTATGGCATCATCACGATGTATGGCTACGTTACAACATTTTTAGTTTCTCTAATTAGTAATATTCTAGGTGCTCGAACGTTCCATACAAATTATTGTTGCCTGTTATCTGTGTATACATTTAATTTTCACGAATATTAAACACAGATAATTTACAGATAATCCTGTTATGTCTATCACTATTAGACTAGTTGCTCTATCATAAATACCTATGTCGTTTTAAGTTATTCGTTTTCAGAAATACTGAAAATTAAACACTTATGGTTGGAATTAGTACTTTTAGTAGTCTACAGTTTTTGAAAATTAATTGAAAACGTTTACTTCCTTTTGCATTAGACACGTTGCGCATGGAGAGATTTATATTAATACACTGTATATAAATGGAATCGTAAAATTGTCTTTTTTAATGATGAATACGTGATGATTTTAGATATTTTGAATGTGATTTTAAATGAAACTTTCGACATTTTTAATTGGTCTTACAATTAGTTTAAATTTTGTGTATACAAAATTACTTTCCAAATGCATTTGACATGTTGTGTCTCGATGTATTTACATTTGTTTTTTCGTGATTTTTTCTCGATTTCGATAAACATTTCACCAAAGATTCATAGTTTGGAGGTAAAACATTTTTAGAAAATTCCAAACCTTATCATATTACTATTTAATGGAAATTGTACGTGAAAGACAAGTGGCCGAAACGTAGAAAATACATTTTTTTTGTAAGAAAAGTGTTTTTTTTTTGAAAGACTGACATAATTATATTATATATTTTAATATACAGTCGAAGAAACCACACATCATTTAAATTTATTCAGTAATTTTTTATAGTTTTCTTATATATTTTGAATAGTTTGACACTTATATGACGCGATTCGCATAGATATTTTTGGGCATATGTCCCTTTGTCATTAATATTTTTATTTCTTACAGCCATTCGAACGTTTGTCTCATTTACGCGTCTTATTTCCCCGGGGAAAAAGTTTTGAAAGACTAGCTTTTCTAAATCTCTAAATGATAAATAAAACACTACAATAAATGTTCGCCAATTTTAATAAATATAACTAAAAAATATTGTTGTACTTTGAGAAAGTTTTTACTTGGGAGTATATAAGTAAATATTTATTTAAATTTAAAACATTTTTTTCTGTAACAATTTCAGTAATGTTGTAAAATCATAAAAAATGTTCGTTAAATGCATTTAAAACATTAATGTCTAATAAACATTATTTTTCCAGGTTAAAATAGAAAATTTGTCATTTTTTGAAACATTTCTTTCCAGGTACTCTATTTTTGCACGCAGTTTCGTTTCTCTTTGATATTTCCGCTTCTATATATAAAACTTTTCACTCTCGATTTACTTCGGTTTTCTTTGGGTGTTACAGATTTCACGTTCAATTCTCGCTCGTTTGGATAATATTTCCTCGTGTTGTTTTTTTAATTTTATAAAGTGCTACACTGATCCATTTAAATATAAATACACGGCTATTTTTGTAACATATGTAATTCAAATAAAATATATTTTTCACGAAATTGAAGTAAAAACCGGAATATTATAAATAATACACGATACTAATAGTTAACTATTCATGTGCAACATTCATCGTGATTGAAAATTGAATAGCAACGAATTTTATAGGTTAAAATTAACATTCGCTTGGAAAAATGATTTATTTGTCATGTCGAAGGCTTCGTTAAAAATGGCGAAATATACAGTCTGTTTCCAATCAATTTGTTATCTTTTATCTGGTTCTAATAAAGTCAGTTTGTATCATTATTGCTTGGAAAACATTATAGAGGGCGACATCAACCGACAATTCAGTTTCTTTTTTTCAACCGTTTGTCAGAGAATTTATCAATATATTTTACAATATTCATCTAATAGCAAAAATCACCGCTAGGAGGCGAGAACCCCGAAATCCATATCCACATCTAAAGTAGCTCATTGATTTATACAATTAGATTTGCTGTAGTAACAAATTGAACCTACAGTACAATCGACCCGCATAGCAGAAAAATATCACAGACATCATCACGTTATTTCATTTGAGACGTTGATATTCTGTCAATCTTTTTTGCAGAACGTCTTATGTCCGCAAATTGTACACTCCCCATCACATACACGGATAAGAAAGTTAAGTTTGGGATGTAGCAAAACATTTCCAATACATCTCAAAAATATTCTGAGAAGATTATATATAGAATATTTCAAATGGAATGTTATTCGAATATCTCATTTGAAACATTTTGCACTTGCGATATTTCAATTGTAACTCTGTGGCATTCTGGGTATATTCTGGAGATTTTATTGCTATGTATCCAATCAGATACTGATTTGTCCTCGGATTTTCATCGGCTTGATGCCTTTTTGGATGAAGATCATATTTGAAGAGATCAATAATCTTTACACGTAAATTTACAAATAGGCTTTAAAGAAATTAGAACAAAAATTTCATAAAGTTTAAAAATACTGGCATTCCAAAAACATTATTTCTACTTTAGGAATAGCAGCGAACCTCATGACAATCCTTACATAACCTTGCTACAAGGTTTTCTAAGACACTTAAATATCTTATTCTATGCTTCTCAAAGCGTGCATGCCAAAGACACAAAGTTAGAATTAAACAAAAGGATTAATATTATTTAATTACACGTAACATCACTTAAAGACTGATAATTACTCTACGAAGTACTAAAAAGCTCCCTAGATAGTAAGGCGTAAGTCTCACGATATCCTCATGTTTGATATCTCAATTGTGAGTGCTTATGTGAATGCATATGAGAGTTCAGAAATGAGTAAAATCGGGGGTGGACTGCGCATGCTCAAAAAATTTCCACTTCTACGCATATATGAGAATTTTGTGATACTTGTATTAATTGGCTGATAGTCTTGATGGATAACCAATCGGCGTCGAGGGAATGCCTGTAAAGAAATGTATGCGCAAATTGATTAATAAGGCAAAACTGATACGTTAGTGACAATCGGCATCTGATTGGATGACACAAATAGCACTCACATGGAGCACAGACATGCTCTTTAATCTCATTTGTGAGTTCCATTATGCACCTTATGTGAACTCACGATGTTATATGGGTTCAAATTATGTGTCTCTGCTGATTGGAGTAAAATTATAAGCACGTTGTTACTTGACCTTCACGGTCTCCCCTATATAGTATTTTTAAATGTCAAAAGGTACCAAATCGTATTTTTTTTATATTTGATTTAGTATTTTGAAGTAAAATTCGTGTATAAAACATGCTGGTATTCACATTGTGATATTTAACATCTAACGACATCTGCCAATCGGAATATTCATGAGACACCTCTGTTATGAAACCATGGGGTTGTAAATTTTCTGCGGCATATTTTTAATTCAGACAATCGGAACTATTCTGACGAAAGAAAAAAGGACTGAAATAGTAAAATGACAAAAAAATGGACTGCATGAAAAAAAAGCTCGCTGCTTCCCAATAGCGTAGAGGTGGATTTTGAGAGAAATGCTGGAAGCATGATGGATGTCGCTCGTTTTTCGTTCGTCCCAGCCACAGCACGGCTAGCTGCAGCTACCATAGCTATAAGTAGAAAACGCTTTCTTCCACACCCCCTGCGTTAGCGGAGCTTTTCGCTGATCCTGGAAGCACGAGCCGCTGGAAGTCGTCCATGGGCGAATGCTTCGCTATTCGTCTCCCTTCCACCTCTGACCTCCTTGCTCACTCCCTCTCTCTTCATATACGTATAACTATCCCTCTCACTCTCCCTTCCGGAAGAGTGCTTTCGCCAACTCGTTCCTGCATCTTCTTTTTTATTTTTCGCTTCTTCTTGTCAAAATCCTTATATATTTATTTCGAATTTTGCATGCTTCATTTTGGCAGAGGTTTTTGTAAAAAAATCGGCAGTTTTTGAACTCCATGTATCTTAGATTGTCGTGTCTTAAATGCAGTGGAGAAATTTCAATTCTAAACCAATTTGACTAAAATTTATCATGCGTGTCATTACCGACATCATCAGGAATAACAATGTATATTTCTTAATGGAATGTTTTTGAAAATTGGCTTTCATGTTAAAAATATTGATTTCATCAACACTGTGCACCTAGAAAAAAAGAAAGAAGAACCTAAAAGAAGTAGGTTTGAGATTCGGGGCAGTTATACTGTCCAGGTCCCTAATTAACAATTTTCATTTAAATGAAACGTCCATTTTAAATAATTATATTGTTTTAGGATTTTGAATTACTATTTTCAAATTCCAGGTTTTTAATGAAAGAACTCAAAGGCTGACAAATTTCTCCACTGCATTTAAAAGATAATCCCAAGTTAGCTTTTTTATTTATGGAAGCTTTTTTTCTGCTTAAATACGCCATATTGGTTCCACCATTTTGAATTTCTCATTTTTGAGCTCAGATTCACAATCAGCAATCCCGAATACTATAAGAAGGTAACAATTGAACAAATTATTTAAATAGAAAAATATGTCTGTATCGGCATTTCAGCATTGCTTAAAAGATGACACACATAGCTCCATCTATTACATATTAACCTATATAAAAACATATAAAAATTTCAAGAATGTGCGGAGTAAGGAAGATTTTTGCACTTTTGTGACGTAGAATTTAAAGGTTTCTAAGATTTGACCATATATCTCTCGATTCGTTTATTACAAATTTCAACTCAGAATTTCTAAATTCAAGATGTCATATCCAATATGGCGGACACAGAATATATTCATCGATTACAATGAATTTCAATATTTGTACAATCTTTTCGTTGCTGATTACAAATTTTTTTTCAGATTTTTAACATTTAAAATGGCGGCGCTAAAATGGCGAACAATGTATCCAAATTTATAAATTACATAAATAAAAAAAATATTATCGTACTTAAACAAAATTGCCAAACCTAATGTGTATTACGATTTTCATCTACAACGGACTGTTTTCCATGGCAAAAATGTTTAATTTAATGTAATAATAAATGTATAACTTTCTACAATTAGTGAAGTATTATTGAATGATAATAACTCGAAGAACTGAACTGAATGAAATTCACAAGAGATATTTTAGTCTATAATATTAGAATACGATAATTATTCCATTGACATTTAAAATTTTATAGATGTCAGCCACCATTTTATTGCCACCATTTTTATTTTAAAAATTCGATAGTTTGTAAACACATTAATCATCAAAGAAATAAGTGTGTTGGATAATTTCGTGAATAGAAGGGTCAATTTGTCAAAAATGCCATTTTTATTATTTCATTAAAAATTTCATGTCAAGTCTTTTTACGCAATAAAATTTTTATCAAATTTGTGCTTTTTAAAAAATCTATATAAAAAAGATTTTGGAGTATTTATTTAAGATTAATTGTTTCGTCCATTGTGCGTACTGAAAAGGTTAGAAGTTTCGTTTCGTTACTACGAAAAACTGTGAGAAGCGGGTTTAACAATTTCTGTAGTTAGCGAGACTGTTTAAAATTTCTAGCAGTAACAAACTTTACTGTATTGGATTTTCTACTTTTTTTCACTACTTTTATGTCGTTGGTGCAATTAACAATTTTGTTTACGTAAGAATCTGCGTTTTTAACCATATTTCTTGAATTCTTCTATAATAAAAAAGAATTTTATTTCAAAAATTGCAGTAATATTTCAATTGTCTTTTGCAGGAGCAAATATTTTGCAAAGAGTTTTAGAAACACTTTCTTTTAGGCGTCCAAAAAATACGAAATATGACTATAAAAAAATCAAATGTCGATAGCATTTAAATTCACTTTTCTAGGAAATTCGACCTAATCGGGTATTTAAATCGACTTAATATCCATGGGGTGTAATTGTCTTTAGTACAAAACAATACTTCAGAAATGATGCTGCGATGTTAAAAATAAAATATCTTTTGCAACATTAAAACTTGGTACATTTTGATATATTTAATCTTTTTTATCGAAAACACCCCATGATTGTAAGTAAAATGTTTGCGGTACCTTCGTTTTTCACTATAACAAAATATTTTGGAAACGTTACTTCGCCTGCCAAAATCAAAATCCGTATCGGATTAACTCATTTTTAAGTCTCATTCTTATCAGAAATAGAAGATATTTCTAATCAAATATCATATGTCCTTCGAATTTTGGGTATTTTTTACCAATCCATAGGCAAAACATCAAACATTTTTCCGGATTGATCGCAAGCTGCGACCAAAAGTCCACAAGCTCTATGAACTTCAACTAGACAATAACATATAATTTTAACATATACTTTTTTAATTAACATATAACTTTTTAACATATAATATTCATAATTGTTCAAGTAAGGTTTAATTTTTTGCCATACTCGACACTGGCGTTTTAAAGAGGTTAGATTTTGTGCCGCAACTTTATTGAGCGACAAATAGATAAACAACGTAAAACACCAAATATTGTTCATTTTTTAAATAAAATGCACCATCTTGGTTTTCGGAGATCTTAGAATACAATTCTTATTACGCTAATCGAAAAACCACGTACAAAATCTATTTTTACTACAGGACACAAATCTGAAACAACAATTGAGAATTGTGATTTTCCCGGACATAGTAGATTAACGAAGTGTTTGAATTCGTGTATTATAATACTAATTCTTATTATACTGACTCGACCAAAATAAGTAGTGGAAAAGTGTTCCAAAATCTTGTAATTTACACAATTATCATTAGGTAGTAGACTGGAAATTAAACTATTTTTTGATAGATAACTTCTGATGATGTAAGTACTATTTTTAAAAGTTAACGATTACTTGTCCAAATGATCTAAATGTTCAGTTAAATGCATGTTTTTTGAACAAACTTATTTTTCAGGTTATTTACTGTTTTTATATTTTAATTCTATTTATGAATTTAGTTGAATTTTGAATTTCAAATGCCTGATCCGTAACAAAGATTTAAGAGTTCAATTTTTCCTTAAAACAAAACTCTTTTCCCAATTTAGCATGTCTAGTAATGAATTTGTTACCATCCAGTACATTAGTGCCAAATTAAGATCTGAAACTGAAAAACATTAGGACATCTGAAAAAAAAACCAAAGACATTTCCTGTATAATAATTAGTATATTATTGTAGGATTAAACGAAGGATTTACCGAAGTCTATTTATTTTTCTATTATTCGAAGTCGTTATTTTTTGTGTAACAAAAATATCAGTTTTTAGCTCTAAAAATGTTAATTTTTTCGGAAACAAGATTTCCTTGGTTCAATCACGAGTCATTGTCATTAGAAACAAATTCGTGCAAGATTCAAACCGATTGATGAAATGATTTTCGGGAAATCGTACTGACCACAGAATAACTTTTTAAAAACGAAAATGTCGAGATAATCGCAGTTACAGTTTGAGGTGTATTATTATTCCGAATAAAAACACAGCAATAAGTAGCTACAATTGAGGTTCTATTACTCCGATCGTCTCGAAATTTCCCTGATATATTTTTCAATGGTTGTACTTAAAAAATGCAATAAAATAAACGTTTTTTTTTTTTTTTTACCAACCGAACTTGGTATAACTCCTTAAGGAGCGACTTTATACTACTATTACTACTAATTCAATATTGTCTTTTCATATTTCCTGAGGTCCAGATTACCTACCATTTACATAAAAACAAGGCTAATCTTATCGTTTTTCTTTTTTTTTTTTTTAATAATGAAAGCTTTATGTAAACCAAAATGGCTTTTTTAAGCGTACATATCTTATCAGTTTATTATACCGTACATAAAATTAGAAGATCAATCTGCGATCACCTTAAATAAGGAAGAGATCTATAAAAATAGGTTTTAAAATGAAAAATATATTAAAGTAAGCAATAATGAAAAAGGTCGAAGATTTTATGAAATTGACGTGAGTAGTGTTTATAGTTTCTTTAGAAATCAGTGATTTAGGATTCAAGGATTTACATAAAAACGATAACATTCTACAAATGTCGAAATTTATTTTTCTTTCTGTTCCAAAAGTTTACAAAAAAAATGACATGTATATTTTTTACATGTCAACTCTTATTTCAAGACATATAAACGCAGGAAGCTATATAATATTTGATATTTTCTCCGAGAATTAACTATTTCTAAAGTGGAAATTTCACTTTATTGGAGTGACACGTTTCTATCTGCTTTTAATAAAGTGAGATTTTCACTTTAAAGCTGGTGAAAAAGTCACTTTTAGCATAAAGAGTCTCAATTTTCACTTTAAGAAATTTAGAGTGCATGCACAACAATATGTCCCATTTAATTCTCCAAATTATTAGTGGTTATGATTCATGAATCAAAACTATTTATATATAGAATTATTTGTTGTACTTGTAATATTACTCAAACTATGTTGCTAGTCACTCTTAAATGTTTGTCGCCATGCCGTCAGTTTGTCATTAATCCTGTTTTCATTTGTGTGAAATTTTAAAGTTCTTGATTGCGTCAGGATTATGTAACTTTTACGCAATAATAATTATTACGCATTTGTTACGTAACTGTAACATTTTATGGCTTAAACGGTCGTTATCTCAGTACTTCTTAATATTCGTAAAATATCCTTTTTTGCCGGGATCGACTTTTATACGTTCACAGACTTGTTATTTTCTGGTCTTTCTTCCGCTTTTGTTAGCGAATATTTTAAAAATTATATTTTAAAAATGATTTTATTCAGATTTATTATTGTCTTAAATAGTTTATGAGTTATTTTTGGTGCGGTTATACAATTTATATTTAGTTTCATTATACAATTTTTGTCACTTACTTTTTCAATCCAATCGAATTCAATTATTTTGATTAAGGTCTATGATTTTTATTTTTACGTAATTACATTTCATAATTCATTATTGAAAACCTATGTTATACAATTTTTTAAGTTTGTTTTGATAATAAAAACTCATTCCAAAGTATAGCCGTTTTTTTATTCGATATTTCGTTAAACTTTGTACGTGGTATTTTGAATCGGTCATTGCTTCTAAAAAATATCCTACTATACTATATTATTTAGATTCAACAATTGATAACAAAATGTTTATTTGATAAACTGAGCTGAAATTGACGTACTTCCTTTTCTCATTTCGGGGTGAAAAAGTAATATTTATTAAGGGGGTTCTAAAGCGGTCCGCCGGCAAGTTAAGAAATTTTACTAAAAAACGTAAATGAAAGATGACTGAATAACATTTTTTAAGTTCGGGCTCTGTTAGGGCAATTCTAAGCACTTTAAACAGTTTCCTAGAAATGGCCAAAGATATTAATTGAGAACTTACTATAGAGGAAATAAGTGATTTTTATTTATTTCTGAAAATTCTCGATCAGTTCTCAATTAATTTCTTTGGTATTTTCTAAGATACCGTCTATAGTAACTAAAATTACCCTTACAGAGCCCGAATTTTGAAAAATCGATTCAGTCATTTTTTATTTAGGGTTTTTTAATGAAAATTCGTACCTTATTGGTCGAGTACTTTATAAACCCCTTAACGTTTAAACTAATTTCGCTAAGAAACTCCAAAACGTTTTTCGATAAATGATCAAAACTTTTTCTTCTTACTTTTGGCTTATTTTAATATTTTTAAGTGAATTTGGATCAAAAGTTACAACGACGACAGTTGTTTCTAAATTGTTGACTTTTGGGACAAAATAGGTTATATGATTTAATAAAATGATACTTACTACATATTTTCTTTTTTATAATGGGTTGGTCTGTTATGTATATCCTATTCTTTCGAACTTTCAGCCATGGTGTACATTAACAGATTACTTTTTTAACGACAAAAATTCAAAATGGGGACGCTTTACAATTTTTTCAAAAAAAAAACTATAAATGTATTCCGATGCAAAAGGGATGCGTACATTTCGCCGCACCCCGTCAATCAGGCGTTCAATCGCTGCAGTAGTATAGGTGGAGTTACGGACAGACGCAAACATACGGGCGAAATGGCCGCCAGTAGAAAAGGACGATTTCGTCCGATGAAGCCCGTCAGTCTCATTTACGGTATTTCATATCAGGGCGATCTCCGCTAACGGAAGGGCGTTAACGCCCGATTGGGAGATAAAGAATTCAAGAGCAAAATCAAAGACTGAAACGAAAAATTCCGATTACGGACAAATTTTGGCTAAACGCGGAACCGACTGATACGTCTTTATTAAAGGAAATTAAAGTTGATGTACACGAGCAAATTGTAATAGTCGGTCTAAATGACTACGTAATGTGAACTTCGTTCTTCAAACCGTTAAACGCTTCTTTAAAAGGTTTCAAATTGACAAAAAATAATAATCGACTAATTATACGTATCTTTTGCTGAATAAATTAGAAAGAAACTTCTAAAAAGCCTATAAAATTTTGTTGCCTTATTAATAATAGTCGATTCTGATACGATTTTTCCGGCAGAATCTAAATCACTGCAACAAAATAGTGACTTGGGCCGACCTTTTACCAAAATTGAAAGTTAAAGGGGTACAAAATCGTTTTCAAGACAATAACGAGTTTGAAGTGATACCAAAAAGTGCGCCGGATATACATGTAAAAATTGTCCAAAAACATGATTGTTTCCCCTTCGACCTTCAATTTGGTAAAAAATTAGATCCACATCAATATTTCGGAGTACGTTTTTCGATTTTGCGGGATATATCCAATGAGAATTAACTCTTACTGATTGGATAACAGCATTTTTATGACAGCGAATAGATGCTCAAAATGGCTTAAATCTAATTTTTTCCCATTTGATTTTCAATATCTCAAAAACTAGCCAATTGGATATTTTGCCGGTCATATTTTGATTCTGGAGCAAAACTCCTATCAGAATCGACTCTTAATTATACGGCAAAATTTAAAGAATTTTTGTTGTGTTTATTCGTAATACAATTAATTAATCTACTTAGAAAACCCAACGAAGTGTCAAGCTCCGATTTTTATGAAATTTAGATATATTAGAAAATATAAAAAACTAAAACACACGTTTTTTTAGCGGCGCAAAATACATATAGAAGGTGAAACAGTTCGCACAATATTGGACCCCAAATAAAAAAATGACGATATATTTAAAGATATTTAAGCTATTTCAATGATTTTATGTACGAAAATATCTTTTGAAAGACGAAGAATATATGCCTGGTTACCTTGAATGGGATATGAAAATTGAGGGGTAAACTGGCACAAAAATGAGTTGTGGGCAGTGTTGCCGGCCAAGACAAGACACATTTTAATCTCACAAGAAGGCACTTTGTCTTCTGATAGATCTTATCTTGAAACTGTAGGTTGTAATCTGTCAAAATCTTGTGTGTCTCCAATCCTTATGGTTCCAGAAGTTTAGCGAGATATACGCTCTTTTAGATTATGTAAAGATACCAAATTATTGAATAGAAATAGTAGTAAATAGTTTTGCATAATACAAACTTTACATGCATAAACTACTTACGAATAATCTATCAAATGCCGTAAAAATATTTATAATTAATGTTTAGAAAATAGAATGCATTTTGTATAAAGTGTGACTTTATGTACTTTAGACATTTTTATTGCACTTTGGCCACTATTGCATAACAAATATTGTTGACGTATGTGCCAACATTATTTTTCAAGTATATGAATGCGGACCCTTTTTCGGTACGGCTCTTAATCATTGCATTCCTAGACAAACTGTTACGCACTTGTATGGCAAACTACTATTCTATTCTAATAATATATTGGACTTATGTTTCTGAACCTACAAAAATACTATATTTCGATTCAATTACGAGAAATGTTTCGTGTGTGAAAGGCAAAGTTGTCCGAGATAAAGGCGAATATTTTTCCTAACATGTGCGGAATATGCCCATTTCCGCAAAAACTGATTTTGCGCATAACGAAACAAAGAAATTCGACTAAAAATATAGATTTGAATAAAATGTTTTAAAACTTTGTAAATGATTTAGAATAAATTTGCGTGAGTGCACAAGAATTAGACGTTCAGAATGAAATATCAAATAACTTCATAGGAAATTATTTTTCATCTTTCATGGAAGAAAATTTTGAGAAGTTTGGTAGTATTATATATTTACTAAAACTCAGATTTCGGTTATATAAGATTAATATAATAAGGTTTTATAGTTGTATAATACACGGAATGACCACTTGATTGAGATGACCATTTAAATGGTTGCCCTATCCAACTAACTTAGTGCGCTGAGATCCAGCAAATAAATTGGTTGCGAGTACAAATTCAGCCAATTGATTGGTTCTCCTATCTAAGTAAATAATTTTCCAATCAACTCACATTTGGTCCTCCTAACCAACGCATTCTTTCTGTAAGTAAAAATCTGGATACCTGATTTTTAAATAACATCGTACTTGACAAACAAATAAAGTATTATTATAAATATCAAACAGCGCCCAAAAATAAGGAAAAGCTTCAATGTTGACAGCATTTCAACATTAACCGCCTCACAACAGGATCTTAATTTCATTGTTAGCTGCTCAGAAAATTTAATTTTGTTCAGAAGACATCAAAGTTTAATGATTATTGATGACGAATCAACATTTTCCATTACATCAGTCTTTTCAAATTCGGATTCCTCGATGTCCTCTTCATTTGCAGCCCTTAAAACTTTCATTAATTCCTGACCTGCAAGGTTTAATATATGCCCAAAACACCTATTGTACTTAATTTCTGGATCAAAAACATCAATATCGTCCATTTCTGTGAGGAAACTTGTATTTGCAGATGCGTTGTCAACTACTAACCCTTGAACTTTTTTCACCAGGCCACTATTATGCAACATATTGTAAAACAAATGAGCTATGTCGTAACATGTATGCCTACCATTTACAGGGATCTACTGCTATAGGGATAATCTACTACTAAGGAATGTAAATTCCATTCACTATCAATGAAATGCCGTTCAAGATCGATATCCAGCCATCAATGGTGAATGAAATCTTTTATTTAAAAATTCAAAATAATGATTGGGTTTAAAAATTATGATTACTTTCACTTAAGAAAATGTCAGAAAAGAAAAATCAAAATTAATTCTATTTATTGGATATATTATTACATAAATAATAGACGAAGATGAATTTCTTTAATTGGATACAATCTAATTATGGAAAGGAGACTCTATTGTTACTAAAGGAGTGGAAAAATATTAACAACAAATTAGCGGCATCTATAATGAGAAGAATTTTCTTACTCAGATGTAAAAAGAACAATTTCCTACCTAAGCATATTTTTTCTAATAAATTCACACATAGAACGGAATTTTATACACCATTGCACACACACAAACATCAAGAACTTATTCAAAAATACAAGATTAAACTACTACAACTGGAAATCACGGAAAAAAAAAAAAAAAAAAAAAAAAAAAAAATTATGATTACTTTCACTTAAGAAAATGTCAGAAAAGAAAAATCAAAATTAATTCTAATGATTGGGTTTCTTCGTCCTCAAAGAAATGAAAATTCAAATACTTCTTTTTGGGATTCATATAGACACTGCATTAATTATTGTATCGTAGTCAATCTACGTATCGTAGGAACATACAATCTGCATATATTAGAATAGAGTTTTTGTATATCACAGATTGTAAAAGAAAACTAGTTCAATATGCAGTTCGCATAGTATTTATGCCTATATAACCTCTGTACATTAAACTGAGGTATTATCACTGCGGTATTTATATGTAAGAACGCGTATTTATTCTTGATTTGTAAAAAATGTATATTTTGAAGTAGAGACGCGTTTTCATTGATGGCTTATTACACGGAAAGAAATAGATGTTACCTGATAACATACTGATGGTGCCGGATAACATCTAATGGTATCCAGTACCATCAATATGTTATCCGGTAATATCAGTATGTTATGTGCGACAGCACAAATAGCACATATCACTACACATTTTAATTAATTATTAATATCTTACGTATTAATAACTAGTTATTGCATATATACTCTTTATAAGCACACTAAAATCGCACATTACCAGCCACGCATATACAGTTGTCATTATCCTAACGACAAGCGTTCGTAAATATCAACGTTTAGTTTTAATCTATTACTTGCGGAAAACGCTGACAATTCTATACACAATCCTACAAAAACTGTATCTAACGAACTCTGCTTAAAACCACTAAAATTAAATTAATACCCGATGAAGGAATATTATTTAAATATAAGTAAACCTGAACAAAAATATAGGAAGATTTAATATGACTAATGACGATTTCTTGGGCTCCTGTAAAACCCATATTTCGAGTTATACATACATAGTAATATGTCATTGTAAATAACCAATATTCTAGACAAATTATATAAATTATTTTCTCTAAATTTTCTAACACTAGTTTTATTATCTACAAATAAAAAGGAACACTAAATAATTCAAACATTTTCCATAAACTGTAAAAGAAGGTATTGAACGATGATATGAATATTTCAAACTGCACTCTACCAGTTCACCTTAAGTACTGGTTAAAAGTAATAAACTTTTTAATCGATAGTCAGTTTTTATATACAAGGAAAAGTATTATATCTATTATTTTATTCTCATTCTACGACTACTAGAGAAAATCGTAATGCATGACTTAACAATTGTTTCATTAAATACATTTTATTATTAGGTCGATTATTTAGGTTGACATTATTTTTATTCAATAATATCTATTCATGTTCATAACACTAATTAGAGTCCTATTACTAACAATTTCTCATTAATTTCATTCTTTATCTCGGAAGAAATGTTTGAAATAATTTTGTGTATAAAACCTTCTAAGTTGCCAAATTGCATCGGTATAATTGACAACTAAAAGCGGAAAGTATATATTTTTTAAAATATAATATTTTACTAGCTTTATTCGCGTTGAAAGACACCGCAATAAATTTGAATAAATATTTTATGTTATTATTTACTACTAACGTTCGCCAAAAATTACGAAAAGTACAGTTTATACACTATAAACATCGAAAAATCATAATCATCCAATACATGGATTTTGTATTACGATTAACAAATATTATTAACAATGAAGATAACTTTTACTAATCGCCGAAAAAAATTTTTATCTCCGAAAATACCCGTTTTACGAAAAAACCTCAAGATACATATTTTGTTCCAAATTCCGCAAAGAACAATATTTGTTATTAAAAATAAAAAGCCATCAATGGATAATTTGAGTTTTCGATTTTTAATTAAAAAAAAAGACGTAGGTACTTTTATGATCTGTTTAAAAAAGTTAAAAGTAAAAAGTGTCTTGTAGCGCTCCATGAGGTTGAAAAATTGTATAAAATATTATGACACGATAATATCTCACATACGATATGAACTAATTGGGTTTTTGTTTATTTCTTAATATTAAAGTTAAAATTTATTTTTCCATTTTTGTTTATACCATTATTATTTTTATAAACAAGTTTTGTTTTGTGAAATTAATAATAGTATACAATAATTCTTACACTTTTAGTACGATTTGAACAAGAACCGTTCGATAACATCTAAATATTATAATGACCACAATCTTAGTATTTTTGTAGATAATATTTCATTAAATTAAACAATTCTTACTTTAAAAATCATATGAATATTTAATACCTTTTAATTTTAATGTTTTTTCTTTAATATTTTTAATATTTACAACCTTGGATACTGAATTCATTTGACGGATTATAAGCGTTTTTCTTTTCTTTAAAAATACCTAATGGAAATGAAATCTAAAATCTGTCTCCTTTCCTCTCATAATATAAAACATTATTGTACAAACATTAGTAATAAGTCGGCTTTGAGAGAACTATAGAGAACATTTTAATACATAATTACAAAAGATGATTATGTAAATTATGTCAAAAATGTATAAAAGATGCAACATTTCACAATTATAATTGTACTTTTAAATTAAACCCGGTAATAATTAGTTTTCTGATTAAAATTACGTAGATGTAAACAATTTGTTATCAAAGACAAATTACTGAATAAATAATTTGAGAACATCACCATAGGTCTATAATAAGAGTACACGCAGTTATCTAATTCGTTTAAATCTTCTTTGTCCTCATTAATATACATTCACACGTATATAAATATATAAATGTAATTTTCAAAAGCCTTGGGTATTGTCGAATGCCCGAATGTGTAATTCATTTTATAAAATTTTATTTTGCAACGGAAACTAGTTTTCAAATTAATCTATTTCATTTTTCAAAGCGTAATTTTGTAAATTCTGTCGATGGGAAAGAAATCAACTCTAGACGAATTGCAACGAATTTTTTACTGTAATCGATTTATGTCTGGTGATGTCGTACAATCGAAATTCGATTTAATCTATAGTTATTTTGAAAACAGAAACGTGTCGGCTTCCATGATTTATCGCAGAAAACCAAAATGCCACTCATTGCATATTTTCGTACTTTTTTGTGAAACGTGATGTATTTTACTAAAAAGTTGTTTCGGATATATCCCGTTAGACCTGCGTTCTTGATTTTGTTATAAATGCACTTTTTTACATTGATAAGCGATTACGAGCTGTTGTATTTCTTCCATCAGACATCGTTAAAAGATTATTCAGAATATAAATTGAAATATTTAATCGCTATATTTTATGTTCTTCACTTTTATATTGGGGGTTTTTTATTTTTCGACTTCGGAAATGTTTTATATGGAAAAAGATGTAAGCAAATGATTATTTCTGAATGAATTTTGAGAATATATTTGTTGTACGATATTCGGTTACATGTTGCAACTGACCTTTGTTAATAATGAAATTGTTTTAATATTTCATTATTAAATACTTATTACTTAACTATCTTTCATGAGTTTAACGCTTTTAGGGACGGTTCTTGATATATGTCTGAATTCTTGGTATTATAAGTTACCAGAACTTACATATATTTCACAGTTATACCTAAAATTAACTATAACAACTGCATACCTAATATATCTATTTATTAGTTACTTAAATTAAATAAACCTGTATTAAGTTTAATAAGTATAAATAAATACAACAAATGTGTACATTATTTGAATACATTTTGTTATTTATCATTTACTTGAAATTGGTCATTAAAAATCAATTTTCGATGAAATTTAAATGACTTATTGTAGTCAGTGTTAAACTACTTAAACTGAAATAAGTTATACAACCATTTAAAACTGGTTCTCCTTCTTTTAAAACTTAATTTTCAATAAAATCCTTCAGGTGACTAGTAAAGGTATCAAATTATTTTCTTTTCTTAACAAAAAATCTTCGTTAAAAAATGAGATGGTAAAGAGAGACTTTTTAAAACATTTGGATATAATTAAAGTGACGTACATAGTTTCAAATGCGAACTGATTTTGTGATTTTGTGATTTTGAAGTTTCTGAATTTTTGTTTAGGCACCAATTAAATTGAAAAATAATAAAGTTAATGTAAATTTGCAAGTCGATACAAAAATGGATATTTTTTATAAAAAATTAATCAATAGCAGAATGAAAGTATTATCGAGATTGAATATATTCAAAACCACTACACGGAAAAAAATGCCTGACAAATTCAGCCACCATTGGGAATTTGAACGGAAGGTAGTAAAAAGAACTACTTTTTTAGTTATCGAAAATCCATTGATGTTGATAATTTTACTAATTTGTCAGATTATTAATAAGTAATTCATTTGACGTAAATATATCGACAGTATTCAGAATGATTGAAGATCAAGAAATGCGATTATAATGTAAAATCAAAGAAGCACATACTAATACAATAGTGAAAACTAAAAATAGTTCCATTAAAAAAATGTCCAGAAAAATTAGTAAATTTAACTAATTTTTTACCAGTCTATTTATTTCAAGAGGTTATCAAGAAAATTATACAATTTGGAATTTCCGCAAGTAAGTTAAATTAACTAAGAATGTACTTGTATTCTTTTTCGTTCCCTGAATAGTTAAACTCCTATAACTTTTTAAAATTTAGATCTTAAAAAATGTCGTCCTTCGAATTATATTTTCAGTTCATTTAACTCCTTTATAATCGTAGTTGCAACTTAAAGAACCATTGATGAGGTATTGAAACCCTTTGGACAATTAAAAACTAATTTTTACTAAAAATTTGTTGGCATTGTAACACTGATATTAACTTAATTTTCAGCAAGTACACACAGAAATGTTTTGTTGCAAAATTACAAAAAGACAAATAAATGAAAATATGACAATGAATTGGTTAAAGTTCAATAATTAATTAAAAAATATTCATAATAAGCAATCAGAAATGAAATTAATTATGATTTGGCGCAGTTCGGAACGTTTACTGTAATATTCATGTAATAGTACATATGATACTCGAACAAAATACATGAAATTGAAAAGTATTTTGATTTGCTTATTGTATAAAATAAAAATATATGAAACAAAAATACAAAAATTTTTTTAAATATAAAAAAAACATACAGATAAAATATAAAAAAGAATTAATGATTAAAATTATAAAAGGATAAATTCTCTGTATTTCCTGAAAATTTTCAAAATGCCTGGGGTAATTGGATATGTAATTAACATGACATTACAAAGTTTGGAACTTGGGTGTCGTACAAATTGACAAATAGAATTTTTCACATTATTCGTTATTAAACTGTATGAAAATTACTTCTGTAAACTATTTCTAAATAATATTTACGAATTATATAATCGCTTCAATAATGTCAATAAAATATTCAATAAATCCTTTGTTGTTTTTTTTAAATTTTGAAATAAAAGACCAGAGAAGCTCCTAATAAATTTCACTAGTTATGTTTTTCTCCACTTCTTCTATTTTTGAAGAATAATAACAATGTCAATTACAAGATTGCAAAATTGCAAATAAATATGAACAATTTATTCTAGTTTTTCGCTTTTCCTATTATTTAAAAACAAGATAAACGTTATTAATGTAAGAATAATAATTAAAGAAAATAATTTTGACCTCGAGTTTTTATTGTATGTTCATAACATGAGTATTTGTTAAATATATTCATAAATATTGACGGAAGTTATTTAGAAATAAATTATTCTTTCTTGTCCGAAATTTTTCTTCGTTTTTAATCAGTTAAACTAGAATTTTTCTGATATTAAATATTATATCAGAGAAGATATTAATAAACTTGTGGAACAATTTTTAATATTGATTGTGGTCAACGTGTTTCTACAGTAGACAATCTACAATGTACATTGATATCTATAAATATAGATTAAAAATAAAAAGAATCTAAGCATTTATCTGTATCTCTTACAATACTTATCCGAAGGATATCCCAAAAAATTCGAAATCATTGCTTCTTTTTATGAATTAAATGAAGGAATTAACATTTGTATAAACCTATCAATTTCGATTTTATTACAATGAATGATATTCTTCTTTAACATAAACTTATATAGTTATACTAACCTTTCCCGATATTTAAATTAGTTTTTTATATTTCAAAAAAAACTAAACTTCAAACATCAATTAATGATGAGTCAGAAAGGGGTAGATGGAAAATGTAAAATTCTCATTTACTTTTATAAGTGTGATACTTTTTCTAGAATTTTGAATTAAATTTTGTAACCCTTTTCTGCCTCTTAAATCCGTTTTACTCCTTTTTAGTTTGTCGGGTAGAAATAGACAAGACCAAGAAAATTCCATACAATATCAATATATTGTATTATTTTGTATTGAATACATCACCAACTATGCATGAACGACTATTTTAAATTTATTAAATTTTTCAATATAAAAATGTCATGAGTATGAGTTATGTCTTAAAAGTAGAAAATTTGAGGTTATAGTTAACCATTCAATGTTTGAGAAGAAGAAGTTGATATAAAAGCAAATAATGCATAGTAGCCATCCAGTGAAATATTAGTTCATCCAGTCAAAGAAGTGACACATTAACGTACAATTCATTTTGTTGTTTTTGCCAGTGTTACAAAATGTCAGTTTATAATTATTCTGACAATGAGTATACAAATGTGATGCGCTTTAGAATATCTTTGGGAAGTCTGTTCTTCAAAATCAAACAACATTTACAAACTCAACAAAACTCTTTAA
Organism: Trichopria drosophilae; assembly: GCA_030407085.1. Lineage (NCBI taxonomy): Eukaryota > Metazoa > Arthropoda > Insecta > Hymenoptera > Diapriidae > Trichopria > Trichopria drosophilae. Next base: position 11,975,408 of record CM059584.1, on the reverse strand, counting down.
ACATTATGTTATTTCATTGTTTAAATACACTTATAAATAATATGTTATTTACTGATTAACATTGTATATTATCAATTAAAAATGTGGTTACATGTCCAATCAGCGCAAAATGAACGCAACATTTACAAACTCAATGTTTGACAAACTCAACATAAGTTAAATACAAAAGCATAATAATAATATTGACTACAAATAACTATAATAAATATATTCAAAAGGTAAATAATAAAAGTTTCATTTTGTTACCAAAAAAAAGTAGTAAACTTAACCTTCAGAAGGCCGGGATTTTGAGACGGAAATTCACCTTAAAAAATTATGACAATAGGTATCTTATATCATTGATTAAGCGTAGACAACGGGTCGATAAGGGGTTGTGCCATTTTAGTGGCTTTCCGTTCCCGTAACAGACAATGTTAAAAATTAAGTTCGAACAAAATTGTTTTTTCAAAGGTATATATTTATTTTTTCATAATTTAATTGATAAATAAAATAATTTACACGTAAAATAATAGTATATTATGCAACGAATGCGTAACTTCACGCACTGCACTAGTCGCATACGATATTTTATGCACAGATTTTCTATGCGTGAAGCAACGAAATTCAGTGCGTGAAGTGGATAGAATGCGTGAAGTTTACTTCACGCACGAAATTTCTACTTCACGTACGGAAAATCTGTGCATAAACTACTATTATGTACGTCTTTTCGGTGCGTAAAGTAAACTCGTGCGTAAAGTAAACTTTACGCACTCGATTATACTTTACGCACGGAAAAGCCGTACGTAAACAATATTTCGGCACACGTGTGTATGTGTAAAGTTCTTTACGCATACGCACTTGTATCGAAAACTACTATTATGCAACTAGTGCGAGAAGTTGCACTTTACGCACACTCATGAATAGTGACCCCAATTTGCTGTGGATAGCTTGAGTGTATGGGGTGTCACGCACGCGTTATTTACTATTTTTTATGTAATCTTTGTGCGTGAAGTTAGTGCGTGAAGTAAAAAAAGCAGCATTTCATACACGACAAATTTTACTTCACAGAATTGCATGAAGTATCTTTTATAATTTCACAGGGTTGTTATATGTAATTCATGCGTTGTTTTAGGGGTAAGTCACTCCTTCACCCATGAAATTCAGTTTTTGCGTATTTGAAACTACAAATATATGTTTTAGATGTATTTTTTTATGCTAAATCCAAATTTGATGTGAAAAATACCATAAATTTAAAAAATCAACCACTACTAGAGTTTTAATGGGGATTCACCCCTTTAGTCAGGAAATTCAATTTGTACGTATTTGAAACTGCAAATATGTTTTCGGTGTATTTTCTACCACCGAATCCAAATTTGATATTAAAAGCAACGTAAATTCATAACGCAACTTTTCTTTTACATAGAGGCAAATTGAAATATTTGTTCAAAAAAATTGAATCTAAAACCATAAGCGGTACATGAAAGGCAAAAAAAGTGAAAAGTGGTCAAAGCGTTAAAAAGGGTTAAAAAAGTTTAAGAAGGTGAAAAGGCATGAATTTTTATTCAATTATAGCATGTAGTAAATTGCTGCTAAGCGTGAACAAGGTGACGTATTTTTTACAAAAAATGTAAATAAAGAAAGATATAAGTGGCATAAGGAGAATAAAAAGGGGTGAAAAGGAAGATATGAAAGGAAAACGGGATAATAGGGGATCAAATTATATTCCATTACATCAACTACTGAGAGTCAAAACCATTTATAACAATATTGATTTGTAATTATAACCTTATGCAAACAAAATAAAGCACTATTTTTACAAAGATATGTAAGTACATTCAAGGGGTACAGGGTAGGTAAAGAGGGGAAAGGAATCATAAATTTGACTTAAAATGTTGTAATAATGGTGAAATTACTGATATTTTAATCTAAAAATTAAAATTAAAAAAGTTTTTTAGTGATCCAAAATAATGGTTTTTCGGCTCTCTAAAGATTAACTACAAAATGTAGGGGAATGTTTCCATGGGCAGCCCGGCCTCATGAGTGGCCCACTCTTCTGATTTTTATCAAACTAAAAACGAAATATCAAATTTTTGGTTGAAACAGATGCGTATTGTCGCGAAGCCATTTTTAATAAGAACCCGTAAGTGAATACATGCATTTTCGCGTTCAATACAGCTGCTCGTAGAAATATACTGTTGAAAAACGTTGTCAAGTTTTGCGTTCATTTCAATTGAGTATGAAAAAACAGAATTATAACTTTTTTAAGGTAAGTTTTATTTTTGTCTTGTGAATTAAACATTTAAATTCATCATATCTGAAGGGTTTACAAATATTTCAATGCTGCGACAAAATTTCATGCATTTTAATTTCGGCTTCCATTTCCAAGAGTGGACCACTTTTTGTATCCATAAGCGGTCCACTTGTTTTTATCAGTGTAAAGGTTATGGTACGGAAGAGTAATTTCTGAGTGTAATTTAACATTTTGTTTTTGAATATAAATAAGTCATTAAAGTAGCATTTAAGTGTTGTATTAAACCCGAATACATATTAGAATGATTGATTCGATGGTTTTTTCAAAAAGTTTCTTTTTTATGTTGACCTTACCTTTATTCACACTTTCTTCATGTATTGCACATAGTAAAAGTGTTCAAAATAAATAAATTATTACATGAAAATTAGAATTTCGTTGTATTTTTGCTGTTTCTAGCCATTCTAAGGGGATTTGAACGAGTGGTCCACTCATGGATACAAATTTTTTTTAACCAAAAAACGTTCCTTCGTAAAAAATGTTTAATCAATTTTATTTAACTGCAGAAAGTAACCCAAATGCATTTAAATTTTATCTAGGGACTATATCTACCTAACGCTGTATAGAAGACTCAAAAATTCTTTCATTTAATTAACTTTTTACACTAAATTAAAAAGTGGTCCACTCATGGATACATTCCCTTAGTAAAAAGTAGGGTTCACAAATTTCGATAGTTAGTGTAACTATTTAAAATTAGTAGTAGTAACAAACATTGGTTTACATTCTTTTTTAAATTTACTATACTTTTGCGCTGACTACTTTCAAGTGTAGTTGGTACGACTAAACAGTTTTCCCCGTGCAGCAATGTCATAGTGAATTAGTCTCAAACGTATTATTCATACATTTAGTAAGCTAATAAGAAATAAATAAGATATTGTAAAGTAAATGTGAATGTGAACAAATTCAATCGTATCAAACCTTTTTTAAGAACAATGAAACTGTGTATTAATTTTAATGCCAATATAAAAAATGAAAATTCTAAAGTGATCGGTAGGGGAGCCGGGGGGTGTACCGCTCACCTAAGGAAAGTACTGCTTTTAATAAATGCATAAATAATTTCAGATTTGTTTAACGATTGAAATCGATTCTATAAAGCCATAAAAGTAATATACAAAAAGATCTGAATTTTTACTAACGCTAAACGTATTGAATTATAGAATTTAATAAATATCAACGATCCAAGAGGATCTTCTGTCAATGTGGATAATACCGCTCACTAAATTTAAGTTGTTAAACTTATTTTTATTTACTTAGAAACAATGTAATGAAGATGCAATGAAGATGTAATGAAGAAATGTAGGTATAGGCAATGACAATTGTAAAGAAGAATGTATTCAAATTAATGATCCATAAATAATGAGTGTACCTACACGGAGAAAAATGACCCCGCTGGATTAGCGGATTCATATCAGCTAAAATTTTCGGCTGGAATTGCCGATTGTAATCTATTTTTCTAATTGTAACCTATGAAATTCGATGATATTATAAATCAACACGGAGAAAAATAATCAGCAAAATCAGCCGAAAAGTCCGCAGATTCTACCAATTTTATCCTATAGGGACAGCTGTTGGAATTCCATTAGGGATAGCCGATAATTTCAGCTAAATTTACTGAAAAAGTCCGCAAATTTAACGGAACAAATCTGCTAATGTAGCGGAAATTTAGAGCTAAGCGCGAATTGAGTAGGGTTAAGGCTACATTAGCGGAATCAAAACAGCTAAAATTGCATATATTTTCGACAATTCCAGCCGAAAATTTTAGCTGATATGAATCAGCTAATCCAGCGGAGTCATTTTTCTCCGTGAATCTATAGTTAACTCATTTCTGTACATTAAATGTATATGATTAATTACAAGAAGTTCCATTTCAGATATCCATTATTTTAGTACTTTCTGTACATTTATTGCATCAACAATATGTAAAATATGTCATAAACTGTACTTTAATAAAAAAATATAAAAAAATCATTTTAACTTAACGGAAGGTTGAGAAATATGAGTGAGCGGAATTACCCACTGAGCGGTACAACCCCCGCCTCCCCTATCTTCCTTTATATTTCATTTTTTTGGCGAAATCAGAGTATAAACCAGGTGATAAAAAATTGAAAAATAAATGTGAACATTTTTTTTTTATCACCGACCAGCATTTCGAAAAGTGCTATTCGGCCCTGCATTATCTCGCACGCTCGAACGATCCGTTCGGTTTATTATGGGTATACGTGCACATTGGCAAGTATGTGTGTACTCAGGAGCTATTGTGTTGGTTTCTACCGTTTGACGCTAAGATATAACGAGCGTGGGTGCCCAACATTTGCGAGACTCGTGGCGCATGTGAATTTTTCTCATATATATCTATATATCTTTCGCCCGCGCCAGTCTCCTGTCAACTCGCCCATATACCACCGTGAAAATCGCACCTTTTTCTGACGGGTATGTTTTGTGGTGCGCGAAAATGTGCAACAACGAAATTGTGAAATATTAAGTTTATTGCTATAATTGCAAGCTTGAAAAATAGTACATTTCGTAGATTTAATGTTCTATTTTACAAATGAGTTACTTGTATATCAAATTTCAAAATAAAGGCAGATGTATATGGGTAAATCCACGAGCATTGAGAAAAAAGTAACATTAAATAACTGACAAAGAATTAGTAATATTGACTAAATCAGTGGTTGAGGTTAGCACCTAAATATTTAGTCAATTTAACTACATATTAGTTCTTTCAAATCATGATACTCATTGAATAACATTTAATCAATTTACCTAAAATGTACTTGATATTACTCAATATTTGGTTGCTAATGGACAACCACATGTTTAGTTATTATTCAATTATTTCTTTCTCTCCTTGTACTGGTACTAGTTGAATGTGCACTGTAACAGTGTTCTTTTTATGTCACCTTTTACAAATACAGTTGAGAAAATTATCTAAGCGCCATGGTTGAAGAGGATTCGTTAAAAACTAATATTAGCTTAATTAGACTTTTTTTGTTTAACGAGTTATTTAGTAACACCTCCTGGTGAACTGACGTACTCAAATCCATATCCGCATCTTATATTTGAAATTAATTAGTTGATTTATTTTTTTTATGCTTCTGATGTACGAGTCGGTAAAAAAGGATGCTGCATCGCTGGACGGGATATATCACTTGGATTTGGCAGAGCTTCAAAATCTTATTATTATAATGTTAACTCTATATGTTTTTTAAGATAATAAACTACTGGAAAGAAGAAAAACGAACGTAAAGTACGATTTTTACTGAATTTCACAACGTACAATCCAACAATTTCATTTTGATATCAGTAAAAAAAACAGTAACTCTTATCCAATCACTTTGTAAATTTCAGAGAATCTTCGTATAATCTTGGTGTTTCAATAAACAGCATGCCAAGAGGGTGCTTATATTCTAAAAAATTGTGCAGCTTAAACTGTAAGCGTCCACCCAGAATTTCAAATTCGGGAATTTATTACTTTTTTCAATATGGAGAAAATAACTTTTCATTTCTTGGATTCTTAGTTTCATAGAATAATTCTACACTAAAAGCCCCAAAAAATAAGATGCACTGCATATGTGTGCCTCATAAACTTACTTTGTAGGAGGTCTCTAAAAATTATCAAATCAATGCGTAACTCGTTCGAATACACATTTTCGAGTGGCATACTTAAAAGGCGTTTAGGCACGCTTAAAACTACGTCGTAATTTCTACTTTAAAGTACTTATAAGTCTCCTATCATGTATTTAACTTGCCATTGGGTCTCTTACACCGTGAAATCTACATTTCAATAATAAAAAATGTTGACATTTTTTTTTTCATTAATTTCATTATTTGACATTGTTAAGTTTATAATAGGAGACAAATATTCTAAGAAATAAATGAGCATTTATCTAGGTTGGTAATAGCTTTTTAAGGGGTTTCTAGAGTCCTCAGCCGGTAAGGTAATAATCTACATTAAGAAAAGTATTGAATGAAATTTTCAAAATTCGGGCGCAATTTTAACCACTTTATATGATCTTATAATAATTAAATATTTTTTAGAAGCTCGTATAAAGAGGTTAGAATTGTCTTTATGCAGCCCGAATGTTCAAAAATCTATTTAATCATTTTTAATTTACTTTTTTAAACATAGATTACTTCGGCTGATGTCTTTAGACTCCCATAATAAAAATTGGAAAAATTTAATTCTAAAAATTTTATTGGTGATAATAAATAATGAGTAAAAAAACTGTATTTCTCGTGACAAGTACCTTATCTTTAACCCTCCTGTGCACAAGGACGAGTATACTCGTCCAAACTACATTTTTTCCATATGGGAAAAGAAAAACTCGTGCTTAGGAGGGTTAAATATAAAAACTATAAGATATATAATATAAGTACACCTGCATCTACCATTGGGCTATTGTTTATATTCCATTAGTGCGCGACTAAAATAATTTTTAATGATTTTGAACAGTGAAAAGTTGAAAGTTCTGTAGAATTACTCATATGCAAATTCCGGCGTTTTGTGCCAAAAAGATGAGGTTACCGGCAGCCCAATAGGGGAAGTAGGGGCAAAGTGGGATGGTTTTGGAAAAATTTGTATACATAAAATATGGGGCATGAGAATGGTCAGGTGTGGTTTAGAAACCCTTATTTAGGTCCTCAACTAACTTATAAAAAACAGTATCTGGTTAATATTTCAAATTTCAATTTTACGAAAAAACTTTTTTTTGAGAAATCTGAAAATCCGAAAAAGAGAGAGAGAGAGAGAGAGAGTTGATTAAAAATTGTTTTAATTATGTCCTCGTCACTACGAGCCGTGGACACAACTCAAGAGAGAGAGAGGGAAAGAGAATTTTTACTTATCTCTGTGAACCTAAATCAAAAAGGAATACAGCCCACTTTGCCCCCAAAATAGAATTTTTTTCAACACGTCGTAAAAAATCATCCTCAACCCCAAATGAAACGAATAAAAAACGAAATTTGAGTGTAAGAGAAGTCTATTAAGTCATCCAATTCTGATTTTAATTACGCTTAATTTATTGATACTTACTAATCGATTGAAAATATGTATGAATTTACAAATTGACTTCGACTTCCTTGGTCATGTTCGAACAGTTGGTAAATACTGAATGGAAACATTTTACAAAATTTGTATTGCGATAACTCTTTTGTAAATAAACAATCCAAACAAATACATAGGAAATATTCTAATACAGCGAAACGCCAAAATCCCACTTTGCCCCTACTTCCCCTACATTTAAAATTGGTTTATCCATATTATTCATTAATTTATAATTTGTAAAATTTACCAACTTTTTGCTACACCCTACATTTAAAAAAAAATGTAACTTACCGCAACTATCGGAACATTATATTATATATAAACTTCTAGTTAAGAATTGCTTTGTATTATTTATTTTACCTTTTCTGTATTCTTAGTATTTTTGTGGAATTTCGTTACCCGAAGTAGCATTTAGTTCTTCACTCTTTCATTAAACATTCACTTTACTTTTAGTTACCGGATGTAGAAAATTTCCGAAGGTAGCGGTCACGTCTTATACCATAGTATCGTTATAAAACTAAAACAATAATTACTATATTACTACGATACTAGATAAAGCTAAACCTACTAAAGTAGTATGTGATACTTTAGTGATATAAGGGACCACTTGTGGTAAAATATGCACCAATATCATCAAGTATTATTTAACACTACTATATTTTCATATGCTACACAAAGTTCCATTAGATACTATTTTGAATGCAGCTGAATTTGGATGAACTTTACTTTAGTTGGTAAGAATTAATACTTTAGAAAGCAACAAAATAATGTGCTATGATCAATTTTGTATACACACGTTTAAAAATAATAACATGCAACGATTAAAAAATTAAATACTTCTGTAATTTGTCAGGAACAAAATAAGTTGAAAAAAATTAAATTATGCAACCCAAATATCGCGATTTGATGGTTTAAGATGTATACCACATATTTATTATTTAATAATATTTTCTCGCATATAAATTTAATTTATTTCGATTAAAATAAACATGAATTTAAAATTTAAAAAATGACTCACTAATGCTATTGAAACATACCGATTTTTTATCAATTTTCATTACTTTTTTTAACTTTTCAAGATAATCGTGGATGTAATTAGGGTAAGTTAGTGATAAATGAACTAGTCTGATATTAAAAACACGAAAAGGCGAGTTATGTAATCCCGTAGTTAATTGTCACTAATCTGCACTGGTACCGTTTACTATTTTTTCGAATGGTTCTGAAAAGCTCGAGTTTTATAAAAATCTGGGCCTAATATTCACTATCGCAGAGTTTCCAAATAATGGTAATTTACAATTTTCCGTACCATTTTTCGTGCAAAAGTTACTATTTCAATATGAATATACTTGAAGCCGAAACACTAACAAATATCGGTTATAAAACATATAGAAGGTATCATGAGCTTAATCCTACATTTTCATGGAAATGGATGACTCTTGTGCATGAGAAAACATTTATTCAAAATACTCAAAAATTGTATAATTTTTCTAATTTTTTTGAAAGGTTGTTTGCAAGAAAGGAAGTTGTTTTTGTAAGGGATATTTGTCAAATAAGGGTAGCGACGTTCAAAATTGACACCAAAAATTGAAGTTTGAACCGCGTAATAAATTAATAAAAGCGTTTTTAAAATATTCAAGCTATTTTTCTTCAAATTTTATCTGAAGCAGCACTCGAATAAGCTATATTTTACTTGACATAATTTTAATAGGGTTTCAAACTATTAAATGCTTCAATCTTCTTTTTTTTCCAATTCTTTTAAACTTTTTATAAATGATTCTACCACTAAATATCATAAGACAAAATATTCTTGCACAAAATATTATGCCAAAATATATTTTACGAAATATTATTTAGACAAATTATTATAACCTAACCTAACCTGACCTAACCTAACTTATAAACAGTAATCAAATTCAAGGAATATAATAAATGTACACAGTGACATTAAATAAATTCGTATTTGAAACTCGCGAGTAATATCACAAAATTTTCGATGAAAACTATACAATATTAAATTAATAATACATAATAATATATAATAATATATATTAAAATTTTATTATTTTAAAATAATATATAATATTTTGGCATAATATTTTGTCATAATAGTTTGTAATATTTTGCTATTTGATAGCAACAAATAAAATGGATCCGTTTCAATCGGCGTATAAAAAAAGTAACAGCACGCAAACAGCACTCCTCAAGATACTCGATGAAGCTAAAAATGCTGCCGACAACCGCATGATAACCATCGTGGTTTTTTTCGATTTCTCTAAGGTTTTCGATAAAGTTATACATGCTAAGTTCATTTCAATTCTCAAAGATCTTGGTTTCTCTTATTCCGCCTTAAGATGGATATATGGGTAAGGCTTTCTGAAGTGGGCACTGAATTTGCCAAGGTTCCTAATTTTTGGAAAATAATGTACCAAAATAAAGTTCTAGTAGTAAGTAATAAGTCACGTGAATTTTATTGCAAAATATTAACTCGTTAATTTGTTATAAACAAATGAAGTTTTTAAGACAAACAAACCACTTCCACTTCCTTCAATTTGAGGTTATTAGTCCAGTAAATGAACGTAAAATATTCACAAAAACCTAATAATTTTTTGAAGAGTCATCGATTTCTATGAAAATTTCGGATTAAGCTCGTGATATTTTGTGGGGGTGAAAACTACCCCTATTTATAAAGGATGCACCTCTAAATATCATGGGACAAAATATTATTGGATAAAATATTAGATAGATAGATAGATATATATTTATTTTACGCTTTGGGTTTAAAACCCTTTAAGCAGCGCGGTAGCTACATTACTGTACAGGTATTTAGTGTATGTTTCTTAAAACGTTAAAACAATAACAGTATAAATAAAATAGTAGACCAGTCTTGTCAGATATAAAATAAAATGGAGCATCCAACACCATTTAAATAAATAATAAAAATAAATAACAACGTAAGTAGGTTTGCGCCTAGTTATTTTCTACTGATCGCTGCAGATGTTTGAATGTTCGAATGTCAAGAGGTAACTTGTTCCAAAATAGAGGGCCATGGCTCAGGAACGATTTATTGTAAACCTCAGTTTCCACGCCGGAACACTGAGTTTTAAGAAATCAGATCTTGTGGTAACTGCAGATATGGATGTCCTGAAGGTTAAACCATTTGCCATGTAACTTGGTCGTTGTATCCAGATTATACGGTGTAATAGACAGCCTTCGAAAAACAACCTACGGATATGGACTTTAAGCCATTTAAGTTTACCGTAGTATGGAGTGATATGTTCAAACCGACTTGAATTACATATGAATCTTACACAGGTGTTAAGAGCTCTTTGAATTAAGAAATCAGACTCAATTGTAATATCTAACATATAGTTACGCAGCAGTAATCGATGATAGGAAAAATGAGTGACGCAATATAAGAATATATTCTTACCTTTGTACTCGAAACCACGCCGTTAAAACCCCAGAAGGTAACCTTTCTGCGTGGGCGGAAATCAACATTGGTGTACCTCAAGAGTCGGTACTTGGACCTCTTCTTTTTTCTCTGTATATTACAGGACTTAGTAAAATCCTCAAATTCTGTAAATATCATATCTTTGCAGATGATATCCAAATTTATATGTATTGCAAACCATAACAATTAAATTGTACCACAAAGTACATTAACGAAGATGTTCAGAGAATTGTTAAATGGGCAGAAGATCTTGGCCTTACATTGAACGGTTCAAAAACCAACACCATCATCGTTGGCACATCCAGGCTTATTAACTCTGTTGATTATAACCGCACACCTAAAATCTTCGTAAGGGAAACTGACATCGAATTCACGAATGAGGTTAAATATCTAGGTGTTTCTATAACAAACAACCTCTCTTGGTCATCTGAGGCTAGGCGATGCAGTAAAAAAATCTTCGCCACCTTACACAAATTAAAGGTCGTCAAGCGTCTACTTCCTTCTACGATACGTCAGCATTTGATTACGTCACTCATTTTTCCTATCATCGATTACTGCTGCGTAACTATATGTTAGATATTACAATTGAGTCTGATTTCTTAATTCAAAGAGCTCTTAACACTTGTGTAAGATTCATATATAATTCAAGTCGGTTTGAACATATCACTCCATACTACGGAAAACTTAAATGGCTTAAAGTCCATACACGTAGGTTGTTTTTCGAAGGCTGTCTATTACACCGTATAATCTGGACCCAACGACCAAGTTACATGGCAAATGGTTTAACCTTCAGGACATCCATATCTGCAGTTACCACAAGATCTGATTTCTTAAAACTCAGTGCCGGCGAGCAAAACTGAGGTTTACAATAAATCGTTCCTGAGCCATGGCCCTCTATTTTGGAACAAGTTACCTTTTGACATTCGAAACTCATATTCTACATGGAAGTTTAAAGAACTGCTCTTCAAACACCTGCAGCGATCAGTGGAAAATAACTAGACGCAAACCTACTTAGGTTGTTATTTATTTTTATTATTTATTTAAATTGTGTTGGATGCTCCATTTTATTTTATATCTGACAAGACTGGTCTACTATTTTATTTATACTGTTATTGTTTTAACGTTTTAAGAAACATACACTAAATACCTGTACAGTAATGTAGCTACCGCGCTGCTTAAAGGGTTTTAAACCCAAAGCGTAAAATAAATATATATCTATCTATCTCTCTAATATTTTGTCCAATAATATTTTATCCCATGATATTTAGAAGTGCATCCTTTATAAATAGGGGTAGTTTTCACCCCCACAAAATATCACGAGCTTAATCCGAAATTTTCATAGAAATCGATGACTCTTCAAAAAATTATTAGGTTTTTGTGAATATTTTACGTTCATTTACTGGACTAATAACTTCAAATTGAAGGAAGTGGAAGTGGTTTGTTTGTCTGACCAGTTTTGTCTGTTATCACTTCAAATATAAACAACAAAGTTCCTTTTTCAGTTACATGTTTTATTTCAAAACACTCCATTTACAAATTCTTCATTTTTTGAAAATCATAACTACTCCAAGGACTGCGACTTTGGAAATTTTAGTTGTTATTCGATACTTTTTTTGCATTTCGTATATTTAAAAAAAAAATTTTTTTCAAAATACAGTTTGTAAATAAGAGGGAGAAAGGGGGGCAATTAAGTTTCGTAATGTTCTGCATGGAAGAGAGCTGCGAGGTGCCGCATCTGCGATAACGGTGTGCGGTGCTCGGGGGCGGTGGGGTGGCGGGGGTGGCGCGCATTACATTCCCAGGGCGCGTCGCGATCACGCTGGAGCACGCGATAGCCCCCGCACACAAAGTTGCCCGCACACGTACATCATATTCCCCGCATTCGATGCAGCTACGATATAATACGCAGCGCACATATATATATACACACGTGCGCCACATTGCGATGCCCGAAATTTTACTCCGGAGCGATATTGTGGTAATGCCCGAAAAGATGGATGCCCGCAATGAAAACACCGGCTGATACGCTAGAGCGATGGCGTTGGAAGAAAATCCGGCATTTTAAATCCGACAATTTTTTTGCGATGTATATAAAAAAAAAGGTTTTTTATTGTGACGTTACGGTCCAGGGAATTCGTCAGGTACGCGAATCGTTTCATTTTTTTTCGACGTTCGACGACGTTGCAAGTTTTTTACATTTTCGACAGTTTTCGACGTCTTTATGTCCTTCGTTCGGAATTTCTCGAATTTGTGTTTTATCAATGATATACATTCGAGTTTTCCATTTTTCATAGGTGATTTTAGATATATATTTTTTGAATATTGAGATCTGTTTGTTTGGTGTTCCTTACACCAGCTTCAATCTGCCGGATTTATTTGTCATTAACGTAATCCGTTTTATAGTTTTATTACGTAACATTTTAAAGTTGCATTTGGATTTCTATGATTTTAGTAGTCCCTACCTGTTTTGCTTATTTGTTTCAAGCAAAACATTTACGTAGAATTTCGGATCATTTAACGTCATGTGAGTGTAAAAATGTAGAAAGGCATTTCGCAATGATATTTAGAATATTTATATATACAAATTTTTGAATATATTATAAAATTATACTGAAATTAAATGTAATTACATTCTTCAAGTTCCTGTTTCAAAACATTTTAAATATAGCAAATATTGTTTTGAAAGTTTTTTTGGAAAAATGATAAGTTTGGATAACATTATATCCATACTCGAAGTATCAAGGTTTTATTGAATCTTCAATCTACCAATACCGATATTTTAAACAATAAGTAATTAATACAATTTATAAAAATTATCTAAAATTGTACAATTTAAATGTAACCTGTCAACAGGAAATTGAGGACAGTTTCTGGCAATTTTTATGGCCCTCATAGTGGACGACGTAGATGTATAAAATATAACATATTTAAAAATGTCTTAAACACAATAATTTAAATTTTTTATATTAAATAATTAACAATGGAGTATTATAAAAAATGTCAGGTTTTAGAAATAGATTTTGTAAGTTGTTTTTACTGGTAACTAAAGATTGTGTAATTTAAGCGGTTAGCTCCCAATTCCATGTCCAGATTTAACGTCTTTCCACTAGAAAACCTAATATAGAGGCGTTTCTTGAACAAAAAAAATATTTTTTTTCGTTAAATCAATATTTCATCCTGAAAACGTTGCTTAGAAGAAATAAAGCGTCACAAACTTGTTGAACACGAAAAGTGTGCACTAAATTCAATAAAATTCCAAATGGGTACTACAAAATGGTGATTTAAACAGAAAAATTTTGTTAACGGGAGGAAAACATTCAATATTTTGCTAAAATATTTGGGTCATTTTGTATCGATGGTTACAAATTTCTGTACGGTTCTTCATAACCCAAAATGTCGGTCCTAATATTGTGGACAAAAAATTAAAACTATGTTTTTGAAGTCCATGATTATTAGTAATCCATTCATAGGTTTTTAAAATCAAAAGTAGTATATTGCTGATTTGCAAACAAATTTTAGCGAATATAAATAAAGTGTTCGGATTACGAATGATCGATCTCAAACCTGGGTTTGAAAACCCCTAAAGATATTTGTAAACATCGATCAGAAAAACCTCCGTGTTGAATCCGCGATTTTAGAATTTGGGAAATCGTAAACGAATTTGTAATCACTGACACTAAAAACCTAGAAGTACCGAGAATACATTTCGGCAACAAATTTGAACATTTTTAGCACGTTAATAACATTTTTGTCCACAATCGCTTTTGTGTACCCATCATTTTGAATTTATAGCATGCACTAATGTTCTGAAAGTTCAACCATTTTGCACCATTTTTTCTTACATCTAAGTAACATTTGTAGGATAAAATATTTTATTTGAAGATAGAAAAATTAATTTTTTGTTTAACGCCGTCCTATTAGGTTTCCTTGTGGACAAAAATCAAATCTGACCATGATGTTGTAGGGCGACCTTAAAAATATATGATAACAAGTAAGACAGGTTTCAGGCGTTAAACTATGTATCCTCGTTACATACAGTTTTCAACTTTGAATATAACAGACTAATATCAAACATTAAATTTAACGGTAATTTATTATTATTTTAACCTAAAATATTAACCGCAGTACCGTGAAGAAACCGTTTTGATAAAATATTCCGGTTATTTTAATATTAGGTTCTTGTGCAGATTAAAATTATCAGAATAACAGAAATTTTTAGTCATTTGATCAGCAAAGTAATAAGGGCCTTGATATTATTTTCTGGAAAATTAACCAGATTACAGTAGAGTCCCGGTATATTTACTCACTCGGTTCTTCGTCTTCCCGTCTCGTTATATATACCAAAAGAAGGGAAGTGCCGCTTCTCCTACTCTCCTCAATCGCGTTATGTTCGTGACGTCACAGCAGTCCCTTACTGAGGCCCCAGCCCGCAAGGTGGGGGAAAAAGAGAGAGGCGAATCGGACGGAACCGGGCAAATATATTGGGCCATAAATATAGCGAGACGTAATTATATCGGGACTCTACTGTGTTTTAACCATACTTTTCTTTAGTCTAATAGTGTGCTGCTATTACTTCAGGAAATAGAATTACACTTATAACCCGTTTTTGCATGGTAATTGCTTTTAACTCCCGTATTTCGACGGTGAAATTTTGAGATCAGAGAGCAACAGCATCACATAGTCCAATCAGCAAAAAGCAAAATTGTAATACCTAATTACCGCGGCTGCAACTGCAAAAGTAAACATTTCATAGTATCGCTTCCAAAATTTCAGTAAAATCGGATCGCAAATGGTAGAGAAAATGGGAAATAAATTTCTTGACAAAATCTTAGGAAAAAGCTCAGTTTAGAATCCTTTTAATTGAATTTCATGCAATATTGAGATTCAATTACGTGTCATATGCAAAAGTGCTACTTGGTTTTTCCTTTATCTGGCCAGGACTTAGAATGGCTCGCAAAATAGCTCCAGTCAACGAATAGTTGTGTACTTCATGGAAAATACTATTCTAATTGTAAAAATACTATTTGTCTAACGATAGTTTGGTGAAGGCTATACAACAAGTCTCGAGCTGGCGTGACATTGCTATGGCGCTAGCTAGCTTTAGAGTGACACTGATAGTGTTTGTTCGTTTCGAGCAGTGGTTTATTAATTGCTCAGCGACGAAACAATTATGAATTTTAAGTAAGCTTCAGTAAAACAAAAAAACTCCGTTATTCTACATGATGCCGGTATCTAGTTTAACAGTGAGAGAGTTAAAAATTTCTAACCTCAAAATAAAGTCCATTCCAACCCCGGCTCAGTTCTAGTCACCTGCTAGTCATCGTCATAGGTTTAGCACTCAAGGAAGTAGATTGGAATCCTAGTGTGGATCTAGCTCAACGTCAGGGACTGATTGGGTAACTTTCTACCAGTGAAGAGATTGATTCAGAAGCATTAATATCACCTGCTGTTAACTGTAACAATTTAACTAAGTATACTACTCATCCTTGCACATGTCTTATTCAGTTACAAAAAGGATTAAAAATGTCTAGTTTAATGTTTATTTCAATTAAGTTAATTAGTTGTAACATCATTGATGTGTTGACGTTTTTTACTCCAGTACTTTTTAGTTACTTGTGAGCTCCAGAACGACTTATTTGTGTTCTAAAAAGTAAGCTATATTTGATATTAAAAAAAATATTAGAGCATGAATGCCAAAATATGACCGGGATACTATTTAATTAGAAATTTAAAGGGACACTTTCAGAGGCAATTACACGCGAGAACAAAGCATTAGTAACCGTTTCGGTATTTTTCATAACTCGTATAACCTGTCGTGACAGCATGTCATCTGAAGTGGAGGGCAGAAGGATTGGGGCCGGAACGAGGGGTTGAGGAGAGGGATCTCATTTTAGAGTATCGGTAATCAGCAGGTCCGTTCGTTTTTATCAAAGTCGTCGAAGGGTCGGCGAGTTGGGAAACAGGGACTACAGCTGCGTTTTCCAATCCATTTAACGAATACTACCACATTCACCCCTGCATTAGTATCGCACCACTTGGTCTCGCTCACATTCGTTGGTTTCTACTGGCGCTCTAGAGAATCTCCCGAGTCGGAACCCCTTGACTGTTCGCAACCCTCCAATTTACACGCTACAATTGTTTCACCCTCGCACGCCATCATCTTAAGCTCAGCCTTGATGCGAAACCTCGTCCAAGGACATCCTTACGCAATCGGTTACGTACACTCCTTCCTCCAATTGATGAGTCCTTTGTTTTTTTTAACAAGTCCTTGTTTCATTCGGACTTTTTCACTTGGGATACGATTTTTGGGGTTTCGTAGGGACAAAAGTCAACGAAAGGATCTTCGTCTCTGGGTCGTTCCTTTCGTGGATGAGTGGGATATAATTTGAAACTTCCCGAAAGTTCCCGATGTTCGTAGCCATTATTTCGCGTACGGTGAATAAATGATGGGGGAGCTACTGGTAAATGATTATCTGGAACATGTTCTTTTTGTTCTGACTTTTTACACGCATACATTTATTGGGAAGTCTCGTTATTTTCTTGCGTTAAATCCTAATCAGACAATAAAAATATTTGGTTTCATCAATCTATTGTGAATAAACAGAAGTCTCTTGAATAGAGGAAACTTTACTTTCAATGGCCTGATCTGAATATAGAAAAAAATCTTTTGATGTCTGGGTCTTCTGGTTCCGTTTGAAAAAGTCATCCAAACTTAACTGTTGTTACCCTTCTCAAAGAGATGCATTTCTATATTTTAAATTGATGACGGTAATCCAAAATACACATTGTAAACCATTAATATTCATCTCAAATTGCTCATAATCTATGAGATCCAAATGTAAATATTGTATCATCCTAATCCCCTAAACACGCTTGGCGAATCGGCCTGAAAACCTCAAAATGAAACATCAACAAGTTACGATCGTATTTCAATAATCTCATCAAGCGTCGACGTATTTGCATTCATTTCTTTTTTTTTTTGTATTCCCGATACGTAATAAAATCTCGATTTGCTAATCGCGCAAATCACCGTTAACCCACATTTCGCTCGCTAGCGACGTCGCGACTTTTTGCATGCGCCGTTCCGTTCCATGCATAATTTAGCAAAATCCAGGGTCGAATTTGCATTCGGCCCAGCTTGCGTGCAATTTCAAACGCGAAGAGTAACATTACGAAACGGAAGCGACGCGGCACCAGTTTCGGGGGTACCGTAATTTGGCGGCGCGCAGGCTACGGCTCGCGAGTGGTTAATTTGTGGAAATTAGTAAATTAGGAGAAGTCGCGGTACCAATCCCCACTATCGAACCCCAACTACCATCGATGTTCGCATCGCGTACGGCAAACGGATGCCACCATTCGCGTATATTATTTGACGCGTTACAATGTGTCCGCAAATTACTGGTTGCCAATTTCAATATCCCATTGTCGGTTTTTAATCGAGAATTTGGTCACAGTATTTTAGTTCACAAGGTCGTGGGGGTTGGATTCTTTTTTAAGTTTTTGTTGAAGTCAATAGAGTTAATTATTTGAGGACCAATTTTGTTAATAATTAATATAAATAGTCTCCCTTTTTATTGTGAATTCCTTTATTTGGAGAAAATCTCATGATAATAAAAAATTATTTCAGTGGAGGCAAGTAATCTTAGCAAAAAAAACCCTTGGACACTACTAAAGAGGATTACCAGTTTCAGGGAATTTTTAGCGATAGTATGAGAAGCTATCGTTAAGAATCCCCCAAACTGACAACATTGTTTCTGAAGTCATCTTACTAAAGACTATATTAGTCCAGTCAAATTAACCATTTTTTCGCAAAAGGAAAAAATTGTTAACAGGGATATTATAGTTGGAAATTGTAAAATGGGGTATAATATGTGTAAAAAAAATAAATGCGTCAGCAGGAATGTTTTGGGGGGGATTCTCGGGGGGGTCAAAGGGGTCAACTATATTGAAGGGTGAGAGAAAAGCGTACAATAGAAAAGTTGTAGATAAACAAAAAATCTACAACTTTTGTTTACATAACTTTTTGCATAACCTCTAAATACCCGACAGAAATGTGAAAAACTGGTTTAGCCATTTTTATTTTTCATTTCCACAAAAAAAAATTTATTTTGACGAAACTTGGTGAAAACATACCTTTTCTTTTCCTAAATATCCACAAATATTTTCAGATAAAACTATTCAGGGGTTTCCGAGATATTCACGTTTTTTAGCAAAAAAATGTTTTTTTCAAATGAAATTTGTGCTTCAGGGAATTGTCGCATCGATTTGAATAAGGACTTAATCTCTTCGTTTTTACTTATACTTTTTTAGTAAATCACAAAAATTAGTAGTCCCATTTAAAAACACGCTCAAAAATTGGAAAAACAAAAAATGACTTTGGCAAGAAACAGTGTTGTTGGAAAATGTCTATCATTTATTGAAATTTTTAAATAATTTTGTCAAACAGACTACACCATTGAATTTTACGAAGAAAAAGACAATTAGGTAGTAGGAAGCAACGAGTTTCATTTCATTGCTCAATTTTAAAACTTACAGATTCATGTTCAAAATTAATAAATTTAGAACATGTGTTTCTTCATTTTCTACGTCATCAACACATTGGAAGGTTTCTTCATTATCGCTCGGATATTTTTCAGATTCTTCGGAGAACTTGTTTTTTGATGTTAATAAAAGGCCACGCTGCTCGATTTCAAAATTGTCATCCGATTCTTCTAAATCTTCTAAAATTTGTTCAACATTCATGCAATTGCCTGAACTGTGACATTTTGTACATAAATCAGTACATCGAAGTCCATGTTTTCGACATGTTGCTTTCGCAACTGGTTTCGCAGCTACAAGAAATGATTTTTAATAATTCTTCAGGTATAAGTAAATCTACGGTAAAACGTGGCATAAGAATTTTTGCACGGTCTACAATCACTTTTTCCAACCCCACTTTGTTGATGTTATTTCGTTTCTATGCCATGTTTGAAGCTGGTGGTATACTCTGTAAGAATGTTGTGGCTGCTCCAACAGTTGGTGGTAATTTGTCCAGTTTGAATGTTGACTTGCTGTTGATGTCACATACTGCTGAAATCTTACTAATTGCTGGATCTGCATCACTCTCATAAAAAGGCTGTATTAACTCCATTAACTGCGGAGCGTGTTTTTAAATAGACTACTAATTTTTTTTTATTTACTAAAAAAGTATAAGCAAAAACGAAGAAATTAAATCCTTATTCAAGTCGATGCGACGATTCCCTGAAGGACAAATTTCATTTGAAAAAAACATTTTTTTTTCCGAAAATTGTGAATATCTCGGAAACCCTTGAATATTTTTATCTGCAAATATTTGTGGATGTTTAGGAAACCAAAAGGTATGTTTTCACCAAGTTTCGTCAAAATAAATTTTTTTTGTGGAAATGAAAAATAAAAGATAAACCAGTCTTTCGCATTTTTGTAGGTTATTTTGAGGTTATGTAAAAAGTTATATAAACAAAAGTTGTAGATTTTTTGTTTATCTACAACTTTTCTATGGTACACTTTTCTCTCAGACTTCAATGTTCACTGAAAACTGCAATAATGCATAGTTGACCCCTTTTTACCCCCCTAAAATCCCCCCTCCCCCGAAACATTCCTGCTGACGCATTTATTTTTTTTACACATATTATACCCCATTTTACAATTTCCAACTATAATATGCCTGTTAACAATTTTTTCCTTCTCAAAGTGTAATTTGACTGGTCTATATGGGCTATCTGAAAAATAGAATTTATATGACATGAGATGTACAAGTGTATTCATAATCAGAAATTGTGATCTTCTTTCTAGTAGACCGTATCCTCATCTACACCCATATCGCAAACCTATTTGCATTGGTTACTAGATGATAGCTAGCTAACGGACGGGGGCTAATTTTTTGCTTGAACTTATTGAGGCCAAAGAATTAATACACTTAGTGGCGCCAGCATCGTCCAGAACTCCCTCCTCCTCATATTTATTTCCGCTCCTACTTCAGTTTTCCCCTTCAGAGGAAAATAGTGCAGAGATGCAAATACCGAACGTAGTAGAGATAACTGACGATTAGTTATTCCTTACTTTTTTCCTCAATCAGGTTATTGCACGTGGGTAGTGCCAGCTCTGTGATGGTAGCGCTTATTATACCTAATCAGTTTTGCTGATTCCTTCTTGAGGGCGGAAATGATCTGTACTTGTGAGCATCATCATACTTTCAAGAAAACCCAGTATGTACAAAATCTCGTGTATTTACATATATCCATTCTCATCTATTGTGGTTTATATTAAAGCCCAAAGGTCCAATTTTAACATTTTATTCCCTAGTAAATCGACCGTCCTTACCAAGTAATAATTTTCATATCTCTTAATTGAATTACAAGCGGTCAAGAAATTTTATTTTGTAGCTTTTAAAGCAACTATACTTATTTAAAACCCAGTATTCTTATAAGCCAACTGAAGTGTTAAATTCCCTTGATCGAGTTGAAACTGAGTGTTGTTCATCAGCTTTAAAATACTTTGTTAGTAATTCCGATAAGATTTTTTATCTAGCATCTTTTTAGGTTAGCGCATCTCACAATCTTGGCGTCATAGAGCAATTAGATGACCAGCTTTTGATGCAGCCCAACGAAAAACTGTGGAAAAGTATATTCAAATTTCTGGGTATAAATTTCGTTGATATGTTTAATTTGTGATCAGAATCTTGCACCACTAGATTATTTTCCCTTTGTAATAAACTACTCTTCTAAGTCTCGAACAGGTGAACTAATTTTATGGGCAGTTTACCCCCTAATTTTCACATTACCATTCAATATGTCTAGAACAACATTCTTCTTCTATTGAAAGATACTTTCCTGCCAAAAATCATTAGAATCATTAAAATTATCTCTAAAGATCTCGCCATGTTTCTACTTGCGCCCCAGTTTTCGTGGAATTGTTTCACTTTCTAAATATATTTTTCCGGCATTAACAAAAATACTAGTCTCTTAGTTTTAGTCACGAGTTTGCAAGCATTTCTAACGATAGTGGGAGAAGCTTATTCATTAGAATAGAAATGTGTCCACTATCACGAACAAAATGGCTCTAAAGTAGCAATACCAGTCAGCCTCATCCAGATCCATTAGTAATATTATATAAAGCTCCAGATAGTACGCTTCATCGGTCAAACTATTACACTACAACTCATTGATTAGATTTATTTGATAACTTATTGCTATCTGTAGCGTTTCGGGAAAGGCTAGTCATAATCTCACACTGGACAACAGAAATATATAGACAATCGTAAATACTACAAATGATCAAAAGCGTCAAATTTAATTAATAATAGTTAATTAGTCGGATGTCTATGTCGTAGCAGGCGAATCGAAATTATTGTCCTATTTTCATGCCAGACAATATTGACAACGCGTTGATCACAGAAAAACCGTTCATGACGTCGAACACTACCTACCTAGGTCGTATATTCGCCTAGTAAGATTGCCAGAATTATCCGTGGAAATAAACATAAAGAGTTGCTGGACAAGGACTTGAACTCACGACCTAAGGAATTCTCAGTTTACCAGCCGAGCATGCTAATAATCGCGTTATCCCAGCCACACTATTAAGTTTACTTTAAGTACAAAGTTAAGATGATGGACATCTTCATACTATCTTATTCTTACTTTGCTGCTCACTGCTGACTTTATGAGAGTTAAAATATGTTAGAACGACATGAAAGCTTGAAATGTGAAACTGAATACTCTTATTCCAAATTGATACTTCTTGGAAACAAGATTTTAAATACCTCCAATATTTTTGTTGGGAAATTTCATACTTTAGTGAACACCAGATTTTATGAGAGGTTCATGAAGTAGATGTGAAGCTTCGAAAGACGCTCCAGGTGTTACTTGTAACAAACAAAAATTTGTTGGAACTTATGGAAGCTTAGAATAATTGCCTTTAACTTTCTGGTAGATTCAGAAAGTAGATGTTCTAAAACTTCGGAAGATAACCCAAGTCAAGCAACCTATTAAGAGTTTGTGAATTTTCTGTTGATGGTTTCATCCATTGTATTCATTGTTAATGAATATTTACAACGTAAAAATGTTCTCTTATGAATGATGTCATGGTGGATATCTTCTCCGTAACTTTGCAACCAGTCAAATATAGTTGGAAGTGAGGGAAGTTAAACGGACTGCAGTTAAGCAGATGTTGTGGTGCTTCAGATGCGTCCGGCGACAAATACATCAATCCTTTTCATTTATTAGTGAATAAAATTCATACAATAGTAGTTTACTATAAAGATTGCCATGACGGACATCTTCATATCACCTTCAATGTATTTAAGAGGAACTATAAAGGGAATTCTTAAACATCATTTGGTATAAGAACACATTATAGTGTCCAATGGTTTCATTTTCAAATATTCGTGTAAATATAATGGCCCGACATCTAACTCATCTATACTTTTGAAAGATGATGTATCTGATATATCCGCAAGATCTCTTGGTCAAAATGGAGCGATCAGCTAGATTACAAATTCGATAACATCCTTCCATACATCATTCAATCTCAGGTTTGCGTCACCGCACCCACTACTAAAAGTCGAGCGATACTTTGGGATTTCGTAACCCGGATGACAAAAAAAAAAACAACGAAAATAGAGCGAAAGAAAGTACGAGCCGCACGCTCCTAACGAAGTACCCGAGTTATCTGGTAAAAGGGAAGGAGGTATCGAGGGATTGACAGAAATATAGACAGTGCTTGTGAAACTCGAAGCGGCTGTATAAGGGGTTAACGAGGGCAACGTCTGCGTCGCAGCTCGCGCAAGGTCGTTTTCGTTTTGACGATTCAGGAGATTCGCGAAGAGCGATGCGGGAGTGAGAAATACGGCTGTAGGGAGAGAGATGGAGCGAGAAAGCACGAGCCGTCGCTACGTCCCTGATGGCGACGTCGTTACGAGGGCGTTGCATTTAGAGCGTCGACGTTGGCGGCAGGCGGACAACAGCAGCGACGAACGACGTCGCTCAACCGTGCAACCGAATAACCGCCGAACCGTTCGGTTCGGCTCGGTTCGGTTCGGCGCACGGTTCGGCTCACGATTCGGCACCACGACCGTACCGAGGCGAAGCGAAGGTGGTAGGTAATCACCCAGCGGCTCACGTTATAGCGTCGTTACGCCGCAGCGCCGCTATCGCGGCTCTTCGTCCCCTCATCCCCGTACCCCCTAATTCCCGTACTCTGGCTCTACGTTCATGGCACACGTACGAACCCGTACACTGACCCGTGCAAACGGCCCGACCACGCGTACTTGCATTCTCGTGCACACCCGCGAACACCAATTCGCCCCACATACCACTCGCGCTCTCTGCCCCACGTGCGAGCTCACCCTGGCAAATATCCTGACGAAGGATACCTGCTCCCTCTACCCGTTTCTCTGTTACGCACGTTTTGTCTCTCTTAATCCCTGTCTCCTCATTCGCCCCATTCTCACCCCAGTCCTCCCTTTCACGTGTATCCGAATACTCAAGGTCCGGACGCAACGATCCCTTTTTTCCTCAAAGCCGGGCCTCTGTTTATCTCGAAACTCGATGGCACAGTGAGATAAAGATACGTATCCACCACGCTGAAAAGGGAGGAGTTATTGGAAATACATCATCGGCAAAAAAAAAGAAGATTCTCATCATTCTTGAAAGTGGGGTAGAAGATATCGACCTGGTGTTTCGTTGAGGTGATTATTTCATTCATGAGTGCTTTTAGATGTAGGGTATTTCTGAAGTAGAGTTTCAAAAGTGTGGTCTGTACTTCTAATCGGTTCTACTAAGAGCGGCGGTGGCTCAGTTGGTAAAGTATCGTCTTCGCAATTAGAAAACCCTGGTTCGATTCCGGCCTCTGCCATCTATCATCGGGACACCTCTGTATTTGTTTATAAGTGTCTAATAATGCCAAAGCTCAGGTGGTTCGGATTCTACCTTCATAAACTGTATGTCTACCTAATATTTTCTTATATTTGGTGTCTTTCTTATTTCTAAACATCCCAGGTAGAAATTTTGACTGGGTTCTTGCCAGACTTGCCAGGCTATCTGGTGGGCACTGGTCAGGCTCGGGACGGACAATGTAACGTCGCGGTCGAGCAGATCCTGACCAGTATCTAAGCAGGTCTGTGCAGGACCTGTACATTCCCTGAGCAAGCCCATATAGTAGCCCAGTTTAGAGGTAAAACAATCTGAACAAAATACATATGTAGGACGCCTGACCGGATTACTACAGGTTCTGCATAGAACCCGCTCAGTTTTTGATAAGGACCTGCTTGGCCGCGGCATAACATTTCCTGACCAGACTGGCCAATGACCAGGACAGCCTGATTTCAATTTCTACCAAGGATCCCGCAGACCAACAAACCGTATTTGATACTCTTCGAATTGATGGTCCAAACGTGCTCGTTTCGTAGATTTTCGATTTTGTAGTCCAAAGTTGAATGCTGATGTTGGATGCAGATCTTCTGAATGGATACCTCCATTGTTAGGTGTCTTACTATACGGTGTTTTAAAGGAGTGGGAAACGCTATGGTTGAAAAGGTCTTTCGGGTATCGTAATTAATCAAAATTGTTCATATGCATCACAAATAAGAGAAGTCTTCGGCCATAACGTCCTCATCAAATATTCTAAGATGTTTAAGACCACAAAGAAAAATTCTGAGATGTTTAAGACCACAAAGAAAAATTGGAAATCTGACTCAGAGGTTTCAAGTGAATATACTTAGGATATCGTGATGAAATCCTTTGCGACATTTGCTAATAGGAGAAAGTTAGTTTTGCACCGATGCCCGATATGATCAGGTTTTGATATGCGTACTCATGAAAGTAAAGAGAAATATCTTAAGTTACTTACTGGATGTTGGTTGAAGGATCAGTGATCATCCTAGTAACAATATTTTTTTGTAACTGATCAGCAGTTCATGAGGATAACACGATGGCCAGTGCTAATAGTGGTCGAAATAAAATGTTTGGATAAAGAGACCATTGCTTCCTAGTTCGACTTTGAACTGCTAACAAAATTCGTATCTCTAACTATTCAAACTCATTTAATGCTGCCATTCTTCCTAAAACCTAAAATATAAATCAGTAAGTCTCTCCAGTTGAAATGGAATTATTATGGAGTTGAACATTGTCCACCAACAATTTTTAAGACGAAGAATTTAGTCATCGAGTAACTTTTGTCTTTCAAAATCTTTAATCTGGACTGAAGCTAGTTTCTGATCATCTGCATCATCAAGGATATTTTTGGAGTCATTAGTAATTATACCAATCATACATTAGATAAAGTTAACTTTAATCCTATGAAGTCCTCAGTACCTGTTCTTTTTCAAGAATACCAAAAGTAGCAAACATTTCTACAAATGACAGATCTCTCTATATATCCGGGAGCTTTTATAACCTGCAGTAGGTATTTTTTATAAATTACGATCTTTAACTATTCGACAGACATGTATTAATGCAACCTCTTTATACAAATAGTAGTAAAATGAACAATTTTTCTATTCGGCATATAAGAATGATTGATAAATGATTGGAATTTTTGCCCACGTTAATGACTTCTAGGCCTACTTGCGGGTCAGTTTTCGGGCGGGTACGGTTAGATTCGCAGTAACTTACAGACACATTACATGATATTAATCCTTATGTATCACATCTGCACTACAAGTCAGGGAAAATTGCGTAAAATCCTATCCTATACAGTCATACGACTGTATAGCTAGAGTTCTGCCAGTCTATAAGAATCTCATAAAATTAGAAAATTTAACTCTATACTTTATCTAATAGCTCAGACACGCACCTTTCTCTGAAAGAAAGAATAACAAAGGCAGCAAAAAATTTTCTGATGGCAGATCCTTTTGGGCGTTGGGAGGCTTTGGTCGTCTCCAGTGTACATCTTTTATAGATCACGCCCCTCACACCATTCGAAAGACGTAGAAACGCGCTGACTCAACCTCCCGCATCGAAAGAGCAGCAACGTGGGTGACTTTCCTACCGGTATATATGGAATTACGGTTATCCCAGTCCCGCGTTTCGCCTCGTCTCGTTTCACATCCGTGCCGAGTATCAGCCCTCCCGAGTGAGTTTAATTATTTCATATCGCCGTGCACGGATCAACGCCACGCTCGCTCTCCGTATCCCACCCGAGCTATCGAACGAGAATCCCTCCACCTTTCTTTTGCTCAATCCCCATCACCCTCTTCGTCCCATCGACAAACCGCCGCCTTCTTTCCTATTTCCATCCTTCCTTTTCTCATTAAGCGTCGGCACCTACCTCCCGGTGCTTCGGACCGTCTCTCCTACATGCTCCCCCATCGTTAGCTTTTTTGCGATCACTTTTTTTCTCTTATATTGTACGCGGTAAAGCAACATCTTGCGGGTGCCGATTTTCCGCCTTTTTTTGTTGAGAAAATTACAGCGCTCGCTTTTCCTACGCTTAAGTATCACGAGAGCAATTAGTGGGAGGCAATTGACGCGGGATCTGGAAGTGAAACACAAATTGTTTTGCTTATAGAAGGTTTTAGAAAATCAGGGTTTTCGCACTTTGGTGTAATTTCGTGGTTGTTATTATGTTCATTGTGCCCAAAATGGATGGGAAAATATAATCTGGTCAGTGTCCTACAAGACATTCTACTCTCTCAAATGAGATTAGTATCAATGAAAAGTTGATAGGATTTGACCTTTCGTATCAATAGCTTTTAACTTCCATTCTAGTTTGCTGATGATTCTAAAGATTACTTTTGAACAAAGAAATATGCTTCCGACGAAAATATTGATCTACAACAAATGTAGCCTTAAACATCAGTTTTATCAGTCACGGTCTTGATAAGCAATTTTATATGCGCGATAGCATATTTTTTTTGTGCTTAGCACCCGTTTGGTACACTGAAAAGGGAGCTGCCATATGTTATATCATTATATCTGATTCCATTGTTAAGGAATTTGTTCTCATATAGGTGTTAAAAATTCTATCAATCAACATCAGGATAATTTCAAGATGGATTAAAAACGAAAATTCCCGGTAGCAGAAATAATCATGGAAATTCTTTAATCGGGCCGTGTACATATTTCATGGCTCGGCGTCAGGGAAATTCCAACAATTATGGCAGGTAACCGAGCGTGCCGTGCAGAGATCGACGGATATATAGGGAGCACAAACAAGCACGGTACTGGTGACACACGGCATTATTCCGTGTGCGAGGGTAACGAGGGCGGGTGGAAGTGTCTCGCGCGTGGCGTAACTCAAATCCTAAATACGACGATTTCGTGCGTCCGTAGGGATGGCAGCCCTTTCAAAACATACCCAACCGGTTATTTTATCATTGTATAGTTTATATTTGTCATTTCCCGAAGAGGAAATTCGATATCTTTTTTTCCGTTGACACGTTCCGTTGTTTGCTTTGCTGAAGTCACCGTAACGATGATAATGATCATGATGACTATTCCACTGGAGACAGTTTGTTTGGCTATTGCATCAATACCTACACCCATCCAAGCCTTTCGCGTATTTATTATGTTTGTCTTGCTGAGAAGCTTTTTCGTAATCAAAACTGGGGCCAGTACCCCTCTTCCGGCGAGAGACTCGTGTCTAGAGTGCAAAGTCTATTTTCATCCTTCTTCCGTTGTACATCTATTTGGAGCTTGCGCTGGGTTATAATTATACCTCGCAGGGTCCTCTTCTCGAAAAAGCGCAACTCGGAGGAAAAAAGCGAGAAAAATTCGCGCGATCTTGGATCGTAATTACGCCAACGGAAAACTTGGTGGTGGTATAAGTGGAACGACGGGCGGCAGATGCTTCGGTGTGGCATCAGCTTTAAAGCTCGCCCGAACACCGACAATTAACGTCTCACCGGTGGTCTCGTTACCGGCCAGTTCGCTCCAGGGACGCACTCCTACCTTCCACACCAAGAATAGAATTCACTACGAAGTTGCCCGACGGAAGCCGATGCTGGGGTAGGCGCTCAGAAAGTTCGCTTTTAAGATCTTTCGCGCCTGCCGCGAAGTGCTCTTCTTCACTGATGAAACCAGAAACATTAAAGGTTCATCAATTTAATTGGTCGACGGGCTATTGATTCACAAAGAAACTTTTGTTCCCTAGAAATTCACTTCGCAACACGGTTGAAAACTAGGCTGTGTCTAAACCCACGTATAAATTAATTTCATATACACGGAAAATAATTTTACGCCACGACAGGTTAATGTTATGGTGCGACAGCAAAATTATGATGCCTATATGGCTACGACCTCAGTATTACCTTGCTACAGCATAACAACCTCAGCATAAACGTTTGTTGTGCTACCGCAGCACAAAAGTTTTCCTAGAATACAGTAGCGAAATCGTATAAACAATAAATGTGAGGCTACGTAAGACAATGGCGCCAACACCACGCGTTAGGCTGCGAATTTTGCAGTCAAATCGAGTAAATGCTTTCCCCTAAATTGGGACCCCCCCCCCCCAGACCCCCAGCTAAAGATATCCTAACCTAACCAAACACATAAACCTTTGTTGCATCCGTCTCTCTCCCACTCATGCATGCTATAGGAAACCGTAGGTGGATATAGACACTCCGGAAAAACTACAATTGAAATATTTTACCTATTGTGATATAAAAGAACGGTATGTATTTCGGCTGGTATCAGCTGAAAGCGTTTCTCCTCGAAAAATGCTTCAATTACAAGATACCGAGATATTAATTCCATAAGTCGTGAAATGCACCACAAAATCGTTCTATTCTATTATATTCGAGTATACTATAATGCAACTTTTTTTAGAAGAGGAAAAAATCATCAAACGAATTGCGCAGTTGCGGAACCACCATTCAAATGCGTGCCGTGGCAACTGTGGGTCGTTTTTAATAAAAGGAGATACAAAACCAACCCGGGTCGTTTTCGCACGGTATCTGTAACGAGGCGCGTATTTAAGCGCATGCAAATTTCGATAGGTGCGCGCATATTTTTGCGTCTCATTTACCACGATTACTCCTTCATGAAAATATCCCCGCGTGCGTTGCTATAATTCGCTCGCATTACGTCAGATTTCGGGGCTTTCGAATGCACGGCAACGATTAATCCTCGGCCTTTATAAATATTCATGTTTTATATTTTGCTGCCATCCGATGTTTTTTCCTGCTTTTATAGTGATATTTTTCCATTGACGCTAATTACTTCGGCGAAGATCTTCGTCATAAGTAGGTGTGGGGAAGGTTGTAAAGCTTGATTTATCTCTAATCAGTTTTTATACCATGAAATTATTATTGTTTGTGTAAAATTACAAGAGACTATAAAATGTTGGCGCCAAATCTTTTCAGAACATACTAAATTATTAGGCAGATGACAAACTGCATTTCAATGTCAATTTTTGACATCTTAAGAGGTTTTAAATGACTTTAAGAAAACTATAGAACTGTCGTTTGGAGTAAACAAATATAAAGACAGAGCAAATAAAAACAATGTTCAAATATTTAGATTAGCAGGGTGAAGAAAGCTGTCAAATGCTCAGGTTACTTAGTATTGATGGACCACTCCCACCACAAAACTATGTGTACACTTGAAGCTTTAGAATATGGTGTCTTGGTATCCTAAGAATTGCAAAAGTAGTATTATCTTGGGTTTTTTAGGTAGATCGACTAAATTGCCAGAAATTAAGTTCAGAACTTTATTTAGTCACGGGACAATCACAGCCCCTTCCTAAGCTTCACCGTGTTAAGGATAATACAGTAGTCCTTTCCTAATATTCCAGTTTGTTTGTTTCTTTTTTTCTCTATTATTTTACGTCGACTTTCTATATGAGACTAAATCGCGACGGGGCCCACAGTTTATGAAGGTGGAATCCGAACTACCTGAGCTTTGGCGTTATTAGACACTTATTTTGTTTTCTCTTTTTTTTTTTCTTTTTTCTTATCTTAGTTTGTTTTCTTCTTCTAATTTTATCTCAGCGCCTATTCTAATATTTTAAAATCGAATAAATTCAAAATAAATATTAATGATAAGATTAGTGACAATAATTCAGTGGAATCGATTTGATATCTGTAGGAAATACTTGCAGTATATCTGGTATATTATTGAGTGCAGCTAAATTATGGTACAAGATATGCCAAAAATTATTTATTGCACCGTTTTAGCCAAGTGATCATACTTTTAGAACAATTTGTTATTTGAAGATATTTTCAAAATTGGAGATGGTTGTTTTACTCGACTCTCATCAACTATATTAACTATTACCGAAATAAATTACAAATTATGAAAGCTAAAATAAGTTAATCTCCTATCCACGACATTTGCATAATAATAACACTAAATATTTGTTGTTAACGTCACCATACGATTAACCTATTGTCATAATGGTTATTAATGTTAATTTCGTTTATTTCACACTTAACCCAAACATTGCAATCCATTAAAAGCAAGTATCCGTTTGATTTTTCAATATTTTTCATACAATTTTTTTACTCTCAACGTTAAATTTTTACATACTCCAAGTATATGTTACTTAAAATAGGCTTATGCAAATTGGCAATACTTTACAATTCTAAAACGCCATTATGATTTGCTAATAAAAATGTTGATTATTCAATCTATGGGTTCGATTCCTAATAGAATAGAATACATCCCCGAAAAAAAAATTAAATTTAAATTCTCCTTTTTAATGTTGGAATTAATAAATGATGTATACTTTTTTAAAAACTCGGCTACGTTCAACTTTTAGTTTCACATTCGTTTATAATCAAGGTATATCTGGGGTTTCAACGAAGATGTTATGCAAGCATAAACTAAACTAAATTTCAGATGACGTAGTCTTCGTAAGAAGTGTCGTTACAACGAGGGGAATAACAAAATTCAAAGAAGAGGTATTTAAAACAAAAAGGAGATCGGATTTTAAACACTGCAATGCAACCTCAGTGTAAAAAAATAAACAAATCTATCGCTAGTCTATTGAATTTTTATTTAGTAAAAAACAGACAAATATAATTAGCATCTCGATTGGGTAATTTGTTTATTGGAGCATTACGCAGGGTATTATCTCCATTGGATAATTTTACACCCAATTGTAATTGCAAAATCCGTGCCAGAAATACGGGCTCTTGTGTTCGAGCTCAAATACCATGTTATTCGTTTCGTTCCTGTAAGAAAGATAATACACGAAATAATATATTTACTAAACTTACTAGTTAAATGTACATCAAAGTATTCCCAAGAAAACATGAAATGGAGTGATGCGCACGGCGGAAAAAAAGCAGTAATACAAGTTTCGCTAATTGTATTATCGCTATAAATACAGTTTCGAGCGAAATCAGCAAAATATTTAGCGGCAATTTCAATTTTTAATAATTTTTGCTAATTTTAACTATTTTAACGCAGATACTTAGATGGAGTCAATATAGCAACCGCAATACGTAATATTGGCTACACTGGTAGGTTTTGTCACATATTAAAGCACTAAAAAATATCGGTTAATATCCTCAGTAACTTATAGTCGTAAAATAGGTAATTCGTCGATATTTTTATCTACTGTAGCATCATGAATTCATAGTTAGATGCAATTGTGTTACGATGACATCCGACTAAAAATTTAATGTAAGACGATAGATTCACGATGGATTGAAGGAGAATCTCCTTCGTGAAATGTCCGTCTTTTGAAACAAATATAGATTTATTTTTATAAAAATTTAATATGCACGATAGATTGGTTATGTATTCATAGCAAATCTACTTTACAAGCTTGGTTTTATCGTAAAATGATATTTTTTACATTTTATATTTTATATAAAGTTTTTTCTACTATAGGACTTAGACAGAACAAAACCATGGCATCGCTAATAGAAGAAATTTCTTGAAGAATTGAAAAACGTTCTTGCAACAAACGAAAACGGAAACACGAGAAGCCAGATTGTAACAATTTATCAGGTTAATAAAATGTATTTCGTATGAAGGTTTGGTACAAACTGAAAAAAAAAACAAAGTTCTTCTTTTATTATTCAATGACAGTTGGTAACGTGATCACTACGGGCTTGTTGATTTTTAAAATGTGCTTTTGACAGTTTTTTTTAATATTTCACGTAATTATTATTCTGTGCTTCAGGTTCAACATTTATAAAAAACTAAGCTGATAGCATGTTGGAATTTGCTTTTTCATGTTTCGGTTTTTGTAATAAGAATTTTTTAATATTTTTCAAACAGAAATTATTCAGTTAGTTCCTGCAGAATTTACGAATAATCATATTTACTTTCTCTAAAGATAAATTCATATTTGTTTCACAGGGCGTACATTTCATGGAGTAGATTCTGCGTGGATACGTCGAGAATCTATCGTCTATAGTAAATTTTTACTCAGGATATTATTACGTTTTAGGATTTGTTTAGAGGAATGAAAAAGATAATTTTTTTCTAATAACTTTCTATTTAATAGACTTTAAAAAATGACATGTAATCAGTTTGCGTGTCTTATATAATCCGGGGAAAATATGCCAGTGATATTGACAGCGAAAAATATACACAGTACTACATATACTGTCTATTTGATTAATTTAAATCAATTGATCTGATTCTCAAGATATTCAGCACAATTTGCACCTTCTGATTTAACATAACCGTCCTGGCTATGTTATAGTAATTATATTTTATTTTAAATTGCCCAACATTCCATGTTATAGACTGAGTAATTATTACAATTTAATAGTCGTTAATGCAAATCATGTAGTGCTAATTGTGAATCAATATTTGATTTCATATAACCTCTATGATAATTTTTGCGATTCAATGTTTATATAGTACTATTTTTATCATGAGCGCCCAGAAATAATAAAACTTTCGTAATATATAATATTTATCTCGTCATTAGTAATGTTCCCTTATTATTTCAAGCATGCAATGAAATTAGGCTTCATTTCATAGTATTTATTTTCATATTATTTAATTATTTTCTTACTAATCATTCCATCGGAATTGAATGTTATTTAATTTTATCGGAAATGCAACTATATTTTTCGTTATTAAGTGTAACGCTCAAAATTGTTTAAGATAGAATTCAGTTGTTGCTGTTACCAAAGTTAAGACAAATTATCTAGTCTACCTATAATTATCCTACCTATAATGTTTCTTTATGTAAATATTTCTCACCATACGCCTATCGAAGTTTCGTTTGTTTATTATAGATAACGATAACGTAATTTTCAGGGGTTGTCTATAAATGTACTACTGCTTAGAAAAGCAATCAAAATTTCAAAAAATAAGTCTGCGTCATAGAATTGCAGAAAATCTTCAAAAATTCAAATTCAAATTACCATTACGTCTACAGTCTGAGTTTTAGAGAGATGTACCTACTAGGGCAATACATCTTTTCCTAGATTTTTTAAACAATGGCGTATAACCCAAAGACGTCAGCTTTTCACGACTTTTGGCCTACGGATTATGATTCTACGTGTCAAAATTTGTAAGAATAACCCTTTTCCGGGGCAGGACCTTCTCGAACACTCGTGAAGGTTCATGTGAATAATCACTCATAACTACTCTCATCTACATCCCATTTACAAACTTTTTTAAATTACAAAAATGAAAACATACCTGCCAGTCAGCCCAAACCTCATTTCGAGGAAATTAAAATTAACAAGATTACACTTGAAATCATTGTCGATTTTTTGTTTTAATTCTTTCAACGTTGACGACGATTTTTTGATATTATTTGATATAAGTGATTTTTGTTAGTAACTTTCTGAAAATTTAATGCCGCGTTGAATGCATTTTTGTTGATTGAAAACTAATAAATTTGACAGAGTTTTGTGAGTCTTAGAATATTAGGAATTTTTACACCAGCCAAATAATATGTTGTATCTTCGAATCCTTTGAAGCTACTGAAAAACTTAAACGCTCTCTTTCTAAGTACATTAGTAAAGCTTTAAATTGATGTATTCATTTTTACTTAATATATTATTATTTCTTAGTTGTAAAATTAGACAGGTAAGCACACTTTTTTTTTGCAATTTTCAGTAATTTTTTGCCGCTGAAGAAAATATTCTTTTGCAATTTGGGAAAACACAGATTAAAGTGTTATTCATCAGCTTCCAAGTGCTTTTCTAATCGTTCAGATACGATTTTTTTCAAGGTTTTTTCATTCATTACAAGTTTTTGTCAAGGTATAAATATAATTTTCATGAATTTAGTAAATGTGTATTTCTATGAAAATAACTAAAAAATTAGACCAACCTTTCTGCTCAGAATTGTTCTATTATAATGTCAAGATTTTGAGATATCGTAACCTAAAAGTGTAAAACACATTGCTTTTTCCCATTTTCAGTAAGTTTTATGGCAGAATAAAATTGTTGTTCGTAATTTGGCAAAAACCAAATTGAAGTGCGTTCATAAAAAGTCTGACTATACTGTTTCGAAGGGTTTGAATGTGCTGAATATAAGAATATTTCAAAATCTTGACGTGTTAGAGCAATTCTACGATCATATTTGGTTTCAGTGCATCAAAAACCTTTGGAAACGTATAGTCCTGTTTCAGAGCATGGCGATCGGCCTTATTTTGTCGACTTCCTTTATCCAAATGTTGAATTTTGCAACTTTTTTCCGTCTTGTAACGCTGACAATAAGTCTGTGACATTTTTTGGGCCATTCTTAATGTTTGTTATGAATAATATAATTTACGCAAAATCAGTATAACTTACAAATCAAGCAATGAAATATGAATAATAAAATTATTATATTATAATCGCAGTAAATAATTAAATTTAAAACTTTTTATTTGTCAAAGTGACTTTTTTTCTTTTTGATCAAACTTTCAATAAGTGTTGCTTTTCTTAAAATGTGTCAGATTAATGTTTACTTCAGTTATTTGTATCAGTTAAAATGACAAAAGTGCATTTTTTAAATTAAATTTGACTTTAGGCGCCTAAAGAAGGTACCCGAATTTTATCCATACTATAAAGGATTCAGAAATAATAACGCATATGACGTGTGAAAATTCAGAGCATTCACGAACTTTTGGCTGGTAGCGTACAAGTTTTCACTCCTGTTATAAATTTGTTATTGTATTCTAACGTAGTTAATTCGGTGTCTTTACAGCGCCTTTATTAAAAAAAAGGTCTTTCCTGATGACGCTATACGAATTGAAATGTTAGTACTAAATGAACTTGGTTAAAAAGGAATATGCGAGCATTACATCTTGTTTATTTTATTTGAAGAAGAGCAGCAATTTATTATTACAAAACGAAGGCTATTATAAATGTCAACATGGTTTTGATGTTGGTAAGCTGTAGGTCATTTCCGATATAATTTTGTCCGTAGAATCCGAACCCGAAATCAAACGTGGCCCATCACATCCGGATTTTGAGATATTTGAGGTTATATACAAAAGACACACAACATTTTGAGGAGTTTTACCTCTCATTGGATCATGAAGTAGTGCTCTTTGTCTTTAATATGAGATGCGTAGAATTCCATTACGACTAATCATCACCAAGATACGCAAATTTGAAATTATGATATACATATAAAAATATATACCTTGAAATGCCCTTGGAGAACAAGCTCAAGGTCAAATTCAGTGTCATGAAACCTGTATAAATATCAACAACTATATAAAATGCAGCTATTTATAACTAAAAACACATTTCAATATTGTGACAGTTTCGTGTAAACTT
Source organism: Trichopria drosophilae (assembly GCA_030407085.1). NCBI lineage: Eukaryota > Metazoa > Arthropoda > Insecta > Hymenoptera > Diapriidae > Trichopria > Trichopria drosophilae. The sequence continues at coordinate 11,938,981 of CM059584.1, read as the reverse complement.
TTTTATTCTTTATTGTCTATTTAGCCGTTTTGAATCCGCCTTCTTGAATTAAGAACTTGTAATATCATCACGTTAAATTCGGTAACGCCAAACATCCCCAGAACAAATTTTCAAATGAAGGTACCCAGTAAGAAATATTTAATGCATATGCTCACGACATTAATGGAATATATCTCGTAATTTTAAAATGGCCGTAACTTTATAAAAAAAATCGTAGGTGATCGCGTAATACTAAAAGATTGTTGAAAAAAGCATTTTTTTTAGTACATAACCTCAAATAACTCTAAATCCTGACGTGATGGACCAATTCTGACTTCGGATTCGGATTCTACGTACAAAATTACGACGGGAATAACCCATAGCTTCCCAACAAGATCCAACACCCCGTTTTTTTCGAAGTCGTTGCAAAACATTGAACCATGATACTACCACAGCACCCTACGAATTATTTAATTGGCCCCAAAATGTAACAACGCTAAAGTCGCTGGTCCAAAGCGACTGCTCCATGAATTTAGTTAAAAAAGAACTTGGCACAAAATGGTTTGACAGCAATGATGCATTAGGAAGAAAATCATCTTTCTGGTCGATCCTTAAAATATATTATACTTTGTAATTATTTCGGTTAAGGCATATAAAACTTTAAAATTATAGCCCAAAGCAGTTCTGCAAAATGTGTTAGAACCGTTTTCCCCAAACAAACATCTTATTGTTTACAAATTCACGTAAGTATACAACAATAATTTGAGGCAAAGAATCCTTGAATTTAAAAAGTTGAAGAATAAATCATATTCGAATAGGGAAGATATGTATCGACATCACCGCAAGGCATAAATAATGCAGGGGCCATTTGTTGAATCGCCTAAGATTAAAACGACGCGAGCCACGAGATGACGGCATCACCCCAAATGGGATGAATCCAATGGGGTGGTATCTGGCACGGATGATCGCACTCCTGCTGAGCTGGAGGGGAAGTGTCATAGAAAAGGAGGGGCTGAAAGGCGATGCGACACCTACGCGTGTTGCAAACGTAAGCAGATGCCCTGCTTATGAGAAACTTCTGCAGTCAACCCCTTCAAATTCACACCCTTCATCCTACCCAGGCATGATAAAAACACGCCTCAAGAGACACGGATATCCCATTGATTTAACTGTGATTTACGATCAAAGACTGATGATTCTTGATCGATTTTGAAGGAATTGTCTTAATTAATTCGAATATGAGACTAGTAATAGAGAAAAAATGAGCAGTATACAATTATATACGATTGCATATGAGACATTCCACGTGAGAAATATCAGTCATGTCTCAGAAATTTATGTAATTTTGCATATCGGTAGCTTTTGGCAAAATAACCGTCCTAATTGTTACGTTTTGTTTTCTTTCTTTTCATTTTATGTTTTTTTGATTATAGTTGTGCAGGGGAGTAATTAGGTTATATAAGACAATCAAATTTTCCCTTACATTTATAAATAGTTACATATGGGGCATTCTACGCCAAGTGGGCAATAAAAATTTTTTTGACAAAATTTGTTATTTCAGTTCTGCTTACGTGTACTTGAACAGCTTTGACCATTGAAATTATACAATTATTATTAATTTTCAATAATATAAATAAAATGAGTATAAAAAATGTAATTTAATTTTTTAAATCACTTTTTCGATCTGTATATGCCCTGAAAATATACAAATAAAACTACATGAATATAGCTCTTTCAAGTAAAAAACTATTAGTAAACGTAGAACTCTGGTATAGGCAGCTAACATAAATAATAATCAGTTAAAACCGCATTGCTATAAAAGATGGCACCTGGATATACGTAAATTGACAGAAAGCAGGGGCAATCTAACTCGCACATTCAACTGCTTATATCTTCCTTCAACTACAATGGATTCCTATAGTTTTGTTTTTGATTTTGAAGAAAATTTAACTCTTTTTTGACGAGAGCATAATAATTACGATTAGTAGTGTCTAACTTTTTTAAAAATCATAAAAACTGCCAATAACGTAATTCGCGGTTCTCGCAGAGTTCTAGTTCTTTTTGTTTTTTTATTAATCGTTTTTCATTAAATATTGTGATATTTTAGCAATTCATTATCCTCAGTACAATGTAATCTCGTCATCTCCATGTGCTTTTTTCTTAATACGACTTTAACTTAATACGTAATGATTGGAGTTAAAACATTTTTAACTTAATGAGTATTTATTCTGCCTTTCCGTTTTCAATACTGGTTACAATAGTCTTTGAATCAACACGCCCTCGGCCACTTTATATTAAAAACTTGAATATTTTACTCTACAATTTAAATCCTTATAGACCAAGGTATTTGTGCACTCGCTTTATTCGACGCGTTTTAGATATGCTACAATTTTTCGTATGCTTTATAAATTAAAAAAAAAAAATCTGAAAATTATCTAAAAAAATCATACGTTCAAAATAAATCAAAATGTTCATAAATTCAAGTATTCCTTGTAAGGTGCATACCTTCAATAAAAAGTTGTTCAAAATACAAATTTGTTGACATGTTTGTTCAAGTTTGGTGCCACATTTGAATTACTTGGATAGAATTAAATTTTGACCTCGGAATATCAAAAAGCGACTTCGAAAACTCGAATTATATAATTCGATATCGAAATCGTTTTAAATTTCGTTACTAAAGTAATGATTTAACTAAAACAGTCCGGTAGAGTACACTTGAAAATAGGAAAGGTATCTTTCAAAAATTATAAAAACAAAACCTTTCAGTGGGGTAATAATTTTTAATGGAAAACAAATTCTTCAAGTATACCCCTTCAATTAAACATGTTAATAGTTAAAATTCAATCTATCATAAGGATTATATGCCTATGAAATTTAAAAGGAATAATTATTAACTATTTTTCATACACTGAAAACAAAAATTTACTTGATTCAACGGAATGCATTTACTTGAAATCCATTTATTTCAATCAAGTAATTGTGTTTTTTAATCAAATAAATTTTTCTTGATTTAAGAAAATATTTATTTGATTTAAGAATGACATTTTCTTTGAATACAAAAAACAACATTAAGAAAATATTTTCTTGAATCAAGATAGTATATTTTTGAAAAAAAGTAATAATTTGTTTAAATTAAGTAAATCACATTTCTTGGAAGAAGTAAATAATTTTAATTAAATATTTCACAATATAAATGGTACCATATGTTTCGATTTAGAAAAGGGTAAGACTTGATATTAATAAATGTTTTCTCGAAAATAATTTACTGTGATCAATGAAAGTTTACTTGATTCAAATAGATTACTTAAATAGTCGCATCAGAATATTTATCTCAAACAAGGTTCACCATTTACTTAAAACAATTAAATATTTACTAGAAGGGGAAAAATATTCCCTTAACTATACGAAACCATTTTGTTCAATACCATACATATATACAGCACAAGCTCGTCCCAAGACGTCCGCAGGAGCTCCTGAGGAGATCCCGAGGATCAAAAGCGGACATTTGGACGTCCACAGGAGCTCCCCAGGACATTCAGGGACGGATTGTGCTGTTAGGGTAGTAGAAATTTATTTAATTTTTAGAAATATTTCTTTGATTCGTGAAATTTAGTTCTCGCTTTACAGAACAATTTCTTTATTTCCAATAAATAGTTATTTGATACAAATAAATGTTTACTTCATAATACATATTAATGTATTTCGTTGGCGGATAAAATATTTACTTCATATCAGGAAATTTTTTCTTGTTTACTTATTTACTCGTACACTGAACTTATATGGGATGGTGAATATACATGCGCGACGGGCACCGGTAAACGATTCTAATTGGTAAAATGCGTCACGAGAAAATTTTGAGGTTCATTCCGCTCCGATCGGGTGGTTTAAATTATAAGGTTCTATTTCTCCGTTAGGTGGCTATTGAATTATTCTAGCATACTCGCAATCCCAGAAATTGATTCTGATTTGATATAAATGCCTGCATTTTAATTCTGTCGGTATGCGAACTGTAAGCGAAATAGTCAATAAGTAATGCCTTTAAGATTGTTTGTCGGTATAATAGGAAAAGTTGCGATGAAATGACCAAATGCGAGCGAAATAACATACGTCAATTAGGTATGTAACAATAATATATAACATTATGTACTTCATTCGTGCGTGCGTGTGTGTGTGGGTGTGTGAGCGCTAAATAATTTGTAATATAATATAAGAAAATATTTCTTTTTATTTTCAATTTTCTTGTACAAATATTTATTGTTTTTAAGTAATTATTTACTTGAACTAAAAACGCATTGCTTAGATTACGAATCGATTTTCTCGATACAATTAAATATTTTCTGGAATTAACTAAATATTTACGTCAGTCAAGGAATTAATTCTTTCTTTGAAGTAAATAGTTAATCTTCTTTCAAATAAAAATGTTGCGACTATTCAAGGAAACTATATTTATTTGAATCGAGTAAAATTTCGTTGAAACTACCACATTTGTTTTTCAGTTTACAAATGTTTGATTATAATCTCCATTATTAAGAAAAAACTGGCCTCTTTAATCAGAAATAGATAAGTGATAACTTGAACCATGTGCTAAAGGATAATTAAATTATTATTAAATTGCAATTTTGTTAATAGTTCAAAATTATTTTACTACGAATAATAAGGAACATGTCAAACTGCTTATATTCAATTAAAATTAACAATTTCTATTGGTACACATTTCTTTTTGACAAAATAGAACAGTCTATCAATAAATTAGGTTTTTGGGTACAAGATACTGAAAAATATAAACCGATTTGGGTAAATTTCCCTTGCATGAAATATGGGAATGACTGTCGAGCGCGTAAAATTGACCGTAATTTGGATGCTGATTACGGTGAACTGCGCGTGACACGTCCACCGATGCAATGTGAAAATTATAGCATCTTTTATATACATATTCATTGAACTTTTTTTATTAATTTTCTTGTTTTAACGTGTATATCGTATGTCAGCGGTCTAGAAATCTACTGCTTTCGTTATTTTTCGATCACAAAATTAAGAGAGTTTTTTAAAAAATACGATTTATGCTTTTTATGCCTTTCTACTTAATTTTCTTGCTATTCCTGATCTATTTACTATATTAACCCTTTCTGGGATATCTTGCACAGAGAAAACTTGATAAAAAAATAATGGACACCCTGATAATAATCCAGTATTAATGTATTAATATACATTTAATGTTGTGTTAAGAGTCATTCTTATCATCCTATTACCTTGATCCGTTGTCCGATTTTCGAAATTCAAAGTAGCGAATACAATATGTGGGACCAAGATCCGAAAATTTGGTTGGTTAAGTAGACATTTGTTACTATTGGGAGTTTTGTGGTCGTTGATTATGAATCTGCTGTCAAATTTTTGAAATTCAAAATATCGGATCCAATATAGCCGATTACAATCTGCAAATTTGTCTGATTAAGTAGAAATTTTTCATTCTGTGGTTTTAATGTCGGTGTTTTTAAAAATGTTGTCTAATTTTCAAAATTCAAGATAGTGAATCCAATGTGAGGGACGAAAATTATTTTTGCATAAAAACATTTTTGCCCATATGTGAACTTTGCAATCTTATTCTATCAGTTTGAAACAAATCAGCGATATTTTCGGTACATAACATCGATCTTCATTTCTCATATATCCCACATAGGATTTCAAATATATCAATGAATTCTGCTTTTTATGCAGTTCTACAATATGTACGAGCAAGTATGCAATATTGTGACCGGCAAAATAATTTGAAGTTTTATGCATATGTGGTTGGGCGTAGGTAGGTGCATGAACAAAGCTGCCGGGGAAATACTGAATTGAAACGAGGTGGTAAAGCTCTCGTTTGAATCGTGGAGGAGGACCCGGCAAAGGCAAAGAGAATTCCCGTCACTCAACCCCAGAGTGAACTCAATCTTCCACCCTTTCTCGACTTTGAAAGATACCCTTAGACTCAGAAGGATCTCACGTTCGCACTTGCGTTAATCCACACATATATAGATTTGTCATCTCTTCTTTAACTAAAGGGCAAATTTTTAACAAGAATAATGTGTTTTGCAAAAAAGTTGACCGTGAAAAACATAGGTGTAAGATTTCAGACCTTTACGAAAAATAAAAAATCTGGTTATACCTCCAACTACTTTTCATCCATGTGTTTATATTTGTTATCGTGGAGAAAAGGAAATTTTCTTCTTTTTACTCTCATCAATGGATATTTCTCTAAGTAGAGAAAAACAGCCAAAAATTGATAAATGCATAAAGTAGCCCAATTGTAATTGCACTGTATAGGGAGTTAAAATTCTTCTATCTAATAAGTACGGTTATCTAAGAGGATATTCCATAATGGATGAATACTAACGGCATCACAAAAAAAAAACGAAGTCAACTTGAATCTGCAATCTAACGTATATCCAAACCTACCGGCATTGACTAATGAGTGGAAAAACAAATATCAATTCCATATTACTGCAATGCGGAAGACATATAAAAATTGTTGTTCCCGCACACCCTAAAAATACACTCTAAATTACTTGAAGTGCAAATTGAGTCACTCTGCTAAATGTGACCTATTCACTGTTTCTAAAATGGGAATTTCACTTTATTTGAGTGACATCTTTCCATCTACTTTTAATACACTGACCCGTATAAAAATCAGTCCTATGGGCAACATATTGTTAATGTATTGGCAGTAACAATTGGCAATATATTGCAGAAATATTGGTTCAACAATTTCCACTTTATAAATAGCGAAAAAGTCACTTTTAGCAGAAAGTGCCTCAATTTTCACTTTAAGAAATTTAGAGTGTAGTCTCCAAACCACTCCAAAATAACCCCAGCATTTTTTGAGATTTTTATTTGCACTCTGTCTTGCCCCGTCAGAACTTCGATATTTAACATAAGTTTTAAATAGGGAAATTGAATTTTGTTAGTTTATCAGCCATTGTCCAACCTTTATTGAACGTAGATGCATGTTCTAAAAATAAAATGATAAAAATTCGCTCTACCGAAATGTGCAGTTCACGAATGAATTGTTTACAATTATGGGGGTTATAGGTTAGTACAAACACTTTTATAAAACAAATGCATAACTTAGTATTGCAATAAATATCTTTGAAGCAAACTTCGCACTTCGAATTTTTAATCCTATGAAAAATGTCACTCAGTTGGCTTACATCCAGTCGAGTTTGTATCTCTCTACCAGAGTAGTCGCATGTATGCTCGGTTGAAAAGAGTTAGCGACAAAGCGTGGACGACAAATACAAGTAGTGATCAATTCATGCATTACCACATAAAAAAAGACAAGTCATTGTTTTTAAACATAAAATATAGGTTACGCTGCGTCATGTCTATGTAAGAATATTTTTTATATTTAGCTTCCAGATTCTGGCAGATTTTATTTAAAAACGTTATTGTTGAGTATAAAAATGGTTGATATGAACATTGCTTAATGAAAACTCAACAAAGTATAGTATATTAATAATTAATCTTAAATTCAAAATGCGACGATTGGTTCTGTGGATAATTTCCCCTGATTCATCCATGGGAGCATAAAATAATAGGTTTAAATCCATATTTCGAAGGTATGTTAAACAAATTACATAGTTTTTATGAATTTTTTATATATTTGTAACACTTCCCTTAAGAAAAGTTACCATTGAGAACTATCCATCTGCTATTCGCTTCCAATAGCAATGTCCCAATTTACTAAGTAAGCCAATAGTTTTTATAATAAACTATTTATTACAATTGGCTTACATAGTAAATTTGGACATAGCATCTTTTTCAGGTCCATAACAATTGAAAAATCTAAGAATTATAAACATATTTGAACATCGAAATACAAAAGAGCAAAAGAGCGCAAACGGGCATTCAATTCCAAATATATGTAAAGTTTTAAAAAATCTTTTTTTATTTTTCGGCATACTTTTTCAGTAATTGCGTCTGCTTTTCTTTTGCCATTTAGTAAATTTAGTGCAATATTTTCTTCTCATTTTTCGATATCATCCCATGTATTGCTTCCGTATGCTTTCTTCTTTTCAACTTAATAGTCGCACTTGTTACATCTACTGATTTCGTAAGAGTACTGTTAACTTTTTAAATGCTGAACCCAAAAATTGAGAAGATTAATATGCTGAAGAGTATTGGAGATAAGAATTGTTTCAATCTACTAAACAATTAAAGGATGGTTTTTCTTTACATCGAATATATTTTGAAAATTGATTTTACATTCAAGTAAATGCCCATAAAGCCCAAGATTTGGGCAACGCGTTTTTTTCGTAATTCCCATTTTAGTAGTGGTGCTGACTGCACCGTTAAGGATCCAAACTATTTCATTACCCAAAAATTACCCATAAATATAAAAAATTGTCGGTTATATAAGCGATATTAAATTATTAACATTAATTTTCTGTTGGTATGAAAAATCCAACAGAGAAATTCACAACAGATATTTCTTACTACAATACATGAAAAATCACAATCTGCAACGCAAGCTGCCTTCAAATATGGTTCAAAAATAGATCTGTAATTTTTATGTTGTCCACGTTTTCATGAAACGTGTGCGTAAGAATTAAACAAAAATTGTTGAAAAATGTTTGAAATATCTTTTCGTAATGTTAAAAGTTTCAAAGTTTAAATGTAAAGTTTCGAAATGTCAAGTGAGTAAAGTAAAATAAATTTCAAGTAAAAAAAATGACAACATCGAATTGTGACAACAGAAACGTCGCTAAACTAGTTTTTTAGCCGTCTAATTTTCATTGTACATTTGTGACCCATTAGTATTTAAGTAACATCAAATAAACTGTAGGTTGCATGTCGCTGCTGAAACGTCTTAAAAAACTTTTTCCTTTTTTTTTAATCATAGTGACCGAGTTTGCCAACAAGGAATTTTTGAAAATTGTTCGATTAAAATTTGTCGTCGGTAGTAATGCAGTGCAAGGTTCAATATCATAGAACTAAAGTTTGGATGAACTCAATCACTATCGTATACTCTAATCTTACTCACATTTTCTTAGCAGTTTATATACATGGAGACAAAAATTTTTTGAAAATTTTACATTTCTGGATAGCACTTTTGAGACAGACTTGCAGAATGAGAAAAAGTACTATTATTTATGATGAAAATGCTTATAATTTCTTAGTATATTTACTATGCAGACAGTAAAAATTACAAAATGTCTAGTAATTTTTACCAGAAGTAATGAAAATTTTCACCATGCTCTCTGTTACAAAATTATCCTAATATAAAACCATCTGAAATGATAAAAATTCCAATGAAATTTTTCTCTATGCAGTAAGTTTCATTATTTTATGGTATACATTACATGATACGTGTGATTACTTTTTATCTTGAAAGTAGGTATGAATTTAAAACACTAATTGAAATAGTGAAAAGGGAAATAGCTAAACCGACAGTATCAAATTTATAACTGTTACCAACCATGACAATTTTCATGATTCGCATTTAGTGAGAAATCTGTTTTTACGTTTTTAAGGATGCAGTATGATATGTCAAAAGTGTATGAAAATGAAGTCCGGTAAAAAATAGCTCGCAGCGAATGTTTTTAAACGGATATTAATTTAATAATGCAGAAAAAATAGGGTTTTTGAAGTGTCCACATGATGCCAACATTAACATACTGTATTTTACACTATTTACTTTACCTATTCGTTTTTTGAAGAAAATAAATAACTATTCAATAGTTCCTTTTAAAGAACAGTTAAAAAATGCTTTAAAAACTAGTTCGTTTCATGTGATTCTATTTTGCAGTTGTTTTTTATTTTTTATTATTTTATTACTAAACAATTAATTACCAATCTTGAATTCTTTATAAATTCTTTATATATGGACGTATTGTGTAAAGATATACGAAAAAGTTCTGGTAGTAGAAATTTTTTTTTCGATAATTTGATAATAAAAAGATACTTATTTGCTGACAGAAAATTATATATGGAACAATATAACAGATGTATGTAAACGAATTTTAGGATAGTTTTATTTCTGAATCCTTATTTTAGAAATTATATTACTTGCACGTATTGTAAGAAGAAAAGAATGTTTAAAAAAATATACATTTCTCGTGTAGTGTAACAAGGAAGACAATTAATGTTTAACAACATCTCTTGTGTATACCGTTATTTATTCACAAAAATTTGTAATATTAGACAAAAATAATTAGTGGTTATGTCGATTATCTTATTTTTATTTATTGCAAATATAGATCCGAAATTTAATAAACTTAATTTATATAAATATTTTGAAAAAGAGTTTTAACTTTTTTTGTGTGACGCTTACATCTCTATCCCGCGGTGTACATTAATTGAGATATGTTAATTTTCACGAAAAAAATGGATGTCACTTAAAAGAAGGAACCCATTTTATGGCATTAATTCTATATTTTGGATTAGCCGTATATGATAGAAAAACATTGTTTGTACGGATAAACACAGTATATTTCACAATACCTTCTGAATTAATATCAGTCTTACAGCTAACACATGTTAATTATATAACGTAATTTTCACTACTTTTTGCAAAATTTAAATTAAAAATTACGTGTTTATATAATATTTTGTTATAAGAAATAGTTTAAAATCGTCACTAAAGGACCAACGAAAATTTCAAAATATAGTATTAACGGCCGAATGCATTTCAAATTGTGCAGGCAGACCGATAGCATGTTAAGAATCAACATTTTCAAAAGATTAATATTTTCCATACAGTAATAACATTAATAGCAATGTTTATATTGATGAGGATGATGATGATGATGACGGTCATTATACTTAACGTTAAAACCGATTAAAACAAATTGTATTGAATATAAGAATCGTGCAAAATGTGTTTTTCGTAATACTATTTTTTGGTTTAAAAAATTTGTCTACAGTAAGAGTATAATACAAAAAATTGCCTAGGAAACTTTTACGTTATCATAAAAAAGGTCTATATAATATGTCCGAAATTGTGTACTAGAAACCGAAACCGATTAAGTTATTTTTATTAAATATTTTGAGTAATACTGTACAGAAAAAGAGCCGAAAATTTTCACAATGTACATAAAAAAGTATCTAAGCATTACTCAATAATTAGTAAATCAAGAAATAGTTTCTATCTTGTATGAAAAAGAGGCCAAATTAATTATTCACAAACTATAACCAGTTTATTAGCCAAAAACTGCCCGATATTTGTGGAAAGATGTGCGACGAAAGTTTTGGTCCAAACTTCATGAAATAAGTTAGAAATTCGTGCATACTCAATAATGTCCAATTATGCTGAAAACATTTGATACAGTGTAGCAAAATTAAAAAAAAACGTACCTTCTTTTTAAATTTTCTACTTTTTTTTAGAGTTAAAATGTTAACTTTGGAATTTTTATAAAATTTACGAGAAATTTTACTTAAATGTTAAGGGGCATTTTATTAAAAATCTTCTTACTGATTCAAAAACTCGATGATAAAAAAAACAATTAAATTTTTAATAATCAGTGAAGTGCACATTTTTCGTGACCTAATTTCTACAAAAATCAGCCTTAACACAAAAAAAGTACCAAATAAATTTTGCTAAGAAATGTACTATTTCCTTCATTTTAATAAAAAATAGTTATAATTAGCCATTTTTTTCTTGATAAGATACGGAAGGCGCATCAGTGCGAACCATGAGTTCTAGAAATTGAAGAGAAGGAAATCTAATTTCATTGGGTGCCAATAGTTTTCTTCGTAATCGATCATTGTCACTTTTCTAATAATCATCATAACCAAAAGTCATTTATAAATTTTTTACCATTTATTTCAACATTTTTAAAATTTTTTCATATTTTTACAATTGAAAGTATAACTCCATATTTAACCAGTTTGTCCAGAAAATTAAATCTGTTTAATATGTCTTTCCAAATATATTATTCAAAAAATTCGGGAAATTTTGTGGAAAATTCTGAAAATTTGAAGGAAAACTTTAAATGTTTAAGGCGATATTATTGAAGGTATTACGAAAATGACAAAACAATCAAAACGTCAGAAGTATATGAAGATGAAATTCCCGAATTTTTTTCTGAATTCCAACAAGAACTTCAAAAACGCGAAAGGTATTCAGATAAAATTCAAAAAAGAAATCTCGAGACCTTTAAAACAATTTTCGAAAATTTCTTACAATTAATTTTTAAAAAATTTGACTATGGGTTAAATGTGAAAAAAAATGGTTTTGGGAGATTAAAATGTTACCGACGAGAAATCAACTCGTTAAAGCCGTCAGGATTTTCCGTGTCCACGCAAGGCGTATTAAGCGAAATGAATGACCCGGCGAAAATTTCCGCGAATCGTAATAGGCGACCTCTACCGCCCACTTTTTACGCATCCGTAAATCCAAAGTTTCGCAACTGTCAAAAAAGCTCTCCTTGCCGCGACGCGACTGTAGAAGCTTTCTCTTTCTCTCTTACTCAGTCTGTTGGTCTCTCTTTCGCTCTACGGTCGTCGTGTTCCCGCCCTCTCCGTGTTTCCGCGGCCCGTTCCGACCACCCCGTTCCATGCCGTATCCCGCAGGGCATGTCCCTATACTCGGCCGACATACTGTTGTCCCAACGATTTCGCTCGTTTTCCAAAAAATCTCAAAAACCGCATCCCATCAAAAAAATTCGTATCTCTGGTACTCATCGTCGTTCACTCCCAGTCCAAATACCACCCGTTTCGATACCGCCCTAGGAAAATTCGCATTTTCCGGAGTTTTCCCAGGATTCGCAGACGAGACAATAGTTTTCCGAGGCGTAGAAAATTCTCATCCCCTTTGGTGGCACGCTCCGCGGCACGCCCGGTCGTCTCTGTTATACTGCCGGCAGCAACCAACCACCCCCTGCTTCACCCCCGCCCCATGCTATCGGTCTCGCTTCAACCCCCCCGCACTGGGGCGAAGCGTCTCTCTCGCACGGCATCTCTCGTTCCGCGCGCGATTCCAGCGAGCGCGCGTTACTCTGCAACCCTCATCCTCCGCTACCGCCTGCAGCCGCTGCTGTGTCGCCCTCCTTTCCCCCGTTGCCCCCCTCACCACGGCTCGCGACCCTTGACCCCTTCCCCCGTTCCTTCGTCCTCCACAACCCGACCGCGCGGCGCTCTGGCACCAGACCACCCCGCGAGCCGCTCGTTAACCTGCTAGCACCGCTTTCCTCTTCGCCCCAGCCCCTTCCCCTCGTCGCCGCCCCCCCCCCTCCAGTCGCCCACCGCACAACTCCGTACCCCCCCCCCATCCTCTTTTGCTATATCACCGAAGCGCGCCAACCATCCGCGCCAACCTCGCGTTCTCGCTCCCTAACCATCGCCGCCCGTGAACGCGTGCACAGGGCCGGTGCCTGCTATATTTACATATCAATATTCTAGCGCTCTAGCACGCGTTGCGGAATATAGCGGATACACCTAGAGCGAATATCGCAACAACCCCCCCCCCCCCCACCACCCGCCAAACACCCCCCCCCCCCCCCCCTCACCTATCGCCTCACCGCCTACGCGTCAACCGTGTAGGACGCATATCGCGCTCACGTGTGACGTCCGCGTATCGCACCCCGTCTGGCGCAACAATACTTTCCCGGCCCCACACTCGAAATCACTTGTTTTTTGCGATATTCGTTCGAGGTTAACAATCTACCCGAACAATCGGTCCGCCGCGACCAGCCGCGAAAGGGTCGTCGAGGAGAACAAAAAGTCACCGTTGAAATTCGCGCGTCGCGGTAAATCCGATATGGGAAGTAATACGCAACGCCATTCAGGTCGCGGTGCATTAGAGATGGTTAGGTCGGAATGCTTTTATAGGTGGTTAAAAAAAAATTTGGTGGGATTTTTATAAGGTTGGAATTTGAAAGAGTGAATATAGAATCGTGTAAGGGTCTTGTTTGAGTAGGAGTTTTGTTCTATGATTGAAGTACAGTAATTATGATGATTGAGAGTTTGGAGCGATCACGTGCTGAATGTTAGGTTATTAAATGGTAACTGGCGGGGTTAAATAAGATCGTTTTATCTCCGTCACGATGTTCGCAATCAGCAATCGTTCGAATAAACGTAAAACTTCTAGGTCTTAAATAATCCTCGATGCACTTCGTCTTAAACTCGTGTATATGTTCGTCTAGTCAACAGCGTTAGAAACCTTTAAAATGTCTAATACACGTTTTTGGACTACGTTTGAAATATTCTGGTAAAAAACGTTTTAAAAGTGTTCTCATTCAACTGCACAGCGAAGTAGGAAGAAAACAGCTCTGAAACAGCCCGTCGAATAATCGTTGAATTTTTCGGTTTATCCGACGTTATGTTTTTTAAATGTCTATTACGGACGATAAGTAGATCCGTTTAAAATACGTTTATCCAAATCGTGTACGAAATGACCTTTATGTCAAGTAGATACGTTTAAAAATATGGACAAAAATTTGAAAAAAACTTGTTATGGGAGAATATCAAAAAAGCGGATTCAAAATGAATTACGTATAAAAAAGTTTTCAAAAAACTTTTACAATGTTGAAACATGTTATCGTTAATAAATATAAAAATAATATGTTATAGAGTTGTTTATTTTTACACACATTTCGTGACATTGAATTCGACCTTGATCTTAACCTCCAGAGGCTTCATGACTGTCGGCTTTATTATCTGCCGGCTTTGATTTGTCTGTTTCTTGATGTGTCAGCTGTTAGATCCGCACCCAGTTTTGTCGTATACTTTCATTTATTTTTTTCGAATTTTGGACCTTAATTCCATTCTAGAATATAAGGATACTTATCTCTAAAATCAACATTTTTAATTCAGTGAAATTTTAAAAAATTGAAATTTATGCACAAATATGCAATTCAGGATTGTTAGAATCTTGGACATATGGGTCAATTTTTCAAATATAAAGTAATAAATTGTCCATAGATGTTCAAACTATCTTAAATAATGCGCTAAATGTAATAAACAAATGCACGTTACATGTCATGTCCTGTTCTCCATATGAAATTTTTTTACTCCGATAAAATTAATAAAGCTTGAACTATCATATATTCTGAAATACTAGACACATGTAGATTCAATTTCCCTGATCCAAGGAATTAAACATATCAAAATACTACGAAATTATAATATGGTTTCATTTGATGATTTATTGATGTTCAAAAATATCTCTTACGATTTAGTAATGGAAAGTATCCAAAATAAGTGGAAGGAAATTAAAAAACATACATCCATAGAAGAACAATATTTCATAATAGCAACAATTGCATGTTTGGATTCCACATATTTTAAATTTAATACCATTGTTTACAAACAAACTTACGACATTCCAACGGGTTCACCTCCTTCACCGTACTTGTTAAATTGGTAATTTAATAAACAACAACAAAAATTTTTAAGAAATTATCATTTAAACCACCTTTTTTTCTACAGATACGTTGATGACATACATGCACCCCAGAAGGCTCTAAAAATGATATATCTTGAATAAGTTTAATTACTACAACAACGGTTGACTTAAATTCACCTTCAAAATTGTAAACAATCAAGAAATTAATTATCTTGATGTAAAAATGTTAATTATGCCAGATAGTAGATTAAAACTAGACTGGTTTCATAAAAAAATGGTCATGTAGATATATATTCACTATCTGTCTGCCCACACAAATTCTTACAATATCGGCACGATTTACCGACTTTTAGGCCATGCCGTAAAATTATCTTCACCTGAATTTCATGATAAAAACATAAATTAAGTTAAACAAATATTATTAGATAATGGTTACCCGTCCGAAATGATCAACCAGTGCATTAAAAAAATATTAAGTCATATAACCACAAACAATAGTAATAAGACAATAACAATAACAATCCGATAATGAAAACAATAAGTTGCCCTTATATCAAAGGCATCAGTAAAAAAATTTCAAAAATCTTCAAAAACAATAACATCAAAATAGTTTCTACTCATTTGAACAACACACGTAGAAATGAAACGGGACATCAATTCAATTAAAAAAAAAAGACAAAGATTCTTGCTACGAAAAGAAATTGGAAGAAACGAAGCATTATAGACAATTTCTCTATTAAAACACAAGAAAAGAACACAGTAAACATCTGCTTCGAAAAATCAAATCTACCCAATGTTTATAATTGTTTATTGCATTAAACAAATCAAAATCGTTAAGCGCGATAAAAGCTTTAGAAGATCCTGAAATTGACATTAAAATAAACCCATACACCATCAAGAATAGAGAAAAAATCGATTATTATTTATCATCCTACAACTCAAACACCATCAATTTTTCTGGATACCGTCTCATTCAGGAGTTAAGATGAACGAAATAGTTGAAAGCCTTGCAAAAGAAGCTGCATAGTTGCCCTCTCTGGTAGAACCAAAAATTCCATTTACAGATCTTAACCGAGCTCACTCTACTTATGGACACGTCGCCACACTTAAGACACTTATGAATGAATCTCTGCACAAGGGCACCGAATTTTTCAAAAATTACCACATCCAACAAAAAAACCTATGGTTTCATAAATTGAATCTAAAAAGAGATTTTATAACCTGGATAAAGAGGGCACGAGCAAATCACTAACACCTGTCGGCATCCTTAGCTCGCATTGGATTTATAAGTGTTCCTAAGTGTTCCTGCGGACATGAGACGGAAGATCTAGATCACGTAATTCGGCAGTGCCCAAAATACGAATCAAACCGGATAAAAATGGTAAGGGAGCTTAGAAGTTAACAATTATATACACCACGTGAAATGAGCACCTACCTCGCTATTCCAAACGTCACAGCGTTAAAAATTATCCATAAGTTCCCTACATATCACAAATTGCATCTCTGATTGTATAGACTGTATTTAAATTATATGTATTATTTGTATTGTACTTAATAAATCTGCATCAAGGTTTCACAAGTTAATAAATAACAAAAAAAAAAAGAACAATTCAAAATTTTCCATAGAAATAGAAATATAAATTCAAAACAAATTCGTTCACATTTTTCTCGGTACAATACACGCACACATTAATAAGCCTATTATCCCGGTTAATATAAATACGAGCTATTCACGCGTTCACTTCGTCTGAAGATGACCCGACTCTAGGGTCGAAATTGCACAACATTTTCCAATTTCCTATTTTTTATATATATATAAATTTGATTTATAACCTTGAGTTATTTTTATGGGTTATTATTATTTCTGACCGATACATATCACAAGTAAAAAGATGTAATTTATAAACGGTGGAGAGAAATAACAATTATATCACTAACTAGTAAACTCGAAATGTAATGTTCGAATTTTCGATGTAACTCAATAGTATTCAATAGTAAACTATTCAGTACTATTGATGTTCTCAGTATATTTGGACATTATATAGTACATTTTCGTATGGAAATAGTAATAAAGATAATGTAAAATGATCCCTGAATGTTTCAACCATCTCCCACACAGCACACTGTCCTCGGGGCGTCTTCAGGAGCTCCTAAGGACGTCCAAATGTCCGCTTTTATCATCCTTTCAACGTCCACGGGACATCCTCAGGACACAGAACGCCTGGAGGACGTTAATAGGACGACAAAGTGGACATTTGGACGTCCTGAGGAGCTCCTGAGGACGTCCCCAGGACAGTGTGCTGTGTGCATCTACAACCAATTGCAGCTTTTAGTAAAATGTTAAAAAATTCATGTAAATAAATTTTTGAAAACCACCTATAAACAAAATTACAAAACGACTTTAATAAGATCTCGAAATTTTTTTTTTTATCATTTACACTAAGTGTAATGATGCACTTGATCACAGCATTATTATGAATAATTGTATAGAAACCACAGAAATATCCAATTTATAATTACTAAAACATCTTGTTAGCATCTTTAATATTGCCTTTTTTAATATCATTCTGCGAATCATATTTTTTCTGTTTTGATCTTATTGAGTTCGCTGATGAGTCCTTAAGATTAAATCATTTGAAGCTAATTTAGACACAAAATTTGATGATAACGCTTAAACATATAAAAAATGTATATATTTAAAGCTATATAAGTTTATTCTAGAGGAATTGCAGAAAATATAAATCTGTAATACTTACAACATTCACTTTTAAGAGACTAAAAATGGTATGAAGTTCCCGAAGCAACAGAAAAAGAGCTAAGTGACTTTAAAATTGTGGTCAATTTTGAAATTACCATTTCATGACATCGAATCACAATAAATATAAATAAAATTAATAAACCAGACGCGTGGATAAGAGAACATCGGTTTAATAGCTTTAAATTAAATTATCTAATTTTAGGGAAAGTCAAGGCATAAATATTGAAGCTTGAAACAAATATTTATTCCCGTAAAGTTCACAAGGAAGGCAAAGTTCAGTAGTTGAGAACACCTCAAAAGCTGCGTGGATAATTATCTGTATTCATTAAGGGATAGGGTTCTCACCCGTACCAATTATTGTGCGAATGATATAAACCGCCCTGTGTTTAATTCTTTCGAAAATAATCCAACAATATTTCTGCGTTTTAAATATTTCAAAAACATTGGAAAAAGTTGTGTAACTAAACTCAGAAAACACAACAATATGTGGTTCAGTAGTGGTAAAATAAAAGGTAACTGCTACAAGCAGTACTGGATACTACATTATATATAATTTAAGATATAATTGCAGTAATACTATATATATAATAATAATAATTATTATTATTAGGTCTTTTGAACACATCTTATAAACGGGCGTTTTTACGAAAAGTTTTTTTTTAATCTTATTAGTGCGCTACCGCCTGTGCCACGAAGCTGGATCTTCTAGATTTTTTTTTATTTTTACGCGGGTATTTCCGGTGCTTAAATCATTCGTGCATATCAGCAAATAGCACCTACAAACTTTAACGCTGTTAATTCTATTATTTACATATAAAATAGTTTCTACCATTTCTTTTAGGTTCCATTAATATCTTTTTCGCTCTGTGCAGTATTAGTTAACTACTAGTAAATTACTGCTACAATTAATATTTAAATTCTATCGTCTTTTTGATCAGTGTATTAGTAATCATAATTTCATTCTTCAAGCAAAAGTCGCTTCAAAATGTGAAGATATCTTAAGGATAATGTTGAATTGATACGAATTAAATATTCAAATCATAACACCTCGGAATTTCGAAAACATTCGATTGCCATCAACTTTGCACGTTCTGTTTATTTTATTTTTTTCAAAATAATTATCCTCCATTTTATTCTATACAATTTTATGAATATAAAACAAAATAATTTATACTATGGGTTGGAGTACAAAAAAGGTAAATTTTTGTTTATTGTAAATTTTAATTGTTTATTGCATTGACACAGTGATTTTCATTCAACAATGTTAAAAAGTTGCATGTTTAATACTTTGTCAACCACCTTAAAAAATTTCTATTATTATAAGATTTCTGACACTTTTAACTCCACCCAGCATGGTTTGCGATTGTAGCATATAGACTTTTCGTCGACTATAAGTGACTTAGAATGTACTACTAGTTTTGGCCAGTACAGTTTTTTACTTCTTTTACTTACTTGCAATTATTTATTTGTTTTATAGCATATAGATAATTTTCTCTAATTTTGCTATCATTTTTTTCATCTAAGTTAGTTGACATCGATGTATTTAATAGTCACTCATCCTTACATAATATTTGATGTGCTGTTTCTAAGATTTCCATTTGTTCTGCTTTTGGATGAATGAAAACTCATTTCTATTTCTAGATTTATCTCATACAAACCTAGTTGACTAAAAGTGGACTATGCTCGACTTTGAAGTTGACTGAAAGTCGACTGAAAATCGACTTTTATCGGAACATTCGTCGAATGTTGACTGTGAAAGTTGACTTGTAGTCGACTTTGGGTTATGTGGGAAGAAATTCTTTTTTGATGGCTTTCATTAGTCCACTAATGTATATTGTCTATTGCTGATCTGGCAGTCATTTGACGGTAGGTGACTACTATCAAATTTAGTCAACTATCAACTACAGTCGACTTATAGTCCAGTTTGTTCAGTCGATGTGAAGTTGATTTACCAGATACCTTGTCATCACTGTGATAAATTTTACATAGGCCAAACAGAAAGAAGACTTGTGACCAGAATTTACGAGCATAAAAGGAACGTATGTAAAAGTCAAGAACAACATACCGGTTTAACTGTTCATCGATTAAATACAAGACAATTTGAATTACAATGTAAAAATGTTAGCTACTGAAAAAAATGATATAAAACGAAAAGAAATAGAAAATTATTTTATTAAAAAATTCAAAACAAAATCAGTCAATATTAGATTTGAAAAATCTAAATTACCTGATATCAACAATCCATTATTTTAAACAATATTCAAATCATTAACGCCTAAAAATGGTTCATTTTATTACTAATAGAAAATCGCTATTTCTCTAAAGTATATTGACTTTTCCCTTTTTAATATAAGAACAACGGAGATCTTACAACTTTCTGAACGAAACAATTCATTTGCTAAACATTCTATATGCAAACTCCACCACGTCTTTCTATCAAATGAATCAAAATACATCTTTCTCTGACTTATAATTGATATTTTGTTATTTCTGAAGATGGATACAAATCATAGCTGAAAACATCAAAATTCAATTAATTTTTATTACGGTGACGATAATAACTACTATTATTCTAAATATATTTAAAACGGTCTAGAAATTTTATTATTTAATTGACGTAAAATCGATTAAATTCAACTTTCAATAGCCGACTTGGCAGTCGACTTTATCTACCGTTTTCAAATCTGTGAGAAATCATAAAAATTTGACAGTTTACTAGTGTGAGAAAAAAAAATGACCGCAGTCCCGACAGTTTCACTAATGTGAGGTTCTACTAGTATCTAAAGTTGTCTTACTGTCGACTTACAACATCGACTTTCGACATTCAGCTTAAAGTTGACTGTAGTCGACTTTCAGTCAACTAATATTTGTCGGTTAAATTCGGAATACTGTAATTTTTTAGGTCTCTCAATACAAATCTCATGTCATTGTTTCAAAATTTAATATTGGGGAGCCAATACAACGAATTTATTTCTTTGCTTGCACCCAAGGCCGTAGCCAGAAAAACAATTCTGGAGGTCCTCATGACCAATTTATATAAAAAGGAACTGGACATGTTATTTATGAAAGAGGTTGTTTCCTTTCGGGGGGGGGGGGGGGGGTCCCCCTCATATGCGGCCTTGTTCTCATACCCGTTTTGGCAGTTTTTATTCGAAAAAGGGCTACTAGTGAACTGTTTAACATTTTCGAATATGTCAATTAGGTTTCATTATCTTTTTCATTAAATGCAACAGGATTGTGCAAAGTCTACAAGAAACTGATATCAAAATAAAAAATCTTTGAACCGGGAAAAGAGATGTGGCTTTTCCTAAATATAAAATACTAGATATAAGAATTCTGGATAAAATTCACTTTTTTCAGTGGTCCAGAAAAATGCACATGGAACAATATCATTCATAAATATTTTGATTCTCAAAAATCCAACTTATTACCATCGATTCCGATCCTAGTAAATAATCATCCCATTTAAAAAAAAAATATTTTTCTGTGATTTAGAATTTTTATAAATCAACTCTGTTTTTTCGTCATCAACAATTCCATAATTCTGGTGTCTACATTCGAAATAAATTGATTGCAAAAAATAGTTTTGTATATTAAGATACCCCAGTATCGGCAATGATAATCTTGTTTCAATTTAAGCCCTGCTGGTGTATGGGATATACGATTTTCCTTGTTTCAGGGTTCAGAAATTGGTAAAAATTATTAAGATTTGTTAAAATTGTCAAGAGAAGACCTGGTAACATTGATTTTTTTTCTTTACGTTCAACGAGCTCAAAAGATTAATTAATCGGAAAGTTTAAAATCAATAAAGGTTTACATATTTCTAAAACCAGTATTATTGACAAGTAATAAATATATTACATTATAATAAAATGAATCAAATTTGTATTTTACATCTCTATTTTGTTTGGTTTGTTTAAATGTATACACAATTTAGTTTGTCTACCAGGATTAATAATTTATGCTGAATAATTATTAATGTTTTAGTAAATAGATTGTTAAAAGACTAATTTTTAAGTTCATACTAATTTCGAAGCAAAATACATAATTTGCATTCGTAATTTTCATTCATTAATACAAGTTCTTCGATGCTCTACTAAACAATATTTTGTGACGAATATAATATAATGAAAACCATAAAATAGAGATTTTTCAGTTAATTTGTGTAACATAATTTTATATTTAGTTTAGCTAATATTTTATTTACTGCATGAATCGATAAACCCTTTAGCGGTTTTGAGTGCATACTAAATATTCTGTAATGTTGAAAAAAGATTCAAATCAGAGAATACATATTCATATCGATTTAATGATGGAAACTAATAAGTTACATAACATTGATGTCACCAATGTCTAATTATTATAATCTGATAAAATTACCTAAAATTCATGTTGTATCTGATAAAGCTCCGTTTTTCTAAATGAATATTATAACGTTTTTAAATGGTATTTCTAATAAATCAAAGATTTTTAAGATTGAATATAATTTTAAAAAATGTCCAATCATTTCCCAAAGTAAAATGTGCTTTTACTGCAATCCACTGAAAAAATAAAATGATCCTGAAATGTGAAAGGTTTAAAGAATCTAATTTTGGTACATGAATAAGACGGTTACATGTGTAATTAACACAAAACAAACTTGACATACAAATTCAATCTCTATACATTTGACAAACTCAACATTTGACGAAATTAACGAATAATATAAATAATATAAAAATGTATTAAATTATTAAAATGCCATGTACATTCAACACAATAGTGTTGCATTAACACATGTCATTCAACGGCATATCTATCATTATCTAACCTAACCTAACATAACTCAACCTAGCCTAACCTAACCTAATGGAAATACTAATTTGGTCGAATATGTCCGTGGACAAGTGCACAATATTCATTAAATTCTTTAATACAAATCATTCATTTTTATTATTGACATTTATAAATACAAATTTAAGATTTAATTTATTTGACGATTAATGTTATTACACTTCATTTTCAAATGTTGAAATTGCAAATTTCCTGTTAAATGTTGAATTTGCAAATATTCTGTTTATCGCATGTTGAGTTTGCTAATGTTGAGTTTGAATGTTGAAATTGTAAATGTCAACATTTCATAATTTTGATTACACCTGTTATCGATTAAGACAAATGTGAAAAATTATTTCTCCAACTTTGCAAAACTTGGAAACATGATCAACTAAATTAGTGGGGTTTACAAATGTCGAAGTTTTAAGTTGCACTAAAAAAGAAGTCTTAAATTATGACCAATAGTTAGGTAATTTTAAGATGTGCCCAAAAGTCTTAAAACTAGCTTATCATAATGTAGTACGAAAAATTAGATATTGTCTTTTGGGCTTAAAATAAACCGGTTGAGAGCCTTTAGTCACATTTTAAAATTAGCTAACTATTGGTCTTAATTTAAGACTTATTTTTTCCAGGGTACTTTTCGTCAAATCATCTGTTTTGCATACCATAATCGTTTCTGCCATTTCGAAGCATTCGACCACTTATTGGTTGGATGAATTTCGTTTATGGAATAACCACAGCAAACATTTTTTTTCCGTTATTGCCTGGACTCCGCTTGGCGACCTCCGATCGGTTCGCCGGCAATAAAATGCGACGAACACAATATCCGTCAATAGGCTGGATCTTCGAAAATTGGCCGCACCGAAGGTCGAGTCTGCAGTAAAATTCGAACGTGACTTTTTAACGATTCATCTTTGCGATGGTTACAACTTACCTTCCACGGTTTATTTCGTCGTTAGTTTGAAAGTTGAAGTAAGCCTTGCAGTCGTAACACGATGCATTCGTGCCTGAACGAAGCTTATCAGGTAATTTCCCTGACTTTTTGTTCCAGCTCCTGATGCATATAAAACTTTACTACCGGAATGTCGTTTGTCAACCCATGTTGGTATTTTACCTAATTTAGATGTTGACTAGTTTCGACTTTTTAATAAAATTGATTTTTTTGTACTTTTCAGAATTTGTCTCTTAAAAATTTATCATCTAAGTGCTTAATGTCACTTACTTTCGACGTATCACATCGAAAGTTTGTCGTAAATAATACCTTTAAATTTAATCGACACCTCTAGAATTTATAATAGATTATTTAGTTCAGAATTAAATTAAAATTGCTAGATGTTTTTTGCCGTTACTTCAAACCGAGATTATTTTAAAATAAATTAAGAAACATTTTTCGGTTTCATTAATTAAACTTTTTTTTATCCTCGTTTGTCTCCAGATTTGGTGCAAATTTGAAGAAACGATACGAAAAGAGATTCTATGTATTTTCAATAGATAAAATCTCTTTCAATCGTCTGATGATAAATTTTCCTAAATATAGAGACTTCTGTCTCTATTAATTAAGGTTAAGATCCATAACCAAATCCGGTGACAAATGAGAACCAACAAAAATTAATTAATGGAACCGACAAAATGTCCAAATAAACATTTCTTGATTTATTATTTAGGTTTATATGTTTTTTTACGGAATATGTTCAACAAGAATGATTACATTGCATTGAAAAAAGAAACATGGCAACCTTATTATTAGTAAGCCAAATCTACTATTATTTGACAGAATGGAGTACAAAATAACATTTTTTGTTTCATTAATGGTTGCTTCATGCAGAGCACACCCAAAAACATCTAGAAAGTGCATAAAATGAAAATCGTTTACATTAAAATTTTCGAGCCCAAAATCGCTGTTCAATTTTGTTTTATTCAGGCGTTAATGGGTTAGCGCATTGAAAATTAACTTAACTTCATGGAGTTCTACTGGCAAGTTGTCATAATCATGAAATTCCCAAAATTACCGAGTAATAAAAAAAGTACGTTTCTTTTGCCATCAAAAGGTACTTCAGGTAATTTAAAAGGTATTCCGTAATCCTTATAAAAATCTTAATAGTCAAGAAGAATCTCAACAACAATTGATGATTAATTCCGTTAGATTATCGTTACAATTTTGTAATGTCCGTTTTATCATCAGCGCCCCAAAAAAATCTCAGAGCAGAATCAGAATTGACAACCGAAAAGTACAGAAATATTTAGTTCGTTTGGGACGATAAGTTAAGGTTAGTTAATTGGCGATGCGGTTTCATTCATATACTTTTAATGTACTCGACCGTTCGACATCGAATTTGATGTTCTCTTCAGTGGTATAACCTTTTTGTTTACTTCAATTTCTAAAATTCACAAATTCATAACTTACAATTTTACATAAGTGTATAATGTATTAAATTAATAATGTTGATATCAGCGATGTTGATATCAGTGAAGGATAAATGATTTATTGTTTATATCAAACATGGTTACACCATTGAATATAATTAACGGCCAAATTCGTATTGCGTCTCTGAAATCTGTGAAGACATACATGAATGGTAATCATCATAATGTCGACATTATAACGAGTTGCAGAAGCCAAACGCTGACAACTTCCAATAAACAAATAAATACCAAATTCGCAAATTGAAACACAGAGCAGTTTTTATTGTATATCTAAAATTGTCTGTGATGTATTGAGCAGGTTGTCAAAATAAGCTTCTCACACACAATCAATAATGCAAGAAAATTCTAATTATGGCTTTTACAATTTGTAAATTCGAAAGCGTGTCTTCTGTTCTATCTGGCTCCTGTTACGTACTTTCGTATGCAACTTGAGATTCTTTCAGTAGACTACCGGTTACTTGCATCTGGGTCACCTGAGTATCTCTGTTCAAGGTTACAGATGCAACGAAGCACCAGACCGAAGATTCTACAGGCTATTTCCACTACTCTAAAACATTCGCGACACTCAGCGAAGTTCAAAGGCGCCTTCTCTTTCACAACTGCACAGATGGAAAAATATTTTCTGACTTTCGTGAATTTTGTCAGCATTTACAACTAAGCACATTGAGCTCGAAACTTTTAAATAAGTTACACGAAAATACAGGAGCAATAATTCCAGGAACAGTTTCTGTGAATTTTCACAAGAAGTCTAGCAATTTTTTGTAAAAGTTAACTATTTACCGAAATTTCTTGGAATGATATATTATAGAGTGACAACCCATTCTTCATTCAGTAATCTTAAAGAGAAATTCATTCCATAAAGAAATGACTTCTGACTCGATTAATATAGGAGAATGCAAAAATTAATACTTGGCGTAAGCAAAGTTTGATATGTTTCATATCACTACCTATTACTACCGCAATATTCATGATTTTAAGATATTTCTGCTCGCGTTGTATTTATCAATGTCTACTTTGAAAAAACCAACAACAAAAAATGTGTAGAACCACCCAACTGCAATGTTATAAATCTTAGTACACCCTTTTCCACGGCTATTGACACGTATGGTATGGTCCAGCTATTGACGCCATTAACCATTTTACCCGCCTTTTAACCGCCCTTTGGGTATGTCCCAGTACTTTTTAAATAAACCAAAACAAAATCAAATCTTTTTCTGGCTAATTTCAACGACTTATACTGCGGAAACACTGCATTTAATATTTGAAACAGTGATTTAATTTTGTAACAATTCTATGGCTATTGACGGGTATCATGCCACCATTTTTCTACATAACCAGAAATTATTTTTTCTAAATATTTTACATTTAATATTTGAAGCAGTGGTCGAAAAAAATTGGTCTAGATTAATAAAAAGTGACCGCTCGTCAAGATCATCCATGACTTTTACGAAAATGCGAATAAGAAGAAACGAGTAAAACCATTCATATTTGTCGTTTAGTGAAAGTAAACAACATTTCTCTGACTATTCTCTGATTTGTATGCTAATTCAGATCGTAACTCTGAATCTATTAAACACTAATATAAATTACAAATCTTCGTCGCGCAAAATGTCATTAATAAACTCATTTTCTATGGCTATTGACGGGTATCATGTGGCTATTGACAAATTTCTCAGTCAAATATCAAAGAACCACAAATTCTCCGCATTACGAGAAATTATTTTTTCTAAATATTTTACATTTAATATTCGAAGCAAAGGTCGAAAAAATCGGAGTAGATAAATGAATAGTGAGTGCTGGTCAAGATCATCGATTACTTTTATGAAAATACGAACAAGAAGAAACCCGTAGAACCATTCATACTTCTCGTTTAGTGAAAGTGAACAACATTTCTATGGCTATTGACTGGTTTGTACGTTCACTCAAATTGTAACCCTGAATCTATTGAACACATATAGGTATGAATGACCAATCTTCGTCGCGTAAAATGTCATTTATAAACTCATTTTCTATGGGTATTGACGGGTATCATGTGGCTATTGAAAAATTTTTCACTCAAATATCAAAGAACCACCATTTCTCTACATAACCAGAAATTATTTTTTCTAAATATTTTACATTTAATATTCGAAGCAGTGGTCGAAAAAATTGGTCTAGATTAATAAAAAGTGAGCGCTCGTCAAGATCATCGATGACTTTTACGAAAATGCGAATAAGAAGAAACGAGTAGAACCATTGATATTTGTCGTTTAGTGCAAGTAAACAACATTTCTATGGCTGTTGACTGATTTATATACAAATTCAGATCGTAACCCTGAATGTATTGAACGCTTATATGAATCTCCAATCTTCGTCGCGAAATGCC
The DNA here is from genome assembly GCA_030407085.1 of Trichopria drosophilae. NCBI lineage: Eukaryota > Metazoa > Arthropoda > Insecta > Hymenoptera > Diapriidae > Trichopria > Trichopria drosophilae. The sequence goes on along the minus strand of CM059584.1, from coordinate 11,911,321 downwards.
ATTATTAAACTCATTTTCTATGGCTATTGACGGGTATCATGTGGCTATTGAAAAATTTTTCACTCAAGTATCAAAGAACCACCATTTCTCTACATAACCAGAAATTATTACTTCTAAATAATTTACATTTAATATTCGAAGCAGTGGTCGAAAAAATTGGTCTAGATTGATAAAAACGGAGCGCTCGTCGAGTTCATCGATGACTTTTACAAAAATGCCAATAAGAAGAAACGAATAGAACCATTCATATTTATCAATTAGTGCAAGTAAACAACATTTCTATGGCTATTGACTGGTTTGTATGCAAATTCAGATCGTAGTCCTGAACGTATTGAACACTTATATGAATCACCAATCTTCGTCGCGCAAAATGTCATTATTAAACTCATTTTCTATGGCTATTGACGGGTATCATGTGGCTATTGACAAATTTTTCACTCAAATATCAAAGAACCACCATTTTTCTACATAACCAGAAATTATTTTTTCTAAACATTTCACATTTAATATTCGAAGCAGTGGTCGAAAAAAATTGGTCTAGATTAATAAAAAGGGAGCGCTCGTCAAGTACTGGCCGTGGCTTCTGGGGGATGGGTAAAGGACGTCAGTGGCAGCGTCGATGGGAAGTGCTCCAGTGTGCTCGGCACACGTGAGTGCTCACCCACACGCACACTCCCTCGTGGCACTCCAGATATAGGAACAACTCCACGCGACTACATAGAACGTAGCTGGTAAAAGAGCCCGCAGTAGCGACGCGGATAACCTACAGAGATATAGCTATCTTCGAATCCCACCTCCTTTGGGATATCGCGTCGCGACGGCAAAGGAGAACGCCCTACGCGCTGCTTCACAACTCTCCCGAGGGAAAATCGCTCTCTGGGGGATTGCAGCACGACGCGCGACCTTCTCCCATGTACTCCGTATGCACGTATGGGTGTGTAGGTATGCTTTCGAAAATATACGTACACGAGCAACGACACCCTACCGGATAACCGCTCTATAGCTATATATAAGAGTCCTCGAGAAATCGCTCGAGATGCAGACTTGGAGCTTCCTCGGCTCGGCGTCGGTCGCAGAGGTGGATATTCACTTTCTTTCGTAACCCTAGACTTTGCGACTCGGGTATTTTTCTCCAGCAATGATTTCCATCCCTCCGAACAATTTCCTACTTGCATTTTTCAGCGCTGGTAAGCGCGTAAAGGGAAAATGCAGTCGGAACTGAGGTAATCTCGCTACGTGACGAACCCGCGGAACACTGCAGGTTTCCAGTCTACCCTAGTATTGTTTATTTAAATTTTGGTTGAAAAAGAATTCTTCAAGTCCTCTTTAAGATATTTTAATTATATGTAAACATGGTCCGCCTTTAGATTTGAATTAGAGCGCCTTCGATATAAAACTGAAGTCTCAAAAGGCAGTCTAACAGATAGACTTCATATATGGATTTGATCTCGACTTGGTGCTCATAAAAGAAGCTGATGCTTAGGGCCGGGGATCAAAGTTCCCAAAATCAACACACCGAAAGGCCAAAATTTCGATATAGCATGGCTCCAGCGTGATTTTCTTCACTTGGTCTTTGAAAATTTGGCAGAAAGAAAGCAAATTAAAATACCTTGGATTCACGCAATATCGAAATTTTATCCTTTCGGGGTTTTGGTCTTCGGAACTTTGTTCCTCGACCGACTATTTATTAGTAACTACATCTATATTGGGGGTAAACAATATGTTGGTGGTTCGTCTAAAAAATACAAGAATACTCTTCGATGAATCTCCTTGATAACTCCAGGGCTATAAATGTCGACAGTTAATGAGGAGGAGGATCTAATGGGGTAATAATCTGTAGATGTCTTCGCCCCCTATGACATTTCCTCATTTGGACTCCTTGCTGTGTACAAAATGTTTTCTGTTAAATACCATCGACTATACTCTTCATCGTTCTAATACATTGCTGTTATTGTCATTGATTGTCTGCATGCATCAGACAATATCATGGTACCCAATTTTATATTGATTTATTTTCTACGTACTTCATAACTTAGAACATTACACCGGACGTAAAACTTTGTAAGTATGAGGTATCGTTCAGATACTTCATCTTTTTAAAAGAGTTTTAAATGCAGCTCTTCATTATTAAGATACTTGATCACTTTCAGTTAATCAACTGCAAACCGCATTTTAGGTATGCTTCATCATTTAGATACATCATAGTTTGTGGAACTTCATTGTGAAGAGACTTCACTTTCTGTAAAACTTCATAATCTACATTCCAAGCCTGTTTACTTCATCGATTTGGATGTATCACCGTCTAGGCACTTCATTGTCTAGACCCTTGAAGGTTTGGAACTGTTCATGCTTTGACAAACTTGATCATCTACGCGGTTCAGCGATTAAATACATGATAGTTCGTAAAATATCATCATAAAGAACACTTTATTTAATGTCTAAATACTTGAACGGTTTTGGCACAACAACCTCTGGATACTTCATCCTCAATATGTATCAACTTTTCAAAAACATCATTTGGAGAACTTTTTTAATCGAAATTTCTGCAATTCGCGCAAATTGCACATCCCTAACGACACATATAAGAATGTTTCAATTAAAATATGTTCGGATTGCCACTTCTGTAAATATTCGGATGTGCTGCAGTGTTTATTTTGAAATATTTTAGCGATGTCAAATCTAAGATATGGCGGACATTTCTAGTAATACATTTACAGAGTATTTTGAGGATGATAAGTAGGTATGGATTGTTTCAAATTCTGAGAAATATTCTGAGAACAATAATACATATGGAATGTTTCAAACGAAATATTTTTAGAATATCTCATTTGAAACATTTCGCAGCAGACATCTCCAAAGTATTCCTGGAATATTGCTCTTGCGATATTTCAACATTTGTGACATTCTGGGGATATTCAGGAAATTTCATATTTTTTTGTGGATGAACGAAAAATGTTTTTCATTAATGATACCATGAATAACTATGTAAACCTACAGAGAAAGGTTTAAAAACATAAAAAATGTTAATTTAAAAACATTTGTATTACATTTTAACTGCATTTTTCTTTTAGGGGGGCATTCTAAAGTGTTGGGTTAGGAAAAATCACAACCATTTTTTTGCATTTTTCCATCATTTATTATCTCTTAGACCAAGAGAAAGGTATCATTTATGGTTCGGATAATGTTAATCACCTGAAAAAGTGATGTTTGTTTTTCTCAAACTATAGCACAAAGTTGTTAATAATTTATTTCTAATAAAAAATTTCGAATGATTTATGATGCAGAAAAGACAACTTTTTCTTTTAAGTTCAGTTTTTTTAGTTTTTCACCATAGATTAATAATCTTTTTCCATTTTCTGTTTCAGATCATCAGGAAAACTGCAATCACCTGTGCCAGTAGATAACTATTTTGTTCATGCTTGGAATTGATTGCATAAATGAATAAATAAATATTTTTCATCCTAAAAAAATTTGTTTCTTCTCTTGGATCATACTTTTAAAGGGAAATCCCTTTTTTCGAATATATACATTAGTTCCCTACAAAAATTAGACAAAATGTGCATTTTTTAACATTCATATTAGAAAGACCTCTTAAGGAGGTTGGTATGGTTAAGAATTAACAAACAGATTCTGACGAAAAAATTTCTAAACGTTAATATGAACATAAAATGAATTCCCTTAACTAACTTTTTTCTACTGATTTCATGCTGTATCCATTATATTTCATGGCTATGAATTTACATAATTTGTTAATTTTTAGAAGTAGTGACTGTATGTATGCCATATAAACAGCGGAATTGTAGATGATGCCATTATCTTTAATATTCTACTTCTGTATTTGTAACAAAAACACACCTACATTAAAAAATGAGAGAAAAGTATCCATTTCATGCGAGAAAAAATTTCGCATTTGTTAACAAAATTCTATTTCGGCGAATATTGGTCGTACGAATTCGAGTACAAAACGAAATTGTAGATATTTTTAACAGGTTATGTTACTCATGATAAATTGATTTTTTAACCTTTCCTGTAATTGTAACTCGAAACGCCGGCACTCTACAAGTGAGTTTAAAACAATTGTAAAAGGAACCTGTATAGCCCCGGGATCGTTGAGTCCAAATTGGAAGTTAATTTTCAAAAATTAAACATGGCGTATGCAGTATGGCGGAAAAAGTTGTTAATATCGGTCGAAACCACTTCGAACTGTCTATTCGGGGGTTTTTTGAGTCGCTGATTTTGAATTCGAAGTTAGTTTTCAAAATTAAAAATGGCGGACGAATTTGTTAAAATGAAAATTTTTAGTGTACAGTGCTAAACCGATTAATCTACTTTTTTACCGCTTCCACCATGATACGTGCGAATACTAGAGAGCGATAGAAGTTAAAAATATTGCAATAAGTATTGCCAGATATTATTTACAAAAATCTAAGATTATTGATTTCAAAAATCATAATACAGATCACTCATAAAAAGTAAATATTACACGACTGATTATTGCAAGATTTTGAACTTTTTAGTTTGCAAAATGTGCGATGCTCATTTTTGCAATAATTGCTTCGAAGAAGACAATAAAAAATTTATCATTAATACAAAAGTAAAATTAAAAAAATAGCAGTTATATGAGCCACTAGTAAAAGATACAATCGGTTTTCGTCGACTTATCAAAAACTGAAGTTTTTGTGTCGCGTTTTGGTTTCTCCATACCTATATACATACCAGCACTGCACACGCGCTCCCTGTCGCACTCGTAGAAGTTTAAATTAAAGTTTCGCAATTTTAAGTGACATCTACTTATAATTTAGTGTTGTTTCAGAAATATTAGTTACCATTCGGAAATTTCAGTTATCTTTGGTAAATTTCGGGTGTACCTCAAAAACCAGACATATCACAAAACAGACACTTCAAACACCAGACATTTAAAAGAACAGACATTCAAAAATAAGACACTTAAAAAAATAGACATTCAAAAAACAGAGATTTCAAGAAGAGACCTTAAAAACCAGAGGTGCACCTCAAAAACCCGACAAATCACAAAACAGACACTTTAAAAACCCGACATTCAAAAACAGACATTAAAAAAACAGACATTCAAAACCAGACATTTCAAAATGCAAACACATTTTGAATGATAGTTGTTTGAAATATCTGGTTTATGAATCTCTGTTTTTGGAAATTGGTGGTTTTTGAAATGTCTGGTTTTTAAAAGTCGCGTTTTTAAGTGTCTGTTTTATGATTTGTCTGGTTTTTGGGGTGCACCCTGTAATGGACTAATTTGTAGACATATTTTGAAGTATGTACGATATTATATATATTCGAAATTCGCGTAATTGTAACGAAAGGAAGAGTAGAGAGAAAACCTAGACGCGTGTGGTAGTGAAATTGGGAGTATTCAGATATGATTTGGAAAGTAGGGGCTATTTTGGTGAAAACGTAGTGCCAAATTTAAGCTGCAAAGACCACGTGGACTATGCGGATTACGATGAGCTATTTTTGAACTTAATATAATCTCTTTTTCTTTCGCAAATTAAAAAATAAAGGTGACGAATGATTTCGAGAAATCGGATTATATAACTTAATTTTTAATTTGACAAAAAGACGGAATGAGCGAAAGTAATTATTTTTGTGCTTTTAAAGATTTCAATCGTGTTTCTGAACATGTGTAATTTATTATTTAAATTAGTGTGAGATATTGTAAAGTGTGTTGCGATATTCGAAGCAAACTAATCGAAAAGGATTTGGTTTTCAAGTGAGAAATAGTACTATGATTACCGAGAAATATATGAATAATATGCCAGTTCGCATTTGGTTTCCTTTTCATCGAGTAATGGAAAAGATTACCTAAGAAATAATAAGTGAATGAGCATGTGAGTGGTTGCTTAATTTGTTGAAGATATTTAATCGTTTTCCCAAAAAGGCGTCTCGTGCATAAGTTGAATGTATGATGGATATTTTTATTTAACCCGTTTCGTTCTGAAATGCCGTAAAGAACCCCGCACAAACCTGGTGGAAAGTGGCCCTCGGTTAAATTCGATCAAACTGATGTATGTTACAGTTCTTGATATTCCAATGAAAGGTTTTCAAGGCCACAAGGCCTGAAAATGAACAGTATTTATTTGCACGTGTAACCAAAGTACTAGTATTTTGCAATAAAAAAGAACTTTTTTTGCTATAGCTCAGTTCGTTTTAAAGATATCATCGCGTAAGGGCTCATTTTAAAGCTTTTTTCGAGCCCTGTCATTTGTCTTCATGATATTTTGAACTACGATGAAAATTTCTTTAGTTATAACGGCATAAAGGGGAAAAATCTCGATTTTTGCGGTTTTCTGCTTTTAGCTCATTTCGCGTAACGTATCGAAAAGTAGTTAACGTAATATCACACTGCGAAAAGTTATAGAGATTGAAGACAAAAAAATGGCGTCTTATACATTACGTTTTGATAAAAATTAAGCCCATAAGGAGTCCATTAATGTGAAAGAATTTACGAAAATCGGGGTTTGTAACGGTGATCCACATTTATTGTCAATTCCACGACATTAGGACGCACTTCACGGGCTCAGTTTTTATCGAATCGAAACATATGAGGGGCCAATTTGTTAATGTTTTTGAGCTCTACAACTTTTTTCTGGGTGATATTACGTTAACTACTTAGCGAAATGAATTAAAAGCGGAAAATCTAAAAAATTATAATTTTTCCCCGTTTATGCCGTTATAACTAAAGAAATCTTCATTCTAGGTCAAAATGTCATAAAGACTAATGACAGGGCTTGAAAAAAGCGTTAAAATGAACCCCTACGCGATGAAATATCTTTAAAACGAACTGAGCTGTAGCAAAAAAAGTTATTTTTTATAGCAAAATACTAGTAATTTGGATGCACGTACAGAAAAAACTATTGATTTTCAGGCCTTGTGACAATAGGGATTTTTCATCGGAATATCAAAAGCTACAACATACATTAGTTTAAACAAATTTAACCGAGAGCCACTTTCTATAAGGTTTGTGCGGGGTCCTTTTGACTTATTTTCATCAGGTGCTTTCTTAGGGGAAAAAAATTACTGGATCGTTTTGATATAACCATACCTATTCAATTTTTTCTCGAACTTTCTAAATCCGGTCTCATATTGACGCTCTACGCCGCCAGTTTTCTACTATGGCGGTTTAAACATAGAAAAAATGTGAATTTTGAAAAAATTTGTTCAAATAATCATATTTTTTAATAGGAAACCGAGTTCGGATCAAGCTAAATCTCTGTATCCGGTGGGGTAATTAGTTATAGTAAAAGATAGGATGGTCATTAATTCCCCATTCAAAATGCGACTTTAAAATGGCGGTTTTTTCAGATTTAATATATAAGCTACATTTGTAACATAAAAATGTTGTAGAATTCATCAGTGAATGCCCTCAATTTTTTTCGGAATTTTTCAAAAAAAAATTACAGTTTTGAAAAAAATTTCGAAACAAATTTTTCTAAACTTCATTTAAAAAATCTGAAAAAAATCCACTACATTTCTCGGTGAATTCTAAGAATTTTTCATTCTTAGCATTTTTTAAAACAAGCACATAATTTTTCAGTTAGAGCGTCCAGAAATTTTTCAACAATATGTTCACTGAGGTCCACCATTTTGAAGCCGAAATTTGGAATGGTGAATTAATAACCATCCTATCTTTTAGTATAACTATTTAGTCCACCAGATACAGAGATTTAGCTTGATTCGAATACGGTTTCCTGTTCAAAATTACATTATTTGAACAAATTTTTTCAAAATCACGATTTTATAGTAAAAATATAAATACCAAAAAAATAAATACCATGTCTACCGCCATAGTAAAAAAAATGGCGGCAGACATGGTCAATCTAAAGCTGGATTTAGAAAATTCGAGAAAAAATAGAATAGGTTATATCAAAACGATTGAGTGACTTTTTCCATGAGAAAGCACCTGATGAAAAGAAGTCAAAATTTAGGGCATTTCAGGACGAAGCGGGTTAAAAATAAATAAGCAACCATTTTTGCATTATTGTATACCCTAAATTTCAGATCTGGCTTCTAAAATTTTATATAAAAGTAACTTAATTGTTATTTCTTTGAAATAATTCGGAAAATAGCGATACATTTGTAATATAAAAATGTCGTAATTTTCCGAACATTTTTTACAGTGAACATATAGACACACGTTAGAATTTTCAGAAAGAAATGGTCTCGGTGCGCTTGAACCGCCTCCTCCATATACGATCGATTCTAGTATTTTCTTGTACCGCGTAGACGGAATATCGAAAGCAGCCGATCGTAAGGAGCGTTATCGCTATGCACGAGTTCCAATTTGTTTCGCACTCCAGTAATTTTCCCCGTCAATGTTTTCCTTCGTGTGAGAGGGACGAGTGCTTCCACACGTGCAACCGGTATACATTCGTGGCGCTAACGTAGATACTTTACGTAGATACGGGATGCACACGCATGCTATATCCTCCAAGACCCACAAATACACACCCACACACACAAAACTACACTGACAGATCCTTTCTCTCACAACCACATGATCCACACGGACATACCGATACACGAATCTGTGGATCCGCATACATCCATAAAAAGAGTATGCGTGTTGCCGGTATTTATGTATGTACATAGTGCAGAGGCAGCGTCGAAGTCGGCATCGTTGGCAAGAGTGCCGGCAATAATTTTATCCGTGGCATGCAATAATATTTGTGCTGCTCGCCCGAACACGAACTATACGCGCCGATGAGACGAACACACGCGAGCAACCGCGGCTCCCTTGATAACGATAACGGACGGCCGTGTCGTACACGCGGCTTTTCAGTTTTTACCTCGATGCAGCGTTAAGGTCGATGATTCATATCGTGGCTATGGGTGCAACCAACCTCGACGTTGGTGCCACCGAGTTCCCGGACTTTCGGTTCACTTTTCCCACCGATAAGGACCGTTGGAAATTTCGCAGACTCCAGATAAAAAAGTTTTCCCGGAAAACGCACCCAAGAACCATCAACGATTAATTGCTGGAGCAACCACATTTTCAAACTAAAATTTGAGAGTTAGAAGGGATAACGTGAACGTTGTAGATTTGGCGTGTGAGAGTGTCTAGTTTGATGACGGTAGAGATAAGGGTATTCTGAGAGGCCTCGTGGTAGATGAGACTTGTCTGGGACGTGGGTGTCCATTGAAGAAATAACAAGCAAAAACACTTTAAAATACTTGATAGGAATGTTGATCCATTCTTTAAATGGAGTTTAACATTTTTAATTCATTAACACTCAGTTTTATTTTTATTTAATTCATTAGGTCTCAAATGTCAATTTTAGAGAAATTTTATATTCTTTCAGAATATCACTGCAGAGTTTGTCTGAAACGGATGCTTAAAAAGCTCTACAAAATTTGTTGCAGAAAAACGTAACATTTTCTATTGAACAAATTTTTATAAGCAACCCTTAAAATACACGCTTTTTTCCATCGAGAATAGTATATTGTTTATGTAGAACGCAAAGGAAGGGATTGGAGACAGGTGCCTTGTCTACGATTCATTTATTCTTGCGCGTGAAATACGATATTTTTGTCATCGAGTTATGGAAGTTTTTTTCAGGGAACAAATACGATTTTCATACATAGTAAATGTGTAATTCCATGAAAATAACTACAAACCGAGACCGACTTTGTTTCTGAAAATTATTCTATTACGTCAAGATATCTTAACCTAAAAGGGCAACCAATACAGTTTTTGCCGATTTTCATTAAGATTTTGTGGTGGAATACATTTTTTATAGCAATTTAATAAAAACCAGATTAAACCGCATTCATCAAAAACCTAAGTATATTATTCCGACGTTTTCCAATGGGCTCAATCAAAATCTGGTCGTATAATTGGTCTGTGGCGTCTAAATTTTGAGATATCCTAACCTAAAACTACAAAAAACGAAAATCATAATCGGGCTTTGACGATAACTCATTGGAAAAAAATCATGCGAAATGACTAAAAAAGCATTTCAAAGTTGATGAAAAAACGCTTTAATCTGGTTATTACCAAAGTATCAACAAGCATTTTGTTCTGCCGGAAAAACTTACCGAATACGAGCAAAAACAGTGCTTTTTGCACTTTTAGGTTAGAATATCTTAAAATCCTGACGTGATGGAACAATTCTTAGGCCAGATTTAGATTCAGTTTATTGACAACCTTCAAAAAAGTATAGTCTGGTTTCTTGGTATAGAGATTGGCTTCATTTTGGCCCGTGTTAACCAACAAATAAGAATCTGGGCTAAGGCTGTTGCTGTGATTATTTAAACCTAAATGAAGACTCTGCAGCAGATCTTCGATGTGACTGGAGTATGAATTAGTGCAGAATCTGGTATGAAGAAACTTTAGTCAGGCTGCAATAATTTGACTGTCAGAATCATGTTCTAGAATCTTCATAGACTCCGCAAGTGAAGATATAGCCGCTAGGGAAGCAGTCGTGGTTTAGCATGAACTGGAAGCGTTGAGACAGGAGAGAGTACTGTCAGACTCGACTCAGTCATGTTTTCATCTTTCCGTGTATGGCGTTCGAAATTAAAACTTTAGGAAAATTTACTAGTACGTAGAATTCCAAACTAACAGCAAATAAAGGTACGTGAAGAAAAATACCCGTCATAGGATATTTTAGAGCATAAATGAGTTGAAAAGCACAAGCTTTCAATCGACAACCAGACATCGAAAAAAACTTGATAGAAATTCAGTCACCAAATAACCTACAGCAGGATTAATAAACTACCAGTCTATTTTTTCTTTTTGACTGTTTTGTAATTGCGAGCTGCACGTTTTTTATCTTTGAATTTGAAAAAGGGGCGATTGAAAGAAAACCGTATTTTTCCCCTCATCGAAGTACCGAGGACGCAATAGAGAACGATTGTATCTGGTGAATTCACGTTTCACGAGAGATTCTCACGGGAAAGTTTTACATTTTCAACGTCGGAGGGGCAACAAAGTGTCGGACGAAGCCGAGACCACTACCTCCGATTTCTCATCTTCCCGGAGCAATTTCGCGGCGCGGAAGAAAGTGAATTGAAAGTTGGAGCGAGAGAAATGGAAAGAGACACCAGAGAATAGCTTGGCGGTCCGTTTTTCACGAGTTTAATTGCCGTTTCGTTCTGTGACTGTATCCGAACGAGAGCCTTCCTCGGGAAAAAAAAGAAGAAAAGATACCGAAGACAAAATACGCTCGAATGGTAACGAAAATAAGAAGAATGCCGCGAAAGATGAGGCGCAAATAAAACTTGAAGGAGGTTCGTTGCAAAGATTTGACGACGATGTTGGAATATTTGAGACGTGAAGCGAAACGAATGAATAGAATGAACGAATGGGGAGGCGGACGAAATTAATGAATTCATTAACGTTACGTAGTAGGAGGAGATTAAATAATTGATATGAAAAGGTACGAATAACAAACGTATCAGTACAGAAGATTTTCAGGGTAATGACTTTTGCAAATGAAAGGGATGAAATAATAACATGAGATTACGTAACAGTAGAAACAATAAAACGAGAAGGACGCAATAGAGACAAGTGAAGAAATGAAATGAAGAATATAGGACTGAAGTTACATGGCTTAACTATTAGATGGTATTTAACGCATTAAACGAATTTTAGAAGGATCATTGTTAAAAATACTTTTATTCAGATTCCCACAAAGGACCCAAGGAAAATTTTCACCGTTACAGCGCATGAAACAAGTGACGCAAGTAATCATGTACATGAAGTAAAAGATATACCTTGATATTTAATGCATTAAATAAATACATCGATCTAATGGTGGAACTGATGATAAAAAAATTAGTGAACCGCATAATTGATCCGTACTATTAATGTGGATAGAAGAACCAACCGGAAAGAAAATGAAAACGAAATGTATCTAAGGATGAGGTATAATTAAACATATCAAAAGCATACGAGGAATAAAAGAAAATATTCTCTGCTGAAGCATTTGCCACGTACGCATTTTTGTTTGGTACGCGAAAAAGATAAGAATACACGATCATTTGAAGAACGCCATTTAAGGAGAAGAATCAAACTTGCTTCCTTAGTATTCACGTGAACGAAATAACCAGCTAAAACGATTTGAAGCATTCTGTAGAATAAGATGAAATATATCGAATGTTGAAATATTCGAGTAAATGTAATAATACGACGAAATTATTTGAAGCATACATTAGTTTTCGTAGCTTCACGTGAAGAAAGTTATAGGGCAAAATTATTTGAAGCATGCCATTAAATCATAAGAATGAATTATGCTGTCGAAGCACTCACGCAAAGAAAATAACGTCAAAACGACGCGAAGCAAACAATTAATGAAAACGAGTTGGCAAAACGGTTTGAAGCATACCATTGACCTCTAATGAAGCTAGCTGATAAAGTATTTACGTACAAAAAAAATAAAACGATATAAACCGTAATGAGATGATTATGCAGTCTCAAGGATTAAAATAAAGAAAATAAGAACACAAAACTATTTGAAGCACACATCAGTTTCTGAAGCATTCACACGAATAAAGTAATAGGGCAAAACAATTCGATTCAGATTCATAAAATGTCTGCATCTGTAGTCTTTAAGTGACGAAAATTCAAAATCAAAACCATTTGAAGCACCCCCACAGAATAGCAAGAATGGGACTCCCTTCTGAAGTATTCACGCAACAAAAATAACGGGAGACAACTATTTAAAGCAAATTATTGAAGCATAAGAATTAACTTTATTAAAAAAAATGAATCTCCACTTTCCAAGTTGTCAAAGAAGAAAGCAATAGGGGAAAACTATTTTAGTCATACTATTGATGTAAATTGTTGGAATCTGTGTTGAAGCTAAAGTGCCAAAAACGAGAAAATAGAACAATTTAAAGTATATCATTGAATCACAAAAATAAAGCACCTTTCCGAAGTCGTAATTAGAAGGCACAATAAATCAAAGCAACTTGAATGTTGCAATTCTATGAGAATATTCACTCACATATGAAGCATTCAATTATGTGAAAGTATAAGGGAAAGGATTTGAGGCATATTTTTGAATCACAAGAATGAAGTCTGTTTCTTCAGGATTCACATGAAGAAAATAAAAAAAAACGGAATTGAATTGCGCGACACATAGGATATAAAAAATAAAATAATGTAAAGCATAATATTGAATGAAAAATCTTCCGACGAACTCAATTGAAGAAGTAATTAAACAAAACTATTTGAAGCGTAGACTTGAATGAGCAAAATATTCACATCTGAAGCATTCAATTAAAGACAATGTAGTGACAACAGGATTGTATGTGTAATATTGGTTCGCAAGAACAGTTTTCTTCTGCAGAATTGATATTTTGATATTAGAATATGAAATTATTTGAAGCACGATAGGAAATAAAAAATGCGGGCTGCTTCCAAAGAATTATTGTAAAGAAAATAAGAGAGAAAACATGTACAGCATTTGACATGCATAGAATAAAAGTAAAAGAATAACACATGAGCCAATCTATAAATTTGAAGCACTTCATTGATTCGTGGGAATGAAGCGCGGTTCTGCAGCTCTAATATGAAGAAAATAACAAAACCAAACCGTTTGAAGTATACAAATAAACGACACGTATATTAATGTCTTATTTATTCAATTAAATAAAACAAGATGAAACAATTATTTGAAGCATATCGTTGAATTACAAGAATGAAGTCAGTTTCTGAAGCATTCACGTAAGGAAGATATGAAAAATCGAATTGAAGCAGCGATCTAAATAAAAAGAACATTAATATCTGAAGGTTTAACTGAACATTAATGTAAGCTTTAACAGAACATTAATATCTGATGATTTAAGGCATAACACAATAGAATAAGCCACTGAAGTAGAGTAATTTGAAGTTATCACATAGTTTCATTGTGTAATAAAACTGAAGCATTTCAATTATACCTCATAATTTCCACATTACCCAGGCTCCTGGTATACAATACTATTATTGGAATATTACTATTATTAGTGGAAATGTCTTCATGGAGAATACCTTCAAAATAAACGTTTAAAGCATACTCATAAGAATAATGAGATAAATGCAGACAACTAATTCACCAATGATGCATACCCATGATAAATAAGTACCGCATCAACGAAGATGTCCAGGACCAATAACTTAGTGGCATTTCGTAAATAGGAATAGTGAAAACTTACTATTGAAGAATAATTGTGAAGCTTCGACTAGAGGAGTTTATACCCCATTACTAGATTATCAAAATGAAATCAAACAAAATCATAATGAGGTTGGCGGAAATAAGCTAAACGCTTCTAAATTATCTATACATCGTAGAATTATATTATTTTTATATAATCGTATTATTGGAAGCATCTAAAAGAGCTTCAAGCTGTATTTTCTTTAGAAATTGTTTCAAATTATACCGTTTTTCTGCAATGTCATTCAGTTATAAGAGTTACAAATTAGTTACAATAGCTTCATTAGCTCTGACGCTATTGACAATACGTACTTCGACTAATATGATTCATTCACGTGCATTAATTAGTGCCATATATGGCTAGCGTGAATTCGTTTTGCTCATTTGTCGTTTTATTGAATTCGTTTTGCTATTATTGTCGACCATGAGCCTGGGTAATGAGGATATTATAAAGTACAAGTGAAATGCTTCAGATTTGTTATACAATGGAACTCTCTGATAACTTCAAATTACTCTACTTCATTCGCTTATTCTATTGTGTTATGCCTTAAATCATTTTTCAGGTGAATCCTTCAGATATGAATGTTCTTTTCATTTACTTCGTTGCTTCAATTTGTTTTTTCAAATCTTCCTTACGCCAATGCTTCAGAAACCGACTGCATTCTTGTAATTCAACGATATGCTTCAAATAGTTGTTTCATCTTGTTTCATCAGCTCTGAAGCTATTGACAATACGTTGATAAGTCGACAAAATCGAGTGAATTGCCCAAGAAATTTAAAACGTGACGTTTCTTGTTAGCGACCAAGACTATGACCAAACCAAATTGTTAATTGCTAACTCCGCCAAAACTAGTCACCATTGATTAACATCAATACTAATATTTTCAAGTAGCTCATCAATAAATTAAGAAACTGAACATTTCCTCATCATTTTTTAATCCAGGAGTCGACCTGTAGTCGTCCTGGGAAGGTGGGACGTCTGACAATTTTTCGTCGCCGGCATGAAGGAGCGAAAAGAGGACGCGTCAAAGCGGTGACGAGGAAGGTGACAGGGAGGTTGGGACGAAGTAAGAGATGCACGCCGCCACCGAGGAGAGTCGAGTAGAGAAAAAGGCTAAAAAAAGGAAAAAAAAAATGAACGAGACGTAGAAGGAAAGAAAGGTGGCCGTAAGGGGGATTCGGGTGGGGGGGCAAACGGGAGGAGCCGAGAGAACACTCGGGCGGCGACGCGACGGTGGGCGGCGGTGATGGCGAAGATGGGTGAGGTGGCGGTGATGGGGCGGCAGCGGGGGCCTGTCGAGGAAGGAAGAGGCGACGGCGACGGCGGCGGCAAAATGAGCAAAAGAAAAAGCAAGGGAACCGGCAGACTCGAACGCCTGCCAGCGTGCCGCGAGACTGCAAACGCGCTCTCGTCGGGCTTAAGTCGGATCCGCGTGCCCTCGCGACTGCAACACTTTCCGCTCCTATTTTCTTCCCAACCAGACTATATATACGTCCTTAATTTCCCCGAGCTTAATGCTCGAGCTTTTCCCCATCGGACCGTCCTTGAATTGTTCCCGAAGATTTTGCGAACTTTAATGCTCGAGTAACGCTCGTATTCGAGTCCACAGTCGATTGGGATGGATCTGATAGGCCGATATTTTGTTTATTATGTCGAAGAAAAGAAAAACATCGATTAGATGAAGTATACTGAAGAAAATGAATGTGGAGAGCTGCCAGTTAGTTGAAAAATTGACATTCTTGTACAAATATTTTTCGTATCTAGGGCCCAAAATGTCATTTTGCGTCCCGTTGGTGCACAGTAAGATGCGATGGAGATGGAACGTTGTCGAATATTCTCTACGCGTGAACTCCCATCCTCCACATTTTACTTTTTGATGTAATTTAATTAGCCAGAGCTTAGAATTTTCTTTGAAGTTTCTGCTTTTTAATGCCTTCTTGCGATTTGAGAAAATTCAAATTGGCAAACTCACGAAGCACCGATATTGAAAAAAATAACATAAATAGTGTACATCTTTCAACAGATGTAGAAATTACCTTTCATTCAGACGAACCTCAAAGGCCCAAGAGTTTTCGAGATTGCTGGTTAACAACCTGAAATGGAAATTAAAAATATCGGATTCAATACGTCCGATCGAAGCGGAGAGTAATGTTACCTTTGATAAAACTGTATTTTAATGAAACTTGGTACCAGTGGGTTTTCGTGGACGCTAATTGCGAGTTGGAAATAGAAATTCGGAAATTCCAACTGGCAAATCCAAATGCAGATATAATATTTATATTACTCCCTCATAAATATCATTTTTCCTCCCAAAAATCTAGCGCAAAAGCGGATTTTGTGGCCTAGTGGTAGGAAATGGTATTTTTCGATACAAGGGTGTAAAATGCGATTTTACGCACTGCTATTTAACACGTGATTAGATAGGAACGGTGCGTAAAATCGAATTCTTACAACCGTGTATCGAACGGTATTTTTCGACATACTATGCGCAAAATTTGCACGCCTTTTTTAGTGTGTGTTAAAGGCGATAAAATAAAGACTAAAAAATGTGCGTAAAATCAAATTTTACGCATAGTATGTAAAAAAAAAAAGATTTTGTATAGTAGCAAAAGAGTGACATTGTCGCAAAAGTTTTTCGTATACTACAATGCTCGTACGTAATATTCGAATGCATTATTATATAATACTTTCCGAACCAAATAAATTACGCCATTTTTTAGTTTTGCACAGTGCTGCTTACTTTTGCGCCAAGCGTAACTGTGCGTAAAACGTCCTTTTACACATTTTAGTGCACAAACAATTTTTACCCAATTTTCCATGGTATTCCAGAATACTTTGGTGATTTCGATGACTGGTTTGGGGGAGAGGGGAGGTCATAATATCTTAGAAAAAGTCTCGAAAATATGAGCGAATATATCGGTTTTAAAAAGTTTTATTTTGAAAATAAAGCCTGTATTTTTTTGGTAGCTCTCGAACTATTCGTTGAGCAACTTATTTATATCAGTTTTACTGGAATCTTGAGGGTTGAGTATAATAAAATTATTTAAATTTTCTATAATCCTCCACTCTGTATTTCTCTGTCTAATAACATATTATTTTGATTTTACATCGTAGGGGGTATAGTAGCCGTTTTGCTCCTACTGAGACGAAACATAAAATAGTGATAAAAAAGTACTCAATCATCGATTTTGCATTTTATTGTAAGCTGGTCCTGACATTTTCCACAATCAATTCCAATAAGAAAATCAGAGGGGCAAGAAAGTCAGGGTTGAATTCAATCGAAGACCACCTTGTGAAATAATTGGACATTTTCAGTCATTTAAATTTATGTAAGAAATGTAAAAAATAAATCTATATAACGTCGTTTAAAGTAAACTTGTCACATTTAGCACTTGCATATGACAGTAAAATAACAATCGTGAAAATCGATATGATTATAGTATGTGCACTTATTGCATAGATGACCATGGTACACGAAAGATAATAAATAATCAATATCACCTGCATAAACGATCGTATGTCTACGCTTACGTTCCTATGACTAGTTAAACCAGCATACATAACCATGACTATAATCGGATGAGCATACAAGATAAAATCGAAATTACACAATTGCGTACGTACTGGCATGCGACTGAAATACATCGAACATGAAGTTAGCATCCCGATCTACAACCAATTTCACTCTTACCAACCTAGGTAGTCGTCATGATTTACGACTTAGTTTATGGATGTATGACAATTACAGCTCACTATTTAGATATTTTCATTTTACAATTATTTGCACGACTTTGAACTTTAGTTACAGCTACTAAATAATGTTTTTTTTCTACACTCCTAGTAGCAGCTGAAGTCAGTTGCTAATTAGTGGGCCAGAAAAAGTGGTAAAAAATGTGATTTTCTGCCAGAAATTTGGAAATGACAGCAGATTTTCTTTGTTCCATTAAAACGATTGTTGATTAGATCGCTGATAAAAATATGTATTGGGTTCCTGATCATGAATAAGATATCGATTTGTCAAAATTGCAAAACGGACATCGCCAGTGCCATACTCCTCATAATGGAGTACTCGAGTGCTAAACTGTCGTAAAACCAAAATTATATTATGATTCAAAGACCAAAATGGACATAAAAAAACTAAATTCCATTAATATCCGCCATTTTAGTTTTGAGGACTAAACTAGACCACAACTACAGACGCCTAGAAAATCTCTGAAGAAGCGATATCTAACGAATACGATAAATTTTGAAAAATAATGCCACCTTAACCCATCCGTAGTTCGAAATTTTGCAAATCTAATGACACATTTTTTGTAATAATGTAAAAGTTTTCAGAGATTTTTTGTAAGGCGTGGTTGTAGCCATAACGTTCCAAATTGTAATAATGAAAAATAGTTTGACAATTCAGATTTTCTCCCGAGAGAGCAAAATAAATTTCTTATTTTTACCAAACAATACTATTATACGTCCCGTTGGGTAGGAGCAAAATAGCACACTCTTGTATAAGAAGCTAGTACGTGTAAAAAAGGAGAATAGGTGTATTTTGCTCCCTTGTTGCACAATGTTCCATATCTGAAATATCCCAATTCTTTGCTGTTACTTGAGTATTTTATTTACTTCCTTATTAATTTATAAGGAAATTAAAAATGTTTTTTAATCTAAGTATTAATTTAGATTCGTAATTATAATTTGATGACAGCACCTCAGGTGGTTCGGCTAATTTTTTCTAATATATATTTCTTTCGATAAATGCTTTCGATTCACAGGTGCATCGGCTAAACTGGACTCTTACTGAATTAACGTTTTAGCAGTTGATTTCATTGAACCGAATAATTTGATTTTCAAGATGTGCACTTGAAGACTTTGTTAAACACCTGTGTATTTGAAGACTGATCGACGTTTTCAAGATAAGATTTTTAAAAGTAATATATATTTATATTCGTATTTCGAAACTATAACTGACGTTGCAGTTAAAGGAAGAAGAAATAACTGTTAAAAATAATTTAAGAACTATTTAAGTTAATGCATTAAAAATTAGGTTAATTTATTATTACGCGGCTCAATATAAAAATTCGCAATTTTATAAAAGTAGATTTAATAAATGAGTGGAATCAGGAGACATTTTTAAACCTCCTTTGTAGAAATGCATTTCTCTTTTAAAAATTGCAATCCTCTTTGAAAAGCATCAGGGTTCAGAAACCACAGAAATGACAGTTTGTAAATTTAATCTCTAGTACATTATAAAAGTGTTCATAAGAAGTAGAAGAGTAAGTAAGAAAAAATAAGTAACGTGAACAGTCTTTAAAAAATATAGTATAACAGTTTTTACCTTACTCAAAATATAATTATTTCTACAGTACCTAAATCTATACTTTTTATACAATGTCAATGTGATTATCGAACGAAAATTTCCACATAGTTGATGTCATAATCAAAAATAGGAAAGTTCTCATTTTTAATATTAATTAATATAAATATAATTATAATTTATATGGAAAAGTATTATTATATGTTTTAAATGTAGTTATTTTAAATATTTCTAAGGTAGTAAGATGTAATTTCTTCGTAATGTAAAGAATAATGACCATAGCAGAAGAATACAAACTTCAGTAAAACTTTATCAAGGCCCTGATCAGGCGCATAATGCTGTGGTCATGCCCTGATCAGGGCCTTAATACATTTTTACTCGTGAATTTATAACATCGACAACCTCAATGAAATGAAAGATTAGAACATACTCGTTAAAAAAAAAACTTAAAGGCCTTTTGAAAAAGGGAAGTTTATAAACATCGTACATATGCGATGATAAATACATTACGAATTGTAAGTAGAAAGAGATAAATTGATCAGACACTATAACTTTAGGGTCGGTTTTCCAGAGTTTCTTTCTTCGAAACAAATGAATTTTTTTAAATACACGGAGTGACTATTTTTTTAGTGTCAAGTATTATACAAGTATTTGTAAGCTGAATTTAACATGTGCTATTTAAATATATCGTTTTTGTAATGAGTTACGTTTGGAAACATAACTTTTCAAGTCACCGTACTCCCTATGTATAGATAGCACCCATTCGTATAAGGGTTAAAATTACTTTTTATTGTATGGATAATGTAACCTCGTTGTATGATTATTTAGACATTTTTGTTAAAAGAGTTATGCCAGGTTGAGTGCTAATTTGTAACATTTTAAAAAAAGTTTTCCCCCAAGTTTGAAGGCATGATTTAATTTCTACGTGTGGGACATCCTTGTTTCAAGGCTTTCTTATTTACTTATAACTACTTATGTTATAAGCTACAAGGCATGGAATTATTTGTTAAAAACGTTAGGATGTTTCAACAGGAAAAAACAAACCTTCTCTCCCACATGAAAATGTCGAATTTACTAGTTTCACTTACACTCCTCTGTTCCTAGATTATTGCAGTCATTATTAAACACATGATACATATAAATTGCACAATGGTTTATTAAATTACGATGTTTCAAAATTTTTTTGATTATCTTTAACGTATCATAATGTACGACAACCTAAAGTTTAAAAGTTCTGGAGATACGCCCATATAGGCAGCATTGGAATTCTTATTACCCCATTATCCCTCAAACGCAGAATATTTTTTCATCAAATTTGGCACTATATGGTAGCATATGAACTCTATCAGAAAAATTGTGCAATAGCCATTTCTTACAAGCCTCTTTCGATTGGTGGATGAGAAATGAAAATTGTCAAATAAAATTTTATATGCACTTTTTAAAAAAAATCTTTTTTTTTTGCTTTTTTTTTAATAATTGCATAAAACTATGGGTAATGGCAATGGAATATCTCCAAAAGGCACTAATATCGTGTCACCAATCAATTTGCTCTTATATCCGCGTATTTGGAAAAAAATGCCCAAAATGAAGGATAATAATGTCGATAAAATTGGGCTTTTAATTGTAATATCGCAGTCATGAATACAAAACAAAACAAAACTAACAGAATTGCATAAAATTTGAAATCCCAGTGATTTTTAGGATCACTGATCACGAATCTGAAGTTATTTTTTAAGGATTAAAAATGTCTGATTTAAATGTCCGCAGAAATTTAAAATAATAGAATAATTAATCGAATTCGCTTGAAACGTGTTTACTTAGAAATGTTCCTTTATGTTTATCTTTTCTTTATTGTTTATAGCCTCATGATATTGATATCTGGACACGGATCAAACTTAATACAAATATTAAATTCTACATTTAAAATTACTAAATTATAAAGTTATTTTCCCCATTTTAAAAGAGTAAATAGTCACTGATTACCTTAGTCACTGGTTTCTCAATAAGTTCCACTATTTCAGTTTCAGAGACTACAAAAGTAATTTCTGTCGATTTTAAAATAGTTTTGCAAAAACTGATTAGTTTTATTTAAAGACTATAATATTTACTGACGTCTCAAGACTTTTTTTACGTCGAATTATCCAGTAAAGAAAACGTAAATTATTGGATTGTAAAAATATATGAGTTATTCCACATCAACTTCTTTTACACGTATTCTTTGGGCAAAATAAATGCAATAAATTATGTTTTATATCTTTTGTTAGGTTAGGTGTATTTTAAAAATTTCGACCAGTTTCTAGATCAGAAAATGTGTTTTCGCCAAAAAGAAAACATTAAATTGTAAAAAATAAAAAATTCCAGTTTTTACGAACAAAACTATTTGTAAATGCAATTTCGAAGGTCTCTACAGAAGATATAGCTACGTCGGTACTGAAACAACTGAAACGATATTTTTTAATGACAGGCGTGGAGCTCGATAAATCGAGACTGAAGATTTCGTCCCAGGGCGCGAAGTCGAGCTTCGCGTCCGGCGTGTTAAAAATGTTATTTATTAATATTTCGGCTGATATATGGTGAGGGTCGAAGGGGTGAAAATACTCATTTTCACTTTTTAAACATTTAAGGAACCCCCTTCTCCACTCCCCTTCTTTCCTACCTAAGTTACATAGGGAATGTTCTCGTTAGCGCCAGACTTTCTTCCAGTTTCTGGTCATGTTACATTAGGAACGTTCTCATAAGCGCAAATTTTTACTCAAAAAACTACAATACGAATTCGCTTTATATTATAACTAAAATCTGTTAGTAAACGAACCAGATTTATAGTTATTCGTCATTGCCGTGTCTGATAATGCTCCTATTTAGTGATATGTTTCTTTTAGTCACTGATAATTTGATGAAAACGTCTCTACGAGTACATATTTCTAGATATCAGTGCATGTTGACAACTCCAAAAAAAAGAAGAGTAAATAGACATCGAGGGTAAGAAGACAAGAAGGAGACGAAAAATGAAGACGACATAAATTTCTGAAACCGCCGAGCGTTTCAAAACACGTCGTTAGTAAGGCGCAACTAAATAAAAAAAAATCTCCAATAGCCGAGCATAAATAATTTGATCGACCAATCACACGTCTTAGTGACGACGTATCCCCGCATCAATCCGGGTATTATTAAAACGTATCTTAAGTGCGGGAATCTTGTTTTTGTTTATATTTGCGCCAGTCTGCTCATTAAGAGCTCCTCCCAAGCCATTCCTCTCGACGTTCCTCCCCGAAGCTCCTCTCCCTGGCGGCTTCTTACGACTTCCTCCGGCAGCATCCTCACAGGCAAATTGGACCGTGCGATTTTCGCTTCTCCTGTTACCTTCCATTATATATGTATACAACGAGGCTCCCAGGCTACGAGCGAACCATCTCTCGGACGTGTACTCCAGGAGAACCGCAGGGAACAGACAGGAATAGGACTATAGAAGTTTGCTGCCGCTTAGAATTTCTTGCCTGGGACACTCGTACCGGTCGTTCTCATAATTTGATTCGCCCAAGACGTCACTTCTCGCACTCGCCCGAGACTCGACTTTTCATTAGAAAATCACTCTGGGGAAAATGAGAGGTCTGCGTTTAGAACGCTCCGCTTCGTTACCGAGGGGATGGTATAATTAATTATTTGCAAAAATCCATCTTTTACAATTTCTTACTCTTCAAAATTCTTTTTACTGAGATTGGCCTGTAATAAGTAATTGCTTGTCATTTTCCTCCCGAGCATAAATTTTGATTGACGCTGTGCTTTTTCAAATATTAAATACTACACAAATTTCACTTCAATTTCAAACACGTATCTCGTATCAAAATAAATGTTGAAAAAATCGAAAAGTACTTACCTTACTAATTTCCAGGACTTTCTTCAACATTTCGAGATCAAAATTGAGTTGCAGCCATCAGGAATTCTAATATGGCGCCAAAATTAAGAAAATTTGTCAAAAAATGTGTAAATATTTAGTTTTTTTGAATTTTCTTCTTTGGATATTGAAATTCTATTGAAACTGTGGATAAAAATGGTTCAAATATTTGAATCGGTCCATGCAAAAAGGGCACTAAGTCCATTTTTTGGGTAAATTGAGATAATGATAAATTCTTACTTTTTAGGCTCCGGTCTATCATTTGGCACTTGTTTAAATTATTAATCTTCATTTCCTGATGTCCAATTTATGCAAAAAGGGCCTTAAGTCCAGGACTTAGGTCCCTTTTTGCATAAATTGGAAGTGACATTTTTTATATCGCGTATTATTTACACTGAGAAAAAATGTAGTAAAAGATAGTATTTAATACTACGTACTTATTGCGGTAAAATATGTCCCAATAAATATATATATAAATACTATAAATTGTCAAGATATATTGTAGGATACGCGTTGTAGTTGTATACTATAAGAAATATATAAATATATAATCTAATACTATTAGATAATAGTTGCAACTACACTGGCGAACAACTAATACAGTACCAGTTTTGTATACTATCCATATTGGTAAATATAGTTATGTTAACATATTCGAAAATCATGTTACCACAATGTTTAGTATTGAAATATTAAATATGAATAATTCAAACTTATTCGTATTAAGAGAGATTTGTTTACTGATTATTACACACATACTTACTGTATTTACAAATAACAATAATCTTTCGGAACTATTGTAATTTAACGTCGGTCTCTTACTATTCGTGCGTATTTCATATTATATCTAGGGTTTCTACAATTCCCTGATATAATGGCCTACTGTTACTGATGAAAAAGATAATGAATTTAGTTCTTAATACACCGCAAAATGTAATTATACATTGTATTATACTTTTGCAAATAAATTAGTTAGCTGCGTTATAAAATTACTACTTTTTTTCATCTTACTCGTGATTCATGCAAAAAGGGACCTAAGTCCACTGATATTTTTTATAATTATTAAAAATCCTCTTTAACTTTAAGCATAGAACGATATTTGTACCATTGTAAGTGCAAAAAAGCAACATTTCTATTAAATAATATTTTTATTTTTCATTCTGCAAGAAAAGTAAATCAGTTTTTTGCGTTTTCCCAACAATTATCTATATGGACTTAGTGCCCTTTTTGCATGGACCGATTCATTTGAAATTTAAGAGAAAAATGTTACTTTTATACCATACCCTACCTAAAGTCGAGTCGAAATTCCGTCACAATGAACATTTCTTTTTAAAAATATCTGAATGCTTTAACACAAAAAACTGTACTTTTTGTTTAATGCTAAGAGTTCTTACAAATTACCCAGGAGTATACTGCATTTTTTTAAACAATATTTATAGAAATTTGTGATTTGCAGTTTTTGTCAAATTTTTGGAAAATTCAAAATTATGAGCTTTTCTAAAAAGGGCTAAGAACGAAAAGTTCTTAGAAATCACCGAGGAACAATGGGATTTTTTACCAGTTTCTTACAGCATATTTTTAGATAATTTTTAAATTACAGTTTTTAAAAAATGTTCGAAAAAATCAGAAAATAATTTGGTATAATCTTAGATAAAATCTAAATTTATTTTCACCACAATTTACGCCTGTTACATCAGGATTAACAGTTTTAAATATTATAAATTTGTATAAGATCAAAAATAAAAATGATTAATTAAAAATTATTTTGTTCACGGGTTCGCGGCGGATTGGTCCCTATACGGGGGCCTTGTTTAAACCGAAATAAAAATAATCATTATATGGGTCAATAAATATTAGTCAATATACATAAAAATAAAAACATTATGTTAGTTGACGATTATAAGTTGTTAAAAATGTTAAATTAAAGACGGCGGATCCATTATGATGGACCGAATTCTAAAATTAAAGTGTTTAAAATTTATAATTAATAATTATTTATTTAGAGCAGCACAAAAAACAATATTTACAAATACTATACTTAATATAATATTAAATTCTTACAATACAATATTATTATTTTCTCGCCATATTTGATCGGCCATTTCGAAATTTAAAATTTGACATCACATTTGGATTGAGTGACCCCAAAAACCTACGAGTAATAAGTTTCAAGCGAATATGATCGACTTTTGCAGTTTAAATAAATATTGTATAAAAAGGTTTCGGAGATCACCAGGTTTCGGAGATCACAAATCGACATATTATTGAATGTTATTAAATAACGGAATGATTTAAACAAATATCCTTATAATATCTTTTTAGGACCAATGAATACTTAAGTTTTATGGCAGTAGCATTTATTTATAGTACGTTGATTCACTTTTATTTCAAAAAGTGAGAGGCTTCGGAGATCACCCGAAATTTTTACTCGCAGAAAAACACAAACATTAAGCAATGATATAAGATATAAAAATAAAATTTATACGCAATTTCCCTTATACATTATAAAGAACATAGTTAAAAGTAATTTTTAAAGCATTGCAAAAAATTATTTATATTTTTATGTTAGTTTACTTGAAAGAAATACATTAAATAGTCATTTTAAAATTTGACAAGTTTCCAACGCTCGTTTTAAAATAAAAAACAAATTTTAAATTTAGTCTATATGCATGAAAAGTTAGTCAATATATTCTAGTTTAAGAATCAATTTATAGGAAATTGCAAAAACATAATATTTATGATAGTATTTCATTTCGAAACAGTCAAATAATATTGACCACAGATTTCAGTGTACTTTTCAGGAGAATCACCCATATAAATTATAACTTATTAAAACCCCAAAAAAATAATATTTTTTAAAAGAATAGTTTTCTAAATAACAAAAACAATCTTTTATTCACTTTTAAATACTTTGTATTAATTTATTTATTTATTATAATTATATATAAACTTGCCCATCGTCATACAAAAATATTGACTCCGGGATCCTTCACTTTTGAAGGTCTATCGAAATATTTCATTCTTTGCAGATTTCCGAGGAAAAAATCCTAAACTATATTATTTTTAATCGTTTCATCAAAAACTATCATCTTCTGGAACAAATTAAAAACACGAAAAAAATTATTAGAAATCACGAAAGGATATGTCAATTTTTTTGTCACGTTTTTCATCGATTTTTCAAAATTTGATAAAAGATATAATTAAAAATTATATCATTGAAAAAAGCTGTAAAACTACCTGTAAATTTCCCCATGATTTCTAAGAATTTGTTATTCTTAGCATTTTTTTATATAAGCTCATAGATTTTCAGTTATAGCGTCCTGAAATTTTTCAATTAAATTTTTATTGTGACGCCATTTTGAGGCCGTTCCAATGATGTAGGGTACAAAAGTAAAATTTTTTCGAAAAATCAAATATTTTATCCACTTTTGGCCCTGTTAAAAACGACCGAATTATTGCAAACGAAGCGTTACTAATTTTCTCGACTTTCGAACAATGGGACATCTGTTGGAAAAATAGCGTACTACTAACTGCTACTAATTTCTATTGATATTTAAACGAAAAATAAGTAAAATTCAGATATAGGACGTTATACACGTATAGTTTAAACATAAAAATTTTGTATTTAAATTAAAGAACTGCTCGTGAATTTTTCATAGTTATTATTAGTTATTGTATACAATTTTGAATGTTCATTAAATATTCAGTACATAATAAAAAATGGATTGAAACTTTATTCGAACTTACTCCCAGAAGTTTTTCAATTATTATCAAGTATTAGTGAAATATTTTGTGGTGTTTTGTAGAATATTTTGAAAAGTTACAAGAATGTTTCTTATATTTCGTGTTTAGGCACAAATTTAAGATTACTTCTTGAACAAAAACTTTCCGCGAATTACGTTTTACCCACATAACACAAACCTCTTAAAGAATTCTTCTAGAGATCTGTCGACCGACTTCATTTATTGATATTTTATTACTTTTTGCGTGCATTTTAAAGGATAATGAATATGCAATAGTATATTAACGTTTCGTTTATAGAATTTTAAAAAATTGTATACATTACTATTTAATAATATAAAATTGTACATATATGAATATATACAATTTGTATATATTGTAAATAACAAATAAACTAAATTGCAGAAAAAAAGAGTTGAACGGTAGGTTCGAACCCACGTTGATATTATTTACAAATGTTATTTTATCTTACCGATTTAGTTGCGTACATCAAATATGATTTCTTAGCTGCTTTACATGCAATTTATTTTTATTTCAGATGAAATCACGAAAAACTATTAAAAATTAACCTTAATTGTCACTCAATTTTAGGAAACGGTTTATTATGTGTATGGAACACCTCGATATAAACTTTAATTATATTGTATACTTATAATTTCATTAAATTGAAATTAAATTATACTTTATAACGGTTGATTTAGTCAGTGTAATAGTATTTTTCTTCAGATGTGAATGCATTTATTAATTATATGTCAATTCATTTTTGGCTCGTATTAACAAATTTCTCCGCTTCAGATAAATCGTACTTGCAATAGTATCATAACGTACTATTATAATTAATCAACACTGTTAAATATAAGAGGTTAATAATTTGAAAAGGTTACGGGAATTTCAAAATAAATCTAAATTGATTCATTCTACCAATCTACATTTGTAGAAAATAACTTTTGCATACGTTTTTTTAACGATATTCTTCGTATCGAGAAAAGAACAGAATAAAAAATCTTTATAATTTATAAGTTTTACATATTTAAATATTTACATTCTCCCTTATTTACTAGTACACAAACCGTCATATCAAGAAATAAAAATTCACGATTTAATTCATAATTAAGCGGTTAAGAAAATTAAAGATTGTTGCTTACAACGAAATTAATGACAGTAAAAAGTCACGTTTTTCTCGCCCTAAATAGGAAAAAATCAATAATTGAGGTTAGAATATTCATTAGCAATTCATTGTATTTAATTTTAATTACGGACAACTGGTGATCCGTTTTGATTGCTTAATAATGAAAACTATTTAATTTTTTTTTTAAATAATAAATTTAATATAAATTTTAAGAGTTATAATTTCAGTATTATGACAGGATAATAGTGGCAGTAACCACTTTGGTTGTAGTGAATTTTACTATTTTATGTGGTTGTTATATTTTGCAATATAGCCATCAGATTGTTTTTTACGACGATTCATTGAAAGATAAGCAAGTCGGTTTATAGAGCAGACCTTTTTTATAAGTAGATAAAGTGTTTTTGTTCAGACCACTCATTTTACTGAAAATGTTAAAAAATGTCATTTTAATTTTGCAAAACTAACTTTATGTTTACTTAATTTCATAAAATGCGCAATTAGTGTAACTTCGTGGACTTCAATGGCTAATTAACACGGAGTATGTTGTATAAATATTTAGTAAAAATGATGAAATATTTAGTGTATTGAACCAAATATATGAGTACTTTTAATACATGCACAAATGGAATATGTCCATCAAATATTTAGTAAAACTGGTAAAGTATTTTGTAAAGTTACCCAAATTTAAGGGGGGGGGGTTAAAATTCCGAAAATACATTTATCCGAAGGTACTATTTTCCGAATTTTAATAATTCCGAATGACAATCATCCGAAAGTGAATAAATGCGAAAGTACATTTTCCGAAGGTTTAAAATTCCGAACGTAAATTATCCGTAAAAAGGTACAAAGGTACAAAGTTCCGAATTACAAAATTCTGAATTAATGTAGGCGACACGTATGGTGACGTGGCCTATTACATATCCCTAAATGAAGTTGGTTCTTATGTATTTTGGGCCCCTGAATCCGAATTTTTTAGGTACAGTGCCTGAAAGTGGCGCAGTTGATTGTTATTAACAAATTTTGTTAACAATTTAAAGATTTAAATTTTTCAGTCCGAAAGAATTTTGTTAGATTCTTTGGATCATTTTGGACAGGAGAAGTCTCTGGCGAATTTCTAAAAAAATGCATATTTTCGGACATAAGTTGCCGAACTTCAAAAACATTCTGTTTTTGCCATATTCAACATGTTATTAATAAAAAACGGTTCCATGAAATTTAATAACAAATCAACTGCACCACTTTCAGGCATTCTACCCAAAAAAATCGGATTCAGGGAGCCTACATTAATTCGGAACTTCGTCATTCGGAACTTTGTCATTCGGAATTTTGTCATTCGGAACTTTGTATCTTACGGATAATTTACGTTCGGAATTGTAAACCTTCTGATTTATTCACTTTCGGAAAATTGGCATTCGGAATTATTAAAATTCGGAAAATAGTACCTTCGGATAAATGTATTTTCGGAATTTTAACCCCCCGCCCCCCTCCTTTTAAAATACAATAACTTGAATACTTGAAATAGAGTCCAAAAATTCTTTAATCTACACTGTAAAAAATATTTTATGAAATTTTAAGAAAAATATAGGAAGCAAATTTCATAAATGTTACAAAAAAGTGTTTCATGACAATTCTTAAACGCTTTTCATGACATGTTATTAAATTTAAGGAAATTGTATTAAATTTAAGGAACTTTTATTAAATTTAAGATATTTTTATTACCTATGAGTATAGTTAGTATGAAATATATAATTTATGTGAAGTGTGGGTGTGTTCCAAAATTTTTATTTCTTGTCAATTTAACAAGTTAAAATAAAATTTCAGATTAGCTTGTGAATTTGACAACCTCATACACCAACATTCCTTATCTCTGTAATAAACTATTTAAAACAATTTACTTAATTTATTATATTATTTCTAAAAATATTAATATTATTTTTAATTATTATTAATAAAAGTTGAGCTAAAAATTCTTTTTATTTTGTTTCTAATTTTTTAGGATGTTATTGACAACCGATTGATATAAACCAGATTTCGTCAGCTTCGTGAGAACAAAACGTGTCCAGAAATATGGTTATAGACTAATTTAAGGGTACATTTACATTTTTGACCTTAGCGTCGAGTCAAACAATTTTCTCCTTTTAAATCAATACGATCACAGTTTAAAGTTTTTTTTTAGTTCATTTCCGATATTTGATCACACAGAAATTCCTAACTTAGTGATTCTGTAAATTCTTTTAAAAAAAAACACATGTATTTCAATAGGACCTTTCAGGTTAGGTTTCAGTGCGCTGTGAGATACTCTGCGTGCTCAGCAACGTTGCCAAGTTTTCGCTTCATCCGTGTTACTTTTACTATGCTCGTATGTATGTATAATTGGTAAGAAAATTTTCTTAGATTTCATATTTTTCATTAATCGATATTAAGATTTACGTTCCTTAAACTGTTTTAAGGAACAAACTTCTTAATTTTCAGTAACATTTATGAAATTTGCTTCTTACTTTTTTATTAAATTTCATGAAATTTTTTACAGTGTAATAAAATATGCAAGCTTCTGTATAGATTTCATTTTTTAAAAACATCATTTCAAATTCATATTTCAAAAAATCTAAAATGCATCGATTACCATACATCCTGAATGTAACGGTAAAAGACGCCGTCGGGAAACATCGCGGAAACATGAAAAATTAAAAACATCCAACCGAAAATGACGACCATATAGAGCGTAGCTGTGCCACGGGAGCACAAAGGGAGCAAAAAGTCAGGCGGAGTAGCGCATCGGTAGCACCGTGATCACAGGAGTGGTATAGAACGGAGCTCGGAAATGATTAATGCATCTAGCAGCAGCAGCTCTTGGTCCATCCGACCGTACCTCCCGTACATATTATATATATATTATATACAGGAGGCTGGCTAAAGCGTGCCTGCAGCATGGAGCTTTGGATTTGTCGCTTTGGAACTTCTGGCCTGGACAAGTTCCGGATGCTAAAGCTCCACCGCCCATCGGCCAGTTCTACAGTCGAATATGTCGCACGAAAAGTTATATACTGGGTGTTCCAAGAACTTTGGTATTTTCATTTCGGATAAGATTCGGTGAGGTTAAATCAAGTGGAAAATGAAAAAAAAATTAATTTTGGCGATATTTTCGTATAAATTTAGTTTTGGGGATCACTGATAACTAATCTAACATCAAATTTATAGGAAATTCAAAAACGCTGATCCAATATGGAAGACTTTTTTCAAACTAGTTCAGCTCTTATACAAATTTTGTTTACAGAAGTTATAGTTGACGCTGGTTAGGAATCTGATGCCAAAATTCCGAAATTCAAAATGAAGGATTAAATATGGTAAACGAATGTTTTCAAGGCGCTTCAATTTATACAATAAGTTGTACAGAACGGTTTTGGGGAACATTGGGACCGAAATGTTCATATTAATTCCATTTAAATGTACGAAATTCAAAATGGCGGGTTTAATATGGCGGACAAATATTTTTAATATATCTCTTTGTAACCATTTTTTCAAAGTTTCTCATGACTTAGATCAATGGCATCTTCGATGTATTAAAATAAAAATATTGTTTTTTTTTCTATATACGTTTAACATACAAAAGACTTCCAACAGAATATTGGTACGGAGATCGAAGATTATCCAACACCCGCGATGCTGTATTTTAGCACAACGTCCATTTGATGTCGGCTCGTAGCCGCCCATTATGCGTTTCGCGGCAATGCTCACGGTGACCAGTCGTTTCCGTGAGAAAGTAAATGTCGATCACTCTTGGCGGCTTGTCGAACGAGGAAACGCCGATGGGCGCAGAAAGTATACATAATGGGCACTTTGGTCTCTGGGGAAAGAGATCCGCAATAAGAAACCAGAGCGAAAACCACGTCGCGACAGCCTGACGAGCGTAGCGCCGCTTTTTGCGACACCTGAAATTTCTCGCCGATGAAAAAAAAGTCGCTCGCGTTGTCAAGATATCGAGCCAGATTTATATGCTTACTTTTTCGCGCACTTTACACCTGGTACCGAGGAAAATAGCGTTGTACAATTCTATAATAAAAATCTGTAGTTGCGTTACCAACTCATTTTGTTTCATTGTCCGTGAGATTCGTATTATGTAATTTTTACGACTATCGACGCGTGTTACGCGTTTTTTGCCAACGCACAAAGTAATATTTCTTTTATCTGCACACTGAACGGTTTTTAGCGTTTACTTTTTTGTGTGAGAAGGTATACGTTAATGTAACGGTGCTTGTGAGTGAATTTCTCTTCATTTTTGGAAACTTTTCAATAATTTGTTTGGCAGCAATGAAATCATTTTACTCGTGATCTTGGAATTATCAAACGTCGTGAACATTTAAAGTGATAATTTTTATTATTGACAGTCGACATGATCAATATTCAACATCATTTGTTCGTATTATTCGATTTTACATCATTTTCGTCCATCATTGATGTTGAATGTCATCATTTGTGATTGTGATTGTGCGTGAATCACAATTAATAATCCAACCGATATTATTATCAACTTCCACCATATTCATTGTACAATATTTCACATAAAAATCATCCTTCTTGAACATCTTTTCTACTTCTGTCATTACAAAACATCATTCGTCCTCAGATAGTCGTTCAATATGTAATAGATACTTGAATTTATCGGCAGACGGCATTTTTAAGGTTTAATATCTTCTGCCATATATTATCTATTTTGTTATTATTTCATTATCGACATTACAGGTATAAATTCAATATCAACATCATTCATTATGATCGAACATTATAAGACATCAACATCAACATACGATGTATATATCCAACATTCAGTTAGTTGAATAATTTAATAAATATACGGAAGCCTTCTCAAACAGCATTAACAGTGCTCTATATTATTATCATCTGACATTCATCATCACTATTTATAATCGTAAATCGACATCATCAGCTTTCGTTATCAATACCGTTTAAACATCAATTTACATCACGCTCATGCAGCTGGATAGTTCATTATCATCACCTGTAATTATCGGCATGAAAATCAATTTACAGCATCTTCCTCGGTCTTCTGCAACATCATACACCATCGTTATTGGAGATCTCGAATGTATTACTTCAAAATCATCTGATGATGAATAATTCGTAATAAGTCTTTTCATGTACCATACATCGTAACCCGAATTGGATGATTATTCATCAATATCAAAGGTTAACATCGTCCTGAACTGTCATGATTTATATTAGCATGAATTGACAGCGTTCGATATTAATGTCACTATACAATATTCGACATCTGACAAGATAAAAATTTAGTGCTATAAACAACTAGCATGAATATCGGCTTACGTTATAATGATCATAGATAATTCACATTATTTATCATCAGGAATCTATATCTGAATTTATATTTTGATGATCTTAAAATTCGTCATCTTTAAGCATGGACGTTGTCTTATATAATTCTGTTTCGTTAGCGGTATTGTCATCGACATCTGTAATTTGTAATTCCACGTGAATAGCAATTACTAAATCTGTCTGAAATGAACATCATGTTCATCTTTATTGTATTTATATTGTTATCGCGTTACCATCATCCGTCATCATTATTCTACATTAGTATCATCACGCAACATATGATAAACATTTGGATTTATCGTCCTCCAGTAATAGTCCGATTGGTCATCAGTGAACCCACATGATCATCATCTGATATCATCCTTACCCATCATCGAATTTCGTATCCGCGTTTGTAATTTTAATTCTATGTTAGCACTGCTTAGTATCCATATTACGATAATAATATATAAACACATAATGCAATATGCAATAACTTCATCAACATCCGACTTCAGATTCAAACAGCATGAGTCTTAAATTGAATCATCCTCAGTTGTTTACAACATCGTACATCATCGTCATTTCTGTAAATTCGATATAGTCATTTTACAACACTATTCACATCACTCTTATTTCATATCAGTTTTAACGTGAAAAAAATTCACGTCTGAATTAACACCATTATTAACAAACAAGAACATCATTTTATGCGATCCTCCTTCGTAATTGATAATCGATACATAAACCTCCTATATTTATAGTATCATCAAACTGCATACACAAACATCCCATAGTATAAAAATCTTGAAATCATCTCGACCAAAAGGATGAATATGTTGCAAGTATACCCCATCCGCATCATTATATATCTGCAACTGTCATTGTGATTTTCACCGTCTTTCAGTATCAGTATCATCTTTCCATATCATTCATCTTTATTCTTGGACGTTATTGTTACAACGAAATGCATACCCGACCTCCCACAATACTGCAACACAACATAATCTTCAACTCCCATGAACATCATCTTGTACCATCCTAAACCAATATCGATCGATTGGAATTATTTTCCGGAATATCTATATTGGATGATGATAACATATTCGATGTTCGCGCTAGTTGGGAATGATGGGATTTTTAATATTATGCATCGTCGTCATACAACATCCGAATTACATCAATACAGGAGCTTCTGACATCAACCTGTCCCAAAATGGGCTATTAGTACAATTGTATGTCGTCATTACTTATCATTATTCAACAAGACTCCGTAGTCACCGTGCGACATCAGTAGAACAATTTAACAAATATTAGTCATCATACCATCATATCATCGTCATCAGCCAATATCGAAACCCGTATCGTAATTTTCACATAATAAAAGAAAATACAACAAAATCATTCCTCATCATCATATATTTTCATCGTAATGCAATAGCATTATTCCAAATCGTTATGAACATCGACTTTCAGACTTTATCTATATCATTATCTATTATCGATATCATCCAATAAGCATTCAATATTAGCAAAATAGTAATTGACGTATTCAAAAACTGTACACAGTTCGAGAATTTAAACAAATTAATAAGTATTGAGTACAAGTGTAAACAAAATAATGAGAATGTATCCAATGTATTTAATGTAAATAAAATATTTATATTTAAATTGGCAGGTCACGACCCATTTCAAAATAGTACATTGTGCAACTAGGGAGTAAAATAGGTGTTTGCTGACGAGTGGTATTTTGACGCCCTAGCATAGCGAGGACAGCATTACGCGTGAGTCTACAAACACCTATTCTCCTTTATTGCACATCCTATTTTTTCATATGAGAGCGTGCTATTTTGCTCCTGCGATATAGTGAGCAAAATGGTGATTTGCGCTCTGCATGCGACAATAGTACATTACATATCTAGGGTGGAAACGAAACAATTGCCGAAGGCGAGTAGCAGTTATTTTACCGCCGAAACATACAAATTGCGATCAAGAAATTTGAAAAATCTAATTTAGTTTCCTGCTTATTCGATTATCGGACATTGTTTAGAACTTTAACGTAAATAGTGTATTGATTATATTAGTTTAATGTAACCTTTTCAAAATTTACACTTTAATATCAATTGGTGCCATTCTTTCCAATGGTATCGATATAAAACTATAATTAAGTTGGTATCTGAAATTTATGAAATCTTCTATTGATTAAGAGTTCCAATTCAGTAATTAATGAAGTATAATTTGAAATACTTTTGGTGTTTTTTAATAACTTATTACCGATATCCGACGTATAACCTTAAAAGATTAAGCACGTCCGGTTTCTTCATAGCAACGTTGCCAGTAGAAAATGCGCGACAATAGCGATTATATAATTACATATTTTACATTGCTTTCTAAATTATCTAAAATATCAATCGACAAATTCTTTGAAAAACGCGAAAATTTCTTGTACTTCGATTTAGACTCGAATACATAGAATCAACATTGCTAAATTTTACTGAAAAGTAAAAAGTTGATATCTCGTCGCCAATTTAACGTATAGAATAATTAAAGAAAAAGAAAATTTTCTATTGTTAAAAGAGAATTTATTTATTATTTTACATTAATACATTTACAAAACTAAGAAAAATTATGCGCCACTCATTTTTGTGTAGACTTATTTGCGTAGAAGTTTCCAAACTATTTTAAATTGATAGTAAAATGTGCCAGATCAAAAGGTCAGTTTTTAAAATGAGTTACGCTTTAAATTTTAAAATTCAGCATGTTATACAAATTTTGTGGGCAAGATCAAATATTTAGTGACATTTTCTAGGGGGTTTCATGTAGAATATATAGGGTTTGAAAAAAAATCTTTAAAATGTGCACTCACTGGTCGAAGAAGCTTTAAAAGCTTTCAATTTATTGCAAAGTGATTTTTTCTTGGACAGTTCAATGACTCGTTATGAATATCACATGGAATCTAAATCTCAAATATTGCTGGCCAGTTCCTGAACACACTATATTTCATAAATATAACAAGCAACTATCAGATGAGGATTCACAAAACGATATTGCGCGATTTTCAGTTCTTAATTATGTCGTCGTCAACATTACTTTTACATGAAAGATTTGCTAGCTTGCAGTTATAGTATGTGTATTGTTATCGACTTTTTATTCTTGTCGAATGATGATGATAATTACGATTATACGTGGTTAGAATGCTAATTTCTGCTCCACAAAATGAAAACATACGTTGAGATGAGCCATTATGCCGTATAATGATGCCGCATGATGATGATGGATAATGACATTTAGTTATGATAATACTCTTAATATTCAACCATCATTGATGCCAAGCTAGTATTTGAAAATATTCAAGTATTTCAAACCCGGCGTGTATTATTTTATATAGTTTCGGATCTTACCTTTACATAATTCTCAGAAACTAAAAATCATGAAATTCATGTGTATCAACATATCAACATCACAATATATCGCCTACTTAACCTTTTTTTTCGTCCCGAAAGTCCGAAATTTGACCGCAACAATCAGAGCTGTAACTTTTGTTCCAATTGTAGTTAAAAAAAAGTCAGGCTCGACAGATTTGGACCTCCATAGTCGAATCCCGAGGTCCGAATCAACCAGTGATTTCAAAGAAATAGGTTCTGCTTATTCTTGAATAACTTGTCGAAGTTTTTTGACATTGAGAAGGGTAATACCGATCATTGTAAAAGATATTAGTCTTCTTACTCAGCTCTGGCTTCACTCATCGGATTTTTGTCAAAAAAACAGACATTTAGAACATATTCATAGTTTTGTCCACCATATTGAATCCGCTATTTTGAATTTCTGAAATATGATGCTACATTTGTGATCAACGATCCTAACAACCCGTGTATACCGATTTGCGTAATCTGAAATTTGTTCAACAGATTTGATAAATAGAAGAAATTTGCCCTTTTAAACCACCATCCATGAAAAAGTATAAAATGAGATCACATTTAGACTTTAAGCCGCGATATTGTGTGTCGTCATGTTAAATTTTTATTTTGATGGTCGTAGGTTTAGGGTTCACGTGCGTAAGACTTTTTGAAGACTGACTGAATAATGTCTTCAAATAAAACACTTAACAGAGAAGAATTGTTTTGCGTTCAAAACATTTCATTCCCTTGTGTTTTTAATTTATGCATACAATATTCATACATTGGTCAGATATACTTGTTACTTTATTCCATTTCGGTATAAAAATTATACACTATACAAATAAAAAAATTGCTGGACGATTGGAACTCAGGACCTAAGGGACGTACATGCTAACCTCCTAACCATGGCGTTTCCTTAACAGTTTTTTAAATGAAATATCAACTTCTTTTGTGGTTCACAATTTTAAAATGTTCTAAATAATATTTCCCTCTCATACCGAAATGACAAGCTCTTAAAACCAACAGGGCAAGCAAACCCACCTGTCATCTTTCACGATAGATAAGGAAATAATTGATCACTGTTTCGAAGTTGGGCGATACAATTCGCAATTTGAATTTCTTCAATCAACATTTCTGTTATATTTCGACGTCACCTTTTTAGACGTCGCGTTAGGAATTAATGGAGTTCTCCAGAACAGAGTCAAATATTGGAGAGCGGATGTAAATTTTACACGCCACTCGGCACATCGGCGCATTATATCGAAGAAAAATATTCACCGTCCTTTCCTTTCGCATAGAATCGATATCGCTCGCCCGGAATATCCGATCGCCGTGTAGCAGCATGGTGCGGCTCTGAGCCGGGGGGTGATCCAGAGAAGCTTGAGCGGAAAGGAGGCTTTAAAATATGCATAAGAGCTACCACCACCAGCACGAAGGGAGTCTGTCTCACACAGACAAACTTTGTCCGAAACGATCGCTTCAATATATAGCTTCATCTCCTCCATCTTTCTTTATTGTTGCATTTCTAACTATGCCTCCAAGAATCAAAAATTCAAATCACACTCCATACGTCCGAAATTTAATCGAATGTCTTAAATGTTGTTTATTTCTATGATAAAAAAACTGATCCATGGCACATGTAGCACTGAACTGTTTTCAGATTTTGGTGGCGTGACTTTAATACAAAATAAAGTTTGCTGATGTAGTCACAGGTATGGATTATTTTGAATTGGTGATGGGGTATTTGATGTTTCTGGACGTTTTACTGTCGTGAACAGTTTTTGATATCTTACATCAAAATCTCCATTTCTTTCTAGTTAATAAACTAGCAGGAAGGGAGTTCCTTATGCAGACGTCCGAAATTATCGATTCAACATATAGTTTTATCTCTACCACACGTAATCTTTAACAAACCCTAAATAAAGAAGCTCCGACAAAACCCATGTAGAAAATGTAACGCTAGTCTGGTCAGAATCCGGCCAGTGTTCCCTATGACTGACCAGGAGATCGCAGGAATTGTAACGCTCTGCCGACCGGATTCTGACCAAGATAATCCTACCGGATTCTGTTCAGAATTCTGCTTCTCCGACCAGATTCCGATCGGATTCCTCCTTCGTCCGACCACACACTTACTAAAAAAATTGATGAACCTAACCTAAATATACCTCGATAAATTCAGTCTCAATCTTAACAGATTCTGATTAGAATCCCTAAGTTGGGTAAATGTGGTCAGATTCTGGTCAAAATTTTGGAAACTCTGAGGGAATTTCGACACTGGAAGTTTTATTGAAGGGTTTTCTATAGGTATTAAGTAGTCAAAAGCCATAAACCAAAATCATCTATGGAGTTTTATAACTTCATATACTTCTCGGAAGATTATGCTACCTGAAAAAAAAACACCTCATGTACTTTAGGAGCGAAAATTGCATTAAGAATATTAGGTTTTTGAATTTTATGTCAAGGTGGAATGCTAGGTAGGCATCATTTACTCATACCAATTATGGATAAACTTAGACACAGTATTAATGTTTTTTAAAATCAATTTTTCGAACGTATATATTTCAATTTAGAGAATTAAAGACTCAAATTATATTTTTGTATAATTCCGTCGTATTAAAAAATATCGTAAATACATAAAAATTAACTAATGAGTACATTCAATTTTGTTAATTTAATGATTACATCTTAGATAAATCATAATTTTATGTAAATGTAATTAGTGGATCGTGTGAATTCAAAGTTTTGTTGCATATAAAACCTAAAGAATATTTATGATGATAGAAACAACGTCTAATGTGGCTAATTAAATATTATATAATATTTATAATAACAAAAAATAGGTAACAATCGCGATATTGTACAATCGACAAGTTCGACTACAGATTTTCCTTATCATTTTTACCCACAAATGTGAAAAGTAAAATACTCCAGAGACACCTGGTGGGGAATCAAACGGGATACCTTACTTAATATGTACAAGTGCTTTGTGCGTTGAATGATCGATTACGGGATATTTGTGTATTACCCTACTCAGAAGACTCAAGCAAAGATACTGGAAACAAAACAGAATTCTGCTATAAGACTATGCTTAGGTTACAGAATCTCCACTCGTATACAAACATCCTCCTTGCCGAGTCAAAACTCCCCAGAATCAGAGATAAAGCAAGGTTCCTATATAAAAGCTACCAACACAAAGTCTTCTCCAAAAGAAACCTGATCATCTACGACACAATAAATAGCAAAAAACATATAATAAGTAGTAGAATATATGGACATTGCGACAAACTCCTCATCCTTGGGATCAAAAGCGTTTTGGAGTACAAAGATCATATTTTCGCGGATTGTAACTATCCTCTCTGTACCTCCCAGTTTGAGTCGCTTACCTTTCAATTAGTCATAAATAAGGACTTGTTTAAATTCCAGAGAGATAGTGTGCAACTCAACAGAACACTCCGGGAATTAGTAACTAGGGAAAATACAATCGATATATACACAGATGGAAGCAAGTCTTTAGCTAGCCCTTCCGTAGGATTGCCTGCGTGTGTCCAACCTTAAATCACACAGCCTAAATCAAAGCGCTTCTATATTTACCGCCGAGATTTTTGCTCTTCTCTAAGACATTCATCAAAATATAAAAGCTAACTCTTACATCTCTAAAATCAGAGAGCAAATTCTTTACTATAACAACAAGACCACAAATAGTAGCAAAGTAATGTTCTACTGGGTGCCGGCGGACAGAGGCATTGATGGCAATCACATAGCCGACGCACGAGCTAGAGAAGATTCGATGTTAGAACTTAGGCATTCAATTAAAATCCCGTTCACGGATTTTAAACAATGGACTAGAGTATCTGCTTTTAACAGCACAACAGCACTTTTTCTCGAGGAGAGTAAACAAAAGGGAAAAGCATATTTCGAGATTTTCTTCAAACAGTCGACCAAGCCCTTTGATTAAGATGAATATTTCTAGAGAAACAATAGTTACTGTAAATAGTTGCCGTGCTGATCATTACAGCTTTAATGCCTCCTTGGCACGTGTGAAAATAAAACGTAGCTTAAACTGCGATTGTTACAACGAGCTTCAGGATTTGAATAATCTTTTTGTATGACCTCCGCAAACAAAATCTGTATTAATCGTTACATGCAAACTCTATACTGGCAAATCCAAAACCGAAAGTCTACTTAATAATTTACGCGTTTCTCAAATCTTGTAATCTACAAATATAAAATTTGTATGCTATATTTCTTAAATGAAGTACATGCAAAATAATCTCTTCTGAGATTAAAATTGAAAAAATAAAAAAAAAATTGTGGTACGTAGCAGTATTCTGAATTCTTCCTCGTTTTTTCATTAACGCCACTAACGTGAAATGACCCATTATGTATTCCCGTCGACAGTTTATACAGCGTTCTTTACTTTTAGACAAAACATACAAAACAGTCACCACAGTTTATAGATTGCAATATTGTATCGAAGAGTGATTTACAGAACAATCGATACTGAACTACAGTAGTCGAACACAAACATATACATATTTATATGCATATGTGCACATATGTATTTGAAAATTCCCTATCGGCCGATAATTGGATTTCAAAGTTGTGAACTTTGAAACCAAAATTCCATAAATAAGGAAGTTTTACTTTAAAGGCAGGTAATGGGAGGGAAATTTGACTTATAGGTCGAATATTTTACTGGTAGGTTAGAATCGCGTATAATTTGATGTCCGCCATTAGCATGTAGCATAACCTCTAAAATTCGCTAGTAAGTAATTAATTTAATTCCGCTGTTCTATTTCCTCTGTAACTGTAAATAACACACATTTTTATCACTTTGCTCTACGAATTAAATAAAAAATATTTTAAGGTGATTGAAGCGTAAAATGAAATTACCGTTTTTTTCACGGTAAATTAATTATTTATTTGAAATAACGTTATATCGTGCTTTATTTCAGTATCTAAAAACTGACATAATCTGAATATTTATTTCTGTTTCTTTGTATTCTGATGAAAGCTTTAAAGCATTGCATTACTGTACCATGACATGATAATGGATAGAAGTACAGTCAGGCTTGCCACGGGCAAAGAAGAAAAGTAAGAAACAAAAGAAGTATGGATTTGGTCAGAATTAAGTCGAAAAAAGGTAAAAATTATCTGAATATTACCAATTTTCGTCCAAGTACAGGTCGACTTTACCAAATTCAGACCTATTGGGAAAAATGCCCCGTATTACCAAATTTCGACTAAAAAATTACTTCTACTTTTGTTCCCCACTTATCGTAATTCGACTTTTATTTTAATTAAATAAAATGTGATCCAGAAAATTTCTCGCCCTGATTCAAGGTCGAAAAGTAATAATTTCGACGTATTTTGCTGCTTTGGTAGGAATCGTGACAGTTTATATGTCGGCGAATCTATAATACAAACTTTAAATCTTAGTGGATAATTAACTTTATGTGTATATAATTCAGTATATAAGTCGTTATATCTGATTAAAGATGACTTCCGAGGGCGTATATTTGGAGTCTTCTATTCTCTAATTTAGATACAGTATGCCAATATAATACTTTACATATATGCAATAAAATAATCGTGCAATTTAGAAAAAGATTAAAAAATGAAAAAAGTGCCTAGTTAAAAAAATCTCTCTATCGATGATTTAAGTTTTCTGTACTATAAATTACGTAATTACTAGAGATTATGTTACTTTTATTTAGGTTTCGTTAATGCTCATAGTGATATTTCTATCTTTTTCCATTTCTTGATATGCAAATCATACCAAAAAAATATTCCGAAAAAAGTGTGTTTTCTTTCTCATAAATAATGTTCTAATCATTTTTGTTCAGAACTCATTACAATATTAATATATTGTGAATATATACAACAAATCTGACTCCAATATGTTACAACTCTGGACGAAAAATCATTAATATTTTCGAAAAACATAACCTTCGCACCAAATTTTTAAAACAAGTAAAACAATTCATTTTGCTAGAATTGGTTACTGCTTGCCACTCTCTTGAAGAATTATTAATGGAAACGTGAAAAACTTACAAAAAAACTTATATCAGTGATTTTGAGATGGCTAATTATGAATCAAACCATAATTAAAAAATTAAAACTGGCGAATTTAATGTGACCATCGTAATTTAAAACTTAACATTGATTTCAGACTTTTAAATGGGACATCGCAGGGCCGGATTTACACCGAGGCACGTGCTTTTTTAAAATGATTTTTTATTTTATTTATATATTCATCATGATTTTTCAGTTTAAAAAATAAAAATCGATTTTTTTCAAACTTGGACGTTTTATATATTTTTTTAAACAGGCTCAAATGAAAGCTCGTATATTTTCCTATAAAATCCCATTGTCATAATTATGGGCCGCTTGGTTCTTCATCCATAAATATGCATAATAATAAGCGCATTTGGGCATTGCCGCTCACGAGGTTGCATTTCTTGCCCATTTCAGGATGAAGAACCAACTGGCCCACAATTATGACAATGTAATTTTATAGAAAAATATACCAGCTTTCATTTGAGCCTGTTTAAAAAAATATTTAAAACGTCCAAATTTGAAAAAAATCAATTTTTATTTTTTAAACTGAAAACTCATGATGAATATATAAATAAAATAAAAAATCATTTTAATCATCGGGAAGTGCATAAAAAGACGAATAAAATCCACTAATTATTTTCTCTTTTCTCCGAAACAGAACTTCAGAAACAAGCGTTTAATGCGAGAGACCGAAAAAAAGGCTAATCTTCTCAGTTGCCGGTTCGGCATGGAATGCCCCATACGTAAAGTTCACATCACTAAATAATGAAATTTGATAATAATACAAATAATTAAATTTTTTTTTAAATAAAAAAAAAAACATGAAAACAAATAAAAAACTATAAAAACAAAAAAAAACTTTCTGTTACCGATAACCTCCATGTTGGTGACAGTCGGACAACGTAATATTTAACATATGGCTGACAAACGGTAAATATTTAGACTGATTATGAAATGTTATAAATTAACCCTTAAAAACTTCAACCAACAACCAACCAAATTTCAATTTTCGCAAAATCAGCAATATATCTATTCTGTCTTCGCAAAATTGGATCTGCCATAATAAAATATTTGGTCCACAATGAGGGGCCTCCAATTTATTATTGCCCTGGGGCCCCCACATCTTTAAATCCGGCCTGAGGACATGGACAAAAAATAAATGATATACTTTAAAGTTGGCATTACACACCAAGTTACATAACTGGAAATATCCGAATGTGCTTCAACAAACTATGAATATTGATGGACAAACAAACGTTTTGAATAAATATTAAGAAAACTGAAGCTAATTATTATGCCTTAAGAAAACTATTAGTTTTGTTTACTCTCCGAGATGAGTCCTGGCGAGTGAATATTCGACGTTGTAAAAACGATACACGGTGGTCGTTCAAATTTTCAGTTCAACCCTGACTTTTATACACCTTTGATTTTCCTTTTTGAATTAATTATGTGATATTTTACGA
Source organism: Trichopria drosophilae (assembly GCA_030407085.1). Lineage (NCBI taxonomy): Eukaryota > Metazoa > Arthropoda > Insecta > Hymenoptera > Diapriidae > Trichopria > Trichopria drosophilae. The sequence continues at coordinate 11,866,824 of CM059584.1, read as the reverse complement.
CCAATTTGTAATCCAATTTAAAATTGTGAAGTCGACACTTTGTTTGCGATTTTAAGTTTTAATCGCTAGTTTCAAAATAGTCTTTTCATAAGTATATGTGAAAAATGCATTTTTGCCCCAGATGTTCTTGGTTATTTCAGGAAGTACTATTAGCTTCTTGTTCAATTAAAATGCTATTATTTACGGTACTGTAACAGTCAATCAATTTAAAAAAAAGGGTTCTTGTTTGCTTCTGATTTTAATATCAAATTTTTAAAACATTTGTGTCATAATTCCCGCAATGTATCATATTTTATTGAAAATCATATAGTCCTCAGAGTATCTGAATTTGAATATCATCTCAGTATTATGAAACTTAGTATAGCGAATACATTATGGATGATAAAATTAAAAATAATTGAAACTAAACAAACTTTGTATTTAGATGGTTTTATGGGTGCTGCTACGAATCAGGTTCCAAAATATCTAAATTTAATATGGCGGATCTGCTATATATCAAGAAATTTTTGACATTTTCATCTGCCATATTGGATTCGTCATTCAGAATTTTGCAAATATGAGGTCAGAATTTTCATCAACGTCCCCGAAAACCTCCGACAAACAAATTTCAGTATTTTACATTACTTATATAAAATTACCTATTGCTCTGAATTGTATGTGTGTGTAAAATTAAAAGATAGCTGTATTGCTCTTTTATATGAGTGAAATAATTTAGTGTAAAAAGAAGTGATCCAGCTAACGCTGACCCAGTGCAGGTAGCCCGTACTGCATTCGCTATTAAATGAATTCAGACTGCCGGAGCAAATTAGTACTGACCCAATACTGGCTGCCAGAACTTGCATCAGTAAAAAAAACGTCTGGCCGACGAAGTAGGTCAGTACTAATCCAATTCAGTCAACCAGTACTACATTTGGTATTCAATCAGTATGTCTGATGGAGCAAATCAGTACTAACCCAATACTAACTGACAGTAGTGTCATCGGTAAGAAATGTTTGGCTATCAGTGTACGTCAGTACTGTCACAATACTGATTACCACAAGTATTTTCAGTGTTAAATTAGTACTGATTGCCGAAATAAGTCAATACTGCTACCGTACTTTAAGCGAGAGATTTAATTGATGTACATGCGAATACATTAAAGCAGGTAATAATAATGTAAGAGATATACACTTCTACTGAATACAATAAATAATATTAAAATTAAATTCATGTAAACATCAATTCACTTATACCAATTCGTCGTATTGATTATTGAGAGGAAAAAGCTGGATGTTGATGTCTTTTCATAAATTCTATCTTTCATTCTTAACCCTTCATTCTTTTGCGCAGTCCACAATTTATCCATTTAATGTCTGTTGTTCGTTTCGTAAATGTCCATTTTTCGATCGGGTTTGGACCAAGAGACATCCAATGGATCGTATACGTATTAAACGCGATCAATTTTGAATCAAAATTTGAATTTATGTTGGACGAAATATGTGTAATAGACGTTTGGATATGTGTACATGGACGTACGTTGGGCGTCCAGTGAAGTCCAGGTGCTATTTGAGTTATCATAACAGAACGGTTGGATTATTGCAATCGAACTCTTTCTACCCGGTTACCAAACTCGTTTGGTACTTTCTACCAACCCGATTGGAACTCATAATGAATGATTTAGGATTTAGGTTCGACAAACAAGGTCCAACCAAACCGGTATTGTGATAAAAGGATATATACTTCCCATGTACGTTTTCCGGTCTTAAAATTATATCCACAATTATTATAATAACATATTGCAGATATAGAACAAAAATATTCTAAAAAATAGGAAGTATAAATAAATTTCAATGCATTTTTTAGGTTAGGTTAGATTGATATTTCACATTTAGTTACGTTGGGTCAGGATAGCACATGTTAGTTACAAGGATGTAATCTATTATGGTATATTCTGGTACATTTTGGTATATTCTTGAAAGTGATAATTAAACCTATAATACTTTCTCTGACGACACACACGTACACCCATTTCGAACAATTGATTAGTTTCCTTCTTTCTTGAATTTCGTGCAGGTGCAAAATATGTTAGATATTAGACAATAAAGTTTTCATGATGCTACTTCTCTAATTCAGTACGGAAGTACTGCCGATATCATCATATGCAATAGGAATTGTCACTGTGTTGGAATGACTTATTTACAGAACATAGGGAGGTGAGAAATGTTTCCCTCCTTGAAACATGCAATGGAAATTTTTGACTCTATTGACATTAATAATGTGAACCTTAAACCAGAATTACATCTTCAAACTTCCTGTGGCAGACTTTAATCTACAAAAGCTAGAACAGTGTATCTAATTGAAATGGAGTTTAAAAAGAAACAAACCAGCGCACCCACATTTTCTGCTCCGTCTTGAATAAGTGATATGTATACTCTTCAGAAGCGTTTTAAAACACCGAAAAAAACCTTTTATGAAAGCTCTCCGTTAAGCGCTGGCATCTGGGAGTAGGGATTTTGATACATTGAAGAAGCTTTTCGTGGGGACGTCATCGGGTGGGTCTCCGGAGACGGGGAGCGGTGACACCCCGTTAATTGCGATCTCGCGATTTCGGCATGTTCCCACTTGGGGCGTGATTCCCTGTCACCGGCAAGCGCGCGCGCGATTCGCCACGATCCACCCTCGGCAGAATTCGAATTCCGCAACGACCCTCGGCGATGCACACCACAACCCCTCGGTTCGGGGAACCCCGAGACATGAGTAATTAGTCCGATTTGTATCCGTAGTGGAGGCTGCATCTGAATTCTCCCGATCCTGCTACGTGCGAATGCACGCGTTGCATATCGCTCTAGCCCTTTCGAGTGCTCGTTTCACGCCGGGGCTTAAACCATCCAACGTTACGAGTGCCGACCTGAGTCACGTTCACTTTAATTCGGCATGCGCGGTGGAGAAAGTCGAGCATTGTCCTGTACTGCTAGCATAAAAAGAACGCTGGACGTTTCGCACGTTTATTGTTGATCCCATTGTCTTTGCTGAACCTACCATTTTTTTCAGGTCCCACTTCCTGAGGTACTATTTGCGTCCATGGATTGAAAAATCTTACCGGAAATTCATATTATCCGAACGGTAATTGAATTCTAATTAGGCTTTGACTGGAGCCATCATTGAAAAAAAAACACTTTTAGATCTGAGCCGCAGATTGGCATGAATCCATGCTAGATTGAAAATGTCTTATATGGTTTGAACCTTACGGGGACTTTATACCATCGAAGAATTTGTTGATGAATTCATATTTTCTCTGGCCACTAATCCCCCTTCAAGTTGGATGACACTCTAACAAGATTTCTTGTGCCCGCAATTAGAAACGTCTTAGGCATATCTCTTTTGATGATTACTCATCAAAGGAGGAGGCCCACGAGTATAGGTGGTTTGTGCCCTAGAGATGAAACCTCCGTAATTGGCATATTCGGAGGTAATACCCCATACTAAATTCAATGGCCCAAACATAGCAGAAGGTCGAGAAAATCGCTGTAGAAGTCGCAGATTCTACATAGAAAGTGCAGTAACATAAGAAGTAATAAGCCACACCGTGTATTGTTCGTACTTTTACTACTTAGATTCCTGCATTTTTCTATTTATATTGTATAATCCGCGATTTCTATGGGCCATGGAATTTGGTATGGGGTGTTACCTTCCATCACCCTGGTAGAAACTGCAGAATTGCCATTGCGCACCCGACAAGGCCTTCCTGAGGATATGCAGAGGTCATTCTATTGTTGCGGGGAGATCCTCGCTTCGCTGGAATTAAAGAGTAGAGGGGTGAATAAAAAATAATCTTGTCTGTAATAATAGCACTTTCTTGACTTATTTGGAGAATTCTAATAAGATTTTACTAAAAAGACAAAGGGATGACCACGATATAGGTGGTTTGTGCCCTGGAAATGGAACTGGATGTCAGGTACGCAATGATAATTCTGCAGTTTCTACCAGGGCATACCCTAACCGAATATGCCAATTCGAAAGGTTCCATCTCCAGGGCACAAACCACCTATACCCGTGGGCATCCCATTAGTCTTTTCAGTAAAATCTCATTAGAATTCTCCAAATGAGTCAAGAAAGTGCTATTATTACAGACAAGATTATTTTTTATTCACCCCTCTACTCTTTGATTCCAGCGAAGCAAGGATTTCCCCGCAACAATAAAATAACCTCTGCATATCCTCAGGAGCTCCTCGATGCATCCCGATTCAACTTGTGCTGTGAGGGCTTTTTTCCATTCATTTAGGAAAACATGTTTGAAAATGCTATGACTCAGATTTCAAAAGCCTCTTACTTTATTTCGTCTGATTTGAATATATGATGAGATTGTGGGATTAGGGTTGGGTCATAACATAGATTAAATTCAAATCTCCTGTATATTTGCCATGTCCGATAAAGTAGTCATAATTGTTGATACTCAGGAGGATTGGAATAAGTAACTACTATAATTCCTTTTATATGTACTAGGCAAAGGGAAGTACTTCAATTTGGGCGATAATGAAAGTTGATTCTAGGCTTCGACAACTCCAACTAGATTGATAATTAGGAATGACTCAACTTCATTGAAGATAAAGAAAATTGAAGTCACATCATTGGTTTGTAGAAGCTATTTCATAGGGCGGAAATCGTAATTTTGAATTGTAGAATATTAAGTGCCAAACTACAAAACTGCCACGTCTAAATGGGAGCTCCCACGTCTGAACTGGATGTTTAGTAAATATAATAAGACGGACTTGAAGGCAATGTTTGCTGTTGCCAGATATAATTAGTATCAGAAGCGGATATAGCTGGTAGTTATGTATAACTCGAACTCCGCTTGTTATACTTTGGATTACGGAAAACCAAGACTCCGAGGTTGGTAAAAGATGCTGTCCATGCTCCAAATTTGCAAATTACCAGATAGATTAGGCCTAATCTGAATCTTCTATATAGGTGCAACGAATCACGAAAAATTTTGAGATAGGTTCAATATTAAAATCAATATTATCATCAAACAAAATCCCTCGCACTTCAAAGAGAACGCGTGATTAAAATAAATTGCCGAAATACTAGAAAACACTTAACACAAAAAATGACAGCAACCCCAATACAGAATTTTGAAAAAACGTACCATTTTCGTAATGACCGATCACACGCAACCGAGTAATTCCCTGCGTTGTGTGGAATCGACTTTCCGAAAAAAAATGGTTCATCGAGTTCAACTGTCCTCGGCATTCCCTGAGCGCGGTAGGCCATTATCCAAATTGCGAGGTGTCTGCTCGTTGAGCCGTTTTAGCGGCTTCCTCGTTTCCGTTCGAATCCGCGCTCGGGAGTTTCATGGTTTCATCCCATCGTGTCGTCTCCGTCAGGATCGTCTCCACGTGCGGTATTCGGAGCCAATCGTCGTCGACGAGCCGGGATACCGCATCGATCTACCGTTATACCGACGTCTCTTAAGCCGTGCTCGTATAAGATGGAGTCGAGAGCGTTCCGGATAGTTCCCGTGTTACGTGCGCCACGTTCGTTCTCGTTTCCCTCGCTCTCGTGCTCCCTCCTCGTTTAAAGCTATCTCTATCTTTCACAGCCTCTCTCTTTCCCTCTCGTGGGTTTCCACTCACTCTTCTGGAAAGATAGAACCTAAAGTTCCACCCGACGTCCGCCTCGATAACGTACCTACACCGCGTTCAAGCCACCCTTATCCCCCGCTTAGAATGTACGCGCAATTTAATCCTTCGACGAATCCGCTCTCGATCCTCTTTTTTCTTTTGCTCCTATTTTCCAAAAGACTTTCAGTGTTCAAGGTAGAAGACTTCTTTATTTTCCAACGCTCGAGCACTAAACGCTCAAGGAACAACCGTGCTGCTGGACGATTCTTCGTTGAATTTATGTGGGCCACCTTTGGAGACTTTGGACAAATGAACCTCCTTCCTTGTTTCCAATCTTCGATACCATTTTACAATTTAAGCTAATAGCTTAAAGCCGGTTTGTTTTGGTAATTAACTGCTGATACTGAGCCTTTTAGTGGATATGTCCAAATACATCAACTGTAATTTCTTTGTCGTATATGGATTGGCTAGTTAAAACTATTCTGAGCATTTGTTGGTAGTGAGAAGAAATGACTTATACATTGGTTTGGGTAATAGTTTATTCCTTGTTGACAATGTTGACAATCCCTATAAAAATGGAAGCAACATCCTAAGAATATGGATGTGCATAATTGCTTTCTTTACTTTAAGGACAAACAATATAGGATGGAGATCTGTTGCATAGGATTCTAAAATTCTTTGAAAACGTTAGGGTTAAAGCCGGATACAATTATCATAGGCTCTGGCTGCTTTATATAGAACATAATACAGAGACCTAACTAGTACTTTTTTCCGTCCCGTACATCAAGGTGTTTCACTGCAGTAATTGATTCTGGGGTTATATTCAATAGATCATATCTCATATATTTTATTTCTAGTGGTAGAGTTTCAACCTTAATCGGAGATTTCATTAAAGAGATCGTCCACTGCGATCAATCCAATCGTGTAATGCAAAATAACCTATAATTCATAGAGAATTAACATGGAGAAAATATCCGCATGATTTCTCCAAGAGTTATTATTGGTTTGTCGTTTTCACCAATCATGTTTGTCTTTACCAATAACACGGAACTTTAATAATATAGCTCGTTAAATATAGAAACTTTCTCTATCCCTTTTTCAAAGTGTATAATCCTAACTAAACGTTAAAACAAAACACCAGCCGGGCTTTATATTTGCAAACCATTATTCTCCTACCTCATTTGCATCTCCCTTTTGCACTTCTCTACCATTCCATTCGTAGCAGAATTTTATATTTTAATCAAATACGAGGAATGGCTCCAAAAATTTGCTAATTTCTATAACAATTAATGATTGACATGGCAGTCTAACCAAGAATATTTCCCTTCTATATTATAGTTTGATGTGTGCCCTGATGTTGAAAGGCAGAATCCGTTTCATTAACTTAATCCGAAAGGAGCAATCACGTGAAAAGTATAAGGTCGAATCTTATAACGAAAAGTTTGGAGACAATATGGGAAATTCTCATAATCTGATAAAACCCCGTGATGAGAAGGACGTGAATTGTTCATTTGAATGTTTGCAGCACTTTGCAGACCCTATTGTCAAAGACCCCAAACTTAAATACATTTGCTAAAAGCGACCACCGATGATTGCTATCATTCCGAAATCCGCTTGGTGAATGATTGACAATGTAATTAATATGAAAGGCTCATAAAGTAACGAGAATGAGATGCAAATCCCGGCAAAGAAAAAGCTCGGTGATCGCGCAACAGTTAGCGACCCTCCCCTTGCTCTCGTTATCCGCCTCGAAAAGCATGCGAATACGTGACGACGCATAAATCGGCTACTCGAGCACGGCTCTCGGACTGGACGAATAAAAGCCTTGGGGGCGCACGCGGACTCCGCCGGGAATATCAAGGCTGCGAATCGATCGACGAGCTTTTTTTTTTTCTTTTTTTTTTGCCCTCGCACATACCGCAAGAAACGACACGACGACGACGCTTCGATGGCTCGCTCGTTTCCTTCCGCTACGCCCACCAAATCCGGCGATTCTTTTTTCTTCGATATCGAACGAAAAAGATAGCGTTTAATTTTAGGAATATATGATAGAAATTTAAGACTCGGATTTACGTCTTGCTTTTCTAAAGTCTTTTTTATTTGAAGATTCTAAATCAAAGATGTAAATTTCAGCATTCGTGAAATGACAGCAGTCGAAGAATAACATCGATAAAACGAGTGCATTAACCAAAGGAATGATGCTCACGTGATATCCGGGGTATGTGAACTCAGAAACTAATATATTCGCTCAAAAGATCATGAGAGCTAAAACCTTAAAACAAATTTCCATTGTTTTATCACTTGAAAAATATACAGAATCGTTACTAAATTTGGGGTTGTGCATAGGGAAATACGATAATTAAGTATTAATAGTCACCATGTTTTGTTCGTGGTATACAAAAGCCTAAATTGAATAAGGCAGTAAAAACTTATCAACACATTTCGCAGTAATTAGGATATCTATGAATTATTTTTACTATAACAAAAGCAACTACTAAACTAGTTGTCCGAAGGGAATGTTAGGTTAGGTTAGGTTAGGTTAGGTTAGGTTAGGTTAGGGTTCCATTGTGGAACCTTCAGATAATACTCCCATTACACAATGAAATTTCTCTGTCTATATGGGTTTTTCACCATTTATCATAAACTTAAAATTTCATCGGAGAATTTTTGTTTTATTTATTCTGTACTAATGCTATTGGTATAAGAAAATATTTCCGATTAGAAAGTACGTTTTACTTCAAAGCACTCAAGTACAATCGAACCCAACTTCTCACATTTTCTACACCTACATTGAAAAAAATAGTTTTGGGTTTATACACACCTGGTTTGTGCTTAATCCATGTCTCGAAGTTTGGGCACAATCCAACCCACACGGTAAAAATAGGTAGTTAGGTTTACTACTTTCGTAGTAAAATATGAACCAGACATCTTTCGTAGTTGGCGTTACCATTAAGTAATGGCTGGCATTACTATACAAATAGTAAGAGCAACTACGAAAGATTTTACTACTCAAGCAGTAAGCCTTACTACCAATTTTTTTTCGTGCAGGTTTGTACGGAATGTAACAACACAAAATTAGTTTGCGATGTACCCTAACTTTTTTGTTTAGATACACATTAAGTTTGTGTTGAGCATAAACCTGGGTTGAATTGGGCACAAAGTTCTATGTTTGGGGGAAACATAACCGAGATTTTTGTTGAGCCGAAACAATTTTTTCCATGTACGAGCTGGAAATTGAGTCCAAACAACCTTAGAGCGTTGCTTAGATTATTATTCTGTGTATACGGCTTCTTAAACTATAAGTTTCTAATCCTTCCAAAAAAGATTATAATATTATTGAATTTGCTATTAGACATTGAATCTAACCACACACTAACTAAAACTCATCAATTTTGAAGTTCCAGCTATGGGACTAAAATCATCTAGGCCCATCAGCATCATTGATAGGTTCTAGTCTTAGCTTAAAGCTGATTCAACTTTGTGATATATCCATAATGATCCTATTTAACCTTTTTACGGTTTCAGTTGAAGACAACAAATGAAGAATCGATTTATTGACATTATTATGTAGTATCTGAATTTACTACGTCTAAAATTACAGGATTTTCAGATAGTTTGATTTCAAGAAGTATTCCCCAATTTTGGTCAGTAAGTTAAATTGAAAAGTTAAAACTATTTAACAGAACTTTGAAGATAATGATTAAATAATAATTTATTAGTAATTGATGCAATTATGAAGAAAGTAAAATTCGTATAGTTGATTTTTAGCCGAAGTTTATCCGTTTCATAGATGATTATTCTCTCAAAATAGATCATACCTTAATCCCTTAATCGGTGTATGCTAAATTTAAGTTTCGAAATGTAAACAAATAAATCCATTTCGCACGAAGTCGCAAGTTTCATAAAGCATAAGATATTTTAGGATTTCGGTAACTATTTATAGATGTCAACAAAGAAAGTAACTTAAAAGGATCCAACATGACACTACCGATGACACTAAGTGAGCATATCCTCAATTTGAAAGAATTCAAAATCACGTGTCATTTAAATATGTGTTTCATACCTTTCATAGTTACATGGATGTCATTAACGTACGTTATTGTGTCTTGTATTGAATTTAATATAGTTTCAATTGTTCGTGAATATGTTATCACAATATAGGGATTACAGAATTATGCGACATAACACAAAGTGTCCTTTAGAATCCACTGAGTGAATTTGTGAAGCTCCGTACAAGCTCATGAAGTTGATCCAAATAAGTTCTTTGGTAGTAATGTGAGAGATTTTATCCAGTCTTGCCAAAATTGAAGTCTCTTGCAATCAACATTTTCCAAAATGCAAACTTAAATTATAACATTTTAACTTAAATAAGTCAAGATGATATGCGATGAGAACGTGTGTTTATAATAAAACGTTAAAGGAAAACGCCAAAGTCTTGCTGCATTACAAATGAAATAATTAGAGCGTAAAAAAACGAAAAAATAAATATGCGTGTTCGGCTAATAGATTAAATTGTGCAACTGCTGATTACGCGTTTAGAAATGATGCCATGAAAGCATGCACACAATCTGTCCTCCAAAAAAGGTGTACTGTAATCTTACATCAAATGTTACATTGTTGATGAACAATTCTACAACATACCAACAATCTACCATTAACGTTATATAGTAAGGTTACGTTAATCAACATTCCTACAATGTACTAACAACCTACGATTAATGTTAATTTGTAAGGTTAATGGTACCTTATAAGGCAGCATTAATGCTAGGTTGTTGGTAGATTGTAGGAATATATAAATGAATAGTCGTTTTCACTCGTAATTTTATGAATGAAGATATTAAAATAAATTTTTCTTGGTTCAAACGAGCAAATTAAATACTAATAAATTTTAAAAAAGATTGTATTTGCGCTTACATCTCAACACTGGTTTGTGTTAGTGGAGTAACCATCAGCAAATTTAATAAATGCAACTCGACTTTATGTTACGGTGGATAACAATTAATAAATTAAGATAAACTATATCATCGACGAAAAGTAAGAACAATATGCATTAAAAAGTGCACACTGTTTCTTTTATTGCGTTTCATCTCCATCTGTACCACTAGAATCATCATTAAATCGGTTTTACAGACCTGCTTTATACACCCTCAAAGAGATTATATTGGAAATTCATATATACAAATTAGTATAAACTTTTCATAATTGCAAACATACATTCATATTAAAGACATCTAACGTTCAAACCGATCAAGCTTCATGTATAGTAAGCATTTTTTAATTTATTAGTGAAATGGTCAATATAATTAGTTTCCAATATATGTTTTTTTTAACTATTTTAAATTTTTATTTAAATTAGTAATTATAGACTATTATATGCTAATTGTACACTGCCAAATAATAACAATAATAATGTTGCAAAAACTTATGCAAAAGTTCCGTATTATTATTATTAGCGTCATTATTGGATAAACAATAAAAAATAAATATATATTCAATTTACACTATACCAAAGGGCGAATCATAATAAAATCTATCGATATAAAGTAAATTTAAAATTAAAAATAATTTAAAATGCAGCCTGCCATTTTGAAGATGGTATTTGGAATTCTTTAAGTTTGATACCAGATTTAAATTCAGACACCTCGAAAACCCAGATCTCATAAAAATCTGTAAACCAGATTCGACTGTACATCTTTGGAGCCGACTAGTAAATTCTACTTAGTGAACAGCAAAGAGGTTAATTAACTCTAATGTAACATATATTTTCGAATCGGTTAAACGTATCTTATTCTCAAAAATCATATACAAATCATTCCACTAATAAACAACGCATTAAACATAATAATACAATGCAAATATGTGGTGTGAAAAGTTCGTAAAAACAACTGCACAATAGAATTATAGTAAGTTCTTTAAATATTTTTAAAATAAGAGGCTTTCAGTTTAATAGCCATTACGATTCATTTATTTTTCGGGCTAAAATATCCTATTTTGTGCAAATGTAGTTGTCCTTGAGGAGGATTCCGTAATTAGGTCGAAAAGTTGATCATGTAGGATATTTTATCTAGAAAAATAAAGGAATCGGAATGGCCATTAAGCGGAAGTTTTTTATTTAAACAAAAAAAAAACATCTCTATTTATTAGATACAATGCAATAACTGTAGACCATCATATGTGGAAAAAACCAAAAGTGTATTAAAAGAATTTCCGAACATAAATGTAATATTCAAAGATCTTTAGAAAAAGATACTGTCAGTATAAAACATATGCAGCGACGTAAATATAGCGAGACTCAATTATACCAAGACTACAGTCTAACCGTCGAAATAGAACTGAATAACCTTACGATCCTCTACTTTACAAGTGGGTCCAAACGTCTTGTTTTTTAGATCATATAAAATCTATTGACAAAATTATTTATATATTATTATTATTAACATTAACACCAACCTGCAATTATCTATATATTGTTTTATTAATTTAATTTGCGTATAAATACTTGCATTTGATACACGGTGTGTACATCCCTTTAAAAAAATTTGTCTGCGATTAAATATTTAGGCAAAAATTGAAAATAAAAAGCGCTGTACACCGGACTAAAAGGTGGGTATTCTTGAAATAAAAAATAGGTTAGGGAATAGGAATAGGATGATGACGTCACTATTAACGCTAGTAAAGCCACGAGAGATCACGCCATCGCATGGAACAGGGATCCTCGTCATTGAGAGATTAAACTCGCAGAGAAGGCGTTAATTAAAGCCGCGCACCCGAGGCGTACCCCGGGATTTTTGCCTGCACATGGGGCATTGCAGTGAGATTAATTGATCGCCGCTAATTTGCCGGGGATATTCGTGTGACAGTTTTCTCCTTTCCGCCTCGCAGATCGACCGCGTGGATTTCAAATTTTCGTTTGTAGATGCCGACGGGCGAACCAAATCGGTCGAAATGCTGAATTTTTCGTTTCGCTGGATATTATTTCCTACTAATTTTTGAGTTTTTATTACCCTAACCCCTAACGGGAGACAATAAAATCAACGTGATCGAAGTACCGACTAAATACTTGGAAGAACTATTTTAACTGGATAAAGTTTACAACGTGGGGATTTTAAGCTCTAGTATTTTCAAATTTAATACATTTTGTTTATATATCTTTCTTTATTTTATATTTTAGCAGAATTTTTAAATGCGTGCTGCTACTATAATAAATGAATGTTGATTTTTTTCTGTTTGAGTGGAATTTACTATTTTGCTCTGAAAATGTACAGTCGAATCTGGTTGCCAGATTTTTATGAATTCTGATGAAAGGTGGCTGAATTTAAATCTGATATCAAAATTAAAAATTCCAAATAACATCTTCAAAATGGCACTCTGGGTTTTTTATTAATGCCCCGGATAGCAAGGCGTCACTCTCACTATGTCCTCATGTTTGAGATCTCACTTATGACTGCTTATGTGAATACGTATGAGAGATCAGAATTGAGTAAAACATACGGAATCGGATCGCTTCTATGTATGAGACTTTTGTGATTCTTGTAATGATTAGCTAATATTTTTGGTGGGCAGCCAATTATCGTCGGGAGAAATCCCTGCGCGGCAACAAACTAGTGATTTGTAATACGCGCATGCGCATATTGTTCAATAAGGCAAGACTCATATGTGACTGACGATCGTCATCTAGTTGCCTGACACAAATAGCACTCACAATGAACGCAGACGTGCGCTTTAATCTCATTTGTGAGTCCCAATATGCACCTTGTTTGAAATCACGTTGCTATCGGGGATGATTTTAAATTTAAATTATGTCGATAGATTTTATTATACCGATACGAAAATCTCTACCCCAAGTTTTGAAAGAATCCACAGAAATTATATCCCCCATTTTTTATTCAATATTGAATCATTTTTCTTGGATACTCCATTTTGAATTATTGTTTTTTCTAAAATAAAGATAGTTTTCTTATATTTAACCATAACTTCTGCTTATTTAATTTAATATATCCTAGTTTTATATCATTTTTACATATTTTTAATGGTTTCAAGTTTTCAAAAACTTGTTGCTACTGACGAGATTTGAAGTCGGGTCTTCTGAATACTAGGCCACCAGTGGATTATGCTATCCTGTACCTGTAACAGTTTGAGTGGGGTGCATCTGCACATGTGAAACATACATGAGTAGATTACGATTAATTTATCTGCATTTACATAGAGTAGATATTTCAAGAGTACACTTCTAAAACACTAAGTAAAAATAGAAGTGAATAATACATAGTTATATTAAAGGTTTTTATTCTTAAATATTTTTATTGTTAATAATCAAAATGGAAGTATTTCTTAAATTATAATAACTTAAGTATGTGTTGGATCGTAAGTAACTATGTCTACTAACCCAACAGTTTACACTCGTCAGCGAAATACATATTCGTAATGTACCTAACCTTGCAGTATCGTATCTAAACTACTGCTTATCTTCGAGGTATTATTGAGACACATATAAACGCAACTTAGAGAAAATGTCTTAAAACGCTTAGAATATTCCTCAAATTGTATTATCCAGAGTTGTTGGGATGTTTTAATTACAAACTTAATTTTCAAAACCAAAAATTACGGATAAAATATAGTAGAATAATATTCTAAAATTGATCGGATTTGTAAGAACAATTTTACTATGACATGCTGGAAGTTGCAATTACGAATTTAACATTTTATTTTAAAAATTTAAAATAGTGAGATAATTTTTCAGTCCGTCACATTTTTTTTTAAATTTGAAATTCGGGAGTTTTCGTAAACCCAGATTACAAAAGTTCTTCACATCTGAAAAAAGTTGATCACTTCTTTTTTTTGAGAATTGATAATGAATCTAAAGAAAAATAAGCACTTTGCTTCTATTACAATTCACAAAGAATTACTGTTTTTTTATAATAGTATTATATTGTAAGATTCACAAAGGAAATTACAACTTTTGACAAAAAGTACCAAGATAATTATTTGTTTTAAATCATGATATTATCCTACTATATTCCCGAGCAGAAATCTGTCCAGGCTGCCTGAAAACTTATCAGGGCTTGATCAGGCAGCAATCAGGCGCGCCTGATAAGGTGTGCCTTATCGCTCCCGGATCAGGCCCTGAACAGGTAGCAATCAGACGCGCCTTATAATGTGCCTTATCACTCCAGGATCAGGCCTTGAACAGGCAGCAATCAGGCGCTTCTGATACTGTACCTTATCACTTCCGGATCAGGCCCTGAACAGGCAGCAGTCATGCGCGCCTGATAAGGTAGGTCTTAATACTCCCGGACCAGCCACTCGTGAGGGGGCTACAACCCTTATCTGACCAGGCAAAAGTAGTTGTTGCCTAATCATGTTGGGAACAGACGATTGCAAGGCACACTTTTTCAGGTAAACGTGGATATAGCCGCATATAAGAATTTGTTATAAACATCATTAAAAGAGGTTTAACAAGAAATATGAACGCGACATTTGGTTCTACGGAGTAAATTATGTCAAAAACATATACGTACTTTTATACAGAATAAAGAACAATAATAGACACACGTTTCATACATAATGTACTCCGTAATATCGATTGCAGCAATCAGATTTTGTCTAAAACCATGTTTGACGAAATTGTTTGTAAAATATTAATATAAATAATTATATAATTATAAATAAGAAAACACACATATTTTATTTTTATCAAATATCGGATGTCCAGTCGATAGTTTGGCGCTAGCCGCGATGTGATTGGCATGGGCCAAAGCAGATTTTCAACCATATTCAGATTTGATAAAAACAGCCGGATTTCATGTAAAACCACTGTGGTCGAAGTTGTTTATTTACAAAATATTATAAACTATTATTTTTTATAAACAAAAAACACGGATATTTGATTTTTGGCAGGTATTTTATTGTCGATAGTAAGTTTGACGTTACCTGAGTTGTGATGAGCCATAATGGGTTAATAGAAGACGCCTTTTGTAAGATGTTGCAATTGCGAGCGTAGCGTAGTGGTTAAGGCGCCAGTGTAGTAAGAGGGAGACCCGCGTTCGGTTCCCGGTTGGGGTAAGATTTTTTTCTTATTAATTTGCGAGCGTTGAAAAATGCAAATATGAGATGCGAGATATAAAAATATAATATAAAATATGAAAAATATAAAACTTTTAAATGTTTAAAAATTAAATGAAAATTAATATAAGCATTCGAATGACACTTTATGAAATGTAACATTCGTGTGAATTAATAATATAATAAATATATATATCGTTATAATGTGTATGTGGAAATGACACTCATATATGTATATTAATTTTATTTAATTATTGTTTAAACGTACTTTAGAGGTACGCCATCAGGCCCTTATAAAGTCCTGATCAAGCCCTTATCAAGCCCTGAATAGGGCCGAATATCGAGATGTCTGATCCGACCCGGACCAATAAAATCATTACGTTCTTGGTCAGGACATGATAGTACAGCCTGATAAGGGCCTGAAATATATTCATTCAAACTAGTTGTGAATGTACTTAAAAAGTTTGATTAATTCAGTAACAATTTTCTGAAAAAAAGATCTATAATAATACAAATTAGAAGTAAACATAACCAATTAATTAGTCAAATTCAACTAATATGCTTTAGTAATAGGGGAAGATGGGTTAGCCCTCGATCTATTCGGAGTAATTCCGACCCCTGTATTATCTCCCTCGCATCAAGATTATTAAACGTTACTAATATCATTGGTCGAGGCACTAATGTTTATTACTAATTTAACCGCAAGCAAAATTTCATTTTACTATTTGTCAGCTAGCATTTGTATGCTATTGTATATTACATTAAAAGTAGTTCGAATAGATCTACAGGGGAATGCCGAATAAAACAATTATGCAAGTGCAACCTTTACAACATCAATGAAAAGAAAGTTTGGAACACGTTGATCATTAAAAAAAAAATTTCATCGAACAAGGACAGTTTATATAAATTATCCAGAGAAATTGATAAAACATTACTAATTTGATGGGTCACTTTTCCAAACTTATTTTCTTCGAAAATGTAAGTGTAATGATGGCGTGTCTCACTTGTATACATTACTTTATCCCTGACATCGAAACAGGAATTTTAAAACATCGAAAAATTCTATAGACCTTCAAAAAGCGTATTACAAAACGATAAAAAATGCATTCAAATATTAAATCATATGTTTTGCAGTACCCATGCAGAACTAATCAATGATGAAAAGTTCATTTATAAATTTCTTAAAGATCATTCAGACAACACTTTTTGCAAGTGCTGAAAAAGGCAATGCAACTATTATGATCTCAAAAAAAAAGACACAGAAGTGTTGAATATACATCAACAACGGAAGGAAAAGTCAACAGCCTAATTGCTAAATGCGAAAAAGCAAAGTGTATCATATGAATTTCTGAAAACGTCTGAAATGTCACAGCTCTTTTATTCTTAAAGCATATAGATAACCCAAAAGCCATATAGAACATAACCCATTAAGAATTGAAGTGGCCACTATCACCAGCTTGTCAATTAGCTGTTTTTTAACTCAATCTTGAAATCCATCACGTTTAAATCTTCTAAGCATATAAAATATAGTTGGGGTTTACACGTAATTAGTCATTTTCACACAACCACATCTTGATTTTGTTGGAGATTGTATATTATAGAAAAGAAATAGGTTGGACGTTAAAAATGATAAATTAGGAGAGAAGATGGTGAATTGTGATGGCCATGCTGCATATTATGATGCCCCATGCTAAGGGATGAAAAAATTATTTTGAGACAATATGATAAATGATGTTGATAGTGATTGATGCTAAGATACCAAGTATAACGATAAAGTTGAGAACGACAAATGTTGATGATAAATTACGAAGAGTGACAACTTGGGATGAGAGTTGATAAGCAAAGTGATGAAATATGATAATGATAGAGTCTCATAGTGATGTATAAGCGATGATGAAGGATGAAACCATGTTGAAGGACTATGAAGACGAAATACGATAGCTAATAGCGACTGATGACAGCAGATATTGTTTGCTGATAAGGTATGGTGACAGATGATGTTGAAAGGTAATGATGAGACATGGTGAAAGATGAATTTTAATAAGGCCGAAACATCAAAGATGATATTGAATTATGATGCTCGATGATAAATATTGATGTGGGATGGCAATGCAAGTAGATGGTGAATGATAGATGAGATCATTAATGATGTATTATGGCAGAAGATGTCAAATATCGTCGCATGAAGCAGGGTAGAGATCAAGGATGACAATAACGAATTATGCCAGATGATAATGATGAATTATGATGGTTGAAGAAGGTTGCTGCTGGTAGGCGATGAAAAATACTGAGGCCAGATAAAGGATGATAAGAGATGATTACGAATGACGATTATGACGGATGTTGGCAGAAGATACAGGATGCTAATTGCAAATGACGACGAATAATGATGAATAATGATAAGGATTGGCTGATGGTAGGCTAATGATGTATGAAAACGTTTCGAATACAATTTATCATATCCTAATTGACTGTTACTTCTTTAATCAAGTATTTCTAACAGTATTAGTGACTAAAACTTTTCAAACATCGTATCCGTTTTCAACATGCATCCAGATGTAGTCCAAACATCAAATAAATATCAGTTTTGTGATGGTGATCAATCGGACATCTGATTTGATTTATTTTTATTTCATATGAGACTTGCGGTAATATCGACATTCCCTGCGTTTCAATCGAATTATAGGCAGACTGTGGAATGTCCGCGCTTAATTAATGAGCGTTTTAATACGAAGCCACGAAATTTTATACCCGTGTTAATAATATAAAACGATGTCGTTGGAGGATTTTGGGTATACCTGCATAAATGTGTGTCGCATGCGAGGCGGGAGCGTTGAAATGAAAAACGCTATATAGAGCGGCAAAATGAACGAACGGCGAATTGAGCACCTCTGGGTAGTTAGGGTGGGTTGGCCAGAAAGAGAATGGGCAGCTCGCGTTCGGCTTTGGATTTGGGGGCGACTGGCCGTGGCGTATACGGGGGAATGATTAATGCACATTGGACCGGCTATAGCCACCCGGTGAGTTCCTCTATATACGACACGCGCTAGCACTCATTTGCACGCACGTATGTCCATTTGCAGCATTGTCGGCACGAATCTCGCGGATCTGCAAATCGCAACGCGTATCTTACGCAATGCGCAATTGATCTCGTTAAAGAAAATCCAACGAGATATTTAACCATTTTTCGATATAAATGACAAAAAGAGCGATTGAAATTAGAAACGTTTTCTGTCTCGTTTGCATTCAATAGGGGTCCAATTTGCAGGAAAGACAAATTCACTGTCTAGTTATTAGAGTAAAAAATTAACATTTTTTGAGATCTTATTTTAGAATATGGGAACGTTACTGTTTCGCAAGATGACTCAAACTTATTCCCACGCAGCAAGAGAAGTAAAATTCAGAATACGCTAATTAAGTAAAATTTATTACTTTTCGACAAAACAATTGCCATGTAAGTCAAATAAATTTCAAAACACGTAAAAATTACCTAAATGTAACCTAAACTATGTCTTTAAAGTCCTGCGAACATTACTTTAAAATTACCAAATCTGTAAGCAAAATTATATCTTTAAAGTGAAGTAAAGTTATTGGTAGATTTGGGGTCTACTTATAAGTAAATACCCAAACAGGACAAGCCAATCTTAGGATATCCTCAGGAGCTCCTCTAGACATCCCGGGACAGATTGTGTTGTTGAGTTAGGATGGAGGTTCTTATTACTCAATATACCGTTTAATATTTCGACCATCAGGTTAAAATTAAGACGGACTTAGCACTGTGGGAAATTACCTGTACAGCTTGATTCAAATTACGATAAAGGCGAAACTGCTCGACTGATTCTCAGGTATTTTTATTTAAATAAAGCTAATAACATTTGGAAAGTAACTGTCCAGTTTGAATTTTAAAAAACTTTACACATCGCAGTGGAAAAATCACAAATATTCCATTACGCCACAGTGGGTCTCTCAGAGACCCACCTTTTATCCGCTACTTTTTTACTTTTAAAAATCAGTTTTTTATGTTTTTTACGTTGTAATTGCTTTACTACGTAGCTAAGTAATTTATTGATTGAATGTAAAATATCACATATTAAAATTCTATAGTTTAATTAATTATAAACAAAAAATTACACTCAAACTAACAGGCAATTCATAGCAGGAAATTCAGTGGATGGCAGCACTCGAAATTCGTAGCAGGAAATTCAATTGCTGACTTCTTAGCAGCGATTTGCACTACATAAATGGCTATTCGTTTGATTAATATTATATTATTCTTTCGATATATTATGAAGAGAATGATCAAGCAGTTCCAAGTGGTTTCAACCCAGCTGAAATTAAAAAATGTTCTTTTTTACGCATTTACAACATTCGGTTTAAAAGTCTTAAAAAAAATACGTTCTACTTAGGTTCCGGGTTGGGACCACCTGAAAGTTCTTTTATATATTGTAGACAACTATGTAAAATAACTAGAATGACGAAAATCGAGTGCAAAGACACTTGAATTTCGATTTTTTTCCAATTTTTTACGATAACGAGTTTATAACATTAGGTTTAAAGGTCTTAAAAAGAAATACTTTCTAATTAGGTTCCGGGTTGGGACCACCCGGAAGTTCTTTTATATATTGTCGACAACTATATAAAATAACTAGAATGACGAAAATCGAGTGCAAAGACACCTGAATTTCGATTATTTTACCATTTTTTTATGATAACGAGTTTATAACACTGGGTTTGAAAGTCTGTAAAAAAATACTTTCGGCTTAGGTTCCAGGTTGGGACCACCGGGAGGTTGTTATATATATGTTGTTGACAACGATATGAAATTCCTAAAATAACGAAAATCGAGTGCAAAGACACTTCTATTTTGATTTTTGACTATTTTTTGGAATAACTATGTGATATAAGAACATTTTTTAATTTCGGCTGGGTTGAAACCACTTGGAACTACTCGATTATTTTCTTGATAATATCTCAAAAGAATACTATTATTGTAATCAATAGCCAAAATTAAATAGCCATTTATATAGTGCAAATCGCTGCTAAGAACTCAGCAATTGAATTTACTGCTACGAATTTCTAAGTGCTATCATCCACTGAATTTCCTGCTAGTTTCAGAGTCATAAACAAAAATATACCAAAAAATGACAATTTTTTTTAAATCGTTTGTGACAAATAATTCCGTACAAAAAGTTACGGGAAGCTTATTATTTATACATTTTTAGGGTCTGTTAATACGAATCTGATGTCAGTTTTCAAAAATTCAAAATGGCGGATCCAATATAGCGGACCAAAAATTGAAAATCGAATGAATTCCTTTGAAAAAAAGCTACTCAGGGGTTTACGAGGTCACTGAATACGAAAATGAAAATAGATTTTGAGGATTCAAAACACGAGTATACAAATAGAGACGTTTGTATATGAGTTATGTATTTGATAATTACTTGTCCGATAACCTGTACAAAATTGAAGCCTTTTCATACTCATCAGTATTTTGATTTGCAACCAAGGAAAAGATAGGTTATATGTAATCATATATTAATTTATATGATTGTATATACTATTTTACACGTAACCATACGTAAAAAGGTATAATTATACGATTATATGTAGTTGTATACGACATTGTATAATTACACTACCGGCCAAAAGTTCATGAACGCTCTGAATTTTTTAACTCGTCAATTAATGCGTTCTATCTCCGATTCCATAACGATAATCATAAAACTCATTGAATGTCTTTTAAAGTACACAAATAAAGCTTTCAATTGCTGCATTTAGTTTTATTTCAGACGTTATAGTTTCGCGGTTGTCAAAATTTAAAAATGTTAAAATTTGCAATTTTTTTCTTTCGACTTTTAACACTAACAAAAAGTGTATTAAATTTATCTGTATATTTCCAATTTTTTGTTAAATGCTATAATTCAAGAACTTTGACGTAGTTCTTGTAAAAAGTCGATACGATTTTTTTTGTCAAAGTTACTATTTTTTTGAGTTATTAACTTTTTGTCTTTTTCCAAAGAATTCTGACAAAATGAGGTAAAGTGGCAATTTTCAAAAAATCATAACTCAGGAACAAAAAATAGTATCGACTTTTCACAAGAGCCATTTTAAAGCTCTTGAATTGTAGTATTTAGACAAAAATTGACTATATGCAGAAACATTTTTTAGACTTTTTGTCAGTGTTTAAAGTCGAAAGAAAAAAATTGCAAATTTTGATATTTTTAAAATTTGACAACTACGAAACAATAATGTCTGAAGTAAAAATAAATGCACCAATTGAAAGCTTTATTTGTATACTTTAAAAGACGTGTAATGATTTTTTCATTATTTTTAAGGAATCGGAGATAGAACGCATTATTTGATGATTTAAAACATTCAGAGCGTTCACGAACTTTTGACCGGTAGTGTATATACACTCAATTTTTGCACGATACAAATTTTGCATTTCACTTTTAGTTACTGAACCCAGTCTTATTTTTTGTTTACTCTCATAGATTAGTTTGTTCAAGTTGAATATTAATAATATCAATAATATCAATATCAATCAGTTCGGATGTAAACAAACAGTAAAAGATATCTAATCGACTAGTAAGTGAATCTGGCACATTTCACCCGAGATCTGCAGTAAAGAATCATCATCACCAAGCCTACTTCAACTCTCAAAAAAAAATCTTTTTCAAACGATAATTCAAAAGTTCATTATCATTTGAGCTAGGCTTTCGTTCGTCCGGATTCTCAGTTTTCTTGTCCAATATATTCGAAGCACCATTTTGAAGTGTTGGAATCTGCCATCAAATTCGTATTCACAGACATAAAAAACCCCGTAGTTCGTTTTTTTCAAGCGAATTCAGTCAATTATCAATTTTCATTTCCGCGACATTGGATCCGCCGTTTATTTTCAGAAATTAACATCAGATTCGTATTCATCGACCCCGATAACCCCGAGTATCTTTTTTCAAGGGAATTCAGTAGACTTGTTCAATTTTTGTCCGCCATATTGGGTCCGCTATTTTGAATTTCTGAAATCTGCCATTAGATTCGTATTCAGCTACCCCGAAAACCCCCCGAGTAACAAGTTTCAATAAAATTCTGTGAAAAGAGAAATGCGTGACTGAAAGGGTTAACAAAATAAGACATTTTCACGAAAACTGCTATTCTAATCCTTTGGATTCTTAATTCATTTAATTAAAAAATTGTTATTTGTAATAAAAAAGTTAATGAATGTCAACATTCATAAGGGGGTCCAACACGTTTGCGGAATCAAAAAATCTAAAATTTGATATTGGGTTAAATTACACTTTAATTTATCTAGAATATAATTTTATTAACCTTTAGGGGATCTTGAACTCAGGTCACGTCAAAAACAGCTATTTGTTCACTATTTATTAAACTTTTTTAAGGCAAATAACAATTTTTTATTTAATGAAATTAAGAAACCGAAGAATTAGAATAGCAGTTTTCTAAAAAATTTGTTATTTTGATAATATTTGTGGTTTTTCTAATAGGATGTGTGCAGTTTTTTTAAAATCCTAACAAGAGAAAATTTTTCAAAATTTTATGAACTTTATTTAAAAAGAAATACGTTAATGTCGGTCGAGTAATTTCGCCTTAATCGTGACTTGAACCATGCATGGACATGTCATTCCCCACAGTGTAGCGTGCTTCAGGTCGAATCTCAAAGTCGAATTCAGCATGGAAAACAATTACTTATAGGGCAGTTCGACCAAATAGGATTACTTCGAAAATCTAACGTCAAAGTACGTCATTTACACAAATTTTTTCAAAATTTTCTTACAGACCATTTGACTGACATACTATATTGCGTGAAATAACTCGCCTTTAGCAATCAAGGAGTAAATATCCGTTGATTCGCATTTTGGAAATTTGGAAATGAATTGGGGGATGAAAATTTAATAAACAAAAAATTATACCTAGTCACCAACCTTTGTCAGTATTCGATTATTATTTTATTATCTGCCTTTTTTGAAACGATGACGATATTAAAATCAAGGCGATCAATTCTTAATGGGCGCATTAATATTGGCTTACGTATGTAGGTTATGACACACTTGTGATATCGCAATTTATCGATTACATAACCTTTTAAGAATTGATAGTAAATATAATATCTACGATTTCCCTATCGTTCGACATTTCGACTTCACAATCCACATGAAGTCAACATTGCCTAACTGAGGAAAGTTTACTTCAAAAGCAGGGAACGCAAAGGAAATTTGACTTACGGGACAAATATTTTACTTTTAGGTCGAAAGTAACAATTATGCGTCAGACATTAGTGGAGAGCATAACTTTAAAAAATGAAAGATCAAATCTTGTTTGTAGTTTAAAAAAAGTCCACCACTGATATTAAATAATGGCATGTTTTATGGAAACAAATTTACTACATATTTTTCCGAAAGTTTTATTACATTGACATCGTCATTTTTTAATTTTGATTTTTCACGGATTGTTGATGTTCATTTATTAGTTTACACTTCAAATTTACTTTTTCATTTACTGGTAAATACTCACGATATTAATGTAAGCCGATAATGTTTACATATTTGTGATTTTCCCTGTGTAATTTCACATAAACAAAATTCATACTTCTATGTTACCTTAAAAACTGATTTTTTTGAGCGATGTTCATTGTTTGCATTGTATTTATAAACTTTTATTTACAAACTTAAAAACGACATGAACTACACGTTGATGTTAATAATATGAAAATTTGATTTGAAATTTATGGCGGAAATTTTTTTTTCTCTTTATTTCATAACCAGCAGATTATATAGATCTTTCTTTTCCCGAAAAAAAATTATTTCATGGTAAAAAGTAGCGTGAATTTTATCTTTGAAACTTATTTTGAGGTTAGGAATTATTTTTGTCATCAACAAAATAACGTATAGTAATAAAAATAAGTCCTATATCCATGAGAAGCATAAAAGCATTCTCATATACCGTTCTTATTGTCATATCTGTGACTGGATTTAAAAATGAGTTAGTATATTACGGTTTTTTAAGTAGCTGATTACGAATCTGATTTTAAAATTTCAAAATTGAAAATGGCAGGTCCAATATCGCAGATTAATTTGAAACAAATTATCATCTGTGAGTTTTCTGCGTTGCTACACTGAAAGAAATTGTATAAAAAATCTGAAAAAAATTGTGAAAATTACTATTTTGCAATAGGAATTTGGAAACAGGCATGAATAGGATTTTAGTGAGAAATTCAACATACTGAATCCGACATTTTGGATTTTCCAATTTTAACATCAGATTAAAAATTATTAGAAACTCTGAAAAAAAATACAGATATCAATTTTTCAAAAATTAATCTACCATATTGGATCCGCCATTTCGAATTTTGAAACATTAACTTCAGAATCGCTATCTGCGATCCAAAAATCCCGTAGCTAGCGTAGTTTTTCAAAATTCGATAAAAATTTCAAAACTAATCCTCTATATTGGATTCGCCTTCTGGGGTCGTCCTTTTGGTTTTTGAAATGTTAATCACAAGCGATCCCCTTTTGATTCGTTGTTTCATGTTTATCGGAAAAATCGTTTGGCTTTGATATGTATCAATCTTTCATTTAAAAATGATTTCAAGATCTAAAGGAAGGTCGTTAAAATGCTAAAGACAAATATGTTTGGACGAATATATTGGGGTCGGTGCACAGGAGGATAAAAGCAGTGTTAATAGTATAATTGTTCCAAAAAATTAGTATTGATGCCTTTTTTCTGTTGTATTCTTACTGCATTGCATTCTAAGCATCGCAAAAGGTATCACGTGTTACTTCTTTTTTCCATTTTAATTTCATAATTTTTGTCACACTTGTAGAAATAAGTATAATTCTATAAAACTTTCTTTTCTGATATTTTCCTAAGTGAAAAAATTCTTTGGATTTTCTTAATAATCAGAATGACAGGTTTTAAAAAAAAATTACAGTGGATAACATTTCGACCTACTACTAAGGTCCTCTTCAGAAATCGTTATTCTGTTTAAAACAAAAAATATAACATCAATTTAGAAAAAATATAACAAAAGTGTTTTACATTTGTCGGGGTGGAATGGAAATATATACAATTTTTGCCGAATTGAGATGCTAAAATTTATATATATTTTTGAATTTATTACAGGTTAAGTTTTTGGGAATAGAAGAGAAATTTTAAGGAGTTATTAGCTGTAAAAAATCAATTTCGAAAATTTCCTTCAGCTTTTAAGTAAAAATAAACAAAAAAAAAAACATTTTTTTTTTGCGTGAAATGAAATTAGGTGAGAAATTTTAATGTTAGTATAATTTTTTTTCCCCAAAAGTAGTATCATCTTACCTATTGTAGAAATAAGCAACGTAAAATTAATAAACATTTATTTTTATTCATTATAAAAACTTAAATTAAAACCAATTATATAATAAAATAGTTAAAAACAATTTTGAATTTAAAAAAAAAACCACAATGATTCTCAATGCAATCCACTTCCTGGCAGTGAGAATCAGGAAATTTTGATCCAATCGATTAGGCAATTCAATCGATCAGGCTAAATTATAAAAAAGTGGTCCGCTGTTTTGAATTTTTGGAATCCAACTTCAGATTCGTAATCGGCGATTCCGCAAAACCATCGAATTACCAGATTCAAATGAATTCGAGTATATTTGCTTTCAAATTTTCTCTTCATATGTACATAGATGTCAGAAAAACGAAAAAAGTTTGGGTACGATGCCGAAAAATGTTAAGCCATGAAAACTTAGTTTAAGTTACCAGAAAATAGAAAAATATTGTCCCAAAATCACAGCGCTTCATCTAAGCAAGTAATGATGCGAAATGTATGATTAGTCCAGTCACTGGAGAGAAAATGCGGACAAACTATGAAATTTTTTCAAGCTACACCGATTTTGCTACAAATTTGGGTTTATGCTCTACTTACCCTCTACTTCAAAGTTGACCATATGCTAAGAGTTGCTTTTAATTTTCAAAGAGTGAAAACTACCCCTAATTGAAAGTAATTATAAAATTCTAGATTCGGTCGTGTTTTCGATTATAATCAGCTGTAAATGAACGTCAAAATAAATTAAGAGACATAATTTATCATCTATAGAATATTTTCAACCCCCAAAAAACCACCCCTAATCGAAAAAATTTTTAAATTCTAGATTCAGGCGTGTATTCGACTGAAATCATCTTAAAATATGTTGAGTGAACGTCAAAATAAATTGAACCAAAAAATACGTTCGGTTTTTTCCCGATAATTTACTAAATTTTAGAGATAAACAATCGCTCTAAACGGCATTTTGTTCAGCATTCCAAGCCCTTTGACTCCTTTCATTTCCATTTTTTATTGATCTTCCATTTTTATTTACACACTTTTAAAGGGATCAGGAAAGAGAGTTTCCGTGTCTAGTTGTCATCTTTAAAGGGCTATAATTCAGTCATTCTTCATCGATAAAGTAATCAAAAAATGAATAATTTCAGCATAAAAAGACCTACTTTTTCGTATTCTTCTGTTTCTTTCGTAACTTTGTTAGTTTTGGATATTTTTAAAAATAACTAATTTTTTTATGAAATTCAAATTTGTTTTTCAAATGTATAACGAGCATTTTTCGGCCTAGAGGCATCTAAAACCGGTTAAACTTCTAGAACCTATTGTTGGTACCCAAATAAAGTAAATTTCGGAAGGATAACTTTTAATTATTTGGCCCAAAGGCAAAATTTTATTACCGATTTTCTTTACTTAACTAAGAAAATCATTTTGAAATCGCCATAACTCTGTCAATTTTTGCTCAAAAGCTCCTTTCAAGTACCATACAAAATAGTTACAATATGTTTTTTTAAAAAAACTTTTTGTTTCCCGCTATTTCAAGTGGAAAAGTTCGATTTTTGATATCATAGAATGTGAAGTGTTCTGGGAGCCATAACTTTGGTTCTAATGCACATAGAACAAACACATTCATAAAAAATCATTGAAAAACATGCCTATTTACCCTAAAAATTAACTCTGCAAGCTCAAATCACTAAAAAAGTATCGATTATATATATAATAAATTGTATAGTGTTAATAAATAAATTGTGTGTGTGTGTGTATATGTGCGAAAAGAGAAAATAGAGAACAAACGTGTATTTTATACAACTGCGGCCTATGCTAATAAGTAAAATGAAAAAATTCCAAATTCAAGAATATTTTATAATACATTTCGTTTCATAACTTGCCTAGATGAACCGCTATGATTTTGGGACAACACTTTTCTATTTTCTGGTATCTTGAACTTAGTTTCTTATGGCTTAACTTGTACACTTGTAAAATTGGTTTGCACGAGCATTATTACAAAAGAAAATGGATTTATTGGTACTGATTAAGCTCACAAAGGGTTACAATAATACTAAAAAAGACAAGAAAAGGTGCACAAGTTGCTAAATATGTGTCCGTGGTAATTGTCAAGTCTTGAAATATGACAATTTTGCAATATCAGTGAATTTTTTAAATTCAGAGCAATCAAATAATTCAAAACTATTTACTGGTCTAACAACGATGCCTTTTTAGGCGAAGTGGTCAACAGTGTTGTGGAGCAATAAAATTTTGACATGGCGATGCTGCAGATTTTCCTACCACTTACAAAAGTGTGAATTGACTTTATGAAATTTCATCATCGTCACCCAACAAACTGTTGACCGGTTATTATAGTAGTACATTTCTATTTTCAACGAAAGCAAAAGTAAGATCAGATCTTTTTGGACCTCCATAGTGTTGGAGCTATCCACACCATCACCCAAACACTCGCGTCTTCTATTTCTAGATAAAAAGCGCATGGTATTGTGCAACTTATTGCTACTAAATCATTCACTGTCGATATCATTCTATCCCCCAGAACCGAAGATTCTTCTACGCCCCCTCGTTTTCCTCGGGTAAAACCACCATCAGTCTCCAGGAGAGTGGATTTCTTGCGTCCCGAGGCGGAAGGAAGAAATCAGCAGGTGCGGGTGTAGGTGGGGTGTTCGAGTCGTTTGAGAAAGGTGGATTCGCTGGCCGTTAGGAAGGAAGGAAGTGACGTAGGAAGGAAGGAAGGAAGGAAGGAAGGAAGGATAAAAGGAAGATCTGGTGCCTGAGGGCCTGGGGGTGTCAAGAAGGACGAGCGGTCGAGAAATGAAGAGAACCGGCGACTGGAGCGAGACGGAATCAGACCAGTATTCGTCCAAGCGAGGCTTTGACGTTGCGGGATCTGAAGGGTGTGGGGGATTCGGGGGGATGGTTGAAGAGGTGACGCGCACAGCCGTGCGAAGCACTGCTCGTGGGTGTCGAGCAACGTGCGATGCCGTGACATTCTCCGACCTCTCGAGCGTTCTTCTCCCCCCAGACCCCCCGGGCCGTCGCGCCCTAACGCTCGCTCGTCAGGCCGTCACCCCGTTCCGCACCCTGAACCACCACCCCTTCGGTCG
Source organism: Trichopria drosophilae (assembly GCA_030407085.1). NCBI lineage: Eukaryota > Metazoa > Arthropoda > Insecta > Hymenoptera > Diapriidae > Trichopria > Trichopria drosophilae. The sequence goes on along the minus strand of CM059584.1, from coordinate 11,837,730 downwards.
GAACCTCTCGTTTCCCACCGCGCAGTTGGCAACCCACACCACGAACCCGCGGGCTCAGGTTCGAGGTTCGAGCTCGCCGTTAATCCGTTTATCGCGTTACCGCCACCGCCGGTCTAGCAACCCCCTAGCCCACCTACTCCGACCCACACCCCTGAGTACCAGCCGTGCCGGCTATATGTGTGCCATACCGTGTCGTGCTTCAAACCCGGTTACCGCACCGCACCGCCTATACCACCACCGACGTCGAGCGTTCGCGCGACGTCAACCCACCGTCCCGTCTATATACCCATATACGACCTCGTCAGGTTTTTGGAAAGTCGGGTAGGGGGAGAGCCGCGAAGATAAATAGACGGATCGAGAGACGGCGAGATTGCATGAGCGTCGCGAAAAAGCCGAGACTACCAAATTAGATGCACAGACGGGATAATTAGGGACGATTAGGGTTCCCTAGGGGATACGGACGTTTCTCGATAGAGATTGAAATTCCAACTCATAAATTCAACCAGGCTAATTCCATCAGGTGTCATTTTTTATTTTTATCGAGTTCTATTTTTATAGAAATCTCTATTTATCAGGGCAAAATTTAAGTCTTTTATTTCATTTAAAGGTAAAGAGAAAATTTGTTTCGGCGATTTTATTTTGGTTCGTGTGATTGATCTATCGTTAATTTGAACTGCTTAAGATGTAAATATTTTGGAATTTTAATCTCTCAAATATGCACACTGTTCACCTAAAGCATTTTGATAAAGAATTAACACTTAAAAATGTATTATGTATGAGATACTCTCATAACTACTTGTAATAAAAAATCGGTCTTTTTAGAATGAAAACCACGACATGACACCCATTCCAGAATGAAAAATTTTCATGATCCGCTTTCAAAACAAAAACTGAGCTCGATTGAAGAAGTTTTTGATTTAAAAAAAAGACGTTTTTGTTGAAAAATAATTCGAATAACGTTTTGACGCTCCACACGGTTATTGAGATCACTGCGGAACAAAACTATTAGATTCTTGACACCGATCATTTGAATTTCAACACGGCGACATCAAAAATGGCGGCTGAATAATGAAAATTTTGTCCCGATTTATTATTTATAAATCACAATATTTCATTATATTTTATTATTATATTATTATATTATTAAAGTAATTTGAAATTGAAAATGACGAACCCAAAATGGCGGACGAGAATTTTGCTTTGAATTTATTTCCCTTTACATATTTGTAAATTAATCTTTACGAATGAAAAGTAAATACAAGAAATAGAACTCCAAGAAAGTTCTATTACAAAATGAGAAAAGGAGGTAAGTGAATTTCAGTTCAGTTTCTCCATTAAAAAGAATTTAAAAAATCGTTTGAAATGTACCTATCCTATTATTTTCATGTGTGCTCCATCGATTCCCGTTTTCGTAAAATTTTTAAAAATCATGAACAACTCTTATGAAATGATTTTTCTATGTTTTCTTTTTATTTTTCGTGATTTTTAATTAATTTATTTATTTTTCGTAATATAATTAATTAAATGCGTACATAAAATCTGATTTTATTGTTGAACGTAAACGAAATGCTAGTAGACTATTTTTTAGAAACAATGGCAGATTAAACATTTAAGTAATCTAAGATAAATTTCAAACATCGAATTAAACGATTGGTTACATGCAATCGATTTCTTAATGGACAATACATTTTTTAGTTTCAATAATAAATTTTATCAACAAATATTTGGTACGCCCATGGGCTTACCAATTTGTCCTGAACTTGCCGAGATAATTATGGATGACTTAGGGACCTTTTGTCTACACAAGTTATCCTTTACTCCACTTTTCTATTTTAGGTATGTGGATGACATCATAACTTGTATTCCAAAATATGGAATACAAGAAATGATGACAGTTTTCAATTCATATCATACACGTTTACAATTAAATAATAGTTTAAATGTGTTAGAACTTTTATTCAAAAAGAACGAAGAACGTTGTTTTAATACCTCGAACAACTAGTATAATGCAATCTATTGTGAAGAAAGGAAAGGACACAACTAAAAAAATAAACACTAATAACACAGTATATAAAATATTTTGTAAAGATTGTGATACATCTTACGTAGGACAGTCTAGGAGACAATTAGGTACACGGATATCAGAACATAAGAGGAATTTATCATCATTTAATAACAATTTTTTTCAAATCAATACCAGTTATTCTATATATATATATATATCATGAGTGTAGGTACGTGTATATGTAAGTGTATTTAACTCCATATGTTATAACTGTCTAACTTATTATGAAAAATTCCGAGATTAGTTTTCTTGTTTCCGTCAACATATGTACTTATAGTCTATATACTATTATTAAATATGTTGGTACTCGCTTTGACATGTCATTGTAAGTCATATTTTACAATGCTAGATTTTCGTCTTGTAAAGGTATAAGTTGTGTCTTTTCTGTTACTAGTTAATAAAACATTATGTTTTTATTAATAAGCTGTTTTCCGTTTTTTGTCATGCAGTCCTGCAGATAATCTATTAATTTATTAATATAAAAATTTAAGTTTTTTCAAAAACATTATCGATATAGTTAAATATCATTTCTTCGCATCAATAAAGTTGCGTCATCGATGCGTATTCGCAACCAAAAGTGCACAAAATCTATAAACTTCAATTAGAAATTGTTTGTTTTGCGCCAAATTATCCTGACGTCTTCAAAACGCCAGTATGTAGAAAAATAATAAACCTAATTTGATCAATTATGAACTTTAGTGATGAAATTCGAATCTCCAGTGATATAATTATCTTTAACATATAGGTTTTCGGTGTCGTCGATCAGGAATTTGATGTTTACTACAGCAAAAACTGAACTATATTTTATATTATTGTGTTTTACTACGGCAAAATGGTTCAATTAACTATATTCTTCTCTCTGTGTAGATATTACATTTAGTATATGGTAACCAAACTTCGCTATTGCGGTCAATTGTAAAAGTTACAGACAGCTCTAAAAATCGACAGATACTTCTTCCCGATCACTATAAAAGCTCTTTCTAAGCACTATTTACGATCTCTTAAAGATCGCTTTACGAGCTCTTTCTGAATACTCAAAACATTTTTAGGATATCTTGAAGAGTTCTTAAACTCACTTTTTCCAAACAGCCATCTAAAGAATCATTCATATTTCCACAAATTTAGTCATTTTTTTATACAAATATCCCAGATTCCCAAATTAATAATCGCATTTTTCAAGGTCAAACCCCTGAGACTTTTCATGAAATCTAAAAGTCATATTAATCATCCAGACACTCATCAGGTACTCTAAAGTACGGTTGCAAAAATTGCTGAGCCCATATCGCCTGAAAAGTGGCAGAGTGCAATATCGCTACCATTTCCAATAAGGACGCGGATTGATCGATATCGCATCCAATCTCGCTCGCGCGGCAATCGAAGGCGTCGACAAACTCTCATTACGTAATTGAGCTCCGGTGATTACGCTTTAATGAAAGTTGCGGCGCGTTGGCGACCGTCGATGTATAGCAGCTCCTCGATGCCCACGGCACGGGGGTTCCCACAGGAAGTGTGTATGTGTGAGTTGGTGTCAAAGTATGCGTGTGCGTGCAAGTATAAAAAACTACGAGACTTAATAAGTCACGCAGTAGTTAACGTCCGTAAACGCGAGACACGAAGCGTGTGCTTGCGTATTTGTCTCTCTTGCTTGCACTCCCTCAGCAACTATCGTCCCTTCTTTCTTGGTTTGATTTTGTATAATTACAATTTTATTTTCGACTTTTTTTTTAGTTTGGTGAAGGTGAAAAATTGACATTAAGCAAAATTAACATTATAACAAAAAATTTTAACGCTTTTGTACAGATCGACAGTTTCTACATTTTTTCTAGGAAGAGGACTCATCCACGCAACTAAAAGTCGACTATAAATCGGATATGAAAGTCGACTGTGAATGTTCAATTAATAGTCAACTTTAAGTCGATTTATGGTCAACTGTAAGAAATGGAGACTATAAAAGAGACTTAAAGTTGACTATTTCAGATACTTTGATAGTCGACATTGAAAGTTGCCTTTTGATTCTGTATAGGCAGGTCTGATTCTCCGTTGGAGCATTTTTTTTAATTCGTTTAAAACTTTCAAATTAAATAAAAAAAAATTGTCAAGGAGTATGTGAAAATAAAAATTATGAACGTTTGATAGTTAAATTCATTGCTGTTGAGTTTTGTATCCAAATACCAAAAATTGTTAATAATTAATTTGAAGGAAAATGGTTCAACGTAACGTTCTTGACTTAGACAAAAGGAAATTTAATACTTTAAGTTTAATAGAATTTGTGGATTAGTAAACTATGATTAAAAATAAAATATGCAAATGGGAAAAAAATGTTGTCTTTTCATTTTCTTTTTAACCAACTCCTTAACTTTCACAACGGAGATTTGTTTGCAGTATTCAAGAAAATCTGAGTATGTAAATTCTGACGTAAAATTTATTGTCCTCTAAGATTTTTATTTCGTAATTTCAAATTAATTTCAATTAGAAGAAGAAAAATTCGATTACTTAGGAAATAATCAATTTTTTTTCACAAAAATTTATCTCTGATCTGCATTCTGATGAACTTTACATAACATGAGATTATTAAAAAATGAACATTCGCAGACCACAAACTTTAAATGTACAAAAAGCGCAAAAATATCAATAATTGAAACAACAAAAATGATGTCTTATACACGGAAATTCATCAAGTTTTTCTTCAATAAATGATCGACATGATACTATATGCATAACTTCATTAAAGGAGCATTAAATACTCCTTAAAGTAGAAAACAAATCGTTTTTGTACGATAAATATAAATGAAGTTACGAACAATTAAACTTTGCTAATAGAAGTCCCCTAAAGGCTATGTATCCAAGTGCTATTCAGGGGCCTTCTTTTTTACAGCACTTTTTAAATCAATTTTTAATACCTTAAACCTTTTCGTTCCATGTTTTTTTTAATATCATAATTTTCTCTGTAAATTATCATAATTTTCTAGGATTTTTTAAATTTCCTATCGACTGGTGTAAATATAGAAATGGAAACCTCAAATATGAATTTTCACAAAGATAGGCCACGTATACTTAAAAATAAATATTTTCACGAAAAAGCCACTGAAAAAAATCTATAAAATCTGTCTTTTAAAGAAAAGAAAAGTTTGCTGACCCGTATTTATGGGTTGAATAATGACAATAATGATAATCCGCACAAATGAAAAAATTCCGTAAACATTTGTAATGATGGTATAACATTTTTTTGCGCTGGCTAAAATTCAACATTTATAACAAAAAAAGCGCCCCTTTTATATAAATTATTATTAACAATTTTTACAAAAACATTCACGTGCATGATTCTTTTTACTTAATAGTCTTTAGTTATACTTTAGTATTCATTATTATGCTAAAACTTCAGTTAGCTATACAGCGTACATCAGTTTACGTAATTACAAAATTATCAAATTACGTATCTTAATTTATTTTTTAATAATGACTAGCATACCTTGAATTTATATTAATATTCGTATTAAAATATATACTACTTTTTCATAATTAAACTAAATTAATGAAATATCATTATCATTTTTTTTAGTTAAAGGACATCTGAAACTAATCTTCAAGTTGCTAACACAGCATTAAGAAATAATTTTCAAGATTTTTTTGTTTAGTTCTTCCATGTTGATTTTTTGCGTATTAAAAAAATGCGTTTTTATAAAATATACGACAGTAGTCGGTTTATTGAAGCAGACCGTTATCGGCCACTTTTCAAAGTATTATAAAACCTTTAAAAATCAATACTTCTTCATTACCTATGCTTATGCATACTTACTGAGATTCTCTACACCTAAATATAAAACAATCACACATTCCTTAAAATTTTTAAAAACATTTATTAGATATGTAAAGGGGCCGACTACTGTCAGGTGGCCGATTAATATTTAGTCTAGCCTACAAACTATTTATTGAGGCACATTAATCAGTTAAATATTATAGTTTTCCTTGATAAAATAATATAGAGTTGTCATCATTTTAGATACCATTTTTTACCACTTATTTCTATAAAGAAGTTAACTAATGAACTTTTTTTTAAATCGGTACAAGTAAAATTTAAGATATAATCTTATTTTCAATATTAGACATTTCACATTTTTTGATTGCGCATTTATTGAATGTTTACTTTAAGAGAGATAAAAACAGTCCAGTGCAACCAAAAGTGGGCTTTAATTCGACTGTAAGTCGACTAAAGTGGACCATTCCAAAATAGGTGTTTTTCTGATTACACGAATATTCCAGATATTGAAAAATAATTATATATAAAACAATCCAATAATAAAGAAGCCATGTAACGAAAAATCTCGAAATGTATCGCATTTCTCGAATAATTGTTGTCGCAATAGACTCATGGCCATTGGTCGATTTGAATTTGCCACGTGCTTTCCCGATCGCAACTTCAGGTGCTGTTGGAGAATTTGACAAGCGGAGATTATGCCAGTATGAAATTTTGGTTATTTGGATTGTCATCAAAATTAACATCACGATTATAAATAAAGTATTCAAATATTATTTTTTTACTTTTCATTGCATCGTTACACATTTGGATAACTTACATATCATATTAAAAAAACATCACAGAAAAATGTTGCATTTTGAAATAATTTGCAAGATAGCACTTATTTATGTATTGTAAAATAAAAAAGGTTTGTTTTTATTTTTTGATTCCCAGTGGTTTTTATCGAAACCATTTTCGTATTAGTGGAATCCATTGCAATGTTGTAACTTCCGAAAGATTAGCAATAAAATTTTGAAAAAAATTATCTTAACTATAAATATAGTACAGTCCGCTTGAAACTTACATTAATTTTTCTTAACAGTGATGAGAATTAATATTAAATTTCAAATCAATTTTTAATTTTTAAGTTACCTACGCTTCGAATAAGTCTATAGCTATGAGTATTTGCAAATAAGTGTGTACAGAGGTTAGATAAACATCAAACGTAAAATTTTCAGGTTTGAATCGTCTCATTTGTTAGCAACAAATTTTTACTATACAGTTTAAAATAATTAAAATTTGAATCAAATTTTTAACAATCTCTTACCCCCCGAGGATCCTGAAGGTGATTGAAGGTTATTAACTCAGTTTATTTCATTATAATTTCAATGTAACATTGATAACATTAATTATTAATATAATTAGTTTACAATGATACGTTTATAGTTTATGATTTTAAAACACATAAAATTTGTTTAAACCATGTTGGATGGTAACACGTTTTTCAATCATTTGAAATTTTAGAACTGTACAAATTAGCATTAAAAATTTAAATTAGAAACTTAACATCTGAAAATTTAGCATTAATAAAGTTTAGTATTAACTGTGAAATAAAATTTGAACTGAGAATTATGAATTAAAAATTGTATTCTTATTAAAATCTAAATTGTGTTTGTATTTACATAATAATAGTATACTCCATGAAAGATAAAAATAAATAAGATTATGCCAAAATGAACGCACTGTTGAAGAAGAGCAAATATTTCAAGAAGAACGTCGAAAAAGAAACGCTGCCAATCAACAACGCCATAATGAAAGAAACAAAGCTCATTCTCAGAGCGTAAATATAGTCAATATTGAACGTGAGTTAAACATAAATGAAAATCAAACTGTAAGTGACATTCCGGTTGTTAGTACACATACGGTTGTAGACGAAAATGTAGTTTTAAATATAAGAGACCCTCATTCAAGTATGAAAAGACAGATTCGTTTGGAAAGCCAAATATATTTGGCACTATTAGAAATGTTGAGAATACGGAAATTATTAATGAACATTATATTGGTACTATTGATGTACGCTGCACTCATCGCAATGCCAAACATTTCGCAGCTGAGAAAGTGTCAAATAAAAATAATTCTTTTCATGATTGCCGTGCTCATGGTGAAGTTGTACTTCAAAATTTACCGCTTCCCCCTCAAAAATTGTGTGCATTATTTAATGGTACTGATGAGCACACTGATAGTTTTTATGGAAATATTAGAAGTTAGAATAGTGCGTTTTATTTTGCTTCGTTTAATGCACATCTGATAAATTTCAGAAATCTTCAATCAGGACCATATTGCTTTAAAATTCAAGGTCAAATATATTATCAAATTAATACTGCCTTATATCCTATTCGAACAGCATACAATTGTTCGAACAGCATTTGTCCGAAATGGCATATATAGTAGGGTGCATCGAAATAATCGATTTTTCGAAATTCGAAATGCCTTAGTGACAAAGAAGTAGGTTTTGGCAACACGAATACGTAAGCGACAGCCCTAGGCTGAGAGATACCTTTTGTTCCGGTAAACGCCTTGAAATTTAACATGAAATTTTAAATGGAAAATCATTTTTTTTGGTTATTGCACGATAACTGTATAGATAAAAATGGCATCCGAGATGTTTTTTATTTATCGAATTCCTCACCCTTTTTCGCAAAATTTGACCTATTTGGATATTGAAACAAAATTTTCCAACTGTTTTATTAGATTTGGAATTTTGCCTATTTTTCAACAAAAAATTGAAAGACTTCAAAGTTGACAATTTTGACTTATTTCAGAAAATTCTCGGTCAGTTCTCAATTAATTTCTTTGTTATTTTCTAGAGTACCGCCTATCAGAGTCCGAATTTTGAAAAATCGATTCAGTCACTGTTTATTTGCGGTTTTTAGTGAAAATACCTACCTTATCAGTGGAGGACTTTAGAACTACATGAAATCCGTGCTTAAAGAGAGTACGCGTGAGATGACGTCACACGTCTCTCGACCAATAAGTTTGTTTCGTGGACTATAAATGTATATTTGAAATCTGAACATAAGAATAATAGTTTGCACAGAAAACTTTTAATGTTAATACTACAACAGCTATATAAAACAAGTTCATGTATTTTGAAAAGATGGAACCAAATATTTAATTCATTACATATAGAAAATAATAAAAATTAAGAGTTTCTTTAAAATTAATAAATTGAAAAATCATTACATTTGATTAAAAATATACTTTTTGTGACAGTGTGCGTAAAATGTGACGTTATGTATTTTCGGAGTTTTTCATCTTCACTTCACGCACGCTGATAGAAAAAACATTGTTCGGCAACACCATGGTTGTAAATACGGAAAATCTTTTATGTCCTTGCATCGAAAACTACTATTATTGTCTTTGTTTCCACCTATATATCTCTATATATAGGAAGAACCAAATAACAGAGGATAGAACACAAAAATTGATGGCCTTAGGTGTATCGAAAGGGCAGACGATAAAACGCGCGCGAAGCGCGCGTGCATAGCTCTAGTACATTTTAAATAAATAAAAACGAAAATTACACACCATACCCATATATTAATAAAAAATCGTTCGTTATCGAAAACAGAAATTAGATCTGCTATGAACAATATGTTAAAATCAGTGATATGTATATATTAATTCGCACACATAGCCGTATTTTATCAAAGAATATTTCTAATTGTATTTATTATTTTCATCGAAAAATTCTAAAAAGAACTCTTAATACGCACTATACAGGACGTTGACCCCTTGTCTTTACATAAATATTCTTACGTTTGAAGCAGCGAAATTAGATAAATTCACATTAACTTTTACAGAACAAATTGAATAATAAATTCCAATTGCGTTATTTATAATAATCATAACAACAACGAATGTATGAATTTTTCAAAATCAATCAATGAGAAATGGCTCGCAAACTTATCTGATAAAACTAATTCTGATAATGCTAAATTAATTTTACAATTTAAATTTTATTATTTATGAATTTAAATTTTGTAAAGTAATATTAATGAAAATAGTTCGGCTTATGCCATACTTATAAAATTGTTGATGATTTGCCTCGACGTTTCGGTCGATACGTTATATAAAAGATAGTTGTGAATCTGTTAACCGGTCTCTAAGTAGTCTTAGGGTAAAAATTGTTTAATCATTACAGCAAAATTCATTGTAAAGGGAAAAGATAAAATTTAAAAAATGCTAACAAATTGCACAGTATCCGAAAAATTGGTAACATTTTTTTAAGCAATTTTTTCCAAGTCCATAACGCACGCGTGTCCTTCCAAACTATCAACAAAAAAGAACAAATGAATAGTTGTAGCTCACCAGAAAAATTGTTGTTTTTAGTTTCGTATAGTTTAACTTTTTAAAAATGACGGAAAATTGTGGAAATTTCGAAGAATACGTGCTTTTATAAGTAATTTTGATATATATCAAGGTTAAATGAATTTTTTCCGCTAAAGTATAAAATTGTGTTTGATTAAACATATCCAGTCATTTTCCAGTGCATTTTATGGTTTCAATAATGGCGAATTTAATATGGCGACTGAGGAAACGGTGAAATATCGAGTTTTCTCACGATTGTCGTGATTAAAAGTATCAAAATATTTATTTTATCATACTAAAGCTTTTCCTACTTAATTGAATCTAAATTCAGATACGGATATTCAACATTCAAAATGGCGAATCAAATATGGCGAACATATCTTTCAAAAGTATAGGAATTTTCGTGAAATTTATTACACGGGGTTTTTTGGGGTTGCTGAATACAAATCAAATATAAGATTTGCCAAATTCATAATGGCGGATCCAATATGGCGGAAATTTTGGCCAAAAATGAGTAAGATTGTTATTCGAGGCTTTTTAAGGTTGCTCAATACGGTTTTGATATGAGCTTTGCATCATTTAGAAGAGCCCTATGACAACCAAAAAAGCGTTAATCTGAACTATCGGAACGTTCACATAATTAAATTCTTCTCTCAGCCATTATTGCAAAATGTTGCCCAACATTTACCGACGTGGGGGTGGATGAAATCGAATATTCTTTTTTGTGTACCTTACATATATTTTTTGTATTCGTTATTTATTTTTTATTTTTTTTTATTGCCATTTTATCGTTTTTGGGGGTATTTTTTTGTGGTCAAATTTAAATATTGGTGATAAACTAGGGAAATGTTTGTTAGGGTCTCGAGTAGTCTTGGACTTACTCATGATTTTTTATTGATAAATGGAGCCTTCGTGAAAAATACCATGGTATTATCTTTACAAGCATAATATTTTCGCCGTCTTTGAGCCAATAACCAAATCGTATTCAGCGACTCAAAAAATGCTCGAATAACAGGTTTCAAGCCAATCAGAGTCATTCTTGGACAAACCGTATTGGATATGTCATTATGAATTTGGCAAATCTGATATTAGATTTGTATTCAGCGACCCTAAACACCCCTGTGTAATAAATTTCACGAAGACTCACACACTACTGACAGATAGGCACGCCATATTGGATCCACTATTTTGACTTTTGAAAATCCAGAACTGAATTTTGATTCAATTTAGTAGAGAAATGGAATAACGGCGAAAAAAAATATTTTTATTCTTTTATTCACGATAATCGCGCGAAAACTTGATATTTTCACCGTTCCCCGGTCGCCATATTAAATCGGCTATTATTGAAATCGTCCAATGCACTGCAAAATGACTGGAGATGTTTAATCAAACAAAATTTTATACGTTTGGGAACAAAAAATATTTCATCAACAATTGCTCATAATTTCTAGTCTATGCCTGAAATCATACGGAAGACGACAGAAGTTGTCCCTAGTATTTTAAAAGTAATAACGATGGGACATGTCGATAAAAGGAACATACAATAGCCATACCTATCAATGGTAGTTTGTTACCGCAAGAATAAAGAGCTTTTTAAAGAGCTCTTAAAGGTGTCTTTTTGCTGTATGGGTTCTAGGCTCTTTGTAAAAATCTCTTATGCGTATTTTTAGTTTCTAAATATAATATATACACTTTGGGAAGTCTGTAAATCAAATTTTACACACACTGAAAAAAAAACTTCCAAAATGCTTTCGTTACATGTATATTAATTCATCGTATTCTATATCTACATTTACATAATATATAGATATACATATTGTTGTACATGAAATTTCATGACTTTTTTAACATCGCAACCTCACTTCAAAAATGTAATTTGCAACTTGGGCTCAAATAGTAGTTTTACAAACGAGTGCGTAAAGTTCGACTTTACCCACCACCTTTTAGCATGGGATTAGATAGGGATTGTGCGTAAAGTAGATTTCTTACGATAGAGTATAAAACATTACTTTTTTTTTAACTAGTATGATTAATGTTTGAACACCTTTGTCCTGAACGTAAAATACGACTTTACATACGAGTGTTGACCGAAGGACCCGAGTGTTTTGCGAAGCTGTTAGCATAAATACGAAAAGTATACGGGATTGCAAAATCCGCTATTTTAGCCGCCAAGTTCCGGGAGTAAAACGGTACTTTACTGCTTCGAAGATTATATTATAGATAGGATTTTTCTTCTCTTTCGTGTATCCATTTGTGATAGATTCGCAGCCCCTGGGCCGTTTGTGTGCAATGTTTACATTTACTCAATCATGTGTGTATATATTTACTCATATGTAATTTTTCCATTTTTCTCACTCTCGTATTTCGTGAGTCAGGTATTTCTGTTTATATTTTAGCCTCACTTGTTTTTCTCTCCTTGTTATTTCTGTCTTTGTCTTCTTCGTAGTAGGAACGCGTTAATATCTGTTTTTTTTTTCTTTAATTCATTTACTTTCTCTCTCTCTCTTTCTCTTTTTCTTTTTATGTCATTCTTACTCTAAAGCTGCGTAGAAGCTCGCTGTGCGTTTTATCGTGGCGGCTTCATCTTTATTTATCGCTGATGCGACTGGCCGTAGACGAGCATATATGTGCGTGTGTGTATTTGTTTGTTTGTGTGTGTGTAGGTACGCGCGCCTCCCGAGGGGCACGAGTGGTCGCACCGGTGCAGGTCGCCGTCAAGAGATGAGAAGAGCGCGTGAGAAACCTTCGCGTACGACCGGAACGACGCAAAAAACCAGGTCGGTGGTAAAAAAGGCCAACGAGCGGGCGGGTGATAGAAAAGGATAGTGAGAATCCGAGAGCAACAGAGAGAGGGAGAGAGAGGGGAGAGAACGAGGTTGTTGAGCGATAGGTATATACCTATATAGGTACACACTTGTGACGCACACGAAAAATACGTCTGGTCCTTCGGCGACTTTTCGCAAAAAATAGAAGAAAAAGTCGGGAGCTTGAATTTTTTGTTCACTTGACGATTTTACGCCGGATTATTCTTAGAACTCGAGGTGAGGGTGAATTATTTTCTTACCTTTGACTCGTGCGTGGAAAAATATTAATATAAACATGGGTTTCATTTCCTGAAAATCGATCCTTGGTTTTCATTTGTTTATTAATTTTATTTAAAGGGAATTAGGTTCAATATGACATATTCGTTGAAAAAATACTAAAAAGGCATTTTTTTTAAATTATTTACGACGAGGAATTCAATGGAAATTCTAAAAATGTGTAAAAAAATTTTATATTTTATAATAAACAAATTAATTCTTTAAATTTAAATAATAATTAAAAAAGAATTTTAAAAATCGATAGGTAATTGCTCAGACAATGTTTTCTTACATTCACCAACTTTTTTATTCATTATTCTAATTATAGTAGAGTCCCGGTATAATTGCATCTCGCTATATTTACGTCCCAGCATATTTGCTTGGTTCTGTCGTATTATATTTGCCTGGCAACGTTCAATTACGAATAAATTATACATCATTTATACATAATCATCCATATATAGATTAAGTATAGAATTGAACATGCATGATCTATACATAATCTATACATAAGATGTGCAAATTAATGAAAAGAGCAAAATCACAATCCACGTGTGCAAAAGTCCACGATTTTGCGAAGCGACACAACGAATCATCGACAAAAATGAGGTATATTTTATTGAACAGGAAATGAAACCATCGAAATTTGACTTCATCACTGATGCCATTTAATCACTAGCCACAACTCCTAGATCATCATGAATTTTCACGTGACATTAAAAAAATCATCAGTAGGTATAATTCTAAAAATAACTTGTAAAATTGGAAAAAAAATTTTTTACTTAATAATTTAATTAGTCGTTTTATTATGACGTACTTTTACGGAGGTTCGACAAAATACTGTCAAAAAAATTTGGGCATTTTAAAAATCAAACATACCTTAGTAATCGCGTTACTAACTATCCAATGAAAAAAAGAGGAAAAATAATTTATTTTTGACAGTTTCTGACGAACCTCCAATAAAGCAGGAATATTAAAAACAGAACTACATTATCAAATAAATTAATTAAATAAATAATAGTAAAATGTGATTTATTTCCTTGTGTTATTGGTTTCTTTCGGATTTGGATTTTCAGATTTGAAGCTGCTGACGATTTTCTTGGCGATATTTGACAGTTCCTGATAATCCAGGAAAAAGTGATCAGCGGACATCAGTTTTGGGGCGGGATGTCGGTGGGAGTATTATTTTTAATGAAATGTTCCATTTTTTCATGTGCCTTTATTTTTCGATGTCTTTGTTCCGTCTCTTGAAATTTCAGACCCAGGTTGCAGAATCAATAGATCAAATGTATTTATTTTTCACACACAGGAATTGGTTAAATAAAACTTATTATTATTAGTACATTACATTTTTATAATTATTATTTTTAATATACATTTTGTGTACCTTATGTATAGATTATGTATAGATTATGCATGCTCAATTCCATACATAATTTATACATGGATGATTATGTATAAATTATGTATAATTTATTCACAATTTTACAACTTACTGCGGCCTCAGGAAGGTCCTGATTTGACGGTCCTCTTTTTTCGGTAAATATAACGAGACGGGAGAGGAAGGAAAAGAACCGAGCGAGCATATATACCGGGACTCCACGGTAATTTGGTTAATTTTATTATTATATATTTATTATTGTATAGTATATTTTGGTGTATTTTTCCTATACACAAATATATCTTACTATTTTAAGATATATTATACATATTATAAATATTTGAATATTACTATATTTGCGAGCATGTATGTATTTTTTTTATATTGTATTATATGCAATATAATATAATATATAAATATAGACGTGTGCATTCAATATGTTTTTTTAATTATACATTCAAAGGAGACGTTCTGATTTTTTAAAATATTAATTGTTTGTTTTCAACATTATATTTTGAATATCCTTGTATTACCAACGAGGTCTACAATCTCCTGCACAGTTCTGCATTGTTCTCCAAAATGTACCTTGTCATTCTTATTTTTTTATAAAATTTTATTAAAAGTATCCTGTCAGAAGGCGTGTAAACGTAAGCTTTTTTTGAAAATGATGTGCAAAATTTTTTAAAATATGGTAAAAAGAATATTAATTTTTGTCATCATAGATCCAAATCCGTCCACCGAAGGAATTACCTCGATTTTTCCAAATATCGCCTGTTTTCTGGACTTTGTACTATTTTGAAAATGTGAAATTACAAATATGCATTTTACGTCAAATACCCAAAAGTGATATTTTTAATTTAGAATTGTCGAAAGAACTTATTCAAAGAAAGGCAACATCTTTTTTAACAATTAGGAAATTTGATTTTTTTTTTATTCGCAGAAAATATGTTTAAATTCTTTGGACAATTCTTAATAACAAAATATCTCTTGTAAATTTTTCGTAAAAGTATATTCTGGTTAAAAAAAATGCAATTTTCGCAGTATCAGAAATCCTTTCTTTGAACCCCCATATCTCAAGATTAAGATGCATGCTCAATGTGATACTTTGACACGAGTAACCTATCATCAAAAACTTTTCTTTCCGCACATTTGTACTCCAAATTTCAGATCCAAAAAATAGACGAATTTTTGTCACTTTTTAAGGTGCCTCTTCGTATTTGGTTTCGTACAGCTGTACCCAATCTGCAAATTATAAATTTACTATTACATACGAATTCAAGATCGCAAAATGGTTTCAATTTTGCAACACAAGATATCGTTTTCCATTTTCAATTGCTAAATTCACATTTTATTCACTGATATTTGTAGTTTCTTATTATATAAATTTCATATACAGTAAAGTCCAAGTATAATTGCATCTAGCTACATTTACGTATCAGCACATTTGATCCGTACCGTCTCGCTATATTTACCTGTTGCCACTCGTCACTCACTTTTTCCCCTACCTTGCGGGCTGGGGCCTCAGGAAAGCTCTGACGTCACAAACATAACGCTACTGATGAGCCGAGGAACCGAGTGGATAAATATACCTGGACTCTACTATATAAATGTTGAATTGGTGAAGAATTTCGGATTTTTAACCCTTTAACCCATTTGTGCCTCCGAGAAACTTAACTAATAGATATTGTTGAAACTTCATGCTTGGGAGTTTTTGGGTTTAGATGTTATTACGAATCTGTCAGATTTCAGAAATCTGAAAAGGCGGTGTTTTGTAAAAAATGATTAAAGTAGCTTAAAATTTGCTACTCGGACCTTTTCTTGGTCGCTGATTAGGAATTTGAAGCGAGATTTTCTCATCATATTGTTTTGAATGAATCCGGAATAATGGATTTTAAGCAAATTGAAACAATTTGGCCATTTTTAATTTTTTAAAATTTGACTCCAGATTCGCAACCATCGATCTAAAACCCTAAACTTACGTTCATGTTTTTATATAAATAATTATACTTGAATCGTGTAGCAGTGACTGATAATTTAAAAAAATGTTGCCGTTGGTCTATTTCTTTCATCTTATAAAGGATGGATCAAATTTTGTATGTACTACAAAAAATTAAAGCCGAAATGTTCAAAATCGAATGCGTATTACAGCCTACGTTTTATTTATTCACTAAACATTTTTTTAGGAATGAAGACATCCATATCCGACTAGTTTGGGTCAGAAATGTATATGTTCATTTTCAATTTTACTCATTATACAGCCCAATTTTGGATCCAGCATTTTGAATTTTTAATATCGGACTCGAAATATTGTATAGTAGGTCAATTATAATATAATTTATTAGAATTAATAAGAGTTAATTCTGATAGGATTTTTCGCGCAGAATCCAAATATGAACTGGACATACTTTTTCCCAAATGAAGGTTACAGGAGTGAAAAATCGAGATTTAGGACTTTTTTTTCTATTTTTCTCGAAAAGTAGCCAAGACTATAACGAGAGCTTTGACAAAAAGTTCATCAAACATATTTTATCGGACCTTTTTGCGTTTCTTGATTTTACACGTCGCATTCAGAAGCATAGATATGAAAGATGTCCAAATAACACGATTTTTAACCTCTTTCACCTTCAATTTGGCCAACTACTAAGTCCATATTAATATTTTTTATTGGACTTAGTGTACATATTTAGATTCTGCTGGAAAATACTAACAGAAATGACTCTTATAGGTGGGACAATAAATTTTGTTTACCGTGAATAGGTGCTCAAAAATGCCCGGAATCGAGTAGTTGAACTCTTTGACCTTGAACATCTCAAAACTAGAGCTAATTGGGTATTTTGTCGGTCATATTTGGATTCTGGGGGAAATTTCCTATCAGAATCGACTCTTACTTATAGGGCAACATGAAATTCTAAAATTTGTGTTGGGCTACGTTATGAATGAATAAATTCAAATAAAACTCGGTTAAAATATATGGTCTATGATTGATTTGTCCTCGCAATTCATTATATCTATGACCATTCTGCATTTAATCGATATTTAGGGGAGAAAAGGTAAATTTACAATTGGTAGGAGCCATCTTGAACCTCCATTTTATTTTTTCTAATATTCCGACGTGGAATTGCTAGAAAATTGGCATTTTTCTAATTCCGATCAAACAATTAAAAAGAGATAACCTAATTAGATTGCGGCTAATTTAATTCTTTTTAATGGCGTTTGAATCAAAATTTAAGGTACTGAAGTTGTGTCTAAATTATTGCCTATTAAGGGAAAAGATTAAGGTATTCATTAAATTACAACCCAGGTGCGAATTTACCACTGTCCGGTACTGCGCCAGTACAGATTGTACCGGATCGGTACTGGCATTTTACCGAATGGTAACCGGTACTGCAGCGGTATTAACATAGTATTAATTCAACAATACTGTCAGTCGGTGCTGTGCCAGGACTATATCAGTATAATGCCTGTATTGCGCCAGTGCTGACGCGACGTCTACGGGCAGTACTGGCATTAGTCACAAGTTACTACGGACGCGGTACAAGGCCAGTATTCAATACCGCCATTATACCGGCGTTCGCACCAGGGAAACTACACAACATATATGATTATTGGGATGTCTGTATGCGAATCACATTCTCAATGAATCAAAATGGTGGATCCAATATGGCCGCTCAAAAATGATAAATATTCGAATTCTCATATAAATTTTACTCGGGGGTGTTTTAAATCGCTGAATATGAATTTGGTGTCAAATTCTTAACATCCCAAATGAAAGATTCAATATGGCGGATGAAAATAGGTGATTTTTCATAAAATCGCTACAGAAAAGTAAGAAAAACACGATGCAAAAAATCTAGTAATAAATATAAAATGTCGGGTCCTCAGGAGACATGGACGAAAGGATTTCAAGAATCTTTTGAAAAGCACATCAGTTGTAATTCTCGAGATGAGATTTTAGTGTCGAAACTGAACAATTCCACCGACATCGTGAAATCGGGACACGTTGTCGAAAGAAAAAAGAAGGAAGGAAGATAGATGGGACGTAAGAGGAATCGGATACGGGATGAATAGTAGGAACGTCAGAGGAGGTTTATGCCCCCATTAATTACGTCGAGTAACCAATGAGCCCCTGCCTCCCTCTGATGAGTGCGTTGATCGACTAGATTCACAAGCTGCAGGCGTAGATACGAATACACGTATGGGGACGTTCCTAATGGTTTTGAATTTGAAGCTGCGTCATCTTTCATATCTCCAGCTTTAGTATTCGTTTCTTTTATTTTTCCTACCAATAACGAAATATTGTTGTGACCATCAGTAGGCGATTGTTTCTGTGCGTGTCCCTCTGATTCATTATTTTCCTGTTTTTTCTTCATTATTGACAAAAAATGAGGAGTGTGGGTACTATGCGCTCCGAATGTTACTTTTTTCAATTTTTTTGTAATGTTGAGGAAATTCAGGGGATTATTCACAATAAAAGCGTGGAATGTCGACTAAATTATGCTCGTTACATTTATGTAATCATCTCGAATTGGTTAATGATGTTGATTGATGGCTACAAATGTTCAATGATGTTTTATGCACTTACAAGTACTGTTTACATCAAAACGATTTAATAACTATTGAAACTGTCAAGATTTTCGATTTACTTTTATTTTATTTTAAGTCTTTTTCTGCTCCATGAAGACGAGATGTTCAATTACAGTTCTAAATCAATTGCTCAAATTGTAAGCATGCATGAATTAATTTCTCAAACTTCGGGACACTTTCATTCGGGATATTTTTTATAAACAAACCCGGTGTTTTATTTTTGTCAAGTTTTCTATTTCCAGTAGTTAGTCTGGCGCTACCTGAGATCGGCATGGGACTTCATCGGTTAATTGAAGAAATCATTTTTCGTAAGATGATGCAGTTGTGAGCGTAGCGTAATAGTTAAAGCACCAGCGCTGAGCGAGAGACCAGAGTTCGATTTCCATATAGGTACATTTTTTCAATTTATTTGCGAGCGTTGAGAATGCAAACATAGGATAAGATATTCAGAAATATGCTTAAAATATATATAATAAAAAAATTAAATGTATTTTCTGAATTTATTTTACCTTAATTATGTTCTGTTTTGTTTATTGTTTACAATTTTTTGTTAAGGTCAGTCTGTAAAGCAGCTTCTTTAACCTATGGCTCGCCTTTTGTTATTGTATGCAGTCGCTTACTTTGTATTTATATTTTGTTGGCCAATGAAGACAATTCATTTTTATTATTTATTTTTAAATTGTAACATTGTGTTTTAGGATATTTTACGGATGTAATATTTTGACGCATAATGCAAAATACCGTAAAACGCTGCGCCTGTACATAAGGACGTATCACAAAGATTTCACAAATAACATCGTATCTTATAAAAAATTGTACATAATCGTACACCGAGAAAAAATTAACATTAAATACTACTTGCAGTAGTTGAATATCCCGCAATAACACATAATCACTGCTACCATTAGACTAGTATGTAAGATTATCTGACGATGTTACGTATAAGAGGTGTCGATATCTTGAAGGATTTGATTTCTTAGACAAAGACATTTTCATTTTTCTTTATTCATTTCATATCACAATATCTTTTGATAATAATTGTGATTTTAAAAACTTTTTCAATTGTGATAGGCGCATAATAGAAAAGAAAACTTGCTTAACATATTGTTCAAAACAACCAAGTAAACAAAATTCGTAGATATAACTTTGTTTACATGATATACAAATGATAATTCTTGTTAAGCAAAATATAGCATCTTTGAAAAATTTGATTACGTGTACGTATTATTGAGTATAGGGGCTGACATATTTTTGAAGCAGTCTTGTAAAATCGCTGCTTCGTTCGTGATTAATTAAACGCGTTTATGCTACCGGTCATAATTATACCGGCATTTACTGATTTACAAATTGCATATAACACGAAAATTATTCCGGATTTATTTACTCAAGCAAATTATAGTTATTTTCCTGGTGCGATCATTCGAAGCTTTACCGCCAGACTTCGATGGGCGGTTCGAGGCGATTTTTTCGTTTTAAATTACGAACGTATGTACGCGTGTACTTAATCGCACGAAATGAATTGTAATGACTAGGTTCCCAACGAAATTTTCAATTGGTGAATGTTAATGATTGTACGCATCTGCGTTTGTCGTCACGAGTCACGGCCATGTATGAAGAGTGTTTGTGAGGCTACCGATTTGTTGTTAACTTTGATGTAAATTTTAGTCCACAAACTCTAATTTTAATTAGAGAAAAGTGGGTAGTTGTGGCCGGGGAACAAAGTTCCGAAAATCAAAACCCCAAACGGCTAAAATTTCGATATTGCGTGAGTACAAGGTATTTTAATTTGCTTTCTTTTTGCCAAATTTTTAAAGACAAAGTGAAGAAAATTACGCTGGAGTTATGATATTTCGAAATTTTGGCCTTTCGATGTGTTGATTTTCGGAACTTTGGTCCCCGGCCTTAGTTATGTTTACTATCTCAATGGTAGTTAAAATAATGTTGATTTATTCAACTATTTAGCAAGATGGATGACGGATTGCTATTACAACTAATAGTAACATTCACTAATGTGAGTGATTTAGCTTTTGCAAAATAGGCACATCTTTTGTAGACACGTTGCACTTAATCAAATATCCTAGGAACAAATTTAGTTTTTTAAAAAAGTTACTATTGATCACGATCTGACCGAAATGTACAAAACGTCTCTTTGCATGGATTTTTACCACTTGATGCTAACATTGAGACTAATTGTAAGTTGAAATATTCAATGGGGAACGATAACACCATAACTTTAGTATTAAAGTATTTTTCGAGTATTAATATAGGATATTGCAGGGATTGTTGTTTATATAACTTTCAATCGTACCGAGTAAATTTTTGTATAGTAATGTTTTTTATCATCTTCTTTTGAATTGATATTTTTTTCTGGATATTGAAATGGATTGCATATTTTGTACCATTTTCTAAAGTATTCTCAATTAAAGTGTCCTAATCAGTTACTATGTTATAACCTGGTTGATGTCGCGGAATATCATGTTGGACGACAATGAAATCGAATGATTACACATTAAAGTCACTATTAAATCAGCTGACATATTTCATGTACTTTGTGAATGGATAATGATTGATCTGTTTCAAGGATTAAGGGAAATTAAGGAAAAAATAAATTGTTAGTGTGATCCCATTTTTCAAGTACGCGAGGAAAATAAAAAGATAATATTAAAAAGGCAGTGAGAAAAATTACAGTTAGAAAAACTGATTTTTCTTCCCGAAAACATTGAACCTACTAATGTTAAAAATATAATTGATTTGTATTTTATCATCATTACAATCAACAGCTTTCATCTAAAATGTAATCAATATTTAAATAGAAATAATGGCATACTAGTGATGTTTTTTTTTGGTAAAATAGAAAAACTTAACGTTATATTTTACAATGAACGAACAAAATAAGTAAAACTGTAGTCGATGCAATAAAGAATAATCTTACTAATTTTATCATGTCAAAGTTAAATCTAACTTTCATTGTGAAAATTGGTCATTTTTAGTGAAATTGATTGTAGGGTTTTAGAATAATTGAAATACTAATGTAGAAATGAATTACACTGTAATTTAGGGATAATCGATGCACACCCATAATAATTCTAAAATTTTATACTAATTTTCCATAAAGAAAAATGCAATTAATACAAAAATCAGTATAAAATTTTAGAATTATTATGGTTGTGCATCGATTATCTCTAAATTCTTAAATAGTTTTACAATTTTCGTTATTTAGGTCTCTCAGTGTATCTTCTGCTTTTGATATAAACAAAATTCAGTTTCGCATAAACAATAATGGCGTATTTTTTTATATACGAAACAGTTCCGCATTTATGTTTCAATAAAAGTTCATAGGCTGAAAAATGCCAACATTGTTTGGGTTCAACGAAGTACACTTGTAAAATACGGATATTTCCGAAGTTATTAAAACAAAAATCACTGGCGAGGAAAATAATTGTGTACAGGTATTCTAGTTACTTCGTTAAAATGTAAAAAACTTTTTCCGAGTATATCCCGCTAAACCATATAGTGCGGGGATTTTTACATTAAGGAAAATTTTCTCAGTGTACACAGAAATGGTGAATGTCTATTTCAAAAAATTTAACTAAACCTTCAAAACATTGTTTATCCATTGTGTATTTAATAAGATGTTTTGAAATGCTTGTACAGCGTAAACCTTAATTTCAAACTATAGAAAACTGAACCAATGCTATTTTTGTGCATAACTCGAATTATTTTGTAATTAAAAAACATTTGATAAAATAATGTATCTCAGTAACTCTACACCTTTCTCACCTTTTACATGCACAAATGATATGCTTCCCAAAGGGTGAAATATCAGGGTAAATAATTTAAAACTTTTCTGAAATTTCTGGAGATAATTCTATGCTAATATAGGTAAATATTCGGATTGTTAAGAAATCGGTTTAAGAAAGTTTGTATGAAAAATATTGTTGTCGAAATAAATGTATTTTTATGCTCGCAAAAGTTAAATATTAAATAATAACTAAATATTTGATGAGCGTCTTTGACGTGCAAATGACGACGTTTTTCTGTTGCATACTTTTAATTTTTCTAGCAAATTATTTCGGGTGACAGAACCTTGTTTGGTCTATTAGTAATAATACAAATTTCACTAGAAAAATTCACCATTTCGTATAACGGTAAGGATGGAAAGGTTCAATTATTTCAAGATTTTTTGAAAAAAAAATCAAATACCCATTTCGTGAAAGGCAAAAATATCTAATATTTAGTAATTATTTTTCTTGAAATACCTTTCTATTTGAAGTACGTTAAGAAAACATTATGAAGTAAAAATCTCAAGATAAACAAAATTCATTGTTGGTATTATCAATTGTATAGCTGTTTGTAAAAAAAGAATTAATTGCATATGAATATTGCAATTTAACATGGTGTTACGAATCATTCTTTTCATTCGGTTAACTTGAGATTTCTTCCTCTGAGGTTTCAGGGTCATTGATTATGAATCCGTTGTCAGATTTTCAAAATTCTAAGTGGCTGATCCAATATGGCGGACCGAAATTCAAAATTTGTTCTGCTAAAGTAGAGATTTGTTACTCGGGGGTTTTCAGGGTTTGCTAATCATGAATTCGTTGTTAATATCTTAAAATTCGTAACTGGAGGTTTGAGTGGTCGCTAATTACGAAACCGCTAATATGATGAGTTTCGCCGTTTGCTAATATGCAGTTGTAAGATATTTTTAAGTAAAAAAAGCAGATTAATCTGTTAAATTTGTAGATAATTCTATTCATTTTATAAATAATTCTTCAATGTAACAACAAATTTGACAAATGTCTACTTAATCTGACAAATTCTTCGGATTTTGGATCCCCATATTGACTACACCACTTGTAATTTCGAAAATTTGATGACGGATTCTAAAGCAGCATTCTCGAAATCTCTAGATTAATTGGGTGAAAGTTTCGGAATTTGAGCCTTCATATTGGATCTGCCATTTTGAATTTCGAAAATCCGACTATTGACTTATAATGGGTAGGATAGGTGTTGTTAAAAGTTTTGTGGATTTGGCCGTAAATAAATTGGTAATTTCTCCACATATTTATGATTACAATTATAGCCAATATTATAAATATTATGCGCGTAATTAATTAATTTGTAACTTTTGTATATTCGTACGAACATGTTTTTAAATAATTGTAAATCTAAACATCGTACGTATCAGTTGGAAAAGGACTATTAAATGACAAATGGACATATTAAATGTTATAAGTTAATGAAATGATGAAACAAATATCTTTCCAAAACTTTTTTAGAACCGATGACTACTTTTTACAGCGATCTAATTTTCAATTACTATTTTTTTTTAAATTTCAATTACTAGAGATTTTGTAAAATATGTTAATATATTTTTATAAGATTATGCGGAATTTTACTTGCAAAGAAAGATAATATTTAAGTAATTATATAAAATACAACAAAGATTACATGAAATTCGCATTATACAATGAAAGTAACATAGTATAAAGGTACACACAACACTCAGAATATTTTAAAATACGATTTTTGTAAAAAACTGACAACTTTGCAGCGTTTATTTGAAAATGAAAAATCAAATTAAAATTATGTTTATGCGCCTAAAAAGCTTTTTAATATGTACCAGTTTAAGAATTAATTTATAGCAAATTGTAAAAACAGAAATGATAATAAAATTTTATTAGGAAACTTGAAAATAACGTTAACGACAAATTTCAAGGTTCCTTCCAGAAGAATCACTCATATACTACATTTACAATCACAAATAAATTGTCAACTATTAATACAGGATGCAAACAGTAAATACTAGTCCTAAGACATAATTAAGCTATATTCATTATCTTCATTTAACTAATAATTGATATCAAGTATTTGATCCACTCTTGAAAACAACGTTTTTATAATGAAATACATTTTGCTTTAAGCACTTGCGGTTATACCGCATAATTGTTTGCGACACCTAGCGGGAATTAAGTGTTATAACTGTTGAAATCGAAAACGCGAGAAAAATAAGTATTTGGGCTTACTACTTAAGTAGTAAAATACGGACGTACTTACTGTTTAGATAGTAAGACCAGCCATTTAAGTAGTAACACCAACTACGAAAGATGTCTGGTCCGTATTTTACTACTTAACCAAACAACCCAATTCGTTCCGGGATATAGCTCCTCAGGAGCTCCAAATGTCTGCTTGTGCTCCTCGGGAGCTCCTCAGGGGTTCCTGAATACATCCTGAGAGAAGCTTGTGTTCTATGGGAAGTAGTAAGTCTAACTACCTATTTTTTTTCTGTGAAGAGGGCGCTACTAAGCTTACTTAAAGTTGCGTACGATTGGTCCCGCGTTTCCAGAGCGAGTTGCCCAAACATGGATGTGTATTGCTGCATTACGATGAAATTTAGGGAACATTACTTAGCCATTTTTAAGTTAAAAACTCAAGCAGTTAAGCTCAGCAAACATATTGTTATAACAGCTACACTTTTTCTCCAGAACTTTCATTACACGAGCCTGCAAAAATAAAAAATGTTCCGTTGTTTGAGATCGACAAGTCATTTCGCGTAATTTTCAATGCGCTGAATCTGAATCTGGCAACGAAAATCTCCCATCACGTCAGAATTTCGAGAAAAGTGGGGGTAAAAAAATAAAAAATCCCGTTTTTGGCACTTTTTGAAATTGTCTACCGGATAAACTTGACGTGCTAGAGACTTATCATATTCGCTTAAAATTCGTTACTCGGAGGTTTTCAGCGTCGTTTAATACAAATATGAAATTAGATTGAAACAAATTATAAGTTTAAGATTTTAATTTTGAACAGTTTCGTAAATTAATGTATTTAAATGTTGATTTCATATTTTTGATGTTTTCAA
This sequence comes from Trichopria drosophilae, assembly GCA_030407085.1. Classification (NCBI taxonomy): domain Eukaryota; kingdom Metazoa; phylum Arthropoda; class Insecta; order Hymenoptera; family Diapriidae; genus Trichopria; species Trichopria drosophilae. The sequence goes on along the minus strand of CM059584.1, from coordinate 11,811,651 downwards.
TATAAAATTTATTATTTGGAAAATGTCAGCTATAAATAGACTGTTTTGCCTTAGATTTCATGTTATATATAAATTTTGTTCAGCGACCCTGAAAACGTTCGAGTAACAAATTTTAAGCGAATCCGATAAATTTTAAAACAAGTCGTCGGCCATATTCGATCTGCCATTTTTAATTTCCCCCGAGTAACGATTTTTATAAGTTTAGGAAGATAATCAATATATTTAGATATCCCAATGCTCATTAATAACCAAGCTTCTTCATGTTCGTTTTATTGTAAGTTCGTAATTCCAATATGGCGGAAAAAGTATCATAACACAGATTAAAACTAATTCTTCGGAATATTCACAAATTGTTTGAAAAATAATATTATTCATTTCAATATTTTTTACGTCGAGATATGAGTAATTCCACAGATTTGTTTTTCTTTCGAACTCTGTAAAAGTTGAAAAAAAATTGATGTCACACCTACGGTATGACATTTATCACAAAGTAGGATGTATAGAAATTCTAAAAATTGTGACATGCATATTTTTTTAGCAGACTTATCGAAGGAATTCAAACTTTTTATTTTTTATTTCAACAGCTTAGGAAAATAACATACAAATATAATTAATGACTGATAATTTATTTTTTAAATGAGTAAATGTGCTTAATAACAAATATATAATAATATATTTAATATACAAATAAAGTTTTATGAATAACTTGGCCGATAAACGTTTATTTTTTGTTTTAAAAATGTAATAGAAATATACATCTGTTTTCGTTTCGAAATGATTTGAAAAATGGATTTATTTAATATTTCTGGGATTTTTGGCAAGCATCATAATTTTTTATTACAATTTTTACAAAAACGTTCTTGTGCATGTTTCATTTTACTTAATATTCCTCGATTACACCCAGTTTGCGTTATTTTGCCAAAACTTCAATTAACTATTGTGATCACAATCAATTTACCTAATTAAAAGAATTTGATAAAATATTTGTTTTGACATGTTTTTTCAAACGCTTTTTTTTTCGCGACTAAACAAAAATACTAAAATAGCAATGTGATTTGCAGTTAAAACATGTCCGAAACTAATGTCATGAACACTGGTTACAGTGTATTAAAAAATAATTTTCTAAATGTCCTACTCCTGTATTTGTATTTTTTAGGTCGTCCACGTTTCATCTTGACCACTTCTCAATGACATAAGTATGCTAGTTATTGAGGCACACTAATCTACCAAATTTAGTTTTTATTAGCAGTAGAAAAGAAACTTTTTGCATAATAATAAAAATACTTTTCTTGAAACTTATTTTTACAGCCAAATATTAAAAAAAAAACATTTTTTCGAAAAAGTCGGTACCTGTATAGTATTTGGGAAAATAACTATGTTTTAACATGAGGCACACTCATCACTTCTTTCTTTAAAAGAGTACTTGTTAAGTATGCTTCCACGTGACTTTGAGAAAGATAGAAACAGTCTTAATTTTTCTATAGCCCTAATATGTAAAGATTTCTATACGAGAACCCTTCGATAATAGTAAAATTTTGGCACATTATGCATAAATAGTGATAGTTTATAACTAGCAATATATAGAAAGTTGATGAAATTATACATCTATTGTATATTACCTAACCTAACCTAACAAGGGTGTAAAGTGTTCTTTTACTTTAAGTGATGTGTAACATTCCCGACCGATACGTAACAGTTGTAATTTACACCCATGTTAGGTATCCTAGTTTTTGTAATTGGGTGCGTAAAGAGAGTGCGTAAAGTTTTGATGCCTGGTTGAGTGCGTAAAGTATAACTTTACGCACGACCTTTCACTTTACGAATTTTGTCGTCGGGAGTGTGTAAAAGTGAACTTTACGCACGAAAAACAGGCATCAAATGTACTTTACGCACTAACTTTACGCACACAATTACAAAATAGTAGTTTTCGATACAAGGGCGTATGCGTAAAGAACTTTACACACACACACGTGTGCCGAAATATTGTTTACGTACGGCTTTTTCGTGCGTAAAGTATAATCGAGTGCGTAAAGTTTACTTTACGCACAAGTTTACTTTACGCACCGAAAAGACGTACATAAACTCTATTTTGTCCAAAACTCTTCATGAATTAATACTCTAAAGGGCGAGGATATAAATTTGAAATCGCCAGTACTAGCTATGTCAAAAAATCTGTGGAATTACTCATATACATTTAATTCTTTACAATTTTTTCACATTTTTTAATGTCATTTAGCATCTTGAAATAACATCCAAACATGAAATATCTACGTTTCCAGATCAAAGGTACCAAAAACATCTGCAGACTAAGAATTACAAGATAAAAATTGTTAAAAATGTTTAACGAAATAGTTGACCATTTTGTCTAAAATTGACCATAGGCAATCCCCTAAATCCTTTTCAAATCCCATTTTATCTAGTTTCATTCACTCTGATATTTCACAAATTCAAAAATTTCTGCAATTTCCTGCTGGGTAATCCAATGTGAGCTTTTAAAGGTCACACAAAAGAGAATCTCGTAAGCAGCACCTCAGGTTAATATCCACGCGAAAAAGGTTTCCTCAGGTGCAGTGGTGAAACTGCTGTAGGAGGATTTGCGCGTTTAGCGATAGGCGTGTGCGTGCGATCGCGTTCGCACCCATACACTAAAATGCAGAAAATGTATATGTGTACAAGAGTGGGACACGTAGAGTGTGACAGAGTGCAAGATAGAGTATATATATATGTATATATGACCGTGTACTGTAACGTACTTGAGCCGGGGGGGTTGGGAGGAAGCAAGCGGCGCGTATCGTGGGAGCCGTGGCGGCCGGTAGCGGCACGAGGACCATTAACGATGCATAGCTCGTTGGCGTTCGCCCGGCAGTCATAATGACCTGGCGTGCCTGCCAACTGGTTAGCTAGCAGGCTTGTAATATACATATATATATATTACGGTTTTTCGAAAAATGTTTCAAGTATAGTACAAATCGAAAGAAAAAAAAGAAAAATATTTTGTCTCCTGGTGAAAATCGATTAAATTCGATTTAACCCTTTAACACCGGGACGGACACTTTTTTGCGTTCATTTTCAACTTTAATTTTCTCGACGATTAAGAATGCAAAAAATTTCTTTCAGAGTCTGCAATCAAAATCCCAAAAAAAATGAATTTTCAAAAAGTTACACCATTTTTTTAAAGAAAAATCGAAATTTTTGACAATTTTCTTTCAGAAATGAATTATTTTGCATATATCAGGTCGCCAGAGCACTGTTTCACCTGAAAATATCGCGTCCGCAAAATCTAAGCTTGAAAATGGCGAAACGTAGTATTCAAAATTTAAAGATGGCGGCTCGAAAATGTTAGCGGAAGAATTTTTTCCCCACAAATATTAATAATCTGGGTATCCTTCTTTTTTCAATTTACTATTTGTATAGCATTGAGTATCTAAATATTTCTCGGGTCGCCCACAATGAATCTGAAGTCGGATTTCAAAAATTTAAAATGGCGGATCCAATATGGCGGACGATATTTTTAAAATTGTTCGGAATGTTGTGAAACTGATTACTCGGGGGTTTTTTGGGTCGCTGATAAAGAATCTGAAGGCAGATTTCAAAAATTCAAAATGGCGGATCCAATATGGCGGACGATATTTTTACAATTGTGCGGAATGTTGTGAAACTGATTACTCGGGGGTTTTTGGGATCACTGATAATCAATCTGAAGTCAGATTTCAAAAATTCAAAATAGAATTCAGTTGCATGTAGCTCTGAACATTTCGAATACAAATATATTCAATTTCTAGGCAAATAATCAGCTGGATTTTCTTAATGAAGACTGCCATATTGGATCGGCCATTTTGAATTTTTGAAATCTGACTTCAGATTCGTTATGAGCGACCCGAGAAATATTTAGATTCTCAATGCCATACAAATAGAAATTTGAAAACAATAAGGATACGCAGATTATTAATATTTGTGGGGAAAAAATTCTTCCGCCAACATTTTTGAGCCGCCATCTTTAAATTTTGAAAACTACGTTTCGCTATTTTCAAGCTTTGATTTTGCGGATGCGATGTTTTGAGGTGAAACAGTGCTCTGCTGACTTGCTACATGAGAAACAATTCATTTCTGAAAGAAAATTGTCAAAAATTTCGATTTTTCTTTAAAAAAGTGGCTGCAACTTTTTGAAAATTCATTTTTTTGGGATTTTGATTGCAGATTCTGAAAGAGCGAGGTCAAATACATAAGAAATGGTTCCTGAAGGTTTTTTTGCAATCTTAATCGCCGAGAAAATTATAGTTGAAAATGAACGAAAAAAAGTGTCCTTCCCGGCGTTAAAGGGTTAAAGGAAGCGCAAAGAGTCGGAAGTTTTGATTACCATAGGAAAAAATTGATATTTCAGTTCTGATTTTTTAACTCTCCCCGTATAAGAAAAATACATCCGCATGATGGCCTCAGGATGTCCAGAAAAAATTGCGGTTATCCTAGAGATTAACGGGAAAATGTGTTAAATAACTCTAAGATATCCGATGGATATAAAAAATTCCCTCTTTCCTGAATAACTGTTAGATATCCACAAGGCATCCATGAGACATCTCAAAACGAGATCTTCTTTGGATTCAAACATAATCGATAACTAGAAAATTCTTTATTAAATTCAGATTTAAATCTATAATTCATATTTTCTGAAAATATGATTCGCAATTATATTTAAAAATTTCAAGGCGACAATGCAACAAAACGAACTCTGCAAATAGTGTCTTAAAAAGGTTAGAAAAAGCTCAACAGTAGCTCTTGAAAACGCCTACAAAACGAATGGAACATTCCATCACAATCGTACAACATTTCTAAAATCATTGGTGAGGATTACAACATAAAAAACTGGTGCGAATTATTCTTTGGCTGCAATCTAAAACTCATCTGGTAGCATCCACTGATGTTGAGGAATTCGTAGTAATTTCTGCAACTAAGAAATTGAAAATCTCTGGAATCCGAAATTATATCTGCTTCACAACACACACAGAACCCGACATAATTAGGGATTACAGTGATTTTCTTTATTTCTTAGTTTCAAAAATTCCAACAATTTCCCTCAACCAACAGTGGAGGGTTCTAGTTTGCGGCCAAGGATTACAACGCATAAATTTTCGAATTTGTAAATCCTCACCATCGGTTTTAGGAATGTCATGTGTTTTATATCATAAGGTTCTATTCATTTTGTTGACGTTTTCGAGAGTCTAATGTTGCCCTTTTTTCTAACCTTTCATGTTTTGTTGCATTTCTGCCTCATAATTTTTGAATTTAAATACTTATTTTTAATGCACAAATTTCTCATAATGGCGAATTTTCTAGTTCATCAAAAAATTATCAATTGGGTTTAAATCCGAGTTTGGTAAAAACTGTGTTCGATACTGGATCTGGACCCGAAATGAACCCGTTTTGATTTTAAAATATATTGGATTCCTTCTGTGAAAATCGAAGTCTAAAGATATTATTCAAAATAGTATACAAATTTCAAAAACAACCCGAGTAGAAATTTATTAGGACCCTGATCAGGGCTTGACCAAAAGCGTTACACCCTGATCAGGGCCTGAATAAATTTCTGCTCGGGAACGTATTTAATTTGTAAATTTGTCAAATATATCCCTTATTTACTGAGATTTCCATAAGTATCCCTGAGATATTCTTCAGGTTATCTACCAGAGATTCGAGGGATGTCCAAGTAACATGTGTAACGCTTCTGCTCAGGCCCTGATCAGGGCCGTAATAAATTTCTACTCGGGATCATCTGATATTGACTGACTGTAGAAAATTCTACTTCCTTGGATATATAATTGGATATTCATTGGTTACCCTAAGGATACCCCGGATGTTCTGGACCGCTACGAAAAAGCAGACTATGCTCAATCGAAAGCTGACTAATTTCTAAATAATCTTCAATTTTTTTGATTTATTTTGTAGTGGCGTTGAAGCGCTATACGACTTAGAATTTGCTAATTTAACCTTTTAACATGTAGATGTCCAAATTTTCTAAATGAATTTCACGCCAGTACGTTTAGTAGAAAAAAGTTATACCAATTTCAAAGTCCATTTACGACTGTTTTTTTAGTCAATATTGCGAGTGACGTGGTCGGAATTGTAAATGAATGTCATTTAGCACGTTGTTTTCTGCAAAATATACAAAAAAAAACCCTATTTTCGAAGCTTCATTTTTTTCAGTTGTATTTTTTTCTACCGCATTGCAGTCAAAATATCACAAAAGGTATCAGAAACTTGTTTCTGATAGTTATGCTTTGAAAATGTGCATTCCATTGTATTATCTGCAGAATTATCTATAAATTGACATAAGTATGTTTAAATTTAATTGATTACACAGGACCACAAAAAATGTGTTTCGAGATAACTTGAATCTGGAGTAGTGGATCTTATAGATTTTTAGCCGCTGAAAACGAATCCGTTATTCGATTTGGCCCATCACGTCAGGATTTTAATATATGTGATCCAAAAATACTCAAAAATATACTTTTGGCGATTTAAGGTTAGGATCTAGTATAGTATTTTTTTAGTAGGGAAAATTTAGAAAAGTGAATTCTTTGATTTTCTCGTGTTACCGTATGACAAAAATATTTATACTAAAATATAGAAAATGTTGTTATAAAAATGTGCGTATTTTATACACAATATAAACATCGATATAAGTCGATTTATACCCAAAAACATCCGTTAATGTTTAGAAAAGTCGTCGACTTTTGAAATTTTGAAAATGTAACCTGATATTTGTAATCCGCGACAAAAACAGAAAGTTAAAACTATAGAGCAATTGCCTATTTAGAATCTTCTAGCGGTTGGGAAACAAAGAAATAATATAGAAATTCAACTCTTTTAGAGTTATTTACAAGTCAGTATTTTGACATTTTTAAAAGTGGCATTTAGGTACCTTTTTCAAACTGAAATGTTTTGAACGCGATATTTTGTGTTTCCATATAATGTAGTGTTTTTCAGAGAAAAAAACAGCTGTATCTTTTTTTTAAATGAGTTTTGGAAAAATTCTTTTGCCAGTAACTGAAAGAACAAACTTTAACCCGTGAGAAACATTGTGTACAGTTTTTTTTTCTTGGCCACAACATCGTCCAATATAGTCTGAATTTTGCGTTTAAGTTTTTTAAAAATAGCTTCGGGCAAATTTTTGCAAATTTATTCGTCGTGCATAAAATTACGTTTGTAAACGCTATGTTGACATTGAAATCGAAAAAGTCGACATATGTAATATACGTTTTCGAAGTTTAAATATCGGGGTCACATGTTGAATAGCTCATGCAGTATCTAGGAAGTGTTAAGACTGAAAAATTTGCGATAGAAAAAAAAATTGTCCGGGCAAAACATACTTTATTTTTTATATTTTTTTTAAAAAGAAGGATTAAATGTAAGTTAGTGGAAATTTATCCCACACTAATCAATAAGAGTAACGTTAAAACCAGTCAGATACAGACGTATAGATACGTGTACATTTCCTTCTGCTACTTTTAGAAGGTCAAAATCCATATCGACATTCAATATTTCTTGTCGGAAAAGGTAATTAGGAAACTAGCCTATTTATGCATTTTGATATGCTGATTTGGAATGTAATAATGAAAATTTGTCCAAATATTATTTTTATTCGGATCTAAATAAGATACATATTTTATGTCCAATACATTTCACCCATAAAATAAGTTATTTCGGAGACAAATCGAAAAAACTAATGGTAAAAACCATAAAAAAATATTATTCATGCTTTTTTCCCAATTATATCATAAATTGCTCAATATTTAGAAAAGTACAGTCGAGTCCCGGTATATTTACTCTCTCGGTTCGTCGCCTTCCCATCCCATCTCGTTATATTTGCCAACAGAAGGGGAGCGTCGTTTTTCCCACTCCTCTCACAATTGCGTTATGTTCTTGACGTCACAGCAGGTTCTTGCTGAGACCCCAGCCCGCAAGGAGGGGGAAATAGAGAGCGGCGACAAGTAAATATAACGAGACGATTGTACCGGGACTCTACTGCACTTCGAATGGAAGTTGTAGATCTAATTAAGATATATGTTATCTGGGATATTTTTTTACCTTTAAATTAGAAGTTTTAGAAATAAATCGAAAAAATGCGAAAGACTGCGTCTTCACTAATACAACTTGGTTGGAGGTTAGGCTAATTTGGAAAAAAGTCCGGGCGATGCTCCCCAGCACCTGTAGGCATGATCGTAGTCAGATCTTTTTCATGGTGTTTATTTCTGTTGTTGTTTTTTTTTGTTTGAAAACTAATAATTTTGTGGGAAAATTAGTTAGGATGTAAAATGTTGATTTTAAATATATTCACAACTTTTATTTAAAGCAATTTTTGTTCAGCATTTTACTAGATAATTTTGAAAAACCGTGAATTATGGCTCACTTCTAGTTTTTTCCATTTCACTCGAAAACTAATAATTTTTAGGGAAAATGCATCAAATACATGAAATGTGCATTTTGAATATAACTACTACATTTAGTAAAATCTTTTTTTTTTAATTTTGAGCAGTTTATCAAATAATTGCGAAAAACTATGAATTACGGTTGTTTCTTTATGGTTTTCAATACGTTAAAATCAAACTCGCGCTGATTGTCGTAATAATCAGTGAATCAAAATACGTAAATATAGAGGTTTTATATTAACATTTGTGGGATGACGCGTTCAAAATTGTATCTAAATCGATTAAATTAGATTTTGAGATCTTTGAAAAATTGAATGCATTTTCAAAAACTTTTCCTTTCAAATGATATTAAATTGACTTGGAATGATGGTATTTTAAACCATATTTCTAATATTTTATCACAGATAAAATATGTTTCGTGAGCAAAATCTCAAATCTCGATTTAAAACATCGATGTTCGTCTAAACAATTTGTGTATTTTGCATCGATAAGTGATAAATTTCTTCGATATTTTCTGGAATTCATTTAAAAATTTCGCTACTCGCCTTCAACTCGCGGAAAGTAATGTAGCGCAACAAAGAATAGGCAACCGTGAAAATTTGTCGTTATTTCGTTACACCGAAAAGTAACGTCCCGAAGTATCATACCAAAATGGGGATTTTTTTTCGAAATTCCATTAAACGCACACGCCAGCTCGATTATTATAACTTTTTCCTCACTTTTTCCCCATAGAGAGATTTTAGTAAAACGCTCTTGCGCGCTATAAAAGCCCGGAATAAAATTTGTTAATATTTTAAAGGGAACGCAGCGTCATATTAAAAAGTGCAAGGTATGAATTTTTTAATAAACGTTACTTTGTGCGAGACAAATGAGGCGTTTCGAACGAAAATCTTTATCGTAATGAATTTCATTTTAGCGAAAAGTTATACATTTTTTATATCAGGGTCTTTCTTTTTAATGTTGAAAGTTATATCATTTTTGTCTGCTAGCTATGGTCGATGTTGTTATTATAATGCAGTATTTGGTGATTCGAAAAAGCAAATTATTGTATTATTAAATTTCCGTTATGCAGGCGTTATAAGTAATTATTATTAATAATAATAAAAATAATTATTTCGTTTACTATTTTTTGTCGACTACAATATATTGGTTATTTGTTATAATATAATTTGTCCTCCGGTATCATTTGATTGAATATTTGCAGCTAAAAGTAAAACTTTAATAGCACCTTACATCTCAAAACCCTGGATTAACTACATATATTTCGCCACAACTTCCACATTTGTTCTTGAATTTTCATGAAACAAGGTATACCAAGCTTTCTTGAATGGCTGAATCTGACCCCGTTTCCAAAATATTCAAAATCAAAATTGCTACTCCAAAATAGCTGCGGTAAATGTGGCAAATTATAACATAGTTAACATAGACTAAATAGTTACAAAATTACAGTCAATTCTATCTTTTCGATCGCCACTCATAAATTTAACGTAAATATTATAACATTCAAAATGTCGGATAGAAAATAATTGTCTAATACCGACACCGGTTCATGTTTTGCAACAACTTTCACAATTTTTGGTAAATTTGCATGAAACTGGGTACACCAACGTTTTTTGAATCATTGAATCGGATCCTGATGTCAAAATTGTAAAATTCTATATGACCAATGCAATATGACTGCGGTAACTTCGTTATATTTGACTGATGTTTGATAGTAGAGAGTATGACAAATTTTGACATTTAACTGTATAAATATTAAAATAGGTATAAGAGAAGATAAATACAACTACTGTTCATTAGATCAATTTTATACAAACTAACTGCATATTCCAAATTGTTTTTATTGCAACGAACAAGTTTGGACCCCTCAACTTGAAAAACCGTATTCAGCCACGTGGCAATGTTCGTTTCGTTATTCCGTCCAAATTAACTTGTTTACCTGGGCCATTATCTTAATATGACGTACCAACATAGCTTGGCCCGCTACGTAACGATTGCCGTGGTAAACAGCGGAAACGTACAAACCTAATACGCGCAGTGGTACGTGCGCCTTACGCTCGGTGCGTAATCGCTATCTATAATTACCGCCCTTAAAACGGCGAAACGACCAATTACGGAACGCAGCCCTCTACGTTCAATTATAAATTCGAATTGAAACCGCCGAATACAATTTCCCAGGTCCGAGAGGAGTTACACGCGCACAAAGGGATGGAAAATCGTCGGAGTCGTTATCACTGGGAATCCTCGATTTTCGCGGAAAAATCCGAAAGCGTTATCAATTACGGTCGACGTAACACGACGGGAGAATCTGAGGCCAATTTCAGGTTTTGGACGTCGCCCGTTACCGTGCAGAACTTTTTATAATTTTCACTATTTCCTTAATTGTTTTTCGGTTGTTGCAATATCAGAAGGGCATTGCACTCTTTCACAATAAAACGCAATTTATTATCACAAATTGGAGTATTGTGTTATACTCTAGAATCGGAATCATGTCTTGAAGCCATTAACTTATTGGATATATATAAATTTTGATAAATTCAATGAAAATTGGCGGTTCATAAAAAATTGAATATCCTGAACGGTAACATATTTGTTTTTATGTGACGTTGCCAAATTAACCTCTTTAACCTCGTTCTCTTTAATGGTATCAAACAACTTGGCAACATTCATTAGCTATATGCCATAAGTAGTGCCTGTGATTTAGAAAATATTGAGTTTTTAAATAGGCTAAGAAGAGTAAACGAAACAAGTACGCGGAGTTATCTTTTCAATTGGATGATTATGTAGAAACACGTTGTATTTTCAATGAAATTTAATTCAAGCTTTAGTAGTTTTTTGCTGTTACTATTAAAGTTAAACTTTCCAAACTGGTCATATATCCACATGAGTCAAATGATCAAGTTTCGGGTCGCTGAATCTTATTCAGATGCCAAAAATCGAAAAATCAATACTCACGAATCCAAAACGGCTGCTCTAAATTTCCAATTCTACTAAAAATACATTCAATCTGAATAGTAAAGCTTTATTGAATTTTCCTGTTTAGGCTTTAAACTCTGGTATTAACATAAGAATTTCTATTTCAATACGACCTACACTTTTTATTCTAAATTTACAACGAGAGCGTCAGTAACTCGAACATCCTTGATTATCTATTTACAATTTGCAACACCCTCCAGAATTTTTTATGAATTGGCGTGAAACTTACTACCTCAAGATTTTATGGAGCCCTGAATTGGACTCCGTTGGAAAAATCATAAAATTCATTATGGTGAGTTCACAATGGGTGCTGCAAATAAACTCATTCTTTTAAAATATCATTACAAGCCATCAAATATGCGAACGCTTGAAAGTATTCACATATTTTCGATTACTCATTATGAAATAAATGTAGAGATCACAAGATTTAAAACGGCGGATTTAAAATGAAATATTATTTTTAACAGTTTTCCCTTTGAACTCAATTGCTAGAACCTCATTACTTTTATAATTTATATAAATTTTGTAATAATAAACCGGAGTTTTCTGCGTAGCTGAATTTGACTCCGATGTCAGAATAGAAAAACTTATGGTAGCGATTAAATTATGGTTGCTGTAAATTTGCTAGATTGATTAACATGTAATTATTCAACGTTAAATACGTAAATAAATGGTTCCTTATACTGAATTGAATATAAAAATATTAAATTTCGAAATGGCGATTACGATATGGCTGCTGCAAATTTGCTATATTGATTAAAATATCGTTAAACAATATTCAATATGTATATACGATTACTATTATTAACATGTTTTCGGTTACTAAATGTAAATTTGGTGTAAAGATTTTAAATTTCAAAATGGTGATTCCAATATGATTGTTACAAATTTACTATATTTATTAAAATGGTAGTAAAAAACATTAAATACGTGCACGGTGAAGATTATTAACACGTTTTCAGCTGCTTATTCCAAATTCCTAGTTTTTTGGTCATTTCTTATGACTTTAATTTAGAAATTGGAAAATTGCAAATGGCGAATCGAAAATGGTACAATTGGATTTAATAAATTCATTAAACTGTTATTAAATACCATTAAATACGTGTATGTTTGTAGTTATTAGTAGCTGATGAAATTCGTGTAAAAATAGCGGACCAAGGCGACTAATTTAATTGTTGTTAAATAATTTAAATTATATACAATTAGTGGAGCTTGTTTGAACTTTTTATCAGAGTTAAATTTAAATTCTGAAAAGCAGAGCTTTCATACGATGAACTTCCCCCTTTTATTAGAATGTTACCAACAATTTTTAAATTTAAACGTAAACATTTAATCTCCCGAATATCCCACATTACTCTCGTACATTTTGCAATAATTTACACAATTTTGAAGGAATCTACATGCAAGTAGGTATACAAAGGTTTCTTGGGTAGTGGAATTTAACTGTAGTAATTTAATTGTGAAATTCAAAATGGAGAATCCAATGTGGCTGCTGTAAATTTCACAAATTTATTCAATTGTCACTAATGTTTTTAAATATATACATGATTATAATTCTTGCTGTTTTTTTCTAAATCGAATTGTAGATTTAGTACAAATAATCTTCAATTCAAAATGGCGTATCAAATTCAATATTACAATCTTGATACTTTATTCAGGTCTTATGAAATGCTGTAAAATATGTGAACGTTTCCGATTATTTCTGCTTTTTGAGTCGATGAAGTTAACACAAAAATAGTACAATTTAAAATAGTGGGTTGAGAGTTGAAATTAACCTCTAGAACTTACGTACTTCGGACACATTCGATTATTTACATACATTTTGCAATAACTTTCACAATTTTTAATGAATTGAGATGAAACTTGGGATACCCTATTTTTTTACGTTACTGAATTCGACGCAGATGTCAAAATAGTAAAATTCAAAATGGTGAATCCAATATGGCTGCTGCAAATTCATAAATGTATTCTGTTGCCACTCATACTCTTATGTATGCATATGATGCGGATTAGTAACGTTTTCTGCAATGTCGAGTTATAGATTGAATCTGAATATTCTAAAATGTAAAACGGTAGAACGATTTTAGTGCTTACAAATTTGATAAGTATATTTAAGTTTTATAAAATACCGTAAAACATGTGAACATTTCGGTTTGTTGCTACTCTTTGTATCAATCAAGTTCATATGAAAATTATACAATTTAAAATGGTGGATTGAGAATATAAATTACCCTAGAACTTACGTAACTCGGTCACCTTCGATTATTTACATACATTTTGCAATAACTTTCACTACTTTTAATGAATTGACATGAAACTTGGGATACCCTATTTTTTTACGTTACTGAATCCGACTCTGATGTCAAAATGGTAAAATTTAAAATGGAGAAGCCAATATAGCTGCTGTAAATTACATAAATTTATTCTATTGTTCGGAATACTCTTATACATGTACATGATGATGATTATTGACGTTTTCTGCGGCGTCGAGTTATAGATTGAATATGAATATTCTAAAACGTAAAACGGTAGAAAGAATTTAGTGCTTATAGATATGATAAGTGTTTTTTAAGTTTTATAAAATACCGTAAAACGTGTGAACATTTCTTTTTTTTCTACTTTTTGTATCAATGAAGTTCGTATGAAAATTATACAATTTAAAATGGTGGATTAAGAATTTAAATTAACCTCTAGAACTTACGTAACTCGGACACCTTCGATTATTTATGTATATTTTGCAATAACTTTCCCTATTTTTAATGAATTGACATGAAACTTGGGATACCCTATTTTTTTACGTTACTGAATCCGACTCTGATGTCAAAATGGTGAAATTCCAAATGGTGAATGCAATATGGCTGCTGTAAATTGCATAAATTTATTCTATTGTTATTAATACTCTTAAATACGTATACGATTACGATTAAAATATCATTAAATACTTTGTAATAATTTTGATTTCAAGCACCTCTCAAAAACAACATATTTTGTTTTCAAAATATCCGAAACGCTCTGGATTATCTCGAAAAATCCAAAAGTGTTATCAATTCCGTTCAACCCAAGGTTCCTGGATATTCCGAGGCCAATTTCGGGTTTTCAGCTTCGGCCGTTACGAACTGCTTTTACGTAACGTTTCTCTCTTCCGCGATGGAGATAGGAATTCCGCGCCAAAAAAAAAAGGCGCGCCTTTCCCATGGTAGTTTCCTCTCTCGCGGACACGACGGGTGAGATCGTGCGAGGCGAGGCGCGTCGGGCTTTATGCCGCGAAAAATATCGCGACGGCCTCGCACGCGCGCACGTCAGAGCAGTAAAGCGCGCCGCGCCGGAGCCCCGAGGCCCGGAGCGTATAATGGACGAAAATAAGGACAATGACGACGACGTGGCGCGCGCTACGTGCTCTCTTGCTTCCAAGAGCTATATATCCAAGCGCACCACTTACAGTTTACGGTCGCCCGCTTCTCGCGTGTCTACCGCACCGCGCGCTCCGCATCCCACATAAAGGAGCCGCCGCCTTCCCACACACAGACGCACACGAACGGTGACGACGGTATATAGAGGCGCGAACGGAATGACATTTTTTCGCTCCACCGCAGTGTCTGACCATTATTTTTAGCGACGGGAATACTATATTCCTCGAGACGACACGCCGATTTTCGCGGTCGTCAATTGCAACCGAGTTCGACGTGCCGTTAACTTGACGTGGTTCTATTCCTTAACGTTTTAAAACGAATCGTTGAAACTTCGGAAACAAAAGTCAGATGTCAATATGCTTCTTCTACCACAAATTTCAGAGAATTATTGGAAATCTCACTCCCAACCAGCAAAATAAAAATTAGTTCGGGGTGATCTGCAATTGTGCTTAAAAGCAAAGCAAATCTACCAATTTATCAGATTTTTCTAGGGTTCAATTTAGAAAGAAATTATACTTATATCAAGTTCCGAATAACCTCATAATGTATCATATCTCTCCTATACTAGTTACAGCGCTATATTTTATATTTATTATTTATACTAGTACTCAAAGATAAAAAAAGACAGCTATAAGAGCTCTTTAAGGTATATACAGTGTTACTATATTTCATGCGCTCAATTTTCAAACCATACATCACATCATACTGAGTATCTTTAAGATTTCATTAAAATATTGTGCTTATATAATATAATAAAATGTCTTATAAATTATGTCTTAACCCCTTCACTGAAAACTGGCATTTTCAAATAAAAAGTGCCAAAATTGATACAAGACAGTTTTCGTCCAATTTCGATGAGGGTTTTGAGGGTTGCTGATTATGAATCTGATCTCAGAATTTCAAAATTCAAAATGGCGAATCCAAGATGGCGGACCAAAATGCAAAAAGTTACTTGATGTAACAGAAATTTGTTACTCGGGAGTTTTTGGGGTCCAAAATACTCTCCGTCCTCTTCTTTTCGTTGAGCGGAAGAAAGAGGGAATGGCATAGCTGCGCAAAAATATGCGCACTTGCCCGCTCCTCGCGTAAAAAAAAACTACTAGTGCGCACAAATGATCAGCACTAGTAGTGTTCACTAATAGTAATTTCGTGCACTATTAGATCACTAGCGCAATTCTGCAGTCTAGCAAAACTATAGCAAAAGTATTTTATGATATACCTACATGAAATTAAGGTCGCTAATATAAGGTCAAAATTCATTTTCCACATTCGGTCCGCCATCTTGGAACTACCATATTGAATTTAGCAAATTTGACGTCAGATTGGGCAATATACAGTATTTTAGATTATTTACATTTTTTCAACTCTATGTTAGGTCAGCCATTTTGAATTTTGTGCAACCGATGGCAGATTCATAACAAATTTTAGCAGAATCAAGTAATATTTTGCATTTCGGTTCACCATTTTGGATCCGCCATTTAGAACTTTGAAATTCTGACATCAGATTCGTCAAAAACCTAAGATTAGTAAACATTGCGGAAAATGCAAAACTTTTATTATTTTTCGATCGCCATATTGGATCGGCCATTTTGATTTTTGAAATTTTGACTTCAAATTTGAATTCAGCGACACCAAAAACCCTTCAGTTATAAATTTTGAAGACGATTGGTTGAGTCGTTTCAAAGATATCGATATGACGTCTGTGGACGTCATCACCAGTTATGTCACGATTTCTTTTTTCGTCTATAGATGTCACCACCAGTTAAGGGGTTAAATACTATTCCGAAAGAACTCTTAAAATAATATTTAAGTAAATATCATTAAAATGTCTGTAAGAAATCAAAAAATATTGCGGAGTCTCCTTTGAAGCATACATTTTTCTTTTAAATGTTTGTAAACAAATGTTTATATAAATCTCAGAATGTGGCGCTTCTAATTTATTTTAGAGTTCATTTTTAGTTCACCCTGAATTTATTTTTATTTTGTAGCTGAAAGTAAGATTCCGGCTCCCAAAACATAATCCAAAAAAATTATAGACAGTTTTGTAATTTCTTAATTTTTTTATTGCCATATTGGATCCACCATTTTGAATCTACAAAAAATAATCCCGAATTCGAAAATTTTAAAAAATTACTCGAAAAAAAATATGCTCTTATATCGCACTTTTACTATCCTTCGGTCATTCTCAGGACGTATGACGAATGGAAGAAAGTACCTAACAAGCACAATAAAAATTAGTTCAGAATTAGCTCAAAATGTGTTCAAAAATAAATCAGATGCATTATTGTCTGAGACTTTAAAGTCTTAGTTCATAAAGATCTCACTATGAGATCAATTTCAGAAAGACATCATAATATGTCGCCTCTAACCTCTGGAGCCAGGAAAGTGTCCTATATAAGCTCTAAACGTGCTCTAAAACAAACCAGTTACGACTTTCTGAGATTTATTCAAGCTTCAGTTTCGGAGGATTTAAAAGAAAAATGTTTGCTTCAATAGGCTGCATCGTCGAACATTTTTACAATAAAAATAACATTCTTAAAGAGATCTTAAAATTGTTTACTTATAGATCACTTTCGGAGCTCTTTCTGCGTAGTACTTATCACAGAATTACCTATTTTATTCGTTTTAAAGATGTTCAGCAGTAGGTGGTTACGTCTACTTAAAGAATATTTAAGAGCTTTTTCTGAGCACTACTTAATAGACCTTGCAGAGCTCCTGAAGACGTATATTCTACTCTGAGCGTACTATCCATACAAACAGACATAAAAACAGTTTATTATGAACTTCCAATGTGCTTAGAAACGGTCAAGAGTTGTTTCTCTGAACTCTATTTTATGAGATCTTTGGACGTCTTAAGGAGCATCTGAATATATCTCTGGTGAAGTTGAATGGGAAATATAACTTCTTAGAAAAGAACCCTCCGTCCCACTAGAAAATTAATTATTTAAATTAATATTGAGTCTTTCTTTGTCTACCTCATTGCATATAAACATCGATACATATTTCGAGTTTGTATTCCCATTCGATGTACACTGGTTTTTTCAGTTTTTACACCATAAAAACTGAATTTTTGGAGGGTCGCAGACTACGAATTTAACCTCAAATTTGCAAAACTCAAAATGGCGAGTACAATATGCCTGTCAAAAATTTTAAAAATCTTTTGAAATGCCTTCAAGCTTGGTATATTGTTGTTTAGCGTTGCGTTTTTCAGAATATTTCAGAAAACTAAAAAAATTGATTGGTTATTTTTTCAAGATGGCGTCTTCAATTTGCTCAACAGACAATTGTGCTTATTATGATCGTATTCATGGAATAAAAATATATAAGACACCATATATTTGTTTCATTTCGGGGGGTCTTTAATTCCAAGTCTTTCCAAAGAATTACCCCGAGATGTTCCATAAAGTCACCTCCAAATTATAGCCCCATTTCGTTTGTTTAACCGGCAGAACCACGCAGAACAACCAGGCTACTGGGGTAGACACATTACCAACCTACCAACATTACCTTCCTGGAGTATATTTTGAAGAATACTTCAATAAATATTTACATACAGATCCTTGCCAAGCCCTAGTACAAGCTCCTTCAAACCATGTACAAGATAGTATAGTTAAAATAATAATTATTTCTATCAACATTGTCAGCATCACCAACCTAACAACGCTATGTTCCTAGATTCGAAAGTATATACGTAACAGAATCTTCCGGCGCTTTTCGCTTTTTACCTCGTCGGAGTTCAGGTTGAATTTTACTGGAGGTGATTTAGCGGATTCTCGCTAACGAGGGCTGTCCTTTCTTGCGTTCTAGAAAAGGATAATCTGTGGCTGGCGGGCATAGACGGACGCCGTTGAACTCTAGTTTCAAATTACTCCGCACTTCGATTCCGTTGGCTACCTGTCGATACTGCACACCGGACGACGTGAAACGCGAAACGACCAGAAAATAGTATCGGAATACGGCAAAGCTTTAAGGTGTTTCTGGAATATTCTTAAGTTTCAAGCAAATATTCCGCGAGGCCTCATCACTTCCCATAGGGAAAATATTAAGTTGTGAGATGGAATTATTATACTGATATTGCACCATCTATTGGTGACCTCATTGCACTAGCATGATACCGATTCATTTTTTTAAAAACAGAATTGAAGGTCAACACCACTTTTCCTGTCTTCCAAATAGTGAATTTATGAGTTTCTGGATTGGATCTTGCATGAATTACATGTTATTAAATGAGATCATCCAAAGGACTCAGTCCCAAAAATATCACAAGACTGAATTAATTCAAATAATGAATTTTCACTACTCCTTAGTTCACTGAGAATCACTAAATTTTCACGGCGTCAAATTTAGAGTATGCAATAAAAAACTCGGAAAAGCAAAAAATTTGTCAAAGGTCAAACGCAGCAGTATTATAAAATATTTCGTGCCCGAAAGTTTCCGAATAAATCTCGGAGGGATGAATACTCCGGGAATATTTCCGAAAAAAGAAAAAACAAAAATCCTGCACGTTCATCAGCATCCGGTTTTCACGGAGGCTCAGTCTTTTTCCGGCTTTTAGCGACGTACGCATCGCCGCGGGATTTTCCACGTTCGGGTGCTGAATACGCTTTGAAGGAAAATACCATGAAGCTGGACTAGCTTTCGTACGTGAAAGAATTTTCTGCGCGAAGCGAGCACTCGGACAAGTTTCAAAGAAGTTTCTCGCGCTCTATCCATCTGCAGTTTTAAGAGCGAATGGAAGAGAGGCTTCTTTATTTCTGCGTTAAACAAACGATTGAAAGAGACTCATCCGACTTTTTCCAAGTTCCTCGTGTCAAAATAGGCTTTAACAAAAGGACATCATTAGCTGCATTGAGTCTCGATACTTCCGAAGATAATTGAAAGTGTTAGGAAATACAAGTTGGCTTGGATTTATTACTAACGTTTAGATATTGGTGGAAAATAAGTGGTACATATAGAAAACTCTTAAATCTTAGCTGACACCAGCAACCCTCCAGTAGTTCCCCAGACCTCCTACTGTCCACTATGTCCTTTCCATTCATTTTAATTATTTAGCTAGTTACGTGTATCGCAAACATTATTGAAATTTCTATACATTTAATTAATTTAAATAATAAATTATCTACTTTGAATTCCTGTTTCGCAATGTTTTCAGCGCCCTCGGTGATATTTTTTATAGACAACCCAATTTAAATAAGGTTTGGGATTTGTAAAATCCATTTAGAAAAGTAGTAGAAGCGCAGTGAAGGTAACTTAATTTCCACACATTACCTCGTATTGTTTCATATGGATTTAAAAATATCTATTTTATCTAAGCGGCCAATACAATTTTCTCTGCATAACAGGTACAGAGTCAGGAGGATGCGGAAACTCATCATAAAACTTTGAACATTGCCTTGATATAAGGTACTTAAGTCAGTTAATGTTGAGAAAACTTCCTGCTCGGTACCAAAAAATCAGGTAGGTAAAAACGATAATTTACCAATTAAATACAATATTGGTCGACCAACAATACGCTCAGATTCCATCGATTATTAATGAGAGTTGCTCTATGTAGGTTTTTTTGGTAGCTGAATTGGAATCACGGAGCTGGCACTGATGATTTCGGAGTGTCCCGTTTAATCAGACCATTTAATTCCCCCACCGTCTCACCGAAATTAATCCGGCAGAGGGTGATATGAGTCTGTCGGTGCAGACCAAATACACTCGAAAAGGTCCGAGTTTAAAAATATATTTATAAGATTATATAATTACGTGCACTTCAATTTAAAATTTAAATTATTTATTTTAAAAATTTTATTAATTATTTTGTTAAAAAAAAAACGATCTTGCGTCGAACTCCGACGCCAACTTTTTGTGCGCAACCCCTGTCGTGTCATTTAACCACGTGGGCTACTACCACCGTTTTTAGAACCTGTAATGGGTGGCTTATGTCGTGTCTGAAGCGGATAATTAAAAGCTTCGGGGAGAGGACGGCTTTGGGAAGTAGTGGGAGGCCCTCAGAGACACCAACACCTCTGTGCGGATTAGTTCACTTTCCTTAATAAGGCGGATAGCTTTGATGGAACAGTGGCAGCCCCGTAGTTATTGCTATGGCTGTTATGTGGATCTAGAAAACTTTATACTGTACCCTAGTCAGCATTGGACGTCCAGTGGACGTACATATTTCGTCCAGGTTGCGTCCATACGTCCAGGACAAAAAAAGGACGTAAATGGACGTCCAATGTAGGTACATATCCGGACGTTATATGTATGTCCATCTCTGAACACCCAACGGACGTCCATATTACGTCCAAATTAGGTCCATAAATGTATGGACGTATATCGTATGTCCTATGTACGTACATACTTGGACGTCCAGTATATATACTTATGTGGACGTCCACGGTACATCCATTTTTCGACCATTCGGGCTTGCATTTTTATGGACGAATAATGGACGTCCAATGTACATACATACGTGGAAGTCCAGTGTAGTAGAAGATGCGGCGCTGCGCGCACAAGATGGCCGCCACGACGACGCGACGCGCTGGTGTTAGTAACTCCTTTGTCTTTTAGGGCTCCTTTACACGCGGTACTCCTTACGTTTTTGCGTAAATTAATGAAATTCGATAATTTCGGTCGCATTTGTTGGCGTGTATTGTTGGAGGCCCTTAGCGCAGAAGTGGACATCCATTGGATATATTATATTACGTATATTTTGTTCGCTTAAAATCCATTTTCGGACCACTGAACGGCCATATTTCGTGCGGAATGTTACAATATTGAACGTAAAATAATTTGGACGTTATTAGTCCATAGAATACTGATGTACGTACATTTTGGACTTTCCGTATTCCGTGGAATAATAATGGACGTTCAGTGGACCTCATATGGACGTCCACTGGACCATATTTTATCCACGGTACGTCCATGATTAGTCCACATTCCGTACACAGCCGTAGGTCTTTTGGACGTCCATATACCACTTATTTCGTCCATTTAATGGCCACACTTCGTCCATAGTACGTCCAAATTCCACCCAGAGTACGTTAACGCCTGGACGTCCATTGGATGTACACCTTTCTCTCCTCTGGACGTACCATGGACGTACAATGGACGTCCCAAATGTGCAATACGGACGTCCAGTGGAAGTTCGTTCTGGACATAGCGTACGTACATTGGACGTCCAATGGACGTACATTTGCTGATTGGGACCCTGCTAGCCATCTTAAGGGACACATTATATTTTCATATTTAATTAAGAATCTTAATTCTATAAAATTAAACATTAAATTTAAAATATTGAAAAAACATCGCTAAAAGTTGTAAATCTTCAATGATTCATAGCGGTGCCATCCATGTATTCATTCTATTTTAGGAATCTTTCCATCGATCCTGACTAACCGAAGTAACTAGCAAAGTCGCATCCTTTCAAGGCGTTATCTCGAACCATGTTGTGTGGTATACGATACACCTACGCAGTCTACCTGACTAGCATGTATCTCTGCCGACCTCTATACTTTTTCTCACGGTGAAGGTCAAAGGAAAACATCGGTTATTGACATTTTTTTCCGCCTATTGGTTTCAGTAAATTTACATACATCCAGACTAAACGACAAAAGCCCTAAAGATAAGATGTGTTTACGAAATGCCTTGTGAAATATATTTATTAGAGAGCCGAAACATAATTTATACTAATACGTCTAAATTCGACGTTCTATTGCGACTTGAACAAAATGCCAGTATTAAATAACGGGGAGATATGCATCTAGATAGGAGCGACTAGAAATAAATTATCTTTGTCAATTTTTTCAAGAAAAACAAAGAGATTCCATGTAGAAGTATAAATATTCAGAAATTTTTTACATATACTTTAAACCGCAACTAATTGTATTGTTTTTAATATTTTGTTTACTTTTTATGGAAAGAGGTATAAACATCCTAAACCTAAACATAAACTAATAACTAAATCGTCGGATAATATCAGTCCTTATCCCAGTAATGAAATTGCAGTATAGAGTCAAACTTGAAAAAAGCCTAAAAAATAAGAACAATGTTATTTTCTAGAATATTTTTTTAAACTATTGATAAAGCTGCGTAAAATACTTGAATTTTAAGAAAAAATTTTGTTTTTTACGTCATTTCACTGCAATGTCCCGGAAATAGCATCGTTAATGAAAATTTATTAGAAAAAATTCCGGACGGTGTAACTCAAAAACTATGAACTTTTTTCAGGATTATGGAATTTTGTCAGATTTTCTCGATGTTATTTTTAATATTTGTTTTTTTTTTTTAATTAATAATTTATGAAAAGTGCTGAAAAGGTACTAATATAAAATCTAAAATGTTATAGTTTACGATTTTTTTTCGAAATGTAAACTTTGGGGAAAAAATTGGGTATGAGTCCACAAAAACCGACAGGTAAAAAACAACAATCGAAAAGCCGGCAGTCACAAAAAATCGACACAAAAAAATAGACAGATAGTCAAGCGGATATTCATTTTTTCTTAAAATTCAATTATTTCATCCATCTTTGTCAATAAAATGGTTTCAACAATTTCCAATTTTGTTGCCATTTTCCTTCACATTTGAGACCATATTAGAATTCCTGTTGTCTGAAACTAAAATTTGTCCTCGATATATTAAAAATCGACTTCAAAATCATTAGAATATAGAGTTATATCGAAATTGTAAGATGCTTTCGATTTTACAGTAATCATTTAAATAAAAATAAAACTTATGGACTCTTGAGCGGTAATGTTAAATTTGTTTTTAATTTTAAAATTGTACGTAGTAGCTCCCTCCATTTTTTAATGTTTATTATTTACCGAACTTCTTGACTTTTTTTACTTCTTCTATTTAAACACGTTTTCCTCATTCGTCCCCCCATGACTCGATTGAGCATGCCCATTATCATATGTTGTCTTTAAAGGTTTATATTAAATCAATATTATCTTAATTGAATGTTTACATATAACTTATCACGAAGAAATAATGGAGAGAATGAATGTACGCAAGTATCAGTAAATCAGGATTTTTTTGCTTGTATCGTACAGGAATCATCAGGATGCGGGTCTCCATCATGTACAAAAAACAACCATTAACAATATCAATAATACCGCTGTAAATAATTTCTTGTTACAGAGTAAAAGGATGAAATTAATGTCAGATTTATAGTTAACGAAAACATGGGAAATATACTAAAATATTTAAAAGCCATTTAAAATTAAAATATTAAATTCAATTCAGAATAATACATGGAAGTTATTTAATAAGTTATAACTTAATTTCTTGGTTATATCGATCATCTGGATTAGAAGCCGAAATAAAATGAAGTAATCAAAGTATCTTTGGAACGAATCGTTACATTTTCTACAATAGAGATGTGTTTCAATGTTATCGTCAGAGGGATCTATTATTAAAGTAAACTATTATTTCATATATATATTCCGTTTGTTAAAAAGTAATTCATTCTCGAATATTGTATAAAAATTATTATTTATTACATTCTTACTCTTTTTACACATTTTTAGTATCGGTATATCAACATACAATTTTTGGGTAAGATACAGCTAAAATGAACAATTTTTTTAATATTACATTGATGAGATCAAAACCGATTTCTTTTTATTGTTCATTTTTGGGGGCTGTTTACTCCCAAATTCCCCTTTCTTTGAATATACCTTTTTAAAATCATGTGCGCACACGAATAGAGGGACTTCTAAAAATGAGGTGTCTTCTTAGGTAATTAATGGCCCTTCAAAATGGTGACGATCTCGATTGATAATTTATCATTCGAATATTTTGAAAGTTGAAAAGTCGAACGGTGAAAATGTGAAAAAGTTATATTGTTTTTTGAGTATGTTTCGGAACGTCGTCGAGTTAGGTTGTACGCGTCGCGATCGGTTCGGCACCTTAGGATAGGTATAAATTTAAAGTATTAATTGTCAATCGATGAAATTGCGTGTTTCATTTTCAATCTTCCACGAGTCGTTAACATTTTTGGTGCCGAAGCCCGGGAACAATTCCCGGGAATGATGGAATGGGCTTGCACCTAACGTCTATCATGGAATCGGAGCTGGTATTGCCGGTTGTACTTCGTAGATTTTTTTTATGATTAAATCTCTCTTATATGGGGATTCGAAAGACGAATAGCGATACTTTTTTTATTAGTAATCCAGAAACTTTGCAGAAATAAGTGTGTACTTGGTTTATCAACATTCTAAGCAAATTTTGGAAGAGGTCTCAAACTGCAAGCCGACATTTTATAAAGTTATGCAACATTTTTGAGAAATCTAATATTGCTGTTGTATAGTTGCATCTTTCTAGATCCTCTATTCGGAAGTCTGTGGTTAAAATGGATGATGACTCCCATAAAGTTTATCACTCTGATCGGACAGATTGAAAATATATTCAGATAAGTAAATTTATGTAGTAGGAATCAGCAAGCCTCTTTCCAATTGTGTATATTTAGAAGATTACTACTGATCTTTAGGAAAATATGAACCACTGCGGGGCTATTCCCTGAATTTTAGTGAGTCTTACTACTTCAAATTGAAAGAGTATTAAGGAAATGTTTGAATATTTTAACAAAGGTTTTCAATAAGGAATAGGCTTGTTGGTTGTAAACATTTTTGCTCATAACTCCGCATAATAAAAGCAATTACTTGAATTCTCAAAAACGTTACGTACAACATTCAACCATAAGTAAAATCAAGTTTTCAAACGATGGGTTGCATGCTGCGATCTCTTTCAGAGAACTATAGCTATTGATAAAAGCTGTGAAGCGCTACTAGTTAACAGATTTGTGATCACTAAACGGATAATAAAACTGTACATTCATTCCCCACGATGGATGCACGAATGATGCCAAATGGTGTTAACCACCCGGCATCATTATCACCATCATCCAACATATTCTACATAATAATTTAAGGAGTTATCACAGAAAACCTATAGAGTGACAACCATCAAGACTCTGTTCTATTTCAATTCTCTGAAATATTGTGAAAACATTTAATTTATAATTAAGAAGTTTAAGGTATTCAGTACTACATTTGATGTACTGAAACTTGCTTCGATTCAATACATACTGATAAATTAAAGTGAAATAGACGGCCCTAATTGGATATAAATGCACCGTTACATTATAATTATTGATGACCAACACCCAACTGCAGAGGAGTCAATATCAGATTACGATTCCATCATAAACCACTTCACGATTCTTCATTTTTTCAAACTGACATCAGGATTGTTATTGTTCCCATCAAATATCCAGCGCTATTCTCTGGACTCATCAAAATTAAATAAAAAGTTTAATGTTGGAAGTTGAAATTAAACGGTTGGAAACATCAACTTAAAAGTCAATTTTACATTCCTTCAATAAAGGCACTGGAGTAGTTTCATTCAGAAGAAGCTTCGACAATTTAAAGTTATTTAAGAGATAATCTATGAGTTGACTCAAGTTTGCTGCGTAAAACAATCAAGATATTGGGATTAGATGTCAAAATTTTAAACCAGCCACTTTGGATCTCAGGAATTCTTGTGGCCAAATAAAAGAATACTTATAGGAGGAATTACCACTTCATCACAAAAGACTATTTTCTTAATAATATAGAAATTCATTAGTAATAGATCCAAACAATTTAATTAATTCAGTACTGGGTTAAGGTTCACTTAAGGCGTTGCTGTATGTGCTACAGATGTATCAAGATACCAGTACGACCTTCCACGCTGACAAATCAAGTTTAAAGCGTCTGCCATTCAAATTGACTAGATGAGATAATCAATGGAATACAGAGCTAACAAACTGAATCCATATGCAGTAACTGTCAAAGCAAATTTTGAAATCATTTTTGGATAAACAAAATCATGAGAAATCGTTTTAACAAACAAAAGAATATGAAATATTTATAGTGAAGCTATCTAATTTATGTCACCTATCACCTGACACTTGGTGTCTAAGGTTCACAAAAAGGTCGCAAAAATCAACCAATTAATTAAACTAAACAATTTTGCTCGGTTTGGACCTGCATGAGGCGTTGCAGGAAGACTGTGTTGAACACCCATCAAGACAGCAATAAGTCCTTCTGGACAAATCTAAGTATGAGCAACTGAAATTTACGAGTTGATGCAATCGACAGGATCTAGGGCTAAGAATCTAAACAATTTTCGATTAGCAAACAAATATTACTCTAGCTTTCTTTTTTCTAATAAAAGAAGTCTTTTGGAAAAATAAAAGAATAAAAAATTACTTGCAGAAAACACAACCAGTTCATGTCAGCAATCAGCAGATTCGTGACATCTCAATTTCAGAAGAAGGGTTGCTCCGTTACATACAAAAATCAACTAAGAAATCGATCCAAACAATTTGACTCGGTTAGGGCTCACTTGAGGCGTTGTATGAAGAATGTGTTGCACATCCATCAAGACAACAATACGTCCTTCCACATGGACAAATCGCGTTTAAGGGATGAGCCGTTGAAATCCCGTGAACCATATTTCGAAACGATCCGGAGGGAAACTCTCCGCGCGAAACAAAGGATCGTGGAAAATTAATGCCAAGTCTGCAAATGAGAAGACGGGTCGAAAATGAGAAAGAGGAACGGGTGGACGGAAGGAGCGGAACAGAAGGGGAACGATAAAGACCGAGGAACGGTGTGGGAGGGATCGGCGTTAATGAGCGCCGTCGTTTCTTGCAGCGCGGGTAATTAAATGTCTCGGGCTGTTGCCGGCGTCGTTATCGACACGACTACTGCGGCGACGCTCCCTCGGACCGCTCTCGGGGTGCCAGCTCCAGATACGTCTGCCACTATCGATCTACACACACATCGCATGCTGCGGAAAAATTCGATTAATTGTTACCCGTATCACAGAAGATTGCAACGATAAAACAATTCCAAAAATTATGCCAGCTGGAAAACAAATAATAGATCTTTTGAGACGCCGAATATGAATTTAAAGACAAAAATTTGTCACTAGGACATGTCATGGAAACAAAGATGTTTACATTTTTTTGGGTAAACCTTCGGATGATGCACCTGTTCGAAATCCAAGAATCGACAACGTGCATTTGATGTATTTTGGCCTCCTGAAAACGAATATCATATAAAAATTTGGCGCTCGGTCGTATCTTGGCCGCTGTGTCGAAAAAACAGCCAAAAAACACGTTTTTTTAAGTTTTTTGTATATATCATAAAAAGTACGAACCTTGCGAAAAAATGTTTCAAACAAAAAATGTAGAGCATGAAATTCTGTACAAAAAAGGTTTGATACATTTGTGTCTTAATCGCAACAGGAAGCCCGAAAAATAGTGATGAAAGGGAATAATTATTCGTCTGGGTGTCTTATGTTTGTAGTAAAGAGGGGGTCTGGGAGGCGGAGTCTAGTCTAACCTCCAACCATTCGGATAGCACATGGATTTAATTATCATCCAGACCTCTGTGGAGATATTGTTGGAGGTTAGGTTAGTATAAAAATGGGGGTCTGGGGAGCCCCCCAGCACGAAGGCATCCCTAAGTCTACGTTTTGTTTGAGGCGAAGGTCATTTGACTAAAGGAAAGAATCAACTGCAAATGGCAATGATAATGCGTGGACCTAGGGATGCTTGCGTGCTTGGGGGCTCCGCCCTCCAGACCCCCCTTTTTATACTAGCCTAACCTCCAACCACATAGGTATGACTGATAATTAAACCCATGTCTGTAATATCAAACCCATCTATCTGAATGGTTGGAGGTTAGTTTTAATCGATTAGGAAATTATTTCTACCTAGTACCAGGTAGAAACCCATCATGTCAATGTTCATCCCTCATTTACGGGCTTGCTGTCGCAATTACAAACAAAATGCATATAACCTTTTTTATCGACAATTTTGTGCACTACAACTTTTGTTGAAAACATTTTTTGGTCCGATGCGTATTTTTTGACATAAATGCAAAAAAATTAGAAAAAAAACGTTTTTTGCTATTTCTTCAAGATAGCGGCTTTAATAAATCCGATCGCCAATTTTTATTGCGATATTCGTTATCAGGAGGCCAAAATACATCGAAAACATGTGGCCGGTTTTTTTTTCAAACAGGTGCGTCATCCGAAGGTTTACATTTTTTCGTTAAAATATGTAATAACCGATAACACATCATTGCTAACGGCCTAAATGAAGGATGACAACAATTCGCGTTACATGCCTCGTTCCAACGATATCTTATGGAAGAACAATATGTGAGAGATTGATTTAATTATCCATACCTGCAAGGTTAGAGGTTAGAGTAGTCTTAAAAAGGTGGTCCAGGGGGCGGAGCTGTCTGCTCATGTGGAGGGGCGTTATAATGCAGATACCGAGGTCCTGCCCCTAGGACCTCCCCCCTTCTTTTGATGCTACGATAACTTCCACCAATGGAGGCCCCATCAATAAATGCAATGTTAAATTCGCGGTAACTACCTAAATTAAGATAAGCTACGTTTTTAACGGGTTTTTAAAGATAGCGGTCAAGATATATCTGGGCGACAAATTCGCATTAAACTGTACCTAAAATAGGGTACCATATCAATTATTATGTGTTTAGCAGAAATAGTCTTTTCGTATATTTATTCCAAAATATTTCTAGGGGAAGTAGGGGCAAAGTGGGATCTTGGCATTTCGCCGTATTAGACCATTTCAACAAGTAGAGTTATTGTAATACAAATCTCGAAGAACTCTCTCTCTCCCTCTCTCTCTCTCTCTCTATCTATCTATCTATCTCTCTCTGTCAAATCTTTCAAGAAGTAATTTTATCAACTCCTCCACTTTACCCCTGGATTTTCAGATTACTAAAAAAAAAGTTTTTTCGTAAAATTGAAATTTGAAGTATTAATCAGATACTTTTTTAATGCGTTTCATAATAGGTTAGTTGAGGACTTAAATAAGGGTTTCTAAACTACATCTAACCATTCTTAGGCCCCATATTTTTTGTATACGTGTTTTCTCAAAACCATCCCATTTTGCCCCTACTTTCCCTACTATTTTTTTGTAGTAGAATGCATAAACTTCGATTTTACGCGCAGGTAAAAAAGCTTAAATACATTCGATCTCCCGTTAACGAATGCCGTCGGGACAATACGTGGCATTTAAATTTACGATAACGAATATTGTATGCGGAAATTCGACTCTCTACCCACTTTTTCTCCTTCGTAGGAACCTGTATTTAACAAACGCGCACGAAGGGCCGGATTAAGCCTTGACTGGCCCCTTAGGCCATGCAAATTCGTGGGCCGCTTTTCCCTTTAACGACTTTTGATTAAATTTCTCTAGTTTTTTTTTCAACAAATCAAATTTTGCGCACACTAAATGGAATAAATAATTAAGTGTAGATCAATAAACAGATCAAGATAACAACTTAAAAATACCTGACCTATTCTTGAAAAATGGCAGCACTAATTTATATAATTATTAATTAATGAAATATACAAATATAATATAAACATACTAAAATAAACTACTACTACTTCTACTACTACTACTACATATTCTAATGCCATACTAGCTAGTGAGTTTAATCGATTTTGAATCATTGAAGAACGAAGACAATTTTTCAATAATTTTAACTTCGAAAAGCTTCTTTCTCCAGTTGCATTGGTGATCATTAGACACAGATACATTTTTAACGCCGTCATAATATTTGGAAACGTTGATTGTACCATATTTTTTAAAATTAATTTGTAAGATCGCGATGCTGGTACTGTTTTATTATTTTCAAAATCTTCTAACTCTGGCATAAAATACTTGCACTGAATCATTTCGTCTCCAAATTCCAGCTCCACATCTCCGAGATAATTATCTATAAATCTCTTAGCAGCTGCTCTTATTTCAATATCTGTGATCGAAGGAAATTCAAGGATAAATCCAAATAATATTATTACTCTAGTATTTTTACTGTTTATTATTTTACAATGACTAATCACATTTTGTTATTAGTAATTTTTGCAAAAATGTCTTCTGTACAAAATTATTTGAAAAATATGCTTCAGTCCCATACAAATGTATAACAACTGTCTCTCCAGTTTTCGGCCATATGCCATATTGTTAAATTACATCACAATGAAAATACCTAATACATTAACGACCAGTTGCCGTGTTGCCAAAATGAACACAGCATTCAGACAATAATTATGGAATTTTTGTCCTTTTTAGGAATTAGGCATTTTATTCCTTTACATCAGAACCTCTCCTATATTCGTCATACAAATGGCTAACAAATAATACTTTTATTTAATATATAAAATATACCTACTATCGGAAGAAGAATAATTTGGATACCAATATGAAAAAAATTATTGGTTATGTCACAAATTACAGAAGACTTACCTGCTATAGTTTTCTGAAGTTTCTTGTATCAATAAAACTCATTTGTTTGTTCACAAATACTATCGATAATACAATTATATCGATCAATAGATTGACCATGTAAAAATCTCCGCGAAATCAACAGGTCATTAACGGCAAATGTTTTGTCAGTAAATAAATAGAACAACAAAACATTGCCGGTACATCGTATATATAAACAAACCATCCACTAATACTTTTAGACTTACTTATAGATACTTACATCCATTAATACTAATGAACTTTTTATTTTGCAAAGTCGGTAAGGCAGATTTTTTCTTCTTCTTTAGTGGCCTTTGATAGTTCATATTATCACCATAAAATATATGCAATTTTGAAACCTATTAATCTAATAATAATTATAGAATTCAGTATAATAAAATCTTAAAAAATAATTCTTGTTTAGCAGTTATTACGATTCTTATGAAGAGATGAAATAATAGCAGAATTTTACGCTTATAATGTAATTGCTTAGGTAGAAATATACTTCTTAATGTGATATAATGTTTCTTAATTAACGACACATTCTTAATTAATAACACATGTTTCCTCTGAAATTAATAACTTTTTGCGACTTCAGTTTCAATTAATTAATTAGTTTACCATGTTAAAACTAATTTATTTATGTAATCTTGATTCTGTCTGTTTAAACTTTCTTGTCGATTCAATATACTTTTGATTAAATATAAACTTTTTATATCGGTGTTTGATTATGGCTCATAAAATTAAACACAAAATTCCGAAAGTAAATAAATAAATTGGAAGGAAAATAGGATTGAAATTTATAGAAATTTTACTTTTGCAATTTTTTAGACTTTATTAGAAGTTTTCATGGTAACTTTCCATTTTTTTTAAATCCCATCCTCCACTGTCCAGTGGGCCCCTAGGCCATGATCTACTCGGCCTATTTGTTAATTCGTCCCTGCGCGCATGCCTAATATCCTTAAAACGTTAAAATGGGTTTGAAGTGGGGATACCGACATCAGGGTAATTATATTCCAAATCGGAGATATCCGAAAACGGAGTATTCTTTAAGGGTGTTCAACCGTATAATCAAAAAGAACAATTCTTATCAAATATTCCAAACAGATCTTGTCAAAATGGTGCATTATGTTACTAGTGCGTAAAGTGCTACTTTTCTGCATTGTTTTTACGCAGTCTAGCTGATTTTTATGTAATATTTTCGTTTTTCGTTCGAATTAATTCTTCTGAATCAAAATAAATTGTATTTTTTTTTAAAAGATGGAAGATTTGTAATAAAATATTTTTGAATCCATTCGAAGCCGTTTATATGCACTTGCAATAATTTTTGGATTGTTGATGATCGTCTTCTTGTATTCGTAGTCTTTCTTCTTCTGCGACATCTATAAAACATAGTATCGCCTCCCCCTTCTTAGGATGCCTTCGGATTCTTCGCTTCTGATACCCCGTCACGTCGGGTCTCAGGTTCACGATTTATGAGAGACGAGCGATGAATACAAGTATTTTTCACGCTTCCACACAAACGCACATCTTTTTTTTCCACGAGACACGCGCAAATTACACTCGAATTGCGTTTCAGCTGCAGTTTATTTTTACCTCCAATAAATTTGTTCTATTGTTTTTGGATTTTGGAAATCCTGGAAAAGGAGCGTTGGAAATCAAAGTCAGATTTTTTCTGGGTAGGATGGAATCTTTATTCTAATTTTTGCGCTCGTTTTCTCGTCTTTTTTCCGCCTTACTCGATCCGTCAGCTCGTTTGCTTTTCCCTTGGCATTCCCGGTTCTCTTTTTATTCCCCCGTGGCCATTCCTGCAGCTCGGCGCTTCGCTCCCCAAGCCACGAGACAAAATAGCCTCGCGCCTCGCTCTTCTCGCTTTCCTTTTCCACTTCTCGTTTCGTCCTCTTCCTATACAAGCATCTCGTTTCTTTAGCCTTCTATACCCGACTATATACCCGAGACCACGAACCCGCTGACGTGTTCTCCATTCTCCCAACCCTGCCTCTTTACACGTCACTGTCGAGTATACTTACAAAACGCGAGCTGAAAATTGCATCCTCTGTCGAATTAAACTTCGAACATCGCCTGTGAGAAACTGTCAACCGCAATTTTTGCACGATTTTTTTTCTAGCGGGCGAGTTACACTTTAGCTTTACCAAAATCATGCATTTTTTAGTAAATGGTAATTCTAATCATATGTCCATCGTTATTTGGATTCAGGGACCAAAAGTGATTTCAGATACACTGTGTGAATCACATTTAGTGATCGAGATTATGCTTATAGAACGCTTTGGGCACGTTTCAAATACGAGGTGTACTTTGGACTCTCCTTATATTCGGATGTTTACCAATGGCCTTTAGTCCCAATTC
The DNA here is from genome assembly GCA_030407085.1 of Trichopria drosophilae. NCBI lineage: Eukaryota > Metazoa > Arthropoda > Insecta > Hymenoptera > Diapriidae > Trichopria > Trichopria drosophilae. The sequence goes on along the minus strand of CM059584.1, from coordinate 11,778,154 downwards.
AATTTTTCGGCGTTTTTCTCGGAACACTTTAGGACCCCCCGACCAGAAATTTAGCCAGGCTAGAATCAGGTCCTGATCAGGCAAACTGGAAATAAATTCAGGCTCTGACATGGCCTCTGGTCAGGCCTTGATCAGGTGACGGATCCGGCCCTGATACACAGTGTAACGTTTTTTCTAACAGGGCCCGGATCAGGTGTCGGTTCAGGCACCGGATCAAGTCCTGATCAGGGCCTGATAATTTGGCCAGAGCAGAAAAATTAAAAAGTAGGATGAATTATTATCGATTTTTATTTTTTATTATAATTTATGTGTTGTTAGGTATATCATAACGTAATATAGTTCTATAATTTCGCTCGCAAATAAACCTATGAGCCTGAAAAAATCCTACCCCGACAGATGATCGAACACGGGTCCGTCGGTTGTGACGCTGATGCCTTAACCACTACGCTACGCTCGCATATTTATATCAGCACGTGAACAAAAGTAACTTATACACAACGTAATTTATACATATGTGGTTCAAACGAGATTTAGCGTAAATGTACCAATTACTGCTGCATTAGAGGGTATATATCACAATGAAATGGCACTTTCGGTACTTTCGCATTGAAAGAAACGATCTTTCTAGCTTTTCATGAGTAGCTGATGTATTCTTCATAAAATAATTTATAAAGTTTAATTACGTCAGTATTATCGAAATAATGAATTAAAATGTCATAAAGTAGCAATGCACCCATTACTGCAGCATTGCTCCTATTTCTGCGCACATTTTAGTACCTATAACTGCACTGTTTTTACAATCCGGAATTTCTCGCTTCACTCGGGTGATAAATTTCGCTACTGTGGGAAATACCTACTTTGCGCACTCATATTGTCATGTACTATTTACGCACCAAAAACACTGCGTAAAATACAATTGTTCGCATACAATGGCAAAAAGCATTGTTCCATACTGGTGCGTAAAATTTTTCCTTTTGCGCACCTGTATCGAAAAGTAGTATTATTTACCATTAACTTTACTTAAATAGGTATTATGTAGTATGGAAACCTGTTTTTGACCTTTTCAATAAATTCAACAGGATTAATTTGAAACTACTGAAAAGATAGTGGTGTTGCGGTACCCCAAGCATATAGAAAATACGAAATTTTGGCAAATTTTTGGGTGTTCAGTTTTCAAGTTCTTTTAGAAAAAAATAAATAACATTCTCAAATTGACAAATTTTTTTGAATTGTAACGTACATATTAAAAAACGTAGGGACATTTTTTTTTAAAGGCAATAATAATTCTAAACCATTTATTTTTGTATTTCAAACGTAAAACGTAATAATACGGACACCCGTAGTAATTGGTACAGTGACCCTATTGTGTAACAATAAATATAGCAACTCTTTGCAGAAGTTAATATTCATCTGCAAAATATTAAACGCAATTATTTTATACAGTTATTTTTGTTGGAAAAAATATACAAATATTATTTTATTTGAATTATTTTTAATTAATTTAGTTGAGTCCTGATCAAGGCCTGATCAGTTATCAGGCTACCTGACCATATTTCCAATCGGGCCATAACGAAACTCTTACCCTATTAGCACAGAACCTTGAGTTAATGTTACAGGAAGGTTACAACGTTAAAGCTTAAAAAGAAACGGTGTCATAACGTTAATAAAAGGTTTCCAGAAATGCACCTTAATGTGTAATGTTAATATAATATGCCACTAATTTTACAATAAAGTTTAATCTATAACATTACTGAAATATCCACACAATATACTATTAAGTTTAGTTTAATGTTGTTGCCACTAATTCGTCATAGAAAGTATAAATACGAAAGCGGCAACTGGCGGTGACAAAAAATACTACTCAAATAAGGAAAGAATCGAAATAACATATAGGATTTTTAAATAGTTTCGTAAAAAGGTGTTTTTCAATGAATTGACATTTAGAAATTAGTTTTCGATTGTATCCTGATAATGTCATTAGCGTGCTATTATACATTTTAGTGGGTATCGTGCAATTCAAGGATCAGTTTTGACCCTTAAACCTTCTTCTTTGCCGACGTAAAAAACTACGTATGGATTATTTTTCGGAGTTTTAAAAATATATTCCAATTTGTAGACCAATCGGTGTGTCACACTTAGGTAATGTTACTTATAAGTGAGATCAAAGCATTCTACAAGTGCATCTGTCAAAGTTTTAGACGATCCCATTTTTACCATCACAACTGTACTGAAAATGAGCTTTTCCTTTAAGCATCATAGAGGAATATCGAAAGCGCTTCTAAATGATATGATCTATTGACCGATCACACAAGCTAATGTTTATCGCGAAACATGAATGTAGACAATATTTAATGCGTCTTGTACTCTCAGAGAATGATTTCTTGCTGCAGTTTAAGGGATTTTAATAGGGTATACTGGAAAACAATAAGAACGCTCAACTGATGCTTTATGAAACATTTATTAAGCCTTGATCAAGCATTTTTTGCCATCTATTATTCAAATCTTCGTTAGCAACATATATATAACTATGTATATAGATGATCGCTTATCAGATTTCTGACATCCATAAGCTGCAAAAATTTTCACACGAACAACGAATGTTCATTAATTTATCAAATTTCTAAGTGCTGAGCCGTTTTCTTGTACACAATTTATATGTCCTTCCGCTTAACGTGATCCATGACTAACGACGTGGACGCGGAAAATATGTTATCCCCTGTTTTTGTTTTAAAACGACACATTGAAAGATTTGAGATAATTTCATGGAAACTACTCATCGGAAAATTTAGTTAGTTCAAAATAAAAAATGGCGTATTCAAGATGGTAGACTAGAATTCGAAGAGTTCTGATAAGCTCATGAAAATGGCTAATCGTGGGTTTTTGAGATCGCTGATTATGAATGCGAAGTTCGATCGTTCTTCAAAATTCAAAATGGCCGATGGAATAAATCGGAAAAATCTTTGACACTTGTTTTCATGAACATAACTTTTCGTCATATTCTATCCGTCATCTTAATTTTGAAAAACCAGCATCCGAATTATAGCCAGCGACAATAGGTGACCGAATATCAAGATTTAGAGCAATACAGTCAATTTAAAAAAAAACTGGACCCCCATTTTCGATTCGCCATTTTGAATTTATTAATTTTTACTACTGATCCATAACTGGCGACCTCAAAAACATATAAACCGTATAATGACCCACATATTTAATAATTGTTTACGATGGTCTCAATACGACTCTTAAAGTATCTAAATTCATTCTTCAAAAGTTCTTACGACAAATTTCTGAAAGCGGATTTTTCGTACTCGTTTGGAACTTTTAGCACACGCTTTAGTAACTTTCGATTCACGTTTCTATTTTCTTCATGGCTGGCTATTCATGGTTTTCAAAGGTTCAAAATCGTGTCCACGACTCCTGGTGTTTATATTCTGTTTAAATGAATACCGTAAAACAATAAAAAATCGACTATTTTTTGCATTTAATTGCAAAAACATTATTATTGAAGCTTTTTGAAAAATGAAGTTTCTGATATCAGAGAATCATGACCTACATCTTTTTTAAAAAATGCAGATAATTCTTACAATTACTTCAAATCTATGCATTCAAAACGTTTATAAAACTAGATTTTTTAATTAATTGTTACTTCTCAGCTTCTTAATTTGCCTCTCAATTGAAATTGAAACCTCTGAATTATATAAATATTATTTTTCAATCTGATTATGAAAACAACATCGAAAAAATGCATAAAAATGGCAGTAATAGATCATTATAAAATACTTTTTTACAATATTAAGACTTCTTAGGTAAAATATTCTAAAAATTAACATAATATTCCAATAAATTTTTAAAGAAATAAGTCTTAATAAACGCACAAGATTATTCGACAATGCAGGTGTTATTATTGGGCCGAATGATAACGAATTCTTATCGTGTCTCGCGAATTTGATAATCCCATGTATCTGCTTAATATAAGCGCCGCAAATGTTATCGCAAAAGATATCGTAATGTCGGCATTAAGAACAGGTCGTAAATGCGGTTGCAGAATCGTATTTATAGCTGAAAAAGATGCTGAGTTTTAAAGGTAAACGAAACAAGTCTGTAAAAAGTGCAATCCCCCTAACAAATTTTGAAGGTCGTAGTAAAATTAGAATTTTTGCTGTGCAATATATTATTTTCAAGCTACCACCTAAAATATCTGTAGTGCTCTAAAAACTGTAATTATAATAATTTCTCTTTAGTAATTTGTTGTCTAACGTTGATGTGAAATGAACGTGAAATTAATAATAAAAGTATACTATTTATGGATATAAATATACGATTTGGGTAGATAGTGAATATACATATAAATTCATTAAAGGATTATAAGTTTAAAAAAGCTTTTTTGTTGGAACGGGCGTAAAATTCGATTTTGCCATCCATCGGCCTCATGGGGATCGCCTGCGGGCGGAAAAGTTCATTTTACGCCCTTTACGCGAAAACTACTATTTTTATATAATTATTAAGCTACTTTGTATGCTATTTGAATATAACTTTATTGCCCAACATTCAGATGAAATTTTATATGCATTTTTCTTATATAACAAGTAAACAATTTTATAAAATGTTGAATTTCAGTAATGTTGTATTTGATGAATATTAATGATAGTCTTGTGCAATAATTTTATAGACACTGCGCTACAGTTGAGTATATTTAAAAGGACATACTTCTCTAACAATTTAAAAAAAATAACAAAATTTACTCTAGTAATCCGGGTTCTGAGTAGATTATAATTAAAAATTGCAATATTAGAAAGGCTCGTTATAATTTGGATAATGTGAAAAAAAGGCATCGTTAAGAGAGAAGTCGGAATAATTTGAATTAAGCAAAAACTACAGACAAAGAAGTAAAAAATTGGCCACTAATTTAATTAGTAATCAGATTCACTAGTAACAAATAACAAGATACTAATTTATTTGTAGAAATTACTAATTTGTTAATAAAATTTAACTAATTCATTTTTGTAATAAGGGATTAGGACTGAGAATTAATTTTCCAGGAGCTGTTGTACCACTTTTACTGCTCCATTTTCTCTTAACTTTTGAATTGTTACATAACAATTCAATCTTTATGGAGTAAATATTGAGTCACTCTAACGTAAAGAGTGAATTCTAACTCCAAGTAATTTACAAGGAATGAAGCTATAAATGAATGGTAGAAAAGATTACAATATTTAGTGAAAGTAATTCTAGTGAAAGAGTAGTTTCTTATTCTTTAAGAGTGAGTTTTCACAAGGAATGAGAATTCATTCTTTATTGAGAGTGTTTGTACCTCTGTGAAACTATTTTTACCTTTTTATAATGTTTAAATTATCTTTAAATATTTTAGAGTTTCAGTTCACTCCCTAAGGAGTAAATATTGAGCCACTGTAGTGAAAGAGTGAATTCTAACTCCAAATAACTTAGGTGGAATGGAACCATAAATGAATGGTAGACAATTTTTAAACATTCAATAAGAGTAGAATTACTCTATAAAGTTTTTGAAGCGAAATTTCACTCTATACGGGATGAAAATTGAGCGACTTAAATGAAAAAGTGGATTCCCATTCTTTAAGGCTGAGTTTTCACAAGGAAAGAGAATTCATTCTTTCTTGAGACTATTTGTACCTGTTTGAAACTATTTGTAACATTTTCTAATTGTTGTATTAAGAAAGTACTCAATTTATGGAGTAAATATTAAGCCACTCAAGTGAAAGAGTGAATTCTCACTCCAAATAACTTAGGGGGAATGGAACCATAAATGAATGGTAGAAAAGATTTCAACAATGATAGTAAAATTACTCAATAAATATCTTGAAGTGCAACTTCACTCTGTATGGAGTGAAAATTGAGTAATTCCAGTGAAAGAGTAGTTTTTTATTCTTTAAGAGTGAGTTTTCGCAAGGAGTAAGAATTCGTTCTTTCTCAATAGTGTTTGTAACTGTTTGAAACTGATTGTGCCATTTTGTAATGGTTCTATTTTCTCTAAATATCATGGAGTATGAGTTCACTCTATATGAAGTGAAAATTGAGCCATTCCATTGAAAATTCAGTTTCTTCTTCTTCAATAGTGAGATTTCGCAAAGCATGAGATTGTATTCTTTCCAAAGAGTATTTATAACTGTTTGTAACGTTTTGAAATGTTTCCATCTTCTCTAAATATCTTGGAGTAAGAGTTCACTATGGAGTGGAAATTGAGTCATTCTAGTGAAATAGTGGTTTCTTATTCTTTAAGAGTGCGTTTTCACTAAGAATGATTTTCCGAGCTGTTTGTACCATTTTATAATTGTTTCGTTTACTCTAAATTTTTGAAAGTAGGAATTCAAACCTTATGGAGTAATATTGAGCCACTAATGAAAAAGTGAATTTTCAGTCTCTGAAATGTAGAGTGAAGGTAAACATAAAATTATTGTAGGTAAAGTTACAAATTTAATAATAGTACAGTTTCTCCATTAATTTTTCGGAATGCGAATTCACTCTGTATGAAATGAACATTGAGCTACTCTAATAAATAAGTGTATTTTCAACGTGTGAATTTTCAGCCCTTACCCATGGAGTTTTCACTATATAAAGTGACAATAATAAATAATTTCTGACTCAAAAAATGTGTAGAGTAATTCGTGTATTATTGTCACTGTACCGATAAAAGCCCACTTTTCATGGAGTGCCCGTAGTATAAATTCACTCTTAAAAAGTGACTACACCCATACAGCACATACCTCTTAAAGTGGTCCCCCAAAAGCTCAGTCTTAAGGTATGTCCAAAAAGACCTCCTGAAGAAGTCTTAATTATGATAATCTATAAAACGAGTTCTTAAAGATGCCTTACTTAGGACTTCTTAAAATCGTAATCTCTCTAATGTTTGAGGTCTTAAATCTATCTGTGTTTCTTCCAGGGGCTATTGAATCCAGAAATGAGATCGCGCGATATTTACTTCATATGCAGACCGATAGATTATAAGCTGCTCTTACCAAATAAGTGCTTTTGCGATATTTAGACAGTGTTATCACAGTTTGGTATTATTGTTGCATGATCCCATTCTATTGAATGTAATCAACATCCAGTATATAAATATACAAACGGTTGAAAGGAACACAGGTAAAAAGTATATAAATTAATAATTAAGGTACAAAAATAGAGTCTATAACTTTCAGAAATGTTCATTTATATCATTTATTTTATATGTCAAAGCTTTCAGATAAGACCTCCTTTCTGAGACCTCATATTTGAGAGGTGTTATAGAGCTCTTAAAATCGACGCATAAGTCTTCTTAAAGATTACTTTAAGAGTTCTTTCTGCTAATTATTTATCAGATCTTACAATTTTTAAGACTTCTTAAAGAGCTCTTTAAGATGTCTTTTTTCGTTATGGGCATGCTCTTTCACTTCATTTCAAGAGTGAATTTCCCTCCAGAACCTTAACCTTTTTTTTATTTTATTTATCGATCAAAAAATGTTATCCTCCATGTGTTTTCAGAAACCGAACTCATAACCAGAAAGGATCGACGCACCAAAATAGAAAAAAATCGAAATGAAGCGAAAAGTGATTAGAAGCGTAACGTTATCGGACCGCCGGCCGGTAATCGATCCTAACCGAGTTATCGGTGGCTCGTTGCGGGCTACATGTACATTGTACCGGCGCGCGGCGTAATGCCGTTCGTTAAAGGTACAAATGGTGCGCAGTTAACCCCCTCCCTCCAACCGAATAGAACAATAGCACATGGTAATAATTCCGGTGAGGTGACGACGGCGAAAGTTCGATGGTAAGATAAGTTGGCCGAGTTATTAACGAACACCCGGTACGTTGAAACGCTGCCTGCCCAGGCAGGTACGGACGGATACGGCACATTCCGCGGCGAGACGAGCCAAGGCGAATACGAGACGACGTGCTACGACGGCACAGATTGGCATAACGACCCACACGTATAATATCACCTGTGGAGGAGTTATTTGAGCACTAGTGCCTTACACTTATAATTAAACCTTCGATATCCCTTCGAAATACATGGGTTTCCGAAATTTGAAATCTTCAAAATTTTCAACTTGTGGGTCAAAATCTACCATTTAAAACAAACTTGATACTAATAATTACCAAAGGAGCAAAAGAAAATCATTAAGCGTTCTTTAGGATATCGTAAAACTATTGAGTCGTCACAAATAGTACTCCGAAAGAGTTCTTAAAGTGATTTCCAGGAAGATGTCGACAAGGATTATTAAAATTACTTCAAAATCACCGTAGGATGGCTTTCAAACGTCAAGCCATCTGAAAAAAATACTCAGAAAGAGTTCTTAATGTGATATTTAATAAGACATTTGTAAGATCTCTTTAAGATGACTAAAGGATATTCATACGTCATCAATACTGATCAGAAAGAGCTCTTATGGAGATCTGCAAGAACACAACTTCAAGATCTTCTTAGGATACCTTCATACTGTTAAGCTGTCTTAAATACAGCTCAGAAAGAGCTTATAAAGTGATCTCCAACAAGACATCTTTAAAGATCTCTTTAAGTTTTAAAATAATTCGAGGGTTTAAATGCTTCTCAGAAAAAGAGTTTAAAACGATCAGCAAGAAGAAGACTTGAAAATAACTTTAACCCTTTAACGCCCGACTTTTTTAGAAAAGTCGGATTCGTTTGAAACTTGTTACCAGGGGGTTTTTGGGATCGCTGATTTCGAATCTGATATCAGTTTTTCAAAATTCAAAATGGCGGATCCAATATGGCGGACTAATTTTTTCAAAATGGTCAGATTCGTTTGAAACTTGTTACTCGGGGGTTTTTGGGATCGCTGATTCCGAATCTGAAATCAGTTTTTCAAAATTCAAAATGGCGGATCCAATATGGCGGACGATATTTTTAAAATTGTTCGGAATGTTGTGAAACTGATTACTCGGAGGTTTTTGGGATCGCTGGTAATCAATCTGAAGTCAGATTTCAAAAATTCAAAATAGAATTCAGTTGCATGTAGCTCTATTATATATTATATATTACCAGAGGTTTTTTGGGATCGCTGTTTCCGAATCTGAAATCAGTTTTTCAACATTCAAAATTGCATTATTTCATTCCAAATAGTAAACAAAAATAAGTAAACAAAAAAAAATTAAAAAACCCCAAAAAAAAACAAAAAAAATTTAAAAACCCCCCAAAAAAAAACAAAAAAACTCAGAAATCCAACAAAAAATAAATACAAAAATACAAAAAATAAAAAAAAAATGTGATCAAAGTTCTGTAACCTCCTCGTGGTTGATCTCGGTAACTACAAATAAGTAGGCTAATTACGGACCCTCAGAAACAAATTTTTGTAAAGATCCAACAAGTTTTAAAAATTTGTCCGCCATATTAGATTTGCCATTTTTAATTTTGGAAAACTGATTTCAGATTCGTAATCAGCGAGCCCAAAAACCCCCGAGTAACAACTTTCAAACGAATCCGACAAGTTTGAAAAATTTGTCCGCCATATTGGATCCGCCATTTTGAATTTTGAAAAACTGATTTCAGATTCGTAATCAGCGACCCCAAAAACCCCCGAGTAACAACTTTCAAACGAATTCGACAAGTTTGAAAATTTTGTCCGCCATATTGGATCCGCCATTTTGAATTTTGAAAAACTGATTCCAGATTCGTAATCAGCGACCCCAAAAACTCCCGAGTAACAAGTTTCAAACAAATCCAACCAATTTGAAAAAATTTGTCCGCCATATTGGATCCCCCATTTTGAATTTTGAAAAACTAACTGCAGATTCGTAATCAGCAACCCCAAAAAACCCCGAATAGTCATTTTCATTAGCTTAACTTTATTCAATTTTGGATTTTCTGTTTTTTTTGTAAATCTTGCCACAAAATTTTTTTTTTATTAGTGTAATAATTAAAAAAATGTTAATTTTTTATAGCAATATAAACTTTTTTCACAAAGTAGGATAAATTTGTAGGTGTTGGGTATTTGGAAACTGAAAATATTCCAATTTTTGTGAAAGTTATGAAGGTTTGATGTCAAAAGTGGTTTCGATCGAAACCGCTGGGCGTTAAAGGGTTAAGATATCTTTACCATGCTATACTAGTTGAAAGACTACTCCAAAAGAGCTCTTAAAATGACCTGCAAGCAGACAAATTCAAGGTCCCGTTAAGGAAACTTTAAAATTGTATGCTACCTTTAATTATGCACAAGAAGTCAAGCTATCCTAAATACTACTCAGAAAGGGCTCTTAATATGATCTTGAATCCGACAACTGCAGGTGTAAGATAACTGAAAGATACTCAGATGTCTGAAATACTCAACAAAAAAAGCTCTTATAGTGATTTGTTACTTTAATATTTTATTAAGATCATTTTATGACGTTAAGTTGCCATTAATGTTATTCAGAAATACCTTGCGAAGTGATCTCAAAGAATGCATCTTTAAAGACATCTTTGAGATCGCTGAGTAATATTTACATGCCTTCAATGCTGCTCAGAAAGAGCTCTTGATCTGTTCAGTGAGAAGAAAACTTGAAAATATCTTTAAGATACCTTTAGAATGTCATACTAGCTAAAATATTACTCCGAAAGATGTCTTAAAGTGGTATTCATGAAGATATCTTCAATATGACTCTACGGTAACTTTAAGATGCCTTTATAATATTAAACTGTCTTAAATGCTGTTTAAAAATAACTCGCAATGCGATCACTAAGAATGCACTTTCAATTATCTCTGTAAGATATTTTATAAATATTCAGATGTCTTCAATGCTGCTCAGAAAGAGCACTTCAAATGATCAGCAAAAGGACAACTTGAAAATGTCGTTAAGATACTTTAGAATGTTACAGCGGTAGAGTTTCCCTCAAGAATACACCTTTAAGATCTCTTTAAGATGTCAGAATAATGTTCAGTTATATCAAATGCAGCTCTGAAAGAGTACTTAAAGTGCTTTTTAAGAATACATCTTTAAAATATTTAAAAAATGTTAATATATCATAAATGCTGCTCGCAAAGAAACATACAGTACCGATATTAAAGAAAAAGTACGCATCGATGTCAAGAGCATCACAAAATCTTATAAGTACGAGGGATTTCGACACAGCTCTTATTTCAGAGATTTTATCCTCACTATAACATAAATAACTTATGCAATATTTAATATTACTAAAAGCTCATTTCTTTGTCCATTTTGTAGCAGTTAGAAATATGTGCATCATTACATCTATTGAGTTTTTACTCCCTACACAGCAAATCGTTTTTAATTTAGTTAATTTACGTAATTAGATGATCATTTTATTCTTTAGATTAAATAATTGTAAAGCCGGAGCAACAAATATACATGTGAAGTGCTTTTTAAGTTGTTTTGAATAAATTGAGGGTAGATATAAAAATAGAGGTAGGTTAATTAGGTACTGGGCAAACAGAGTTCCTAATGTAATCTTTAAGAACAAATCTTACTAATTTTTCTGAGAAATTTTAATGAATTTGAGATGCATTCCGCCAGGGTTTATTTTCAAATTACAAATTATTTACAATTTTTCAAGATTTATTCTTTAGCGGTGACCTTGAAAATGACCTAATACATCGGAAACCATCGTTGCAATAAAAATTGGGTGCCTCTTTTTGAAAATAAAGGCAATAAAATGAAAAAACGTTTTTTTTTTTAGATTTGACTTTGAAAATGACCTTGTCACCAATTTTAATGTTCAAATTTGCGTTGATAATATCTTCATATATATCTACAACCCTTTCAGAAATAATGAACCCATTGTATAAAAACAACAGTAATTTTTGAAGTTCGACTCTCTAGTTGCGACCTTGAAAATGACTTTGATGCGAATTTTGATTATGATATTCGTAATCAGCGACCTAAAATCCATCAGACATCATCCTTGCAATAAAAAGTGGATGTCTCTTTTTGAAAATAAAGGCAATAAAAACAAAAAACTTTTTGTTAAAGATTTTACCTTGAAAATTACCTTGACGCCAATTTTCATTTACAAATTCGCGTTGATAATATTACCATATAAATCGATAATCCTTTGACTAATAATGAAGTCCTTTTATAGAAACAAATGTAATTTTCCAAGATTTATTTTTTAGTGACGACCTTGATGCCAATTTTGATTATGATATTCATAATGAACGCCCCAAAAAAACATCGCACACCATATGAAAATTGGATGTCTCGTCTTGTAAATAAGAGCAATAAAAACGAAACAAAACGCATTTTTTTAGATAAGAATTTGTCACCGATTTCCATTACGATGTTCATAATCAGCACACGAAAATAGATTGGGATCCATGTTACAAAAAAAAATGTAGATCATAATTCTTGGGAAGTGTATCCCGATTATGTTTTTTTATGGTAGCCTTAATAAATCCCTTGAAACTCAGGCAAAAATGATTTTCGCGCATAGAACTTTGGTAAGTAATTTCTAACTTCAGAAAAAATTGTAAATCTGTTCCTTGAAGAGCAGTCCTTTGAACATGAAAAAAACTATCAGGGAAAAAATTCTTGTTATCATTACCAGACATTCTTGTAAGACATACCTGAAAAATGTACTGGAAATACCAGAGACCTGGTGTATAATCAGAATGTCTGGTCAAATATTCTGGTCCTCATTATCAGAAATTCTTGTAAAATTTTTAAAAAAAATTGTTGAAATTACCAGAATTACCTGATCGTATCAGCCTCATAATCCTGTGGCATAATGAGTTTTACTAAAAGTTGGTCAATATTACGATATAAATTATAAAATGGCGCTATTTATACGGATTTTTTTTGTTATTTGCGTTTTATTAAAAGATTTGTTGTATCTTGACATGTATTTTGATGAATATGTAGATTGTTTCTGAGGTGGCTCAATACAAAACTGTTATTATATTTTGGAAATTCAAAATGGCCAATTTAATATGACTTTGAAACCATCTATATACTAAAATTAAACTAAGACAATTTCTTTTTAATTTCGGTTATCCATATTGGATTCGCCGTTTTCAATTTCCAAACTTTAGCTCAATAATAACCTAGAAAACATATTCATCAAAATATACGACAAGATGCCACGTCATTTTGTAATTTAAATCTTAATATCGACCAACGTATAGCAAAACTCATTATGCCACAGGATTCTAAAGCCTGACATGATCCCGGAATTCCTTCGCAGTGAAAATTTCAGTTTACTGAAAATGTTTTCGCTATTTTCGCGCGTTTTCTTTCATTTAAGTGGTCATATTTAAAAAATAGAAAGTGATATCGAAAAACTGACTTCAGATTTGAAAAGAGTATATCCTAAAACTATAGGAAACCTGAATTTCATAACAATATCTCAAACATATCCATAAACTTACGGAGGATGAAAACTGGTGACATATTTTGTCGTTTTTGGACGAAACGGGTTAAGCCACAACACTGACTGTTAACGCAATTTCGGGCTTAAATGAAGCCTCACCTGATGATGTAACAATTTTAAGATTATTTTTTTTCTGTGAATAGAGTAAAAAGTTCTTCATTAAAAAGTGGTTCAATTTTCGCTCCAAGGAATGTTGAGACAAATTTGTAATTGTTTCAACTAGAAAAACAGAAAGTATACACTTAAACTTACTTCCCTGACGATAGGGCATGAAACATTCCGTGGAAGTTGCCGTCCTTGAACAATCAGTACGGTCCAGATACGGACAGTTACCCTAAGCAAAGATTGTCTGGACCCGTCTCGAATTTGTTCAATCCTCGTTACGAATTGCCAGACGCATCATATAGGTGTACATTGCAGTAAATTACCCTCGAGGATGAAGCGTAACGTCTCGGTTCGTTTACGAAAAGCGCAGATCGTCGGTCGGTGACGGCTTTGATTTATCATGACCAAACTTTCGGGACGTGCGGAGGCTGCGCGGGGGGATGTACAGGAACATCCCACGAGGCTCGATGCGGTCTACTCTCACGGTCCGATGCTTCTGGAGCACACCCGGGGTAAAATGAAGCACGCCCCCACGAATTACCCGCGTGATATATGCCTCCGACGGACGCACACGCGCGCTTCTCGAATTTCAATACGCCTCGTGTAATTTTATTTACAGGGCCGCCTACGTTGACCTAGGTTAGGTTGTAAATCGCGCGTCACAAATCAATCGATTCGCATTCAATGCCGATAAACTGGATAAATGTGCCATCTGGTACAAACGTATGCGTGTCCTTTTCGTCTCGTCCGATCAAATTGACAATTAGCGATTCTGCGTAGGTGGATGGGAGTTGCTGCGGAACGTATTGTTACGTCCACTATATAAAGTACTATTAAGCGCATCGCGAGGAGTAATTGCGGTCGTTGAGAATTATGCGAAAACTAGGCTTGAATACTAGTGAGGCCTCGGAATATCACTACCTACTGGTTTTCACATGTAAAAAGACAACGCGATGGCGAAAGCACCTGGTAGCATTGTCTGCAAACGTAATAAATCATCGTTGTGCAGAATACCTTTAGCCGGAGTGAAGAATTTTATGAATGACACAAATAATGCAGTCTTCCTGAAGTTATCAGTGCACGTTCATATTAAGAGTGGACTGAGTGCAGAATTTTGTATCTTTTGTAACCGATTTTTATTCAAGCTAAAAATCCCCCAGGATTAAAATCAGATATATTATGTGAAGTGAAGAGACGGTGACAGTGACACTCATCGGAGATCGATATTTCGTCCGCGTTCCATACGATATTTTTTAATACGACGGGCTCGATAATTTGCGCTCGAATATTTCACTGCAGGGCGCAAAATCGCGTTCTACTCCCGGAGAGTTAATAAATACTTTTTTTGTTACAGTCTGCGTAAAGTAGTGCGTAAAGTGATTTTTTCGATATTTAGGGACACTTTACGCACCCTTATAACAAAAATATATTTCGGCGCATTTACAAAAATGTTTTTTGAGGGAATGTGAATGTAACCCTCGCTTTCACTCGGGGAACAACCTCTCCCATTCATAAAAAGAACTTTTACGCCCATGTATCGAAAACTACTATATTTAAATTACAGTAAATCTTTATGGAGATCACATTCAGTCTGAATGAAGAATTTATAATAACTAACGGAAATTATAACAACCATACGACGATAAATAAAAATGTGCAGGATAGAGCCCAATTGTTCAAAAACCACTTTTTAAATTGCGTTCTTCAATTACTGCACTACAGTAGTGTGCACTTATAAGTAAACTAACCTAAGTGTAAGTAGACTCCGATTTGGATGAAACTTGGCAAATTTTTAGAACCCACAAAAAAAAGAGATATTTCCTCACGTTAATTTATTTTGTAGATTAAAAAATGACGATGAAGAGATAATGTCGGTAGAACTTAAACTCATCTTTTGCATTCTAAGCCAAATATATTAATGAACAGTGACAATTTTTAATCGACCAAAACAAATTTTGTTCCAACGTTTAGTATACGTATGTACCAGAGTGTCTGTCAATATAATAAAATCGAAGTTAATTGGTTAAACAATTTCTTTTTCTTACCTGTATAATAACTGTTGCAGCACAATGTCACCTTATCGTAATTTCTTTAATTTACACCGGCCAAAATTTCGTGAACGATGCTCGTCATAATGTGTCGGATCGTCGAATCCCTTGAAGATGGTAAAAAAACTAATAGAACATGTTTTGAGGTACAGAATAAAGCTTTCAACTGATCCAAATAATGTCCATATGTATTGTATTACACACGCCGACAAAATTTGAGAAAATTGCAGATTTCAATACAGATTTTTTTTTAAAAACAATCGTCACGTTATCTCAAAGTACTGTTTTTGCCCTTCAAAATCCGTTTTTAAACTTAGAAAAACCTTTATTGGTCACTGCGGTATCGCCTGTTGAATTGTCTGAAGCTTTATCTGATTCTGCTCAGTTTCTGAATATCGCCAAATTGGCCAAACTCAGAAACTTCAACAGACGATATCTCAGTGACCAATAAAGATTTTTCTAAGTTTAAAACGGATTTTGAAGGACAAAACCCGTACTTTAAGATACCGTGACGATCGTTTTGAAAAACAAATGTGTCTTGAAGTTACAGCACCTCAAATGTACCCAAAAAACGTACTTTTTGCACTTTCAGATTAAAATATTTAAAAAACCTGACGTATAGGGGCTATTCTGAGGTCATATTCGAATTCAGCGCGTCAAATATATCTTCGGAAAAGCATGTTCTGGTTCTTGGTTCTAAAATGTATCGGCCTGTGTTTTAGGAATGATGTTCATCCTGTGTCGTGTCCATTAATGCCATTCATTCGTTGTCCATTTTATGTCCATTTTTAACTTAAAATTGTTTTGACTTATTGTGCACCGTAGATATATAAAAGCATGTAAATAGGTGAACTTCCAGTGTATAGATGAATACATGCGCGTCAATCTACATCGATATCTCAACTAAAAAGCATTGGCTTTTCATGCACATTTGCTGTAGGGCCCTGGTAAATCCTCTTTTTTATCGTAAGAAAATTGGCTTTAAAAGACAAAATATAAATCCAATATAACTACGAATTTCCGAAAAATGTATTCTATATAATTATTATATAATTATTATATGTTTATGTTGATAAAATTACACAGGCCACAATATGAAGCCAATCTCCATACTCATAAGACTATAGATGAATACATGCGCGTCAATCTACATCGATATCTCAACTAAAAAACATTGGCTTTTCATGCACATTTGCTGTAGGGCCCTGGTAAATCCTCTTTTTTATCGTAAGCAAATTGGCTTTAAAAGACAAAATATAAATCCAATATAACTACGTATTTCCGAAAAATGTATTTTATATAATTATTATATAATTATTATATGTTTATGTTGATAAAATTACACAGGCCACAATATGAAGCCAATCTCCATACTCATAAGACTATACTTTTTCGAAGGATGTCAATAAGCCGAATCTAAATCTGGTCTCAGAATTATTCCATGCATATTTATCCTTACCTTGGTAATAACTATATTAAAGTGTTATTCATCAACTTTGAAATGCTTTTTTAGTCATTTCGCATGATTTTTTCCAATGAGTTATCGAAGTTTCTATCAAAGCACGATTACGATTTTCGTTTTTTGTACTTTTAGGTTAGGATATCTCAATATTTAGACGCCACAGACCAATTATACGACCAGATTTTGATTGAGCATATCGAAAACCGTCGGAATAATATACTTGATGAATGCATTTTAATCTCGTTTTTGTTAAATTGCTATAAAAAATGTATTCCACCACAAAATCTTAATGAAAATGGGCAAAAACTGTGTTGTTTGCCCTTTTAGGTTAGGATATCTTGACGTAATAGAATAATTTTTAGAAACAATGTCGGTCTCAGTTTGTTAGTTATTTTCATGGAATTACACATTTACTATGTGGTCCCTGAAAAAAACTTCCATAATTCGATAAAAAAAAATCGTACCGGAATGGCTAAAAAAGCATTTCAAAACTGACAAATAGCACCTTAATATTGTTCATGCTAAACTGCAAATAATAACTTTGTTACGCCACAAAAACTTACTGAACATCAGCAAAGACAATGTTTTTTGCACTTTTAGGTTAAGATATCTCAAAATCTTGACCTGATAGAAGAATTATGCGGCCAAATTTGAATTCGGTACAACGAAAACCTATGGAAAAGTATAGTCCGATTTCTGGGTATACATTTTGTTGGCCTGTGTTAATTATAACTGTATATTCCAACATAAGTTTTTGCAACATACAATTGTCTAAAATTGTGTACATATATGAATAATTCTACAGAATCTTTAACTTTTATAGTACGCAACTATGTACCTTGCAAACAAATGAATATGGAACTAAACGAACAAGATTCTTTTTCTACGATATATTAAAATGTTATCCCTTATATGTTTTTTAAGATTATAAACCACTGGGAAGAAGAAAAACGAACGTAAAGTACGATTTTTACTGAATTTCATAACGTACAATCCAACAATTTCATTTTTATATCACTAAAATCAGTAACTATTAACCAATCACTCTGTAAATTTCAGACAATCATCGTATAATGTCGAAATTTCAATAAACAACATTCCGAGAGTGTGCTAATCTTCTAAAAAAATTGTTCAGCTTAAAATGTAAGCGTCCACCGATTATTCCAAATTCGGGAATTTATTACTTTTTTCAATATGAAGAAAATAACTTTTAATCATAGAATAATTCATAGAATAATTCTACACTAAAAGCCCCAAAAAATAAGATGCACGGCATACGTGTGCCTCATAAACTAACTTTGTAGGAGGTCTCTAAAAATTATCACATCAATGCGTAATTCGTTCGAATACACAACATTTTCGAATGGCACACTTAAATGGTGTTTAGGCACGCTTAAAACTACGTTATAATTTCTTCTTTAAAGTACTTATAAATCTCCTATCGCGTGTTTAACTTGCCGTTAGTTATCCTACACCACGAAATCGACATTTTTAAAATTTTTATTATTTAACATTGTTACGTTTATAATAGGAGACAAACATTCTAAGAAATTTCCTAAACATTTTTCTAGGTTAAAAATAAACATAGATTACTACCTTTTCGGCTGATGTCTTTAGACTCCCGTAATAAAAATTGGAAAAATTTAATTCTAAAATTTTGTTATTAGCGATAATAAATAATGAGTAAAAAAACTGTATTTCTCGTAACAAGTACCTTATCTTTAAATATAAAAACTATAAGATATATCATATAGTACACGTGTATCTATCATTAGGCTATTATTTAGTTGCAACTTTGACTTTATTCAACTTTATACAACTTTATTGAAAAACGAGTTACGCCAACTGTTTCTTACTCTTGAAGTGCTGTAAAACCCCAAAAAAATATGTCCCATTATTATGCCACTAAAACAATTTTTGATGATTTTGAACATTGAAAAGTTAAAAGTTCTTTAGAATTACTCATATACAGGTATATTTATTTTATTGATCAACAAAGAAATTCATAAAGCCACTAGAAGATCGAAGACGACTCCTAATGAGAAAATATCAAAAACAACTCCGAAGGCCAAGAGAAAGAAACAGAGTGACGAAATAGCAAAAAGAAAACAATTAAAAATCACAATTCCAAGACCCTTAAAAAATGATCGATTCCGATTGTTCTTCATGGTTGAAATTTGGAGTCACTGGGTATACGAGAAGCAGGTAGTCTCTCGGACTCTTGAAAAGACAAGGACGGGACACCCGAGTGAACTCCTCCTCTTGCGAACGGAAGCGCTGCGATGAAATGTCTCTCATCTTGCTTCTCTCGTCTGCCGATTTTCGATTCCCAAACCCCAAACCCCGTCTCCTTCCTCTCCTCTTCCAGACCCGTCTCGTCTTGTCTGACTCGTCTCAAGACTTCGTCGGTCCTCTCGTTCGGTCTTTCAACGTCATCGCCGTTGGATAGTCACCTTAGCTTCACAAGCACACCGACCGTTTCAACACACAAAGGATGTCCCCAAAAAACATCGCGAAAAATTCTTCACCAATACTTAAAATTAATAAGAAATATGATTAAGTAATGTTTTTATATTCCTATCAAAATTACCATCTTAAATTCAAAAATAAAAGATACTATTAAACACGGTGGACTAGAGAACGCCTCAATCAAAATATCCTGAAGGTAAAAACTATTATTGGAAACTATACACTAGCTGCTAGTAGCTATTGGAATGAAAACTATGCGTAAATAGCAGTCGGTATCAATCGTTCATAAAGCCTTACTTAGGATTTCATAGTTACTGTTGTACTGGGAATTATATAGAACAGAAAAATACTCTTTGATATTCAACTATGTAGGATCTTATTATACTATTTAAAACTATTGGATATTACTATTAGATACCAAATGAAGTACATAATACTTAATAGTAATTACGAGGATTGGAAAATATTGACACGATATACGATACTATAGTTTTATCATACAATTATGCAATGCCTAGTAGTTGCTATTGATAACTATTGGGAATTCGTAACCTAGTAAGACTAATAACTATTAAGATTTCATTAGCCTAGTAAATATTGCTTCATAATATATGTAAACGTTTACCATTAAATTACATAATATCTAATGGTTATTACTTTGTACCAATAGCAATTACTAGGAGATACCACTCTCCCACTATTTAAGTATGTAGTTCTTAAAAGATATTACTAGATATCATCTGTAACAAGTACCCGATATTAACTGACCATTCACTGCCCAGGAATTACTATTAATTAGTGATCAATAGTATACTATATCAGGCTTAGACTATTGGCAAAAGTAATTTAATACCATTTACTATTTGGACCTATTAGTCAAATCTACATGGTACTATTCATCGATCATTCAACTATTGGTACCCGATAGTTGCTATTGAAAACTATTGGCGAATACCAGGAAGTACCACCTGTTCCCGAATAACGCTTGAAACATCCAATGTTTAAAATAGAGAACTATTATTGGTCAATGTTCGAAGATACAACTCGTGCACTAGTTGCGTATGAAACAATCTGTAGTTGCCAGTATTCAGAAATAATAGACGAAAATATACGATTCCATATGGATACCAACTATGTGATACCAAGGATTACTATTGAGAACAATTAGCAAAATACTATAAGACATTTGCATAGACTATTGACGAAAAAAGCCATCGATTCCTAATTATTAATGGGAACTATTAGTCGAATCTATACGTTATAACTATCATTTAACTATTAGTACCCGATAGTTGCTATTGTAAAATATTGACCAATATTAGAAAATACTGCATATTCGTCATTAATGGACAATGGTCATAAGAGAGGTCTATTTTACAATAGAACCAGATGTCACTCAGTCGTTAGAGACGCATGAAATGGTCTACAGTTACTAACAATACACGATGTCATATGTTAACCATTCAACTATTCAATACCATGCACTGACTATTAAGAACTATTAGCTATTATGTACTATTCGTAGTCCTGAACAGTTACTATAGAGAACTATTGAACAAAAATAAGAGATACTAAATGTATCTCATTTAACTATGTAACAGGGAATAGATACTATTAAGAACTATTCGCGAAAAGTTAAAGGTATTCATCAGGTACTATATAGCAACCATTTGGTACTATTGGTATTTTATCAATGATACCGTTCGAGGGCTATTAACGACCGTATTAATAAGTAGTTACTATTACAAACTATTTGTGAATATTAGATATCATTCATCTAGTAGTAATTTGCATAGTAGTCAATAATTACTATTATTAACTATTAGACAAAATAATGTACTAATATTGTTGATAGCCTCATATTTCATTGTTACTATTTAATAGTTGCGGCTGACTTTATTAACCATCAATAGCTGCTATTGATGTTATCAATAGTCGATAGTTATTACAGGAAATATTTGACAGAGCATCATTGGTAGCTATTGGTCAATAGTGAGACCAGTTGCCGAAGGGAACTGTTTTCCCTGAATATCAGTTACCAGTTGTATACAAGCAATGAATATTCATACTAAATAGTTAATATTAGGGATTATTTGAGAAAAGTATACAACACTATTCATTTGCCACGCAACTATAAAATGCCGGATAATTACAACTGCGAACTATTGGTCAACAATAAAAGGCACTATTCACTATAGTCTACAGTTGTCAATAACATTAGGAAATACTGGGCAAGAATATACGATACACATTATCAACTATGTTTGCAGTGCTATATAGTTAGTTATGGGTCCATTGTATGGACGCACACGGTACTATACGCTTACCATTCAACTATATCAATCCAAATAGATACTATTCACAACTATTGGCCGTACGTAAATGTTCCAGTAAATTCCATAGCGCTCAATAGTTACGATTAGAAACTATTGGCTAATAGTAGAAGATACCACGCACGAACTATTGAATTAATTATTAATATATAGTTAAACTAGGAACAACTAGTCAAATGTACAATCTATTATTTGTTAATCAGTATATTTGTTAATCAGTCGACGTCACTTATTCGCCAGAACTATTATGTTCTACCTGAATAGTTACTAGCGGAGCAATAGTCAAATTATCATACAATTGACTTATCTAATAACTAACTCTTATATGAATTGTTAATAAATACAGCAAGGTACAATTTGTATATTATATTCGTAGTATTCAATAGCTACTATTGTCAACTATTGTATAAAAGTACACAATACATTTATGATTTGTATATGATATAACCAGTAGTCATTATTGACAAATATTGGCAAAAGATACAATTTGTTTCCTAATAAATTACATGGTGATCAATGGTTATGATTGAGAACTATTGATCAACAGTAAAAGTTACCATACGTGGACTATTGATTTAAGTATTATAATCAACAATTACGCTGAGCACTACGGAAAACGCGATCAGTCTAATATTTGTTGATCATTACAAAGAAATACCTAATAGGTTACATACTATAATCCCCACCGCCATAATTCCCACGTCATAATCCCCACGTCATAATCCCCACCGCCATAATTCCCACGTCATAATCCCCACGTCATAATCCCCACCATCATAATTCTAACCTAACCTAACCTGACCTAACCTACCTAACCTAACCCCACCGTCATAATTCCCATCACCAACATCCCTACCGCCATAATTCTCACAACCACAATTTCCACTGCTATTATTCTCCCCATCAAAATTACCGAAATAAGATATATAAGGCCCAGTCAATTATTGTTGATCAGTTGGTAAGTTGTCTATAACATTTCAACACGTCAAATATTACGATGCCTTTACATTTTGTACAAAATCAAAAAGGCAAACGGGATTTAGTGTTAAATGGATATCTTCTACACCAGCAACACGTTGGCGTTGGGTATTATGGAGATGGTGATAATGACGGTGGAAATTATGACAGTGGGAATTATGACGTGGGAATTATGACGGTGGAAATTTTGACGTGGGAATTATGATCTGTCACCACCTAATAGTTACTACTAAGAACTGTTGATCAGTAGTAAAAGGCGCCACTTATTCACTAGAGTCGCAAGTTACCCTATTCAGTTAGTATTTGAAACTACTGTACATAGATACAAGATACCATACATTTACCATCCATGTTGTACCCAGTGGTCACTGCTGAGAACTATTGGCTATTCGTACAAGTAACTATTAGTTTACTATTATAGTGTAGTTATCAATAGTTACTATTGGAAACTACGAGTCTGTTGTAAAAGATTCCATGTGTGAATCTATTCAGTTAGTATTTGAAACTACTGTACATAGATACAAGATACCATACATTTACCATCCATGTTGTACCCAGTGGTCACTGCTGAGAACTATTGGCTATTCGTACAAGTAACTATTAGTTTACTATTATAGTGTAGTTATCAATAGTTACTATTGGAAACTACGAGTCTGTTGTAAAAGATTCCATGTGTGAAATGTGGACGTATGCAGTAATTAACTGTTAGTTTCAAAAACTATTTACAAAATAATTAGTAACTATTGAAAACAGACATTGTATAGTAAATATTAACTAATAACTACGATTTATATATGTTTTGTGAATATTTTGCCATTATATAAAGAATACTATAATGGAATTTACCGACGTTGCTAGGCACTCAAATATGAAGAATAAAATTTAGTTAAGTGAATATTTTACCAGAAATTGTTAATAGCGTTTCATTTAATTTAGCAAATCAGTAATCCTACTTCGTAAAAATATAAGTCAATAAGATTTTTTCATGAAAACTAACAGCTCCTACCTATTCGTAATCATTAATTCATAAAAAATGACTATAAACATAGAATATTCATATACAGATAGAAAACGTAAACAACAATAGAAAGTTCCTGGCTTTTTTCAAATCCGCGGCAAATTCCCAAAAAGCCGACCTCGATCGATCTGTTGTTTTCCGAAATTCTGCGTTGTGAAATACTGCCGTGGGTCCTGTTTCAATAATTCCGCACTCGGGAATTCTAAAAAATCCCTAATGCCCACAGTAACTGAATTCTATGAATATATTTTACTGAAATTTGTTTTAAATAGTTGAGATTAATTGATGTGTAATGATTGGTGATTATACATTGACAGCAGTGCCCTCTAACCCACAAGAACACGAAATGATCATTACGAGAGAAATTTAGTATGTATGTCGAAACAAGAATCTGCTGCAGGTATCAAGTTCTCTTGGAATTCGAAGATCCAAGCAAAATAATAAAAAAGCTGCTAGAAATCATGAAAACTATTTTGCTATATCAGACCGATCTTGGAACATTCAATTCTATTGTCAAAACAAAATTTAATTACGTTGCGGAAATAGTTCTGTTTACTCGTCATTTTTTATTTTTGTAAAGTCATATTAATATTATTTTACGTAATAGCAAATGTTTTTGTGTACTCAGTTCCACAGATTCTAGTACTTGCGGGAAAGTTCCGACGCATCCTAATCGAATACGTGTGTTCTTCAATGATATACTAGTCTCCTCCCCTTTTCTCCCCACCACGTCATTTGGCTACACTTCGTGAGACACTTCGCCAAGGATCGGCAATCGTCGGAACGGTTCGATAAGGTTCGCGCCCAATGAACATATGGAAGTGGGGGTAATGATATAACTTCCGACCTTTTAAATGAACGGACCATATAACTTAGGACGTGGCCTACTGTGTATATGTTTATGAGCCGCTGATTACGAATTTGTGGTTAGATTTTCGAAATTCTAAATGGCGGCTCGAAAATGGGGAACACCGACTTGTCAAGAAAATTATCTTACACATTTTCTGCAAGTATACAAAAAATTGACCATCTAGGAGCTGTTTTCCAGTTTTTATTTTTGGTCGAACAATTTTTCCCAGGAATATTTTGGAGATGTTCCAAAAAAAAAGTGTGAAAAATATTCGACAAAGGCGAAATCACGAACAAAGCGTTGAAATTTCGCTCAACTTGACCAAAACCACCGACGCGTTATTCTCGGCAGAGAGCAAAAGGTGCTACAGCGTGTTCCGGCTCTCCTCCCCGCCTCCCATCGCCGGTTGTCGTGAGTCTTTAACGACCTTCCATCCATAGAATCCCGAGACTTGCCCGAGTGGGATCCTTCGCCTTCTCGGCGACACGAACACAACGACACTGCCGATGCGGTGTACAAAAAAGAGAACCGGAGCAAAAAGTATCGCGACATCGACGGGAGAAAACTTCAAGGAAAGACCTGTGAAACGGAAGCGTTCGTTTGCCCTAAAAGTTGCCTAATGCACCAACTTTTTTTGAAAATTTTTACATATTTTATCAATATTTTGAATTGCCCTACAAAAAATTAATTACAAAGGGAGACAACAGTTACATAAAATATCGATTTTATATGATTTTGGGAGCAGTGTTTCACAATAACGTGATGCCTTTGATCACTTTAACCTTGACTGCTTGTCAAGGTCATGGTGCATGGACTATTTTTTATTCAGTAAGCTGTTAAATTGCGATTCATAAATAGCGATAGTGCCTTGAAAACAAAATATCCATTTTTACAACTATTCAGACGATATAGTGAATGGATTAGTTAATATTTTCAATTAATTGAAATAACTACTACAACGATTATAATGGTGACGAAAACGGAATATTATTCAACATAATATTAAATGCGTACCATTAAAATAAGGTAGTACACTATAGTTACTAAACAACCAGAGCCATTGTCAAAACAAACTCAACAATTCTTCAAGTACTGAATTACCTGGAGAGAACTAGTTGTATCGTATATGAGATACCATTCATCTCTATTAGTAAAGTACGCACTATTCAATCGTTAATATGGGAAACTCTTTCGAATAACCAAGAATACCACTTGCCGAGTAAATAGTGTTTGTAGTTCTAAATAATTAGTATTGATGGCAATAGCCAATAGGACGAAAGCACGTATTTTTATGTTTTTAACATTCAGTTACATAGTACAAATAGTTACTTTTGTAAGCAATTGGACAAAAGTAGATGATATAATTCTTATACTAATACTATTTGTAGTACCCAAAAAGTACTATTACGACCTATTAATCAAAGGTGAAGGAAATTATTCTGGTACTCTTAACGTAAACAGTAATCAATAGTTACTACTGGCGATATGAATAATCAATAGTAATTGACTGAATACCATAGTTACTCTATACACTAAATACTAGCAGTGCATACATATCCTGAATAGTTAAGTACTATTAGGAATCGTTAGACAAACATATACATTTCTAATTAATTACCATCGAATTAGGTGGTATTCCAGTTACTACACAGCTATTATTCAATGCACATTTTAGCCATAAGATAACGCAATATATTGCAATTAAGGCTTAAATAAAATATTAATACAAAAATACAAATACAATACGGAAATATACCATCAGTGAACTATTATCTTCTCTAGTAATCAATAGTTATCATTGTAAACTATTCTGGAATAATATATGGTACCATTAGTCTACTAGTGATGCACTAAATACTCATTAGTTATTAATCAAAATAGCAGGAGAAAGGAATATGTCACTATATGTTCTCCATATAATAGGCAGTACATCATTGTTACTATTGTTAACTATTAGCAAATACCCGAATATACAATTCGTGCACTCTTGTCAAACGTCGTACTAAATAGGTACTATGTGGGCAGAGTATACTACAATTATACGAGCAATCTCATAGTACATAATAAATATTTGTTATAACCGTTATAATATAATCTGTTCATCAATAGCAAATATACCAATAGTTAGTAGTGGGGATTATTTATACACGATACCATTCCTCTACTACCAATGGACATAATATAGTGCTGAATAGTTGTTACTAACAGTAATTGTAACAACAATTAGTCAATAGCAATAGTTTTATTCTATTTCGTAATTAATAATCAATAGTTACTATTGGCTTAATGAATTATCAATCGTAGCTATTGATGTTATCAATAATTAATAGTTACCATCGGCTTAATTAGTTATCAATAGTTGCTATTGTTGTTAATGATAAGAAATAGTTACTACTGACTTAATCAAATATTTGCTATTGACGTTATCAACTATCAATAGTTAATATTTACTTCACGAATTATGAATATTTGCTGTTAACGTTATGAATAATTAATAGTTATAATATACTTCATTCATTATCCATAGTTGCTATTAACGTCATCAACAATCGACAGATACTATTTACTTTATGAATTATGAACATTTGCTATTGACATTATTAATAATTAATAGTTACAATTTACTTCATTAATTATACATAGTTTCTATTCACATAAATAATAACCAATAGTTAGTCTTGACTTAATAAATTATCAATAGTAGCTATTGATGTTATCAATAATTAAAAGTTACCATTTGTTTAATTAATTATCAATAGTTGCTATTGTTGTTAATGATAAAAAATAGTTACCACTGACTTAATCAATTATTTGCTATTGACGTTATCAACTATCAATAGTCACTATTTATTTCATGAATTATGAACTGTTGCTATTGTCGTCATTAATAATAAATAGTTACTATTTACTTCATTAATTATACATAGTTTCTATTCACATAAATAATAACCAATAGTTAGTCTTGACTTAATAAATTATCAATAGTAGCTATTGATGTTATCAATAATTAAAAGTTACCATTGGTTTAATTAATTATCAATAGTTGCTATTGTTGTTAATGATAAAAAATAGTTACCACTGACTTAATCAATTATTTGCTATTGACGTTATCAACTATCAATAGTCACTATTTATTTCATGAATTATGAACTGTTGCTATTGTCGTCATTAATAATAAATAGTTACTATTTACTTCATTAATTATCCATAGTTTCTATTAACGTAAATAATAACCAATAGTTAATATTGACATAATAAATTATCAATAGTAGCTATTGATGTTATCAATAATTAAAAGTTACCATTGGTTTAATTAATTATCAATAGTTGCTATTGTTGTTAATGATAAAAAATAGTTACCACTGACTTAATCAATTATTTGCTATTGACGTTATCAACTATCAATAGTCACTATTTATTTCATGAATTATGAACTGTTGCTATTGTCGTCATTAATATTAAATAGTTACTATTTACTTCATGAATTATGAATATTTGCTATTAACGTTATGACTAATTAATAGTTACAATATACTTCATTCATTATCCATAGTCGCTATTAACGTCATCAACAATCGATAGATACTATTTACTTCATGAATTATGAAAATTTGCTATTGACATTATTAATAATTATTAGTTACAATATACTTCATTAATTATACATGGTTTCTATTGACGTAAATAATAACCGATAGTTAGTATTGACTTAATAAATTATCAATAGTAGCTATTGATGTTATCAATAATTGACAGTTACCATTGGCTTAATTAGTTATCAATAGTTGCCATTGATATTCTTAATAATATAGTTACTAACTACTCCATTATTTATCTGTAGTTGCTATTGTAGTTAATGATAAGAAATAGTTCTACTGGCTTAATCAATTATTCGCTATTGACGTTATCAACTATCAACAGTTACTATTGACTTCACGAATTATGAATATTTGCTATTGACGGTATTAATAATAAGTTACTATTTACTTAATTAATTATCCAGAGTTGCTATTAACGTTATGAATAATTAATAGTTACAATTTACTTCATTAACTTCATTAAGTATCCATAGTTGCTATTAACGCCATCAACAATCGATAGTTACTATTTACTTCATGAATTATGAACAGTTGTTATCAGCGTCATTAATAATCAATAGTAACTATTTACTTCATGTATTATAAATATTTGCTATTGACATTATTAATAGTGAATAGTTACAATTCACTTCATTAATTATACATAGTTTCTATTGACGTAAATAATAATCAATAGTTAATAACTACGTACTTAATCATTAATAGTTACCATCTACTTCATACATTGTCCATATTTGCTATTGGTAGAATTAATAATTAATATCCACTATTAAGAACTATTTGCTAATATTACAATCCTACCATTTGTCTATAATATTCACGCAATGCTCGAATAGTTCATTGGGAGCTATTAGTCAATAGCGAACACAGCAATAATTAACGGTAAGAACTATTTTCGAATATTATTAAACACCATTCTACAGGTCTACAAAGATAGTCAAGTAATGCATGCATTACTCAATAGTTACTCCTGGGAACTATTAGTTAAAAATATATTATACGTTATCCCGACAACTATATAATTTCCGACAGTTACTATCGGGAGGTATAAGTACAAAAAACTATTCCTTAAAGATTCAATTGCAACCTTATATAATAAATGCTACTTAAATTGCTATTGACAATAAATGTGAACTATCGAAACGCCAGTTACCAATGTTCATTGTATAGTATTGAATAGTTGTAAATAGTGTCTTTCTATATCGTCAAGTAAAAAGAAAAAGTATTCTCCAAATTTATGATAAAAATGCGTTAACCTCCAAGCACCTTGCCAGAATTTCGAAAAAAGATTCTTTTTTCGAAATGTCGAAGTTTGGAATCGCAACGACCGCGCGTAATCCCGTATGATCGCGTACGAGATACGAGGATTTTACCTATACCATCGAGAAAGCGAGGTAGACGATGAGAATGACGTAAAACGACGGAGGTAGCGAGCGAGCGAGAGTAAGAGAGCACTAGAGAGAGACGGTTTGGCAGAGGCAAAAGCTCGAATCCCTTGGGGCGGCGTCGGACGAGGCTAGCGGCGACGGCACTAGGTGCGGTACATAGCGCGGGGGGTTGAGGGGGCAGAGGGGGGTAACTCGAGCCGCGCCAAGCGGCGCGGAAGGCCGAAGCCGTCGGAGCGTCGAGAAGAGCTCGGAAGAAGAGAAGCGTAGCACACAGCGGGGGAGTCGAGTGTACGAGAGAGTACGAACCGAGACGAGGACAGCTTCGAACGAGTCGCGCGGCTTTGAGGAGGTGGGGGGAAGCGGGGGAGTGCTTCGAACGAACGAGCACGAGCAGGATCTGCGGGTGGTACCGGGGGGAAAGTCTACTCGTCGGCACGCGCGCCACGAAGTGCGCTACCCACGCAAGCGAGAAGAGCACGAGACGGAGAGACGAGAAAGTTGAAGCGAGAGGGAGTACTTTGGTACTCGACTCGTCGGTGGCCGAACGCGGCGCGACGCGTCCGTTCTCGTTCGTGCACGGCGGCATATAGCGTGCCGCGCTTTCCGCCTCCGCACTCCCCCTTCGCCCCTCTCTTTGTCTTTCTTTTAGCTCATTTTGTCTCTCTCGTACTTCTTTTAGTACTTCCCTTCTTTCTTCTGCCTCGTCTTCGCTCCGCTTCATCGGCTTCATCTCTCTACCGTCGCTTTTGGCGCTTTCCCACTTGGACGCGCGTATACAGGCGCCTGCACGTCCATTTATCGCTGCTTCATTCTCTCTTTCCCTCTCGTTTCTTCGTCTCTCGTGGAACGTTAACGCGTGGGTGGCTCTTGGCTGCCCGGCTATTCGGCCCTCGCTGTGTGAGGCGCATCCTTACTTCGCGTATAAGCCACGGCTGGTTATTGCCGGTACGTATTCCAGAGACGTGTGCGATCCAAACTTTTCAGGCACCCACATGCCCGCCTCTTCTTATTCTATACCTTTTTCTTTCTCTGTCTGTGCCACTTCGTTCTTCACTTTCTGCGCTACCAATCATCCACGTATGCGTTTAATCCTCCAAGGCACGCGATTAAGGCGCGACTTCAGTTCGAAGCCTTTCATTAGATTCGTGATTGGGGATTGAACATAAATTCGAGATGACGTTAGTGGATTTGGTACTCAGGTATGGAAGGCTCAGTGCTTTAAGTTTAGATAAATAAATAATATAATTTTACACATTTGAAGAAACTCAGGAGAGTTTATTTTAGTGTTAAAATGGCGTTGAGAAATATGTAGGTTAACTTTAACATAACTGTCATTAAAGACCATTATAGGCACCACATGGTATTACGTTAGTTTTAAAGTACTTCAACATTTGCTCTTTAAACTTGACTTGACAGAATACATAAACATTGAAGCACTCTGAAGCGCATTGCCTTCAGAAAATGCTCAAAACGTAGGACGCTTTGAGGACGTCCGCAGAATGATAAAAGATATTTGGACACTCTAAGAACATCATTAGGAGGATGTCGTGTACGAAGTTTTGTTACTGCTTCTCTTCATTTCGAATGGACTTCTTGTCAACATTTAAAACCTTGTGAAGATACTAAAGGCATCAACATCACCTAAGTAGATATAACAGTTTCCAAGGCATTATCAATGTTTATGAATCCATTGCCTTGACGGTCTGTCGACTTAAAAAAATTGCTTATTTCCAACAGGTATTTGATAAATGTTAATTAACATACCAAGTACGGATATTAAAATCAAGCTAAAATTTATCAAAGGCACTAGAGGCTATTAGAGGCACCACATTATTTTCGAAGTCCGTCCCAAAACCCACCGTGATATCGATATTTTATGCAAGTTTTGTGTGCAATGTTCCACTATTTTATGGAAGAAACTATTGTATATTGTTTGATAACTACTGGTTGCTATTAAATCTGTAATTAGTTTTCCATAGTTACAAGTGCATTTCAATACCTATTTCTATAGTTACTATTGATTTTTTGTAAATAGTTCCTAATAGTAGCTATCGGATGCTGCATATATTAATTGTGAACAAGTAATGTTTTATTCTCTTCAATAGTTACCAATAGCAAGAGATATGTAGTGTGTGTATTACTAGTAAATGCTCAGAATCTTCTACTATTCAATATAGTCTCTAATGGTAATTATGGATTAATATTTTTGTTAATATTGCATCAGCTCTGGACGATTTTTTTCCATGTAGATGTAACTCAAATTGTTATGATGTATGTTCTTTATGGAACTCCTGAGGTTTGAAATATATTGACTGAAAACTAAGTTTTAGAGTAACTGGACAGAACACGTTAGTAACGTTATAGAATCGAAACCGAATATAAACAGTTATTATTGAGAATTATTGGTAAAAAGTTATAGAGGTCATTAGTAGACTATTGACGGAATAGTAAACATTAGTTACTATTATTACATTTTTTTGTAATCGTAGAAAATACCATCTACAAGAGTTCAAGGTAGTACCCAGTTACAACTTTTGAGAACTGTTGGCTAATAATGAAAGATTACATTCCTGAACTATTGACGAAGACAGTGATCAACAGTTACTTTTACAAACTATTTGTGAATAGTAGAGGATATTAATTGTCTACTACTATTGAACAAAGCACTAAATAGTTTCTATTGTATATAATATAGAAAATATTCGGAGCTTTTGAGACATAGACAAAGATACCTTTGTCAGACTGTTCATAGTAAATAGCAATCAATAGTCACTGTTGGCTACATAAACTATTTACCAATATACAAAGATAACATTAGTACACCATTAATTTGGGTATTAATTAATAATTACTGATTGGTGCTATTTGCGAATAGTAGAAGATATAATTTATCTATTATACCATTAGGCGGTATATTAAATGGTTACTATTATGAACTACAGAATATAAACGTACATGTATTATCAATCTACATAGAACGCAATAGTAAATATTAAGAAGTATTGGCTAACTGTGAAAATACCATTCACGTACTATTAAAATATAATTATACGAATAATTGAAGATATGATTTATTTACTACTAATCTACCCAATACTGAATAGTGGATTATTACAATGAAATTATGGACGAAAACATCCGATACTAAATGTTTACTATTCAACTAGGCCATATCTACCAGCTACAATTGAGCATTTTGGTCAATGGCCGAATATACCACTCATGTACTAATAACTTATCAAATAATTTATAGTTAATATTTGATTATACATGAAAATACGCAAAACTAAATTTTAACCGTTTAGATACGTAGTACTTAATAGTTACTATCAAAAATTGTGTACAAAAGGAAAGACGTATAATTTAGATACTATTGACACTATTAATCAATAGTTGTCATTTGCGGTTATTTTCAAATATATACATAATCAAATATATAAATAACATATACGATACTAATTTTAAACCCATGAACTACGTGTGAAAATTTTCCATTGGGAGCTACTGGTCAATAACCAAAAATACCATTCGTGTACTATTAACTTACCAAGTAATAAGTAGTAAATATTTAGATATATTGTTATTTTGGATATGTGGTTAGATTTTATAATTATTAGATGACAATATACAAGTAGACTACATGTTTGCAGCAGTATCCTAGTACGTAGTACCCAATATAGTTACTATTAACCACTTCAGTGGTAGCTGTTTAAAAAAAAAAGTGCCAGAAGCGGTACAGCCCTGTACTTAAGATATCGAAAAACGGTGAAACACGGGTTCCATTTTTTCCTAAAATATATCATTTAACATTTAATTAATCATTTAAAAAATCAAGTAATATTTCACATTTATGTCGGCCATCTTGAATCCACCATTTTGAATTTACAAAATCTGACTTCAAATTCGTAATCAGCGACCCAAAAAATGCCCGAGTACCAAGTTTCATCAAAATCAAGTAAATTTTTTACATTTATGTCGGCCATCTTGGAACCGACATTTTGAATTTTCAAAATCTGATTTCAGATTTATAATCAGCGGCCCCGAAAACCCCCGAGAACCCAGTTTCATAAAATTTGGGTAATTTTTCGCATTTCAGTCGGCCATTTTGGATCCGCCATTTTGAATTTTCAAAATCTAACTTCAGATTCGTAATCAGCGACCCCGAAAACCTCCGAGTAACAATTTTCAGCTGTTTTCCGTATAAAGAAAAATGTGCGCCGCACGTTTTAATAAATTTAGCAAATTTACAGCCGCCATTTTGGATCCGCCATTTTGAATTTTCCCATTTTGACGACAGATTCGGATTCAGCGACCCAAAATATCTTGGTATACGAAGTTTCATGCAAATTCATTAAGAATTGTAAAAGTTTTTGCAAAATGTACACATATGATCCATTACCACGTTTGTCAATCATTTTTTTTGTACATATATGATCCATTACCATTGAAGTGGTTAAGAATTATGAGTCAAAGGTAAATGGTATAATTAGTCGACTATTGACATAGCTATTAATCAATAGTTGCTATTTGATGGTATTTGAAAATGTAAAAAATACAGAATCATTCATACAATATTGTCGTACTTAATAATAAATATTTAGTATTATTATTATTACTATTGGAATGAATGATCATATATTTATTTCAAGTGACTGATATTATATGTCTTGTATCAGTTGATAAATTGGTCATAGATTAAATTTCATTTGGTAAGGTGTTAATACACGTTTCAATATTACTGGATTTAATATTCTACATTTTTAATTCAGGTATTTTGGTATGCGTATATTTAACCAATATTAAAATACGTTCTATAAACATTAAAGAGATATTATAAACTTCACGGATTTACAATCATTGTATGTTTCACAAAAGCTTTCTTCTCGGGACTCCGAAATCCCGAACAAATCAATTTTTTAAAAACGTTTTATAACCGGTGTATTTTTTAGCAAAATTTACAATTTTTTAATTTAATCGGTTATGAAAGATATTAAATATTTGTGGAACATATCTTGCACACACCTGAATTTATGGAATTTCTAAAATTATTTTTCAATGTTTAAAACACGTGTCATGTACACCTATACTATTTGTAAACAAAACTTACGTGTAATAAACCTGGTATAGTGTATTTATTAGGATAAATTAAACGCTCGACATCACTGTTGCGTTTAGTAAACGGATAATGAACGTTTAAAATACTTCGGTTAAAAAATGGTATAGGTTAAACAATTTTAAACGTATTTATATAAGTTTATTAATGCACAATGTTACACCTTTAATAAATGAATTTTAAACGTATACTATTTACGGTACTTCATAATCGATTGTTTAACGTTCAAAATGCGTTTCGTGAATATACACGTATTATAAACGTATGTGATAAATATACACGAAATGAAAGTTTAATAAACTTGTTTCCAATAAACGTTTATATGATGTACCTAAAACCATTTTAACCCAAAATAACCTTTAATAAAAGACCAGTAAACCATAGCGTTTTTATTGAGACCATAATAATAGTATTATGTATGCATAATAATATCTATATATTTTATACTTAATGTCGAAAATAATAATGACACGTGTAAACTTACCTTGTACTTGTCTAGAAAATTTTTAATAGTTTGCTACATCAACAGCCTTTTATCAAACTGTTTGAAATTTATTGGTTTTATATACAATTTATATATCATCAGGGTAACAGAAATGACACCTGAATATTTACCTATTGCCCGTATGTTCCCTGGATTGATAAATAATTCACGGTAACAGGAAGTCCCTACCGTTTATGTATAATGCCTCATAATAGGGGACATTCACATATATCCATATATGATCATGGCTTGAAAGTACTGATATTTTTACATTACGCAAACAATAATCATGATCGATTCCACATTATCGTGAAAATGCCGACGTAAACTATGTAATCTTAATTAGTACTATGAAGTGCGAAAGTTAAAGGGAATGTAACACAACATGTTATCTAGACGAATCGTTCAAACGTAACTAGATTAAAATGAAATAATCTTTAAGACCGAGTCTTCTATTTTATTATGTATAATGCATTTTTCATCCAGTGTTTTCTTTAACACTACTATTCCCATTGTTGACAAAAGTATTTCGGGTTTTGCGGGCATTGATAACAATCAGAACCGTCAACTTAAAAATGCCTTGAACAATTTTTTGTCTTTCGAAGTTATTAGAAAAAGTAATATTCAGAAGAAAAATTAAAAAATACTGCGATTAAGAACCTGTTTCAAATTTTGAAACTGAACAAGTAGGATATTGTAAGGGATCGTTACTTCATTTCAAAGCAAGATACTTCTAGAAAAGACAAAAACATTAATGATTTGGGCTAGGTTAAGTATAGCGTTATGTTTTGTTGCTCTTTGTTGAGTCATTATGTCGTGATTTGTTTGTCATGTCTTTCTTGTACATGCCCACTTTTTACGTAACCAAATATTTGAACAAAACTGTAACAAAAAATAGAACTCTACGTTTAAAATAAATAATTGGATAGTTTCATTACTATACAAATAATCATTTACATATCATTAACCACTGTATTAAGAAAATAACCTAACCTATTCTGACAATTTTGAATAAGAGTGGAAAATTCGTATGCCAAATTAACGACAGAAATAAAAACACGAATTCATGAAACATATAGTTGAAGTACGGATCTAATATATGATAACACGATAAAAATACTGTTTTTTAATATACGTTTATTATACGTAAGTTTGGTTGAAAAATAGTTTAGGTCTATGATATAAACGTCTATTGCAAAAACTGCCCTTTAATGAATGTTCATCACGTTGATATGTGTATATTATATGAAACGTATTTTAAATGTCAAAAAATCGTTTATGAAGTACCATAAATAGTATACGTTTAAAATGCGTGTAATAAAGGTATAATATTGTACATGAATAAACGAACATGAAAGACGTTTAAAATTGCTTGAAATTATTCCAATTTTTAAACGTATATAGAATTCAGTTTAGTATTCGTTTATGTCACACGTTAATAAAACGATGAACGTACACCATTTTAAACCGATAATATATTAATCGTTTATTATGCGTTTACTAAACCAAACATGAATGTAAACCGTTTAATTAATCCGAAAAACGCCACCGTTTAATATACGTTTATTACACTGCGACTACTATGAATTATCTTTCTTAAAGTAGCTGTATAGATATGCGTTTGAGTTATCATTTTGTACTTCGAGATCCTGGGTTTAAATCTCTGTCAGAACGTTTTTCTGAGATAATTTCGTTTACTTATATCTTTAAATCCATAAGGAATTTTAGATAAATTAATGTTTACTTGATGTGAAGAAAAAATATAAGTACCCCACTCCATTCCTTCTGTGTATTCGATCGCTACATAACGTGTTCATAAGTCCCTTAATAAATTAAGCAATTATATAAAAATGTTTGGATTTCCGATAAATAATTTATTTAAACTAGAATTTTTTCGGAATAATGCATCCATAACTTTGATTTTATGAAAACGGATTTAAAATTCATAATTATCGAATCTGAAAACAACGAGTTAAATAATTCAATAAAGAT
Organism: Trichopria drosophilae; assembly: GCA_030407085.1. Classification (NCBI taxonomy): domain Eukaryota; kingdom Metazoa; phylum Arthropoda; class Insecta; order Hymenoptera; family Diapriidae; genus Trichopria; species Trichopria drosophilae. The sequence goes on along the minus strand of CM059584.1, from coordinate 11,740,985 downwards.
TGAATAATGTTGGGCAAATACACCCACCACATCACATCCGGCATTTTGAATTTTCATTTCGTTTTAAACCGCCCCCTAATAAATTTCTATTACTACAGTGTATTGGATATAGCGGGCTTGAAAACTTGTATACAACAGGTTGAATAACAAAGAAGTACGGTCCCGATTCCGTTAAAATATTGGAACTTAATGTTGCTGTATACTGAATTATATATAATTTCATATAATTGGTGATAAAATTTGATACACTTATTTAAAAATATCTGTCTATACACTATTATGTCAAAGTGTACGGGTAGAAACGCTAATACCATCCAACTATCTGCTGCCTACTCTCTGAGTCTACTTTCAAAGTCGTTGGAAGATCAAATTTTTGTTTTTACACGGAAACCCCTATATTTTGATACTGGATTTAAGGTCACTTGAAAAAATATATAAACTACCGTTCCGGGCGTGAATTTTCTCGCTCTTTCCCAATTCGGTGTCAAAAATTGGTTCCTATTTAAAAAATAACATCGACCTTCAAATGACCTTCAAAATTGAAACCAAGGTCAAAGTTATTATTACAGTTAGGTCAGCCACTTTGTTCTGCATAACTTTTGTAGAACCATTTTTTAATTCGGCTTAGCACAGAAGTCTGAAATGATATATGTATAACCGTGCATAATTATCTACTAGAAACGGTAAGTTTTTTTACAATATATGATTTATTTCATATTAATGTATATGCGGACCAATTTCATCCCATAATTATGTTTAATAGATGTTTTACTCTTGCGCATCGTTAAATTTATCTTAATTTCACAGTGTTGCGACATAAAATAGTCGATTTGTGAAGTCTGTATATCCTATAATATTTTCAGGGAAACACAATTTTTCGCACATGTAATATACAAAAGTGAGTGTTGTAGAGGGATTCAAACATGAAGATGGCGTGCACTCACCTAAAGCATATTTTTGCATACGTGTCGTGCAATATTTTATGTTACAAGAGCCTGTAAAATATCGAACAAATAATATAATATTTTACACTCCCGATCTGTAACATAAATGTTCAACCATTTTCGTAAATAAGGCATTACATTAGCTTGGCCCACGCTCGGTATAAAAATAGCATTATCAATGAATACTTCAGAATCAGTGTTACGAACTTTCATAGTATACTGATCTGATATTGTCTTTAATTACGTCTTTAACATCTAAACCCGTTAAGGACGGGAGGGACATATTTTCAAAATTTTTTCTCCACGGTTTCTAACGTAAAATTTTATCCTCTTTCAGAATCTTGCAATAAATTTTGATAAAATGAATCGGAAAAAAGTTATACACGTTTCTTTTACATATTCTTTGTTATTAAAACATCACTTTCACCTCGAAATGGCGTTAGGAAATATGTCTATGGTGAAAATATCGCGTCCCTGGACCCTCAGGATTAAAATGTACCTTGTGCCAATTTATAATTCCAGATGGCATCTTTCAAAATGGAAAGATGGTTAAAACTTAACAAATTTTTCTCTTGAAAACTATCGACTTAACAGAAAAGTTTCTAAGAACAATAATGCTTAGGAATGAGTTAAAGAATGCTTTCAAATTTTATCAGAATGAATTGATAAACTTTTTGATTTTTCAAAAAATAAAAAAATCGAAATGTTGAAAAAAGTAATTTAAAAAATCTGAAAAAAAAATGTTGAGCTTCCAGGCGCCATTTTGGAAGACGCCATATGGAATTACAAATTTGCGGACGATACATATTAATTCTGAAGATCCACAGACGCGATGTTTTCACCATAGATAAGCTTCCTAACGCCATTTCGTGGTGAAAGTAAAAAAAAGGAAATGTAAAAAACCATGTTTTTTCCAAAAAACTGTATAACTTTTTTGCGGTTCGTTTTATCAAAATATTATTAAAAGATTCTGAAAGAGTATAAAATTGTATATTAGAAACCGTGGAGATAAAATGTTTTCATTCCCGTCCTTAAAGATAGCAACCAACACAATAATTATTGTATCTCTCCAAGATTCACATCAGTTTGTTTCCGATATACGACAGAACTTCTGTCACAGAAGATTATACTATTGCGATCAAAAAAATTCATTGATCTCTGAAAAATTCCAAGTTTTCAAAAAATTACATCAAAAAGAAACCGCGACATTCATAATCCGCCTCGCATCGTTCCCAATCGTTTATCATCGTATCGTTCCGCGGTAATTCGCAAAACACGTGGTTAATTTTCCATCGGCGTTTCTTCCGCCGCCTCGCTCTTCTTTCGTCGGGTCTCGGGCACGTAAATACATATCCGCTCGCGTCGCGAGACTATTTTTGTTCTCGCTCGTTCCTCACTTGCCGCGATCTCTCCGTTCCGATCTTACTCCTTTTTTCCACGAGGCGGGAACTTGCCACCGTTACGACGACACGTATATAGCGCATTGCGCCGTGGAGAGCCACACGCGAGCGTATAAACTCGCGTGCACACGCACGTTCAATCGCACGGACCGCCGCCTTCGCATCTCGTTAAGGGTGCGAGGAAAAGACCGGTAGGGTCACGCGTTCGAAAAAGAAAAAAAAGAGAGAATTCCCGGAGCGACGGCGTGCTTGGGAAAAAAAGAGTGTCAACGAGGGGTGGGTGACGAACGTCAGAAAGAAGGACGAAGAGGGCAAAAGCGCGCACACACGCGAAAAAGAGCAGAGTGACAGAGTGAGAAGGAACGATAAACAGAATCGACGCGTGCGCGTGAGCCGAGGTGCGAGGGAGAGATCGCGATAACGGATGCGCGTGTAAGCGACCATTCGAGAGAGAAAGATAGCAGGAGGGAGCGAGAAGCAAATATAGAGAAGGAGTTGGGGGAATCCCCTCCTGGCCCCCCGCATAGCCGGTTCGCCAAAGAGCCGTGCGCCAACGATCGTCCCCTCGAGCTGGCGACTCGCAGTCCGCCGACGTCGCTCCACGCGCAAGTACGTGCACACGTCCTTGTCACGAAAACTACGTCGCACCGTGCACAAGACCAGTCTTATCGAGTGCGCGCAAAAATAATAATACAATTGTCAACGAACCGACAATCGTATCAAAAGTTTTTCCCGGATATAAACAGTGTCGACGAAATTTTGAGGTGCCAAGACTCGAGGATCTTTTTTTTTTTTGGACAAATCAGTGAAGTGTACTGAAGTGACGTAAGGCAGGAGGTAGAGTGATCGAAAAGCCGGGGGAAAGCGCGAGGATTCCGCGGCCGACAAGTGGTCGCGCGTTCGAACCACGTGGCGGCGCGCACCTACGCGAAGTCTCAAGTGGGGGAGAAACTTTTAACTATAAACTTTCCTTACCGCCCGCATACGTTGCAACCCCCGTGGAGAAAACCTTGAAAGATTCAAAGCGAAACCCTTTGAACGCTTCCTCATCCATTCTGGTGAGCATCGAAATCTCCGCATGGGATCTGTTGATCTAGGTGGGTGGACGTCTATCTAGTCGCTGATTTAATTCTGGCGGGAAAGTTTTGACGGAAAAACGATAGAAAATTGAGGTCGTTGACGAGTGACAACGCGATGCTGAGTGTCTCCTCATGGTCCCAAATAAGACGGGCGAAGCGATCGTTTAAGTCGAGGGCCCCGAGGGCCTGCTAAGATGACCGCGCGCGTTCATTCGCCGAGACATCACCAAGAGAAGAAACCGTCAGCTAATCAACGACAGCAGCAACATCATCAACACCAGCATCAGCACCAAAACCAGGGAGTGCTGCACGGACCGAGTCCGAGTCCAAGCCCCAGTCCCAGTCCCAGCCCCAGCCCGAGCCCCAAACACTCGGACGGCCGTCGAGTAAGTATTCTTATGATAATTTAGCAAAATACCAAGGTTTAGTCCTCATCCATTTGGTGGTCTCCAAAAAGTTATTGAAATGTCTTTTTAATAGAAATATCAATTTGAAGCAAGATTGGTATCAAGGTTTGGCAATCAGGTGTTACAAACTGGACTAAAAACTCAGTATGTTCATTTTACTCAAACTGTGTCTGACATGATCCACTGCTAATTGATCCAGTGTCAAGAATTTTATAAATATTTCAAACCATACTTCTCAACTTCATGTTCATGGTAGAACTTCAAACCACCGTTTACCTTTTGACCTTGATAAATTGAAGTATTTACTTGAAAACTATAAGGACCAATTGTTTAGGTGATCGGAATTTTGAATCATATTTGAACTTGTCATTAGTCACTTAGGGACACGAACAAACTTTCTAAGTCTGGACGGAAGTATATAATATTATCTTGATAGTGCTCATCCTAGTAGAGTTGTAACTGTTTTAAATATAAAATAACAAGTCAACAAACTCCTAAATACTTCTTCATAACACTCTATGAAACTAGTGTCATCCTGAAATTCGTACTCATATGAATTTAAAAACCTTTTATCATAATGTGACACAATCCTAAGACAAGATTACTCACAGGATACAGCCTTGAACCCTTTAATCGCCACATAGTAATGTTATGAACAGGTTACCTGCAACGAACCTTACTGTGCATTTTTAGTACAACTTGCTGATAACTCCACGGAAAATAGAATATTTTTTAGGAATCATTTATACCAAAGCTCTAGTAACCTTCAATAATTATTATTTTTCCAATCCAACGACTTAATGTCAGCTTTGAAGCTCACTTATTCTATTGTTGTTTATTATTTACATTCTGATCAGCAATTGATTCTTCACTTACTTATAAATACTAACAATAATACTGTCTACTGATGAATTAATCCCTCCAGTAATGACACTTAAGCTTGATAACAACTGTCTACTAAAAATAATAGTAAAACCTGTCGTCAAGGATTACCCATTCATTCAAGCCATGAAAGGAAGATAACAACTCCCGGCGTAGCAAAAATCTGTTAGATCAGTGTGATTCATAGTAGAAACCAATCAGTATACGCTTTAATTACATACCGTTGATTTGAGAAATATTGATTTTCAGAAAACGTGATGATTGTTTATTGGCATATTAGCGAAGACACAATGATCATCAATGGTATCCCTAATTTTTATTTTGATAACGAAATAAACGACACCTAAGAATGGGACAACAACGCCTTAATGGCTGTGAATTTTAACCTTGGTATTTAAGAATATTAACTAGTTATAAATAAGATAATATATAACACAGGACCACAAATTTTTGTTTTTCCTCGATAACTTGAATCAGAGGTAGTGGATCCTAATAGATTTTTGGCCACGAATTTGTTACCCATATTGACCCATCACGTCAAGATTTCAAGACATCTGGTCCGAAAAATAGCCAAAATTACAAATAGCCGACGTCACGAGTCAAATTGGATAACTAATTTATTTTCAACGACTAAAAATCTATAAGATCCAGTACCTCTGGTTCAAGTTATTTCCCTTAAAAAATTGTTTTGCGGCCCTGTGAAATTAATCACTGAAGGTATTTCTCGAAAAAATAACACAAGACCGCAAAATTTTTTTAAACAAACTGAATCAGAAGTGGAGGACCTTATAGATTTTTGGTCGCTGAAAACGAATTCTTTGTCCAAGTTAACTCATCGTTACAGATTTTTCACATACCCTAACCTTAAATTGGAAAGAACTATATAAAGAACTGAATATTTTTCGGATCAGACATCTTAAAATCCTGACGTGATCGACAAAATCGAATGACGGACTCGTTTTCAGCGGCCAAAAATCTATAAGATCCACTATTTCTGATTCAAGTGATCTCGAAACAAATTTTTGTTGTGGTCCTGTGTAATTCATACAGCACATTTTCCTGAGGGTGTCTTCAAGACTTCTTCAGTTCATTCAATTATTCGTTTTTATGGTCCTGTTAATGTTCTCCAAAAGGTCCTATGTACTGAGGATAGTAACAAGATAATAAAAGATCAAAAACTATTGAGAAGGTCCTCAGGAGAATGTACCATAGTGAAATCTGATATATAGAGAGACAGTTTACATTGTGTTATAATTTCATGTACGTCTTAAGAATTGTCTTACTAGGAACTTGCCAAGATTTTACAAAAATTGAAAGAATAATATAAAACACACCTTTATCACTCAAGATAACATCGGACATCGATCCCAGAAATGAAACAATTGTCACTGAAGATCTTTTATAGAGAATACAAAAATTTGTTTGGAAATAACGGATTAGCGGGTGTAAAAACAATTCCTCATTATTAAAATGCACAGGAGAAGAGTCATTTTATTTTGATGCCGAGTTTCAAAAGAACTATGGAGGCAACTGTAGTATGTTTATAACACGGGTCATTGTCATCATAAAAGACTGGGTTCATAAGCGATTAGTATGTCCTATTTGTCTAACAAATTTTTAGTAATTAGAACCTAAATTCGAATCGTTAACTACCTGTATTTACTTGAGAACTTGCACCTTTAGCCAAAGAGCCATCATATTTTCTGATGGATCTCTTGCATAAAGGCAATGAGTGTTGTAAACAAATGTTACGGAATATACCCATAGTATATTTCCTAGTAATTTTGTGCATGAATCTGAAGAAGGGTCTGGGCCTTCAAATTACAAAGATACCTGTGGCGAGTGGAAAACAACAATCGTTTTTCATGCCATCGAATATCAAACAAAAAATGAAGGAATACAAATGAAGGAACTCCCATCGGAGTGCCATGGGATCGATCGATAGGTTTTTTGCTTTTTCATCAGGTTGGGTCCCTTGGCAAGTTGTCCGGGATTCCCGAATCGACTCCGGAACTCGAGACGGAAGGTCGGCTCCGTTGAAGCAGCAAAATACAAAGTGAGCTCTCGACTCTCGACTCTCTGGACACGTGCCACGCTCGCCGTAGAAACCTCATTTTCGTCCTTGGCACATGCCTTATCCGTACGTTGTACACACACGATAAGTGGGCGGGTCGCAGCCGAAGGGAGAATGAGCTAGAGGGAGCGAGATAGAGGGAGCGACAGAGATAGGGTCGTCAGAGGGGGCGACAATAGAAGGGGATTCGGCTCCCTATTAGTACAGAGAGCGCGCGGGAGTGAACGGAGCGTCGTCTCGGTGATAGGCTTTCCCTCTCACTCCCTCGCACGGTTAGTCACGTGCGCTTTAACGAGACACACGAGGCCGAGACCGACGCGAGCGGCGCGTGCTGCTAATTAATCTCTCTGGCTCTCTCTTTCTCGCAGCCTCTCCCTCGCACTCCCTCAAACGACCGCTCGATGTGCCGGATGCATGTACCCGAGCTTCCTTTAATATCCACGGCGTGACTCGCCCGGGAAATGCGCACCGAGATAAGGAATCTCGAATACATGCGGCATCCGGATGACTGATAACGGATCGGAAAATCCGGGAAAATTGCGACGTGTTCTGGGATGCATGAAAAGTTCGCACGATTTACACCTTGTTGAGCGTTTTAATTGACTTCGGTATTTCGAATATACCCGAGTACGATTTCACGATCTTTAAAGATGATTTGAAATCACGAATCTTTTTACTGCCAAAATAGGGTCCAAACGATGCATCCATTTTTTGCTGAGGGTGTCACGGAATATTGCAAACAGCTGAGTCATTCTTCACGTAATTGTCTTCTGCTGACATTTATCATTTGGTTCTTTGCGTCTGAGATAACCACTCGTCATCCATCAATCATCAATAATTATATTGACCGTACGAGGCTTATCAAAACGGCCACGCTGAAGTCCCTCGTCCATGTACAAACTTGGGATGTATCGCGTTCCCCTTTAAGCAGTTAGAGTTGGGCTTCAAGCGGTCAATTTTCCTCACTCGAAAAGTTCATCGGCACACCTTTCGAAGTCGGAGGGCGTGTGAACGTCCGTACGTGAGGAACAGATTCTCACCTTTAATTCAGGTAATGGTGCACGGACGAGGATCCTCGAACGACGCGATAACTTGCCGTAAATACATCCAATTACTTCAAATTGCTGTTACGGCGGTCCTAACGCACCTCCGTTCGAACCGCTGAATCCTCCTGTGGCAAAATCCAACGCTTTTACCTATTTGGACTATTTTATTTTCATTGAGTCGTAGATAATTTCCAACATCATTTGATCTTTTTTAAAGAGAATAAAAGTAGAATAGTCTACAATCAACATTATTGTAATATTTGTTCTACAAATTAAGCTCTTTCTCTAACAATTTTTTAATAATGATTATTGGAGTTACATAAGCCCACAAAGAACATCCATTACTAGAATTGCTCCCGGAAATCGACTTTTCATTTATCTACAACAATTCAAACCTTACCTACTAGAGCGTGTCAATTAGTACGGTGTTAGGGGGAACCACAGTTCCGGTCAGTTATCATGGGTTTAGAAACTTGTAAGGGCGTTATTCCCCTATTGTCACGAGTGAAGGGATCGCTATTTGCGCCTTAACGCCAAACATCTTCACACAATAATGCGAGTACATCGTAAAGGAAGCATGAATCGGCAAAAAAAACTTCGAAGAATGTCGAAACTGTGTCGGCACAATAAGTTGGCTCGTTAGCAATGCAAATCACGCATACGAATTCTCGAAGAAGCGTGATTCGAATAAGTCGACGCGTGCGGTGGCTTCTAGACGTGCAAATGCCTTTCGAAAAACACATTTTCATTTGCTTATCTGTGCCGTTTCGATGGCCTTCTGTTCGCGGCGTTCGAAATTTATAAATATTATCCTTGTGGCTTTGCACTGCAAAACGTTCTTTCGATACGTCAACCAACTGTATAGAGACGGAATTTATGTACGCTGAAAAAAGCGCTAGAAATGTTTTTAGAGGCCGATAAGAATTGGTTTATTCAAACTGGCAAAACATTAAACCGTTTTACGAAATGCCAAAACGTATGGTTAACAAGAGCAGTGACGTAGAAAGAATAAAACAGTAATAAGAGAAACATGTTTTAGATCTCCGCTTAGTAGTTACTGACCTCTTAAAAGTTTCTGACAACCTCAAAGAGTACTCGCGCATTTACGAGTGACTTTCATAGCCTTAGCGCAAAAAGCATATATACTTCGTTTACGAACGTACATACTGTAACATTTGTTGGGTCAACGCTTTTACTAATCCTCCGTATCTTTTCATTTACTTAGTTAACACCTATCTAAAATGTTCTGCTCTATTTCGTCTACATCAATAATTGTATCATCTCTTATTATCTGTCTCTCTCGCTAGGCTGCATTTCTGGTTTCTTTTGTTTCGCTCATCCACCACGTCATTTTTTTTTCTTCCTTATTTTCCCTCTCGCTGGGGTCTCGAGCTCGTACTCTCCGTCTCTATTTATCTTCGCCTATTTCTCTCCAGCTCGGCAGCGCTCCTTGACTCACGAGCGAGAGCTTTTCAACCGCTCTCCGGCAGCATCGGCACTTTGCCAAAAGGAGCCGGCCGCCGAAAAGAGAAATAAGAACGGAGACGGCAAAGAATGAAGTCGCGAAACGGGTGAGCGAGAGAGACAGGGAACGAGAGAGCGAGGAAAGATCGCAAGATACGAGCTCTACAAGGAGACGGGTCTTATTTGAATCTGGCGACTCGCACGAGGCGTTTCCTCGTGCCCGTTCGTCGCGCGCTTTTTATACGCGTCTATCACTTCTCTCTCCTTCTCTCTCTCTCTCTCTCGCTTCTTCATAACGACTGGCTCTACTTCGCTTCCGCGGTTTTCAGGCGCCAGACCTTTCTGAATACAAATGGGGATGCGCGCGAACTTCTTCGAGACTTTCGGTAATTAATTCTTGGCTAGGCGCGCACTAAACGTAAAAGTTCATCGCAAACCAGGATCGATAATCGGGGACGTTGATGGGGAGGATCAGGAGACTTGAAATCTTTGATCCAAATATTCCATCTCTTTCGCAGGTACCTTCTAGTCAATTATCTAAGAATTTCAAAATGGGTTTGAACTGGTTTCACCATGGAAAACAATAATTAACTTTAGGAATTTAGAAATGGGAAAGATCCTTAATGTTTAGCTTTTGAGATTTACATGAAACTATGACACTAGCCGAATAAATCAAAGTCATATGGTGCAATGGAACCTTTTGTAATGGGCGTTCGCACTTTTCGTTTTGCAGGCTAACAAACCACTGATGGAAAAGCGACGGCGAGCGAGAATCAATCAATCTCTGGCGGCGCTGAAGGCTCTGATCCTTGACAGCGCTCGCCTGGAGAACACGAAGCACAGCAAACTCGAGAAGGCCGACATTCTCGAACTGACAGTACGGCATCTTCAGAGGCAGCGATCCCTGGCGCAGCCCGGTTTATCCAGGTACAAAGCCGGCTATCAAGACTGCTCGAGAGAGGTAAGAGCATCCGATCGCTAATTATCATAATCTTTTTTCATCTGGCCCCGAATTAAAATCCCATCCCGTGACTCTTTGCCCGGAACGTGTTCTCGAATTCTTTAATCGAGAGTTCTCACGGATTTTGCCCAAGACGCAACTCTTTTATTTTGATTCACGAAAAAAAACGCGATTCGCCACTTCATATGCGTCTTAGGTAGATTTCATGAAGGAGATTAAGCGGATATTGAACGTGTGCGAAAAACGGTTGTCGCGTATAAATTTCGAGTTACTTTATTCGATTACCAAAAGCCGATGTGCTTAATTGCCATACGATGTTACATTTCGATCATTGCAGAACTGGAGATATAAGTAAATCTCCTATCGCTGAAATTTACCAAAAAATCCCTCGAAAGTGACATTTTCCAAAAGGTTGGTAGGACGCACCATGCGTAATCGGAGTCGTTGAACAGACTGGTTCACGTTTCGAAAAGGCCATCCAACCACCACGGACGAAAAAGCCTGCATCGAGTTTTGCCGTACTTCACTCGTCGGTAGTGCTGTTACCGCGTTACATTACGGTGCGTGGCGGAAAGTACCTCCGCTCGCCTGACTGCCCGGTTCCACCAGTTAACGCATACCAACACCAAGTGCATGTATACGGTCGCTATGCGCGCAAAGCCACAAAGCAAGAGGAAACTCGTCGAATGCGGACGCCCTGGTGCGACGCAAGTGCATCATTTGCGACGTTAGCTATGCCTTTTTACCTATTTTCTGTCTAATATTCATCATCCAGAATTTTAAAAAATCCACATCGCAGATTTGGGAAAAAATTAGATCCACTACACAATCCAATCAATAACTCTCGCCTATAAAGTCGCATGACTGAACACATATATATCTCACGATCACTAAAACATCGTCGGTGTACGGCGTGCACTTATCGTTCTCATTGGTGCGATAACGCACCGTTGAAAGCGCGTCTCACGCTAGTATTCTGATAACATCGCTGCCGCTCGAGTAAACCCGTAGAAACGCAATGAGAATGCGATACCTTCGCACGTTTTCTCTCAGATAGCTTTTTTCGTCACGTATATATTACCAAAGTCTTAGAATACCGGGATTAATTGCCCTTAATTAAGTTTAAGAAAATACCTTTTTTTATTATCTTTGACAGGCATCAATTTACCTTTCGCATACTTCTCGATTGTTTTCTGGACTTTTTAATATCTTATCTACTATCGATGATGGAGTGATGGTGATATACTCGATTAAAACTGATAGAAATTCAAGAGTATTCGAACATCTCCATTTATGTCATTTAACCATATCTCCTTTTACAACATGTGATGAAAATTAAATTAAAATGTAGAAAAATTAGTTTAAAATCGAAACCGTTCCGCTTAAGTTGGAGTCAATTTTCCTCGCTCCATGTTCGTTAGAAGTTCGAAACAGAATTATCTCTGGTGGCCAAAAGTTTTCAATTTAATAACCTTTTTCGCAGCCTTTTAACGCAGGCGTTTTTGTCACGACGCCCTTCTCACCTACTACTGCTCGATAGTCATTATTCATTTGACTTCGCTGTTCTTATATTCTCTTTCGGATTTTTAACGAATCGTTTCTTTGACTGTTTTGCACCATTAAGAATTCACATTGCCAATATTGCTGAATTATCTTCCCTTAGGCACTATAAGCACACCTTTCTGCCTATCTTCGCAGTTTTTTGCACTTACTTTTCGATGTTTCTCTGTATCTTTGTCTTCTGGTTGGTATCATTCTTTCCTTTTCGATCCCTCTTCCTCTACTTCTGTGTTTTAGCCTCCTTCTCTCGTAAATCCTCCCGAATTACGAGGGGCCAGGCTGTCGGCGTGGCGTGGTGAATTGGAGAGATGGAGAGCAAGCGGTAGCAGCGGCTCGGCTGTGGCGGCGGCAAGGCCATAAATCGAAAAAGAAAATAAAAGGAATCTAGGGACCTTTCCAAGAGCAGGTCGCTACACTGCGGCATTTCGATCTACTTTGATATTTATACGCGAGGGAACCGCGGCGAGCTTTGCGCGCGATTCACGATCACGTCGATCTCTCCTACCTACAGAATCTCACATAGACAAGCGAGAATCTTATTTCCCTTCAAAAAATGATAATATCAAACGTCAAAAATGTTCCCCCAATTGTGATGAGCTTTTTCATGCCTAATGGATCAATAAATTCGATATCCGGAAGACGTATGCTCTATTTTTAGCCCGCGCTCTAGCAGGCGATGCATAAATAATTCCTAGGATTTTCTGTGAGTCTTTCAAGCGTTGACTCAGGCGAGACAGTTTCTACACGCGCGTGTTCTTGACATTCGTAAACGTCTACGATCTACACTCCTCTCACGAATCCAGCGTGGCACGTGAACGGGTTCGGTTATTCCTTTATTTTTGAACCGCGGCCTACGCCAACGTCCGCTTCAAAATATATATATATATATGCACATCCAAACGTATATACGGGCTTGCACATACATGTGTGTACGTGTGAATATCGCCAAACCTACGTGAATTTTAGCCAGGTTTGAGCGAAAGTCGCATGACGCACGTATCGACAAAGCCTCGACATTTCGTGCGTCACATTCACCCTAGCTATGTACTCGTACGGACGAGCCAGTCTGCCTGCACGACGTGACTTTCGTATATTTGATATAATAAACTTTCCAAAATTATACAATTAATATAACCTCGAAGCAACCTTTTCTATATTTACCAAGCTATCAGAATTTACTTTACAACTATACGATGCGGATAAACACACAGTGACTTTTATCGAAATATATTTGTTGTTTTAGGTGAGTCGTTACCTCGATGCACCGGATATTATAACGGGCAACACGACGCCGATGGATCCAGCAGTAAAACAGCGATTACTGCGCCACTTGGACAGTTGCGTTTCCGAACTAGATTTGGATTTGGGTTCGAGACCAGATAGCGGATTGGGAAGCAGTCCTGGGAGTGTAACGGATCGAGTGGTGGGTGCGACGAGCCCAGGCCTCGACCACCACGTACCTCCCGTGCCGCACTGCAGCACGGCTTTAAATCCGGCTCTCATCAAATCCGAAATACCGGAAATAGAGGCGACTAGGCCCGACAGCAGTACGACAGCCGGCGACGAGAACAATAATAGTAGCCGACCAACCTCCGCTTTTAGCCAGGTGAATCCAGCTGGTTTAGATGGTCATCATCCCGCTGGAATCCCCGTGGATCAGGCTTCGACCTCGCAGCAAAATCCTAACATGTTATCGGTGGTCCAAGTAATACCATCGAGGTTGCCTGACGGGCAAGTCGTTTTCCTTCTTCCTAGTCATTACGTTCAACTGGCAGCAGCAGCGGCAGCGAACGGGATCAGCATCGGTCCAAATCCGCCCACAGCCATTTGGGCTGCGACGAACATGTCGCTGCTAAAGGCGACGGACAAACTGGTCAAAAGGCCGCTGGATGATGCGGAAGAATGGTCGGACGGCACGAAACCTGCTAAGAGTCCACGAACTGAACAATCCGAACAGCCTCTCGACTTCACGACCACTTCCAAGAAAATGAAGGCGTCGAGGATCCCAGTAAACGATCATCCCATGGCTGTACCGCCATCGGATGCCACCTCCTTGATCTATTCCGAAGAGAGACCTCCTAGTCACGCGAGCGCAGGGATGAGATTACCGTCACCCTCACCTTCCCAGTCATCATCTCATTCGCCAATCGACCAGCAGCCCGTCAAGGACGAAGAAGGCATGTGGCGACCTTGGTAAAAGAACACCTCCACTCTTCTTCTAAAATGGTTTCGCACTCTGCGAAGGCCTAAACGCTTCAGATTTTCGCCTAAAAAGTAAGACATAGCGACTGAAATCCTCTGGCTAACCAGATTCATCGTTTGAGTTACACCGTCCCCAAACAACTGAAGTGAACTTTGACCTATCCGTAGGGAACACGTTTGGGTACTTAAACTCTTTACTTCGGACTCTATTTGCAGCGACCATGATATGGTATGAAAGATGGAACCAATAAGAAATGCATCGGTTTTTTTACAGAGCACATCGAATATCAATATTCGAAATTTCGACTTCACATAAGTATCTGATTATTAAAATTCATTTGGCTGTTCCGACCTTAAGCATATTGTTTAATCTTTCTTATCATGTCATATTGGCGACTTCCACTCGATGACTGAAAGGAATCCCGCTGAAATGATCGCGTCTCGGGAACTTTAATTCGCAGTTCCGTTAGAAGTGTCCGGCTTTCTACAGAGACTGAAAACTCGCTACATAAAATGTCGTTTATTTTTGGGAACTGGTCGAAGCACACTGAAGCTGTCAAATCGAAGTCGCCAATAGTATCGCGTGCTCCTTCCGTCGGCAAATTCTTTAGAACCGTGTAGTTCAAGGACTCTTGAGAATATTCTCAGTGCAAAACATAAGGGACACAAATTTTCGTTTTTTTGCGAATAGTTTTCATTCTATTTCGCTGTCGACGAGAGTCATGCCCGAGGCCGTGTCACAATTGTATGTATGTAAATGGTAGAATATAATATCGTTGTATAAAGAAAAGAGAGTTAGTATGAATGTGAAAATCCGATTCTTGTAAGTTTAGTCCGTTCCACTGTACATAGTTTCAATGCTCTTGCTATTACGAGATATAGATTTATTTTGATGTTATCTAGGTATATACATATCTATATATAAATATATAAGCATAATCTTATGCTATTCAAACAAAGATGTAATTGCGACTGTAAGACGTAGACTTCACCGTTCACCATCTAATTATGTCTATAATTGCTAAAAGAAACTTGGAATTCGATTCCTTATTCAATGTACTTAGTTACGCAGTCAATACATGCAAAAACTGAAGTATAAGTTTTATTAATTTCTCTTAACCTGCTTTCCTTGAATGACTACAGACCGGATGATTTAGAATCCATGAAGATTTATATTATTGGTATCATCACCATCAGTTATGTCAGGAATTGGTAAGTATGAAGAACAACTCAGAAACGGGTTTGGAATGTTCGAACTGAATGATAGAGAAATTGTTGCCTAATTTATACTATATACAGGAACGAGGAATATGATCGAAAATACATTGATATGCAAATAATGAATGGCTGATAGATTTCAAGAACTTCAAGATTTGAAACTTCAAACGTAATATTCACTGCATTCTTCTCTTTTTTTATGAAAAGTTATCAAGATTATTTTCCTTACCGCTATTTTGGTCAATCGGCGTGTAGTATTTCCGACTTGCAGCAACTTCTTATCATGTTCCTTTGATTATTGCTATCCCAGCGAAGTGATAATACCCTTTAACCTGTCACTTATTTTCTAACCATTTGAAAAAAAAAATTAAATAGAGTAGATGAAAACCAATCGATTTACAATGTAAAGTTAGCGCAAGGTCACAAATATCTCTCATCGATTGTGCCAAAATCGCGATAAGAAAAATAATCCGCTGATATCCCTCTACTAATTTGTTCACTATTAATGTCTTTAAAAATATTTCTTTATTTTCTGTTATATAATATATTGTTGTTTAAGATTTAGTTAAGCGCCACGCAAGATTATTACTTTTAAAAGAATTCAGATCTTTTAAGTATCTTTTTAATCAATGTATTGCTAATTGGGGAGACAGTAAAACTGTCAAAAATCTAATCAAGTATTGGAGCCATTACGGATTAACGGAAATGAGTCATTACTGACAATGAGCCAAAGTACTAGCCCAGTGTAGGCAGTATTGTATTCGGTGTTAAATGAGGACTTACTGTCGGAGAAAATTAGTACTGACACAATACTGACTGAAAGTGCTGGTATCATTAAGGAATAATAATTCCGATCACCGGAATCCATCAGTACTCGTCCAGTAGAGATCGCCAGTACTATATTCGGTATTCAATGAGTACCGGCTAATGGATGAAATCAGTACTGGTCTAATACTGACGGATGAAATCAGTACGGACGGCTGTCTCAGCGTTCAGTCAATACTGAGATCAGCACCGCCTTTCTCAGTCGGGGTAGTACTAACTAATAGGTGAAAACAGAAGTGGCTTAGTAAGTATACTGAAGAACACTGCCTTTCTGAGGTGGGTCAGTACTACTTCATCACGAAATTTAATATTTTTGGATTATCAGTTCGACAGCAAAAGTTCGTTATAGGCCAAATTAAATACACAGATATATTCGTCATATTATTTACGATTTTTTTTGTGCTCGTATTTTGTCAGTGGTAGGTCAGTACTGTGACGAGAGTACGATATCGTTCCCTATTAATAGTGACAGGTGGTACTGGCCGGCAATAAGCACATCTCAGCACTGGAAGGCAGCATTAATTTCGTGCTTCGCAACTGCGTCACAATATTGGACTGCGTTACATGCCGTCACTGGTCCAATAATGGTCCAGTATTCGAGGTCACTATTGAAAATCAGGCGACCAGTATCAGGTCAATACCATGTTGGTGTTTTTTTTTACAAATTTCTTCCTAGAATACCTTTATTTACCTTTATTACTTTTATTAATCTTTTTTGTATAGAATTTTGATAAACAAAGATTTATTGCACAGTCAGTTAGATAATCAATGTCATACCTATTTTATATGAGAATGGTTGGTTAGATAAGTAATAAATATAAAGTTATGAATAATGTATATAATGCACTTCCTCTATCAGAGAAAACACACTTGAGAATATCATCGAAATAACGAAAGAAGAAAGGCGAAATTTAATTTATTATTTAAAATGCACTCTGCAACACATTCGGGTGCGGTCAAAAAACCGACAAATCAAAAAGCCGAAAGGTAAAAAAACTGACAGTCATAAAGCCGGTAGTCGAAAAGACACATTGAAAAAGCCGGCAGTCGAAAAGTCGACACATCGACAAGCGTCGATAAGTCATTTTTTGAAGTTTTGTTTTTTTAACTGTCGGCTTTTCGATTTTTGTTTTTTTAACTGTAAGTTTTTTATCTATCGGTTTTTTTATTTGTCAATTTTTTAACCAGTACTCACAATATATTCAGATATAAGATTTTCGCGAACTGGGGACATGTATACTGTTGATGTAAAATAGTCTTTATCCGGCCAGGAGTATTTTTTAATTTCGTGCCATTTATTTTCAATGCATTCAAGCACTAAGTCATTAAAGATGTTCGTGAACATCGAAACATCCAAATCTATGTAGTGTTGAGGAGATTTTTATTTTTTTCTATTTCATCTACAAATATCCAAGAATCGTCAATTATTTAATGCCGTACATCTTTTTCTTTATACTTAAATATAATTTTTTTATTTTAACCAAATGTGCATGCACTCATATGCTTGACTTAGTTTAATCATTACGGGAACCTGGACTGAAAACTATTGTGCTATTTATTTGGTCCCACAACTATTTTCACTACTTATTTTATAGGATAATAGGAAGCTGCTTATTATCCAAATATGAAAAATCACTTGAGAGGCTTTTTCTAAAATATGTATTGAAACTGTTACTATTCTGGTACCATGATGCAATGAATGAAGTTTTTGCTGGACTGAACACGTTATTAAAAAGTTAGATCTGGCCTTTGAGTCACGGAAAATCAATAACAAAAAAAATATGTTAAAAAGATAAAGTAGCTATTATAAATGGATAACAATAGTATCTATTATAAGATATTAAAAACAATATAAGCGAACTAAGACCACTTTCAGAAAGGGTATTATAATCACGTATCGCATTCAGCAAAATATACTGGATTAATGACGATATATAATGTTTTGTTTATCATTTTATGGTTTCATAACTGTTTAACCAAAAGCTAGTATTCTTTGCGAATATGAAAAGTAGTCAACCAAAAAGTGGCGTAAAAAATGTTTGCAACTGCTATGAATTTTTAATACAAACAAAAAAATGAATCTAGGAAATCTCAGAAGCTAAGACATAAATAACCATTTTTAATTTTATTTATTCTTGAAGAAAATTATCCGGCAAGGCATAAAGTTGACATTTCCTAATCAAGCGTGGATCGAAAATAAGAACATAACTATCGTCTTTTTGATATTCTCTTTATTTGTGTCTATTTAGCAAGTACTGGCGATTCTAAGTTAAACATTTAAATAAACGGTTTAGCACTTTTTAAGGAAGCACTTCAGTGTTTATCAACAATACTCTCATAACACTGAAAATGCAGCACTATTATTGTCGGTAATAATAATAACCCACTTGACACATCTCGAAGGTTACCTCGGGCAATGTGCCTTGATCTTCTTGATTGTAGTTGTTTATGTTATTGTTTACATTTATTGGTATCCTGGAACGAGGCAATATTTTCGTTTATAATGCATCTAGCTTGCGACTTAAAATATCAGTATCTACATCTAAATAGAGTTAAACAATCTTGAGATTTATTTTCCAGTTTCGAGTGTTGTGTGATAATTTAATTAACTTTACTTAACAACATCAATATCATTTTACATTACTTATTCAGATATTATCGTATTATAGAACCAAAAATTGATGAATATTTTCAGTTAATTGTTTGATGTTAATAAAGAAACACTAATGAATATCATTTTTATACGAAAAATTTATTACTAGAATGCGTACGTAGCCATTCCGTATACGTTGTCATACTTGAAAGCTTTCAGGATTAATTGTTATGAATGCGACATCAATTTTTCAAAAGTTAGAATCGCAAATCCAATGTTCGGACAAACCTTTTCAAGTTCATCGAATTCACTTTCCCCTGAGTTTTTCGAGAGTTTTGTTATAAATCCGAAGTTCAGATTTCTGATCGTCGGCCTCAAAAACGTGCAAGTAATCAATGTCCGAATAGACAAATTACTTTTTATATTCTAATTTGAAATCCCAACACATACGAAATAACAAATTTTCAACACAAATCGATCACCTTCGACGGAATTTCGTTTATATGATGCGAAGTCTGGTTTTGATATATATCGACTTAAATTCACCAGCTACTAAATTTCCCTTATAGATAAAACTTTGGCATTCTTCTATTTCGCCTCAATCTTGTGGACGTCTAATACCTGACTCGACAAAATGATCGACATAAAATTTCCTGCCGTTACACCGACCGATCATGGAAGAATGGGATATCCGCGCGATCTTTTCCAGGAACGTATGGAGCTCTGGGTGTAAATGGCTTAGCGAACAAAGCGATTTCTTGATTAATCCTGAAAGATTTTTAACGGCGACCTGGGCGCGAAAGTTAAAGGGAACGAGCCGTCGTCGACGTCGTTAAAGCCCGCAGGGGACGAAGTAGATGTTGGTGGTCGTTTTTTATCCAGCTTTGTCGGCTTGCTAATCGTAGAAGAGTGTAATTAACATATATGCTGTTGTAACTGAAGGGTTTGGATGAAGATGGGGAGAGAATAGAAACATATATGTTACACAATAATTTTAGGGAGCATTTGGACTTTGATCTGTAGTGTTAGTGAATTGCACATCAAATTTTAAACGAAAATAAGCAAAAAACCATTTTTGTGAAAACCCTGACATATCAGGTTATGTATACAACCCACGGAACATATAAATAATCCTGATATCATTACTTGTAGAATACATATACAGCACAGAGCATTCTCAAATCATACCGAGAATCTATCCAGGAGACCCTCAGGACGTCCTAAACAAACGTAGACACACTAGTGAAGAAGTATTTTATAGCTCATTTGATTTAAAATAGAGAAAAAATAATCCCGTTCATTAAAAATTGATTATTGACCTTCAAATCTATGGTCAAAGTTATAATTTTTGAAAACTTCTCTTTTTCTTTTATTTTAACATATCTGCAGAATTATTTTCGAAAAAATTATCCCAAAAGAATTGTAGTTCTAACAAAAGGATAAAAAATACGTCTTTGCAAATATTTATTTATTTAGAGATCAAAGAAGCAAGGTCATTTCTCGAGTTTATTCTGAATTATTAATGTCTTAAATATTTCGATTTTCGTAAAGTTGTGAAGACTCTTTGAGAAAGTCTGATACGTAAATTTGGGATAGAATCTGCAATATTGTCAAGGTCCTATGAAGGACAAGATACTTATAGAAATGAGGATGACCGATGTTTTACATATATAAAATGGCAATTGTCAAAATTGTGAGAACATATTCAAAACTCAATATAGTACGTACTCATAATTGAAACATATTTCACCTTCAAATTACTTTTATCACAAAATTTCCGGTTTTTGTCGAATATAATATACAATATCAAACAACTATTGAAACGAGACGCTACAAAATATTCATGAGGAACCACTAAAGGTATAATTGAAGGACAAACTGAATAAAAACTTTGAAATATATTTCAATAATGAGAATGTACTATATTGACGAAAAAGTTATTTAACAAATCATTTGTGCACATTTCATTTATTTAAAGAACAGTAATTCGACGAACAGCTTTTCGACTTCATCAATATCATCCATAATAAAAATTTTAGTATAAATGTTATAAAATACTCGTCTTCAATATGTCCACCGTATTATGATATCCCTGCGAACTGCGTTATGTTGATGTATCTGAACCTAAATTACATATTTACGCTGCTTTTTTTTCCTAAGATACCCAACAACTACAAATGATTAAAGTGGGAAAATACAATTATTGATCCTACAGATATCTGACGAAACGAAATAACAGCAGCGAAAGAATGCGGGAAGTAGCTTATATATATAGATGTAGCTCCTCATAGTTCGAGTATGAAAATGAAAATTCGAATTCTTGCAAACAAAATACCTCTAAAAGATTGCGTTTTTGGTAGGAACTATTGAACTCAACAATTTTATAACTTTTTCTATGGCTATCTTATAATAATTCGTTGTATTTGACTATGATCATGTCCAAATCCACAAGATGAAGTTCAAGGTGTAATTTACATCAGTACAAATTCTGGTAAAATGTGTATCCTCTAATTTTCGGCTCGAGAGGTTAATTGAAAAACCTTCATCCCGTAGTCTCCTGATCAATGTCATATTCCGATGTAAAATTCTCCGCTTATTTTACATATATGGAAAGGATATTTATTGAAGGAGTACTAAAATCAACTGGTAAATAAGGAGCTCAGTCATACATTAACACAATATGCCTGCGTACCAGAGTATCCAGTAATAAATTTTAGTACATTTTAAGAAATGATCAGACATTAAATATTATCCAGATGTTTTTTTATAATAGTTTTTGGCTCACTTGGTATAAAAAACGGAAATTAATCGAATGGTACAAATTACGTTGTGTACAATTTCGATATACGATTAGTGACAGGTGTTAAGCTTAGTTGAGAATGTAGATATCGTTTTTGTTATTATCTTACCAGAAAAGCCCTGTCTGGTATTAATTGAGAACAGTCTAAGCTATGAAAACTTACCTCTTTCAGAGAAAAAATTACTCGTTGACTTATAGTACACTTATTATTTTTGTTATTGTCTAATTTTAGCATCGGAAGTAATGAAAATTTGAAAATCTATAGTAATTGCTACTAACAACATAGCATTAAGGTCGTCTAATAAAATGTTATCAGTAAATCGTTATTTATATTCAGTAGTGAGATTTACAGAGTCTTTCAACGTAAAAATTAAAATTGCCTTCTTATTCCGATTCGACATATTTCAGTAAAAAAGTCTTCAAATCATATCACCACTATCAGAATAGTTTACATCAAAATACTTTCTATATTATGATGTCAAAATTTCTGAGACAACTTTTTGTCGTCTTCCTGCATTACTAATGTTTATAAAAAATGCCGATTAATACTTGAATTTATCAGTATTGCGGACGAAGTATTGTGAAATATTAATGTCAATTCATGAAAAATTTATAAAAAACGGAATAGTGCAAAACTATTGAAAAAATGGTGTAAAGGAAGCAAAATCCAAAGCAAACAATCCGCAACCTTCAGAATTCGAAAATTAATATTCTTAATAATATTTGTGTAGTTGGATATTAGTTTTCCCAAAAACAAAGATTATTCTTATATAACTGTACTTTGAACCAACTTCTAAATGAAATGAAAATTTTGTATCACATTAAGCATTAAAGAGTTAATAATTTTTGTAGAAATCTGTGGAAAATTTCACTGTTCTCATTGGAGGTGATATTTTAATTAGGAGGATGCAAAGTGGACCACAATTTTTACAGTTGTCTTTTATATGAAAAAAGGCTAAAAAATTCGTTTAAAAGCATTCTTGACGAAACAAAGACTCCTCTATCTACTCAGTAGATAACAATTTATTATAATTTTACTCACTATTTTGATATGGGAAACGAGATAAATTTTACTAGTTTTTTGTATGCCAAAATGTGAGAAAAGTTGTAGTTTTTTTAATTTTTAATTACATTTTCTTATACAAAAAGAGTCAAGATTGTGTTATAGTTAACAATAAACAAAATTTTATCTGCAGAATCTAAATGAGACGTCATTTTGTTATAAAAAATGGTTTCATTTGAAAATTGTTGTACATTTTTAATTCAACAGCAGAGAAAATTAGGGATACATTTTACATCTTTCTGATCGTTAATGAGAGAATTTTCACCAAATTTTGTTCTATTGTATCGTGTATTGCCGACTTGTATTTATCGTGTTTTCGTAAACCATTATCAGTAATCGTTGATCGTCGTCGATATGGTGTCTTTTCGTCTACACATGTACCTTTTTCTAATCTTTGGATTGTAATGTCCGATATATTCTGATAAATAATTGAACGCACGAGTTGTTATCAGTACAGACAGACAATCTGACGCGTTGACGATTCGAAGCAATTTATAAGTGATAATTTATGTTATAAACTTTTTATTTATTTCCAACGATCTTTGTATTTCATCTTAATTTTAAGTAATATAATTATTTTATTAATTTCCTTAATTCAATAACACTTTTTATTGTACTAAAAGTATCTGATAATTTTGGACTTTTGGACTTTTGCCAGTCCGCGATACCTTTTTTCTATTGTAAAACTATTAAAAATTGATAGGTTGAATAAAACCATAGTGCTGCAGGCCCTTCTAGATAAACATAAGTTCATTAGTTGTCCTAATGATGAAATGATTCATTTGGTTATTGAACTGTTTTATCTGAAATAGTTGTGGATTTATATATTACGAAGCATACTCGTACGCTATTCTGTTTGACAGAGCTATGTCATTACAAAGTCTCGAATCTTTGAACTTGCAATGTATAATATTAACAAATATTAAATCTAGAAGTTTTTTTTCGTTAATTTAAATGGATTGAATGTGATAACACGTTATACATTTTTTTAAATGTGTTTATAAATAAAAGTTCTGAAACTCGGTAAATAGGTATGTTAAACGTTAGTAAGAAAAATGACATGGACGATAGTTATTTCAAATAAAAGTCTATCTGTAAATTATTATTTCTGATGGTAAACATTCCAAGTTAATATGTTTCCAATGTGGCTGATAAAAAATTTTTGAAAATTAGAATTATGTCAAATATTTGATATATAGGGTATTTGGAGAATGCTGTCTAAGAATACGTTGTCAGATTTTTAAAATTGAAAATTCAAGGACCCAATATGTCCAACAATAATACCAAAAAATCACAATTTTGTCTAATATTTTGTATTCACAGGTTTTTGAGGTCTTTGATAATTCATCAGTTATCAAATTTTAAAGTAGTAAATGGCAGAGCTAATATAACGGATATTTTACTAGAAAATAGTAATTTTTCATAGCGTGTGTAAAATTCGACTTATGCATACTATAACAAAAATCAGTTGTCGATAATATGGTGTAAACAATTCACTTTACGCACCGGTACTATATAATCACATATGTTAAAGTCTGGTGGGTAAAGTCGAACTTTACACCCTCATGTCGGAATAGTAGTTTTCGATGCAAGTACGTAAATGTTTTATATACAAACGCGAGAGTTAGGAGCGTAAAGTGGAATTTGATGTATTGAAGTTTTGGAGTATTTTATGTATTGTCAGAAACGTTGAAAATTGTTGAAACCCACTTGAGTTCCAGTCCATTGTTGAGAGTGTAATATAGTTCAAGGAGCATGGAAAATTCTTTTCTTAACCCATTAACTCCCACAAGTCCATAAGTTTTTTTTATTTTCAAGATTACTGTTGTCACGAAAGCTTTGGACAATTTCAATGTAACTCAATATCTTAATGTTTTTGACTTCTTGGGGTTCATATTGAATTGCAGCCAATAGGAATTCCAATATGGCGCTTATATAGTGAAACAAATTTCGAAACATTTATTATCATTTTTGTGGAAATATTAGGACATTGGGGTCCGATTAAAACTGAGCACAATGCATGGAATATTTAAATATTGAGAAAATATTAACAAAGAAATGTTTTTAAAATTTATCGACAAATATAACAGAATTTCAGATTTTTTAATGATATTTTGAAAAATTTTAAACTTAAAAATTAACAAAATTTTCCAAAAATCTAGAATATTCCCTCGTAAATTCTAAGCAATTTTTGGTCTTATTAATTTTTTCGAAAAGTTGATTGTTTTTGAGACAAAATCTCAAATATTTTATTTTAGGATGTTTTTTTCTCGAAGAAATTCTGAAAAACATTGCTAAGAACAAAAAGTGTTTAGAATTTTTCACTGAATATACTATAATTTGTTGAAATTTTATTTCATTTTTATGAAAAATTTAGGTACAAAATTTCTCATTGCATTATATTTCGAGATAAATTCTAAGAACTTTTCATTGTTGTAGTTTTTTGTAGAAGCTCACAATTTTCGAGTCAGCACCCGGACATTTTGCTAATAAATTTTCATTGTAGATGCCATTTTCGAGGTGTTAAAATGAGTAAAATTTTTAATCAAAATTCAAGTATTCTTTGCACTATCCTGCATAGTTGCAGTCGAATACCAATGTCCTACTAATTCCAAAAATTTTTAAAAATACAAGTTTTCACATTTTTGTTCATTTTTATTGGAGCCATATTAGAATAGCTGCAGATGTTATTGCTAAAGACTGCAATTATTATTGTCGGTCATATTGGAACCGGCATTTATATTTTCGACAAAATTATTATTTTTCAACATTTTTGTCGGCCATATCATATCTGAAACGTTTAATACTGATTGGAATCTTAAGAAAGAAATCGATAATGAACTACTTATAAAAAATAAAAAATCAAGAGCATATTGGACAACCATTCCTACCCTTAACTGTAAGAGTTAAATGGTGACAATTCGCCACGAAGTTCCCAATTTATTAAGTTCCCAATAAATAGTACAATTTCACAGTACACCATTCCAAAATTGAACACATTCGAACAATACGAAAATTGAATTAGATGCGCCAGACTGCTAATTCAAACGCTTTTTATCCCAAAAAGCCTAGCGTTTCAAACATCATTTTTAAAATTGGAATTTTAATAAATTTACTTAAAAATGCTCTACAAAATGTTTAAAAAAGAGGGTCAGAGTCCACCTGCAGTCGACGTGGTAGTCGGTGGTATTAAAATCTCGTTACGTGGTGAGCTTACAAGACCACGACGTAGCGAAAGCTCTCCCGTCTCAATACGTCTCTACCACCCTCTTTTTCGCTTCTTTACCCCCTTCCCCCGCCCCCAAACCCCAACACGTTTCACAACTTGGGTCTTGCCGTCTCATACCTCGACGCCTCTCGAGTTTACTTTTTACGATTTTTTTTGTCAAACACTCCGCGCATTGGTTAGTCTTCTCTCTGTCTTTAGTTCATCCTTTCTCTGTCCCGCCACCTACCCATATCATTTTCTCGCAAACTGTCATAAAACATAAGCTGTCGTAAACACCGTCTTCGCTCTTTAAGAAACCGAAGGTTATATGCGCGCAGCGTTGATCCTTAAGACAGAGATAGAAGTATATATTATTCTTTTTTTTTGTTTTAATATCCGAAGTAAATAGGACGTAAATATATATATATATATAATTATAAGTTTTAGATTTTAATAAATAGAGTATTTTTATTGTTATTTATAATGCGCTGATACCAATAGAGAACTTGCATGACTTTTAAATTTAATTTAAATCGAAAGATAATTATTAGAAATGAAAAGTTACAACACAGTTTTGCAATTTTTGAAGTAATTGTTTAGATATAAATTATTAAAATTTGCCGAAAACTGAACGTCGGTTTGAATCGATGTCACGTGACTATGACGAAATAGTCGGTAAGGTGGCGTCGCTGACGGCAATGCAGTGGAACTACATTGCATATATATAGATATACATATACGTTATATGCATGTACAAAACGTCAAATAAAGTTATTGTTTACATTTTGAAATACGTAAACAGATTTTTTACAATCTAATTGTTTAAAAGTGTCGGCAACTGAATTAAACATTTTAAATATGAAAGGAGAATTATAAAAGGGAAAAGAAATTTTGCAAATAATAGGAGACATCGACAGAAAACAACAATTATTAGATAAGTATACACAATTAGTCTGATAACCAGAACAAAGTTATAATAGTTTATAATAATTATTAATACTAAAATATATTATAAAAGTGTATATACTTTGTGTAAATTTCATTTGTTTCAGGAGCGGTTAAAGGAAAAATTGGATTTGTTTTACTTATATTAAATATGAGCGTTCCATTTCAATCTTACATATATACATACATGTAATACATGATAGTATGCTTGTTTATTCTATTAATCTTTTCAGGTTGATTGCCTACAGCTTCGCTCCAGGTTTTTCTTTTCAATTCAATGTGGGGAACACAAATTAATTCTTTTTTCGGAGTAGAACTCGAGGTTGATTTACACCTAGGAATAATGCTGTATTTATAGCTAGGCAAAGATGGATTTCTTTTCTTTAACATTTTTATTGATTTGTCTCCTATTGCATTGAATTTCTACCTGACGGTTATTGGAAACTCCACTTCTCACTGTGGTTGTTTTGAAAATAATAAAACAGAATTAATTAAAGAAATATGTTTAGATTTTCAATTTGTAAACATGGTTTAAGATTTGAAAAATACATTTGTACGCACTTAAACAAACAGTGTTTATATGTAACTACGCACGTACAAGAAATCTGAAAAATCTCTTCGGTTCAAATTCATAAATCTGTATGACTTTATTTCAGGTAGAAGGGGTTCTACAAATCAGTATTGAGATGCTACAAGGAAAAAATTGTTTGCCAGAAAATACATTTAGTGTATTATTGTAGTATTAAAAAAATATTATAAAACAAATAACCGTGTGCATGTTATTTGAAAAATCCTGCATGTAATTATTTATATGTTAAGCGTACTCTATTTCATTTGAACATTAATAGAATAAACAAGCATACTATCATGTATTACATGTATGTCAAAATGTAAACAATAACTTTATTTGACGTTTTGTACATGCATATAACGTATATATATATATATCTATATATATGCAATGTAGTTCCACTGCATTGCCGTCAGCGACGCCACCTTACCGACTATATCGTTATAGTCACGTGATATCGATTCAAACCGACGTTCAGTTTTCGGCAAATTTTAATAATTTATATCTAAACAATTACTTCGAAAATTGCAAAACTGTGTTGTAACTTTTCTCGTTTAGTCATAATTTATCAATTGTAACTCTTAATATGTGAAAATTCCATACCATGCAAGTTCTCTATTAGCAGAAGTTTTAGGAGGTACATTGTTGTAATGTAGTCCATGAAATTAACTAAAAGTTTATTAAAATAAAGCTGTATTATTTCAAATTTGCTGCTGCGATATGCCACCACACAAATATACCCTCCATTTTTGTTAGAACCACAGTAGTGTCTCGGTATATTTACCCACACGGTTCGTCGCCTTCCCCTCCCGTCTCGTTATACTTATCAAAAGAAGGGGAGCGCCGCTTCTCTCACTCCCCTCAGTGGCGTTATTTTCGTGACGGCACTGAAGGCCCTACTTGAGGCCCCAACCCGCAAGGTGGGGGAAAAATAAGAGCAGCGACTGGCAAATGTAACGAGACTGAACCGGGCAAATACGCTGGGACGTAAATATAACGAGACGAAAATATATCGGGCCTCTGTACACGGAAAAATGAAATAGTTTCAACCATTACTTGCTTGGATAAGACGCAACCATAGTTTTTAGTTAAATTTTTACTCTCAAACTAGTGACCTCTTCAAAGTAGGTAGCCATGCCTACTATTTGTATTGTAAACCCAACGAAAGAACGCAAGTGGGCAGATCTTACTATTTAGATAGTAAAACGAACTATTTCCTCCGTGTACGGTTTCCTATGTTTTTTGATACGCTGATTAAGAAATTTAATCTGAATTTAAATGTCAACACATAATCCGGGCACTGCTTATAATTCAACAATAATAATTGTTATTTCTGAATTGTTATTTCTGAATAAAATTATTATTTTTGGTAATTTGGCTGGACTAGACTTATTATAAGCTGTCTTTAAATGTCTACTAGGGGTTTTACCATGTTGCATTTTTATGGCATCAACACTGTAATCAACATAACAAAAATTGATTTTAATACTCGAAATTAAATTTCCATATTTCCCTTGTCTTCTTTTGTGACTTTTATATATAGCAAGAGATTAAATATACATTTTTAGTTCAGATTATCTACTTGACACTTAGATAAAAAACTGTACAAAGAAACTTTGAATGCCGCATTCATTGATGATAGGAAAATTATAAATATTCGGGGCTGCAACGGTAGATGATGTTAGCTTAATGTTTCAATGAACTGAGAGTTCGACTAATTGTTGTTCAATCAACCATTCGATTGATTGTTTTTTGGATCAATTGACATGGATTCGAAAGCTGAGACATTATGTTGTTTCGTGAAAACATTAAAACTATTTAACATTTTACATGGGAGTCATTGTTTGTGAAATCGATCAAGATTTGACATGACATTTCCGATTTTGTTGAAAATGTGGGAAAAGTTAGTACTCAGGATACATATGAATGTGGTAAAATGATTTTCCGATATTCCGTAAATTTTCAAAATGGCGGTCACACGAAATTTGAACATGATGAAAAAATTGTTGTTTTGAAAAATTATAGCCATTCGGAATTTTTTCGGAATTGGATGAAATTTGGTACACTATAGTAAAAGAGTCTTTTTGAAAAAAATGTTTACAATAATAATTTATAATAATAAATATATATAAAAAAAAAAATTTTTATTTTTCAAAGTGACTTTTAACCATGGTGCACCCTTTCTAATTTCTTAAATGCGCTTTTACTTGATAGCTAATTTTATACAAAATCTTTTGCGCTTTGTAAAATTGTGGTGTCTTTAATAGTTTACCGGCTATAAATTTTGAAAATGTTAATCCCACCGTGCAACTCGGGAGCGCGCGCCCTGCCGTGTGCTCACGTACGTGCTACCGACGCTTTTCGCCGCGATCAACCTTTTTTTGTTTCATTGTTTTTTTATTTATGATTGTGAAATACTTTTTTCAAAAATTTGATGCATAAAATCTCATGAAATTATGGTTTAATTACGTTGAACGTCAAAATGTGCAGTTTCCACCCAGATATTTGGAAAACAATTGAGTCTCTACAATTTTTTGACTCCTCCATTTTCAATTTTCAAAATGTGATATCAGATTCGTAATCAGTAACCCCAAAAACCTCTGTACCATGACTTTCATAAGGTTGTGTCTAAAAGTTTCTTCAATAATGATTTTTTTATTATTGAAAGACATTTTTTAGAAATTGTTCATTGTTTATCAATAAATTGACAATGTTTTTAAACATTTTCCCCGTGAATTTTCATTTTGTAGCATCCAGTAAGCACAAAATTAAAAAATAAAGCTGCTAAATCGAATCAAAACTACTTTGAATTAGCAAAAAATTGATTAAAAATAGGTGGCATCAGGTGATGCCATTATGCCACAATGGGTTAATACAAAAATCACCATACAGGCAGATGAAGCTTTTTAAAAGCATTGTAAAATTAGAACTTCTTTAGTTTTAGTACATTTTCCTCGTATAGCTGCGTATGTGATTTTTTTGAAGGGAAAATTTCGAGAGACCAATTTGTGATTATGTTGCAAACCGATGCTACTTTATTCAAGGTATTTTACGTCGTGTAACCTATTGATTAAGCCTCGCAAAAATTACTGAAATCACAACGAAATTCGATTCTTACAATTTAAAAAAAAACGATAAAATGACGTCGCAAGCTTTAACGAGAAGGTCCTAAAAAGATGCTCGTCAGGCCAATGTATTGGCATGCGCGTCTATCCGAAATGTAGTCATGAGATCTCGTTACGACTTAAATATCGGCCGGTGAAGAGTAAGAGTGAGAAAATTAGAGAGCGGCTAAAATTGATAGGGTCATTCCGTTGGCCCTAGGGCGTGGCACGTCCGTCAAATGCCTGCTCGAACTTCTTTCCCCCGAATACCGGGCTGCTGGCCAGATATACAGGGTGTTTTGATTTCTTCAATTTTTTATTCAACAGCTTTTCAATATTTATATGCACTGTAAGAAACATCTTTTAAAGACGTAGTAAATACGATCAAATTACACTATATGTTTGTAAAATTACATTTAATTATAAATGAAATGTCGTAATCTGAAAACAAAATGTGGAGTATTATTGTACTTAAAAAAGCTTTATAGCATTATATTTCTATATAATTTTGCTTTTAAAAATTATTTTAAAAATTGTACTATTGCACTGATTTTGCATTAGCGTAACACGTTCCAATTTTCTAAAAAAAAACTCAAAACATCCACCAGAATACGATTAGGAGTAATTAGAACCGTGTGCAATCATCAGAACATTCGAACTTAACTATAGATTTTAAGGTGATATTAGCAGAAATATTGATCTATTTGACCTAATAAAAGAGGCGTATTGACCAAATGATTCGAAAATGGGGAAAAATAACCCTTCTGCTATATATTTTCTATATGCCAAATATATATACCATATACCAAAATAGGTCAGTAAAATACATGGTTACAATCTTACTAAACATTATTGTACAAAAAATGTATTTTGTATGTAAAGAAATTATTTAACTTTTTGTCCTACAAATACAATGATTGAATTGGCTTGGATTATACTAGTCGGTGGGTTTTTGAGGTCGCTGATTGCGTATCAGGGACCAGTTTTTTTAAATTCAAAGTGGGAGAAACAATATGACGTACGCAATTATTAAAAAATTGACTAAATTCTCGTGAAACACTTTACTTGTAGGCTTTCAGGATCGCTCATTACGAATCTTAGGTTAAATACACAACATTTCTAATGGCTGATCCCATAATGGCAGATGAAATTATTGAAAAATAACCGGATTTGCTAAAAATTTGTCTTAACAACTGAATTTCATGAAATTCAAAATAGCAAAGCCTAATGCTATGTTCAAACTAAAAGTCTCTGGTTATGTCGTGTAGGTGAAGAAGAAACCACTTGTCATAGTGATGAATTTTATTCTTTCAAATTGAAATACTGTAACTATTGATTAGAATTTAAATCAATGACATTAATTTATTTCAATAATTTTTTAAATAATCAGCGACCGACAGCTCAAAAAGGTATTGATTCCAATATTAAAATAATACATTTTATACAGAGTTATTAATCGTAGTTGACATATTTTATTAAAATAAACGAATATTTTGGGAATTATAAAACAAACCCGAAGTGGAGATTTGTTTCTCCACTGCAACTCCACAATATACTGATTTTCTTATTATAACAAAACATTTTATAAACAAGTCATCACACGGAAAAAATTGGTAGTTGGGCTGACTATCTGAGTAGTAAAATACATCTTTCAATATATTTTATTAAATATGCTATTTATTATGTAGTAAGGCCAGCCATTTAAGTGGTAACACAAACTAAGAAAGATGTCTGGTCGGTATTTATTATATTACTACTCAAGTAGTAAGCCTAACTATTTTTTTCTCGTGCAGTAGTATTTTCAATATTTAAATATAAAAATAATAAAAGAATTATTAATGACATTGATTAATTACGTACCAGAATCTAGAATTAACTGTTTGTTACGAACCGTAGATGACGACTGAGAAACTGAACTTCGTACTTATACTGTATATTATCTTTTTTTTTTCAGCCCGAATTCGAGTGCTTTTACCGCAGTAATATTGCAATCACTGTTTACATTGGCTTTGTTTATTTAACATGTTTGCTTACATTTATTGTGTGTATTTGTGGTCAGTTCCGGAGTGAACTTCATAATACTGTACAATAATTCTAGAAAATCAAAATTGAAATAGTTTGCCATTTCCTTTTCAGGGATGATTTAAATATACAATGACTATTAGCTATAACTTGACAAAGATATTATTATAATGCAGAATGAAGGTAATAATTCGTTTGAGAATAAAATTTGCTTCATGCACGATTACGGGTTAAAGCTACCTTTATTAATTTTAAATAATACATATTCATGCACGTTTAAAAACTTTAATTATTTTATTATGAAATAACTTCGAGAATCACTCTTATACAAATTCTTAAATACATTTCAATATCTGGAGTCGATCAGGGTTGCAAAAGTTGCGATAACACCTGGTGGCGATAAGTCTAACTAAATCGGTCAGTTTACCAAATGATAAGCTTACATTAACATTTTTAGTTCTCTATAAGATTATCAAAGTCTCAAATTGACATTACAAATTAAGCTACGTACTAAGAAGGTTATGTTGATAACAATGTTTCATCTAAATTTTAAGGTAGTACACTTTCTGTCACACGGTTATAACGTTGCATTCTATGAGGGTATCTTAACAGTAATGCATATCGGATAGTAAATTGGAAACAGTCTTTTATTATTACAGTTCGCATTTTTAAGAGAATAACTACTCCTTAAGTCAAAATCTCTACACGCTAAAGTATTGCAATATTATTTTTTGTAATACAAAGTTATATTATTGTTATATTTAGCCGTACAAAGTCTTCTAAGTGTACAAATCCTATGATAAAAATTGATAAGCTAATCATGTTGTTACTATCAAAATAGTTCTTTCTACTATTTAAGTGCAGTTTTTTGTTTAATGCGTACTTCAGCATACATGTAACACGCACCGATTCAATAATTTGCCAATCTCCTTTTTCATACTTCTTACTAATAATGTTTCATTCCTATGTTTAAACACGTCGTCGTCCATACTTAACAATTGAATACAATAATAATACCTAATTATCCGTGATGAGAAGGCACAAAAACTGCTCCAGTCTATATAGCGAAAGGTACTTTTCATCGATTGCAACGTCAAGGTGCCGATTACGTGTATAAAAAGTATCCTAATTTTCATGGCTATCATAAAAAAGGAGAAATTTTAAAAAGGACCAGCCTCTAAAAGTTTTTTGGTCCATTAGCTGCAGGTGCATTCGGCGAATGTCTATCCTATGCCCTAACGATTATTATACCGAGACGCAATATTATCATTAATGGTAGACGCACTTATGATTTTGGTTCGTGTAATTGATGGAATCACACGTGCCAATCGATCTTAAGGCACCGATGGGTATTGGCTTCTGCGGGGCTATGCGTTTTGATGTATAATTTGATACTAATTTTCATGTATTTAAATAATACAAAGTTTTACATTTTCATTTCTCATTTTAAAGGTTTATAAATATTTGACTGTTAATGTTTATTTCATGCCGACTTGTCAATAGTAAAATTATCTACCTTAATAGTATGTTTTAATGCCAATACTACAATTATTGAAACCAATAATCACATTATTATGAGGTTTCTCGGAACTTGAAATCATTAAGAAATGTTTATGAACTGAAGCTCAGAAAAATCTTAGAATGTCACGCATCTGATTTCTTTTAGAACACATTTGCAGATAATTCTAAACCAATTTTTATTTTTTTAGCTCGAAGTTGATGTACACTTTCAGAACTTCTCGGCATTAAAAGGTTAATGGATCTTAATATCTTAATTATAAATAATTATTGATGAAATGTTGGTCAAAGAAAATCGAATGATATTGATGAGAAAGAGATCAAATTTGATCATTTTTTCAGACTAGATCATGTCGATAATGATGAAAGTTGATCAAATGTAATGAAATTCGATCAAATTTGATATAATGAAAATGTAGAACCTGCTTTGAATATAAATTATAATTGAATTCTATTATACGTGAAGTTGCTCAATATAAGGGTCAAAATAAATCAAACGTGAACCAAATTCTATGAAAAAATAGATTAGTTACACCAACTACGTAGACGTAGTAAGCCCAAAAGTAGTGAATGCAACAACAAAATATACCATATCCAATAAACCAACGTTTGTTATTGACAGTCATTTTAAATGATTAAATTGACTGTCGAAAATTGTAAAATCTTATGCTTACTACTTTCTGTAAGGTAGCTACTTTTTCTAGTAACGCGTCTATTTTTAATGCAGAGGCCATAATTCAAACTTTTAGCGCTACCGCAACGACAATTTTGGATTCGTGCAGCCGTTGATCTTAATTCCCAAATTTTGCTAAAAGCACTGGATTTGGGAGATAGTAAAGCAATTAGGTATTCGGACAAGATTCTTTAATTTCTTTTTTTATATTTTAATCAGTCGACGGAAGAATGTATAGTCATAAATCGACTGCAATCGCGATTGTCCATCGCTCGGGGAAAGGTTCGTCAAATTTGCAGTACCTACCAGTTACACGTAACTGCACTGCTCACGGCTCCGATTCGATTCGCGATCAACAGGGCCTTAGTGCAGCAATTTTCGAGCATCTTGCTAAGATTGGTATTACTCGTGCACGTACTACTGTATGAAACAATACAAAAACACGAAGAATTGCTATTTTTGGAGTAATAAAACGCCCACTGATGTAATGAAATTTCGAATAATGTTTATGTTTTCATAAAATGGATATCATGCTTATATTGGAAATTAATTCTGGTCTAAATTTCTTAAATCTCAAATCGCAAATTATTACTCTGTTTAAAATTTATACTTTAGGATGTATAAAAGAGTATAATATATAATTCCTAACTCTTTTATTTTTACACGCTATGGAGCTTTCCAATAGATAATCTCAACCTACCCAACCATACCATGCCCAGTGTCGGTACGGAATGCATGAGAGTTTACCTTTACAGACAATGAATGCACCCTAAGTTTGCGCAGTTTCTCTAAGTAAAAATTGGCTGGAACCATTTGAATTCATTCATTTCATATTATTAATCGTCGGACTATCATGTCCATCATGGCTGAAGTAAATTACACTTCAGAATGAAGCACAACGCCTATCTTACAATCTGAAATATTAAACCTCTTCGAGATAAATATTTTATAAAGCCATAAGTAAGATTTCTTCACGAACATTCAGGCTATCATCTATAAGATCTCTTGAAGGGGTCTTTTTTGGAGGTATTATGGGATAGTACTCTAAAAGACACCTTCAATAGGTGTGGTCCATTTGCGTACAATGGTTAGAACTACGAATTTATACATCGTCAAATGTTTTCACATTCTGAAGAAACCCTCTAAAAACATTTCATCTGCACTTAATTACAAAAAATTATTACACGAATTCAAGGGTCTGTAAAAGGGGATGCAAGGCCATCGTCCCCCTGTATTTCCGGCTATTGCTTCGCAATTACACGCAGTCCCCAGTTCGGCATATTCGGAGGAAAATGAAGGATTTTCAACGTCAAACGAGCTCCTTTACCAGAAGGGTTAGGTACTCCTAAAAATCATCCCGAATAAGGAACAGGGAACTTGGAACTTGGTTTGGGGGCCGTCGTCTAATCAATTCGTCTCGTTGAAATTTGGACGCGTCCTCAAGTGCTGCAGCAATTAACTGCATCTCACCGCTCCGGTGGAAACTGTCGGGGCCGAAGCGAGGAGCCGGAGGGATCCCAAGCGCGTTCCTCGTTAATTACACCGCGGAAATGAAAATCGCGTCTGTCCCAAGGTGTAGGGTAAAGGCAACTTTCTCCGAAGGATAACGAGAATCTCCTTAGAGGATGACGGGGAATCGAGTCGAGGGAGATGAAACTCGAGGCGACAGCGGCGGTTCCATGATAGAAAGGGACAAAAACGAGAATGAAAACCATCAGGAGTGCCTTTCGTGATGGGGAGCTGAAGGGTACGGATGGGGGAGCACTAGGGGAGAAGGTCGAGAGTGGCATTCCACGCGCTAGATGGAGCACCTGCATCCCTGCTCGTAATTGTCGCAACACTCCTGATTAGCGTTTAAGATCACAAGGCGCTAAAGGCGTATCCCTACGAGGACGAGGGGGGCCCCCAATTTGCCCTGATTATGGCAGGTGAAGTGGGATTCACCGCACGCCTTTTTTCGGGCCTCCTTTTCAGCGGACGTCCAATTCCCGAGACGGGACGGCGGCATAGTGAGCTATAGTGTGAAGAATCGGACTGCAGTTCGGGGGTATTCCCCCCTTTCGTCGGTAGGGAGATCCTTCAACGGGGCATCCAAGGATGAGCCGACGCGGCGCGCTTTTATTCCTTTATTGGCAATCTGCATCTTTTATATTTATATTCCCGTAAATTGGCAGTGAATAATAACGATCGGGAGTTTCATTTTTTAAATAAAGTCTCGATTTTTATTGGATTTTTCGTAGCAATTAAGGAGGGGAGCCCATATCGCCAACTCGATGAACTCGTAAAATCTCACGAAAAAAAGTGAACCTTCGTATTTTGGTTAAGACGTAACTACTTGCGCCAGCAGCTACTACTGATTTCCAGATGGGTTTCGTTAAAATTAGACCGTAATTCCGGCTGACCATAATGAACAGGAGAATTACTTGGGGTATAACAACGAGGGGAAGGCATCACTTATGCGAAATGCCATTTTTTACGTCGTATAAGCTGTTGTAATGATAGATCGAAGATACACATTGTTTATAGTATTTAATTTCTTGTTTGCATTTAGTTTTCAATTATTATCCTTTCTATTTTTGATAGAATTTTATTGATAGATTTAAGGTATTGTTCTATCCATCTTAACAATATTGAGTATCAAGATTCATATTCCGAAACCTCCAAACCTACCATGTACCCAGTTTCATGAAAATTACTATTTACATTTTGGTCGTCCCTCTTTAATCTGGAAATTTCAATTGTTAAACTATGATGTAAAGTCGTAAAGTCACTTTAAGACCCACGTCGGGCGTTTCCTATCTTTCGATGCAGGGTGATATGGTTTCATAGTAGACAGGAAGTCATAGATGAGAGTTTGGTTTCATTTCTTATAAGTAAGACTAGGAAATAATGTTTTGAATGGCGTTTATTGTTTTTTTTTGTTCACTCTAGTAACAAATGAATACTCAAAATATTATTAATTTGTAAGATCGTTTACAAAGTGTTATTTCTTCAAAAGTATACATATTACTGCAACTTAATCCATTTTAAACTCACAACAGAAGAAGTATTGGAAAATTAGAGCTTGGTTTGCATTACGTTGGGTTACAAACAAAATTGTCGAGGTTTGTTTATTCCAAAATTATTCTTGCCTTAATTGAATATTGACCTCACAGTGAATGAGAAAAGTATTAGGAAATTTTTCACCAGGTTAGTTTCATAAAAATCAAAATTTTTACAAGTTGCTTTTTTAGCACTTTTTGAACCCAATAAAATAAAAATCGGCGGAATACAAAATTTAAAACAAGCTTAGAATTGTCAATCTAAATTTGAAAGGTCACTACCGGTAGTGGAGCAACATACCAACCTCCATTTTATCGTAATAGAAGTATCTGGGGTTCCTACAATAGTTAATAGCAAAATTTTGTGAAATCAGTTACTCCAATGTTGTTCGAAACTTTTTACATGCAGATTTTTTAAGTTTTTTATCTTGGATCTGGAGCCATTTTGATAAATTGTATGTATTAAAAATGAGGGATTGAATATGGCGACGAAATTTTAAATTCCTTTGAGATTTGTTACTAAAGGGATAATATCACAATCTGACAATAGGATTGCTAATCCTTCCACCACTAATGAAGTCACATATACTCATATCTATTTATATTTTCGATGAGGAAAATGTAACTTTCCAAGATCTATTCTCTAATGGCGACCTCCAAAATCACCTTGTCACCCATTTTGATTATGATACTCGCAATCAGCGCACCAAAATACATCAGAAACTATGGTTGCAATAAAAATGGGAGACGTCTTTTTGAAAATAAACGCAATAAAAACTACACTCATATTACGAGTTTAAAATTGCATTTTAGTACGCCTTATCTACCACTAGAACTTAATATAAAAACCACGGTGTCTTTTTTTCATTCGAAAATAAAAAAGTCTGTAGAATTCCTCATATAATATTTTTTTGTCTTCAATATTGATACCATTTTCGTACAGAAAATGTTTTAGAGAATAAATTCAAGCTGCTGAACGACATACTCAGTCATCCAGAAAGTAGGGTGCTTTAAGAATTGAGATTTAAGAAGTAGAAATAAGAGAAATTTGCGTTAAAATATACTTCCAGGGAGCATCTTGTTAAGGTTGCTCCTAAATTACGTGATCACATATAAAGGAGGGGGAGGGGGTGTGGTCTGCGTAACAGCAGGATATTAGGGTGCCTCAGAGGAACCGCGCGATACCGGATGCGGAAATTGGGGATTAGCCCCATGTTTCTTCTGATTAGAAGTCGGAATCAATTTGGCTGAAGCGCCGCTTGACGCTGGATGAGTAATTGGTCACAGATATACGCGTACACAAGAATCATCCTTTGATCTTGCCTCACAAATATTTTGCTTCGAAGGTTAACGAAAAAAGAATGGTAACACCAATTTTTATTCAAATCGTGAAGTATCATCATCTGGAGTCATATGATTTGCTGATAGTAGTTTACTAACGAAAAAAAAGAAATAAATGGCAGAATTACAAAAATTAGAAAATTATAAATTGTAAAAATTATTTATTTTAAGCCTTAAAAGATACACCACCGTTAAGGGACCATAGATTGGCCCCTGTGATTGATGGTATTTCATTATTTACAGGGGCCAACGAAATAAAAGGTATACCTCTTAACCCTTCAAGCACGGGATAGACAATCTTTTCTTCAGCAAACTTTAGCGCTTTATTTAATGTTATGACCATAATGATTCTTAAGTGGAAAAGGCTGCTCTTTCAGATTATGTGAAAAAGATTAGTCCAAACCACGTTCCAAAAATGATTCAGCTGTTTTTTTCTAAAAACTCCGGAACTTTTAAATCTGTAATTTACAGCCGGAAATACCAACGCAGAATACACGGCAATTCAATATATCGCGTTGAAATTATTTCATGGTACCTGACACTTTTCAAAATTTCAAAACTGTCTATTTTACCTAAGAATAGGTGAATCGTAAAGTGCCTTCGTTTAATTCAGAAATGTTTCGGCGTAATTGGTAAAAGTTTTTTTGATGATTTTTCCACTTTACATTCAAGGTTAAGTTCCCACGATTCTACTTCGTTACAGATACTCTGTGGATGTAGTCACGGAGGGTAAGGTACCCTTAGGAGTACTTCGTGACTATACTCTTCTCAACGGAGCACATAACTACTCAGTAGAGGAATTCAAATTCGACGATAAATAAGACAATGGAATGGCAGTTGTTTCAAAAGAGTAAGAGTGAGAAGAATGGTATTAAATTTGAATATTTTGCTAAAACTACATAGACCATCAATAATTTTAGGCGTTATCCCAAGCATGGTTTGATTCGAAACATGACCGCATATTGTCTAATTTGAAAAGGGTATACTCATAATACTCATACTTTGCTACATTAACCTGAGAAAATTTTCATCGTTGTAAATTATATTTTATTGTTTCAGTAAAATGTTGACAAATTTTCATTTACACTAATTTTCACATTTTTCAAAGGAAAATGTTATGAAAGTAAGATCCTGGAAAATCTCCATTTTCAAATGATTCATAATGATCTACTATTGCATAATTTTAAAAATAAAAAAACACCATCTAAAGAAGGAGATACGTTTGGAATCAAGACGATCGACTTTTTTTATTAAATTATAACTATATAAGTTTTAGGACACTCACTAGAAGTAATGAAACAAATGTTTCTGTCAAATTCAGAGTCATACACAACTCTCATTCATACCTTAGTTACTTTGAATTATCAATGATTTTAAAACTTTCGGATACTCATATGGACCAGAGACTGAGAATTACAGGGGACCAAAAAACTGAAAGTTGCAGTAAATAAACTTATTGAAAAAAATTCCCGTATGAGGAAACTGAAAATTGTATATTTTCTTGTTGGATATTTTTTAATTAATTCATTAAGATTTTCACAAATTGTTGTTTCAGACTACAGTAGTCCCGGTATAATTGCATCACAGCATATTTGTCCGCTTCCGTCCCGTTATATGTGTATGTCACCGCTCTCTTTTTCCCCCACTTTGGGAGCTGGGGCCTCAGGAAGGGCCTGCTGAGACGTCACGAGCATAGCGCTATTGAGGAGAGTGGGAAAAGCGGCGATCCCCTTCTTTTGACAAATATAAGGAGACGGGAGGGGAAGGCGAGGAACCGAGGGGCCAAATATACCGGGACTCTACTGTATTTAGTATGTAGAATCAATAAGATAATTGCAGTAGATACATTGATAAATAATGAAGTAACATTTAAGGACATAAGCTTATGATTATTTGGTACCGAGCAACTCCTCGAGATGGTACATTTTGGGACCTGCTCCCTCTTTAGTTGATCTTTGCCACGCCCATCTATTTTGCTGTCACGTGATCAGCAGCAGACATTTTGTTGGTGTGCAGTAGCAAGAGCCTGAAAATTACTGATAGACGGGAGAAAAGCATTACGAAAATGCTCATTCAGAGAGAGAGAGGGAGAGACCTTTGGGAGGAGGAATAAACTGAAGAGGGACCAACTCCAGAATTTGATCTCTATTTTAAATTTTTAATTTTTATCTGCAATGATAACCTTGGTACGGGATTTAATTTTACCAATTATATTTTAGAGATATTAAGGACCATTTTTTAGAGTTTGTAAGTAAAACAATTGATAATGGACACTATCGATCTGAACAGCATATCAATCATACTGGTGGATTTTTTGCAAATCATATGATCATGGGATTATCCCCTATGTTTTAAGAAATCTTGCCTTGCTAGTATAAATGTAGTTATTTTTCTTAAAGCCAAGTATTGAAATCTCCAAATTTTGTAGAACCGAAAATTGCAAATCCCATATTGATGACCGCCTTTGATCATGGAATCGACTTGAGATTAGCTTCATGGGGAGGTAGGATCATGGAGGTTTTTGTAAATTAAGCAATTCAAAAAGTCCTCGCAAGAAAGTGAAATTCAATCAAAGTAACTCCGGAGAGTTCGGTCGAGTTTTTCAACTCCTAGGTTGTACCTTAGCTCCTTCTTTCCTCTGGTTGCAATATCGCCGTTTTCTAGCTCTCTCGCTCGATTTTCTCTCTCTTCGCCTCAGGTGATTGCTGCCACGACTCTCACCCTCGCCACTTTACACCCTCCCTCTTTTCTCGCCGTTTTCATCCTCCTGCGGCGAGCGTGGGTTGGTCCACCCCCAGGTTTTCCCCCTGCCCCCATTCCCCCGGCCTCTTCAACCCACCAGCACCGGACCGCGTTCTATACCCGCTTTTCGCTATAAACCTCCTATCTGCCTCGCCCTCACGCCCTCAGCGTTCTCATCGTCCTCTTCCTCTTCCTCCTCGTCGGCATCGTCGTCGTGGTCTTCTTCTACGACGTCTACTTCGCTTACCCCCCGCCACCCCAACCCCCTTCCTGTGCGAGCTACAGCTATGCCATAAGATGGCAAGGATATTTTGACGCCTTGATCATTATTTTTTTTTTTAAGTTAGCATCTTTTGTCCAATCGTCCATCATTTTCCAGACAGTTCACTTCGATTGCGTTCCTTTCTTGGCTAAATTCACATCTAAAAAAATATCCAAGATATAAATATTCAATGTAAGTATTATGTACATTAAGGATGGTGGAATAAAATTACGTGGAACAAAAGCGAGTATCTGATGTATCAAAAGAAATTTGTGAAATTATGCATTTTCAGGAATGAAGATTTGACATTTAAATACTCGATTTGATCCACAGCTATTAAACACTGGGAGAAATTGAGGGACTGCGTGAAAGAATATTTAAATTTCAGAAAAAATATATAAAAGTGTACCCCCACTGAATTGAACCAATGTTGAGTTACACCATTCTTCCCCGTAACTGTCAATTGTCATCGAAATTTGATCAACTTATATTTTTATATAAGTTGTATTTTTCGCAGAAACTTTCATCTTCCTAAAATTTGATATTTTTTCTATTGAAAACTAAACTTTTGTGGCCACTAGAAAAAAAAAGCTAACTCCATTTTCTAGAACAATGTTTGCAGTATCAATTTACGATATAAAAAAAAGTCGATGTTTTTTGTATGGTTTCTAAAAAACAGGGCCATATTGGGTTTCCTGATGGCAATAAGTAAAATCTAGTTTGTCTAGTTTCATAAATATGTTTATTGTAAAATACCGTCTCAATAGCAAGAACTTTTATATTATTGCATTTAAAATCGTGTAAATTCTGTAATCCACATATTGATATTACCGAATTATTTTAAGGTCTATTATGTCTATCATTAATGTTATTCTTATGTTCAGTAATTCTTATTTTTAATTTTCGTTTCGTTTCCTGATATATAATGAATCACAATTCTCGCACTGTATACAACTTTTTTCCTCCATGTTTATTTACAAT
Organism: Trichopria drosophilae; assembly: GCA_030407085.1. Taxonomy (NCBI): domain Eukaryota; kingdom Metazoa; phylum Arthropoda; class Insecta; order Hymenoptera; family Diapriidae; genus Trichopria; species Trichopria drosophilae. Next base: position 11,698,059 of record CM059584.1, on the reverse strand, counting down.
CTGTCAGTAGACAATAAGTAAATTCTGTACATTTTCATAAAAATATCTTGAATGCATTAGACCTCGTGGTTAATGATATTGCCCTGGTAGTACTTTCGTAATACGGTAGTCCTTCTCTTATTCTAATTTGTCCAGTCAGGCGGCCTTTTTGTCTTAATCTAATTTTCTCCTCCTTCCCACTAGACGTTTGCTGTTTCGCTTTTTCTTTTTCTTTCTCTTTCTCAGCGCATGCACAGTTATGTGTCATATGTACTTCTGAAGAAATTAGTAGGTGCGGTGGGGAGAACGCGTGAGGGGAAATATTAGAATAGGAGAAGAGAAAAAATTAGAATAAGGGAAGACATTAGACTAAGGGAAATTAGAACAAGGGGAGGACTACTGTATACTGTTTATATTATAGCTTTGTAGAGAAATCTTTTACAGTTTCTGTCCAATTTGTAGGCTAGTATTATTCAGAATATTTAAAACACATAAATTCATTAATTTTTGTCCAGGTTTTGGGCCAGAATTTTGCTAATATCTCGATAGGTTTTTTTAATTATAATCTAGTTTAGTATAAGTGTAGATAGTTTGTACATGTTTCATTCATTTTCGGTACATTTTTTATACATTTTCTATCCAGTATTTAAGCATTTTAGGGCTATTGTTCTTTGAAGCCGTTTTATAAGGATTTCAACAATCTGCACAATTTTAATATATGCTCATATACACAGGTTTGACAGCCTTTTTCTGATTTAGCTAGATTTCTAATTTCAGCCTCATTCATTTTACGTAATCGAATACTAATTTTTTTTTAATAAAATTATAAAAAATCAATATGGAAGGAAATTTATTAGTGACATTTTTCGAATAAATATTGGACAGTTTTTATCCAGTTTTAATGTACGTATAATAGGAAATTTAAAAACGATATTTGCATACATATTTTCAATAACTTTTCTGAACAGTATTACCAAACTTACACAATGCAGATTGTGTCCACACCAGTAAAATATTCGTCAGACACTATTTATTGCCTTTTGAATTAATAGCAAAGTACACTTTTTCCAAGAATCGCAGACAATGAAAAGAATAACAACCTTGAAACGTAAGCAGCTTCAATTCATTTATTCCTGTCCAATATTCACATAGTTTTGTAACAAAAAACTGATTTCATGATTTGTGGCTGGTCATTATTAATCTGGTTTGAGGACATTTCCCGGTTTTAAACCCCGTAACTTGGGCAGAAAAGGGTCTGTATACAATAAAACTAGAATGAAGCACTAGAAAAATATCATATGCAACAATATTGATCTTGAAAAAACGAAGAAATTTCCCTCTAATACGTTTCGTTTTGACAAAAATTGAGCCCGTGGGGGGACGTTAACAATCAGAAAATAGGCGAAAAAAGCGCTCAGCAATGCCACATCCATTTTTCGCCTGTTTTCTGATATTTAACGTCTCCCCACGGGCTCAATTTTTATCAAAACGAAACGCATGAGGGGGCAAATTCTTCGCCATTTCAAGCTCTACAACGTGATTCCATATGACATTTCACTAGCATTTTACGGAAATGAGCTAGACGCGAAAAACTGTAAAAAAGCCATTTTTACCCTTTTTAGGTCGATAACTGGCGAAATATTCATTGCAGGCCATATGCTCTCGAAAGTAAGTTGCAGCTCTATGAAAACCTTCAAAATCAGCCATCATTCGTTAAAGTGACTTTAAAACGAGCCGAGTTATTGCAAAAAAAAAACTATTTTTTTTAAACTTCAATGGCTCGCCACTTAAATTTGGGCTTCAGATCCCATTTTGGTAATAAACTTGTTTGCTCAGAATGAGGTCAAGATTCACCCCCTGCAATATTATGCGGGAGTTCTGGGACACCCTGTATATATCCCGTATGTCCAAATCAGTTTCAAAATGTATATCTAAGGATGTCATCACAAAATGTATACATAAAATGGGTCTAACGCCTCGATGACAGAACGCAAGGGACGGTGAAGACGGCCCAAGATTTATGAGGGCGAACAAATGAGGGCGGACAAATGAGCTTTTTACGCCTACTATAGCAGAAAGTTAATTTTTTTAAACAGTTTCAAAATCATCCATTACTAAATCGGGAAAAATTGGAGAAACTGCAAAATTCATAGGAGTTACAAACATTTTTTTTTGTTTAAAACATCTTTTTGCTTATTGGGTTCCTTACAAATTGTATGCCAATTTTTGTCATCGTATTATCAATTATACCCACATAAAATAAACTGAATGGAAAAAAATCATATTTGCACTTTTATATGCATCCGACGGAAATTAATTCACATCAGTGAAAAAACCACACCAAGCAGCCTCATTTTTACAGTTATAAATGTAGAGAATTTAATATATAAAGTATCGAAAATCAGGACGATTAACAACAGAGGGAGTGTCCAATATATTTTACCCCCAGGGTTTCAGTCGCATCCATATACCGTAGTGCTTACTTGGAAAAGTAAGGTGGATCGACCCTTCTTTTCCTCTTCCGACATTCCTCATCCTTTACCCCAATGCTGGTTAACCCTTGCTCACTTTTCATTTTTCCCTTGTAGTCGCTGGATCCTTCTTTCTTGCTTTGCACGACCTATTGTTTACCGAGACTTAATTGAGTAACGTTTTAAGGACGCATAATGCTTCGCTATTTAGAAACTCAGACATCAGGAGAAGAAATCTCTCTTTTTCGGACCAGTGAACCTTTAATTGATTTTCCCTGGGGATAAAGAACGCAAATACTGTTAAAAACTTTATCTTTCATATTAAGTTTCAGTATACACTTTTCCGGTAATTTAACCCGTGTTGATAAACATCGTTATATGATATAAATCTTTTGATTCATTGTAATGATTCATCACAACCATCGTGGATGAAGACGAAGTGGTCGATGGTTAGAAATCAATAAGAATAATACTAAATTCTTACATTCTACCAGCATCCGCCGTCATCCATCAGCATCATAGTTCTGCATATTTAATAAGTCGTAGCATCAATCGTTATCCTTCATCATACTCTTTCTTCATTTGTGGTCATCTACGTCCATCAATCATCATTATCACTCATTATTCATGACAACTATCATCCGCATCTTCAATTATCAGAAATATTTGTTTTTATTCGTCATTTATGTTCCATTTATTGCGATATTTCGTTCTGTTTATAATGCAGAGTTTACAAATAAATATTTAAGTTTTTATATTAAATATTTATGTAACACTTTATATAATTGTTTATGTTAAATTGATCATTTTCATTCTCTTATCAAACATATGTTTGGTAAAACAAAGTATTGAATTCTAGCATTAAACAGGGTCTGCAATCTCAGCAGGTGAAATCTTTCTGTCTGGTCGTTTATTAACAGCAAAAAAAATAACTCGGAATATCATCTACAATGCAGTTTGGAGCCAGAACAGCTCGTAATACTAAGGATATTGATGACTTATTCGCAGACGTCTTCCAAACTTCGTACAAGAAATACATTCTATCTACACATGGTCTTTTACCAACATCGAATATCCTCCAAGATATCTCAAATATTACTGTCGAAGAAATCACTGATGCACTAACAATGGGTGTATTCCCCATGCAATGGAAACGTGGTTTCATCACTCCCATTTTTAAACATGACAACAAAAATGATGTCTTAAATTACCGTCCAATCGCCATACTCGATTGCTTTGCCAACATTTTTGAGTCGATTATAGCAGCCAAACTCAAGAACTTATAGAGTCCATCCATTTCACCGTACCATCATGGCTTTCTACATAAAAAATCAACTTTGACTAACTTTCTACAATTTGAGGAAGCCATTATATCAGCATTTTCCAGTTTCTATGGAAATGTATTGAAGTGGCTTGTTTCGTATTTTTCAGATAAATCTCTGAATGTGTGTTACAAACAAACTATATCAAAGATGATCTCTGCTCCCTCGGGTGTTCCGCAGGGATCCCATTTAGGCCCGCTTTTATTTAATATTTTTTATAAATGAATTACCGGACTCAATCAAGAATGGAACGTTCCTAGAACAGGACATTGACTGCCTAAGTGATTGAAGCCTCTGAAATGGTCTTTTGCTGAATTTCTCTAAGTTTAATGTTGTGACATTCACGAGATCAAACTTGTTCGTCTTTGACTATGTTCTTTCAAAGAAACTAGATAATAGAGCCAGTTAGTAATCTTCGACTAAACAATCGCCTTTCTGCCTCACCTTGATTACATCAAGAAGAAAGCATTAAAGGTGGTTGGTTTCATTATTAGAAATACTAAGGACTTTGTGTCAACTAATTCTATCATCTAGTTGCATAACACCTTGGATAAACCAATCTTACTATCTGGGTCAGTGTTCTGGTCAACTCTGTACACTATACACTCATATGGCTTAGACAAAATTCAGCACAAAATCCTTACATATGTAGCATACAAATCTGGGAGACCTATTACAATACACGATCATGACTATCATGAAGTTGGACATAAATTTAAGATATCAACTTTGGTTTCAACGTGCAAAGCAAATGATCTCATTTTTCTCTATAAATTAATATCTGGTGAGGTAGATTGCAGAGAGCTTTAAAACCAGCTTAACTTTTCTTCTCCTAACTATGCTCTGCGAACAACAAATGCATTTCAATTTTCTGTTGCTTTTAGGAACTACATCTCAAATGCTCCAACTCAAAGATTGTGTTAATTTTTTAATGATTTTCATCGGTAGGGACAACTTGACCTAAGTATGATCTTCAAGACCTTCAAACGTCAACAATGATCTTTAAAATCAAATATTTAGTGCGGCAATATTAAATATTAAAGCTAACTATTTGCATATTCGTTACTTACATATTTTTAATTGTTTTTTTATATACATTATCTTTATGTAGTTATATTTGTTATTTACTTTCATTGTATTGGAAATAAATGGCCAACCAAACGGTAATTTAACAAACAGTACTTTTCGGACCAAGGTCGTAAAATAAGCGTTTTTTGCCTCGGTTGACGATTTCACGCCCAAAGGAACGCCGAATCTTGCCGTAAGACCATAATCATCATAGAGGCGTAACTTCTACAAGGTGCTAACAATATTTTAGGTGTTAAAATGGCTACTTTTAAAAATAATGATTTAGCAAAATTCCCTATTTTAGGCTATCTAATATCGCCCCTAAAAAGAGGCCTAAAATGGCCATTGACCACGTGTTTCCAATGATTTTCCATTTCTTCCCGTCACAATCGAATTAGTTTCAAACTGAATATCAATATCTACACATAAATTAGCTGTCAGAAGATATAATATATTGCTCATCATCAAGCAGATTTAAAAAAATTTATAATGCCGTTTATAATGCCGACCGTATATAGTCCCTCCAAATTTAGTCACTTTTCACTGCTATTCCCTAAATGCACATTTTATGCAACATTTTACATGACATTAATGAAAATGGTACAAGATGCAATCAACATATGATTTACATAAGCTCGTTCTTGCATCAAACCATAATCGTTACGTCTCAAAGTTATAAAGGTGCGTAAACTTTACGCATTTTACGTTTTCGACGTTCTAAACGAGGGACATTTAACATGTTTACTGGATATCAGTCCCGCAAAATCTTTTCGGTCCATCTTTATGGTTACATAAGGCTTCCAACGACGATTATCATCTTTCGGCATTAAATATTTTTTTGTCGGAGGCAGAGGAAGAGAGCCGCGGGCGCGTTTAGTATTCGAAAGGGGAATCCCCGAAATGCAGGCGACGCTCAAATTATTGCTGGTGTAATAAATTACGAAAATTTCCAGCTGATTTGTTCGATCGGATGCCGCGGACGTTATCTCGTCCCACGGCGGCGAGACCACGTGACCAGAATATCGAACGATATCGCGATCCGATATACTTTCGATATTGTGGCGGCCAAATGCCGCGTGTCTTCGAAAACCGATTTACCGCCGATTAATGCCGATCGTTAATGGTGGCGATTTACATTAATTTGCGGCCTTTAGCCGAAGAACGAGAGTTCCTTCCTCGAATAATAAAGAATGTAGCTTCGGGTGAAAATTTTAACGTGCCCCTCGTAGAATCGCGACCCAAGGATTCGAGATTTATCGCCGGCACCCGCTGCCACCGACGTCATGGTTGAAAATTTAATTTCCCTAAATACCGCGATTACACCGATGTTTAATCGATTAAACGCACGAAATTGAAAATTGAATTTTCGAATGTAATATCTTGTCTATGAGCCTTTAATATACCTCTTCAATTTTAAGAATTTTAAACTAAATTAAACTAAATATATTTATTCACTTTTTAAAATTTAGTTCATCTACTTATGATATCTTTAATGCGCGTATGGTATTTACCCGAAATAATCGTGGAAAAAAGTCTAAACATTTCAATACATAATGATTTCTTCAATTTACTCTTTTAAAAGGCCACAAAACAACATGGAGGCTGCATTACATAAACACCCATTTACTGCTTGAGACGCTTGATGGCGTTCAGATCAAAATTGCGATGTCGCATGCAGAATCGGTGACGATTAGCCAAAACAAGAGGCACATCTCATTCCATATAATTCTTAACTTCTTAGCCTTTGTCTGCCTAACAAATTACTAGGATGATGAAGTAAAAATTTTTCATTTTTATGTAGCGCATTTTTCCTGACGTTTTTTATATATTTTAAAATCTTTGTAATCGCCCTGTATTATCATTCGGGAATAGAAATGTTGAAAAAAAAATATTAATAAAACGATGCTAAAATCAATGTGCAAATTGTGCACATTTGGTCGTTAAAGGGTTAAATTTACGACTTTGTCTATTAGTTTAAAGCATTCTTTCTACAAATATCAAATTTTTAAGGCTTTTCTTATTTAATGTAGAAATATTACAGAAGAATTTGAAAAAATAGTTCAATGTTAAATGAGGAAAGAAGTGGATATTCTCACTCATGAAATTTAATTTTTAATAAATATGGAGATAAGTTTTATGATCGACTCATATACTAAAAAATTGATTAAATTTAATTTCATCTCATATAATGCAATGTATGAAATATATATCCACATAATTTTATTATTAATTTCGTTTTTTAATTTTTGCTCATTAAGCTTTTTTCATCGCCTCTCAGCGAATATTATGATTTCTTCCGTTTAGATGCATCGTCGAAACGAAGGTTACGTCGTCGCGTAATTTCTGCATCCGAGGAACTTCACATCTCATAAATCTTTCATTAATGTAAATTACTGGTAAATGCCGCATACTGAAAATGCAGGAGCGAAATAAGAAAAATGTTTCCTTCCCGCTTGGCAGATGTTGCGTTTCGCCAACGAGGCCTTTTAAAGGGTCTATTATATTAATTAATTTTTCTGTTTCGATTTTCAGATTCTTCGTGTCATGTTTCTTTTTGCGTGTTTTAACGATTTATAAGAAATTTCTCTGTGTTAGAATGCGATATTTTTACTATAAATGGGGCAATATATCTTAATGATTAACATAATTAGTAACGAATATTTTTTTATATTTACCAATGTATTCTCAAGTATTTGCAAATTTGGTGATTAAATTCTGTTAGCTTTACTAAGAAGCTATTACATTAACTATAGGTAAACGTTTCTCTCAGTGTACGTATATTGGGAAAAACTAAAAATAGTTACATTCATCGTCATTCAACACAAGATATGAAAAATGCAAAATCATGGTACAACATAATATTTACGAACAAGACACTTGACATGGCGAACTTAGTTTTTCCTGGCAGCTTTTCTATTTATGAATTATTTTCAAAAAGGAGTCTGTAGAATCTACTTAGTTCTACAAATATTTAACTAAAACTGTTAAAATTTTAATATTTAAAGTCGTGATATTTAGACTCAAGACGGGACTGTCCTAAGTTATACATTTGTCTAGTTTATTTTGCTGCGCTAGGATCGGCAAACCTCGTAACTGTTCGGTCAAATTGTATTTACAGTTTATTAAATTATTTCTTGTATTTTGTCATAGATTTTGTTGGATGTATTCTTTTAAATATTTTTTGAGATGGCTGACTGACTTTGATTTCATTATTAAATTCAAAATAGCGTTCCTAATATGACTGAACGAAATTTAAAAAACAATCGTAATTTTGTCTGATATTTGGTTTCTAGAGGATTTTCAGGTCACGGAGTACGAATCCGCTATCTAATTTTAATATTATATATACATGTATATATTAATATCAAATCTTTTTCGGAAATAGATTAACGGGAAATAAGGTTTCATTATAGACTAAATATGCACGAAAAATGAGAAAATTCAGAAAATAAACTCAATACAAAATGTAAAAAAAAAATAAAAATTATCTTTTGTACCATTAAACATCTTGATGATGAGAGTCGGGTAACGAATACTTACTTTATGACAGACGACAAACAATTCGGCAGAATTTGAAATTCAATACTAAAATATCTCAAGCCCCATATATCTCACCCTTTAACTTTTTTTATAGTATAGGTATTTATAATATTTGTAATGTTTGACTATTCCAGTAAATGCTAGACTTTGAACAAACGTAATTTGTTTACAAGATATTATATGTACAAGATGATACAACGTAAAAATTACATAGCTTCATATGTACACTCTTTTCTTAAAGTGTTACAGAATACAAAAGTAATAATCAGAAGTAGAAAACAAATAGTGTTATTTCTGAGCACAGATTAATTTTATTTCATGAGTTTGACTAGAATCATATTCATATCTTGGATAAGAAAACCTGTTTATCCCAGAAATTGATATCCGAAAAGATGCACGAAAAAAAAACAATCTATGAACATAAAAGAGGATACACAACAATTAAATAACTTACGATATGACGATGTCCATTTTAAGAGTTAACGGTTCGTTATTATGTAATAAATATTGCAAAAATAGTGTAAATGTACACTGAGAGAACTGTTTGTTTACAGTTAATATAGTAGCTTCATAGTAAAGCTAACAGAATTTAGATTTTTATCTTAAGTTAAGATACTTTATTCTGAAGTTACCGTAATCTGTGATTCGGTTAAATTTGGTATGTTAATAGATAATATAAGAATTTCATATATTAATGTTGAGATCATTACGGGACATATTTACGCGTTTTCAAGTTCATCGAATGGAGATAAACAAACATAGACACACGCAGTGACTCAATTTTCTGCGAATTTTTCAACGCATTGTTGACAAGCGCAGTTCAAACGACTTCAACTTTATTAACAGCTTACGAACACTCATTGAATGTTAAAATATAAGAGTTAATATGCAATAACTTTGCTGACATGCAGGAAAGTGCTGGTATTTTCATCTCAAAGTTACCTGTCGTTTTTTACTTTACAATTACTTTTACAACTTCACAGTTAATGTAAAAGCCTTGAAATTAGCTTACATTAACTATTAGTAAATAATTTCTCTCAGCGTAGGGATTATAATATTGATCAGCTTTTATTAAAACTCATTATGCCACAGGATTCGGAAGCCTGGTAAAATCGAAGGACGACTTCCCAATGTAAATGACAGGATACTGAACTATAAGGACAGTTGCGTTTTTTTGCACATTTTCCCGTTCACATAGAGCAGACTCAAAAACTATTAGACGCCTATCTTTCATAAACATATAACATAAACAGCCGATAAATTTCGCCGTTTTGTGACGTAAAGGATTAAGTCACTTTTTAAAATTGAATTCTTGTACGTGTTTGTAGTAGGCAAGTTTTCTTGAAAAAGATCAAATTAAAAGTTGTACATTAGTTTATGATATCGTCTTGAAATAATGAACAACTTATTGAAAATAATTTACATTGTAGGTTAGAATTACATTTTTTAGACAAATAAATACATGGATCGAAGCAGAAGAAGCTAAATAATAACATAATTTCCAGTATAGTATTCAATATTTTTCAAGCGTTTCAAATAAAAACTAAAACTCAAATCTCTTTGATATTTTTGCAAAAAAACTATTGAAAATTACATTTTTTACCAAATTTTCTCAACGCCATTCGAAAGAGCGACCTTCAAAAAGGCAAATCTATATTGTCTCGAATTTTGTCATATTAGAAATAAACGATGAAGTCGAGGTAAAATTTCAATGCACCTGGGGGTTAATGGGTTAAACCTTACGTTACTTTGGTCCATAATGAAATTCTTCCTATTTGTCCCAGCTAGTTACTTTTTTGTGCCATGTTTTATTAGAATTGGTGTCAAATATATCCTGAAGAATGATTTTTTACGCATTTGACCTTCAATTTATATGCACAATGGGTCGAATTCATTATTTTGGTATACATATTGGGACTCTGCAGAAAAAAATCAGAATTGACTTACTGGAGGGTCAACAGCATTTTTTAGGCTGCAAGTAAGTGCTCAAAAATGCCTAGAATCGAAATCTTGACCCCTTTCACCTTCAATATCTCAAAAAGTACAGCCATTTGGCTATTTTGGTTATCGTGTTTGGATTCTGGAGCAAAAATCCGGTTAGAATGAACTCTTACTTATAGGCAACAAAAGTTTCTTGTCTATGAGTAGAATTAATAAAACAATAAGCAGATCATTTTAAAGTACGTCAACTGTTTATATTGGACATATCGATAAATAATGCCATTAACTGCAAAATTATCTTAATGTTTCAAATAGTAAATCTTTACAAGTCAGAAAATTTGAATCTTAAGAAAGGAAGATGAACTAAATTACAGAGGATTGTAACAGCGAGATTGTTAATTACTAAAAGAAATAAAGGTACCTCGATACTGATATATTTTTCAACGACATTTTTTCAAAATATCGTAACTTTTTACAACTTTGGTGTGCAAATGACAATAGTTATTTCCTTTTGTTTTGACCCACTGCAAATAATGATATCTAATCGGTGACGATTTTCCCTTTCAAGCCAAAGAGTCGGTTTGAAGCAAAGCGTTCGCCGCGTCCTTTCAAGTTTCGAGCCACGCGAGCTGCTTTATAGCTGTTAAAACCACCTGTTACGTCGGGTCGTACGAAACTTTTTCTTTTTTTACGAAACACACGATCATTCTATATACCAGAATCTCCTATCTCTATTTCGCGCTACTGATGTGAGTACTCCGCATCTTCGATTAGCAGCTTCTTCCAGATATAGTTTCAAATAAAAATTAAATTATTCAAATTTTAACAACTATAAATGTATTCCATTTCTATTCCTTCCTGAAAAATTCATTTTTGGGTTGAAATTGTCTTTTATTTAATAAATTAATCATTAACACATTTTCCAAAACAAATCACATGAAATAAGAAACAATGTTGTCAATAATTCTCAAGTTACATGTTTTATCGTCGACTTCTGAGAAGTACTGTTCCTTAAATTTACTTTCTCTATATTTTTCCTGGGGGCTCCAATAGCTCGATATTCTTCAGAATATTCTTCATTTTCATGTGGCGGATTAATGTAGTCTGCTTCGTCATCGGGATGTGTGTCGCTAATATCAAAATCTTCTTCGTGATCGTACTCACTCTCGTTAATGTGCGCAAAGTCTTCATCAACACCTGAAGTGATCAATGGTTTGCTTTTCACGGTCTCAATAACTTTAAAGTTCGATCCTTTGACTCTATAATTTGGTGTAGTGCTCTTCCATACGTAGTCCACTAGCCCTCGATTCCATGGGATTGAAAGTTTCGAGATTGACTCTCTTTTCATTCTTTCAAATGGAATTACGATTGAATCATATGCAACTGTCGTTGGAAAATGATCTTTTACTAATATACTTTCGTTATTGTCTAAGTCAGCTGCTAGGGCATACATTGCTGACTTGTTCCTAGCAACTTGGTCATCGTAATCTTTAATACTCAATATGTATTCACTATTATCCTCATTTTTTACTTCAGGAGTTTCAGTCTCCTGAATTTGTTCGTGGAAGTCTCGAACAAGTCGTAAATGGGGACCGAAGTCATTTCTCATTCCCAAGGGATTTTCCAGCAATTCTTCAGAAGAGTAAATAGATGACCCGGCAAATTGCAAAGGTTCAAAATTTTGAACATCGTCAGAGTATTCCAGTGGATGTATTAAAGAATCCGGAATATTCTTCTCTGGAATTCGATTTACTTCCTTTCCTGATACAAACATTTTCCAGGATGGACCCTTACGCTGCTTCTTCTCTGGTAAAGTTTTTGTTATTTGAGATTCATTTGAGAAAGGTATAGAAGATCCGTTATATTTGTACTCAATTTTTTGCGTTATACTTGGCTGATCTGACGGATTCGGTATTTTCGTTTCCGATAATTTCGTTTCATCGGTCTGAAGGAGATCATCTTTGCCACCTCCTATCCTAGAATTTATTTTAGGCTTCTCAATGATTTGCAGTGGTTTATTCCATATTGGTGACAGTGACCATACAGAGCTAGTAACGTACTTTCCGAACTGGGATCGATCAGTGGTAGCGTTAGCTGATCCTTTGCCTACTGCACCAGTTGTTATCCTACTAAAGTTATGTTGATTTGACGTATGTAATTTCGGACCTTCTGTACCTTTCAGATGAGAATAGTCTTCAGTTCTCGATTGCTTATTTTCTCTTATACGATCGTGATCATGAATTTCTTTTCTTTTCCAAAGTCCGTCATTTTCGGGTGCTAAAGTTCCTTTTGTCTGGATGTCAGCTTCGAATCTAAAGTCATCCGCCAGTCGACGTTCATATTTGTTTTCTGGAATTGGACTCCTTCCAAAATCCCAACGAGCTTGGGTCGACTGATCCGGAAATATCAATTCAGTATCATCGTGTGTTGGATCGAAATCTTCCTCGACCGTCAATGGATGAATTTTGTACGATTTCCGTGTTACTGGTTTAAGAGGTAGAGAATCGACAATTTTTTGAAGCAGAGCAGTATTGTTTGACGACACCTGTAGCAAAATGTCCAACTTTGTCTGCATCTCTCGAAAATGAGTCTCGTGCTGAACTACGTTTGCGTATGCCCAAAGTGTCAACCACCTATTGACGGGATTCTTGAAGTCGACATTAGATAACATCCTCTTCGCATCTTCCACCGGCAAAAGTTCCGCGATTGCTGACGCCGGATCGCTGATGAACGGCAAATCTCCTCTTACATCCTTAAAATCAGGAGCTACACACAAGGAGTAATCACAAGTGAATGAATATGATAATAATTTGTTAGCTTAAAACTATCTTTACATGGCGTATACAAACCTGCGTAAATACTCCTGGAACTTGGAAGGCGGCCGGAAGACTCGAAAGTGTGTGGCATACCTCGTGTTTCATCAATTGCCATAAAGTCATTGTGTTTGTCTGTCATAGATTCATTTGGAGTTACTGTTGAAGTGCTTCGATCTTCAAAACTTTCGTTGAATGTCGGCAAAGATTCAATGCTTAATGGTTTTTCTTGTTCCGATCCTTTTATAAATTCCATTTCATCGGTGCTGTAGTCGCCTACCATGTCATCGTTATATTCTGCACCGCTCACATCAATTGTATCATTTTGACGTCCATTGGAGAACTCTTCAGTTTGGCGTTTACGTCTGTCGAATTTCTTGAATACATTTACCTGTTTTATATTTATGTTCAACGGAAAGTTATCGGTTTTTCCGGATTTCTCGTTGTGTTCAGGATTGGAATATGTGGAAAAAAACTCAGAGAATACATGAATCTCAGATTTCCTTTCCGTAAAGTCCTGGAATGTTTTGAAAATTTCATGACAGTTTCCGCGGAAAGAATTGCTGGATAAACCAGTAAGAAGTATCGCCAAATCGGCCAAAGCACTGTCGCCGCTATAAATTAGTTGATATTCTCCATAGGTTGTTCGTATAGATATTAATTTCCCAAGATGATCATTCGATGCAAACCTGCTCGCAAAAGATGAATACTTAAATGGACGTGGTTTAACCTGGAACAAAATGCATTTATCACTTTCTGTTAGCAATGTCAACATTCTTAATTAGTGAACATGAACCTGCAGGAATATGTTTTGCGATTTTTGTGCAAATAATTCGGAATCTGAGTTCGGCGTCGTAAGCAAATATTTTACTTCTGGAATCTTGTAATCCTCCTGTGAATTTGAACGATTGGACATATTGTCAACCGATGTCTCATTATCTGTAAAAATCTGCGATGGAGATTCTGAGATCGTCTTGTTCACATTATCAAACTGAATAGTTCCATTTCCGTCGTCTTTGTCCAATCTAGTGCTAGAAAATAAATTGAATGTTTTTCAATTTTCATCGAAATTCGATTGTTTGCAGCAATTACTTAGAAAGTCTAACTTGTTCGATTGTTCAATATCATCCTTCGCACCCATGCCAATTCCGTTAATGGAATGACGATGTTCAATGCTGCGTTTTTTTCGACCTTGTGGCAATTTTTCCGAGTTACGTGTAATCTGAATGCCTCTGGACGAATATTCACCAGAAAGTAGTAATGTCAGATTCGACGATCCCTTTGATAATTGGACGTTGGAATCACGGCAGATCGAATTCGTGCACACCAAGTCTCCTTTGCACCAGGTCGTGGAGAGAATCGTGATTGGGGACGACTCGTCATCGATTGAACGGAACGAGAGCTGAGACCCACAGGATTCACCTTTCTCTATATTACACGTAATTTTTTACAATTTTCAAATAATATTTAAATCAAAATTAGTACATAGAAGTAATATTACACATTTTAAAACAAATTAATTAAAACTAATCATTTCACATTGCGTGAACCCTTTTATTTTAACTCACACTTATGTTGTGTTATAGTTGCTGTTAATCACTGTGATCTTCATGTAGAAATAATAGTTTCTTGGCAAAACCGAAACAATAATAAGTTAAATATTTAATGCTTCAAACTTTATTTCGGTTCTTATCAGAAAAAGTTATAAATTAAAAAAAAATACGTTAAATATAATTTACAATTCAGAAAACTCTATAAGTAAAATTAATTTCTCAATGTTTATAAAAATACACTAGGATTTATGTGATTCCTTATTACATTATTACATAAAATGTTCATGGATTGAAAAGTGAAATAAAAATGTTGTTGTTATAAAATGCACTCTTCTTATTTATTTATTTTATTCAAATATTTATTTCTCTTTCAAAATTAATTTTAGCGCAATGCGAGCAAAGTCAAACATCATTCTTACGCAAATCTGTTTTTAATGTTTTTATTTTTGAATAATTTTAGGAATAAATATGAAAAAGTTTTTTCAAAGTGTGTCTTGCACACGTGCTCCTAGAAATGTCTCATTTGTCTTTGTTTGAAAGTGGACTGACAACTTTCTGACATGCGTAAGACAAATTGTCAGGAAAGTGACAAACCGAGATTGTAGATGTGGTCGTTGTAAAGCCTTACATATATAATATTATATGCTTAGTGTAAAAAATAACAAATTACTTATTAAATATTTACAAAATTAATTTTTTTATTTGGCAGGCGTAAAAGGGGCGTTTTCACACCTGGGGATTCAAAAAATATTGTTCGCACCACGGATGGAGAATTTAAGCCTCAGATGCTAATTCCTCGTCGGGTGTGCAATCACAAACCGAGGCGTAAAATTCTTATTTTATGCCCTAGGTCGAAAAATACTGTTTTATTGCACATTGTAAAAATCCTGTAATAATTTTATCTTAATGTATTATTAGAATTAAAATGACAATTGACCTGTGATATTTAGTTCTTAATTTCATCCTCTGAATAAGACAGTTGGATTATTTTAATTAGATTTCAAATGAACTTTCAAGGGTTATAAAAACACATTAACATAAATACCGTTCAAAAAATATGTGGTAACTCAATTCACAAACGATTTAAAACGTAGTAAAATGTAGCAAAACAGTGGCAAGGTAAAGTTATTTGAAAAAGGCTTGTTTACATGTTGAGTATAAGTGAATTAAGAAAAAAGTTAAGTAAAAGTGAATGATTTTCTTTTCTGCAAGACTTCAATTGGGTCAACGAATAAGAGTTATTACGTCAATGATAAGCAGTTATTCAGAAAAGTAGTGTGTAATGGCAGGATTTATGATATAATAACATCACTAAGAAACGTGAATAGTAAAGATCTATGCTATTGAGTTTAACAGCAGTTATTGGTCGTATAAATATTCGATTCTCTAATGGAAGTATTGCCAAAACTGGTCTTGGGCGACCAGCAGAATAATTAAAATTGGCTTATGTTATTATTTTTGTGCCCACTAAATAATATGTATATTTACAAACTATTAAATTTAGATTGACTGTCAGAAATTATTTTTAAAAATTTCGATAGTTTACTTAAAACAATAACACGAGAATATGAGATTCTCATTTGTGCCGTTTTCCGAATATTTTAAAGCCTTTGAATATGAAAATATTTTTTAAACTACATATTTTGGAAGATGTGAATGATAAAAAACTTCTATGTCGGTCTCAGAGCAACAACTTCAGGTGCAATGACGGACAATTTTTGTGTTTGAATATTTTGGATGTTAGAAAGAACTTTTAGTATTTCTATCTTTTTGGAATTCATCTAAAATTTTCCATGTTAATCACATACATAGAATAAACTTTCGAAAACCCAATACCTTAGGTTTTGTTTTCAACCTTCTTTATTTGGGACAGAAGCTCCGATAAGACTATTTGCAACTAATAATTGAAAACCTTTCAGATTCGTTGCAGAATTAAGATTATGTTGCGTGTATGCTATGCATGAGTTTACCACCGTTACATCGATCAAATGACAGAAAATTCTCAACCACCATTTCTTACTATTTCTGTTTATATATTTCATACGTAAACTTCAGCATATATGCCTTGTCAACACATCTTATAAAAGAATTGAAATTCTGGGATGTCATTGGCGCAGATCCGTCAATAATGGATCCATCTTTTTGTCTCCTACAAACAGTCGCAATGACGGAGTGATCGCGGAAATTAGACAAGAACTGCACAAGTTTATTACCGATCCATTTTACCCAACTAATACCCTTGAAAGAGGTTCGAAATTCATTCTCTCCATTACTCATATTCTTATCCATTTTCTGCTTCTTCGGTAAGTCTTTATGATTACTTCTCACAGTGACACAAGCTAAAATGCAATCGCGTTTCAAAGATACCATTAAAATTACGCTTGTGAAACGGTTATCAAAATATAAATGGTAATATTTCGAAATTAAAACGCGAGATAAATCTGTAACAACTCTTTCCCCCAAAGATTTCTCCGATTTTTTAGTAACTTTTCCAGTATATATCTGAAATTAGCAAATAAAACAATATTTAATCGCCCTCACCCAAACCTCTTTAAACCCTCTTTTTGTAGGTTTTAGTGAAAGGTATTGTTTGAGCAAACTTCTGCCTTTAAATTTAATCATACTTTCGCCAATTGCTTGCTCTTTAGAGGATTTATAAAATTTTAAGAAATTATCTGAAAGTTGAGTTATCATTGATGCAATTTTGTGTAGCTTGTCGTAATTAGAATCTTCTTTTTTGGCGTAGATTTGTTGCCATTCAAATATAACTTTGATAAAAGGAATGAAAATCTATCCGGCGTAACTGAGTATTGGATGGCAAATATAGAAAATCCCAACAATATTTAAAAAAAAAAACAGCAAATTCAAAAAAAAAACACTGTCATTTCGACGGTCCTAAGCCCGTGTAAAAGAGGAGGGTGTTACGAAAAACGCTAAAAGTCTTGTACGCTACGTAGGACCGTTCAAATAAAGTTTGCTAATTTTTGTTTAAATTTGTCTATCTTACACAAATCCATCATTTTAAGTGTCGAAAAACAAATAACAGATTTGAAATCAGCAATCCTGAAAACTCCTGAGTATTAATTTTCATGAACTTTACACTCAAATTTTTTTAATTTTTTCCGCCATATTCGATCCACCATTTTGAATTTCTAAAAACTGACTTCGGAATCGTAATCAACTACTCCAAAAACTATGTGTACAGAAATCCAAAATTGCCAAAAATAAAAATACGTATAAAACAGATTCTTTAAATAAAATACACATTTGGTATGGTATGTTAGAAAACCTTGAGAAAATAGTATCGTAGATAAAGGTATTGGACCTCAAAAATTGGTATTCTTGTAAACAGACGAATGTGGATGTTTTGTAATTAACCTATTAAGTCTAAGAATTATAATTTTGTCACGTCAATAATTGAAATTGTAATCAAGTATTGCGCATCAAAATCCAAATTGAAAAATTGAAAGGGACAGGTATTACTATTTCGAGGTCACTCTATAAGATTTTCAAATCAAAAATGAGTTTCAGCCATTAGGAATTTCACTATTGCGAGAAATTGTCCACAAATTTTGAAATATTTATTTTTATTCAATTTTTCTCAACTATCAGAATATTAGGATTCTATTCAAACTTGAAAAAAAGTGAAGAAACTATTTGAATATTAAGAACAAATTTTACCTCTCTTTATTTTAACAATCTCAAAATGGCTTCTCCGATGAAAATTTCTTTGAAACATTTGGACGTTCTAACTAAAAAAACGATGAACTTTTTAAAAAATTGCAAACAACGAAATGTTCTTTGAAAATCATCGAGGAATATTCTGAAATTTCTTCTTTTTTAAGCGATATTTTCAGCAAATTTTTATTTCAAATTTTGGTAAATATTATTCAAACATTAACGAAAAATTATGAAAAAATTTTGGTACAGACTTTTATGAATTCTAAACATTTTTTGTTCTTTGTGTTTTTGTCTGGAAAGTTCATTATTTGCGAGGAAAAAAATTCTAAAATATAATATTTAAAATTCCTTTCCTCGAACCTTTGGTAGATATTGCAAAAGATTATTACAATTTTTTATAGAATATATCAGCATTTTTTCAGAATTTTTATTAAATAATTGAATTGTTTTTAAATTTGAAATAAAAAATGTCTCAATCTATTGTTAACAAAAACTGTAAAAATTTCAGTCTATGCCAATTTTTTTTAACTATATTTTTAATTTCACCGGCGAACGTAGAACGAAAAAAAAACGATACTTGGGAATATTGTTAATAATTCAATAATTACTGCTGCATAACTTTATGAATTTAGATCGATACACGATAATAATTTTATAATTTAAACTTTTTTCAAGAAAATCCGAGTTTTTAGATTGTTATTAAATAAGTCTTGGATTGCTATTAAAACAATATGTAGAAAAAGAGAAATTTACCTCTGAAAACAACATTTGAACTGCAACAACGGCAAATATCTCCCTGTTCGTGTACATTAGAGTTCTCGGATCTCACGATGGTTTCATTAGCGCAAACTTTACACTGATTCTGGCACCAATAGGAACGACTTTGTTGAGATCTAACGTCGGAACTTGACGAAGTTCGAGATATTTCTTCCACCAGAAGTAAAATGGTAAGACACGTGGGTACCACTGAAGAAAGAATAGAACTTAAAGTACACATTCAACTTCTATAATAATATCGTAATAATTTGTTTAATATGACCATTAAATCATTTCAACTAATTACAAAATTTTTTTGCAATATATAACAAATACTAAAATAATAAATTTAATGAAAGATTACCGGAAAGAATGTGCTCGCGTCGCATTTCTTCGTTAACTGTGACATAAATGATTGATCGGTTATTAATCGAACGACTCTCATGCGTTATGGAATACATCGGGAGATTTTTTATTTGAAAAAAACATACTCGTGTTGCCATTTATGCGATACAACATCCTACCGCGTGAAACGGGAGTAAACATCGCTTATACGAGGGAAAAAATGAAACTTTCGCTTTCGAACGTCGGAAAAAACTCCATGTAATTCTTCAAATATTCGACTGTGCATTTCTTCGGCTGACAAGTTCAGGTTATAATCGCCGGAAGCAAAAATGGCGAATTTTGGTTAAATTCCTCGTTTTGTCGAGAACTTGGTTTTTCGACAAAATGATACACAAATTAACACGTGAATAATTTAATTAGGAAATAAAGCATCGAAACAAATAATAATGGATCCAAAAAAGGGAGACGAGAAAAAGTCAAGTATCAAAAAGGACAAAACAAGTGAGGATGATGCTGACAAGACGAATCAAGCTAATAAATTAACCGAAGAAACTGCGAAGTCTTATATTGAATTACCCGAAAATCTTAAAGATGTAAATCAAGAAAATACGGAAAATAAAGAGGATAGTTTGCAAAATAAAACGCCATCTGTAATCGAAATTGATGGAGACTCAAGTACAAACATTTTTTAATTGTTCTAATTAAATATTATTTTTATTTATGCATTTTGAAAAAATCTAATATTAAAAATATGTGACATTTGAGGTGACACGAGTTTACCGCAACTACGAGACTTGCACGTCAATCCACGTTACTCGAATTCTTTGCATGAAGAAAAATTGGTTAGATTCGACAGTGAACCAGAAATGTACGAAATTTCAGGTATTTTCTTCGTTTCAAGAAAGTGAATACATTTGTTTTGTTTTTTAATTAACGTAAAGCTCATTTAACACCAATTTGTTTTATTGTACTTTAAAATACAAAATATCATAGTTCATTTAGCATTTTTGACAATTATTTAGTGTTGCATGTGTATTTCTTAATATATTTCGAAATATTAACCAGAATATAAAATCAGTTTCCCAATTCATGTATTTTTAATATTTTTTGTTTCTGTCATTAAATTGAATATTGTATTTTGGAAAGTCATTGCAATTGTGTATTTTTTATTATGATTTTAGTAATGTTTGAAACTTTGTATTTAGTTAATTGATAATCATTGTTATTTAATTTTGTGTCTGTTGATTTTTGTTTAATTCAAAGAGTTGTTTGCACTCGTTAATTCTGCATAAGTTTTAGTTATAACTATATAATTAACATATTTCAAATATGTAGACGTCTATATTTATTAAGAAACAGTTAGTTGATTATTATAGTAGCGATAATTCGGTAATTTTTAGGCACAAAAAAATTATGTTATTAAAATGGCGATTTATTCCATAGTAAATATAAATATTTTTTTGCGAAAATTTACGTGTTATTTAACTATTGTTCGTCCTGTATTGTACACGTTTTATACGTCTATTTTTTAAAATTATTATTTATCTTTGTAATGTAGATGAATTTATTAATATTATTGACGTGACTATCTTATAAAATTCAGTTACGTTATAAAAAGCAAAGTTTGTTAATTTTGAAAAATTTAATAGTTTTTATTCATATCATCATATCCCACATTTCTAATCAACTATCTTCCATTGGTTGTTTGGCTATTTAGTAGATTTTAAATATATAATATAAAGAATAATAATCTTTAAATATAAAATTGAAACATGAAAAGTAATTTTAGATACAATTGTTTTCAAACCTACAAACATAAATATTGGACGAATTAAACGTTTTATAGACAGAAATAATATTTTCCACCAAAGGGATGTAATTTACTAAATTAAATGCAATCTATAAGGCGATGTATACATTGAAGAAACTAGTATATTGTTAAAAAATAGAATAAACTAACATAAACATAAACGAAAATAAATAAATCTAGAATAAATGCAGGACATAATTTCAGTTAAAAAAGATTTAGATTTTAAATTACATAAAATATAATTCATATCGATAAGATCTTACAAAAATGTTTATAAACATAAGATTAAAATTTTCTCTATAGAAAGAAATTTAAAAGAAAGAATTCCGAAAAGTTTTTTATTAAAAGCAATAGATTCATTCATCGCTACATAAACTTATCAATATTTTATACAACCTTTACAAGAGGAATTTAAAAAAATGTTACAATTAATGAGCTAATTTTTTTGTAAGCATTTTAATTATTTTAATGATAATTAATTATCAGTAAAATAGTTACTGGACAACTACATTTCATTTCATCATATGTATCTAGTTATGGGAAAAAGTCTGGAACGTCAAATATTTCGAAAACCATCGATATTAAAAAAAAAAAAGCAAAAAACCCCGAAACGATTTTGCAAAAATTTTATTTTTTGGGGTGCGACTCTAAACATCGAAATTCAACATGAGTCGAGTGGGGGCTCATTTAAAAGGTTTTTTTTTCTAGATGAATACAAAACACTAGTCATAGATGACACTGTGATCACTTTTCAAAAAGTTATTCGACTATTAACATTTTGAATTTAATAACTTTGAGACAATAATAAAGATTTAGAAAATCGACGAAAACAAATGAAGCAAATTTTTAAAACAGCTGTACTTTATGGTACATCTGCTGGTTTGGAAACTTGTTTCACACGTTTCGGTTATTTTCGAAATCTTCATTTGTTCCAAAGTTACTAACTTCAAATTTCTGTAATTATTTTTTACAATAACTTTCTGCCGTTTTTGTAACATCATAGAAAATTAAAATTTTCTAAAATATATTTTTATATAAAGTTCCATTGAAATGTCGTCTAATTCTCGAAGTTTGCTAACGAAACATTCTATGTCTTTATGGATATAAATATATATTAAAAGAAATATTAATACATGTAGCATAATCATAAGGTATAAGTAAAATTATTTATAACATTAAGATTACAAAATAAGAAACACAATGACTTTAAACCCTCACGCTACTTTCATAGATGGCCGGGGAACAAAGTTCTGAAAATCAAAACACCCCGAGAGGCCAAAATTTCGGTATAGCATGGCTCCAGCGTGATTTTCTTCACTTTGTCTTTGAAAATTTTGCAAAAAGAAAGCAAATTAAAATATCTTGGACTCACGCAATATCGAAATGTTAGCCTTTCTGGGTTTTGATTTTCAGAACTTTGTTCTCCGGCTTCATAGAGAATCTCTAGCACTTTTATAAACGTCCGATGAGAAGTTCAATCACTGACCAAGTTTTCCTGTCCCACAAAAAATTGCATACTCTAAATTACTTAATTTAGTCGTTCTTTGCGACTATGTCTGTCAAATTAGTCCATATTTTAGGAAATTATGTTAATCACTGCACATTAGCAGGAATTATTTTATTCGCGATATGGATCAGCTGAAGAAAAATGTCACGTCAATGAAATCTATCCGACTTTTCATTTTCTTGTTAGTATTTTTTAAATAATTCAGATTTAGAGAGTAGTCAATCTGATATTAAAGAAATACTAATTTACAAATTTTTTACTTATTAAAAAAGTCAGAGAAAAATAACTAAATTGATATGGGAGAGTGGTGTAAGTTGGCACGTTTTTTTTCATTTTGTTACAAAATTTTTTCAGTAATGAATTTTAAAACGTACCATGCGGCATTCGAAAGATCATAAATTCCGGCAACTTTTTAATCTAGAGATTTTTTTCTATCGTGTCACAGAAAAAAAGTTACAGTTGATTTACCAAAAAGTAAGAAAAGTCACTTTTTTCAAAAGCTGGTGTAAATTGGCACATGTTGAAAAATTAAGGAAAAAATTATTAATAAGCCTTAGAAAAATTGTAAACCACGTGATTTGGTGCTACTGCTAGTCTTATTATATTGTTGTCTTATTCGAATCTTATATAAATTTATATAAATTTTGTTATTTTAATTGCGCCACGTGAATGTTAATATTTTATGTAAAAAGGGTGTTATCGCCGGTAAACATGTAGTAAATAAAGAAATAAATAATACTATATATATATAATACATATATATATATATATATATATATATGGGCAAATCCACAGAACTTTTATCTTTCATGTTATTTTAAGATTCACGTAAATAAGCTGTACATAAATATTTATAAAACATTACTATTTACTAAAAAGGATATGCTTTTCAAGGTACAGTCATTTGTTTTGCATGATAGTTGATTAAAAACCCAAAGGAAACACGAAAGCTCATAAAATTTGAATAATCTGCTGCGTGCAAATCGTATTTTTTTAAATATTTTGTTCTGTAACTTTTGGAACGTGTATTCTTTTCATTTGAAAATCCTGCCGTTGATTAATGGCACTTTATAAAAGCCAAAGATACTTGAAAAATAAGTGTGCCTATCGCTTAATAAGAATGACATGCGCCCAAAGTCGCGTGCAGAAGATTTATGGAAAATGGAATTTTCGTTAATTTCTAACAATAACTTTTGGAACAAACAATATTATGGCTCCATACTTTAGAAATTTTTAATTGATGATATAATAAGTGACGTATTCCAAGGAATAAGGTGTGCCTTGTCTCATCTCAATTCTGTGCCTATTACAACCTATAGCCTTCGTGCGTAACTCTTGTTGAAAAATGACACTTTTGTCAGGCACACGATCTATACACAATTAAATGGGTGTCATAATAATACTCTCAACTTGTTCCAGAAATACAAGACGATGTTCAGGGGTAAAACAAGACATGAAATTATCTCTTTGACACAAACTCTTCTCTTTACACGGAAAAATGCTGAAATTTGTTACGTGCGGGTTTTATTGGTAACTGGTCATAAATACGTTGACAAATATTAAAAATTGAAGACGATAGATACAATATGGCGGACCAAATTCCTAAAAAGTTGCTTGAACCAGCTGAACCTGTGTATTCGGGGTCGCTCATCGGTCGAGATTCGCTATAGCTTTGCTCCAGAAATAATGAAAATGTAACTTTGGGTAACTTTGTTTTTCATCTCCCTTGCTTCATCTTTTCTGGTTAAAAATGAATAAATCTGGTACTAATGACAACTTACGTTATACCTATTTAAAAATTTTTTTTAGAATTGCCGGGATTGTAATGCTTTAAATCGACTTAAATAAATGTTTGCTGCTAAAATTTGTATATTATGAACCTAAAAGCAAAAAAAAAGAAAACCCCCGAATACACAATTTGAGCTTGTGTGAGTAACTTCTTACAAATTCCGTCTTCCATATTAAATTCGCCATCTTGAATTATGAATATCTGTTGACGGATTCGTGACCAGTAACTTAAAAAAACCCGAGTAACAAATTTCATCTGTTTTCCGCGAACAGAAATATGTTTGGTTCGAAGATATAATTTTAGGTCTCGTTTTACCTGACTGCGCTAGAACAATCCTTTAAAAGTCGTAACGTGTCGTTTTTTTTACATTTTATATGTTTAGGAGTGGCCTCGGGTTGATTTTAAATGTGTGCCACCGAAAAAAAAAATGTTTTTCTTAAAGCGTAAAGTTAAAAGTTCTGTGGATTTACCCATATATAATATACATAAATAATACATGCCAACTTAGACCACATGTATATTTTTTATATTTTGTGTAATAAATTCTTTACCCGATATTTTTCGTAACATAACAAATACCAATAAAAACGGTTTTAAAAACAAAGTAAAATACACACTTTCCTTAATTAAAATTTGAATGCAAAATATTCTTTTACGCGCATTCGACGACACAAATTGACACTTTCGAATTATCGAACATTGTTTTTATGTCGTATTTCTTCAAAGGAAACAAGTAACAACGACTACATACCATCAAAAGTTGCCGTATATTAAAGTTAGTTTATTGTATAGAAACGGTAAGTCTGGCAACACTGTAACGCTTAAAAATTGGACTGTGCCAACTTACACTACTGCCAACTTACACCACCCTCCTATAGTATCAATATATTAAACATAATTATAACACCGGAATTAATTACAAACAGGAATAACTCGGTGAATATAATTATAGTAGAGTCCCGGCATATTTGCGTCTCGTTATATTTACGTCCCAGCATATTTGTCAAGTTCCGTCTCGTTAAATTTGTCTGTCGCCGCTCTCTTTTTCCACCACCTTACGGGGGGTCTCAGGAAGGGCCTGCTGTGACGTCACGAACGTAACGTGACTGAGGGGAGTGGGAGAAGCGGCACTCCTCTTCTTTTGACAAATGCAGTAGTCCCCGCCCTAAGTTATGCCGCCCAAAGTTATGTGCCTATCCAAAGTTATACCTTTGGCTTGTCCAAAGTTATAGCGCTCTCTCTTTCTCTCCTTCCCCCACCACATTGTTGAGCCACACTCGTTTCGAAAATAATAATTTTAATTTTATAATTAATTTATTATTTTAAGTTAATATTTTAAACTATTAATAGTTTCCTAGAAAATACCAAAAATATTAATTGAGAACTGACGGAGCATTTTCGGAAATAAGTGATTTTTATTTATTTCCGAAAATTCTCGGTTACTTTTCAATTAATTTCCTTGGCATTTTCTAGGATATCGTCTACAGTAATTAAAATTGCCCTTACAGAGCCCGAATTTTGAAAAATCGATTCTGTCATTTTATATAGCAGAAATTCCTACCTCATTGCGGAGCACGTATGAACCCGTTTAATAACATAATTTCCTCATTTCAAAATGTAACGTATATTGTGATTGTATATAAGTATTTTAAATTTAAATTAAACATTCTGGTAGCTTTAGGATTAATGTATAACATGTTTCAAAATGTTTGAATTTTAATTGCAGAAGTCGGCTCTATAATCGGATTCGAAAGTGAGAGATCATTAGTCAGCGGCTCCCTTCTATCCAACATTTTAAGTGACTTATTCGGGAAACTAAGAAGACACGTCGAAGACAAAGCTACGCAAACATTTTTCAAATTTATGAAAAACTTACCTACTTCAAGATTCCTCGAGATAATCAATACGCCCATCGATTACGAAAACAACGATAGAATTTTTTATTGTTCGTCGAGTCAGACATTGTTGACATTTTTGCAATAGTTTCATGAATATCCAAAATATATAATTCAGATATTCTAAAATTTAAACGTTGTATGAAATGTTGTTACTTCTTTTATGAAAATTAGTTTTAAAAATTTGAATCGGACGAGAAATGTATCTTAAAATGATACAGGTTGCGACATCTGGTGAGTATCGTTAAAAGATATTCGTGTATACCTACTGATGGAACTAAATTAATATTGGTATCTAAGTTTTCTGACTTATTCATAGTAGATAAAGTAGATTTCTTCTTATACTATCCGTCGATAACGATTATATGATGATTTTAATCCTTTACCTTTGGCAGTTCGTGACATCAATAGATACACTAACAAAATTCTTAGTAAACCTGACCACTCTGCCTAGTTCAGTTAGTCGTAGTAACTATCCAAAAGTAGTGAGATGAAACTAAAAATTTCATAAATATAACTACCAAGTATAAAGGAGCTACTAAAACTCAGTTGTTAACATCAATTTCTACCGTAAAATCGTATATAATCGTATATTTACAACAATAAATCCATTTTAAGGAAATTTCACTCGTTTTTTAACGAATGTCCGTCAAATTTTAGTATAATCAATTCCGAATAGGCAAAAATTTGCAAAAACAAAAATACGAAATATAAAATTATAATTTCAATTTTATCCATGCGAATTCTCGACTAATTTCTGAATATATTTTGTTCAAATCGAAAAAACAAAGCGAAAAATTGCCCTAACATAAATTTGGACTACAAAATGGATTTTCTGTCTTTTTAAGGGGGTTCTAAAGTGCTCTGACGGTAAGGTAGGAAGTATCAATAAGAAACGTAAATTAAAGATGACCGAATAAAATATTCGAAATTCGGGCTTTGTAAAGGCAATTCTAATCAGTATATAGACTCTTTCCTAGAAAACACCAAAGAAATTGATTGAAAATTGGCCGAACAATTTCGGAAATAAATAAAAATTACTTATTTCCAAAAATTCTCTGTGAGTTGTCAATTAATTTTTTGTCATTTTCTAAGATATCGTGTATAATAATTAGAATTGCCCTTAATAAGACCGAATTTTGAAAAATCGACTCAGTAATTTTTTATTTACCGTTTTTAGTGAAAATTCTGACCTTATCATCTGAGCACTTTAGAACCATTTAGGAAGTTTCACTTAAAACTGTAAAATAAAGTTGACTAAGTAAAATTATCAAAATTCTGGCTCTGTAAAGGCAATTCTAATTAGTATAAACGGTTTCCTAGAGAATACCAGATGCATTAATTGAGAATTGACCGAGAATTTTTGGAAATAACTGTCATTTTGAATTTTGGAGTAAAAAAATCGATACAGTCATTTTTTATTTACAATTTTTAGTGAAAATTCTTATCTTAACGGCGCAGCACTCTGAAATAAAAACTATATAAATGGGATTTATTTAACTACAAAAGTAAAGATATTTGTACTTACCTTCAACCATTAAATAATAGTTGGAATTGTCTAATTTGATTCGAAGGTTAAACTAAAGTGACACTAGATGGTTAATACTGACGCATCGCATTTATTACATAATAATTATGCTAATCGATAGACAATAATTATAATATGGTTGTGCATTGCAGTTTCATACAAAAGGTTATACCTCGCAGCTTAGAATACGGTACAACGATAGATAAAGGTATATATCCTTTGATATCTTTAATTTTTTTTCACAATTGTTACATAGCGATTGTATACCACTGTCGGAAACTAGAGGCGCAGTCTCTAGTTTGTCGTTATTAAATGCGATATACTAAATCGCATTCGTGTATATATTTTTACGCGTTCGTGTACTCATAGGTTTTCTCTCGCTCTTTATTTTATTACATTCGCACTTTTGTATGTGTTATCCACACATTGAACTATCTAAAGCTTTTTGTACCAGAAGAGGTAATGATCGCCGTCGCTAATCAGCAAGTCGTCCACGCCTGAAAATATTTATATTTATGATTAGTTCTATTAATAAATTGTGTTAATAAAGTAATGTCTCAAAATATAGCGTAATTTAAAGACTTTCATTGTAAAGATATTTATTCAATCACGTCCAAAAAGTGATTTTGGTTCCGAATTGAATTACAGGTTGGAGAACATTTTAGCATTTTTATATTTTATTCACATTCTGCTTCATCTCATATTTATTTCTATTTACTTTTCATCCGCAGAATGTATTCAGAATTACCTTTCCAGACAGCAAAATGAAAAAGAGTTTTTAATGATTTCCAAATGTGCTCTAAAGATGTCCTACTTTCTTAGCGTTTTCTGAACATTATGTCTTTATGATCTGTTTTCCTGCTTTTGAAACTTGCTATGAAATGTTATTAAACTGACAATAAGACTCAAACGTCCGAAGCTAAAGGATATTAAACATTCTTTAAAGTACTTCCTGTTGAGATTTGACTATATTTTAATGTCAAAATTCATCTAACATCATTTTAATTTATATTTTGGAATAAAATGTTAGTAAACTGTTATTAAAATACAAAAAAAAAACTACAGAACTTTTCAAGATAATATTAAAACAAATAAAATATAAATATAAACATAATTATTACAAGTTTGTCACGTATTGTTTGTAAAATTGGAAAAAATGTTTTTTTTTAACATATATAAGTAAATATCTTCTTTCTAGTCTACTGCTGCAATTTTTCCAAAATTCTAGACTATAGGAAAGACAACCGAAAAAACTACAGAAGACTCAAGTAAAAAATGCACAACGTTTCGCTGGATTTTAATTTTGATTGATAAATTTTTATTTTTTTAAATTCGAAAAAAGGTGATGCAAAACTATTTTTATATTGTGCATAAACTTGATATAAAATTGTGATGTATCAAAAGTCGGATTTCAGTCGCAATGCCCGTCATAAGATGGAAATTTAGTTATTATTGAGAGAGTAATTTATAATATAAATTACAAACGGTTTCTTGTAAACATTTTAATTTATCAATTATAAAAATTGAATTTCACCTTAGTACCGAATTCAAATGATATAACGCCGAAATGCGGATTAGACTCATATTGATCAGAGATTGGAATTGGATTTGTATGGTATCGAGTTGGAATTGCATAATATTAAAATCTCACTGGGCTTCATATTGACATTTTTGTCCAATAGAATTCGTATTAAAAATAATGTATCCTATAAATAGGGAGCGTCGATTGATCTTAAATATCGATAGATTGTTGTAAAATTTAGTATCAAGAGGTTTCTTCGATCACTGAATATTTTGTGTAGATCAGATTTTGAAAATTCAAAATGGTAGATCCAAATAGCATACACATTTTTAAAATATCGATTGATTTTTATAACATTTAGTATGTAGAATATTTTCCTGTCACTGATCCCCCATGCTTGGATGAAATTATCAAAATTCAAAATTGTGTCGAAATATATTCATAAAAGTAAAGACAACAAATAAAAGTATTAAAAAATATAATCAGTAACAAACAATCTTAACCAAATGTTAAGTCACGACAGATGAGGTCAAATTCCTGAAATGTTCTAACTAAAAAATGAACGTTTCCAAATTTGGTCAAAACTTTACTAAAATGTTGTAATTGTTAGTAGTCGTAATCTCAAATATTACTAAATTTGATAAAATATTTGATGAGTTAGCCAATCTCAAAATTGTGATATTTTTTAAAATGGATTTATCACGTCTATACATAGGATGCATAGAAGTTACAAAAGTAACAATTTTTGAAGATTCTTTCGTGAGATTTTAGCTCGTGGTATTAGTTCTTTGAAGAAAAACAAATTTTACCTTAAAATTCAAGGTGAAAGTGGTCCACTATATCGCAATGTCGAATTTTTAAAAAATTGTGAGATGTTTTGTAGATTTTGAAAAAATAACAGCTGAGAAAATAATAGTCACTTCAATATAAAACTGACAAAATTACCTATTTTGACAAACTGTACACAATTATTTACGACTGAACAATTTCTCAAGAATTATAGAGTTGATGAATATATATCCGACCATATTTTCCAAATTTAGACTGGCGTATCCAAATATGGCGGCTAAAAATATTAAAATTACTTCCATTTTGTGCATCGTAAAACTTTGACTTCATATTCGCGAAATCAACCACCTACAAAAAATGCTAAGTTTCGAAAAAATAAAATTTTAATTTGCCCGCTACATTGCATCTGCCATTTTGAATTTTCAATTTTCGTTATAAGCGGCCGTAATACCCTTAGATACTAAGTAAGCCACAAGTAAATGCATCAATATTCATAAAGTTCCTTCACTGCAGTTTTACATTTTTGGACGCCATTTTGTGTTGTATAGATTAAATTGATGAGTTTGAAAAGCTTCACGATAAAAAAAAAGCAAATAATAAAATCGGCTGAAAGTGAGACCTGCGTAATTTCGTGAACCGATAAAAAAACATTCCCCACTAAATTTATTTGCCATTTAGAATTTTGTATACACGACTACAAAGTCATAGTGAACAACCCCGAAATGGTTAATACAACAATTTATATGAAAACCCGTTTTATACTCTAAAGGAAGTATTATTAATATAAAATTCAAATTCACTTTATTTATTATAGATCCTATCAGTTATTATATTCATTAAATTTAAAAATTTATTTAAAAAAATATTCATTTTTCATAATATTGTATAATTTTTGTTTAAATACCAAAGTTTATTTATATCGTTGAAAACGTAACGCAATTTTGGTTTTCAATTCTTAATCGTTTTAAATTAAAATTAGTAGATATAGGTTACATGATAAGACGTAATAAGTTATTAACTAAAACAAAAGTTTGAAGATTAATTTTAAAAGATCGGCTTGTTTATGTTAACCACTAAATGTGCTAAAAAGTGTAATTAATCCGTGTGTGCATTATTATTACAGAACTTTTGATTTATTCGACTGTATATATATATATATATGTACAATAAATAACTTTACCACTAACAGGTTCTGCATCCCTCTAGCAGTAATATCCAGAACTAAATACCTATTACACAGGTCTGCACGGATTTTTTTTTTAAAATATCAGAGTGATTTCCGACGTATTTTTGTGCGCTGAACACGAATCTGAAGTCGAAAAATGCCTTTCACGTCATGATTCTGAGAAACCTGACGTGCTACAGACTTGAATTTGTGCTTAAATTAAAGATTGGTTCTTCCCCTAAAAAAATCATATAGGATAGTTTTAAAAAAAATTTCATAGTTTTGAAAAAAAATGGTTTTAACCTTGCTATTTCTAGTGATTATAACGAAACTGCAAATTATTTAATTACATTGAGCAGAGCTCATACAAAGCACTACTTGACTGTTTTCGGGGTTGGTGTTTATGAATCCAGTGTCGCCTTTATAAAATTCAAAATGGCGGATCCAAGATGGCGGACGTAAAATGAAAAATTTCAATTAACCTCAAGCAAATCAGAACACCGGCCGCAAAATAAAAAAATAAACTTAGGATCTAAAAATCACCACTTCAGGTTTTTTATTTTTCCTTCACTGGTCGGACAACTGCTAGTCCTACCTTCACTGGTCGGACAATTTTTAGTCTTGCCTTTGCTGGTATTACTAATGGCGAACAAAAAAAAACATGAAGTGGTGATTTTAAGATCCTAAGTATATTTTTTTATTTTGCGGCCACCATTTTGGATTCGCTATTTTAAATTTTGTGAAACTAACATTCGATTCGTCATCAGCGATTAAAAAAAGACCCGAGTACTGATTTTCATGAGGTTAATTTAAATTTTTTATTTTTACGTCCGCCATCTTGAATCCGCCATTTTGAATTTAGAAAGGCGACACTGGATTCTTAAACACCAACCCCGAAAACAGTCAAGTAGTGGTTTGTATGAGCTCTGCTCAATGTAGTTAAATAATATACATTTTCATCATAATCACTAGGAATAGCAAGGTTAAAACCATTTTTTTTTCAAAACTATGAAAACTTTTTAAATCTATCGTATATAATTTTTGTAGGGGAAGAATCAAGCTTTAATTTGAGCACAAATTCAGATCTGTTGCACATCAGGCTTCTGAGAAAATTAGGGGTAAAAACACCCAAAAACACATTTTTTGGTGTTTTTGCCCCCACTTTTCTCAAAATCATGACGTGATATACATTTTTCGTCTTCAGATTCGTGTTCAGCGTACAAAAATACGTCGGAAATCACTCTGATATCCAAAAAAAAAGAAAGTGAATTTTGTAGACCTGTGTTATCTAAAAGAAACACGTTTCGCTCAGTTTCTCTATGTGGACTCATCACTAAGACCATAGAGGATCGGTCTTAGACGTGTAGATCACTTTTTTTTAAACGATGGAGTTAAATAAATTTAGCAGAGGAGGAATGCTAAAAATATTGAAAAGATACATTTAAGGGTTGACCACAAACTGATACTTTAAAATTAATTTTCAAACGTTTGTTTTGTTTAAAAAAAAACAAATAATTTATATCCAACAAGGATTATTTTTTCCCAAAAATAAGTTGTGATACGTACCACCGGGTGCAACGAATTGATTACCAGGAGGTGAAGCAGGAAACGGCAGGGTTGGTAGCCTGTAAAGCAACCAATAGTGATAAGACATCGGTTCTTCTTTGTACCCAGCCAAAGTGTGAACGTAATGACCGTTTGGCCATTCCGAGGCGGCGAACTGGAAATGCGGATTCATTTTTGCAGCCAAAAACATGACGTCAAAAAATGACTCGTTTCTCGGTGCACTGATGACGAGGCTGTAAGTTTCATTGACGTTAGTGCCAACCCAGAGGGTGTACGAGACATTGACGAATGCTGGAGCGATCGTAGTGGAGATCGTTAAGTCGTCGATGCCTTTTCCGGACAAAATGCCGGAACTATTGTCTCCGCCAGATAATTGCGTTGAAAGCGTTGCGTTTCGGTTATCGGTTAAGGACACTTCTGATGCTAAGAACAGAATTGTTAATTATTTTCGGATGACAACATCTATATGCTAGTTAATATTAAAATATGGGAAACATGAGTGAACTGAAACGTAGTCTAAAATGATGAAGTTACTATAAATTTTTCCCAAACATTCAGCATCAGATATCATGGAAAAAAGATATTTGCAAATGAAAACATCAAATATCAA
Source organism: Trichopria drosophilae (assembly GCA_030407085.1). Taxonomy (NCBI): domain Eukaryota; kingdom Metazoa; phylum Arthropoda; class Insecta; order Hymenoptera; family Diapriidae; genus Trichopria; species Trichopria drosophilae. Next base: position 11,664,409 of record CM059584.1, on the reverse strand, counting down.
AATCAATCGTTTCTAGACGAAATAAAGACACTATAATCAATCATAATTCATGTCAAACACCTGGAAATCATTATCTTTCTCATAATTCGAGATCATCTAAAACTATTTGGCCACTACCAATTACCAAAATTATCGTCTATCATCAATCAAGCTTAGAATACATCATTATCATTGTCATCATGCGATAACTATCGTCAGAATCTAAATCATGATTTATAAATCACCATCTTCAAATATGCACATCGTCGTATTTCAATCATCGAAAATCATCATTAACACTGTACTAAATATTGCCTGCAATAGGCATCATCACATCTATTATTAGCAAATGATTCATCAATATTGATATCGATGGATATAGCTACATCATCAACACAGATTGTGGAGATTCTTTGAATTATTCAAATTTGTTAAAAATTGATTGAGATACAATCGTAGTATGAATATGCCCAAAACATTAACACCATCAACATCAGATACTGAAGAAACGATCAGTCCGTACCAAAATCTCTTTTATTGGACTTATTAGCGGCATTAGCGTCGCTAGACTTGATCATCATTAAGTATTTGAAAATTTGCTTTTTCATCTGACATTCACATCATTATCACCAACCAATATCAAAGATGTTAAGGACATTAATAGTCGCTGTTGTTTTAGAGGCACATTTATGCAGAAATGCTGTGCAATAATGACGAAGCGTATATTTTACGACGTCGAGTTTTACACATGATGATGATGGGTTGATGATTATGTTTAACAATGAAGGATGACGTCGCAGGAAGTAGCAAAATGGGGATGTATTATTATCGTCAGACATCAACATCGTCCATTTCAAGCGACAACATCTTCCAATATTGAACATTACCATAAACCAATATAATCATCATCGAATGTGAAATTCGACATCATAAAATATCGACATTGTCATTGAACGACATCACAGATATTTTCCAATGTTAACATCATCCTATGCGTTACCATTCGATATCAACGTGACCATCAGAAATCGATATCATTATCAATATCATACATCATTTTAACTAATCACTGGAATTGCCATGATTTATTAGCACTTACATCATCCTTTATCTTTAACACGCCATCTTTATCAAAATGCAGATTTCCAAATTAATTAAGTAACCTTCAGTTACATCGATCATCATAATTTTTCTTTCAGTATAATCTTGAAGGATATCAGTAAATTCAACATCAATTTTCTACCTATACTTTTGAGATCGATAATCTTAGGAAATAATTATCTTACGATCACTGAAAATATACCTTTAAAAGTCGATATTCGAGGTGGTGAACTATCCATCAACCCTTGACCGCAGTCTAAGGTTCGAATACTGGTCACTCCTCGACGGGCTACTCCAAGAAGGGCTTCAGCTGTAAGCCTTACATCACCATCGAAAGAACCATCGGTTTTCTGCTGGCTGCTTAACCACGTCAAAGCTGCTGTACGATTCCAATTATCAGCTGGTTCATTCTCGACCTCTTCTAAAGCTTGCATTACTAAAGCTGTCACTCGTAAATCTCCGAAGCTACCATCTCGTCGCTGCTGATTCGCCAATCCTTGAGAAGGGTTTCTTACGAAATGATGAAGATTTCGATGACGATGATCCTGGGTGATGCAGTTTAGGGCCATGATCACCATTGCCACTGTATCTGCAAGATAGATTTATTTTTGTAAAAGAATAGTTATTAATCGAGATATAGCGACAGCGGTCCATTACATTTTAATATTTTAAATGTTAACAATATGCAATAAGAGACCGTTTTCTTGTGGCGTTCTTCACGAAATCTCCTATAAATTGAAAAAGTAAAGCAAAAAGAGTTTTTTGTCTATACACGTCCGTAAAATAAATACTTTACAAAGAGCGTATTAAAAAAAACTATTATTTGCGTCTCGACCGTAAAATTCAACTTTACTTCTTAGCACCACAAAATACTATTTATGTCCAATACTGCGAACAATAAACCTTTTTATTTTAATTTATAAAAATTATAGCATTTTGTTGAAAAAACAACTTTTATTTGAAGTTAAAACTTATGACTAGAAAATTTGTATTACACTTTCATTCTAACACTGAATTCCTCGACATAAATTACTGAAGATATAATTTTTTCAATTTTTCAATGTTTTTCAACCTTCTGGTTTTCTAGGTTTACTCCTTAATATATTTAACCCTTTGCGGCATGGTGGTATAGAATCTATACCACCTATTTCCTCGCCCTTTTTTTTCGTTTTTAATGCAATATTTGATCGATTCATCCGTTTTGTTTTTGTTATTTTAATATCGTAACATGTCAAAGAACCTGAAATCATGTGCAATTAGTATATTTGATGCAAATTTGTTGATATAAATAAATAAATACTGAAAAATAACACTTTTTTAAAGAAAAAAAGCATTACTAGGAAAAGTACTTAACATATTTTTGCAACCTGTGGTATGCTAGGGTTTTGAGGGTCGCAAATTATGAATCCGGCCTCAGATTTAAAAAATCCAAGATGGCGGATCCAATATGGCGGACCAAATTCAGAAAAAATTACTTGATCTAGCCGAAACTGGGTACTCGGGTGTTTTTACGGTCGCTGATCACGAATCCAGCCTCAGATATTAAAATTCAAAATGGTGATTCTAACTTTGCGAAAAACATGAAATCAACCAAATTCATGAAATCAATGGTTATTACGGTAAAAAGATTACAAGATCCGGTGTGTAACTGCCGCATCGAGTCGAACCGGAGACACGAACGAGGAGGGTGGGAGAGGAAGGAGAGAGGAGAGGGAAGTGGCGACTTCTGTCTCAATTTTTTAAAATTTTTTATTATTTTTTTGCTTTTTTGGTATTATTTTTTGTTTGTTTTTTATATTTTTCGGTTGGTGGATGAATTAGCTGCATACAAAATAACTACCTTAAAAGGAAGAAACCGTAATTCCAAAATCTCAGTTTCCGATGGGAAAAAAGTCTCAGTCTTCTCATATGCTGATGCATACCACACAGTTGCGGCGATGTACCTATTGCAGCACGAAAGCTAACGACATACGTAGTATGTGGATTTTTAACGTTTGTAATGTACACAGAGAAAAAAAAATAGTGACATTTACCATATAAAAATAGTCATAATCAAATAGTCATTTTCATAATTTAGGTAGTGAGATGTTCTACGAGATAGTTGCATTGACTATTCAGCAATGAAATGACGGTTTATGTACATTCAAATTTTAGCGTGATTGTAAATGTATTCTAATTTATAAAAAATGATTTCAGGCTTTACTAATTCATATTGAAAGATTGGCGAACGCTTAATACAGTTGAAATCGGTCAATAAACGTGAAACAGAAAAGAGGTTAACCAAGCGGGTACGTAGTATAATCTTTTACTGCAGTGCAGAGCATAGTTCAATTGACTACATGCAATAGTTATAAAACCATATTTAAAATTTTCTAGCTTCTTGACCGTTGATTTAAATTAGAAAACAGTTGAATTGTTTTTCGGGATGTGCGGTCCTTTTACCTTTTTTGGATGTTGGTATTAAATAAAACTCCACATAAAATACGTTTCGACCTCCATATGGGCCATTTTCAGAATCGAATATAAGTGGCAATTACAACACGAAATTACATATCTTAGTGCGATGCATAAGTTTTAGGTCGTTTCATCTCTATTTTGTTTAAAAAAAAAACTCGGGACGAAAAGAAAGATGTTGCAGAACACGTGTTTACGATAAACGATATAAACTGAAGAGTTTATCGTAAACACGCGTTCTGCAACATCTCTCTTTTCGTCCGGAGTTTTTTTTTTAAACAAAATATAGATGTGAAAAATTTGGAGACAGAAGCCGCCACGTCCTCGTTTGTGTCTTCGGTTTCGGCCAAATGCGGTAGTTACACACCGGATCTTTTAACCTTTTAACCATAATAACCATTGATTTCGTGAATTTGGTCAGCAAAGTTAGAATCGCCATTTTGAATTTTCAATATCTGAGGCTGGATTCGTTATCAGCGACCGTAGAAACCCCCGAGTACCCAATTTCAGCTTGATCATATAACGTTTTCTGAATTTGGTCCACCCTCTTGAATTTTGAAAATCTGAGTCCGGATTCGCGATCAACGACCCCGAAAACCCCTGAGTAACCAGTTTCAGCTGTTTTCCGCGAAGAGAAAAATTTATGCTTCAAAGGGTTAACGATATAAATAAACGTTTTTCAACCTCAGCATCGATATTAGCAATGCTGACTTTTGTAGAAGCTATGAAATTTTTAATGAAATGAGCCATACATATAAATTACAGTAAATTATTTCATATGTGAATACTATTACATTTTTTTATGAATATATGAAAGTGAATGCTTTACGTTTTTTTTCGAGCCTGGAACAATTCCAGAAGAAATTAATATTTCGCTTGAGCGACAATGAACACGCAGAAAACCATTAGTTTAGACAGGAACTACGTTTCATATCTCACCTATGTTATGATTTTGAGCGGCATTAGCGATGTCCAGCAGGCGCCGCATTTGTCTCTTCCGGACGTGTGCTTGCGCTCCGCAAGCTGCAAGGATCGTAAATGCAAATTCGTAATCAGTCTGCGGGTCGTGGTGTTGCAGTGTACTAATGAGATCGTGCCCGTGAAATTGCCTAGGCTCCATACAGAGGGCATTTAGGGCAAGCGTGTACTTGGCCAGGCGAACCGGAGATGACGAAACTTCTCTGTGTCTGAAATTTTTTTGTCACATTATCAAATTAAATTTAAAAATTGTAGATTTTGACTATCCTTTGGACATGGATGATGCATTTTTGTCAAATTATATGTCAATTTTTGTTTGTTACCTGATAAAAAATGTCAAATTCAAACATCAGAACTTAAAGAGTTCATTTAAAGCTTTTCATGGCAACTAAAATATGTGGTTCGGAATCCACTATAAATCGTAGGGCCTGCATATACCTCCCAACTTCTAGTTGGGTGCAACAAAAACAAACAACCATGCATGAAAGACAGGAAATTTGTACAGTTCGAAATAATATCATAATAGACATATCACTGGTGTGCTGAAAGGCGGTGGACGATAGGGTGTGCTTTCCTTCAGAAACCACACATGGGTGCCTTTTTTTTCTTTCAAAGCTTTTTATTGCCTGAATTAAACTCCTCAGCTCTCGTTTGCGATTCATAAAATTCTTATCTATTTCTTAACTATTTGAGACATCTAAAAATAACTTAAACTAAACTAACACTTTAAAAAATTTTAACAGGCTCGTGAAAAGTCCTTTTGCTATTTATGTTTTCAGTAGCCTACTATAATTACATACACTAAACATGACACTTTATAATCAGCAAAAACAAAATAAAGACAGATTTTCAAAGAATGAAATAAAAAATTCACAGAAAGACAAAAATGCATCATTATTTCTAGAAACTTGAACAGACAAGTAAATGAGCTTTCGACACGACAACGTCGCATAAACTTCCTGTTTCGATTATTGTACTATCGATCGTTGGCATGTACACCACTGTGAAAAGGCAATATCAATTTACAAAGAAAGAGAATGAAAATTGGACTGAAACTGACATTAAAGAACAATTGTCTTCGGCTTATTCATTACGTCCTCTATTCACAGCGGGTACTTTTATTTTCCGTTTTTTTTTTAATCGGTCTGAAAAGGAGGCGTCTCTTTTCCGTCGCCTAGTTTCGCGAGATCCATTTTCCCCGAGTTCGTTTCCGAAAAATCGCGAAACGAGGGTAGAGGAACGGCATATCACCTCCAGAGTAGCAAGACAATTTCCAGTTCCATTTGTTTCGCGCTGAGCTGAAGCTCGAGACCAGCCGGTGAAGGCACATTGTTGTCTCTCGAAAGGTTCCCCAGACGAAGCGCCAAAAGCACTTGATGCGTGTCGTTGCCCCAGCCAGCATCCTTGTCTCTTTGGCTCCATAACCATGAGGTAGCTTTTTCCAAGATCGCTTCCGCCTCCGCATCTGCCGCGGCATTTTGCCCGGTATTCTTCGCTGAAACAATGGCCCTTTTGTTATAATCAACGCGTATCACGCACAAAAGGGATTGTAATTAATTGCCAGGGAAAAGAAATATTTGCCTCGGTGGCGATGAATACCGTAATAAATAGGTCGCGATTGTTCGCGGAATAATTCTTGGACATTGCCGTTTCCAGCTTGACAAGAATCGAGAACTTTGAGCTTACGGAAGATGGACGGTGTAAGCCGAGAAGATTGCTTTTATGTGCTTTACATAGATTTCCAAATGATTTCGGATTTTCTCGGGGATATTGACTTTGATCAAAGCGGATCGAATGAGGTGGGATAACAACTTAAAATTACTTTTCAGACTGTTCTACATGAACTTTGAGCAATTTTGATCTTTGAAGGTCCTTTCTGGGTCTTATTAATCATTAGATCTGACTGAGTTCACTTTTTGAAATCAATCATACTTTAAAAGTGTCTATATCAACATAACCTTGAATTTGAGGGTCATTAATAAATTTATCAATCGAATTGTCTCCGTATTCCAAACTGGATAGTATTAGTTTGATATTATACTAGTACCCTATTTGAATCTTAACAGCTCTAGTCAACAAGTATTCTTTAAAAGAAAAAACTTGGATAAAAATGTTTGGATGATTGATTTCGAACTCAGACTTTTTCACATAAATTACTTCAGAGCTTTCATTGGGAGACAGTCATTTTACCAACTAGTGATATTAGAATTTTGTATCATTTAGATTAAATTTGATGCTGAGGTGAGATAGTCATGAGGGTAAGTTAAAGTTTAAATATTGTAAATACTTAAAGCAAAATAAACTATTTTAAAAAAAATTACGTTAACTTCTAACTGATTTGATGTCACTTTCTGCCAAATATCCTTCACACTTTCTCCCACTTTATTATCATAATTAGATGATAGATCTGTAAATAAATTTGATTCACAGAGTACACTCGGAAAAAAGAAATTGTTTTACTACACCTAAATAGTAGGATCTAGCATAATTACGTTTTTTAGTTGGTTTTATTACTTAAATAATGTAGTTAGTAGTTTCAGTTATTTCATTTTTCAAATTTGGTAGCTTTAAATTTTCTATCTACTGCTGTTTTTAAATAAAAATCATAAAAATTCTTAATGCACTCTTTTTCCTTCTTTCTTAAACTACCGATGAAGAAAATTTGTAAGAAAGAAAAGCTATTTTTTTCCACTAAAACACAAATTCCAAGATCTAAAGGAATTTAAATTGTTTACTAATTCCATATCATTAAATAAAAGTATGGGGAAAATTAGTAGCACAATAGTTTTCTTACCTATTTAAAGATATAAAAATATAAAAGAATTGTATAGTGTGCATTGAAAATTTCGAACAATTTCGAAAATTATTTATTGATAAAAACCATTATTGAATTTCAGTCGTCTAAAAAAGGGTACATAGTTTTCTTTTTTAAAATCCTACAATTGTAGATTTTCAGAATTTTCAGAACGTAAAAGAAAAAGGATAATAGATTTTTAAAATAACCACAAATGCAGAATAATTCAACCCGTTAAGTCTCATATAGGCATGGAACTTTTAATATTTCACTTCATAATCAAATGAATCGAAATTTTCGATGCACACTATACAAATCTTTTATAGTATAATTAATTGGAATACATAATATATCAATTCGAAACAAAATTTAATACTTGGTAATAAAGAAATAAGATCACATGACTTGTAATAAATCAATTATAATTTAATCTGATCTGAATTAAACCAGATCATAATTTGAAAATCTTAAAACAAATGAATATTACATCTAATTCATATATTATTTCGATGACATATCCAATTAAAAGTAAATGTGATTAACTCAAATATTGGTTCGATTTCTAGAAATTAACGAAATCAGATAATCAATTGATATCATATAATATTAATTTAACTTCTGATTGACATTTTATAGATGTAAAAAAGCTTTTCAATTATATGTCAGGTTATTTAAAGTATATTGGAAAAAATAGCATTAAACTTTTTATTTTCCCCATTTTTAAGGATCTACTTTGATCAAAATATTATTTTTAATTATTTTTGTGTTAAATTTCATAATTTGTGACTGCTTAATTTATTAAGCTTTCATAGAGTTTTCGCTACAAAATAAGAAATGCAAATGTTTTAAATATCTCTAAACTTTCGAAGAGCCTTTGAAATTTTTAATTAATTATAATTCCATCTCAATAAGGACATATTATATCATAATTGTTATAGTAGATGTGGTAAAAAAATTGCTTTTCCTAAATTCAACTTAACGTAAATGAATTAAATTATATTGCATCTTTTTCTGGAAATCATTCGTATAAATTATGTTGTGGACTTGTGGTAAACTTTCTGTTTAGTAGTCATAGTTGGCTTGAAAAAAACTTTAAATAAAAAGTCTACTGAAATGGACGTATTTGCCCAGTATTTTGTCCTAAATTTTTTCGACATTTGACTTAATAAGCCATGACCCAATAAAAAAAAATTTTTTGGTGAAAATACTGCGGAAGATCACCAGTACCAGAATAAAAAAAAATAAATCGTAATTTTATTAATTTTCTAATTTTACTCTACAAAGTGAATTTTGTTTAAAAAACGGCCTTACTAATTTTTTTAATTTTTACTAAGGCCCACCGTATAGTATAAAACTTTTGTTTAAACTCTGACTCGCAATTAAAAGGCTTTATTAAACACGGAAATGAATTTAAATGTAAACTTTGTCAATTTTAAGAATTTCATTAATCAAGTTATTGCAGCACGTCAAACTTGCTCTTCTTTGATTGGTTGGAAAATTAGTAAACAGAATATTTTGGTTGGACAAACCTTATTGATTTTGCTTTTTTTATTTAAGTTAACAAATAGTAATTAAATTAACTGAAATATTTAGTTAAACTAACGCAACGACCTGGTAAAATTAACTTCTCAATTTCATTCAAATAATTATGCATTCATAGTTATTTGAACGACTTTAGGGTATTTCATTATATCTGACTGTATCTGATGAAAATATGTTAAAGTCCTGGTGACAATAGTTGAAAAGTAGTAAATTATACTAAGAATTTTTTAGTGTATTTTAAAAAAGGCTTCCAATAAGGTTTGCTTTCCATGACAATAGGTAATTTGGTACCATTGATTGATGAGGTTATTGACAAAAAATGTTTTCTGCACAGAGAGAAAAGAAATAGTTAACGGAACCTTTTTGTAATAGTAAAACGCATAAATAAGAAAAGTTGTTGCATTAACTATTTCCATGGTAATCGGTACAATAAAATTGTTCCATTTACTATTTTCCGATGGTTAAATGGTTCGTAAATAACCTCAAATATCGACTCTAACCTTACATATAGTTAATTCTACTACTTAAGAGGTTAATATCCTATTTTTTCGTGGTTCCATTAACAATTTTTTTCTCTCTGTGTGGTATCTTCAAAAGCAACCATAAATTCTTAAAAATATAGGAAGAGTGAAATAGTTAAAAGCTATGTAATAATAACAGCAATGTTTATTTAAAAAAATAAAAAATAGAATGTCAAAGAATTCCATAATATAGCCTTTAGTTTATTAAAATAAGTAAATAAAAACATACTAAAATATGTATTTGATATTACTAAATCATAAAAGTAATCCAAACATTTTCTAAACATTACGGATGACCGAATTTATATTGAAAGACATTTTTTAAAGTTTCCATAAAATATTTACTTAAACGCAATACACTCTTTATTCACATATATGCAAATTAATCGACGATGATTTCGTTGAAAAAAATGGATTTTTACATTTATTTATTTATAACTATTTTGAATAATCTATAAGATTTTAAAAATTCATTACAATAGATCCAATATGATAATTCTAATAATGTCATAATGTTACATGTACACAGAAAAAAAAATTAGTAGATTCTACCCAGAACTTAAGTAAAATTTACCGGAAAAGTTGAGTAACCATTGTTAATAAAAATAATTAAAAGAACAATCCTAATTTTCTGCAGTTTATCTGGAATTTATCTTTTAAATGCTTGATTAACACCAATGATTTATTCAAATCTTTTCCAAGTAAACAAATTTAGATAATTTTTATATTTACTATAATTGGTGTCGAATTTCTTGTGAATGTTGTTATAGAATATCTAGTGCAGTTTTTCGTTAGTGATGAAACATCATTTAAAAACTTATTACTTAAATAGAACTTATTACATAAACAATAAATTTTGCTTTTAAATGAGACTCGGCAAATTTTACATAGCTAAGTTTGGCAAATTCTACTCCTGATTTTTTTCAGTGTATATATGTATAGTAGAGTATATCATTCATTCAATATGGTCGTAACAACATTTTTTTATTTTCCTTTTTTCAACATTTGTCAGAGATTATCACTATTCATAAACTTCCAAGTTTCAGAATAACAATAACAAAGAAAATTGAAAAATTTCTCTACTATACATGTATCATACATAACAGACATTTCGTTGACAGACAATGTCATAATTTAAAATGGTCGTACCTTTGTTAGAAAAAATCGTAGATGATCGTATAAAAACTCACATTGAAGGGTAAAGGTAGTACTAAAGGATACAATTAGAACAGAAGGCCAATACACATTATTGCATGCTGTACGTAACCTCAAAAATAGTAAAAAACGTTTTTTTTTCGAGTACATAACCTCAAATATTTTAAATGCTGACGTGATGGACCACTTCTGACTTCGGATTCGGATTCTATTTACAAAATTACGTGGGAATTAACCCACTGCTGCTCAACAACATCCAAAACCACCCATTTTGTAGACTTGTATAATTAAGTCAACATGAATTGGTAAACGTTTTCAAAATAAGCCAAGAGGACAAATACTTCTGTATTAATTCTGCATTAATTAAATAATTAACAATCATTATTCAATAAATAATGTAATAAATTCTTTTTTTAACTTGCGTTCATCTCCGATTTCCTTAGATGTAAAACGTAATTCAAATCATGCTTTTAGATTTAAGAAATGATAACCAAAGTTATTGTTAAAATGAATTACAATGTTTTTTTCATTGAATAATGGAATTGTTATAACAAAAAGAATTAGAGTTATTAAATGCAAAAATAGGAAAAATTGTAAAAAATGTTGATAATTTTACAATTTTCACAGCAATTTTATGTTTAGTAATATTACGTTGATTTGTAATATCCTAGCAACGAAATGTGAAATTTGTATCAGTAAAACAGGACACAGCATTAAAAATGTACATATACACACTAAAAACTTTGTAATAAAATTTATTTCAATTAATTATTTCTTACGTCGATTGAACATACTTTATTGTTTTTATTAATAACGTATACAGCTTGAATTAAAAGAATTAAATTTCAATTTTACTCAAAGTTTACTCGAAAATCCCCCTGAAGATTATTTTCGTATTGAGCTTAAAATTACATAGAAAAAATAGAAAAAAAAGACAAACTAGAAATGATATTTAAAGAAAAACTAAGTGATTTCAAAAAAATACATTAATTTATACCAAGAAAAATGTATTACAATCACTGATATTTGTTATTTTTAATTTAACAATATATAGTATAAAAACGCCAATTTTATAAAAAAAATATCATGTATTTTTTAGTAAACCTAATTTTTTTACTCAATTTTACTGATAGTAACTATAAATTGAGTATTTGAATATTCTGTTCTAAATTACCAACTTCGAATCATGAAAATGGCAAAATCAAACTGGCGGCTCCAAATATTTTATTTCCAAATTAAAAATTTATACCTTTAATTGGACTTTCTTGATTTCTTTCGGAAGAATATGGTAAAATAAAATTTTGGTTTTTCGTAAATTGGATATATTTCTCTACGTCTTTTGTATACAATTCAGCTATATCGATGCATGTATACAAACGGTGAAAGCTAAAAAAATTGAGTGTGTTTGACTCCATCATATGTTCAAGATTTGCTCGAAGAGATCGAATGCAAACGTAAACCTCAATATTGATGTTTATACATGGAGAAAAATGACTCCGCTGGATTAGCTGATTCATATCAGCTAAAATTTTCGGCTGGAATTGCCGAAAATATGTGCAATTTTAGCTGTTTTGATTCCGCTAATGTAGCCTTAATCCTACTCAATTCGCGCTTAGCTCCAAATTTCCGCTACATTAGCAGATTTGTTCCGTTAAATTTGCGGACTTTTTCAGTAAATTTAGCTGAAATTATCGGCTATCCCTAACGGAATTCCAACAGCTGTCGATATAGGATAAAATTGGTAGAATCTGCGGATTTTTCGGCTGATTTTGCTGATTATTTTTCTCCGTGTATTTAATAAATGAAAATAGAACTTTTTGCAATTTTCACTACAAAGACAGACACTTACAGATGAAGTTAATTGTACGTACAAAATTTCATGAAAAATGTGCAACGAAGTTTACGTCGGACAAACTAAAACACCACTAGTTTTCAAGTGAAGAATATAAAAACACAAAACATCCATCACAAGGAAACAATAATTGAATATCTTCACAATACAGATTTTGATTTTGAAAGAATAAACTACGGCAAAGGATTCAACTTCAATTTGGTTCTTAATTTTAATTTCCGAATTTAAATTAATGACAATAAACTTCGTAACAATATTTATTATAAGCGCCCCTACAAATTTTACACGGACTTTAATAACAAAAATGAGTAAACATCCATAGTATTACATCATAAAAAGCTTTTAGAAAACTGAACAACAAAGAAAAAACTACATTGCAATACTTTATAATATTTATCAAAGGTTGTATTAAAAAATGGAAACTGCATTTCATGAAGATAACAGACATTCTACATATATTATGAAAATAGGTATTAAAAATTATATTAAAACATTCATATGAAAGCCACATTCAACGAAGCAAAATGTCAAAGCGTTGCTAATGCTTATATAAAAAACTTTCTCGCATGAGTTGAAAACCATTTTTATAAAAGGTGCATTCATATAAATAATATAAAAAATATTTGTCCAACTAATACAGATAACGATAAAAAACAATTAAATTTGACTGAAATATAAGAAACAAAACGTTTGCAAATATTAAAATAAACAACAGTAAATCGAATCAGTACATTACATAAATTATTTAAAGAGTCTTACACGGAGAAAAATAATCAGCAAAATCAGCCGAAAAATCCGCAGATTCTACTAATTTTATCCTATAGGGACAGCTGTTGGAATTCCGTTAGGGATAGCCGTTAATTTCAGCTAAATTTACTGAAAAAGTCCGCAAATTTAACGGAACAAATCTGCTAATGTAGCGGAAATTTAGAGCTAAGCGCGAATTGAGTAGGGTTAAGGCTACATTAGCGGAATCAAAACAGCTAAAATTGCATATATTTTCGGCAATTCCAGCCGAAAATTTTAGCTGATACGAATCAGCTAATCCAGCGGAGTCATTTTTCTCCGTGTACGTAAATCTTTTATTAAATAAGAATTTATAAGATGCAGAAAAGTTTATAAAAACTTTGGCCACTTTGGAATCCTTCCGTAATTGAAATAAGTCTGAAAGAATGTGGAAAGACAACTGCGAGTAAGTCAACCATTTAACTTCCCTAGCCACACAAATTAAAAAATAAATTTAAAGTTTAATACAATATAAATTCTCTAAAGCACTCGTAAATCTTATATTTAGATGCAACTTTCTCGATAGGAAAGGGTTAAAGACCTTTGATGTGTTCAGTAAAGAAATACCTTAATTCTTACTTATTATTTATTCATTCACAATATTCTGTATTAGAAATTACATTTGTTCTCTGAACAAAGAAAATTAACGAAAAAAATCTCAAGAAAATGAAATAAAATTCATAATTTATTCATAATTTTAGTACACTTTAAGCAAAATTTTAAGCATTTGATGAATCAAAATTAGAATTCTTGTCGGTTTTTCGATTTGTCGTTTTCTTACCCTCACCGCCGCCGTTTACCATATTGGATCATCATTGTATGATCATATTATGAATGTCCAAAAATAAAAAAAACAGTAATTGACAGATTATAATTCTCCATTTTCGAGAAAATTTGGCGTTCCTCAGACATTTAAAAATTCAAATCGACAAAAAACAAAATATGTGTTTGTATTCTTGATGTAAAACATTCGAGAACAGGTTTCTGAACGTTACACTATTACCACAAAATTTGGAAAAAAACATGAGAATATAAAATAACGAAATATTAAGTATATTCCTAGATATAGAATAAAAGCTCATTCTTATTTTTTTAATAATTTATCAGTTTCAAATCAAATTTATTGCAATTATATACGTTTTACTTCGAAACACTGCAAAATCTGTTTACTTTTCATAAAAATTTAAGACCGTTAAAAATACACTTCGAACGTCAATAAAACCATCTAAAAATATTTTATGCTTTTATAAAGTACGGTAGAGATCAAGTATTCATGAATGCTCGTCGGAAGCTTTTAAGTATCTTTCAATATCGCACTCACATTTTACAGAAACTTCTAAAATATACCAGATCTACAGGATTTCAAACCTGTACTTACTAAACATTTTAGAGTACTTGCATACATAAAACGTATACATGTCTAGATTTCAATATATAATTATATTTCATGTATGTGCATTTCACGCATGCAGTTTTCATGTAGAGTACCTAAATTGGTGATGTATTTTATTTCAGTAGAAATGTTAAAATAATTTATTTAATATTATTGCACTCGGAGATACAAAATCCATGGTTTAAAATATATTTTATACAACTTGTAAAAAATGTTTCATCATTAAATGAAACAATTTTGATGAAGTATTTTTCAAAGCTCTTTGAAAGCATATTTGAATTTCCGCTTTGAATTCTAACAAGTATTTCAGCATAGAAATACTTGCGTAAGCCCTCGTTAAAAATAATCCTACAAATTCAAAGAAAACTAAATTTTAGACAATGTTCGTTTTAATGGAAGCCCAAGCAATCTGTGTTTCTCGGTAAATCGATATAAATAAACTAAAAATGGTATGTGGGAACAATCATGACCTACTTACATTTATATATTCATTAACTTAAGTATCAAATACTATACTAACTAATCTATTGCAGAAAGTCGAACAATTTAACTTTATCCAAACCCGGATATAATGTTGGCTACGATCCAAAGGCGTACCTTTGACCGTTGTACGTCAATGCGAAACTTACCATTCTTCTTATTCAATTAATACTTATCAAAACTCATAAACCAAATCGACAATTAAATTTGTAGAATCCTAAATAATTTTTTAATTTTTTTTCTAACGGAAATCTTATCGGAAAGTTTATCGAACGTATTTTGGTAAGCAAAATTTTCTACGATGGATAAACTCAATAAAGGAGCTTACTTATATTCTAATACAACAAAAATCAGTATACTAAAACAAAATTTAACTGAAAATATTTAAAAAAAAAAAGTTTCTGTGTTTTACAACTAAAACATGATATTATCTAGTTCGAATCATTTTGGAAATCTTATAAATAATTCATAATAAAGACTAGTTTCAATTTTGTATTTCGGAAGTAATAACAATAAATTTGGCCAGTGTAATAACCGTCGTCCCAGTAAAGTTACGAGCGGTCAAACATTGGGCGTGTTTACCTTCTCCTTGAGTGAAAATGCACAATCCTCCGACCAGAAGAAGCAGGGTCACCGCCGCCATGTTGGCTCTGCCCCACATTCTGTGGAACTTAACATAAGATTAATTGTCAACTCGACAGCAAACCTTTCGGTCACTACCATTCTCACTTTTTCACTTCTACCTCGCAAAACGTTTTGTAACCGACAATGATTTATTGCAATTTGCCGACATTTCTAATTCGTTGTCACTTTGGTAATATTAGGTAATCATGCATCAAGAAGAAATAACTAATGGCGATTAATGTTGTGTGAGCTTTTGATTTTTACATAATTTTATATTTTTTTTTAAACTGAATTTTTAACAAAATTTACATTTTGATATGTTTTTTTTTCCATAGCTGTAAACAGTTCATCGGGATCAGAAATGGTATTTTTCTATTTTTATCCTATTTTTTAAATGAGATATAGTCCCAGCAAAACATTTGTGAATTTCCATTTTCGATTTCATGAAAATATCTGTTATTCATAGAGCATCATTGAACATGAAGATTTCAGTAGGTACATTCCGTTTGTAGTCAGACATGCTTTCAGACAAAATTTTTTATTTATCTTATTTTCAAAATATTCAATTTTGACATTATTTTTTACCGATTTTAACTCTGTTAAAAAGTTCAAATGAATTTTTTCAGCTGCATCTCAAAAATATACCGGTCAAAAGTTTGGGTTCAGTTCTCAATTCAAGAACAAAGCAAGGGAATCCAAACTTTTGACCGGTTGTGTATCTATTCAAGACACCAGAACATCGTTTTTAGACACGGTTAAAAAGCAGAATTCTTTTAGATTCATACAAAATTCATGTTCATTTATATTTTTGTGAAAAATTACTTCAGTATGAACTCAAATTCAATACTGCAAAACGTTCGAACCAAACAAAAATGAGGCAAACATAAACAGATCAAAGTTAATAAAATTTACTATTTCTACTGTAAAATAAAATAATTAGGTATTTACTATTTTCTTTTTGTTAGAATTCTGAAATTTGTCTATAAAGATATTTATCTATAATTTATATCTAATTATAAAAAAATTTGATAATATATGGGAAATTCTACAGAACTTTAAATTCCCGTGTCATCACTGGATCGTTTTTCCCGAACTGTTTTTCTTTTTAATTGTACAAATTCTTTTGTAGGTTATAATTTTTCAAATTATTCATCCGGTTAGCTGCGAAATCATTCGGTAAAAATCTTTTCGATTAAGGTAGTATATGGATTGTTGAATTGGTAGTATCAGAAAAATGAAGAAAATTCGCATAATTCATCAGAAAAATTTGATATTTTTATCGGCATCGTTCGAATGTTATTTATCATGTTTTAAAACATATTGTAAACAACTTTTGACAGAATAAGTAATCAATGATTGTTCGTATGCTACTTTATAGCACATATAATGATTGTTTTACAACAATAAAATACAACTACAGAATGCTAAATTTAACAATTTTCAGAATGATAATAATGAGAACAAACAATTAATAAAAAATTCGATTCTTTTATCACATGGGAAATTTGAAAAAATCGTTGAAGGAGTCAAGGATTATACATAATAAAAGTAATCTCAGTAGTTACAGTCCCGCCCTACTTTGAAACATACACTGTTCCGGCTTTTACTACTTAAATGACTGAAATTTCCTCTGCAAAATCCGCGATTTTAATAATGATTTTATCAACTTTACCAGATATTAAAAAAACTGAATTTGTTATTAGGTTGTTCTCATCATATTCTAACCGAAATTGATCAAATTTGGAGGTTCCATCTCTATGAAGGAATACCTATACTTGCAGGTATCGTTCTTTCTTCATAAACTCTCTGAACATTCACCGAAAATTAATTAAGGGGAGGGTTCGGTTACATTTTAAAGTATATCGAAAACTAGGTTTAAAAACATACATTTATTTTTTCCCCTTTTATCATTTTTAACGCAGCAAATAATTAAAAAAAATATTTTTCCCGATGAGATTTGAATCTGCGATCCTAAGCTCACGACGCATTCATGCTAACTACTAAGTTATATTAAAAGTTACCAAGCAAGATTGAAGATACATCAATTTTCACGTTTTTCAGTGGACCCTTTTTCATTTGTTTTCTCTAAATTTTCAGGATTTATAGATCATCATATGTACTACTTACCTTAAATATTTCATTTCATATTTTGTTTCTAAGGAGATTGTTGGAGTGAGAATTTTTAATGTGTTATCATTGCAATCAAGTTCATAAATTATTATTATAGAAACCGATGATTGTTCTGTGCACAGTCTATCTTTTTACGACGATTTTTGTGTGTTTTGTTTTTAGGCGTTACCTTTAAAAACTTGTATAAATTTTACATGTTTTGCCACATTATAAAAAAAAAGGTAGAGTACAGAAACTGTGAGTTCTCAATAGGATTCAGCCAATCTCAATTGCTGTGAGGATGTTGAAAAGTAAATACATAAAAAATTGTAAACGCCAGTGAGTTTCAGACTGGAGACGAACAGTGTAGAAACAGAAAAACCGAGTAAGAAAATGTAAGAGATAAGATTTTTTTCAAACATTGTCCCGACAATCTGTTTTTAGTGGTATAGTAAAGTTTGCTATTCGCATAATGTAGCTGTACATATAAGTAATGTAAAATACGGGTTTGCAAGAATAGTAGAAGTGCTATGTAAGAAATATGAACAAAGTAGATTAAAAGCCTCTTGTATAAAACGAAAGTGCAAATGCTCATAATTTTATTGTATATGCTATCAATTATCTAATTTTAATAGCATTTTTGGAAATTGCAAAGCATAATGGTAAATAAACACCTCAAATAATATTAAAATAAAAGGCAAGGATGTAGTAAGAAAATTCGATAAAAATAGAGTTTATTGAATACGATGCATTAATCGTGAATCTTCATATGTGGGTGGAAGCAAAAGGGCATTGAACGTCAGAATTTTTGAACACAAAAACAGTATGCAGAAAAAATCACAAAAAGATACAGTTATCACGAAGCATCGTCGAGCTTCAAAACACGATTTCAGATAGGATGAATTTGAAATTTTTAGACGTATTAACGCTCAGAGGATGCAATTTCGGCATTCAAGTTTGCGTTGTCGCCATACATTGAGTCAGCCAAAAAAATATTCGGAAATCATTGATTCTTATGATTTCGAAGATGCTCTTTTCAATGGGGATGGTTGAAATTATTTTTAACGTTTATTCATGTGTCCAAAATCCATCCACAATGTGACTTCAATGTTCAAAATTTTAAAAATTTGATTATCAAAATTCGAAAAATTTGGGTTGAAAATAAAATAGAGGCCGAAATGACAATTTTTTGTTTAAATTTAACAAATTTTTTTTTAGACTTTAGAGAAGTCTTCTTAGAATAAATATGACTTAAAATTCACCAAAGATTACCCTTAAATTTGTTCACAGTGTTTTAAAATAATTTCGGATTTTTCAAAAATTCGGAAAATTGATAATTTGAAAAATGTCATTAAAAAATCTGAACTTAATTGAGAGTACACTTTAACCAATTCTAAGGCATTTTTATAGTAAGGAAATTTTATGCACAGCTTGCAGTTTTTCCAGGAAATGGTTATATGATACTGTGAGAGTTTTCTACGAGAAGTATTTATAAGTAATTGTATTGCCACATTTGAAGAACGACCATACTTCCATGAGCACAGCTAGGTAAGAAATCGACTGTATTATATATTGTAATTAAATAAATAAACTTCGGTACTGCACACGGCACGCATCTTTATACCAAATCTAATTAGTTTCGATTTTATGAACTGTCTGAGCGAATGTCTCAATGTCTGCCAAAATATTTCATCATCATTTCATCGATACAAAGAGTGAAAAAAAATTGCCTGATAAACTTTTTAAAATATACGCATTTTCCGAACTCGCCAGACTTTGTCATTGTCGATTTGATCATAAAGCATTGAAGCTTTTATAAACGACTTTATTTTCTCAAATTCACCCAGAGACATGATACCTCGTTTTCAGACCTCAATGTAATGCCGGTAGACCAATAGTCTCTTTGAGATAGCCTTCCATTGCAAATAGTATGCACAACAATCCCAATAAATGTTTCCAAATTGTCAACAGAAATATCATAACCATCAGCAGTAGGTTAGTACACCGTAAATGGTTAACGACTACAAAAATATAAAAGTTTTTCTTACGAAGGCTTAATAATTTTTTCGTGGGAAAACTGTAAGCTGTGCAGACAATTTCTGTACAAAAAAATACCTTAGAATTGGTTGAAGGGCGTTTTTAAAATTTTCAATTTTCCGAATTTTTGAAAACATTTTAAGTCATATTTGTTTCTTCGAAGATTTCTCTGAAGTCTATAGTTACCGTGAAAAAAATTTGTTAAATTTAACCAAAAAAATTGTCATTTCGACCTCTGAAATTCTGATTTTTGCTAACCAAAGTTTGAACATCGAGGTCACATTCTAGATAGATTTCGGACATATAAACAAACGGTAAAGGAGTGAAATCTCATTTTTAAACAAAAATATCACTAAAAAAATTAGTTTTTTTAATTATCTAAAAAAAATTTGAACAGAATAACTAACAGAATATAAAACTTTTTAATGTACTAATGGAAAGCTTTATTTCTCTGTATTAAAAGTTATCCAATGAGTTTCTTGGATGACGTTAAAGAATTCGACCAAATTAAAACAGTTTATCGTTGTCAACAAGTGTTAGTACAACCATTACATTTAATTCTAAAATGCTTTTGCATTTCACTCAGGGTACTTCTGAAAATCAGTACAATAAAAATCATGTTTATATTTGAAGCACATTACTAAAATTTGAACGTTTTTCTCAGAGTTGTTATAACAAGTATTCTTCTAAATTAAACAGTAATAACAAATAGTAGTTTAGCAGCTTACTCTCAAGGCATTTCATCCCGTATGTCTCAGTATAATCTTTCCAGAATTAGTTTAAAAAAATATAATTAATGCAATTAATGCACCGAAAAACTTTCTACATAATTTTTCAATTCCAAGAATTATGTAATATTTTATTTATATTTTTTTATTATTTGTTTCTTCGTTTTACGATTTAAAAAATGCAGAGTGTTTGTCCTGTATTTTATTTTTTAAAAAACCAGATGAAAATACCGATGGGAAAACGGTAGTAAAATACATAGGTAGGTGCCCAACGTTTGCAGGAGATAAAGTCGTGCGTAGTCAGCCAAACCCAGCATAGTGCTCACGAACTACGGCGAGATATAGTTAATCATTGTTACATTATCTTCTTGATTAATGAACGTGAGTAATATTTATTATGTCATTAAAAATAATTATATGTGCCAGATGTTACCGTAAAGAGGTTGTTTATTAGTAACGAAATCGACGATTATAGAAGATTTTTTTAAATATACTACGCAGAAACTATTTAAACTATTTAAAATTTTTAAACATTCATTATTTTAACTATATGTATTATTTAACTAAATTGTACGAACTTTTATAATGAGTAATATTATACAATTTTTCAATATTACTAATAGAAAATAAGGGAGAACATAATAAAAAGGCAGCTTAGGTGCTGTGTGTGTAATTCGACGAAAAATTATATGTTATAATTTATAATTTTCTTAATATTTCATCAACAAAAACAACAGTATCACTTGAAACACAATAAAATATTTTATTTGATATTGAATTTTATATAAGAATGGGTATAAACTTTTGTCATACAATATAATCCTTTAGAATATATTATGTTTATATTCCTGGTTTGTGTAAAAGTAACGTAAGAGATTTTTGTTCCATTTACTCGTAGCTTTAAAGAATAAACGCATGAGGAAGTTCATACCCCCAGAGATTTGAAGCGTCTTATTATTCAAACGAGGTGCAGCAGTCTACATTGTAACAGATTGAACCAATTCTGTAGAGATTTTATAGAAAATCTGCTACATTTTCCTGTCTTTATATTCGACACTTGTTTACCTAATCATTTCATTTTAATAATATTTTCTCGTATATTGTATGCCATCATGTTAACTTTGTAACATTTTCATGTTTAACAATATTGAAATAAATCCTTTTTATAATAGTCTAGCGGTTATTTTTTTATTTTATTTTTATTTATTTTTATAAAATTGAATAGTATTAAATAATATTAATACTTCAAAAGTATTAAATAAGTGTTATGTATATTGCTAAGAGTAGTCAACGTTATCCATTTTGTTAAACAATTATTTAGTCACATATTCTAAAATCTTATGCGGTCTTTTTCAAGAACTGGGCGTTGAGATCCGTTTGATAATATATTACAATAAAATTTAAATAAAAATAAAGCAATATCTGATCTCTGATTTTGGAATTTTGAATCGGATTAAATCTTCGTTGACATCGATTTTGGATTATTAATTTTAACTTGAATACAGTTTGATTACTCGATAGTCTAAGAGGTCTAAACATAAAATGTGGAAAATGTAACACTTTTTGTTAAAACATCAATAAAGAACTTACATCAACAATGTTTATGTATTTTACGCAATGAAGCTATGTATTTTGCACAATAGAGCCTATTGCACTGTATTTGACGTTTATTTGTTTATTTTACATTTTTATGACACAACTACTGCCATCTACCTTTGAAAGTGGTAAATCTGTGAACAATTACATACAATGTTGGTATTAAACTAAAAGTTCTAGTAACAAACGGTAACGGTCTTGCAATAAAACGATAAACAATCAGTGAAATATTAATTTTTCAGCATGGGTCTAATAATACAGCCAGGGACTGTACATTCCTGCCATTGATGTTGGAACATCGTTTTCATTTAAAAAAAAGATGAAATCGATAATAACTTTAGTAAAAAAATTAGTAGGTTCTTTTCATTCCTTATGTCTCGTGAAAAAGGTATATGGAAACTGGATAATATAACACAAAATTGGACAGATTTCTACCAGGGAATTATTCTTATGTTGAAAAATCGAAGTCCCAAAATGGCAACAGCAGCTAGGAATAAATCTAACCCAAAATTAGTCAATTTAAATATTAAGTAAATTTTGAATACGATCGTCCCAGTCGGCGAAGTTATAGAGATTCTACGAAAAGTTTTCATTTTCAATGTAAACTTTTCATACTTCTCTTGCATTTCTTTGTATTATTGTCTTTATTATTTTAACAAAGTAAGTGATACTGTTTAAGTGCATTACATAATTCAATTAAGTGATGTTTGCGCAAGTTTAACATAATTTTTATAGGTTTAATGAAAAAAGCTGTGTTTCATATTAATAGGGATAGTTATATGATGTTCTACTCATGTTTCGTAATAGCTTTATGCTGCGTACAATAAACACAGGTGACTAATGGAATTAGTAACGGTGTTTACTAATAATGAATAAAAGTGACTAATTCGGCTGTTATGTTACTAATTTTAACTTGGTTAATGTATTTTTTAAGACAAAAAATGAATTAGTTAAGGTCAACTGATGAATAGTTGTTGGTAGTTGTTACGAATGAATTAGTAGTTTTTTAGTCTTCATCAGTAAAACTCATTTTTAAAATATTCCGAATTTTAAGAGAATGATCACATTTAATTTCTGAAAAAATGCAAATAATATATGTATGATTTTCCGAAAGAACCGCTTTTTTTCTCCGCGCCAAACTATTGTTGTAAAAAAGTCTATAATTAAAAAATTGACTGTCCGCTTGTCGATGTGTCATTTTTTTATGTGTCGTGTTTTTAACTGTCGACTTTTCGTCTGCCGGCTTTATGAATGTCGGTTTTCATGATTTGATAGTTTTTCGACCCGCATCAATTTTTGTTACCCGTACAATGAATAGCAAAGGTTATCAGAAAGTGCTTGAAGAATATCTCAATGTCAGCGTAGTATAATATCAGGGCTGTATATGTTAAAAATTTCAATGAATCAATGACTCCAAAAACGACGGGTATGTTATTTATTACTAATAATTTATAAATATACTTTGCTTACAAGAATAAATCAATCAATTAAAAAAAAAACAATTTTCTTTAAGTGCCCCTATTAATGTGGGACATCACTTTTTCACTAAAAGTGACAAAATAGACGAATTTAATGCTTACCAAACTTTTGAGAATATTTGTTAATTCAATTTTCTAATAGACTGCAAAAGTTACTTGCAGTTAGTTAAAATAATAAAACAAATAATAAAGAAAAATAGGGTACCCTAAAGCGGGACGGGTATATACATACTTTTATTATTTTACTGTAAATGCCTTCATTATTATTCGTTTTCTTACATTAAGTTTCCTAAACATCAATGCATTTCCCTAAGTACATGTCACAATGCTTCTCCGTTCTAATATGGAATTTCCTCATTCATCTTGAATTACAGGTTTGAGATATTACGAATAATATTGTACCTAGATACGTAAAAAGTTCTGAGTGTTTTACAGTTGTATTAATTGTACATTCTAAAATTAACCTAAAAATTAGTAAATAAATGATTTTGTTTTATTACTACAATCAAAACAAACTATTATGGTTATGAGGCGATCGTTATTTAATACCAGGATAAATATTTCTCAATCGAATCGGAGTAGACATTGAAACATTACTTAATATTTAATTATACGTTAAATAATGTAATTTGCTTGAAATTCTTGGCTGTTAACTCTAAATATCTATAATTAATTCTCTTTATTATTATCTATATCTATAATTAAAAAATATATATATATAATTTGAGCTTTGGAATATGCACAAATATTAACGAGTTTTATCTAGAGGTACTGACTTTTAGAGAAGTTTGGAAGTCGATGGATTTCAATTACTTATAATGTCTATTGTTTACTATTATTTACTCGAAATATTTTTATCTTTCAATGTTCGAAAATAATACTGGTTAACACGAAAAAATCGTTTTGTCCAATATTTGCGATTTATTGTTAATTTACTGTGCAAATATGAAACATAAATATTGAATAAATATATACATCCTACAATCGAAACCAAATGTGTATATATTGTGTTTACCCTTTGAAATGAATAAGTATCGTTGTTTGCAAAGATAGCATATTAAAATGTTTACAATAGAGATTGGTTCAATATTTCGCCATTACAGAAAAAAAGAATCTATTACTTGTTAAATCCTTTAAATTATTAAGAATTCGTTTAAATCCAGGATGAAAAACTTCTGGAATGTTTAATATGTTTTCCTATTTATTATGGGTTAGAAATCCATATATTTCAATTTTAATTTTTAATCTTTATAATCGACCAGATATTAAAAAATAATATATTTTCATGTATAATTCATATACTAACAGCGATAAAACATCTTAATATATACACTGAGAAAAGTGTCTTTTACCAATTACTATCCCTTGATTTTTAAAACAGTGTATTATAGCCCTTAAAAGAAATATTATAATTGGTAAAATCCTCCGTCTTTTAGCATTTGTTTTTGACAGGTTATACGAAACTGTATTAAACTTTCCTATTTTAAAAGAATGTTTCTTTACGACTAAAAGAAGGCATTTTCAATATTTTCCATTCCTAGATGAATTTCAGTAAACAAACTTGCTTTTAGTTAAAGAGAAAAGACTAAAATAAACTGACATACAGGTTAGAAAAATCTAAAATCTTCCTTTTTGTAACCGATAATAGAAATATTGCTATCCCTATACGTAAAATACGATCTCTTACGGGATATAAGAATTCTAATACTGGGTAAAAGACACGTTTCTCTGTGTACTTTAAAAATAACTTTTAGTAACTTTCACTTATAAATTATCCATGTTTGGATTTAAGTGTTGTTAGATTCAAAATCATACATTCATTTCCGCAAGGTGCACAAAATTTATGGTTTTCGGCGGTATTAAAAAATGCACATTTTTAGCCTTTGCACCGCAGTTTATATAAAATGTGACTTACAAGTAACACTAGGGAAGTGATATCCACCGATTTTTTTGAAACTGCGTATACAAGTACTTCTTTAAAAAGTATTTAACACGTGTTGTTTTGTTTTTCCCCAAAAACCATTTTTGGGGTAGAAATCACCCTTGAATGTTTGTAGAAATGGCCCATGAATGTCTTTAAGGTTGAATAATAGTATGTTAAAAATTATTTGTAGCATGTCTGTCAATATTTCTTCTTTATGTTTTTGCAGTCGCTGATGAAGATTCCAAAGTCAGGTTTTGAATATTCAAAGTGGCGGAACCAATATGACGGACGAATTTTTATTAATTTTTATGAATGTAATGAAAATTGGGATCTTTATGTTTTTGCGGTCGCTGATGACGATTCTAAAGTCAGGTTTTGAAAATTCAAAACGGCGGAACCAATATGGCGGACGAATTTTTATTAATTTTTATGAATGTAATGAAAATTGATATCTTTATGATTTTGCGGTCGCTAATGACGATTCTAAAGTCAGATTTTGAAAATTAAAAATGGCGGAACCAATATAGCGGACGAATTTTTAGTATTTTTCAGGAATTTTGTGAAACATGGTTGGCTAGGGACTTTTGGCATTACTGATTATCAACATGATGTTAGAGTTTGTGAAATTGTAGATTAAGAATAGCCGTTGCAACACGGTTAACAAGTTTCCGGATACGTAACAATTATAAACTGCATTAGTGTTATATCATGAAGTAAATAGTTGAAATTTACATTCTCTACTTTTTACGCTACCCAGGAACAACGACGTGGACGTAGTAGTTTTTTTGTTCCCATCCGGGTGATTTTTGTAAGTGAGTCCTCTTGCCTCTCACAATGACGGGTGTTTTTTATGCGAGTTCCCTTGCCTCTCACAACGTGTTGCAACGGCTATTCTTAATCTACAATTTTCACAAACTCTGACATCATGTTGATAATCAGTAATGCCAAAAATCTCTAGCCAACCATGTTTCACAAAATTCCTGAAAAATAGTAAAAATTCGTCCTCCATATTGGTTCCGCCATTTTGAATTTTCAAAACCTGACTTTAGAATCGTCATCAGCGACCGCAAAAACATAAAGATCCCAATTTTCATTACATTCATAAAAATTAATAAAAATTGGACCGCCATATTGGATCCGCCATTTTGAATATTCAAAACCTGACTTTGGAATCTTCATCAGCGACTGCAAAAACATAAAGATCCCAATTTTCATTACATTCATAAAAATTAATAAAAATTCGACCGCCATATTGGATCCGCCATTTTGAATTTTCAAAATCTGACTTTAAATTCTTCATCAGCGACCTCAAAACGTCAATATCCCAATATTGACAGACATGCTATAAATAATGTTTACCATATTATTATTCAACCTTAAAGATATTCAAGGGCCATTTCTACAAACATTCAAGGGTGATTTCTACCCCAAAAATGGTTTTTGGGGAAAAACAAAAAAACACGTGTTAAATCCTTTTTAAAGAAGTACTTGTATATGCAGTTTCAAAAAAATCGGTGATTATCACTTCCCTAGTGTTACTTGTTAGAAACGATTTTTTTCAATCTTTAATGTATCTTTATCATAGTTATGAATTTTAAAACTCTTCAAAGCGAAAACTTATATACCATTTCTTATCTCTCATGTTAAAATAATCTAATTATTGTTTACCATTTGTGGGTTGTTACTGTTGTGCTTTGAATAAATCATTTAAATAAATGAATATTTCTTGGGATATACGGTTCTTTGAGGAAAAAATTAAAATAAAAACAAAAATCTTAAAAAACAATAACATTAAGTTACCGTTAGAAAAACAAAGAGATACGATAAGAAAAATACCATGTATGCACTGCTTACGTCATATATCGGAGAAACATACAGATCTGTAGAGACCAGACTAAACGAACACAAAAAGAACTCTTTATCATCCAAAACAGAGCAAAACACTGGCATAAATAACCACAGAAATGAAACGGGACACGAATTCGATTACAAAATAACGAAAATTCTTGCTAAAGAAAAAATTGGAGAAAAAGGTGCATATAGACAATTTTTTTAATTGAAAAAGAAGAAAATAATGCAGCTAACATCCATAAATTCAAATTAGTTCATTCATGTTTTCTAGATACTACACACGCACATATTAATACGCCTGTATTCACAGTTTGTTATAAATGTTTTCTCAATATTTTCTAAAAATTAATTTCTCTCCATTTTCATTTTAAATCCTTCATTTCACTTTGATATATATCCTTCAGTTATTTTCAATAAAATTACGGCAATTTAATGCTGCAAAAATGAAATAAACGATTTTTGTTATTTTGGCGTCATTGAATCCGAATCGAATAGTGACTAATTTTTATTAGCTTCAGGGTTCCCTGTAATCTGGATTTAAAGCAAAAACTTAATTTACTCTAATATTTGACCTGTATATTAGATTAAAAGAGACTGCCCATGATATAAAGAAAAAAAGGTGTACCCTATGAAACCTCTATGGGATGCAAGAGGACGTACTGAAGATTTTAAACAAAAATTTAAGGGTTTAAATCACCTCTGAATGTTAATGTATGATCAAACACATCTGTTTCTACTTAAAAATCTCGAGGAAGTATACCTTTCAATAGAAAACTCATACAAGCTTCAAGGATAGCTTACAATAAAGTCTATAACTTCAATTTCACGAATGCATATTATGACCTTATAAAAAATCTAAAATGGTGATTTGTTTTTATGCCCAAAATGAAAAATGTAAAGGAAATAATGTGTTTTGATATATGGAAGTGGAGGGCTCCAGATTTGAATATAATAGAAATGCTGCAATGGTAAAGCTGGAGGGCAAAAAAGTATAAATTTTATAATTATCTTAACGTTTCAAACCTTATTTGAGTCCTCTTCAGAAAGTTGTAAGTATCATTGGTATTTGGGTCGTATTTGTAATACTCTTCACGGGATATACTTTGTATATGCGTTGGTAATTTAGTACTCGGAATAAAGAAACCGTTGCTAATATAATTATGTAAATTAGGTTAGAAATTACCATGGCAATAAGTGATAAACTTCTAAAACTTCAAATCTGATATCGAGTGTTGTTTTCTTTTTATGTACAAACACATATACAAATTGTATTCCGTGAAGAGTATTATAAATATGAGCAAAATTCCAATGGTGCTTCCACAAGTTTCTGAAGAAGACTCAAATAAGGGTCGAAACGTTAAGATAATTAAAAAATCTTTCTTCACCTCCAACATTTTACATTTGACACTTGGCTATTATTTTTAAATCTGGTACCCTTCATCTTCATATATATATCAAAATACATTATTTCCTTTGTATTCTTTTTTAGATATTAATAAATAGAAATTAAATTTAAGATTTATAGGACGAGAAATATAGAAGTCATAATCATAGTCAAGAATGGGTAAAGTGCTTTAACGCCTTTAAGTCCCAAATGTGCACATGGATTTCAGTATCGTGTTATGTACAAAATAAAAATTTTAAAAAAATGGAAACGTCTATCCGACTAGTTTTGAGGTCGCTTATTTGTACAATTTTACTACTAAAAAAAGCCTAGCAGATCCGAAATAACATTTTCTTCATATTGAAACATTTTCAACGTCATTTTGAAACGAAAAACAAAATTAATAAAAATATTTGAATGTATAATTTAGAAGTAAAACAATCGAGGAAACGTTTCTTACAAGTTAGAAGGTGATCTGAGACCGTTATCATAGTTAAAAATACATTAAAAACCAAAAATTATAGCGAAAAACTCACGTTTTTTTCAGTATTTTTGTAACAAAAATTTGTTAAACGTCATTTTTCGAAAATATCAGTAGTGTCAATCGAATGAGCGACCTCAAAAGTAGTCGGATATAGATGTTTCCATTTTTAAAAAATTTGTATTTTATACATAACACGATGCTGAAATCCTTGTTAAATTTAATATTATAATCGTAAACTGCAACTTCAAAAACATATGTATAAAATAAAAATGCATCTTTAATCTTTAAATCCGATTTCAGTACAGCTCGCAGTCCGGCGAAAGTAAACATTAGTAACAGATAATGGGATAACATTTTCCACATAAAACCAAATTACCATTTTAGGCGATGTATTTTTTATAAGGACATATAACAATATTCATTCGTAGAATTGAAGTTATAGACTTTATTTTAAGCTATCATTGAAGCCTTAAATCGGTTTCTGTTGAATGATATACGTCCTCAAATATTGGAGGATATAAATTTTTTTAACTTTAACACTTGATTACAGAGCACCTAAAGCTAATCAAAATTAGTCTATCCGATCCGGTTTCAGCGATACCAAAAGAACAAAGCTCATTTGATCTCTGTAATAATGAATCACTTCAATTTTATTAAACAACGTAATTAGTGTACTTGACAAAAGTCTACAATATCATAAACAGTCAATTGAAGTTTTTCAGGTTTATAAAATCTAGATGTACCGTGCTCTACCGAATAAGATCTATCTTAAGTAACCATAATATTTTCTTTACAAAATGATATATAAAATTTGTTCAGGAACCTCGAGTTCGTGACAACACAAACCCAGTATCAATCTAAAAATGGTAAATAATAATTGGATTATTTTTAGCATAAAAGGTAAGACAATGTGTAATATACAAGTTTTCCACGTCGAAGAATTTTAAAATTCATACCAACAACGAAGTTCTATTAAAAATTAAGAAATATCGTTTATAGATCACATTATGTAAAAACTACGTTACAAAGTCTACAAAAAATGTACTTTTTTTAAAATCATGGGAAATGATAGATTGGTTTACACCTTGGAAATAAATGTATGAATTTGAGTTTAACAATACTTAATTTACAAGATTATTTATATCGTTATTTTTAAAATAAATACTTCGATTTTTGTTGACCATTAGTATATGAATTATACAGAAAAATATATGTTTTCTTAATCAATCCATTTGATCATAAAGATTAAAAATAAAAATCTATTAAATGGAGATACTGAAACCATAATAAATATGAAAAAAAATGTGCAAACATTTGAAATTTTACCAACTATAAAATTCTTGAAAACTGTATCTTATATCTGAATAATTCCGCAATATTTTTAATTTTCGACATTTAAAAAAAAATGTAGCTAAACTTGCATCTATGACGTAAAGTTAATTTTTTTTTATTTAGTTAATATGAACAGCAAAGATTTCGTGATGCCACTCATTTTTTTGGTTTTATAATTTTTATTTTCACTATGATGAAATATCTATATTACAAAAATTGGTTTTTTAAAGGTCAGGAAGACATTGAGTTTCTTTTGAAGATAATGAACAAAACAAAATTATATAATATTAAAACAATTTAACATTAAAACCAATCGGATTTTGATCCCAGAGCAGTTGGAATATTTTGTTTGAATGTGGTGCAGCTTTTAGGAAAGTAAGTATTGGTTCACTCTTTCCCCGAAAGATGCTAATATAATTTTTTAATATAATTTTTCTATTCTTCGAAATTTTTTAGGAAGGGCAATTTAACAAGTGTAGTTTGCACCACTTTACGTGAAGAACACACTCATGCATTCTTTTTTTTTTAAACTTGATGAAACGCACTTTTTCAAAACGATGAAATCTACAAAAATTTGTTTGTTATGAAAACTTGGTTTCTTTTATTTTTATCGTTATATTTTATTTCAGAAGGGATGGACCAAGAAACGATTCCATTTAAGTTAAGCATTCTACAGTTGGAGAAATTACCAAATGTTTTAGTGATATGTTTATAAATTTGTACTTATATTTACGGTGGTTAATATCAAAACTCAATATCTCAATTTAAAAATTTAATTTCTAATCTTTTTAATCTACCAGATATACCATATAGTTTTATGGATTATTTATACCTAAAACTGTTTTCGTTCAAATCGTGTTTAGTATTTATTTTGTTTATTTCGTACGTATGTCGATCGTAGGTTACTGGGTACACCACCATCTGCAACAGACAGTTCAATTTTGATATTCTTTGAAAATATTTTATTGCGTGTAGATATTTTCCGACATGTTCACAACTTCACATGTAGTTTACGATCATGCAATCTTCTTGTTTGTTTATATGTTAATTTATATATAATGTTTCCTATCTTTCAAGGTGTATACAAGGTATGATTTATATGTCGCAAAGAAAGTTTTAATACCAAACAACTTTTATTCTTTTCTTAAAATATCGTATTAAAAAAAGCAAATTTTCATATATCAGAAATTTCTTCGCGAAATTCAATGAAATTTAAAACCCGGATTCTTAAATTTTAGCAACTTTAAATTTGAATGTTGATTTAAGAAAAACGACTGAGTAAAAAACCAATATGTCAAACGAAAATAAATGCTTTGCAATCAATGAAAATCACCTCTTTATTTAAGTAAAATATCGAAAGCTTCTTTACTTTTTAAACAACTGACCACATTAATTTTCCATGGAAAATGTTCTCATTCTTACCAGTAAAGAATTCTGATTGCATACTATATATTTATGAAGCTTTCTTTACCAAAAAGAAAATCATATACAGAAATTCATTTTTAGGTCGAACAAGAGATATAAAATAATTATTTTTCATTAGATACTTAAACAACAAATTCACTTATTAAATAGCTCCGCGAAGTTTAAAATTTATTTAAGAGTCAACATACATAATTTAAATCAAGATAGTAATAGCTGCCTTACTAAGACTTGGCGAACAGTAGGTATTTATTACATACTTTTTCACACATAGTCACCTTACATCTTTCTCATTTTCAGGGCACTTAAATTATCCAATACTCTATAAAAAATAACGTTTTACAAAATATACTCATCCAGTTTTAATTTTAATTTAAATTGCCGTCACTCTAGTGGTTCAAGAAAAATATGAATAAATAACCCATTGAAATAAATTTGTCTAAAACTAACCAAGATATTGAATTAAATACGTTTTTTGAAAGATAAATCAGGAATATGCTCTTAAATAATCCGAAAGACTAGAAATAAAAAAGCAAGTTAAGAATCATTTTAAAATTCACTGCAATGCTTCGATCACGTTTTACTCAATAAAATTTTTATAGACTTCACAGACGTTTAGTTTCAATAAAAGAGGCAGTTAAGTACAAACGATCTACTTATAAAAAATGTGTAATAAACGATAAATTACTCTATACTAATATAAAGGACATTTTGTAAAATAACAATCTTATTATTATTTCTCATTGTGAAGTATCATTTCGTCAAAAAAGCAAAGAAATTTTCAAATTTACGCTATACGGGTGATAAATCTCGAATAAAAAAAAATAACTTCACGGAATGAGAATATTTTTCATCATAACTCTCGTGGAAAGTATGCGTAGCCGTTTCACTAACCCGAAAAATCTACCATAAAGAAACGATTTTCCACTTTATGGAAGTGGAAAGACATGTTAGTATAAAGTTAAATTTTACTTCAGTGGAGTGAAAAACACACTTTAATAAAGTGGAATAATATGTTTAGCGACACTGAAAAGCCACTTTTAATAAAATGAAATAATAACGAATTATACGAGACGTTTTAAAGTATGAAACTAAAACAATTTTCGAAAATTCTGTGAATAAATTTCAAAAATATTTAACATACATTCCTTAAATTCGATTATTATTTATTAAATAATAAATTTTATGCAATAAAGAAACATTTATTACACTGTGATAAGTCGCTTTCGAGCTAAAAAACACATGTAGATATTTATCGCGGACATTTTTTTGCAACACGATGCGAAAACGTTTTTCCCAAAGTTTGTGCACGGTATTAAAAAGTTGTTTAGAGGAATTCCAACTTTTCATTGTTATTCGTGCTGAAGGTAGCAGTTTTTCGAGCGCAAAAAATACATCATATACCAGCCGTGATATTGCGTGGGATCGATATCCTACAACACCCGTCACCCTACCAACGACCTGAACATTCCGTCGACGAAAATATGCCCGAAGGTATATCTGCATAATTGCTGCAATTGTTTCTGACCTGCAACCCCTCGCTGTGTCAATTGAGCGACATTAAGTCGTCATTTTCGGTTATTCACAAACTGTGATATCCAAGCTCAAATCTTTTTTACAATTTTAATAATTCTAAATTTGTAATATTTATACAATAAACAGTCTTAATCAATAATTCTAAATTTTTTTAAGAATACTAAAAAATGTTGATTTTTAAGTTAGGATTTAGTGTAATATCTTTTGTACTACTATGGTGGTTTCTAAACACTTTTTAACGTATCATAAATGTATATTCCCGATTATTCTATTTAAAAAAATTTATATTTGCATATTTTGATTCTTGTCGATTTTGTATTTTTAAGTTTTTTTTAATCTTTTATATTTTAATTGTATTTTTAAATGGGTTAAATAATGACCACAATATAAAATCAGGTGTCTTAATTAGAGACACTTATAGTTAAGAAATATGATTCTATTCACTGACAAGTAAAGCTACCTAAGTGTTAGTAACAGATTTGGCTGTAACTTGGCATACTTTTAGAACTCACAAAAATAAACGATTCGTATTTTTTCATCAGGAATGAAGAAGGTTTAAGGGTCGAAACTACCACATTAGTTAGTCAAAAATACGCAAATTTATATAAAACTATCTGTTATAAATCTCACATAGTTAAATATAATTTCTCAATATTTGGTAGTGAAAGGTTTTTGGGGTGCTAATTACTAATCTGATTAATTTTTGTTAAATTTCTTTTTTCTTTTTAATTTCAATTTTTTTGTTTGATATTTTAAAAACTTTTTTACAATTTTTCATTCCGCATTATTTTTATTTTGAAAAACAGTTTTTCGAAAGAAACAAAAATATTAGGAACCAAATTTTCTCATTGTTAATTGAACTAAATACTAAAAACTAGAAATTAAGAATTATCTGAAATACTTTAATATTAGAAAGTAGAATAGTAAATTTGGTATACATAAACAAAGAAGGCTTATTCGGTGTAGTGGTCGGGGTAATGATAATTTATAAAATAATGTGTAAAATGCAGGGATGTAGTACATCAAGCACATTTTAAAAGCTCTGTGACACTGCAAATATCGCAGTTTGGTGAGCATTTCTCAAAGCATAACTCGACGAGATTTTCAAATTTTCAGGTGGTCTTTCCTCAAATTTTCACTATCAAATATTCCGAAATTATATTTAACTATATGAGATTTATAAAAGATAACACATTTTTATATAAATCTGCGTATTTCTTACTAATTAATGGGGTAGTTTCGACCCTTAAAAATTCTTCATTGCTGATACAAAAAAATACGTATCGTTTATTTTGGTGAGTTCTAGAAGTATGCCAATTTACAGCCATATCGGTTACTGACACTGGGGTAGGTTTACATGTGAGAGAAAAAATAGTTAAATCTACTACCTGCGTGATGTCATAACTATGTAGTTAAATGAACTATTCTCGACTCTTTCAAATTATACTAAGCTTATTTATACTTATAAATTGCAATAAACGAGATCGTGTTTTACATTTTCAGTGACAACCTGCTTAAGGTCGATTTATTTCTGCTTTCGAATGAATTATAGCAAAATTTAATAACGATACTAAACATTTTTAAAAGTTTGGAATCCAAATCGATTGTAGAATCAAAGAAAGTGAAAATAGAATTTATTTTAAGCAGGTTACATCAACTTTAATATATCATATTATATTAAATATAAATTTAAGATTTTTGTCGATGAGACTTTTTTTTTAAATTCATAAAAAAACTACTGAAAATAAAGAATAATTTGGGTGGTCCTACTAAATTGAAAGCAGTTTCTTTAATATTGTACAGAATTTCATGGCGATAATAAAACCATATTCTTTTCGTAACTTCCAAAAATGATGATTCACACGATAAAATTAATAAATTTTCTGCATTTTTATTGTTTAAATAATTTTTGGGTGTTATGAAAAGAATGTCATGATATTATATAAATTAACAAGATTTGTATAATTAATTAATAGATTCCTATTGATATTCATATGTTTTGAATTACTAATAATCATCAAAAACACAAAAAAAATAGCAACATAATGAAATGTGAATTCGATAAGATAAAATTTTGAGATTCTTACAAAAAAATATAACATGCAGTAAAGAATTAGCGAAAATATTTTCAACCTTATTCGATCTCGCAAATTATTGTTCGTTATTTTCAGTATTTTTTGGGAGAATTCGGTAAAACAAATTCAAAATGTCCCATTGGCAAAAATCTTAAATTTATTAATTAAGACGTAAAATTGTACGTAAACAAGAGCAATAACATTTTCATTATACCTATATACAAGTACATTTCAGGAAGAATAATTCAATTTTTTATTTGTTACTGTACGATAAGTAGCAACTGAGTTATAGACATTTGAAAATTTCAGTTTTTTAAAAAACCGAAATTTAAAAAAATTTTCACTTGTTACCGAAAAATTACCGTTCTGAATTATTAAGAAAAATGTATTATTTTTTATCAATCACATCAATGACAATAAAAAAACGTTCTGGTTAATAACCAGAATTCTGGGTAGTTTAATTAGACAAATAATTGTTTTAACAATACTCCTAGTTAAACTAACAATATTTCTGTAACCAGAATTGTGGTTTTTTTAACCAGAAAAAATAATAAGGGACTATTAAATCATCTTTTCTGCTTATTTTAACTATTTTTTTTCTGAGTGCAGGAATAATGGTTAAATAATATGCATTATTTCATATTTGAGCTGTCAACAACGTTTCAAACATTGGAAAGAAATACTAACGAATTTATTATAAATTATGTGAATTTATAAAGTATTTGAATATATTATGATTATCCAACCATAATAATGCTGCACACCTATAAAATTAAAATGAAATAAACCTCCGCGTTTCCAACCACTCAATTACCTTTTCAAGAAATTAATAAGTTGGCGCTCGAAGCCAGGAACATTCGAGCTTTTATATATACCTTATATTTTTTTCGCCATTATTCATTTCCTAATAGTGTATTTCGATATGAAACATTTTCGAAATTATGATGTGAAAATAATTAGATTCTTTGTACACAGTTCCTGCCAATTAAAAGCAAAATTATTTGCTAGTTCGCAATCTGTAATTTTAATATTTGGTTGTGAAGGTTTATGAATATTCTAGCTCTCTTGCGGGCTTATTTCTGAACAAAATAAATCTTTGTCCATTAAATGTCGTAATTACCGGTTTTAAATTTATTTTAAGGAATTAAATATAAATAACAGTTACTAATCTATTTTTAACATTTCCATATTTTACTAAATAGTTTATTTTCTTCCCAATATTAATCCTGACGTAAAAGCTTTCACAAATATTTATTCAAGCGCTTAAATTATGAACCAATCTTAATTTAAACGTCAGTGGTGAAAAATAATTTAGGATACGAAACAAATGATATGTATATGATAATATACATCGCAGCTTTTTATGCAAAATACTCTACCAATAACTAAAAAAAAATTATTACAACAAAATATACAAGTACTAATGACTACAATTGTGGGTATTCTCTCATGGGGAAAGTTTCGTTCCATGACAACGAATGAAACTTGATTAAAACTTTACTTGTTCCAAGCATCAAATTTAGGGCTTTCTAGATAGTTACGTGTTTGTTTCATAGGTTGACACATAACACCATATGAAGAAGTTTATGTTAAAATTTCTGATTTATTGTTTGTTTACCGTATTTCGTAAATTTGTTAATAATTGAATAACACAGGCCCACAAAAACCTTTAAAAAATCAGTTTTTATAGCTCTAACAGCTTCGAAAGTGTCGAATCTGACTTTTCTCATTCAGTCATTATTGAGAAATAGACCGAAACATTCCAACAACTACCTTCACATTTATATATGTTTAGTAATAATTAAATCTCACCATTAAATGAATCTAAATGAAATACAATAATCGATTTATGTTAAAAATAATGAAGCAGTTAATACATTTCAAAGTAAGAATAATCACTTACACACACTTTTTCCATTAAACTAAATACATTAAAGTCGACTTCTTAAATACGTTACACATAAGTGATATCAACGTTAACTTATTTTTAAAATGAAGTTTAATCGAAACCACTTTAATTGAAGTAGAAAGCTCCTTTGTGGTGAGGTTTATTGTGCTTTTGTTAGTTTTTCGAACGCAGTTCTTTACAATTTGATGTTGTAAACGTTATATTATAAAGAATTTTTCAAATACTGTGTGGAAAGTTCTAGTTTTTCACGAAAAATAATCGATTATGACACACGAATTTAAGCTAAACTCATCACTTAACTAAACTAGGAAATTAAACATACCAGTAGACCAAATTACTTTTCTACGAGTGTATAAATCACATCAATGACTTATTACAAAAACATATTTTTAAGAACACATTTTTTTTACCAGAAAATTAAATTTTAAAACATTTAAATTCAATAACCAATACAGATTCTTAGAAAAAATCTACAATACACATTTTTCTTCTAATAAACAAACCAAGGTTAAAGTGGAACAAAATTAAGAAGAGATATTTCACTTAAGAAAAAGTTAAAGAAGGAAATTTTTAATTATCTGAGAATACATCCTTAAAATGTGAAGTCGATCTGAAAGAAACTAACCGAGATATACTCTTTGATAGACGGTTTAGTCTTAATCTTTTTAGTTTAGTATCTATCGATGTACTCAATAATATAATGAAAACTTAATGCGATAACAAAAAGTATAAATTAGTTTAGTTATTAATTGAAATGGTTTTTTTTAAATTTTAAATAATCTTGTTTATCGGAAACTTTAAAAGCTTAGGATGAAGAAGGCAATATTAAATTAGAACAACAAAAGCATTGACGAAAAGAAACCCCTAGAAAAGCTGTTGTTCGTGTAAATTCACAGT
This sequence comes from Trichopria drosophilae, assembly GCA_030407085.1. Classification (NCBI taxonomy): domain Eukaryota; kingdom Metazoa; phylum Arthropoda; class Insecta; order Hymenoptera; family Diapriidae; genus Trichopria; species Trichopria drosophilae. The sequence continues at coordinate 11,625,988 of CM059584.1, read as the reverse complement.
GGAAGAAAGAAAAGTAAATATCCTAATTTGTAAACAAGTCCTAGTTTGTAACTTGTACGCTAACTTTATAAACTAGTTACACTAAGAAAAATCTCCTGGAAAGTGTGCCACACCACCTGGCATCTTGAGGACAGGCGTAAATTGTGTAAAATATTTCTATTGTTTATTTCAAACTTAGATGTGCTTTTGATATTTTTAAGTTTCAGATAACATACTTCATAACTTCTACTACCATAAATTGTACTGAAAGCAAGGGAAGTTGTGTAGGAAACTTTTATACTTAAAATAGTTTATAACGAAAACCCGCTAATCAAGATCAATATAATAAATATAAAATACACATGACAAATGATTTAGATATGTAACGAGTTTATGGGTTGAATTTAACACACATGTTGCTAAGGTAATGTTAACATAAAGATTTATTTTTCATTGCTGCAACTTATAGCCAGGATGTAAACATCTCTAATGCAACTCCCGTGTAAAATTTAAAAAGATTTTTGAAGATCTGCAAAAGTTTCTTGAAAAAGGCAGTTTTTAAAATGTATTTAAGCGAGTTTTAAGATGTTAAAAGTACGTATGCTAACCACTAAGCTTACACGAAATTATCAAATATAATTTCAGAACTTATATATTTTCATCATAGAAATATAATTTATTATTTAGAATTGTTATAATGTAGGATCAGTAGCGATTTTTTAATGTAATGAATCAAAATTATAGATTCATTTAAAACTTTTTAAATTAAAAGTTCAACATTCCTAATTGTCGTTGTCCAGGTCAACCGAAACATATCTAGTTTTGTGATATTTTATTCAGTTACGTGGTCATAAAACTAAACATTACTTTTTTATACGTTATAAAATTAATATTTCGTCGCCCGACTCATTAAATTATTTTCTTTTAACTCAATAAACATAAAAGTTCTTGACAAAATCTTTAAAATTATGCAATGGATAAATCATATTGTGAAACCAACATCTTAAATAGCTCTAAAAAAGGACCAGACGGAAAGTCATTCAATAAATTCTTCCTAAAGGACTTTTGAAGATCTTAATAATATTTTTATAAAATGGTAATTTTAAAATCTTAAAACGCACTCAAATACATCTTAACAACGGACGTTTTTAAGAAAGATCCTTTCTAGATCTTTAAAAATCTCTTTGTCTTTACGTTAGCTGCTACCATGGCTATTTTTCGCATGTATTCAACAAAGTCGCTACATTTCTGACAAAAATCAACCAATTTTCATGTACACCCCTCTTAGATTACTTCACAACTGTTTGTAAGTAACACTCGGCGGTACATGCAGTTCGAAAAACGAACAAACCAAAAAACGAAAGGTCAAAAAACCGACAGTAAAAAAGCCGACAATCGAAAAGTGACAGTCAAAAAACCGGGACTTCATAAAATTACTGTCCGCTTGGCAATGTATCCATTTTTTTATGTGTCGGCTCTTCCACGGTCGGCTTTTTGACTGTCATCATTATAATTATCGGTTTTTGGACCTATCAGCTCTTTGATTAGTCGGGTTTTTGACACATACCCGCACTCGACATTAATAAAAACGGCCAATACGTCGATGAAAATAATGTCATTAAATGTTGAAATGAAACAGAAACTGTATTATTAAACCCAACTCTATTTTCCGGTAATTTTATAACTTTTTTTTCAATGTACAGCAAATATAACAAAAAGCAAATAAATCGAACGAGCATCTACTAGAAAAAAAGGAAAATGTTTGCATTATGATTCGAGTCAAATTCGAAACCGATTTTGGTGAAATTTGACTTTTCAATCATAAAAAATACGTTGGATCATCGTAAAATAAACTTGGAGAAAATATATTTAGTTTGTGTTCAGTTAAAATATTTTAGGTTAAAAATTACCCCTTAAGTTCTGATAAGAAAACAATTTTTAATTTCTATTATCAACCAAACAAAAATTTGACGTATCGTTTCTAAATTAATATTTGGATACTTTTCGATTCTGTCCTCAAAATTAAAAAAAAAAAACATACTTTCAATTATTTCTAAAAAAATCTCATTTTTTATTCTTTGTACAAAAATTTGATATAAAGATCACAATGACGAGACAATACTGCCTATTGGGATCCTAGATCTTATAGGCAGAAAAATTGAATTTCAAAATGGTAACTGAAAGCCGGAAATTTATTACCATTTTCAATTTTTTCACGGGTAACGATTTCAAATGATTTTCTTCTGTAAAAATATTTTGAGTAGTTTTTTGGCGTGACTGATCACTAATATTTCGGCACATTTCCGAATTTCAAAATGTAGGGACGAATATGGGACATTCCACGTCAAATCGGCAACTTTTTTCACACAATTTTTAATTTTAGTTTTATTATTTATGTATTTTTAGTACATGTAAAGGAAGTATTCTTGACCATATAAAACATTTTAAAATCGACTCTAGTAAAGAGTTGTGAGGATATTTGGGAAAATGTAATTTTCGGCTCTGGCAATGTTCAATTTATTTAATCGCAAACGTACCAGGACCGAAAAATAATGTTACACGTGTTTTTCGTACTTTTTTTGATACCATTTCTCGTGAAAATATCCGCTTTCATGAATTGATACAGGATGAGATTAAAAAATCATTTTAGAATTCTGAAGAAAATCGTATTTTGGGATTACTGATAATAAATTATCTGCACATCAAATTTACCATATTCAAAATGACGCAGCCAATATGGTGGACGAAAATCTTCATATTATTTCAATGTTAAGGAATCTTTAATTCTGTTTTGTACAAATAATAATATAAATAATATTTATAAGTTGTAGTGTAATAATGAAAATATTGTTTACAAATTATACATTTAATAGTATTGAGTAGTTGTGGTCACACCAATTTGATTTATTTAAACGTGGCCAGTATTACATTTTATCACTCATACCAAAATTAATTTTATGAATTAATCTCTATATTTACTCACTTATTACTTCATTATGTTTTTCATTCGATATACTAGTTTAAATTAATAGATTGTTAATAAAATTTTAGTTAATTCCTGTTTTGGTATATAGAATTAGAATAGACTCTTCATATTACATTAAAAATAGATTTCTTTAATAATACCAAACTAATTATTTATTAACAATAAATAAAGTATTGGTAAATATATTTATAAATACAGTATGAAACGTTAAACTCTGAATTGTAATGTTAAAAATCATTTTATACGTTACACGCTTTCTATATTACTTCTTCTCAAATAAAAATATAGGTTATGTAAATCGATATGATTTGTTCAGAGTAGTAATGTCCCTATTTCGACATTTTTAAATTAGAAACGTATAGATTGTAATATCTTTAATTCATACGAAACCAGTGACAAATTACTTAACAACAATTAATAAATTGCCTTGGATCTGTACTATTAACTGCATAAAAATCATTTGTAATCAATGATGCTAATGGAATATTAATAAAACCATTCTTTTGTTTTAAAAAAGCCAGTGACTTTCCATTTATATCCATTACGTGTAAAGTACTAACGTCAGCTTAATTAAATGAAAAGATGCTCTTAAAACGATTGTCTGCCTTCATTACTTAAAACACAAGCGACCCGGTTAAAGAAATATTTTTTTCGAGCACTCGGTAAAAGTTTTGTAAATGAGCTAAAATAAAATTACCTATGCAAACAACGTGGAACAGTTAAACGACAATTATTTTCTCGACTCTTTTTATAGACTGAAGAAAAGCGAATATTGGATTATTGGTCGTAATAGTTTTACTTCGAGCGGGGTTCGTCGACACGTATTATTAGGAATAAACTTGACGTCCACGTTACTTCTGGTAAACCGTTCAGTAATCCGTTCTATTGCGGACTGCCAATTGCCATTTAAATAGCCATCGGCTTTCGTCGTTATTTAGTCACAAAGATTTAATTTACGGGCAATATTTGCCTGGCTATTTATGACACCGCTTTTATTTACAGACGAACTAACGCTCGGAAAAAAGCTGAATAAAAATTCAGAAATCTTAGAATTCTTTCTAAATCTCTTGGAGTGAAAACTCACGCTTTAGAGTGAAAATAGGGTAAGAGATTTGTCACTCTTTAAGAACGAGTGTTGGCAAGTAAAAGAAATAGTATTGCAAAAGTCTCGCAGCAAATACGATGCCGGAAATACGTTTTTAATTTAAGTCAGTCAAGTATCGCGAAAGTCTTGTCAATAAAGTTTCATCGCAAAGGTATCGCAAGTATTGCTCAGGTACCGCTATTGAAGGCTTTTAAGGTATAACAAATAACGCTTTGGTATCGTTAACAAAGACTTTCGGATGCAGTCCTCCATGTATCACTTAGGTATCACTAATAAAGACTTTCCGATGCAGTCCTCCATGTATGGCTTAAGTATCGCTAACAAGGATACGCGGATACCGAATTGAACACTGAAATTTTACAATTCGGGCTCCAGATGAATAACTCAAATTACTGTATATGAGCTCCTGAATGATAATGAAGAAAAGATTTATTGTGGATACCTACGCAATACGCGCTATACATGGGTGAAAGTTTTTAATCAAAATAATTTTACTTCAGATGAAAGTCATTATTTACGAGACTTGTGCGGTATCCCTGATATTAGACCTGCTTATCTTTATTTGTGAGAATACTGCGATATGACTAATAGGTTACGATTTCTTATTAGCGACACCTAATTGATACTTGCGATACATTATCTGATAGGCTTTAATGGAGATAACTGAGGAATACTTTTGATACTTTTGCAGTGAGTCTTTATTAACAAGACTTTCTGCGGTACATAAATGACTTAAATTCGAACAGTATCGAAAGTATCGCATCTGCAATTTAGCGATATTTTCGCTATACTTTACAGGCGAGATTTTATGTGATACTTTTGCAATACTAGTTTTTGTTTTAACCGTGTTCACTCCATGCAGAGACGGTTTTCACCACCTCATAAAGACTGAGTTATCACTGGTTAAGGATTATCTCTAGAAATGGCTCAATTTTCATTCCATAGAGAGTGAATTCGCAATCCAGGAATTTTAGAAAGTTTGAATAAATAAAATCAAATGTTGAAATTAAAATATAAATAATAGTCCTTACCATAGAATTAGCGAAATTCCCATAATTGAAGACAAGAATTCAGAAGGACTAATTGCATCATTTTTTACATCTGGAAAAATTATTAATTTCTTGTATCTTACAACGTGACTATTTAATGCAATAAAATGCTCTTTTCAAAATCGAAATTGATATAACAAAAATAACATAATACAGACAGTAAACTAACTGAATGAAATAATATTTATGACTTTAGATACACCAAAATTAAAAAATGTTATTTATTTACACGATTACTTTAATAAACAGATATTTTGTCATTTTAATTATTTGAGCTATTTGATTCAATAATTAAAAGATTTTATTGCAAATGTTACTGCAGGACTAACATTTTTATATTTATTTTAACGATTTACAATCGACCTAAAAAATATTTTACTTGTTAAGTAGAGAATAAATTTCATAATCCTATGACTAACTCAAATAACCACCTTGAAATATTATATTATTAAAATAAGTTATTTCATGTAAATTATTTAATATCAGTAATCATTACATGGTCTGTTCCCTTCGCTTATTAAATAAACAACCATAAATAGTTCCAACAACCTCAAATAGTTCATAAACGCGCAAAAGGCAAAGTTGGTGATTAAATGTAGGTACTAATTTCTGAGTTTTATTTTCTTTATTCTCCGGAAATCTTTCGATTTGCTAATGATAATATATGCATGTAATTGCATACAAAAAATTAATTAGAATGTACTTTGAAAAGTACAAAAATGTAGAATAATAGAATTTTACAAACTACTGAATATTTCAAATAAAGTAAATACGTTTTATTTGCTATACTTTTTCTGTTAAGGTTTTCAAGCTGTTTTTGAAAACGCCAGTATTTGAAGAAATATTTCAAGTTTCGTTTCCGATAGGAAAAATATTACAAAAAAAAAACAAAGAGAAAGCGTCAGAAACAAAAATAGTTACTTCAAAATCTATCAGAAACAGAAATATCTTTGGGCAAATATAGAATGTACGATTTTACCTTTTGAATTATTTATTGTCAAAATCATTTGCGCGGCTTAAATTCGTATTACCTCAAAATGCCCATCATTTTCACCTGTTTGTTCTATTTTTGTACCATTTTTTTAACATTCGTAGGAATTCTTGATTTTCAAACAATTGAAATTTAAAATATCTCCGAAGAGCGAAAGCTCCAAGGTAACACGTGTGATACATTATTCAACAGAATTCGTGATAAAATATTTTCTGGTTCGATTTTCAAGTTAAATTTTGAGCAGTCCAAATGTAAATATTATATTATCTTGACTGTCCTATTTTGAATTCGAATATTACAGATGAAATATTGGTGTTACAATTGAGTAAGTATCGTAGTTTAAATAAATTATTGGAATAAAAGGAAACAATTTAAAAACGTACAACGAATAAATGTATGTTAATCGAGGAAAATTCACGATTAATGTATGTTTCTTATGCAATAATTTCATTACTTTAAAAAGTAATTACATTGCCTTATTTATTATATGAAGTCGTTTAATTTATCGATATTATTTATGATAAAATTTCACGTATGAATTAATATTTGTGTAATTTAAAAGCATCATGCAAAAATGACTTAAAACTTATAAAACCTATAAAACTAGTCTAAATATCAGAATATCGAAAGAAAATTAGTCGCATCAATGATGGGTTCACAAATAATACCGAGTTATTTGAAAACTTGTAAATAACTTTAATAGTTAATCATTAGGATTGTTGAATTTAATAAATTTCGAACTATTAACACTCAAATTGTATACTGGTGCTAATTTGTGCTAGAATTGGCCCCTATCAATTCCGTTATTTTCACGGGCCATCGAAAATGTACCGGTACCTTTTAAGGTTAATAAAGCAAGTCATTAATCTATACAAAATTAAAGAGCAAGTCTGCTCTTTCTGAATCTGAAGTCCATTTCCAATATGTTTAGTCGTTTTTCCAATATCGCACCCAGAATGGCGAAAAAAAGTAACTCCTTAAATTGAAATTCTTTTTTTTTATATGAAAATGAAGACCAATCGATTCCTTCTTTTAGGTCTGATGGAGTAATTGGTTGTACCAAAAGATAGTGCAATGCGCATCCTCGAATTCAAAATGGCGACAAAATTTTCATTATTCAATTGTAATACTTTTGTAAATGAACATACATTCATTACCAATTGGTAAAAGATGATTTTCCACATCCTCGATCACGAATCACTTTTCACATTTTCAAAATCCAAAATGGCCGATGCAATATGGCTGTAAAAAATTTGACATTTTTGTAAATTTTTGCACATATGTGTATAGACGGATTTTTGAAGTCCTGTCCACTTATCAGTTGTCAGATTTTTAAAATTCCAAATGGCGTATCCAATGTGGCGGATAAAAATGTGAAATTTTTATAAATTTTTATACAAATATGTATAGAGGGGTTTTTAAGGTTCCTGATAACAAATCCGTTGTCAGATTTTTTAATTCAAAATAGCGGATCCTTCTTTCCCTTCTTCTTCTTTTCACTAATATCATTCTTTAATTTACAAACATTACTCTGACCTTTTTCTTCACTACTCTACTCCACTACTAATCAATTCAGAAATTCTTTTTTATACACCTTGGGCATTAAAAATGCATTTCTACTGCATCTAAAATATATCAAAAATTATAATTTGTTAGCCTTTTTGTATTCTAACAAATTTATATAATTTAAAACTGTTTTTACTGAAGTATTTATTTTCTATGCATACTATGATTAAATATATACTAATAAATTACACAATACTTCCATTAGCGTATTTATAGTTCCAGAATTATAGTTGGACGTTTAGATCACAATTTGATATTGCGCCGAGGGTTGTAGTTAATATCACTATTCAATCACAATAGTTAGCCACTTTTAATAGATTCTTATTACTAAATATACAATAATACAAATCATACATTCGAATAAACTACTTTAATTAGTTCATTATCACTACCAATTATTCATTTTGAAATCAATAAATTAGTAAGAATTTATCCTTCTTCAAAATAATGCAAAGAGCTATCTATTTTCATTGTGTTTTACGGATTACATAAAGTTACCCAATCGATGATGAATGCTCTCCGCGACTGCATATGTTTTTTTTGTACGAAAGAGAAATATCGGCAAAAAGCATTAGCAATTACTAAAAAAGTTTCGACGTCTATTAATACAATCACATCACAGATAAATCCATCCCCAAAAAAACGTGTTGGAAAGTCAACTTTTTATCGACGCTCTTGAACCGCGTTTAATATCGGTTTCGTCCTCCCAGCTTGGAGCAAATTTCGCTGAAATACGTTCTACGATAAAAACTGCGAAAGCGAATTTCGGTTAAAATCAAAGACAAAGAGGATTTAGAATTAGATTTTACGGTGATATTTTCGGGCGAAATTGATTTAGCACTTTCATCTCCTTTCTTATTTCATGAGTGCTAAATCACACATCTGTTACTGCCAATTTCGTAAAATTAACAAAATGACATAACCAAAAACCAGATTATCTTATAACTTACCCTTTAATCATTATTGTAAGTACGTAAAAATAAATTTTCATATGAAATAATTGATTTTTATATTTTTAAAAATTTATGTTGCTTCAGAATTAACTGCTAGAAATTTAATTTTTAAACTCATATCTTAGTGTCATTGTACGAGTCCCATTGGATTCAAGACATTTGCATAGAAATAGCTACCTTAAATAAGCATTGGAATTAATACAAAAGGTCTGGGAAGTTATAAATTCTATTCCGTTCTTGTGGAGTGTAAGACGAGTTTCTCTTTCAAGATTGGAAGTTACGTTAAAAAAAATTATTGATTTTCTGCGTATATTTTAATCATAAAAAAGTTGAATTTCATGTCAACTTAATCGTTCGTATTAATGATGTTAGTAAAAAACAAATATACAAAACTTCCCTCCAGGTATTTTTAGTCAGCATGCGAGAAATAAGTTACAAGAACTCGATACGTTATCGGGTCATCTTTCAAGTTCTGTTCGACGCTGAATGGTGCTTAACCTCAAACCTCGTTAAACGTCTCCTTAAACCGAGTGTCTAACTGCCTCCTTGACGACCATTTTCGTGATATAGCCTTATATTACAAACTAAAGTACTTGGTATAAAGACTTTCGTAAGCACGCCAACTAATTAGTAGTTGTGACGACTGATAAAGAAGTTACCAACTACTTTAGAGCGTAGTAAACATATGGCTGCATTTTAAAGTGGACGTGTCTTAAACAGGGTCAATAGTCTGAATGTCTTAGAAAATTTTTGTAATTATATCACAAAAATCATTTTAATATTAAGTAAAAGTTATAAATAATTAAAAAATTGAAGAAGCTTATTAATTCAACAGAAAATTATCTTCAAAATCATAATGTAATTACGAGAGTAGGCATTAAAGGAACTTGGAATCGATGGTTATAAATCTAAAGTAAAATATCAATTTTCAAAATGGCGTAATTTCATCAAAATTTCTAATAGCTTTTTAATCCCTTAGAACGATTCTGAAATTTCAAACTTCAATAAATTAATATTTGTGTATTTTGAGGTGGCTAATTCCGAATCTAGAGTTAGGATTTCAAACTAAAAAAAACAACATTAATTTATTTAATTTTTTGTTATTAAACATTTTTATTTATTCTCAAATTATTAATATTTATGATTAAGTTAATTAATTTTCAATAATTTATAATAGCATCAAACATTGGAGAAATAATTGAAATTTAAGTACACATTTCTCGATCACTATTTATCCGATGAATATTTCAATCGCATAGTTACAGGATTTTTGCTTCAAAGCTGATACATATTTAAACATCTTCACATTGTCTTCAAAATTTGCTCCCCAATAACTTTAAAGTCCATTTCAATCATGAAAATAGAGACGTGACGTGATAAACTTATTTCCCATCCATAGAAAATTTGTTGATATATGGAGAGCTTTATCTTGAAAATATGTAAAAAAATAATCCGAAAATATTTTAAAAAATTGCAAATATAGAAGAAAAAATATCAAATGAAAACAAGAAAGTCTTAAAATTACAATCATTTTAATAAAAGATAAATCAACGATGATATGCGACATGAAAACCTAAGATAATGATACAAAATTTAAGAATTTTTAATTAGTGCAGCGTATTGGATCATCCATTTTGAATATTGAAATTTTACCTTCCAATTCATAATGAAATCAAATACATGAATGCATGAATTTGGGAGTCACTGTATATTAAGAAACTCGTATGCAATTTCACGATTTTTTATTGTAAATTCAGTCCAAAAATATATTAAAAACATTATTTTTGGGAATTGTAATATCTTCAGGACAGAGGTTTATCTTTGCATAATACCGATGATAATAATATTACAAGTATTTTATAAATATTTTGCAAAACGAGAATTTGAAGATATCGACCATTCTAAGACATTCGGAAGAAAAATAAAAAAGACCAATTGTATGAACTTTTAGAATAAAGGTCAAACTTTTCTACTGTAAGTGAAATATAACTTTTTAAGGATCAAATTTAGAAGATTTACTTTCGAAAATGTCAAAATTCTTGATCAAGTCCGGAGATCCTTTGACCATGATGCACAAGTTTTTATTTGAAAGAAAGTCAGCATATTAAATCGAGTATTATAAAAATTAATTTACTACTATTGTAGCCTGACAATACTATTTATAACCGTTTTTATGATTAATTTTTATTTAAATTTACATTAGTGATCAAAGTATATGGAACATTCTACGTCCAATCGGCCACTTTTTTACTCAATTTTTAATTCTAATTTTATACATTTTAAAATCGGCTGTAGTAAAAGTTGTGACAATATTTATGAAAATACAATTTTCTGTTCTCGCAAATTTTCACTAACTTAAGCGCAAAAGTGTCAATTAATATGAAATATGTTTTTAGTAGTTTTTTGTATGCCGGAAAATATCCGTAATCGTGTACAGGATGTGAGAAAAAATCGTTTTAAAGTTTTTAACTTACATTTTTCGAAGGAAAACCTCTTTTTAAAATTCTGAAAAAAACTAAAAAAAAAATACAATGGTGCCTTTATGACAATAATAGTTGTTTTATTTGCATTAATTTACAATTAAAACATCGACCTGAAAAATTGCACATCCTGAACCGCATGTCCACAGGACTTATTTTTTTATTATCTCACTCAGTTTTGATCGAAATACATTTTTTTTTCATTTTAAAGGTATTTCAATGCTCTACAAATGCATTGATCGTAATAACAATATTTTCGTGTAGCGAGGCGATATTCGTTTACCAATTTCAATGTACGGATTCTATAACTTTGGTCAAAGACTACTGTACTATTTTAATGGCTGCAGGTCTATTTAGCAAAATCAAACTCAACGTTTGAAGACCTATAAACTTTGGTAAACTTAACACAAAAGTTGGTAGGTTGGTACAGTTAAATTCAAAAATCAATAATAATAATAATATTTAATTCATTATTTATATCAATGATATTAAAGAAGTAATAAAAGTTTTTAAATTTTTTAAGAAGAATATAAATCGTATTATGATAATAAATTATACTTCATTTTCAAATAAATAACAAATTATTTAATTGATTTCTTTCATTAAATTATATAGACAATTATGAGGAATGTCTAATTTGAACGACAATATTTATTTTTAAGTGGGTACGTCTTAAAGAAAAATTGGGGTAGAAATTACAATATTAATGTCCGGATAGAAAGACTTCTAAGAACTTAAAGTAATTTTATTTTGAGTCTTTCCTGAGTTGATCACTTGTAGTAGCGCCTCTGGCGCAAGATAGTCACAAGGTTTATTATGAAGTTAAAAGAAAAAAATGGACAGTAGCACAGTCCAACTTTTCAACCATCCAATTTAAGTCCACCAAAATTAAACGAGGAAACCTGCACACTACCTGAACTACCCCTGGTAAGTGACAAAAGATTAATAAATAAACAAAAGATGCTAGCCGTTGCTATCATGAATCTGAAAATAATATTGGCTCGATTAAACTACTGAGTGATGCAGTCCGTGCTATATCACATTGTTTTCATGAAGAAAATTTCACAAGAAAAGCAATTATCGCCAAAAAAGTCAACCTGTCACTTCGAGATTCATTACTTAAAACAAAGCCGCCTGAATTTCTTTTTGGATCAAATTTGGATGATCGAATCAAATCAACAAAGGCTCTGGAAAAAAACAAAATAGGATTTACAAATGAATTATCAAAATCAAATGAAAAATGAAAATGAAAAATTGATTGCCAAATTTGTGTCTTGGGCAAAAAACGCGAAACGTCCAACGAGACAGTTGGTCCCACTCGAATGGACAGAAATCCAACCTGGCACTTGGTACGAAATCCAACCAAATAAACACCAGGAAGAGAGGAGTAAACAAGTTTCGAGAGAAAACCAGGAGATTTTACTAACAGAAACGTATTGCTGGCAGAATTAGAAGGTTTTATTCTGAGTGGGCAGAAATTATAAGTAATAAAACAATTTTGAATTGGGTCAGAGGATATAAGATACTCTTTTCTTTACTACTACTACTACCACTACTACTCTTTTCTTTAAGAAAATCAGTTCAACAAACGGTGAATACAATTTTTTACCATTTTGACTTTCAATAACTCCCTGTTATTACAAAACTTATTAAGCCTGTTATCACTTATTTAAGACAATTACGTTTAAAGTCAGTAATATATCTTGATGTTATACTTTCATTGTGGTCAGATTATACGAATTGTGAATATAACGTACTTGCTACTATTAAGATTTTTCAAAAGCTCGGATTTATGATAAATGTTTCTAAAAGTCAACTGACTCCTAAAATAATCTGTACCTATTTTTAAGATTCATATACGATTCTGGCAAAATGTATCTACAATTACCTGATTGATTGAGAAACTTATCAGAGAATTACACTTTACTTCAATTAATGTTATCGGAGATGTTGCGAAATTTTTAGAAATTATATTGTCTTCTTGTCCGGCTGTAAAATATGGCTGGTTATATACCAAAAAATTGGAGCGTTCAATATATCTTGCATTATTGAAATCAAACGGAAATTATAGTAAAACGATGATTTTGTCAAAGAATTTGCAAGACGACTTTCGGTGGTGGTTAACTAATTTATATATTGTTATGAAAAATCTTCAAACGGAAATTGGTTAAAAAGCGAAAAACTATTATATATTAATCTATATTAAAAATGACCAATGCATATTTTGGACTTCAATGCTTCGTTAAATTAAGAAAAAATTGTCAGATATTACTTCGAATAGATAGTATAAGTCGGCAATTTCTCAGATAAATAGAATGGGATATGTCGAATTAAAGAATTAATCGATTTAGCTAAAAAGATATGGTGTGAACAACGGGACAATTGTGTATTCGCATCATATATTTCATCGACTAATAATAAAATAGCAGATTTTGAATCTAAAAAAAAGGAAACAGAGTATGAGTTCAATAATGAAGAATTCAAATCTTTTGTAAAAAGTTTTGGCACTCCAGACATAGATCTTTTTGCTAGTACGCTAAATAACAAGTGTAAGAGATACGCCTCATGGCATTGAGACCCTAATGCAATAGTAAATTTTTATGCTTTTCCACCATTTTCACTTGTTTTTAATGTTTTGCAAAAATTAAGAAAGATAAATGTAAAGGTATCATAGTTGTCCCTGACTGGCCAGGACAACCATGGTACCCTCTGTTACAAGAACTATTGAATGAAAATCCTATTAAATGTTATCCTAGTAACAATTTATTACTTTCTATTGACAGGTGCCCTCATCCACTTCACAATTCGGTTTCGTTACTTGGAGAGAGAGTGTTCGTACAGCATATAAAATGAAAGGAATTTCAGAAAATGCATCGGAAATAATTCTTTCATCTCTTAGTGAAGGTACGAAAAGCAATATCAATCAGATTTGAAACCATGGTTTCAATATTGCTCTTAAAAGAATCTAAATTCTCACAATGCTAAGGTATCTGAAATTATTAATTATTTAGTGATCATTACAGTAATAACAAAAAATATGGTAGTTTAAATTCTGTGAGATCTGCCATTTCATTAATTTCTTAAAGAGAAATATAGCATTAGACGAACGCATGAAGCGTTTTTTCAAAGACATTGCTAATTTGTGTCCGTCAAAATCTAAATACCAACATACCTGGGATCCTAGAAATATTTTAAACTATGCTGAAACATTATATCCCTATGAAAATTTAGATTTAAAATCAATAAAATTCAAATTAGTCGGTTTACTAGTCATAACAACTGCCCTGATAGAAAATGAATCTAGTTTCTAGGCAGTTTTTGTCTATTTTACTTATTTTATATGTTAAAGGTATAGGAAAACTGGAAAGTGTAAAAAAAACTGGACAAATCTCTACTAGGGTATCCATGGAATGAAGACCTTCTTGGTGATAGGTATATCTCAAATCACTTTTAATGAAAATGGTGCTAAAATAATCATTTTTAATAAAATTAAAACATCTAATGTAAATAAAACGATTCCAGTTTTAGAGCTTCCCTTTTATACACAAAATGAAAAGTTATGTGTTGCACCTACATTAAAAGAATATTTAAACCAGACAGAGGAAATAAAAGAAGATGAAACAAAACTTTTCTTATGTTTTAAAAAGCCCATAAGAGAGCAACAAAGCAAACAATCAGTTCAATGGTAGTATTGATACAAAACAATTTGGGACGCATAGTGCAAGACACGCATCGACTTCAGCCGCTATTATAAATATAGAAAAGATCAGAAAAGTAGCAGGATGGAGTAAACATTTTGCAAAAGTTTATAATTTACCTCTTTAACAAAAAACAACATTTGAGACAACCATTCTTAATATTAGTAATAATGTTTTTGTTGATATCTGACTAGGTACTAATCATGTCTGTTCATTTAGGAAAGATTCAAAATACAATTGTGTATATATATATAAATTGATTTCTAAATGAACAGACATGATCAGTACCTAGTCAGATATTAACAAAAACATTATTACTAATATTAAGAATGGTTGTCGCAAATGTTGTTTTTTTGTTAAAGAAGTAAATTATAAAATTTTTCCAAAAGTTTCGGAATGTTTACCTGAGATGATAAAAACCCGCCCATCCCGTAATCTCAGTATTATTCGACCATACGAACATGATACTTTGAATAAGTGACGATTTTGATAGGTGGTGAAGTTGGGCTGTGCACCTGTCCATTTTTTTTAACTTCTTAATAAATCTTGTGACTAGTCTTGCGCCAGGGGCGCTACTGCAAGTGATTATCTCAAGAAAGACTCTCATACAATTGCAATCGAACATCACTTAGGTGAGTTCGTTTGATTATACAATTTTTATCAGAAAAAATGTCAATTTTTCTCATTCTGCAACTCTGTCCCAAAATTACTATTTGAAATAGTAAAATTTACTACAGGTGATGCACCATTGATTTAACGACTGAAAATGTGAATTTTAACATTTAAACCGAATTTCTATCCTCATTTTACAAAGATAATTAAAAACGAATATTTTTTTTAATGAATGATCGGAAAAAACTGACAACACATTTCGTTATTAACCCGGTTCGTCTTAGAAATATACGAAATGACTCGCAGTTTCCGAATTCGTTAAATTGATAGTATGTCATAAATAAATATTTAAAATATCAATTTTTAAACCCCTGATGTGGCTATAATAAAATGTTGTATTTATATGCCACAAAAATGCTAGCTTGGTAAAAATAAAATTAAAAAACTTTTGAATGGCTCGTGGCATGGTATGTCTCATATATAAACCGTGAGTTTATCAAATATTAAGTTACATAAATGTTTGATTTCCAAATTTCGAGTTTGTAAGATGCTGAATTTGAATGTTGAAATGGCTAGTATCAAAATTTACAAATGCTGATTAGACGATACCATTTTAATTATTTGTTAACTAAAAGAAGTAAATAGTTACAGCTACTAAAGTAACTTAAATGGCGACTTAAGTAGTAATGGGCGTTATAAACAATTATTCAATTGTCCAGAACTTGTAAACTTTGTTACTTTTTTACAATTTCTGATTATAAAAATAGATCAAAAAAGAAATTAAAATAACCGCTCCAAATATTCTACTTTCAGACTAAAAGTTGATATAATTTACTTATTTCCCTCCATTACATATCATTTTGTGATTACTAATTTAATAAAACCACAACTAATTTCTATTCATGCCCTCTTCGTCAGTTCGTATTTTCAATTATTTTTATAAATTGAAATCTTTTTCTCATAAAATAAACATTTAAAAAAAACAATAAATATCTTTTTTAAAATATTAGGTACAATACAAGACTTTTTTTTGTTAATTACTGCACTTTATTCTGGAATTTTTAATTTTTCTTCGAATCACTGTTTTGACGCTCTCACTGCACATTTAATATTAGCGATCCTAAAAACATTTTCAGTTTATATGCATCCCCGTCAAGGTTCAGTAGTACCAACACCCACAACATCTGCTTGTGCCTTATGCAAACTTTTTAAAGTTGTTATCATAACTACGAATTTTGTTGCATGAATCTTCAGAGAAAACAATTCATATATAGTAAGGTTGGCTATTTTTTAAATAACGTAAAATAGTTAACACAACTACGAAACTTGTCAGCTAAATGAAATTGAGAAGTTAATTTTACTAAGTCTTAATAAATTTCGTCAGTTTAACTACATATTTCGGTAAATTACTAGCTATTGACTTAAATAAAAATAGTAAAAGCAGCAATATTGACAAACTTTGACTAACTTCTTTTTGATTGGGTTGAATAAAGCCTTATGAATTCAGCATTTTTGTTCTATAGGTCGAGAAGAAATTTCAATAAATCTACATGTAATAAATGAACATATTTACTGATTACTTAAGGAGATAGTATAATAAAAAAAAATAGAGAATCTTTTTGGCAATTTTTGTTTGCATGAATATCACTAAACGATTTCGTTTCCCATTGCTTGTACGCGATTATTCCAAATATACAAGCGTTTTATCAAATTTGCTAGGTAGAATACTAGCTTATATTGTTATTTAACAGAATCTAATTACATTAATTATTTTAGATGATCCACTTCCCCAATGTTGTTCATCTCAAACGCAAAAATAAAAACAGAATTCTTTTGTTCGACCATTGTTAACAAAATTGTACTGTACTTTTCAATAAAAAAAATTACTAAAAGATGTTCAAATATAAGTACTTAAAAACGGCGTATTTATAATTTACAAAAGTTTATCAATTTTTATAAATGAAAATCATAAAAATGACGTATTTGCCCTCTTAATTGCATCTTTTTACAAAATTTTGTGTTTCATATAACCAAAAAAC
Organism: Trichopria drosophilae; assembly: GCA_030407085.1. Taxonomy (NCBI): domain Eukaryota; kingdom Metazoa; phylum Arthropoda; class Insecta; order Hymenoptera; family Diapriidae; genus Trichopria; species Trichopria drosophilae. Next base: position 11,608,530 of record CM059584.1, on the reverse strand, counting down.
TTTTTATGAAAAAATGAAATATTGGAAATCTCTTACACTCTGATGAATATTTTGCGTACGTTACATTTACAAATAATGACTAAATGAAACAAAATATTTTGAGTACTGATCTAGTGTTTAGCCTGAGATTATTCAAACTTCTTTAAATGTCCCGATTGTTTTTATTTCAAAAAATATATTTGGATTATAAGTTTAATCGTTTGCCAATATTACATTCCTTAAAAAAATAATATTCTTGGGAAGTTAATGAAGATAGTCGTATTAGTTATTGACTTCACGCCTTTATAACATTTTAATTCTATTATTACCAAAGCCGTCATACTAATTAAATGGAATTCTATAAAGTGAGTAAATTCTACTAAATTGACAAATTAATTAAATTCTATAACTTTACAGAAAGTAATAAAAACAAATAAGGTGTTTTTAGTTATGCAAACTCTGTTTACATAATTAATTTTCTTCTTCATTACGAAGTCAATAATTAGTAGCTAAATTTATTTAAATAAGTCGTTAAATTGTAGCATTTCTTAAATTTAATAAGCTAACTTTTGAAATTCATTTTAGTAACTATATTCTTAGTTCTTTGAAGAACTTTATCAAGCTTACTGCAATTAATGACTACAGTTCAAGATATTTAACTGTGTAGAAAAATTAAAAACTGTCAATTTGATTTAAAATGTATTTAATTGTAAGTGCAATTAACACTATTTACATTGTGTTTGTATTTTAACTCATTGCACCTGTTTTAAAACTGGTTTTAATTTTTAATAAATATCAGTATTGATTCTTTTACATTTTCTACAAAAATCTTTTATAATTATTCTTATTAAACTATTTCTTTCCTAAATGCTTTTCGTTATTACAAATAATATTTAGTAAGTTTTGTTGAAAAATTAGTTAAAATGTACTAAAAAGTATTTACAGTAAAAATGGTAAGTAGCATTTATTTTGTCACCGATATGTACTTCACAATTTGTGCGAATCTTAGTGAAATACTTAATGGATTAAATTGCACATTAACTTTTTTTAATTTCAACGTATTCATTTCATTGCTGTATAGTATTTTAGTATTTTTTTATATTATACATTGTATTGTTTCTAAATCGATAGCCATTTTTACTGATGTCCATTTTCAAAGTATAATACTTACCTGTGGACGTAATATAATTTACTTAAAATTTGGAGCCAATGAAAACTGCTGTACTAACGATAATTTAACAATTTGAACAATTTTTGTGGGCATTAAACGCGATTATACGTTTGATAATTGTTTGAAGGTTAAACAATCATAGAACCATTCCAACCATTTTCATTCAAATGAATAGTCACGATTTAGAATCCATTTGATGATTTACATTTTAATATGTGACAACTCTAAGATAAAATGTTTCAGTCGCCCATACTTAAGTAAACATATTATTAAAATTGTAAAAGTTATTATTCTGAGCAAACAGAAAGCGATAAGTTAATACAAGATCGATCTTAAATCAATTAAAAATGCAACTGAAAACTTATAAGACGTACAAATTTAATCATTGCCGTTATTGAAAATTAATAATATCATCCAAGAGATTTTCAATTTTCGATCTCTGATTTCCGTAACCGTTTAAAATTCAAAATATTTCCGGTGTGAATTTCAATAATCAATTATGAAAATCAGAAATTTGAAAAGTAGACTATAACTGTGCTAAATCATGAATATTTAGATTAGCCAAAAATATAATTTGCTAATAACTGTTTAAGTATCGCTATAAAGTCGATGATTTTAAACGTAAATTGGGCCTCAAAAAATGTTTTTAAAATGTTGAATATTACCATGGTATACACAGTTTTTTAAAACTATTGAAATAAAAAATATAATTTTAGGACTTTCTTTCAATACATGATTAATTCAATTACTTGTCTAAATAACGATTAGTTTTGAAGAGAAAACTAATACGAATTAGGCTCAGGAATGAAATTAATTATTTATTAAATGATTGTAAAGTATATTTTACATAAAATATTACATTATTAAATATTCAAGTATAACTAAAACTATAACATGTAAAAATTAGGGCTTGACAAATAGAGTTTACTATCACTAGGCCATAAATCAATTAAAAGTAATCGATTCGACTAATTCATCTTCCAGTCTATAGAGCAGTTAAACTATTTCATCCACTAAATTGTCTTTTGCAATTATAATTGATGGCTTTTAATATATAACTAAACGAGTCTTCATATGAAAAAAGATAGTTTAAAGAAAATAATTATTGTTTTTAAATATTGATTAAGGCAACAAAAGAATTACGGTAATGTTGACTTTCATACCTTTTGTAGTTCGTAATTTAATGTGACATTATTCATCGTTAAAATTTTGTATAAGTGGTAATTAACTACCCGAATTAATGTCACAAATTATAATAGCACATGGTTAAGTGATTTGATTAATTTATAAATGAAATGCTTCATTATCAGATTGTGCAATTACTACACTTTAGAATGTAATGTTTTTATTGTTAGTTAGTACGGACATTAAATCCTTATATTAGTAAGAATGTTTACTAAATTCTTTTTATAATTAAATTCTTTCCTAAAAACAAGGATACTAATAAAAATAAACGTACTCTTGTACTTAGCATGCTAACTTTCTGTTCCTGATTAATCGTTCGGATTAAATGCACCCAAGGTATATTATCTAACTGAAGTACGACTTACTCGCGAACCTGATATAAAGAGAGTGGATAAAGGGTCTGGTTAAATCAATGCGAATTTCAAGTGTTTTAATAGAACACTCAGACTGTAATTAGTTTGTTAAGAAATTTTCGTTAGATTTTATGTATACACGTTGTAGTCAATATACAAAATTTTAGTAACAATTATCATAACATTCTAAACTATATTTTGGTTATAACAATTTTTAATATTAATGACATACATAGTAGCATGATACTTGCAGGATAATATTGTATGTATTAGTCTGTCATAGTAATAAGACAATTAATAATCACATTTTTTATGATAAATATTGAACTAATAAAATTTATAGTCGAACATCAGAATGTTCAAAAATTTCACTTTCACTAACGAAACTAAAACTCTTGTGTTTAAAAAAATCGGTTTCTATGTAGTTAAATGTAATAGTATTTTTTATTTACCAGAAGTTTAATCACTAATATTACCTATCACTAAAAATTGTAATTAGTTAATTTTTTTATAACAATTATAAAAGTTAATTCTAAACTGATTTTTATATTAAAAAATCTATAAAATGTTTAATTTAGTTTATCTTGTATTAAAGCAACCGCGATATATTTACTGTTTGTGGACTATACATTTCTGAACCATGAAGATTAGAATTCTCGTCGCCTCGTAGTCAAATTTCCTTTATGTCGTCTAAGTAATCGAATCACTGTATTGTAATTTGCTACTAAGTAAATAAGTTATAAATTGTAAAAATTGTTTCTACGTGGTTTTAGGAGGGTCGATATCTTGAAATTAATTTACTGAAACAATTTCCGTTCGAAGTATTTAATATTTACTAACGTTAGTTACTAACGTTGTTTGGTAAAGACATCATGTATTTTTCAAACTCATTTAGTAAATGAAATGTTGCTTAATACTAAAAGTTTGTTTTAAAATAATATTTTTAGTAATATTTAATACTATTTTGTTATAATCGTGAAAAAAACTTATTTTCATGTAAAATGGAACTAAATAGGATTTCATTTCTTTACAAATAAAGTTTTTGATTATTAGAATATTTTAAACGAAGAAAAAAAAAACAAAATTCATGAAAAAGTAGTAAGACATTCAAAAAATAAAACTCTCTTGTTAAAAAGTGCAATATATTTAATATGGTTTGAAATATTTCATATTTTTGAGAAAAATCAAATTATTTTAATTCCATTTGTATTAAACATTTTAAACCTTTTTGTGTGACTTAATCACCAGTCAAAAATAATTATAATAATTTTTTTTTTGTTATCAGTATCAATAATAAGAAAATGTTTAATTCCAAATGCTTTATATCTCCTTTTACTTTATATCGACTTTTCTTAAATAGTTTGAAATGCGTCAAACACTGATCACCACGTGGAAAACAAAATTTTCATTAAAGTAAGTGATATGTTATTGATCATTTATTTATGAACATGTTATTATATTTATTGAGTTTTAAAAATTCAAAAATTCAAAATATTTATATGAAGTGACCAAAATTGTCGGTTACTCCTTATAAAAAATGTATAGCATATTTAAATTTCTTTTCGATAGTTCCATACATCAATTAAAAGTTAGAAATATGTTTATTTAATGATTTGCACAATCTTATCAGCAACGATAGAAGATAATGTCTTATACGACAACGTTCTCCAAAACCTGGTGAGTCATACTCAAATCTCAGGAAAATATCACCGTAATATCTTTTTCATTCATCCTGACTTAATAAAACCAACACTTACATTTACGAAAATAAATAAAATCTATTCCGCAGACGATATATATTTTGAAAAAGAGAGAATTCAAAAAGTTGTTTACATAAACAAATTTGGCCATGGGACCATGCATACTCACAGCTGATGACGAATTCCGGCCTGCCGGCGAGTCAATAATCGCGACCCCCCGGCGTCGACGTTACGGCGATAATAAAAACTTCTCGTATAGAATAGGGGAGGGTCCGGGTTGAAAAATAAAAAAAAATATGCAAGTACAATGTTAGGCGCCGCTGTCTTGGTATCGAGACGGCAGTGTTTGGCTCGGTCACTGGTGAATGCGCAATGCAGACTGAGCCCAGGAACGTCGAGAGCCGTGGGGTCGTCTGTTCCAGAAACCCCCTAGCCTAGGTACGTCCCTGGGCCCCTGTCCTATACAACCCCACGACGACGGGCGGCGCGTCGATTTCGCTGTCAGCCACCTTTATTTTCATCCCTGTCCATTATTTCCCATCCACCGACGCCACTGGCTTGATATTGCCTCGGAATTGGCCTGATTTCACGAAACACACGCGAACATCTACCTCCTTTTCCTTACTGCTCGCTCAGAGAATTCTATCGATAAACCGTATCGACGGCACTTCCAGACACCCTCCTTTCCAAAAGTGCAATCACACATTGGGCATTTTCGATAAAATCCCGAAAACACTCGTGTCGAACAATTTTATCGAATTTTTTATGGGGATCGCACCATGGAATATCTCGCGGGAATTCGAGCGGAGGATCCCGTGAGAAATTCAATGTGTGACAACATTTTTAACGCGAGAAAAATGAATTGTTGCGATTTTTTGTCCTGGAAAATGGGAAGTGAGAGATTCGAGGGCAGCAAAGTGTGATAATTGTTCCGTTTTTGCCAATTTTTTTGATGTTTTCCCGAAAATGTGATTTTGAGGAATTTTAATATCGTGGTAGAACAGAAAGTAAAATAAGTCAATTTTAGAGTAAGAGTACATAAAAATTGTATTTCTTTCGATTTAGAAGCGTAACTCTGTATAATACCTATTTTAAATCTTTTTCCTCGCTTTCCACTCGTGAAGCATGCGTTTGCACGATATTTGAATATCAAACGATGAATCAAATGAGAGCTTGTAATGAACCGCCAATAAGGGTAAAGTCGCATTCAGGGCCGTACTAATAGTTTGCAAATATAGGGCACCAACATTACATCAACTTCTTTTGAAACGATACTTCAATTCTTTAATTGTAATAAATGATTTCAAAATAAAATGTGTAAAAATGAAAATCGACTCCTTCTTTTATCATATATTATATATTGAAAATAAGGAATGGTCTCTGTTTTCAAAAAAAAAAAATGAAAATGGCAGGATACTGATTTTATAAACCTTTATAATATTATAGAAGTCACTGTATGAAAGCAGATGTAGTTTATTTTATTAAATCTATCATAAAGAAAAAAAAACTCTTTTAACCGACTGCAACTTCTATTTGGAAAGTAATTGTATTTGTGTAAAGAAAAGAACCCAGCTTTCAAAAAGCACGTACCTTGCTGGGAGAAAAAGCTGGAAACATTCGTAACGTTGGTCTATTCAAGTGCCAGTCAATTACCAAATTGTTATTTATATGTCGTACAGGAATGCGATTTAAAAAAGTCTTTAATGTATTGCCAATTATTCATTAGATATATTTTAAGTAAAATTCAATAGCCAATAGTCGATGCTTAGAATTAAATATTTGGAAGAAACAAGTTAAGTTGAAATTTGAAACATTATTGATTCTTTTCTACAGCTAAGGATTAAGAAAATCCAGGTAGTAGTATTTCTAATAGTTTTTGAGGTTACAGAAAACTAAGCATGGCTCAAATACTAACGTACATATTCAATCTCAATTTTCCGTACATTTTTTACATGTGGAAGATTCGAGGGATTGTAAAAAGTTCAGTGAAGACATTTAAAGTATTATTATGGAAATCGTTAAAAACTTCATTGAATTTTAAACAAGAGTTGAATTTGGAACATTATTAACTAACTCAAGAACTCGATTAAAAAGGAACTCTTCTAACATCTCTTTATAATAGAAAATACCGACATGAGATAGACTTGCAAAATGAGAACAATTGACATTCTTTCTGTAAAGTTCTTGGAATATTTGCTATTCAGAAAGTAAAAATTACAAAAAATATATATATTTTTGATATTTATAACCATCGTTCATTATTAATAATAACCTATAAGAGTATATTCTATATTTTATTATTTTATTATTATGCGCAAATGTAAAAATTTTTGGTAAAAGTTTGGTTTGATAATATTCGTATTCATTTTATTATTTTTCTCGACCGTTTTATAAATTATATATTTCAATTGGGTATTTATAATCATCGTTCATTATTAATAATAACCTACAGAGTATACTTTTATTTATTATTAATAATGAACGATGATTATAAAACGGTCGAGAAAAATAATAAAATGAATACGAATATTATAAATTTACAACCAAACTTAATTTTTACATTTGCGTATAATAATAAAATAATAAATGTTGAAACATTGATGGGGGTGTATCGATAGGGGGGATGGCTTCGAGCAAATAAATACAAATCCTCAAACAGATTTTGCAAATATGCAAAATACAATATTTTCAAAATATTTAATTGTCTTGACACACGCCCAGAGATACGGAAAGCATGTGTACATAAAAAAATGACTATCTACGATCTTAATATACAAGTTATGAAATTTTATTTCGTATCATAGAGGGCAACGTAGTGGTTAGCGTGCATGCTTTGCGATGTTAGGGTCCAAAGTTCAAATCCCACCTAACCGAAAGGTTTTTTTAAATTTATTTGCGAGCGTTAATAATTGTAAGAAAATAGTTAAAAATTAAGTAACTAATGCGAGACATTGATATACAAAATTTATAAATAAAAAAAAATGTTATAAAATAAGTGTAATAATTTTTTTTACATCAGAATATTGTCTTGGATTCGTCTGGCGCTCGTCTGGAATTTGTCTGACGATAGTATAGGAAGCGGCCATACGCACACAATAGTATACTATTTGAACTATTTGTAATATACTAAATGAAAAATTTTACGCACCAATGTCGAACAATGTTTTTTGACATTGTATGCGAAAAATTTTATTTTACGCAGTGTTTTTGGTGCCTGAAATACTTTACGCATGCGTGATACCCACGGGGCCAAGTGTCGGTACAAACACCCGGTTATCACCAATACGTAAAGTGAATATTTTACGCACCTAAAATGATGCGTAAAATCCAATTTTACGCATACGTATGTCAAAAATATTTATTGTCATCATTATTGTGACTTTTTATTCACCGAAATTTTTGAAGGTACATTACGTTTCTGTACTTGCATTAGTAGATTCTGAAGTTGAAATCAAATGGAAAATAGCTGTATTGTATTGTTATTGCTAAAAGGCTCTTGAACATACGGCATAAATAAACAACTAACTAATTCTGATTGCAATGTCTTGCATATTTTGTTGTATTTGTTTCCCACTTGAATTTGAGACTTTGAGGCACCGTCAGCTACTTCGATGTCTGTTGTTGATGTAACTGATTTTAAAAATGCATTATCTTTAATAAATAATATTTTTACACATATAACTGAAATACAATAGAATCTTATTGAATGTATGTACCAGCTGTAGCATGTAAATTTGCTCCAGAATGTATCTTGACATAATTACAAAATGATATATTATCTAACAAGGGTGTAAAGTGTACTTTTACGCACCGGGCGGGAACTATACATACACGGCGCCGAAAGCGCCGAGTGATGTGTAAGTTTTCCGACCGATGGTTAACAGTTATACTTTACACCCATGTTAGGTATCCTAATTTTTGTAATTGGGTGCGTAAAGAGAGTGCGTGAAGTTTTGATACCTGGTTGAGTGCGTAAAGTACAACTTTACGCACGACCGTTCACTTACGAATTTTGTCGTCGAGAGTGCGTAAAAGTGAACTTCACGCACGAAAAACAGGCATCAAAAGTACTTTACGCACTAACTTTACGCACACAATTACAAAATTATTATTTTCTTCGGGTAGATAGATGGAGAAAATTTCCATGGGAAAATTTGCACACACTTTGGATTCAGCGAATGAATTTCTTTTTTCATGGAAATGTAAGAATTATCGGCATTTTCCGAGTATATCTAAGGAAAATTTTCTCAGTGTGATTGAATGATAGCATACCAAACAAAATTAAGTCCGATCTACATCCCCGGAAACATGACTAGTCTTTTCCAAAGGTTTCAATCCAAATCTGGCCGCAGAATTGATCTATCACGTAATGATTTTGAGATATTCTATAATAAAAGTATCACAAAAAAAAGTTTTTGTTAATTTTAAGTAAGTTTTTGTAACTGAACGAAGAATGTTGTTGTCAATTTAACAAAAACCAGTGAAGTGCATTTCATCGGCTTTAAAATGTTCTTTTAGTAATTTTGGTACGATTTTTGTTAATCGAGTTTTTATCAAGAGACGATTATGATTTCCGTTTTTTGCATTTATGATTCATAGAGCAATTCTGCTACCAGATTTGTATTCAGCATATTGAAACCCTTCGAAACATTATATTCAGGTTTCTGATGAATACACTTTAATTTGGTTTTTTCACAAATTACGTACAACAATTTTGTTTCTCCACAGAAACTGAAAATGGTAAAAATAACGGTGTATTTTGCATTTAAGATATCCCAAATTCTTAACGTGATGAATGGCTTGACGAGGACAATTATGCCCCGGATTTGAATTTAGTACAACGTAAACCTTTGGAAAAGTATAGTTCGATTTCTGGGTATAAATTTGTTTGGCCAGAGTAATATTTTGATCTACACTGAAAACAATTCTTACTCAACATGACTAATTTTTAACTACTCAGATGGTTTCAATAGATTCTTAACCGATTTTTAGGTGCATACGAAATGGGTAAACGTGGAATGGGGCAAATGGTGTATTGGACAAATGAGGATTTGATCAATTGAGGAATTGAACAAATGGATAATTGCGCAAATATGCAAAACAATGCAAAACCGTTCCAGATGGTTTAATGAACATATCAAATTTAGTGACTTTTTCCCGTCCAAGCGACACAAACGGAACGCGGTAAATCTGCTCACTCAACCATCCGGAACGGTATTTGGGTGTTTACGCAATTACCCATTTGCTCAATTCCTCTTTGATCACATCCTCATTTGCCCAATTCCACGTTTGCCCATCTCATATGCACCCCGATTTTTAAAAGTTATGACCACAAACGATTAGAAATATTGTTATAGAAATGAACTTTTGAATTTGACTTAATTTAAAAAACCAGAAAATGATTTACACCCATTATCAAATACTATTTTTTTATAAATAAGTAGTTTACCACGTATTTAAATAATATTATTACACTCTTATTATTGAAACTTTTTTTTTTGTACATATTGCGGCCCATTCTGCCCTCTGAGGCTAATTGTCCCAGAGGTTAATGAAACTATTAACGAAATCCAATTCAAATTCGTTGCGATAAGCAGTTTCTATCAATCTGCTCTGAATAGGCAATGTCCCAATGCATTAATATCATAATGGTGAAACATAGTTTCACAGATATTTCATATCGCATGAAATCAAATGAATTCAAGCAAAATGGTCAATAAAGTATATTAATTGAAAGATTAAATATTCCTAAAATAATTCTATACTTTTTTTGCTTTTATCAAAACCAAACTATTGAAATTTACGAAAAACCGAGGAAACCAATACCTACATAACTTAGAACAGACTTTTCAAGCTTGTACCCGTGCTACGTGCTTTTTGTCCCTAAATTAGAACATCATAAAAAGGATTAAAAATAAATTGATAATACACATTTACAAAAAATAAATATTGATTTATTATAGATAACGGCTTATACCGACAAATTGCATTAGATATTAAAATGCTATAATTTGAAAATTTCAAATACCTTGCGTCGTAATCGCTCGGATTGTCAAAACATGAAAAGATAAAAAGATAAAAAGATAAAAAGATGAAAAGATAAAAAGATAAAAAGATGAAAAGATGAAAAGATAAAATGATAAAAAGATACAAAGATAAACAGATAAACTGCTAAACAGATAAACTGCTAAAAATATAAAAAGTTAATAGGATAAAAAGATAAAAAAATAAAACGAAAAAGTTCACAAGATAAAAAGATAAAAAGATGAAAATATGAAAAGATATACGGATAAACAGATAAACAGGTAAACAGGTAAATAGATAAACATACAAACAGGTAAACGGGTAAATAGATAAACAGACAAACAGATAATCAAATAAACAGATAAAAAGATAAACAGATAAACAGATAAAAAGATAAAAACATAGAAACATAAAAACATAAAAACAAAAAGATATAAACATATAACGATATAAAGATATAAAGATAGAAAGATAGAAAGATATAAAGATGTAAAGATGAAAAGATGAAAAGATGAACAGATAAACATATAAAAAGATAACAAGATAATGATAAAAATATAAAAAGATAAAAAGAAAAAGAAAAAAAGATAAAAAGATAAATACACACAGGTATTGTGGGTATACTAAGTGAACTCGAAAAGTGTAAATTAATCATGTTTATTTATTCAATTAAATATTTTATTTAATGAATACAATATAAATATGTATTATACAAAATTACGCTATTATAAATAACCCGTTTAGAAATTGTTAATGGAATAGTTGAACTATTCCTAATTAGCACGGCCAATTATCCTAAAATGCATTAACAATTCCTAAACGGTTTATTTCTGACAGCGTCATTTTGTATAATACATATTTATATTGTTACGCATACATATGCGCGTTACAATCTTTTCATCTTTCTATCTTTATCTTTTTATCTTTTCATCTTTTCATCTTTTCATCTTTTTATCTTTTTTATTTTTTTATCTTTTTGTCTTTTTATCTTTTTATCTTCTTATCTTTTATCTTTTATCTTTTTATCTTTTTATCTTTTTATCTTTTTATCTTTTTATCTTTTTATCTTTTTATCTTTTTATCTTTTTATCTTTTTATCTTTTTATCTTTCTATCTTTTTAGCAGTTTAGCAGTTTACCTGTTTACCTGTTAATCTGTTTATATTTTTATCTTTTTATCCTTTTATCTTTTCATCTTTTCATTTTTTATCTTTTCATCGTTTCATCTTTTCATTTTTTTATCTTTTTATTTTTTTATTTTTTGAGAATCCGAGCGATTACGACGCAAGGTATTGGAAATGTTTAGAAATTTTCAAACTATAGCATTTTAACATCTGATGCAATTTGTAGGTATAAGCCGGTAACTATATTAATTTTTAAATGCCCGTACGTTAAATTTATATTTGATCATTAATAAAGATTTTTACTTTTATGAAACACTGTTGTTGCAGACTCGCGAAATGTATCAGAAACCTGCTGTACAGGTTACACCATAGTGTAATAAAATATTGTTTATTACACCACGGTTGAACATTCAATTTTGTTCATTTAATAATTTATTCCAGTAAAACACATATAAAAAATATAATTTCCATACTTTTCAGTACAAGAATATAATAACAGATCGTGAAATTCTTTTCACGATAAATATTCACGGAACGATCTGACTATTCAAGTTCAAATGAACCTGAATGTTTAATTTCCACCGATAATTTTTATCGGGATAAAATATGCTTATATTATAGTTTAATTGTAATTCTTTTACCTTATTAAAAATAGTCATATGTCGTAACTCCTTAACAGAATGGCAATTTTCCTCTATCACAATATTTTTCACTGAAATATACCATTTTTCTCTCAAACCGGAGAGGGGTCATTTTTCTTAAAAAAATATTCACCTTTTATTGCCGGCAATATAATGAAATAATAACACTCACTAGGGCAGATAAAAGTTCCTACAGATACATCATATTGCATTAACTAATGTCAAATAGTAAGTTTCACTATCTCGTTGTTAGTAAACCGAAATACCCATAGGTCACGCAATAGCTGAATGCCTCGTTGCGTACTTGTCTTTAGCTGTACAAGTTAAACGATACGAGGTATGTTGTGCACCCCGGAGTTTAATTCATCCAGGGAATCCCCGCACTTTTCCTAATTTTATCTGTAGTCCTAATTTGAAGAACAATGACGAAAAAGACATAAATAAATCCTAGAATTCTAAGAATAACTCCGATAAAAGTCTAAATTTTGACCAAAAGGTAATATTAAAGGAAATTTTTTATTATCGTTCTTATTATTATGTTTCGTTTCGTTAAAACAAGAAGCTTAAGTATCAAGAAAACTATTTTCGCTTATGAACCGACATAAACCGAAGATAAACATATTTTTAGTTTTGTTTTAAAATCTCAGATATTTGAAACTGTAATAGCAAATTTGAGGCATACATTTTAATATGATTTTGTATAAATTATTATTATAAAATCATGATTTCCATGTACACATTGCATAAAATATATATGTCTAAAACAATGCAGTGAACAAAATGTACGGCTGACTAGAGGCAGGCATATTCCACCAAATGACTTAAAAATATGCTGGAATTAGTTGTATGTCTAATTAAATCAGACATATATATGTCTAATAGACAATTTTTTCCGCAGATAAAGTACAAGTATATCATTGTATTTATTCACGACTGCTAGTTTTTGTCTGTCATTAAACGATTTTAATATGCAAATAATTATTCTTGGACATTTTCTGAAACCCTTTTTATATATCTAAATTGTATGTATAAATGTATAAAATTTACTATTTACTTATTTGTTATCTAATTGAATTTAAAATGAATTTGTTTAACAATGTTTATCTCACTTTTAAACTACATCACCAATACAATTTTATTGTATTTTTAAGATTATTGAACTTTAAAACTGTCCCTTGAACTATATAATGTTTTTATATATATTAAGGCCTTACAGTGACCGCAAATACTGAACTAATAGTTATAAATAAATGTTTTTGTTCCTTCGAGAATTAAAAATTATATCATCTTTATCTTCGAAGATACAAGTAAACTACTCAAAGTCACAAAGAAAATATCTTTATGTGGATCACAATCACGACAATTTCTGCACATGTTTTTCCTCTTAAAAATTTAAAAGCTATTCAAATATTTTCGAAACCACAAATCCTATTAAGTATATCAGTTCTATCATTAAAGTTTCTCAGTTTCACTTTACAATAAATAAATAAATAAGATTTTTCTGCAAAAAAAATCGCACGCAAAGATAGCATAAGATGAAAAAGCCTCTGAATGTGCTGTATGAATATCGAATTATTCTATGCTACCACGTGTTCGACATTTATTTCATCAATGATACATTTTTGAGCATATTGATAGCACACTTATAGGGTATATGGCCTCTCCCATCCCTTTATATGCGATAAATGGCACACTTAAACTAAAATAGATTTATGACAAGACTTGATCATAAAATGCAAAATTTTAGTTCAAATCTAGTAGACTTTACTTCTTTTAAAAAATGTATTTTCACTAATGTAATGTAGATTTTATAATCGTAATTTCTATGAACTCCCATTAAATTTTAAAATACCTTATTAACATAAAATGTGGCCTACAAATGTAATATATAGATTACTTTTTAAATCAGTGAAAATGATAAAATGCATAATTTGAGCAGCATTATTGCATATAAGCAAATATACTGCAAACTATTTCATTATATTTCATAAAATGTTAGAAAGCACATTGAAAAAATAAGTCTTGAATTAAGACCAATAGTTGTAATAAAAGGTAGCCTTGTTCGACTTAAATACACTTCAAAAGTTTTAAAACTAGCTTAACGTACGACTAAAATGTACCAAAAATTATATATTGTTTTTAACAAAATTGTATAAAGCAGCCCTGTACAACGAAACTAACGACGTGAAGTAACTTTTGCTATCGTATAAAACAATTCTCGTTAAATAGAAAATCGAAAAAGATTCATTTTTTAAGATTTTTCTTTTTTTCAATACACAAATTATACACAATATGTAGTTAGAGTATTTGTATATTGTTGTATAGAAATGTCTTAGATATTAAAAACATCTGCAACTTTGGTATACATCATTTTTCATATAATCGAATTTTTTACATTCGATTTTTAATCTGAAGAGAGGGGAGTTTTTCCAGTTAGAAATGAATATAAAAAAAAACGAATTAGACAAAATTAAAAACTCGTTTTTTTTTATGTTTCTCGAAAACTTTGAGGTTATGTGAAAAATGATGTGTACAAAAGTTGTAGATCTTTCTAATGTCTGAAATATCTCCATAATACAATACACATACTTCAACTACAATTTCATTGGTACCAACACAAAATAAAAACAAAAGGTATTTAATAAATGATTTTCTATTTAACGGTTTTTATATGTTAACAGAAACTACTTCAGGTTGTTTCGGGATACAAATTTATTCAAAGTTATTTAAGAACACCGCGTATATTTATACAGTTACAAATGAATATTACCTGCATATAATATATTTTCTTCAGAATTTGCACTAACTCGTTTGCTTAAGGTACAATAAATTGATTCTATATCAATTCATAGTTTCTAAATAGATTTAAATTATACAATCCTTCTATCAATAATGTAGGATTTTCTCAATAGTTCTTAACAAGGAGAGCACAATCTGTATACGAGTATCGGTCAACTCCCAACGGGCACGAAGGACCCAAATGTTGCTAAAACTTTTTTAGAATGTTCTAGAAACGTTCCTAAAACGTTTTATGTCTGCAACTTTTACGGAACGTTTTATAAACGTTTCATCCATGTTGCAGACATAAAACGTTTTTAGAACATTCGGGACTTTCGTGTCCGTTGGGCTGTTCTTACTTAGGAAAATGTTTAATACACAAAAAAGTGAAAAAACAATAAAAGACATCAAAAATGAAATAAATGTTAAAATATGGTTCTCAATTTTTGTCTGCCTTTATCTACTCCTCGGTTTCACTATTTTTGTTTGGCTCACTTACCAATATGATAAAACACTCGAATTGGTTAATACTCTAACCGAAATTATTAGTTTCGTAGATTCTTCAAGGCAGAGATCACGTATACTCGTGGGCGCCCTCCTTTGTTCGATCTCAAAGAATATATACAGGGTGGCCGATTTATCTGAAGACATCGAAATATCTCGAGAACTATGCACAGAATCAAAAAAGTTGTCGGATGAAAGTTGTTCGACACGAAGGGGGGCATCCAGTGATAATTAAATTTACCCCCTCCCCCATCCCCTGGGGGTGGAGTGGGGGAAAAAACAATAAAACTTAAATAGGAACCCCCAGTTCTTATTGCAGATTTGGATTCTCCGGAAAAAAGTACACCAATTTGACCTAGGAGCTATTGCATTTTGGTTCACAGGTGGCGCTGTAATCGATAAAAATCCAAATTTATCTGAAGACATTGAAATACCTCGAGAACTATGCACAGAATCAAAAAAGTTGTCGAATGAAAGTTGTTCGACACGAAGGGGGGCATCCAGTAATAATGAAATTTACCCCCTCCCCCATCCCCTGGGGGTACAGTGGGGGCAAAAACAATAAAACTTAAATAGGAACCCCCAGTTTTTATTGCAGATTTGGATTCTCCAATATTGACAATTTTCGCCCGCGTAGCGGATATGGAATACGGTCATTCTAACAAAGCCGGGAAAAAATACATTTAGCGTTACCCAGGAACAACGACGTGGACGTAGTATTTTTCTGTTCCCTTTGGGGTGCTTGTTTTACGTGAGTCCCCTTGCCTCTCACTGTCTCACTGTTCACTTACTTGAGTAAGTGTTCGAAATGTTGACCTTCCACTTCAATGCATTTATTTATTCTTTCTTCAAATGACTTTATACATGATAGCATCATATCTGCAAAAATTTCTGCGCAAGCAGTTCTTATGCGTTCCACCATGTTTTCACGAGTCGTTGGTACTTGTTCATAAACCTTACCTTTTAGGTAACTCCATAGGAAGAAATCCAGAGATGTTAGATCAGGTGACCTCGCAGGCCAATTAATGGGGCCACCTCTACCAATCCACCTACCATTGTAATCACGGTCTAGTATTTCCCTTGCTACTCTTGAAAAATGTGCTGGGCAACCATCATGCTGAAACCACATTGTCCGTCGGACGTCCATAGCAACATCCTCAAGTAGTAATGGTACTTCTTGTTCTAGGAAATCTCGATATTTTGTTCCATTCAAATTACCTTCAATGAAATAAGGACCAATGAGTTTATTTCCTATGATTCCACACCAAACGTTCACCGACCAAGGACGTTAATGATTAACTTGTCGTAACCAATGGGGATTTTCTACGCTCCAATAATGCATATTATGCCTATTGACGCCACCATGGTTCGTGAATGTAGATTCATCTGAAAATAATACATTAGCAAAGAAATTGTGGTTCGTTTGCATTTTTTGTGATAATGAAATTTACCCCCTCCCCCATCCCCTGGGGGTGGAGTGGGGGCAAAAACAATAAAACTTAAATAGGAACCCCCAGTTTTTATTGCAGATTTGGATTCTCCGGAAAAAAGTACACCAATTTAACCTAGGAGCTATTGCATTTTGGTTCACAGGTGGCGCTGTAATCGATAAAAATCCAAATTAATCTGAAGACATTGAAATACCTCGAGAACTATGCACAGAATCAAAAAAGTTGTCGGATGAAAGTTGTTCGACACGAAGGGGGGCATCCAGGGGGCAAATAGGGACAATTTGATCCCTTTATGAAAATTTAATATTAAAAATTCTAATATTAGAATTTTTAATATTAGAATTTAGTAATATCAATTGCGAAAATTGTTATTCTGAATATGAAATTTTAATAATGTCCATTCGAAAAATTAAGATTATGAATAATTGATATTCTTCATATTAAAAATCAAAACTGATTACATAAAAATTGTGCATACAATATGGAAGCAATTTTATAAATAAGTTTTCTACCTTCAATAAAATTACATTTTAGGTTTTAAATTTATTATTTAATAAACAAAAAGAGGACATCACGCAATCCATTAAAAAACGCGTCATGTCCCTTCACTCAGCTCATTCATTCTCTCTCTGTATGTTTTTTTCCGAAATGAGAATAAATAAGCTGAGCATTGACGGTCAAACCAGCTTCTATTAAACAAAACGAAACTCTTACTTCATTTGGGGATTTCGTCGCCATCTACCGGACCCCGAGAGAACTCACGTGGTTTCATACATGTACATCGTTTGCATTTCGGCCATCACCGGCGCCGGTTCTGTTACATAACGCTAGAGGGCGACATAACTCGAAAATAAAGTAGCATATCATTTTATACATAAGTTGAGTCACACGTAACCAGTTCACCTACATTTTTCTCTACTTTCCTGAAGGGAAGTAAATGGATATCGCGACTTTCTAATCCCCATATTAAAATTTAGTATTCACGGTCTCTCAGTGTAAGACTGTTTTTGAAGTCAATTGTATTGGTAGTAATTCGTTCGGAGGTCACTTTGCTTTTAGAATAACAACTTTCCGTTTACGTGACTATTTTTTGTCTACCCTTCATTGCTTAAATCGAATTGCAAGTTAAAAATAAATCCTGCTACAGTTCCCGAAAAAATCGAAATGATTCTTAATTATGGTGAATGTAAGAGGAATATTGACGATGCTGTTGCGTTGTATGCTGAGCGTTTTCCAGATAATGCTCGCTCGCGTTCTTTTTTTTTACAAAGTTGTGAATGCCTTTCACTCTGATGGCAGCGTACAAATGAAAAAAAGGAAGCGAAGATTAACAGTTACAGGAGAAGCTAACGAAGTAGCTGTACTAGCAGCTATTCACCAAAATCCACATGTAAGCACACGACAATTACATCGCGATTCCGGCATTTCCAGAGACAGTATTCAAAGAATATTGCATCGTCATAAGTTTCACCCATATCACATTTCACTGCACCAGGAACTAGATGGCGATGATTTTCATAACCGCGTGGTGTTTTGTGAATGGGCATTTCAAAAAATGCAAACGAACCACAATTTCTTTGCTAATGTATTATTTTCAGATGAATCTACATTCACGAACCATGGTGGCGTAAATAGGCATAATATGCATTATTGGAGCGTAGAAAATCCCCATTGGTTACGACAAGTTAATCATCAACGTCCTTGGTCGGTGAACGTTTGGTGTGGAATCATAGGAAATAAACTCATTGGTCCTTATTTCATTGAAGGTAATTTGAATGGAACAAAATATCGAGATTTCCTAGAACAAGAAGTACCATTACTACTTGAGGATGTTGCTATGGACGTCCGACGGACAATGTGGTTTCAGCATGATGGTTGCCCAGCACATTTTTCAAGAGTAGCAAGGGAAATACTAGACCGTGATTACAATGGTAGGTGGATTGGTAGAGGTGACCCCATTAATTGGCCTGCGAGGTCACCTGATCTAACATCTCTGGATTTCTTCCTATGGGGTTACCTAAAAGGTAAGGTTTATGAACAAGTACTAACGACTCGTGAAAACATGGTGGAACGCATAAGAACTGCTTGCGCAGAAATTTCTGCAGATATGATTCTATCATGTATAATGTCATTTGAAGAAAGAATAAATAAATGCATTGAAGTGGAAGGTCAACATTTCGAACATTTACTCAAGTAAGTGAACAGTGAGACAGTGATAGGCAAGGGGACTCACGTAAAACAAGCACCCCAAAGGGAACAGAAAAATACTACGTCCACGTCGTTGTTCCTGGGTAACGCTAAATGTATTTTTTCCCGGCTTTGTTAGAATGACCGTATTCCATATCCGCTACGCGGGCGAAAATTGTCAATATTGGAGAATCCAAATCTGCAATAAAAACTGGGGGTTCCTATTTAAGTTTTATTGTTTTTGCCCCCACTCCACCCCCAGGGGATGGGGGAGGGGGTAAATTTCATTATTACTGGATGCCCCCCTTCGTGTCGAACAACTTTCATCCGACAACTTTTTTGATTCTGTGCATAGTTCTCGAGGTATTTCAATGTCTTCGGATAAATTTGGATTTTTATCGATTACTGCGCCACCTGTGAACCAAAATGCAATAGCTCCTAGGTCAAATTCGTGTACTTTTTTCCGGAGAATCCAAATCTGCAATAAAAAATGGGGGTTCCTATTTAAGTTTTATTGTTTTTGCCCCCACTCCACCTCCAGGGGATGGAGGAGGGGGTAAATTTAATTATCACTGGATGCCCCCCTTCGTGTCGAACAACTTTCATCCGACAACTTTTTTGATTCTGTGCATAGTTCTCGAGATATTTCGATGTCTTCAGATAAATCGGCCACCCTGTATATGGCTCCACGTCTTTATTTCACATGACAACTAATCACACGATAGAATAGAACACGACAATTGATCGCACGACAAAATATCACATGGACAAATAACCATAAACAAAAATATTACTGCGACAAAAAACCAGTCCAAACAAATTTGAACGTTACACACGGAAATTCATGTTAGTCTTTTGTCGCCGTCATTTTGGGGTTAGGACATTTTGGTCCCCCCAGTTTGGCCCCGGATATTTTGGCTCCGCCGTTTTTGGCATCAGACTATTTGACCCTGGTTATTGTTGCGAATTATTTTAGATAAAGATTCGTATACTAAAATGGGAGAGACAGAGAAATGGCAACGTCATGAAACTAACCTAACCTAACTACTTAGAATTTTGCCCACTCCTAATAATATCTAAAAGCATATGATTGTCCTAAAACTAACCTAACCTAACCAGTCAGAACTCCGCTTACTTCTGATAATGTATAAATGAATATGGCTGTACCGGAAAATTTTTAATTGTGTGATATTTTATTAATGTGATATTTTCTCGTGTGATTATTTGTCCGTGAAATAAAGACGTGCTAGCATATTTTTATATATATATATATATATTGTATATATATACACACGTGTAAATCAAGTAAGGTTTTCATGTAAGCCTGTAACTAACTATTTATGAGGTAGAAATGAATAACCTAAATTATTTCTAATATACATTTCAGAAAATTTGTCCTTACACGTATTTGATTTAAACTCATCTGTCAAAAAGATTTCTTTAGGGTAATTTTTTAATATGTTCAATAAAACATGTATTTCTTGGTCATCATCACGGAAAATGGAAATAAATGAACAAAAAACTTTAAAAATTATGTTTCGTAGTTTTTTGTTTATTTATTTCTTTTCGTAGCCCTCATCAGAAATTTATTCTAAAAATTATGTAAAAACTTCTAATTCAGTCCAATAGTGAAAATTTAAAAACAAACGAAAGAAATTTAAAAATTGTTGTTTGAAAATTAAAATTTAGAACTAAGTTGCCTGCGAGTTCTTGTTTGCAACTGAACGCAACTTAGTTCTAAATTTTAATCAGTTGCAAACAAGAACTCGCAGACAACTTAGTTCTAAATTTTAATTTTCAAACAACAATTTTTAACTTTCTTTCGTTTGTTTTTAAATTTTCACTATTGAACTGAATTAGAAGTTTTTACATAATTTTTAGAATAAATTTGTTATGAGGGCTACGAAAAGTTAGCCGAAACGTAATTTTTGAAGTTTTTTGTTTATTTATTTCCGTTTTCTGTGATGATGACCAAGAAATACATGTTTTATTGAACATATTTATTTAAAATATATCGGAAAAAGAAGTGTTATGAACAGTGTTTTTTTACACAATTTTTAATTTTTTAATCCATTTTGTTCGTACTAAAATACCCTTCATTATTTTTTTTTGTATTCGTAGTGCAACTATCTCAGATGCTGCCTTTTGCAACTTGCTACTTCTATTCGAAAAACAATAAAATTGTCAAAAAATAATTTCCTTTAAGTGTCCTTTCCACCTTAGTATAGGTGTATCATTTTGAAATCCACATTTCCAACTACATAGTAAGCGTACAATTCAGATATTCTGATCACGATAATGTATTCACAAAGGAAACGGAAGATATAACAAGGATTTTTTATGTACTCAATGCAGGGAAAACCATACTGAAAATTGTTTTACAAATGTCTGTTTCGACTTAGGTATTCACGCGATATCGCTTCCTCCGCACGACATGTATCGACTAGCTGTTTCACAAACAGAAAAAAAAGAGTATTTGGGTCAATCTCGGAAACTTTTAAATTCAGTGTTACAAAGTGTTATTATACCTTAATTGTATGGTTTAGCAGTTCAAAACTATTAAATGGATTATAATTATTTATGTGGAGCAATAATCATAATATATGTATGTCAAATTGAAAATAATATAAATATATATCTATTCCCTAACAAAAAAATTTGGTATATTCAAGTAAATATTTTGTTAATAAACAAATAATTTATTTGTGAATGTTCAAAGAAATGTTTCAGTGAAGAACGCGTTTAGCCATGATTTAACCTTTCCTACTTCGCGCATGCGTGATGTCACCACAGAATTACCGCTCCGTAAAAAGTGGTGGGGAACATCAATCGAGGGGTAAGGCAAATATTGGGATGAACCTAGTGGCAAATATTAGGGGGTAGCAAATATTGGGACTGCAAATATGGGGGGGGGGACTACTGTACTTCTTATGTAAATTGAGTACAAAGTTGCAGTGACGTATTGACAAATAATTTTGGAAAATAAAAAGAGGTAAACGTTTCGCGATATTCACACTGAAGTCAGTATATCTCGTTAGCAAAACAGCATGCTTTCATCTGAGAATATAGGTGCCTATCAAATTTTAATGTTACTTTTTTATTTAATTATTGAAGTTTGTCGATTTGCCCCATTTTCCGATTTACCTCGCCTTCCCATGTTAAAATGTACGTTACCACTTTTTTTATGAATTTGAATCGTTCCAAAATTAAACAAAATATAGTAAAACTGCATATGTTTTAATATTGTTATTTTGGGGCAATATTCAACGATTTTTTAGAGATATTTCAACAAGAAAATGTGTTCGCTTCTAAGTACACACATGGCGCCATGACCTATAATCACACACCACGCGATGTTGTTCTGTAGTAGAAAACAGACCCTTTGGTCGGACATTACAGAATCCGTTTGCCCGGGCCAGATTACTTCGAGCTTGCTAGCAGTTAAGATTAAGGGAACTGGTACTTTCTTTCTAAGAGGCTTTAACATAATCTACCGTCAGGTTAAATCGAGCAATGTGACTTTTGAATTTAGTAACTGCTTCATAAATTCGGTACATTTGATGGTGAAATTAAACCAGAAAATTAAAGCGCGGAATTTTGAATATTTGCGTTTAAGTCTTGAGCTTCCGTTATGTAGTTACATGTTTTAACTATTATGAATTATATTTTGTTTATATAGAAAATAGAATATTTTATAAACTCATATTAAATAATTCTCGATAGATAATTAATTTCACCGACGATAATATCATTTTCTACGATAATTAATATATGAGTAGTTCTACAAACAATGGATTTTTGAGCGGACGAGCGAATTTTGTATTTATTTTGAAAATGAACTGTAATTCATTAAGAAAATTAATCATTTATCACTGACGAATATATTATTAAAAACTATTTTTTATTTACAAATACGCATAACACATATACTAATTTCTTATATATTTGTACGCCCCTTTGTAAAAATTACAGTTAAAAGACACATAAGATAAACATTACTTTTCTCGTATCGAAAGGAAAATTTACATTATCATATTAACTTTTTAATAGTTACACCTTACATCCATTTAAATAAATTCCACCTTACGTTATATTTTCTTTTAAAAATATCCTTTAAAATGTTTTCTCTTAACTTAAATTTGTTTGTAAAATCATTTGCCTGGCAGAACACAACACGATAAAATTATTAAAAATCAACATTCCGAAGAAGTTACCACTCTTTCTAATGATTAAATAAGAAAAGTAAATAATGATCAAATAGTGTAACTAAATATCCCACTAAAAGTCCACCGAGTTTCTATTAGTAAAGTAGCGAAGATTGTAATCGAAAGTATAATGCGTCCAGTTAAATTCTGATTCAATTGGCATGCATTTTTTTTAAATAATATAAACTCGGGAACTTTGGGAAATTCACCCTGTCAGTCACGCTTTTTTCTTTTCATTGAATTTAGTTGAAACTCGTTACTCTGAGGTTTTCGGGGTTGATTGAATTGAAATGAGTTAGATGCGAAAACCCGCAAAAATTGGCCTTGTTTACCATTTTCGAGGCCATAACTTCAGAAATATTCACCGTAGGACAAATGTTCACGGGAATGAATTGTAGGGTTTAAAAAAAGCTTGAAAATGAGACCTCATTTATTGCAATAACTTGAAAAGAGGCCGAGTTATTGCAAAAAAAGTAATTTTTTTCTAAATAGCTCTTCACTTAAATTCTGAGCCTCAGATCCAATTTTGGTTCAGGAAAAAGTTACTTAGAATCAACTCAGGAATCTACTATTAGCTGATTGGCATAGACAAAAGGATCACCCTGTAAATGTGTAATCGCCACAATTCAGTCACTGATAACTCATTACATTATGGTTATGTATATGCTAATGTAACATTCATTAATAATAACATAATTAGTTTTGTATGTCGCCAAACAGTTTTTTTACAGGGTTATGAATCTAGCAATTGTAGCATGCACTATACTTTTACATTAATCGAACTTGTACGTACATCAGCAATCATTTTTCAACCCTTATGCTCAGTGAAGTAATGGTAAAATTCATTACCATCAACGATCTTATATTTCATACACGAGCAATCATTTTTCAGCACTTCTGCTAATAAAATAAATGGTAACATTCGTTACCATCAACGATGTTGCATTTATTACATTGACAATAGTTTTTAAAGAATTCTACTGATCAGAGAAATGGTAAAATTCATTTCCAGGAACAAAAGCTTCGCTTTTCATGTTGCTAAACATTTGTATGTCATTTTTTAAACATACCAATGGTAATATTCATTACCTTTGACAAATAACATTCTCGCAAATAAGTTTGTACAATATTTTCTTATATCGAAGTAGTGATAAATTCATTACTATCATCGATCTTATATTTCATTCATGTACAATATTTTGTTAACCCTTGAATTGATCACGTTAATGGTAACATTCATTATCATCAACGATGTTGCATCTGTTACATGGACAATAGTTTTTAAACACTTTTATTGATCGCAGTAGTGATAAAATTCATTACCATGACGACTCAGCTTTAACTTAATTATTATTGTACTACAATATAGTACTAATATTTTTATAACCAGGTTCAAAGTAACTGCAATATTTTCCTATTCTTTATATCAAGCATGGAACTTTTTTCTGATCGAAGTATTGGTAACATTCATTGCCATCAACGATCTTATCCTTTTTACATCGTCTGGTAAGAAGCAAATAAACTTATTACAGTTGATTATTTGCATCTAAAGACATTTCATACATCGTATTTTTTTTAATGGATACTAGAGCTGTCAGCTTTATTTACACAAGCCTGGTAAGAAGCGAATATAGTTATTTTCGTACCACGGGCGTAAAGGTAAACTTCACGCCCGGGGTCGATTCGGGGGTCCGAGGGCCGGCGAAAAAAATTATTATAGTTCATTATTTGCATCTAAAGACATTTCATATATCGTATTTTGTTTAATCGATACCAGAGCTGTCAAGTCTATTTATACGAGTCTGGTAAGAAGCGCATAAACTTTTTATAGATGATTATTTGCATCTAAAGACATTTCATACGTCGTATTTTATTTAATTGACACCAAAGCTGTCAAGTCTATTTATAAGAATGTGGTAAGAAGCAATTAAATTTTTTATTGATGATTATTTGCACCTAAAGACATTTTATATTTCGTATTTTTTTAATTATTACGAGAACCCTCCGTATTATTGTTAAAAAATACCTGGAACAATTGGTTGGTGGATTCATTGGTGGATCTGCAGGCTGCTTCCCCGTGGTTGTTGTGTCGTTGTGTTGTCTTCCTCCACGTCTTTTGTCATCGCGGAGAGATCGATCGCGATGCACCATATCATCACGAATCGACAAAAAATTTTTGCACGGCTCTCGCGGATTACAAAATTTTTGAACTTTGGATTTCGGAGTTGAATGCCGAATTCATATGACTGACGAACCGCTGCGTGTTGGGCCGCCATATTAGTTATATTTGCTCTTGATTTTGTGACGTCATTGAAAACATTACGGCATGAACCGATCGCAGCGCTTGCGATAAAACTTAGAACTTATGCATGATCAAATAAGTATTTATTTAGAAAATTTAGTGATGATATTCAAAATTTTGGCTTCACAAAGACCTTTTTATACGTCTTATAGAGTTGTAAACAAAATTTCATCGCAATCGGTGGAAAATTGAGGAGTTGGAGTCCCGAATAAAATTCGAGTCGACAGAAATCGACTGTGACATTCGGTTACTTTTCTACAAAATTTGGCGACATTTTTCCAAATTTGGGCTCCACAAAAGCCTTTTTATACGTCTCATGTAGTTGTAAAAAAAAATTCATCGCAATCAGTGGAAAATCAAGAGCGTAGGATCCCAAATAAAAGGGGCCTAAAATGCAACGTGCATTTAAATTTCGTTTAGAATCTCCTTAAATGAAGACTCCATTCGACCTTAATTTAACGCTGTGTTTTAAAATGCGCAAATTCGTTTCACCCAAAATGTTCCTGCTGAAGCGTCGGTACAGAAGATCATTAACTAGATCCATAAAACTATATTTTTTGGTAGATGTACCAATTGCAAAAGACGGGTGCTTACTTTCTTTTTTACATTTTTTACATTTATTTACTTTTTTACATTGATTCGCTTTTTCTGTCCCTCTTTCTGTCTGTATTCCCCTCTATTTTAGGTATTTCTCTCTCTCTTTTTCTCTTTCCCTCGCAGTTTTTTTGCTTTCCCTCCTTCTAGAAGATATATAATAAGAATGAGTGGCAAATAAAGTGTGAATACACGCAACAAGTATAAAAGATAAGATTATAAATATAAACATAATGTAATCATGCTATTTGATTTAGTAGTTAATATTTTAACTTACTTTTGAACGAGCTTACACTTGTAGAATTACAAATGCTAGGAGGAAGTTCATTGCAAAGCCGCGTAGAACTGACAATAAATGAATTTGCATAGGATTCCAGCCGTTGAGTTGGTACGCAAAGTTGCGACATAGAACCAGGTCGAAGTGCTCGAGAGGTGCTTTCATACCGCCACTGATAACAATTATAAATATTGAGGAACACGAGTAGTCAGAACCTTATAAGTGGCAATTCCTGTAAAATATAACCGTCGTTGTTTAACTGGGAGCCACTTCAGTCGATTTCGATACGGAGTAATATGTTCATTGCGTCATAGATCGAATTGCTGTGCAGCAATAGGCAAGGTAAGGTGAAATTAGTGAGCAGCCAAGGTTTTCACTGACATCAGATGTAACTAAGCGCGGTTTTTACTTAATTGATGTAAAAAAGTAAACATTTTGTTCGACATTTTAACAAAGTGATTTTTCTCCACGAGAGGGTCCCATTTTGGTCACCCACGAGACCCAAGTTGGTCACCGAGAGAGAGAGAGAGAGGGGGAGAGTTAAATACAGAGAAACTGACTGACTAACAACAATTATTTATTTATTGACCTGGCCTCTAAGGACCGTGGATAAAAAATATAGAAAGTAACGAATAAAAAAGTAATAAAAATCTTGAACCAATCCAAATTTATATCACGAGGATTTGGCCGCAAAAATAGAAAAACATAACAACGGAAAGATGATGCGTATACGAAGTTTTGCAATGAGCAAAGTAAGGAATTCCAACATTATTATTACCGTGATCCAGAAAGAGCTTGCAAAAATATTATTAGGCGTAGTCGGATGAGTGAAATTAGATAATTGGTTACGAGATGAACGGCGCAATGAACTATCGATTGGGATACATGTAGATGAAAGGTATGACGTTTGTTTAATGGTAATTATCTGATGGGTTGGATTACCAGGGTAATACATTCTAGATTAGGCAGACAACCATTTTGCTTTTCATCTAAAAGGCGCAAGCCTATCGCCGTAGAATATAGATAACCCTTACACTGCAAAAACTCGTGTCTTCTAAATGTCTTATTTGAAGACATTAGACACTTCAAAAATGTTTTTTCAGAATAAACGTCTTAATATTATGTGTCTTCGATGCAAAGTGTCTCAAAATTTGAGACATTATTTGCGTCTATCGATCGTAAATAAGACATTTTTGTGTCTTATAATCTGAGACATATAAAGAAGACGGTAAAAGTGTCTACATTTAGGTTAGAATGACTGAGTGGCGAAGGCAGTCGAGAAGTCGAACAGGACTAGGTATGATGACATAATCTCGGTCGATATCCAATCTGATATCGTCCACAACGGATAGCAAAACTATTTGCGTGTTATGAAATCTATGAAAACTACACTGCTTAGGATGGAGCAGCTGGTTATTCTACAAAAAGCTGGTAATTTGAGGCATGGCTATTGAGTCTATGACCTTGGAATGGTGGGGTGGATTTACAATTGGACGAGTCTCAGAAGCGCTAAGATGGAATATAAGAGGATTGGCAGTTTTATGGCAGTTTTATTTAATGGTATGATGTAATATGATTTCCAAAAAAAAAATATCTGCGTCAGGTATGGTGCGATGACAGGGACAAGCGGTTTAAGATGAATTAAACAGATATGATCCGGACTTATTAAAGATATGATTAAGAGGGTCAGAATTTCTTGGCAGCTGATGAGGAAGAAAGTAAAAGTCGGGTGAGTAGTAGGAAGAGGTCGCTATAGGATGATGTCGAGCGTCATTGCATCGCACAAAAGATGAGCTGATGATACTTGCACAAAATAACGATTGAGTCGAGAACGCTTGAAAGCAGCGTAACCCAGAGCAGTCAGATCGGACAATTTTTTGTACTGATCTGCTCTTAAAATCTGTCGTAACCTCTAAGTGAAAGTTAAAAATCTTTTTAATTATTTCTTTTAAAATCTAAGTAGGGAACAGTAAATTATAAAAACTATTAAATTTTCTGCTCATGACTTCAGTACCCCGGACCAACCTTGTCTCAAACAATTTCTTGTCTGGATCTCAGCACATTACGCAAGTTTGTTGCGATAACCATGTTTTAGTTGGGGTAACCATGTAGTTCCCATTGAATTTTAGGTGATTTTTGCAAATTCTTCCACAATATTGGATTCGCCGTTCAATTTTTGAAAAATGCCTCGTAATAAGGTTCAAATAATTCCAGCCAATTATTTAAAAATTTGTCTGCAGTATTGGGTCTTCAATTTTCAATTCTGAAAAGCTGACATCGCATCGAAATCATTTCTCAAAACCTGCAATTATTTGATTTTTAGTGAATGTAAAGTGATTTTAAACATTCGTCTACCGTATTTGATCCGCTATTTGAATTTTCAGAAATTGACATCGAATTCACAATCATCGGCTTGTGACTCATACATGACTCTTGAATTTGTAATTATTAATTTTTTGTCTCGAAACTTTCAGAAACTATAGTGTTATCAGCGTTAACATGAACCACTTGTCAAAACTTAAACGCGTATAAAAAATGTCTTACCGAAATTTGCTTCATATTCTTCGTTCGTTCCTAAAACTATCCACATGTTGACAATATCTGCAAAAAACTATAGGTACATTACTTTAAATAGTAAAATTTTGTGTAGCCATTGTCATTTGTTAACACTACTTTTTACTTTAACGACTTAAGTGATTAACCATTTTATTTAATAATTTCTACGTTTAATATTTAATAGATTCAAAATGTAGGAGAAAAATATTTTAAAAATTTTGATTAGTGAAATCAGTTTCGAAGTTTAATGTGGCTACTCTGTTTACCTACAAATTAATTAGAATTAATAAAGCTGTAATACGATACCCAACGCAGCTAATTAAAAATATCAATTAACACGTATGAAAATGAAGCAGGTATTAAGGTTTAGAATATCGGTATTACTTGTACTATGCAGCGTATAAAATATAATCATTTCACGTATTTTCTAAAAATAATTAAGTTTGATAAATTATAAATGTTAAATGATAACTGTTAAACGTGAAAAAAACATTATGTATTAAAAAATACGTATGTAAACAAACTATTTACACTGTGACAAGGATAATAAATCCTGTTAAAGGGAAAATATACCATTTCAAAGCCATAATAAGTAACTGGCAAAACACTTTTCTCAGTGTAATAGGTATATTATCATAATTTTTGATAAAATTAATTTCACTGCTAAATAATATTTTGTTTGACCATTTTTAATGAAGCTCCTTTAGAGAGAAAATAAATCGTTTTTCGAATATATAAACACATCTTTTAAAACTATTATTAATTATTTATTCTTGTTATTTAATTAGGCTTTAGTAATAGGTTTCAGTAATAACTTAAAAGTAATTTCTATTATTATTTTATTAACCCATTAAGTCCTGAATGGGCACCTTTTCACTATAGTTTACAATATTTATATTTTGTGTAAAAAAAGGTTCTAAGAAATATCCCAGCATGCATATCTGACGTAAAATTAACTAAAGTTACAGAATCTTTTGTTAGATTTGTCAAAAAATTTAAACGTGGAAAACTATATACAATTATTTCCAAAAAAACATGAATTTTTCAAATTTTTTTTTTCCGTATATCGTTTTTTATATTGAAATAATATCATATTTCTTGTTTGAAGTAAAGAAATCATGCCCTCCAGATTGAAATCCAAGAAACTTTTGTTTCGTAACATTTTTTTCAAAGTCTAACATTTTCAAATAAAAAGTTAGTGTGCGTCAAATCTAATCAGATCTAAATTATTCCAAGCACTTATTTTAAGCAAAAATTTATGTCTATATGCTTATCGGTACGTGGGATATCTCGAGACAAAAAAAACGCAATCTACGTACGTATAAGATCACGAACACAAATTTTTTTATTATTGTTTTGGGCTCCTTAGGGTCTGAAACGTCGACATGATGAAAAAGTGTACAGCAATTTTTTATCGGGAACTGACCAAATTTAGTACTTCGTGCAGACCTATGATCAGGGTCCACAATGGTATTGAAGGAGGAAGAAGTTTATTGAAAATGGATCCTGTATCGGCTTTCGTAGAAAGTTTCTACATCATTTCTAGATTCAAAATTCGTTTGAATTAAAATCGCAGCTGATCTTTTAAACCAAACACAAATACGTATTTTTGTATTTATGTCCTTATAAAGGGAAAATTGATACTGTTATTTTTTATGAATTCTTTATTATGGGTTTTTGTTATGTTTTACTGATTTTTTTTCAAATTTCAGCTACCATGAGAAATCACGTGTTAATGAGGCTAGTGAAAAAGGCGTGAAAACAAGCGTGTATTTTATCAGAGTGAGACCGTACTATTTTTATACGTATTTTCATCCGCTGATTAAGCTCTTTGCATTCTGGAGATAATATAAAAAAGGGCAAAAAAATGTGATTATATTACTAAAAAAACAAAGAGAATATTACTTGTCTACGCTATTTCTCTACAAATAAGGTTTTCTCCGCTAGATATCGAGAAAATCACGAAAATCGTAAAACAATACGGTTATTAAACAATTTAGTTCTTTTTTATGAGATCCTCTTCTTTTTAAGCCATGTTTCAAGTCCTTGCCCTCCCGGATTAAACCTTCCAATGATAAAACTGGACATACAGGGAATAACAAATATTATGAAGCATTTTTCTCTCAGAGATCACATTCACCCTACTATACTGTCAAGTTTACTGCTGTAAGAAGGTCTTGCTCGTTGAATTTCGAAGTTAACACAAAAAAGCTCAAAACTAAGAATATGAGTCCTATGTAAGAAACAAAATGTAAGAGGGAAACGCAAGCAAAATTAGTATTGCATAATCTTTTGCAAGTAAATGTTGTAGTTAATAATGTTGTTAATTCATTAGTAAGTACTACAATTAGTCATTATATCTATAACCTATTTGTACGACTTGAAATAAAATTGTTATTACGGAAGTAAAAATGTAAATTGATTGAACAAATCTTCAGAAAAGCTGTATCAACTAGAAGTTTTTGTTATATTTCTGGAGTGTCTTACAATTTTTTTCTGCAATAAATGTAAGAAATTTGAAAAAAAACACGTTTATTGACTCTAGCTATAAGTGCATTGCCGAAGTATTTTCGACCCACGAATTATTTCATCGAATTGTTATTCAGTGATCCAAAATTCATAAGAAACCATTACGAAACTTAGCTATAAGATCTAATGAGGGACTCTTTATTTTTTGTATAAAATATTTTACCATCTAATTCGTATTTTTTAAAATAAATGCAAAAATATCACGTTTCTAAGACATTTTTTAAAGATAATGGTTGAGATATGCTCGAAGGACAAATACTCAGGACAATACTCAGCTATCCAAAATTCGTAAGAAACTATATCAAATATATATTTTCCCAGGTCACGTAATCTTTCATTTAATTATATTTTGAAATTTATAAGAACTATTTCTAAAATTTGCGCGC
Source organism: Trichopria drosophilae (assembly GCA_030407085.1). Classification (NCBI taxonomy): domain Eukaryota; kingdom Metazoa; phylum Arthropoda; class Insecta; order Hymenoptera; family Diapriidae; genus Trichopria; species Trichopria drosophilae. The sequence goes on along the minus strand of CM059584.1, from coordinate 11,576,585 downwards.
AAGCTGTAAAAAATCATTCGGTATAAAAATACTGCATCATTTGACATATATATTGTACACAAAAAGTTTCAAGTAAACATTAATTTTCAACTTTTATTTTCACGAAAAATGCCCATATGTATGAAAATAAGATCTTAATCACTGACCACATCAATGCCGATTTAATATTAAGAAAGAACTGTATAGCAGTATTTACAGACGGAAGTAAGTCCAAATTTCAATTGTACAAAAAAATGCATAAGTAAAGAAGTGTCAATTTTTACCACTGAATGCAAAGCTCTTTATGATGCTACAGTCAAAACTGTAAGTCATCTAGAACACAGTTATTTGATATTTTAGATTATGTGAGTGCGCTGGTAAGTTTAAAAATTTCTTGCTACAATATTAAAACTAACCAATATATAGGAAAATAAAAAAGAAAGCACAAACATATACTCATGGGAAAAAATAAAGTTTTATTAGATACCAGCGCACACTGAGATTCAAAGTAATGAAAAAACGGGTAAAGCGACTAAAGAGGCGTCTAAAATGGCGAAAGTTAGTGTATCTAATATCTCGTTCATGGATTTGCGAGAAGCTGCTAAAAAATTGGAATTTATAAACACAAATTCTATTCTAGTAGAACAAAGCGTATCAAAAGGGAAGTATTATTTTCAATATTTCTACAACGAATAACCCGAAACATGGTATGCAATTAAAAAGTTACCACACAAAATTATAACCACATAAATAAATGTCGGTCAGGACACTATAATCTCAAAGCTTCACTTGCCAAAATGGCATAGTATTTTTAATAACCGTAATTTATAAGCAATAATCTCCTAAAGGGGTTTATGATTGCATAAACAAAAAATATTTACAATTATATAGTTATTATTTAGACGATTAAAAAGGATTAACAATAACTATTTTAATAGGGTACAGTGACTATTCTTCGTACTATTTACGTCACGAATTGAGGATATACATTAATAATTTTAAATTTCTGATCATCTGCGCCAAAATTTATATGTTAGACAAAATCCAATGGTTTATACGGCGAAACTTGCAACTCTTAATGCATCCCAACTGAAAAGAGCCTCTGTAAGCCTCATGCCATAAATGCCCCTTTTTCGTACCTCGAATATTGAAACTTTGAAATTTTTGAAACTAATGCCAATTGGTGTTACGTATGATGACCCAATAATCCCTGCAAAATTGCAAAGTGAGCATATTCTCCGTTTCGGAAATATGAGAGGTCAAAGTTGACCATGACCAATAAAAAATGTACATTAATTTCACATTTATACTCGAATAATAATGTTAAAAAAAATCAGACGATATGGTTTTTTACAGATTTTTAGCTGCTGATTACGAATCTGAAGTCATATTTTAAAAATTGAAAATGGCGGATCCAATATGGTGGACGACTTTTTTGAAAATCAATCTAATTTGCCTAAAAATTGTTACTCGGGCTTTTTTGGGGTCGCTGATTACGAATCAGAAGTCATATTTTAAAAATTCAAAATGGCAAATCCAAAATGGCGAACGACTTTTTAAAAATCAAATGCAATTCGCTTGAAACACGTTAAAGTTTAACAAAGGCAAGATGCAATACTCCAACCAAGACAAGATGTAGTAATCCAACCGGCAAAGGTAAGATTGTATAATCCAACCGGCAAAGGTAAGATCGTATAATCCAACCGGCAAAGGTAAGATCGTATAATCCAACCAACAAAATGAAGTTGAATCTAACGTTGAATTTATATTGAAAAGGCACTAAGCCTTCTTTGTCGCTGCATTAAATCTGTTTTGACTTTGCATAGGAAACAAAAGACAATCTAAAAAGAATCAAAGTTTTAATGCATCGTTTAAGACATCTTATTCGAATGGTGGGTTTGCGAAAGTGATAAAATAAATGTATCTTTAGTGTTGAAAATCTCGAATTTACAAAAGATTTCAGCCTATATTCAAAAACCCTAAAAACAAAAAACTATTAGCAGATCAGCATTTCAGTGATTTCCATTCCATTGTGCATCTTATTTGAATCGTTTGCTTGCGAATGTGATAAAATAAAAATATCTTGCCTCGGTTGGAGTATTGCATCTTGCCTTTGTTGGTTGGGTTTTTACAACTTGCCATTGTTGATTGGATTTTACGATCTTACCTTTGACGGTTGGATTATTACATCCTGCCTTTGTTTGTTGGATTATACTATCTTACCTTTGCCGGTCGGATTATTACATCATGCCTTTGTTGGTTGGATTTTACGATCTTACCTTTGCGGTCGGATTATTACATTTTGCCTTTGTTGGTAGGATTTTACGATCTTACCCTTGCCGTTTGGATTATTACATCTTGCCTTTGTTTGTTGGATTATACTATCCTACCTTTACCGGTCGGATTACTATATCTTGCCTTTGTTGGTTGGATTATACGATCTTACCTTTGCCGGTTGGATTATACGATCTTACCTTTGCCGGTTGGATTATACAATCTTACCTTTGCCGGTTGGATTACTACATCTTGTCTTGGTTGGAGTATTGCATCTTGCCTTTGTTAAACTTTAACGTGTTTCAAGCGAATTGCATTTGATTTTTAAAAAGTCGTTCGCCATTTTGGATTTGCCATTTTGAATTTTTAAAATATGACTTCTGATTCGTAATCAGCGACCCCAAAAAAGCCCGAGTAACAATTTTTAGGCAAATTAGATTGATTTTCAAAAAAGTCGTCCACCATATTGGATCCGCCATTTTCAATTTTTAAAATATGACTTCAGATTCGTAATCAGCAGCTAAAAATCTGTAAAAAACCATATCGTCTGATTTTTTTTAACATTATTATTCGAGTATAAATGTGAAATTAATGTACATTTTTTATTGGTCATGGTCAACTTTGACCTCTCATATTTCCGAAACGGAGAATATGCTCACTTTGCAATTTTGCAGGGATTATTGGGTCATCATACGTAACACCAATTGGCATTAGTTTCAAAAATTTCAAAGTTTCAATATTCGAGGTACGAAAAAGGGGAATTTTTGGCATGGGGCTTACATAGGCTCTTTGAAAAATGTTAGATTTGAATAAAAATATGAAATTACTTTGAATTTCAAAAATACATTTACAATATTATGATTTTTGTCATATAATTTGGTATTAAATTAAAAAATTCTACCAGTAAATATGTTTCGTCTCTCTATCACAAATACCTGTAAAACCTACAAAAGTGATTTCAAGATGTTTTAGCTAATTTAGGATATTTCTATGTTCAAGTACATGAAATTGAAAAGATATTATAGATTCGAGTATTTTTGGTGGTATTGGGCAACTACCGTCTCGAAGCCATAGCAAATTCTGTTCATGGTTTTAAATGCTTCAAAAGTTTAACACCGGTTTGTTGTTAGTCGCCTCGTAATTATTTTGAAATCTTAATGTATGAAAAAAAAAACAGTTTAATGCAATTAAATTGCATAAGAAATTAATTTTCATACAAAATAAGAAAAAAAGACTGTAATATTATATTTATGACACATCCGCTTTTTCTAAACTTCATGTCTATTATTATTTACAAAAACATTTATAACTCTTAATAGTAAAACATTATTTGGATATACAAGAAGAAAATTATGTAATGCGCAATACAAATATATAAACGTTAATTTTTGAAGATATATTTGTACAGTTATAGTTTGCTATACAACATTAATCAATTTCCCTGAATCCTATTAAAACCTTCTGTCGAATGTCGAATCACGTAGTGTACGATCGAAATGAAATCGACTGACAACCAACGTCAGAGATTACTTTTACAAGTATTTTAGTAGCAAAAGCTTTGACTGCGAATCACAAGTGAATATGTAAAATTTTTTTTTTACGTCGTACATAATGAACACAGGCAGACGCCAGCCCCCTAGGAACACACCGGTTCCTAGGTTAACCTCCTTATCTAATAATTCTATCAACGGGTGTTTAAAGATAACCTATAACGCTTGAATTTTACGTAGGGATGAAAGTCGGTATTCAACGGCAAGATTAGGGTTTCGGAGTTTGGCCATACGAAGCCTACGTTTTTTACGAATGTACTGGAGGCCGATTATCGCTGTCATGGCACCAGTAGTTTTTTCGCCACTTCTGATATTTTACGACAGACCGGTGAGTTATGTAAAATGTCCAATACAATAGGGATTTCCTTTAAAAAATTTATTTTCTTGCAGGAATCTAGATGTGGATATACGGTATTATTGATGGCTACTTTTTGGGTAACGGAAAGTCTTCCTGTGGCGATCACAGCATTATTACCTTTGTCATTTTTTCCTTTGATGGGTATTCTGAGTTCAGAAGAAGTGTGCTCTTGCTACATGAATGACACTATCATGATTTTTATTGGAGGATTGATCCTAGCATTGGCGATCGAACAGAGTAATCTTCATATGCGTATCGCTCTGGCTGTCATGAACCTGATGGGATGTAGCCACAAAAGGCTTCTGGCTGGTTTGATTGCAGTTACAACTTTCCTATCGATGTGGATATCTAATACAGCCACCGCTGCTATGATGGTTCCCATTATTTTTGCAATTCTGAATGAATTGGAAGAGGTACTAAAAAATAGATGGACAATAACACATTCGAAAAATGTTGAAGAATTTTACTACTGATGATATTTTTCAGGAAGGCTTGGCAAAAGTTTTTGTTCCAAAAGCGATTGCTACTAGAGATGTAGACGATGAAGGTTATATAGAAGTCGACGAGTATGATTCTAGTTTCTAGAAAGTCGAGAGTATCCACTAACCATGTAATTCAGTATATTTTTTGCAGAGAGCTGATACCATCCAAAATAACTACGGCCTACCTTCTTGCAATTGCCTTCTGCTCAACGATAGGTGGAACAGGGACCCTTGTCGGAACCGGAACGAATCTCGTATTCAAGGGAATCTTTGAAAAAACGTTTCCAAATGGGCCGGATATAACATTTACAAAATGGATGTCGTGGTCCATTCCGCAAGTGGTCGTCAATGTAACTCTCACGTGGATATATCTTCAGATATTTTACATGGGTATGTTTCGTCCTCGTAGCGAAGATGCAAAGATGGCGCGAATTGGACCGGAAGGAGTTGCTATTTCCAACAAAGTACGAGTTAATCTTCACAGTGAATCTCGACTTTTATTACTTTCTTGTCTGGTTTTAGGTTATGAAACAGAAATACGATAAATTAGGTCCAATGAGTTTTCATGAAATCGCTGTATCTTTGGTTTTTGGTATCTGCGTGCTCCTATGGCTGTTCAGAAGTCCTGGATTTATGATGGGATGGGCAGATCTTCTGGTACCCAGTAATACAAAATTGTAAGTCATATCCAATACAAAATAATACATCAGACTATATTTCTTAATTCCATGCAGCAAAATCAGAGATTCTACGCCTGTGATGTTTTGCGCGTTCCTCTTATTTGCCATTCCAAAGAATCCAAAGTTCGCAAAGTGTTGGAAGGATGCCCGTAAGAATTCAAATGTACTAATATCAAACCATAAATTGCTAAAAACATCATCGACAACATAACAAATAATTCCTTTATCGCATTCAGCCACCCAGAGACCAAAATTGAACAGCGAGGGCCTGATCAATATTAACATCCTACAGTCGCAGATACCTTGGAGTTTATTATTTCTTCTTGGCGGAGGTTTTGCTATATCAGACGGCAGTAATGCCTCCGGTCTATCAATGAAGGTTGGCCTTTTCCTCACACCACTGAAAAACTACCCACCGTATGCTATCCTGCTCATTGTTTGTCTTATCGTCACTTCAGTTACCGACTTTACATCCAACATCGGTATCGCCAATATCATTCTTCCGATCATTGCTCAAATGGTGATCCTTTTTTCCAGGCTCTATACAATTTTGACACTAGGAAGTTAATGTTTATTTTACTTTTCAGTGCAAATCAATGGGCATGAATCCACTATTTTTGATGATTCCAGTAACTATTATTTGTTCCTACGCTTTTCGCTTGCCAGTGGGGACGCCACCAAATGCTATTGTTACTGCCTTAGGTCAACTTCCAGTTAAGAATTTATTTATTGGCGGATGCATACCTTCCATATATTCATTTGTCGTGATATTGACTATCTTTCCAACCTGGGGAGCCTGGCTCTATGATGCCTATACAAATGCGTCGTGGATTGCAGATAGTCCTCGATTCTTGACGCGTGTTCAAGAATACTGAACGAAGTTTTCATTCTAAGTTATGTCATAGTTGTATATAAATATCGAAATGGAATTTTGAAATGTCTGAATATCGACTTATAACAGTGTTGTTGTCAATAAAAGTATTCTTTCGTTGAAATTATTGTAAGCATATTTATGTAGCGTAAATGAAAAACTTCCTTCCGATTATTATTTCAATTCATTTGAAGAAATTGGATACTTCTGAATGGAATTCATGTAAGTACAGGCTGTTATGTATCCTTTTGCTTGCATCCCAATTTTTTTTATAAACAAATAACTTTATGACTCCTTTTAGTGCATTTCAATAATTTCGGTGCCAAACTGAGTTGGAAGTTAAAATTGACGTTTCATGAGATTCAAATTAAGGTTTTTTTTTTCGTTTATTTCAATTTAAACAATCCAGACCTTTCAAACAGTTTGTGCTCTTAAAACTGGAGGAGTTAAAATAAAAAGTTAAAACTAGGGGAGATAAAATAAGAACTACAAATACCTATGCAAACATTTTTCAACCAAATCGAAAATTAACACCTGTCTGATTATCAATCCCGCTTTCTTTTTTTTTCACATATGTACGTCACTCGAATAAATCATGGTTATTATCTCAAATAACCTATAAATCACTATCTAATCTATTAATAAATTTGCGTGAAAATGGCTTCGCCAGCTGGAAATACGGATACAGAACAATTAACAGCATCTGAACTATTCAAACGAACCGGAGTATTCTTCGCTAAGTTTTGGAAAGGAATAATTACTGCCGTTCTACCTGTTGTACTCATCCCATTTATTATCATCTACGATATGCCTGTATTGACTATTCATTACTTAAGTTACTTTATTATTAGAATAGTACATGAAATTATAATAATGTATCTAATTTGCACTCCACAGAGAAAGATCATGACATTATATCAAATTCCATTTATTGTACTTTAACCCCTAATCCTTTCAACAATTGCTTTGGTAATGTAGGAAGTAAGATGCGGATATGTCGTCATAATTATGGCAGTTTATTGGGTGACGGAATGCATACCTTTGGCGGTTACCAGTCTTCTGCCAATATTTCTATTCCCATGTCTCCAAATACTGGACACTGCAGCAACATGTGCATGCTATATGAACGATACGATCATGGTCTTCCTTGGAGGACTTATCCTTGCCATCGCCATTGAACACAGTGAACTTCACATGCGTATTGCTCTTGGGGTCATGAATTTAGTTGGATGTAGTCACAAAAAACTCACAGCCGGTCTCTGTTTTGTAACAACTTTCATGTCCATGTGGGTATCAAACACTGCAGCCACCGCTATGACAATTCCAATCATTTTGGCGGTACTCCAAGAACTAGAAAAGGTCCAAAATTTGTAAGAGTATAGACCGTTTTGGAATACTTGTTATGAGTAATCATTACATGTATGGAATGTATTTCTGTAATTTAAAATATTTTTGTTATATTTTACAAATTATAGGAAGGGCTTGGAGTCGTATTTCATCCGCCAAAACCTGACCCAGATGATCCTGCCAATCTACTGTGAGTGTTTTAAATACACATCTTATTTACATCGACTGATATTCCCAATATGTTTTGTACTTTCCCAAACAAATTGAACTTCATTAATCAGTTATCCGACTTTGTTACTGTTGGAGGATAATCCGTAACTGTTGAGGACCCTCAAACTTTCATTACCATATCAGCAGTTCCCTAATTTATTTGTTTTAATTTGTTAAGATACAACTTCATTTTAAAAGACGAAAATGACTTCTCTTATTGTATCATTTAAAGTATTTAAAAAATGTATTTATTTAGAGATCCAGTGCCTACAAGCGTTACCAAAGCATACCTTTTGGCAGCTGCGTACACTTCCACTTTCGGAGGAGTAGGAACTCTCGTGGGAACAGGAACAAACCTTGTTTTCAAGGGTATTTTCGAAAGCACGTTTCCAGAACATCCGGGAATTAACTTCGTAGACTGGTTTATTTTGTCTACTCCTCAAATAATCATTAACACCATTCTAATGTGGTTCTACATCCACATCGGGTTTATGGGAATGTTTCGACCTAATAGTGAAGACGCTAAAGCATCTCAAATTGGTCCAGATGGCATAAAAGTCGCAAATCGGGTAAGGATTATGCTATCTTAAAATATTCGATTAACTATCATTTTATTTTCAATTCCCCTTCAAACATTCGACATACATACATTCTTAATTCCTTGTAATTTATTACAAAGACTTAGAAATGATGATTTGTATTCCTTGTCATTTCTATTCATCCACATTCTATTTTGTATTGACGGATTGCAGAAGTTCTTTAATTGGTTATAACTGAATCGGGAGATTCATTTCAAAATTATTTATTCTGAATCCCGATCCTAGAACTCGTGCATATTGAAATTTGACTACTTTCGATATAGGAATGAATTATGTTGTAATTACGTGCTAGAATACTAAAAAACCATGCAGTTTGAAAAAATTTGTAAACCATTTAGTTTGACGTAAGTCACTTTCGTTACAGTTTTTTGTAAGTCAAATTCTTTTATCCAATGGAAGAGTATAGGAATAAATTCACATTTCTCTGCAAATCCACAGAACCGGTCGTTCTACATTTTCTAAAATACTCAAAAACCAATATTGAAAACATAGTTTATCTTCCTTTTTCCTTTTTATTAAAGATTTCTTGTGCGTATCTTTTGCCTCAATATATCATGCTCATTATATTATTCATATGTATCCTCACTATATTCTCAAAAATATTCTGTACGAAAAGTGTCATAAAAAAGGAAGAGAAAAAAGAATGTTTATTTATTTGAAAAACGAATATATGATAGTCATGAAAAGCAGCCAAAGGAAACATGTACAAACCAAAACACCGATCGGCATCAGTGCGTGATATTTTCAAAAGTAAACAGAGCATCAAAGAGTATATGACATTGAAAGGGCAAATCATTATTAATTTAGTCGTCGTCGGGTTTTGGCGTGAAGCAGTTTATTCATTACATAATTGGCCATTGTTTGATGTTTTGGACAAATTATAAAAGAAAATGTTTATAGTGCCTAAATTAAATTATCTTGCGAGTCATAGTGAAAATCGTGAACGTGTATTTTATTCTTGCACACACAGAAAAGATTGATAAGAATTTAAAATGCACTTTTGAAAAAGTACACAGAGAGAAAGAAAATAGTTAATGGAAATATATTTGAACTGTAAAGCGCTTAATCCAAAAGTAGTAGAACACCCCAACAAACGAAAAAGAATTGAAACGAATTGAATAAGGTTTATTTCGGTTTCTTGACTATTTTCTTTCAAATTCTTTGCATTCTAATCCGATATAATACGTGAATAGAAAATAAACATAACCTAAAAAACATTAACTATTAGTTTTTACATGAAAACACGAACTAAAATGTAATGAATTTCACAGGCCCTAAGTATAAATAATAATATATGTGAAGGTAAACAATGTCTGTCATGTGGGTACGTAACATTTGTTTTTCTTATTTCTTTATACTAAAAAATATATGTAATAAAACCCAACGGATTAAAATAAATTTCTCCGAATTCAAATATTCAGAAATTCACGTGAATGTATTATAAATCGATGAATTTCGAATTGTGTTGGGACGTTTCTCAATTCAAAATGTCAAGAAACCGAATTGGAAACGTAATTTCAGAATTCGATCTTATTCTTTTTCGTTTGTTGGGAATAAAATTGTTCCATTGACTATTTCTCTGTACTTAAAGCATTCGTGTATAACCTCACATATTAATTATAACCTTTTATGTTGTTAAATTAATTACAGTGGACCCTCCCCCCTCCCCAATATTTGCCTCGTCCGTCTTGTCAGCCCTTTTCTAACCCTCCCAATAATTGCCTAGGGAGGGGAAGAAATTTTCCCCCACTCCGACAACATACAAATAAAGAACACGCATGCGTTGATCAGAAGAAATCAAAATTAAAAATAAAAAAAGCCCACGTAGGCATCTGGGACGAAATGCATGTATTGCTCTAAAAAATAGTCAGTTTTAACCAATAAGCTATCTATACAAGAACGTGTTTATTTTTCCCTTTCTCATATTCGAAATAATTTTTGCAGAGTATAAAACAGCAATTAAATTTAATGATATTGTGGGAGATAGTGAGCACATAACATTTTATTCAGGTAACTCCATTAATATTACATTGATTTTGATTTTTAATTTTGATGAATAGAACCAAAACAAGGTTCAATTTATATATTTATTTAATATGATTGGAGTCCTATACCGACAAAACCGAGAAATAATTTTATTTTGAATTTTTATGTTGTTAATTCTACTATTTACATATGTTAAAATCGCTTCTCCTCTCTTCATTGTTCCAGTAACCCTTTTTTCGGTCTGTGTAAAGACACTATTGAAAATTGAAGTTACTAATAAATTACCCCATGTGTTGTGCAATACATGCGATGCAAATATAAAAAAAAAAGTATAATACAAAGATTATTCAGTATTCTCAGTGAAATTTCGAGATAAATGCAAAAAAAAATGTTTTTCATCCCAGTAAACACAAATTTCACAGAGAGGTCTTAGAGGTGCACATTTTCGAGACAACTTAATGTGTCTAAAAGCTGACAAAAAGCCGGCCTTGGAAGAACGTCTTGAAAAGGTCGTCTAAGCACCGTCTCTATCTATGACGTCTTAGAGGCATTTATAAAATGATGCATGATTCTGGCTTTCTCGCAAGTGGCAAAGTTTTATGTAGGCCAGTATATATCGTATATATGCAGCCGAATGATTAATCACATATCACCTTTATATTATGACGCGCTTTGCACTTATAAATGTGAACATTACAAATAAATAAATATGCACGTGTACCAATTATTAATGAATATTAAATATAAATATTACTACATTACTGTATATGAATAGATTACCAACGCTGGATCCTATTAGACGCGTCACTGCGAGAGACGGCATAATTGATCTTTTTTAGACGTCTTAAGTGAGACGGCTTATTTGCGGCCTTTAAAACCGTCTTCTGAGAATGCATATCACGTCTTTAACGCGTCGCAGAACAGTCTTCAAAACTAAAAAGTAAGACTGTCTGGAAATTGTCAGGATGATAATGTATAAAAAGCGCTTATTTTTTAAAATCGTTGGACAGTTCTCAATTAATATCTTCGGCATTTTCTAGGATACCGTCTATAGTAATTCAAATCACCTTACAGAGCCCGAATTTTTAAAAATCAATTCAATCATTTGTTATTTACGGTTTTTAGTGAAAATTCTGCCTTATCAGCAGAGCACTTTAGAACTTTCAACTTTCCAACAAAATAATCCATGCATAAAATGTGTGCAAGACATTTACAATTTTTTATCTTTTTAAGTAAATATCGACCATTTCTGTGGATTTCCCCATATACATCTACAATCTACAATACACAACTTTCTTTGAAACGATAAAATCAAGCTCTAATTTCTGTTACCTATGGCGCCGTCTGTCGGTATCGGGCTACACTCTATTCGACTCGTGCTAAGAGCGCTAAAAACGGTGAAAATGAAAGATAATTTATCAACGTATTTCTCCCGCAACCAAATCAAATCAATATTAGATTTTAAACATAAAAGCTTAATGCAGAAGCATCTAGTAAAATTTCTTGACCGCTTTAATTAATAATTCAAACTGTAAAATCGTTTATTCGTTGTGTCGGTCAACTGAAAATAACCCTGTAAACACAAAAGTAACAGTTATGTAACAACTATGTAACGTTTATGTAACGATGTAACCATTATACGTAAATATAACATAACTATTACTTTCCGCGTTTGCAGGGATTAGTCGCATATATTTGGTTTTCGATAGAAAACAAGTGCGATGGAAACAAACTTGTACAGTAGGACCTCTCTTGTTCGAACCTCTCTTTTTCTAATTGCCTTTCTTATTATATTTGTCCAGCCTCTCTTATTCTAATCGTTCCCCCACAAGTCTTCGCCCACTATCACACGAAAAGTCAACGAAAAATATTGTCCACGAATCGCAAGCAAAGTAAGTGGGGGTACGGGGAAAATTAGAATAAGAGAGGTCGGCGACATCTAGAAAAACTTTACTAATTAGAATAAGAGAGGTCCTACTGTATACATATAACCATGATTTGTATATTAGATTTGATTAGATTTTGATTTCTTTTGAATATCTGAATTCTATTTTTAAATAATATATCTAAAAAATAACTTTGAATTGAAGGAATGAAGTATTCTAACAATTCAGCGTCATTTAAATTGAAGTATTCAGATATATTCGAGGAAAAACTTTCAATAGCTTTACATACATTCAATATAAATTAGAATATAGAGTCCAATCAACGAAAAAGTATACGGAATCGATATTTTGCATTCTGTTTCTTTCTAGTGGCGTATTGATTACAGTAGGGTCTCCCTTATTCTCTTGACATCTCTTATTCATTGGATTTAGGATCTCTTATTGCATATATTCCCCTGCGGTCGGCTTCCCTCCTCCATTGGGTCCTAACCCAACCTTCGCGGCTAAGCGAATCTCGAACCGTTGTCGACCGTCGACCACTAAAAGTGGGGGTAAAGGGGAAGTACAGAATAAGGGAGACTGCCGCCATTTTGAAAAATCTGAGTATGCAATAAGGGAGACCCTACAGTATTCGAGATTCTTATTCAAATTTATACTATTTTATACGACCTGCTTCCCTCCTCCATTGGGTCCTAACCCAATCTCGAACCGTTGTCGACCGTCGACCACTAAGAGTGGGGGTAAAGGGGAAGTACAGAATAAGGGAGACTGCCGCCATTTTGAAAAATCTGAGTATGCAATAAGGGAGACCCTACTGTATTCGAGATTCTTATTCAAATTTATGCTATTTTATACGACCTGCAATACCAGAACTGAATTCATTCGATCTTATACGATACCGTATTTAACGCATTATAAAAATTGATTTGTTTATCTTTAAATTTACAGGTCATGAAAGAGAAATGGCACAATTTAGGAATGCTAACATTTCACGAACTCAGTGTGTCGATTCTATTCCTATTGTGCATCTTTCTGTGGATTTTTCGTAATCCAGGGTTCATGCCAGGATGGGCAGAATCACTCCAATCCGAAAACTTGTAAGGATTTAAATTCCACAGAAAATATAACTGTTCTTACTAACAAATTTCTTTGCAGGGATATCAAAGACTCTGTTCCAGTAGTACTGGTAACAATTCTCATGTTTGTCATCCCGAAAACCCCTAATTGGGTATTTAGTTGGACAAGGGACCGTACGTTTTGTTTATTTAACTCAAACAAAATTCAACTTTTGCAAACAAAATTCAATTTCCAGGAACGAAGAGACCGGCAAGAGCCTCTGAAGGTCTTATAACATGGAAAGTGATTCAAACAAAAATGCCCTGGAGCTTAATGTTTCTTCTCGGTGGTGGATTTGCAATATCGAAAGGAAGTACCGCATCTTGCTTAGCGAAATGGGCCGGAACTCGGCTGGTAGGATTGAGAGGAATCGGTAGTTTTGGGTTACTGTCTATAGTCATTCTGCTCACTGGCGTAATGACGGATTTCACTTCTAACGTAGGCATCAGTAATATTTTACTTCCAATAATGGCGCAAATGGTAAGTCATGATTATTAATTACAATGGCCCTCCCCTTATTTTAACTTTTCGAGTCAAGGAAGATGGCGGCTTCTTCCCTTATTTTACCGCTTCCCTTCATCCCCACCACTGGCAGTATGAGAGAATAAAAACAGAGAAAGGAAATATAGCGGTCCTTCTTCACCTGTATGCGCAAGCGCAAACAGCAGTCCGCACTCTTTTGAACATTTTCAAATGGCGAATGGTGGGGGAACTTATGAGGGGAAGAAGTTAACCCTTTTCGTCCCAAAAGTCCGGATTTTGGACACAACTTTCAACGATGTAACTTTTGTTCCAAACAGCGTTAAAAAAATTGAAATAAGTCAAAATCGATAGATTTGGACCTCCTCTTTAAAATGCCGTGGTCAGAATCAGCCGGAAATTTCAGAGAATAATGTTATGATCATTTTTTCGAAAAAAATACTGATTTTTTCGATGTATTTTCCCAATAATTGCGTTTTTTGACATTGAAAAAGGCAGTGCTGATCATTGCAAAACGTACTAATCGCGTCTTTTTGCTTAGACCATTCTTTTCCCGTTTTTTTCAGAAAACAAAATGGCGGCTTCAAGATGGCGTCTCTGAGTTGTAATTTTACATTTTCTCCCACAAATATTGATTATTTGACTGCGTAACGGTTCAGATCACGGAGAACTGGGATTAAAAAGTAATTATTGTCATTTGTGAATATATACTTACTCCTATCATAATTCATTGATAACCTCAAATTAGACATGTACAGTGAGTTTTTACCGATATTTTGTCTAATTTTCACTCAATTTCTGACGTTTCCGTATCACTACGTTTGTATGGAATTGAAAATGACCGTATATGATTGTGACCTATGAAGAATTTGTTTATATCCTATAAATTGTGTGCAGGTCAACCCACATCTTATAGTGCGACATAACTTTCAATATCTGCAATATTGATTTACATACAAAATACAAAACAAAATACAAAAATAAAAAACAAATATTTCCTCATTCCCTCTACGTGTGTTTTGAATACAAGAAAATGAATGTAATAAAATTAAAATAAAAAAAAATGAAGGAAAATATTTTAAAAATAAAAAAAGTCGAACTGTACTAAATTTTTAGGTTATAAACGTTACGGAAATATATTTTTAGGTTATAAATGTTACGGAAACGTTGAAAATTGCGGGAAAATTAGACAAATAATCGGTATAAACCCATTGTGTCTAACTAATTTGAGGTTATGAGGTTATGAATAAATCATGATGAGACAAGGTATTCACAAATGATAATAATTACTTTTTCATTGCCCTTCTCCATGATTTGAGGCGTTACACGGTCAAATGATCGATATTTGTGCGAGAAAATTACAACTTCCAGATGCCATCTTGAAGCCTCCATTTTGTTTTTTGAAAAAATCCAACGGGAGAAGAGTGGTCTGAGCAAAAAGACGCGATTAGTATGTTTTGCAATGATCAGCACTGCCCTTTTCAATGTCAAAAACGCAATTTTTGGGAAAAAAACGTCGAAAAAATCAGTATTTTTTTCGAAAAAATGATCATAACTTTTTTCTCTGTGATTTCCGGCTGATTCTGACCACGGAATTTGAAAGAGGAGGTCCAAATCTATCGATTTTGACTATTTCAATTTTTGTTAACGCTGTTTGGAACAAAAGTTACATCGTTGAAAGTTGTGTCCAAATTCCGGACTTTTGGGACGAAAAGGGTTAACATAAGGGACGAAACAAAGTTAAAATAAAGGACGCAATTAAAATAAGAGGAGTTAAAATAAGAGGAGGACCACTGTACGTCGAAAACTGAAATATAATGTAAGTTTTTCGTAGTGTGTGGCCATGAAGTGGAATCCTATGTATCTAATGATTCCAGTAACGTATACATGTTCGTATTCGTTTCGACTGCCTGTTGGAACGCCACCTAATGCGCTTGTTGCATTTGCGGGACATATTAAAACGAAAGATCTCATCAAAGCTGGCTGCGCTCCTGCTCTGTGGTCAATGTTCGTTACGCTAGCTGTTTTTCCATTAATGGGAAATGTTGTATATCAAGTTTATACATTTCCCGATTGGGCAAATGCAACAGCTGGCGGAAACGACACAGACTCATGCGATCATTGGTCTGTTGATATTTGAATTGTATCGCTACTCCGATATATATATTCGTAATAATAAATGTGAACGAACCATAATAAAAGTTTAAATAAACCCCCTATTGTAAATTCAGAAAATTTTTATATTGATTTAGTTTCGAAAGGTAAGGTAAAAAGACGATTGTAACTTAAAAGTGGTATATTTAAACGACCATTTATATAATTATGTTGTCCTCATAGAGGATAGCGTCACATACCTCATGCAGGTAATTCTTAGTCTTAAGCCTCAAATACGAACTAAAATGAACTAATAAATGGTAGCTTTTTGAAACGTAAATAAAATATATCGGATATTTTTTTACTTTAGTCTTTGACACTTTCACTAGTGTTCTTTTAGCACTTTGTTTATAAACTGCACGAGTCCTTGAAGTTTTTTAATAAACAACAAATTTATTTGGCTATGATTTCATCCCAGGCGACGCAGGTTCATTCTTCGTCGGACTGTTGGAATTGATCTCTTGTTGCTCCAATCTACGATGGCGCAGCATGGTTGATAATACACCGTTAAAGCTTGCAGTTTTTTTCTTGGCGCTACCTTTAGGCGTACTTTCGCCTACACGTCTCACTGGCAGTCGTGGCGACACCATTTCGTCCATAAAATCAAAGTCTGACTTTTCTTCAGGTCTGAAATATTTGTTACGTTTAGTGAAATTATTGGAAATATTAGAAATGAAGTAAAAATTCTTACTTATATTCCTGTAACAGATCTTGTTGATGATTACTCGTTGGAACGGGGGATGGGCCACGTCTGCCAGGACATTTCCAATCGAGTTCGAGAACTCGATTGTTATTGTCCAAACCTTGAATGAGAGCAATCAAATCTTCGGCCTTGTGATTCCATCCAGTCTATGGAAAAGTGTTTGTCATTACTTATTTACTTTAAACATTGACAATGATCCAAAATCGTACCTTTGAGTCTACTTCGTATTTCTCGTCGTCCGAACACTCTACTGACCAATCTTCTTCGTTGGCATCCATTATTACACACACTATTAAATTTTATATATTTTGTTTAAAATTACTAAACTATAAACTGTTTCCGAACAGCATTGACGTATGTACGTCCTTGTAGACGTGTGTTTGTTACCGCATTTTGAGGTTATGTTGAATGTGTTCAAAAAACTTTTGGTGCATATACGAGATATGCTAATTTACGAACTCATCAAAAGACAAAATGGACATAAGTGATAAATATACCAAAAAAATGGTTGAGGAACGAATGGGCCAAATTGTTAAAACGTCAAATTTTAGAGAAGGCCCATTTGCCGAAGTGGCAAATGCAAACGTGGCAACGTTGCAGTTTGCAAATCTTGAAACGTTCTACTTTATCGACTGCTGATGTAAATAATACATATGTTGACGTGTCGATTCTGCATCGTTCGTCCATCATATATTCCATCAATTTCATGCTTTTCAAAAATTGTTCAAACATTCATTTCGCAACCTTTCTCGTGCATGTAGTTTATTATTTGAGACTAATACCGTAAAGAACAGTTTTCATAATAGTGTTTTAATGTCCAGTAAACGAACATCGATGTGTGCGCGGTAATAATTGAGTGATCGATGTCAGAATTACATTTCTGAAACTTACGCAGTAATTCTGGGAGTATTCCGAATTATTTTGAATATTTAATGAATTTATTACATTCCTTGCTAAATCTACGTGTACGAGACGTACAAAAAGAGTGAAATTAAGGGTACAGTAAAACCCCTCTTATTTGAATCGTTTCCCCTCAGGCTTTCCCCCACCACCGCTCGAACATCTCGATGGAGTTTACAGTGTTTACACCATCAAAGTTGTACAGTGTAAATACCGTTTAACCTAAATTTGCAAATATGTGTAGTCGGTAGACTGATATGTAATGAAATTTCAAATTAATTTAAAATTTTGCATCAAACCCATGATTTACATCATAGAAATTATTCGAGAAGCTGCTAATTTCGTAAAATAAAAGTGCACATTTGAAGGTTAGGATGTTGTCAATTTTTAATGATGTGTATGAGAAGACCTTGACAAAAATTGAAAAGTCTTTCATTTGCAAAATAACAAACAAATCCAATATCAGCAGCTTAATACTGAATTTGAAGTGATTTGAAGCTTTCATTAATCATAATTGCAAATTTGGGTTAAATATTGTCTCCTATATTCATTTCGGTCTTAATCACAGTGTATTTGTTTGTGAAACAAAAAATTATTGATACATAATTATATATAATAAAGTACATAATGTAAATTTAAAATGTTTATTTCTAAGCTCGAATTCATATATAAATGACCATAAATAAATGCGAAATGTTACAGTCTTCATTTATCACACAAAGGCTCGAGTTGTGATCTCGTTACATTTTTTTCCAAATTTAAAATTCTCTACACATTTTTTAGATAAATTATATATATATTTTACATAATTCAACTCTAAAATATATATGATGTCTAACAAAAATAAAAAGATATCAGATATTATCATCCACTATTAAAGCGTTAAGTAGAGCAAGGGGGGTAAGGGGAAATCTCAAATAAGAGAGGTCGGCGCCATCTTGAAAACCATGACCAGTTGAAATAAGAGGGGTTCTACTATACAATACGTGTAAAAATGATTTTTGTACGTTATCACAGATTAATCAATGGCAGCATACAAGAAATGTGCAATAAACAACATTCAAGAGTGAAATTGGATATTCAGAGGGCAAAAGAAGCGTATAAGAAATGTGCGCAAAGTGTGAAAATAATCCAATAAACGTATACAGAATCGATATTTTGCATTCTGTTTCTTTCTAGTAGCGTATTGATTATTCGAGATTAATACTATTTTATACGGGTGTACTTCCGAAAACGCCCCCCAACCGATTTTAATGTACATTGGTATACTTACGTATTTCGGGGTGCTGATTACGGAAATGATAATGAAAATTAGCGCAAATTTTATTTTCACGGTGAAAACCTTAAAAAAACCACTATAATTTATGTTTTTTTTCAATTACCTCCTAAAATTCTCAAAATTTCGAAAAATTCTTCCAATAAAAGTTGTAGATTTGATCGAAATACACATTTTATATTCTATGCATATTCCCGCCAAAATCGATAGTTTTTGAGAAAAATCGAAAAAACGACAAAACACCATGAAAACGATCAATTATAACATGAATTCCACGTAGCGATACGCATATTCTTTTTGGCATTGTTAGGGATAGGTGGAGTTCAGACTGGTTAGGTTAGGTTAGTTTTAGGGCACGCATATGCTTTTAGGCATTGTTAGGGCTAGGCAGAGTCGTGACTGGTTAGGTTAAGTTAGTTTTAAGGAACCCATGTGCTTTTAGGCATTGTTAGGGCTAGGCAGAGTTCTGACTGGTTAGGTTAGGTTAGTTTTAGGGCACCCATATGCTTTTAGGCATTGTTAGGGCTAGGCAGACTTGTGACTGGATAGCTTAGGTTAGTTTTTTTGGGCACACATATGCTTTCACGCATTATTAGGGCTAGGTAGAGTTCTGACTGGTTAGGTTAGGTTAATTTTAGGGCACGCATATGCTTTTAGGCATTGTTAGGGCTAGGCATGGTGTTTTGTAGTTTTTTTGATTTTTCTCAAAAACTATCGATTTTGGCGGGAATATGCATAAAATATAAAATGTGTATTTCGATCAAATCTACAACTTTTATTGGAAGAATTTTTCAAAATTTTGAGAATTTTATGAGATAATTGCAAAAAAAACATAAATTATGGTGGTTTTTTAAGGTTTTCACCATGAAAATAAAATTTGCGCCAATTTTCATTATCATTTCCGTAATCAGCACCCCGAAATACGTAAGTATACCAATGTACATTAAAATTGGTTGGGGGCGTTTTCGGAAGTTTATCCAATTGATTTGTTGCGGCTAAGAATAGCTTTAAATTCTGTTAATTTAAAATGTTCTGTTTTCTAGTTTTGAGTTTAAATCATTCGATAATCCAAAGTAATCGTTTCTTTGAGGTTATGTACGTTTATGTATCGCGTATAATATCGAATACACTCGCATTTGTAACTGAAAGAGTGGGAAAGAAATAGACCTATTTTACTGGGCTGATAGTCAAATGATTCAAGAAACGCAAGAAAAATTAAAAGAGAGATTTGAATCAGCGAAACCCATCCCGAATACCAGAAAATACCATTGTTTTAAACCACGTGATAGGCGTACCATTGAAGTTAAAATTACTTCATTTCATGACACCAAAAAAGTTATTAAACTATAAATTAATAAATGTCAACAATTTGTTATTTATAATAGGGTAATTAAATACAACAGTAATAAGTACTCGAGCATTCCTTATATACGCCACGTATAATCCTTCAAATTATTCAAATAATCGTTCTAAACTTGACAAAGAGTCAAGTTTTGCTATAATTGTGTACGCAATGTGCAAAATGGATGCGTATTAAAAAAAATATCTCCGTTAATACCGCGTTTTGTATGAAAAAATAACGCCAAATCGAGGTCGAAACAAAAATTATTGCGTCGAAACAAGGCTTAGGGGCAGAACCAAACTTTGGAGTGGTTTTCTACTATGTTTGGGCGAAATTTTCCTAAAGTTACAAAATAATTCATATATGTAGAAATTGGTGACAATATGTCCAATTTCGCGATTTTCGAAAATTGACCTAACTTCGAAGGGCTATAACTTCGGTTCTACTAGGTAAAATTGAATTAATAAACTAGTGCCGGCGTGGTGCCTCGCTCGCTCAGAAACTTCGACCCAGTGGAGAGTAGGCTATTCCTTAATACTCGTTTGTTTACTAACAGCTTTCAATTATATTATAAAATTCTATTGATATTTGGGGGTCCAATCATATACTTAGGTCCAAGTCGCTTCGATAGATATGTTACAACAATATAGTGTTTCTTATTTGTATGAAAATTGAAAATGAGCATTTTCAAAACTTTGACCCCGACGACAGGCCAGCCGAAGTATTAATAAATAAAAATTGCAAAACACTTACTTCATGCACTTGTATTCTAATAGACTATTCGATGCCTACTACATATTTACTATATTTTTTTCTAATTACTGTCTGTATCATTATGATCTTATATGAATACAATATGTATACAGGCATATCTCTGGAACTTTTAACTTTTGAGTTAAAAAAAGATGAAATTTTTTTAGAGGCACAATCTTTTTCAAATTATTTTTCGTTTTGTAGACGTATAAAATGATGAAAAATAATCACGTTATTAATTTGTTGTACATGCTCAACTGGTTAAATAAATAATTAAGCAAACAGTATTGCACGAATATTTCCTTACATCTAACTAACTCCAAACTTGGCACTTGGAAGTTTTCGATGTCGCTGATTCCGAATCCGTTATCAGATTTTCGAAATTCAAAATGGCGGATCAAATATGGCGGATCAACATCAGAAACTTTGCTTGATTTGGAGGAAACTTAGTACATAGAGGATTTCTATGTCACTGATCGTGAATCAGTTATCAAATTTCCAAAATTTAAAATGGCGGAATCAATATGTCGACTGAAAACTTTAAGAAAATGTTGAATGCTCTTCAAAATCACCATAATGAATGATTACGAATTTCAGCTTGTATGATGGATACAATTTTGTCAGCCAAAACATAATACATCTACAATTTGTAGTTGATATCTAAGTATATTTAGCAACCAAGCCGCTAGATATGTGCGCATCGCATTTCGTTAAAAAACAATTTGTTATGTAATATAAAGGCGAATGTAGCGAAAGTCTGTGATTTTTGAACTTTTATACTAGAATATCTCAAAATTCTGACGGAATATGGCAATTCTGTGATCAGTTTCGGATTTAGCATCAACTTTTACGTCACAAATGACTAATCATGTTTGCGAATACCCGAATTAGCCTCTGTTATTTAAACAAATTTGATAAACAATTATTTTGAACAACATTTTTCGTTAAAAATCTAGTTCTATACTTCTATGTAGTGTTACAAACTACTTCTAAATTATGTTCGGGTCTACAGAACGAAAATTATGCTTAGAACACATTCTTTTCATTTTTGTTGATGATATTTTGTTCGTGTCTCCTACATTTCTTTACGGATCTTTTGAGCGATCTGGATAAGCTTTTAAAACACCTCGAAAATCCGTTTACGCGGCCATAAACTGCTTTATCAATTAATTTGAAAATGTGCTGCATGATAAAGTAGTTTTTTCAAACGAGTTACGCTAAAAACACCAATATTAAAATACGCGCCAAATTTACAATAAATGAGGCACAAGCAAAAACCAAAATTTTTTGAAATTGTTATGCTCTTTAGAAACAATTCCATATTATGGATTTTCAAAAAATTAAACGCTACAAAAACTGTGGCAACAAAATGACTAAAATTAATTTTCTCAAAAATCACAGATACCCAAATTCACCAATTTTATTTACTCTTTTATAAGTGAGGCACACCTTTCTGTGGTACATTTTTATATTCCATACATCCCCAAAGGTATGTAAAAAAAATTCAGGTCCCTAGAGGATGCGCTCAAAAAGTTATAGTAACGGGAATGAAAAAAACTCTACTTAGTACCCCTATGCAACTTGCGATTATTCGGCGATTATGTCGTTCCAAAAACACTCGCCATTATTTATGGAATAAAGTAATCGAAGTTTTGTTTTCGCAAAAACTTCTTCGATTCTTCATCTTCAATGTTGTATTGTTACATTTTTATTTACGAAAACTTTGCTCGACTCCACAAGCGTTCGAAGAGAGGACACCGCAAATATGAAACAGTGGTTTTTAAAAATGTGCAACTTTTCGAAAAAGCAACATTAAGACTTCTTTTTGGGTTTGTTGTTTTCGGGTAAGTGTTTTGAATATGCTATAATTTTTTCAGATTTTTTTGTTTGTTTATTTACCAGTAATCATGTTATATTTATTAGAAACCATTGATTGCGCGAGTACTAAAAATTTACAGTTTTTATTTTTTTTCTCTTTAAATAATGTTCCTATAAAAAAAAATGATCTGCAATAAAGCTATCCTACATTGAATTCTCTATAAGGTAATATTTTTCAAAACTCGATTTTCCAATTTTCATTTTTCTTGTCTTTATCTACTGCCCCATCGAGTGGTTCGAGCGCCTAAGGCATGCGGGCACTCAATTATGGAAATGTTGCAAGAAACTTCGAAGTGAATAAACTTAATGAGGCCCAATCTGAACGTGTACGTATTGTATAAACCTCATACTCTCAAGGGGTGAAATGTTTTTTATATTTTGTTAAGGATAAATCGATTTTTTTAACTTTAATCTTGTGGTTAGCCAAAAAATATATTACAAATATATTCGGAGAAAAGCACAGAATATTTTATATTTGATTATCGAAAATGTATGAACTGTATATTATGTATATTCTCAGAATATCGCAACATTTATTTCGAATATCCTCAGTATATCCAGCATGATATACCAAGTATACATTGAGAATATTCTGTGAATATCATGTGTTATGTGGGCCAGTAACTCTATATTAGTTAGAGAGGTTTTAGCCGCCAATATACAGTTACTTGCCTCTCATTACAAAGAGATAATCGCTTTATGGAGTTTCATATTTAAAATTTACTTCTTTTTTCTTTTAACATTCATTTTTTCGTATTCAAAAGTGCTTCAGAGGCTGTGAAAACGGACACGTGTATCAAAAAGCAAATTTCTAAAAATTATAGATTCTATTTTTGTTCCTTAATTATTAATTTATATCATTTTTATCTGAGCTCTGTAGTTGTATATTAGATGGTGATTACATTCAATGGAATGGTAGATCATACAATAATAATACAAAATTGTGATAACACTTGCTAAATATAGTAATGGCAGTTATTTTGTCATCGTAGCTTATAATCTAGCGGTTTGCATATGAAGTAAATGTCGCGCGATTTCATTTTTGGATTCAATAACCACCTAGTGTCTCTGGAACAAACACAAATCTCAACTCTGGGGATTCCTTTACTTTGGCCCAAAACAAGATAGATTTAAGACCTCAAATGTAAAAGCTCTTCGAGATTGCGATTTTAAGAAATCCTATGTAAGCCATCTTTAAGAGCTCGTTTTATAGATTGTCATAATTCAAACTTTTTTCTAGTGGTCTTTTTGGAGATAAGATCTTTGGACTGAACTCTAAGAAAAGATATGTGCTGTATGAGTCATAACATGAATCAAACGATGTAAAAAAACAGCGTAGAGTCTTGGTATAATTGCGTCTCGTTATATTTACATCCCAGTATATTTGCCCTGTTCCGTCTCGTTATATTTACCTGCTGCCGCTCTCTTTTTCTGCCACCTTGCTGTGACGTCACGTACATATCGCGGCTAAGGGGAGTGGGAGTGACGGCGCTCCCCTTCTTTTGGTAAATATAATGATACGTGAGATGAATATGAGACTACCCCTTTAAAGGGATGGTTCTTCATCATACTTTTGTTTCAGGGGGTTTTCTCTAAAAGCGTGGGCCATAATTAAAAAGCATAAACCACCCCATGTTTTTAGAGAATAAGAAAGCTATGAAATAATAGCATAACGCGAACATGATACAAAACCAAGAATTTTTGTGTGTGTGCATGCAGGTTTTATAAAACCCATAGATATACATTTCGAATAAGCACATGTGTTATTACATGTATGTAACCGATGATTGTCATAGTATTTTCATGATTGAAATTATGAGGCATACTTGAAAGAGGAAAAGAATAAATTGATAAACTAGATAGGATCATATATTTTTTAGGAAAAGAATTATCTTTATTATGTTTCTTAATTTTATATATTACATTAACCCTGATAGCCGCATATCAAAATAATGCCATCACAATTTTTGCATTTTAAATTAATCAAATGCAGAGTTGATCATTCGATAGTTTACTTTCGGTGTTTTTATCGTAATTGACTATATGGTTTGAGCATTCATGTAACAAAAATTATACAAATTTTGTCTGAAAATTTCACCAATTATCCTTGGATATACTCTATACATACGAATTAATTTTTTAATATCTAAAAGTAGAAAATGTTTACATCCAATTTCGACTACTATGATAAATAAAAAACATTTATAAAATAATAACGTTTGATTCAATGAGAATCGTTACTTCAAATAGCAAAAAGTAGTAAATTTTAATAGAAAACGGAATTTTATGCACGCAATAAGAGCTTTTTTGTCGCCCTGGTTTCAAAATTAAAAACTAAGTAACATGAATGCTCTTTGTTATCTACTTCGTCCATCCATAATTTCTACGCCAAGAAATTCGATGCAAATCAATGCTAACATTTTATCTCGTATATTTCAGCATTCCTGGTTATCAGGGGTTACATCTAAATATAAGAAAAATACATTCATTCCAATAACGCATTATGTACAATCAATACTATCTTAATTACAATAAGTTATCATGCTTTCAGACTCCACTTATTCACTAATCGCAATGTTTTAATAATTATAACTTCTACACATGCACTCGTAAGTCGTGATAAAAGAAGTGCATTCCGTACCCATATAATATTCACAGAATTTTTAACATAATTCCAGACACTTCTAGATCTTAAAATTTTTAGGAATATCTACAATAATAAAATATGATTCTTAGTCCTCTTAGTATTCCTTTTGAAGTCTTTCAAAAGTAACATCACATTTCTGACCTGCTTACGATTTTTCGTTACCGAAATTTCATTGGCACAATCTGGGCACAATGTAGAGTACAATATTTACAGAAATAAAATTGTTTAAGATATTTTCATTTCTCATATTTTTATTTGGTCCCGGAAATATAAAAAATAGTATTTTTAATAAACAACTACTTAATATACATTTTCAGCAAAATACGAATTGAAAATACGTCAAACAATTTTTTATATTTTTCTTACGTACTAAAACATTATACAATAAACTATTTTATAGTGGTTGCGCAACCTAACAATGTGTCTTATAAGAAAATATATTCAAAATATCTGTTTAAGGTAACGGTATGTTGTCATTTAATTTCTTGATCAATTCCAAAATAAATGCACCAGTAATAACATAATTCGTAAACTGGTCTATTTATTTTATTATTAACTTCCCAACAAAAATTAACAAATTCTATAAACCTAAAAAAAAAATAATAAATATACATTTTCTCAGTTATAAATCTAGATAAATGGAGTTTAACTATGTACAGAATAGTTATACTTTTATTTGTTTAAAAAACGTATATAATTATGTAGAAACTGAAATCACTGTGCTGTTACTTTACCGACCGCTAGTGAGCGCTGCTAGATGATGGTCTGAAACTTCAGTAACAAAACTTTCTTGCTTTTTTCCCCCTACATCAACTCTAGCCAGATGGTCAAAATGGATGCGTAAGGGACGATCAAAATATTTAAATGACCAAATAAACATGACTTTGTCTAACTAAAGATATAACCAATGAAAAAAACCATCAATGTCGGTTTAGAAGTGGTGCTCTCTAGCAGTCGGTCTGTAAGGGACGAGAGATTTCCATTTCTGTCATGGATGATCTAGTTCCTCGCCACTGAATAATCCGAGAATTTCTAAACATCAAACAAACGATAATTGTTCGTCTTCCGATGTATTTCGTTAAACATCTATTAACTTACAAATAACATATTAACGAATCTAAAAATAATATGGCGTCGAGGAGATTCGATTTGTCCTTTACATGGTGATGTTCTTCATGAAATTACATATATTCTTATGTATGAACCTAAAAAGAAAAACATGTCTCTGAATATACAAGACAATACCACTAACCCCATTTTTTAAAAGGACATAATATTGTCATTCTTTTCTGCATATAAACAATTTAATTTAGAATCAACAATAATATCATGGTAATGTTAATTCTCTAATAACAAGAATATAAATAACATCGATCATCCAAGCTAAAAATTGTTGGTCCCCCACACCGTGCTGCTAATTGTCGACATGGTTCTATTATTATTGCCCATGACCTTGTTTACAGGCTGTTTTCGATTAACATCGCTGTTTATATACAGAAAACGAACGTACAGTTGACGTTATCGGTATTCAACGCTAGAGATAGTAATCATTAAAACTCATAATCGCGAAGCTGATCGATGTTTCAATTAAATTTCAGTATTGAGTTAAAATTTTCTAACCTCCCACACTGTCGATCCGTCAATTTTGTTGTTATTGATAGTGTGTTGCTGTCTAGATGCTAGTCCAATCCCATATCCTAGATCAGCATTGACGTCGACGTGGGCGTCCAAGCCATCGCTGAGTTTACTTAGACGTCTAGCCCAACTACCACGATTCCCTATCGATCTTCCCAAACCAGTTTCCCGTAAAACTGAAAGGACTTCCTCCTCGTCCTCGCGACCTTTTACACCCTTTTCGTATTTGGCTTCCTGAGCGAGCAATCTTTCCCGTTGAAGTTGTGTGGTAACACATCGAGGAGTTTCGGGAATAGCGTAACTCATTATTCCCGTTAGGGCAAAAACCTGGAATTTGACATTGTTGAATGTAAAAATAGGTGAATTGAATAATTGATCATATATATGATCATATTTCATTAAATGAAATAGTTCTCCAGACCAATTGGATTTCTGAATAAGCAACACTGCATTGATCCAACATCTAACCACCCAATTTATATGATCATTACTTGTAAACTGGATTTTTTCCATGACTATGAAATAATAAATGGCAAAAGATTGAAAAAAGTCTTTGGCTATCTTTCGGAATTTGGATCCTTAACAATCAAGATCAAGATCGCGGGGGAGACACTCATCAATTTTTCGTGGTCGCTTTCCTGTCGTCGACAAAGTAAACCGTAGAGCGGCGCGTCGAGCACCTTGTACCTCCCACTCCAATGTAGATTGTCACAAAAATAGAGAGGGAAGTAGTACTTCAGCGGAGTGAGGGAAGTAGACAGTAGAAAGTAGGAGCACAAAGTGCTTGAAGCGACATCGGGCGGATTAGTTCGTCCCTTAGAATCATACCCTCGTCTCGAACTATGGTTTCCCTTTCATTATGGAAAGGATTACATTTTATTCTCCAATCAATTCAGTTTCGACACAATAGATTTAATAATGACGCAGGGTTTGTCAAAATGTTTATTGGTCTAAACTCGATTTAAGTGGAGTCGCGGATTGTTTTTAATTTGTGGAACAAAATTAATAAGTAAAATAAAGTAAAGAGAGTTGAGTTAAAATACGTACCACATGTTCAAAGACAACGACAAAAGCCAGTCTGGCAGCGAAAACATGCCAATACTGCGGGCTAAGTCCATAAGGATCATCCGTGTGGTTTGGAGGATTCCGGTAGCCGCGATACTGACAGATTTTAGGTGGATTTTTATCATTATTCCGCATACTTATTGTGTACTGAGAAGTATTAAAGTCTGACAAAGAACTGTCAATGTATCCCGTTAAGTCACCTGTTTTAGAATATACAAAGGAATAAACGCTTCTAGGAATGAAGTCCGACGTATAAGCGATGACAAACGCCTGCAAGAAATAAAATTTCCTTATTATCTGTTTCAAGGAAATTATTTGTGGATTATTGGCTTAAAGTATTCTTTTATTAAACATACGTTGGATACGACGGCAGCATACGTGACAACCTTGAGAATTCCATACCAAGCTCCGATATCTTCTACTCTCTCGGCCAAGGGACGTCGGGCTTCCTTTATCATCTTGTAGGCATCCAAGCGAATTTCTGCAATATTGTTTAGCAGCGCGAACAATGGTGCTAAGGGAAACGCAGCCACGAAAAGGGTTACGAAACCATACTGCAGTACTGAATAGATCAGAAGGAAGAAATTATGAAGTGTTATTTTATGTATATATTCTAATTTCGTGGACGTCTCGTGCACTGATGTTTCGTGTGCCACTTGTTGATAATATAGATTTAGCATCGAGATAAGCACTCCGAGTAGCGTGAGGCAAGTTATTATTTGAAACTTCTTATGTATATTGAAAAATCTATCATTTAGAACAGACGAAAACTGAAGATTGCTTTTTATGAATATTAAACTCGATGAAATGTTACTCTCATTAGAATACCATGTCGGGTACTTATATCCCCCATGGGTCTCTTTCGTTCTCTTTAATTTAATTAAAATAATTTCGCGAGTAACTAGCAGTAATTTAACTGAGTTTCCCTTCTTCAAATTGATAAAATGAAAAATTACATACCGTAGGGAAAACATCACGCTAATGTATATGAAATTGTCAACCTGGTTTTTAATCCTATTAACTTGTGTTTTCATATGACTAAAATTAGTCAGAAGAGATGGAAATTAATGCAAACGTGCAGAAAAGATCACAATTAAGGTTGGAAAATATAAATATACGAACTCATTTCGAGATACTCGTCGAAAAGGGCCATTCTACCAGGATCTTGCAGCTGGTAATCCTGTTCCCAGCACGTGTACGGACGCGCATGATCCTTGGTAGCCGCTTGATGTGTTCGTTTTCGCCACCAATTCCACAGTTTTGGTGACAGAATTTCAACAAAATTGTTGAAGCACTGTTTCCCGATCATAATAATGGCTAGTTGAATACACACCTCGGACAGGCACCCGGCTGGGTCGCAGACATCCGTCTTTATGCGAAAGAACTCGGATGCACGGGCGTCAGCATCGCCAGGATGCACATAAAATCTTCCCTGTTTAAATCATATATTGACAACTTGAAATACGTGCAGTCGAATTTGTTGACAATAATACATTGCAACAATTTTTGTAATTGAATAAGTGAAAAATTACACAAACAAGCAAATCACCGAACACAAATCATCTGAAAAGCATTTGGCACATAGTTATTAAGCCAGCCTACTTTTACCTTGAAAAAAGCAATGTAGATAAGAGACGAGTAAAAGTTGACGAACTCAAAAAGGAAGATCTTAAAGGTATAGCTGGCTTCGTATTCCGTCTGGGTACGCGGATTTTCCTTATTGGTCATCCAACGCGCGAGACGATGATAGATTCGTGTGAGAATCATAATTATAATCAAATTGATTAGGGCAGCCGTCATGGAAGTAAAGATTTTAGCGTGCCTGTTTATGAAGTATCCACCACCGTGAAAGACCGATAATAACGATATTCGATAGATGATAGTGCCAAGCACAGCAGCAAGTACCACGCAGATCTGGGCAAATGCATACAAAATGATCGCTCTACTTAATTGGTGCTTACCTTAGTTAGTGTTATATATTAACAACAAAGATTAATTGCGATTACTATCAATACGGGCTTCATTCTAAACGATTTGTAAAATTTCTACCAGTATCTACTGCAATAACAATACGTAACGTTAAATAGAATGTATTACCATGAAGAACACGATAGATCCCGTGGCGGCGTATCGCAAAGTTCGCCACCAAACGGGCAAGTAAGGCTCTCGTTCCCTAGTTACGGGATTAATACGGTAAGTCTTGACAGTGGCTTCAAATTCTGGTCTGGTTTCTTCGTCTCCTTCTGTATTCTGGAGATCCCATTCCCATCCCAAAACAGCCTGACGTCGTTTCCAAAGTTCCAAAAATGTGGTTGCTGTTTAGACAAATTAGTTAGTATAATGGAAACATTGCCCAAAAATAATTAATTATCCTCAAATTACCCCAAAAGGACATAAAGATGGCGAAGAAAACAGTCGCGGGATTATCAAAAAGGTAGGTCAGTCTTGAAAACATGCAAGAATCTCCCAATTTTTGATACGCACATGTTCTGTCACACAAAGGACACAATGTAATATTACCTGCAATAAATCATCAATTTCTTCAATTTATTTTGCTCTGAGTAAAAAAATTTAATTGTTGTTCAAAGTTTTTTACCGGCTGTTTTCGGGTCACATATTTCTTTACTCGGTATATTGTCTGGTCCGTCCATGCTACCGAGCCCATAGAAGAAACATAGTAATCCTACAATTGCTGGTGGATAAAGTGCTTTTGTGTAAAACCCCAACCACGCAAAATATAAAGCGACTTTCTCCCCAAAATATCGACGAATGAGCCATAACGGTTGTCGTTTGTACCTAACAGAAGAAGTGGAGTTAATGACCTAAACTGTTGTGAATGACGGGATGAACAGACTTTCACAATTATCTGCGATCCAATGAACAAAAACATGTGATGGTCACATGATTAAACAACAGTAAGCCAGTATCTAAACGCAGAAATTATAACCACAGCAATTTCCACGATGAGTTGAAACAACCGACTGTAATCTATTCGATTACTTTTTTCGCAATTAGAAACATAGTCGGAAAATGATCGATGAATGGCTGATACGTAAATGAGTTAATTTGAACAAACTTACCACATGCTCGGTCGGGCCCAAATAAGGTAAAGTAAATGCCGATCTAAAATTTCACCACTACTGGTAGGTCTATTATATTCCCCCTCGTGAAGTGGGAAACAGTCGATATAAGTACCATCGGCCAGTAGCCTTCGAATTCCTGACTTGTCGTGGGCATCGTCGTACCTCGCACGAGCCAGGATTTGCATGACTATGCATGATCTTTGAGCTGGGGTGTATGCAGTATCTCTGTCCTTTATGACGAACCTGCGTAAAACGAAAATTAGATTAGAAATCGCAAAAACTTGACGATTAATTTGTATTACCTTTCTTCCCGATCCCCAAGATCGGTACTGGCAAGGAAACTTGGTTCGAGTGGATACTTCTTTGTATCCCAATCCAAAATTTTCGTATATGCATTGAACCAACTTAACCATTTTTTCCAGGTCTTGGCTTTTCCATTAGCCTGGTCTTCATCCTATCCAACCAAGTTTATTTATAAACATTTCGTCAATACAATTATTCTCCACACGTGAACAACCTCAAATCACGAAGAATCGATTCATGGTATATTCTTACGTTCAAAACGGCAAGTTAAATATTAAAGAGCACTTTCGCCAGATTATTAGCAACACACGTTCCTAGAAAAGAAACGTCCATTTCCTGAATTTGCGCTTTCCGGTAAAAATACACGTGACGTGCGCGAGCCGTGACGCAGACGTAAAAAAGATCTTTATTAAAGTACACTTTTTATTTGCCTTAAAATTAGAGGCATCAAATATTCCCGCGGTGGTAGGTAAGCGTTGTACGTTTATTCTACGTCACTTACAATTAAGATACTCAATTTTTTAAATAGTTTCCAAGTTTTGGAAAAGATATAATACAACTCTTTGGTGGAAATGCTTGTCAGGGAAAGTGGGAATGTAACTATAGCTGCTTTAATACATGCGGCGGAATGTACACCTTGGCATAAAAACGTGCTTTAACCCTCCTGAGCACGAGTTTCTCTTTTCCCATATGGAAACAATGTAGTTTGGACGAGTATACTCGTCCTTGTGCACAGGAGGATTAAATAATGTATATAAAAGACTGAATTCGTGAATAGTTGATTTTTTCACAGTATACAAAGCACACCTGTTGCGCCGTGGCGTGAAAGAAAAATCCCAATGTCGAATATAAACATTTCATTTCCAAGTTACGTAATAGAATAAATATTAAAATGGAATTATTTAATTCGTTCAGTTTTAATTCGATTTTGATGAAAATAGAAAAAGGTGTCGGTAAAAGTTGAAACATTGGCGCTTCAGAATCGATCGTCTAGCGATCGTCGACAATCGCAGGCGGCAGCGCGGCTAACAATAACTATCGTCAAGCATCGATTTTTCTTGCGGTCATGTAGGTGAATGCGTATTCATAAGGAACATCAGTTACATACACGCGAAAACTAAAATGACAATGTATTATGCATCCGCCATGAAATGATTTGAAAAGTTGCGTAGCTCTATGGATGTGACAAAGTGCAATTGTAGATCAGATGTGCATAACAGAATATGTTCGTGCGAAAAAATCGCGTGACGGAACCTTTTCCAGGTCGCATCCTAAAGACCCCATTTCGCTAACTAGCGTATGATCTAATTCTACAAATATTCTGTGCTTAAAATACAATTGAATCGTCATACCCATGCCTTTACGGAAATCGTGATGAACCTTTTGGTTGGCAATTTCAAATTCATCACTTCCGCATACTGGATCTTGACCTTCCATGGAATATGCAATTTGAGAAAGTACGTTTTACCGTCAAAGGAATTTTCCTTGTTTTCCAACTCGAGCTGAAGGCCCTCCTTTAATAAATTCTGCTCAAAGACACGCCTTTGTTCTCGTTGGCGAGTCTCTAACTCCGTGTTGACTCCTCCATCCTCTTCCCGATAAACCAACACCATGTCGATTCTCCGTCGCCCGTCTCTGCATCAATTAAAAAGTCATGAGAAATACCACCTGAAGTGCTACTGTAAGTCTCATGTGCGCTTATTTACCTGAAAAATAGGGTCTCGTAATCATAGTCGATATCAGTGCCATCGTCGCCAGGACCTGGAGTTGGAGCCCCGACAGCAGAGGGGATCCTACTGGCCGAATAATTGCCTCCTTTTCCAAGGAAATTAGAGTCATCAATGCCGGGAAAGGTTGGCGTGGCCGACATGCAAGGCGATGTATCGGGTGGAGCCAGAGTCAGTTTTGGTCCTGACCAAGAACAAATGAAATAAAAAACACCAGCTCCAAACAATTTGTCTATACTAGCGTTCCCACCGTTAGCCAGAAAATCCAATTACCACGACGCGATAACCATCTACCGTGCCGTGAAGCTTGTGGACTAGTGCTTCTTAATGAATAACCCTATTTTAAACATACTGTTAACGGTTAAGCCCGAATACTGACACATAGTTGGCATTCGCGACATATCGACCACTCTTTTAGTCAATGCTCGTCATGTGCACATTGTGCCACCCTAGATTTCCAGTAAGCAGCATAAGTGGCATCTTTCTATAGCAACAATGACGATTCTAACACGATTGGTGACGGCCATCGTTACTCCTCCTACTTTTTTTGCCCCACTACTTAGGTAATTTTTCAAGCATGAATGTCAGATATCGCAAAGATTCTTATAACAGCTGTTAATTAACCGCCTTTTCAACAGACCAACCGCATCATACAAATCCTCAGCAATGATTGATTGCGTCTTTCCTATCATAAATTCATGGAGAACTGATGGAATCTTCGAAAATGATTGATTATTACGATTGCTATTTTTAGAAATCTTTGTATTTATGTCCCTGATAAAACCGCGATGTTATTTTTAAATCAATCGAACGTCTATTATTAGTCGATCATTTCCTTTTTCGTACCAATATTTCGTTGACCCCGCTTTCTTATCGGAAAATTATTAATTCAAAAGAATCATCGTACTTTCCCAGATATTAGAAACGTCGACTTTAGAAACCATTTTCTGATTGTTTTATCTTTAATCGTGACATCTTATCTCGAAATCAATGTTTTTTGTCAATAATGAATCAACTGTGGGTTTTGTTGCTTACCGTTTTGCAAACATTTTTACGTGTTAAAACTTTAACTTAGTTTAGCATTCATTTATTCCCAGGAATACACAATATTGTTAATTCTACCTTTGAAATTGTTTAATTCTTATAAAACTTGTGAATACCGTTTTGTAAGTGATATGTTCTGAATTTTCTTATTCAAATTTTATTGACTTATTTTCAAAAGAAAATTTCGATATTAAATAAGGAGTTGGGTTTCGAAACCTGCCAAGTCCAAAGAATAAAACACCATGCATAATTCCTGTTTTCCTTTTTTTATTAAAAGTGTTACTGTGTGGGCTTACACACAATTTTCTGAAAACGGTTCTGGAGAGTCGAAACCAATTTTTAAAATGGATGAAATTTTCAGTTTTCAGATACAATCTAAATTGGTCACAAAGTGAAAACATCGAAATTGAAAGATGTTAACCATTTATTACTAGTTTTGGTAATTCATTGAAGAAGCTCGATGATCTAAAGTAGTATGGGCCCGATATATAACCATTGTATTCCAGTGAATTAGAATTATGTAGTTACGTTTCTGAGCAGGAGAAAACATTTATTGCTATTATAATATGAACAATTATTATAAAGCTACTATTCTCATTATTTTTTATTTTAAGTTCGAATCTGTACTTTCACAGAAACTAATTGATGTTGTAAAATTTACAAATCAAACCCCTTCAAGTCTAATTGAACTACCAAAGAATGAATAAAAATCAACCAATGTTTCAAAATAAATACTGCCAAGTCCATTTTGTAAAGCTTCGCATTTTTACTATGCAGCGTATTGATTTCCTACATAAAAAAAGTTTCTATTACATTATTCAATAGATCAGTGGAGTTATGGTTCTGCTACACGACGTTTTAAATTTTATCCACAATCGGTATTTGTACTTTTTGGACAAAACTTAATATGATTTGGCGGGTTTTGGAACCCACCGCCTCAAATTATGAAACTAATGGCTAATTGTAAACAAAAATAACATAGTCAATGTAATGAAGTAAGAAGTTACCAAAATGGAAATCTGCGTTTGAAATTCCGAATATATCTTTGATACAATAAATGTAAAAGTAAATAAAATAAATGTATAAATGTGTTAACCCTTTAACGCCTAAATGGTATCCAATTCTTCATAAAGTTTGACACAATATTTTAGCATTTAAACTCCAATGCGATCGTTGCAATTTTGAACATATGGCTGGGATATTAGGAATAAAAATTCTCTTATATCACTATTTTGTATCCACCATTTTGAATGTTTGCTTTCCAAAATAGAAGGATCTGATAGCAAATTCATTTTTGACACATTATTTGTGATTTTTAAAAGTATTTTAATGCCGTTCATACCCACGTTAAAATTCGATAAATTAAAAACGGTTAATAAATAAAAGACAATTTTCAAAAATGTCTGGGCTTTAATTTGATAAAATGTATCTCTTGAAAGAAATATACCTTTTTTTATATTTTTTTCAAAAATTTTAGATAATAAAGTTTCTAAAAAATCACAAAAAAACTGAAAAAATTACAGTATATTTCTCATTTAATCATAAGAACTTTTCATTCATAGCATTTATTTGAGAAAGCTGATTGTTGTAAAATTATCTTGAAATTTTTCAAATAAATGTTCATTTCGCACCCCATTTTGGGGACCACCATTTAATTTTTTTCAAAATAGGCTTCGCCATATTGAAGCCCTGACATTATTAACGCGTTATTTATGCCGATCTAAGATATTTCAATTCGGAAAATGATAAAAAAACGATAAATAAAAAATGAAACTTGAAAAATATTTTAAAAGCGTATTTCATTAATTAATCACGTATAATTTTTAAATTTGCAGCCTATCTTGATATGCCATTCGAAAGAGCGAGATTTGAGCCATAATAAAAATATACTACAAATTTTTTCTGCTGTGTTTTAATACTAAAAAGTACTGCTAAACTTCATGTTAAATTGTTGTACATTTCGGTCCTTAATGGGTTAAATTGAACTAAAGTTTGATTGTATATTAGACGATTGTTCGTTGGTTTACTGAGAAAAGTAATTGGTTGCATTAATTAAGATTTGTTTATGACACAAGATGTGAAAGTTAAATATGGCGAAAAGGATATTTACGAAATAATTTTATATATCCGACTCGTATTCATGGATCGATAAATATCTGGTTTTTAAAAAATGTATGAAAAATCTAATTGCGTTAGTTTTTTTCTGTATCGAATACAATCGTTACATACAGAAAAATGAGCAGAAATTACTTTTTTATTAATGTTGATTTTGAGGTTGGGTTCACGGCATGAGAAAATCGAAAGTACAATTTTAAAGAAACATAGGAAAATCAGAAATGTCTTTTGATAAAAGTATATTTGTTATTTAAATTCATCAATTAAATAGTTTAGTCCGTGCCAATCCGCACCCAAACGTGCACAAAATATATGAACATCAACTAGAAATTTAGATGATTCGCCTCGAATCGACCTAACCTCGTCAATACGTCAATATATCGAAAAATAAACCTTATTTGACCAAATATGATCATTATTAATGAATTTTATACGTCTGTTAGTCTAGTGGTTTAAGTAATTTCATAAAATTTAGTTGGCAATAATGGAACCGCCATCTTGAATTTTAAAAATTTAATTTCATAACCTGATCAGAGACCTTGAAGACTTCTGCAGATACATTTTCAGGACAATTGTACCACTGGAGATCTGGATTTCATCAAGAATGTTCATAGTTAGTCAAATGTTATACTTACAACAAGATTTTGTGGATTTTTAGTTGTGTTTTGGCATCGAAGCCGCAACATTATTGATTCGAAAAAAATGCAGAAATAACGAATTACGTGAAATTTTTTTCATTTTTTATTTAAAATGTGCCATATTAGTTTTCGAAGACATTAAAATGGCCGTAAAGATTCGGTCTAAAATATCATGGCTCAAAATATCCGACTACAATATCCAAAATAGTTAAAAAAAATATATATAAATATTAAAAAATTATATACGAGTATGTTAGAAAACTGACATCAGATTCGTAAATAAAGATCCTAAAACCTCTATGTAATGAGTTTTTTTCAAACAGAATTACTGTAGCCCAATTACGTTTGATTTATTGCAATTTCAAAAAATGTACACATATTTTGATAATAAGAAGACAATAATAAAAAAAGTATGAAAGAATCTTTTAAAATCTGAATCGGGTGCACATTTTAATGAGGTTATATAAGGCTAATTATTAGACGTATATTAATTTCTACATTGGATTCTGAATGTACAAGTACGGCTTAATAATATATAACAAAGTGTTTTTATAAAAGAACAAGAAGATTTATTAATAAAAATTTTGGCGTTTTAGAGGATACGCACGTGAGTAGGTGATAAATCGTAGGATCGCCGCTAGGTGGCTTCCAATCGGAGTAAATATTATCGCAAGAGACAATAATGACTTGGTAGAATGGTGTATATCTAAATAAATTCTTTCTTACAACCGTGCGATTCAAGCGAACGATAGAAAAATTATGATTGAGAATATATGAATGTGTGTTCGTTATTAAAATTAAGAATATTCTTTATTTCTTGTCTTCTTTCTAACTTCTCTCTAAATTATTATGAATCTGAAATTAATTTAGAAAAAAAATTTCAATAAATCGTAATAAATAGAAAACAATTGCAAACAATTACTTGATTTTTTATTCGGAATCTTATATTTCTTGTTCTACTTGAGGCCGCAAAAGGACATTTTGCGTCTTGAGGTCGCGACCATCGCCCGAGAGGGCACAATTTTAACTTGTGTTCCAAGTAAAAACTGCAACGATATCCAACATTGATGTATAATAATTATAAGGGTTACAACACGGCCTCATTCAGTCGAATGATGATCCACATGCTACAGTCTGAGGAATTTAGTTAGAATCACCAAAACAAATTGCAAAATCGTTTTTTTTTTGAGTCCCAATGTGGTCAAAATATATAAACTGGTAAATCACTTGTCTACTATTTACTGTTAAATCTTATTCAACTGAACAGATACTGAAACTTTGGGTTCAATTGGGCTTTCTCTTTGAAATTATACAAACAAATTTCTGCCTTTAGAAGCGAAATTATTACAAACAGTTGAATGTCAGTTGCTACATACATCCATTTAAATTTTTCGACTTCCAACTATTTCTATTTTTCTAAGGTAGATAACTAGATTGAAGAAGATAGCACTAAAGTGCCATTCTCAATGAAGTAATGCAGTAAGTATGTAGAGTTCATATCATTTAATAAGCAGTAATAATATTTTGAAATTGCAATGTTTCGTTATTATTTTTAAATGTTCATCATCGTTTGGTAGTTGTCAATTATCAGTGAGGTCCAAGTAAATATATAATAAAATCGAATATAGTAGAACCCGAAACAATTTGTAGATCTACTTTACATAAGCTGGTAAAAACAAGAACTTTCTTGATTAGTTTAACCTTTTTTGTTAATATTCATTTTTTTCACTTATTGAAAAGAAAAAAAAATATTTTTTACGCCATATTAACAAATAAAAAAATACTAAAAATCAAAAGAATGAAACCGCGTTTTTTATCTTATTTCCATTCAATTTCCGACGTATTCTTATTACTACATCTGCCGTACTAAAAATGTCCACGTCCATTTCTGACCCATCATCAATACTGACCGATAAAATCTTACATTTTGTTTGCCTTTAACGAGCAAGGTATTTTTTCCACAGTATTTTTGCCGGTTGAAAACAATGGGCTTACCGGAATTCTCCCGTCATGTTACACTTTTAAGAAAAGTGTAGATAACAAAAATAGTAAAAATCGAAAATGTAACATTTAACCTCACTTTTTTCAAAAGTGCGACGTGATAGAAAAATTCTAGTGGCATTACCGTTTTCATCATCAAAAAATATTTCGGAATCATACTTCGCTTGTCAAAGGTAAAATCAGTGTCGGGCAATGGAATCGATTGATAAACTAAAAACTTGAGGACAGCATGACAATTTGAGCGTGAGAGCGTAGTAATGTTTTACAACGATGAATACAAAATTTAATAAAAGGGTATATTCTAGTGAAACTGCTAATTTTAAAATAATTTCTAATGTTACAGATTACCGTTCTTTAAATTTTATGTATGTACCGATAAAATTCTGATTCACAACTTTTGATATCGCCTTTAGCCGTCAATATATAGTTCCTTGCCTCTCATTACAGAGAGATAATCGCTTTATGGAGTTTCATATTTAAAATTTACTTCTTTTTTCTTTTAATTCTAGTACATTCATTTGTTCGTATTCAAAAAAGCTATAGAAAACTTAATGATTTTTATTATTACGTTTAATTTTATATTTACCAAATTAAACACCTCACATAAAAATTAAAAAAGAGACTGTCCCTATCATACTTACTTCCCCGCACGGAGAATAATTTTCACCAAAAATATCAGTGGTTTCCGTGTCATCGTGAAATAAGATGATGTGTCCCTAAATGGGGGTGCGGTTCGAAAAACCGACAAATCAAAAAGCCCGCAGGTCAAAAAACCGGCAGTCATAAAACCGACAGTCGAAAAGCCGACATACAAAAAATTAGACACATCGACAAGCGGACAGCCAATTTTTGAAGCGTCGGTTTCTTGACTGTCGGTATTTTGACTGTCAGTTTTTTGACCTGTTGGTTTTTTGACCCGTACCCATATTTAATCATTTTTGTATTAATATCTTGCCATTTGTGAATTCCAGCAGCATTGATTTGTTTTCTTTTAGTTATTTAAGTTCTTATGTTCAAAATTTTGAAAATATTAAAGGATAATAAATACAGGAATTTGCTCCTTCTCATGCAATAAAAGTTTGCATCCAAAATTACCATTTCATATATTAAATTTCCCAATTTTTCGGGTTTTATAAATGTCGAGGTATAAATTAATTGATTCGGAACGTAATAGTAGACAAAGTCATCTAATTAAGGATGGATTATATCTGACCGAATCCAGCGTAAATTTTTAAAAGTTTCCAGGTGGGTTTCCGATTTTTCTGTAAATTTGAGAAATTGCTTAGTATAAAGACGGTTTGTTAGTAGTTATGCGGGGACTTTTTTGTTGGGAAGGTCAAAATAACGTTTTCACAAAACAACAATCTCAAAATTTTGTTCAATGGACTGCCATTCCATCAAACATAATTTTTATTTCTTTATGAGGCATACTGCCTCTTTAGGAGGATTTTATACTCTTGTTGAAGATTTTTGCCTCATCAGGAGGAATATGGACTCTTTGCAAAGAATTTGTCCTCTTAACAGAAAATTTGGCGCCCTCAGGAGATATTTCCCTCTTTATGAACTCTTTATGTACTCCTCAGGAGAAAGATGTTCTCTTGAGGAGGAGTTTGCGATCAATATGAAGAATGTATCCTCTTCAAGAAAAAGGACTCCTCAGAAAATAATAAGTAACGGCTGTCTGTTAAATTTTTGGAAACTCGGTACAAATTGTAGTTTGGATTATGTAGATGAAAAGTTTCAATGGTCATAAAGGTCACACACTCTTTTTAGGCTATCAATGAAGAATTTTTATTCTTTTGATAATTTTTCCTCTTTAGCAGGAATTTGCCTTCATTATGAAGAATTTGTCCTTTTGAAGAAGGTATTTGGTATTTTTATAAGGAAGTTCGACTTTTTATAAGGAATTTGGCTTCTTAATGAACAATTTGGACTCTTAAGGAGAAATCTGCCTTCTTCAGGAGAAATTTGTTATCTTCAGCAGGAATTTGGCCTCTTCATAGGAATGTTTTTCTCTTCCAGAGGAATTTCCCCGCTTTCTGTGTAATTTGCCTCTTCAATAGGACTTTGGATTCTTTATAACGAATGTGGACTCTTTATAAAATATTTGGACTTTTCAGGGGAAATGTGGACTCTTTAGGAATTGGTTTCCGTTTTATGGACTTTTAGTCCATAGTCCAGTCCATCCACAGTTCACAGTCCAGTGGTTTCTGTTACAGATTTTTCATGGGTGTCCACAATCAAACCAAAACAAAATGTTTCTAGTCTATGCAATATTTAGTTTCTTGACCAATGTCATCTAAAGTTTCATACGTATGTTAAAAAGAGTATTATTTGCAGCGATATTTGCTGCTTTTAATAAAATATAGTATGTCCAAATTGATACAAGTGTGTATCATAAATGCCAGAAGCTACTATTTAAATAAATTGTATGAAATGTTTACAGTACGAAAGAGAAAAGACTCTTAATTGCAGGAGTTACTTTTAGTTAACTACCATAATGTATTCAAAGTCTTGTAGCAAATAACTTTTTCAAAGTAATATGTATCTTTGCAGGTAGTCCATAATTGCAGTGGTTTTAATCCAGTTGAAGGGGATAAGTAAATAACATTTACATGGATAGATTTTGAAACGTAGATGATAGTAAATAAGGATTCTACAATATTCATATAACTCCCGGTATAGCAGGGAAATATAAAAACTGAAGTTATCAAATGAAAATAATTTAAATAGAACAAATCATACAACCTATGAACAAAAATTATGAAACTGATTGCAATGGAGAGGGGAGGGGGGGGGGTCGCGTAGTTAAATTACCATAATATGGATGGCCCCTAAAATTTAAAAGATATACTTATTTTATATCGGCATATTCTATTCAATTATTCGTTGTATATTACTTGCTGTATGTCTAAAAAAGAAAGGATACAAACCAACGTAAAGCCGATCTGATTTGCTGTTTTTTTTAAATTTATCGTAAAGATAACTGACAATTTTTGTGAAGAACTTAGTGCTCTAGGTTTGTAAAATTTGGGGTAAACCTTTTAATGACATACATCTGTTCGATATATTTTTTTGTTCAATTTCTGCCTCCTGAAAACTAATATAGCAGCAGAAATTGGCGCTATGCTAGTCCTTGGCCTACGTTTTGAAAAAAAAAACATACAAAAACGCAAGTTTTGCAAAAGGAAGCCCGTAAGATATCGAAGAAAGATGGCAATCCTATAAGAATAATGGCATTGCGCCCGTTCGTCCACCCATTAGTAATTCAGGGCCACATCTTCCGGTTTAATTATCACTAACATCTATTGTTTGGAGGATAGGCCATTATAAAATAGGAGGGTCTGGGAACCCCCGACGACGCATACACCCGTTAAGTCTTTGCATTGATTATAGGGGCGCATACCCTGAGATTAACTTGTGTAAAAAAGTGGGGTTTCAAGAAAAGGAAGCTCGAATTTGGTCTGCGAATTGATCTTCGAAATGAAGGTAAAAAACAATTACAAACTTTGAAAACATTGCGAAGGACATCGAAACCGGAGCGATCGAATGCTAAGGGGGTGTGCCCCATACTCCTTCCCCCTTTCATAATTCCTGAAGTTCCAACCAACAGATGTTACTAATACTCGAACTCTCCTAAAGTATGTGTCCCTGTTATTTGTCACTGTGTGAATCTACGGAAAGCTTGTGTGATGGGGGGCACCGCCCCAGACTCCCCGTTTTTCCTGCTGTAACCTCAATCCAACATATGTTCATAATAATCGAATTTACGTGAAATAAAATCCGATTCGTAATAATAATGAAATATATAAATATTCAAGAAAATTACAAACCAAATAATATATATTCATGAAAATACTGAAACAAAGTTATGTACAACGTCTCCTTATGAGACATTTGAAAATGTCTTAAAAATTGGGAAAAAGTCTCGCAAATTGAGAGATCCGGTTTTGCAGAAATGAGATTTCATTTTGTAATATTTACTATTAATTTGTCCGATGGGTTTTATAAGTTTTTAGTCACAGCCATATGAAGAACACTCGATGATTATCGATTGAATCTATTTTTTAGTAAGACCAATACGGCCGCCAAAACGCAAATAAATATCAAATTGTTATTACAAAAAATCTTAGTTTTTATACAAAAATTGTTATTCAATTTAGTTCTAACTATGAATCCATTTTTAAATCCAATGTAGGATAAAAAATGGTGGACATCGTCTGTGAGAAACTTGTGACTCTAATAATGCAAAAAAAAAAACGAAACTGCGAAATTATATACCATTTGAATGGCTTCGAGAATAGCAAGACGAATTTTGAAATTAAAAATGGTGGTTCAAATATGTCGAACATATTATA
This sequence comes from Trichopria drosophilae, assembly GCA_030407085.1. Taxonomy (NCBI): domain Eukaryota; kingdom Metazoa; phylum Arthropoda; class Insecta; order Hymenoptera; family Diapriidae; genus Trichopria; species Trichopria drosophilae. The sequence goes on along the minus strand of CM059584.1, from coordinate 11,533,145 downwards.
AATCATAATAAGGGATATATTTGTCAAGCTGCTTTTACCATATTTCAGCCGCCATTTTAAATTACATAATTATTGTTTTTTGTTACTGTACAAAAATAGCATATACAGAAATCTAATATTCTATACATTTTCTCAATTAAAACCCTCATTTCTTTTATCCGGCATTTTGAATCCGCCAAGGACTGTTTTGAATGTTTTCGTACACAATGTAATATTCTTTGAAATAAAGATGAACACTTTATTGGCGTGCAATGGTTAAGCTTGTTCTTCATTTTACCTTAAAATTCGATAGAAAATTATACGTTCTCCCTTTCCTTGAAAACCTTCCTTGAAAACTTTCGATATTGAAACCACCCTGTCAGACGTATAGAGCATACTGACTAACTCAGACTAAATTAAATGTAAATACACTTTGGAATTCTATTCTATAAATTCTATTTCGGGAGCAAAATACACGTACTAGTGTGACCACTCATAAAATTGGCAAAGCTCTCTATATAAGTGCACAATTGGCATAAGAAAATGATAGGTTTAACAGGAATGTTGCAGTTTCTACGTAGTTAGACCTGTAACGAATATTAGAGTTAAGAGTATTTTAGTAAACATTGTAGTATAAACGAGGGAGTTTAATCATAGAATTGAATTAAAAAGTAAAATATACTTTTTTACATTGTTCTCAGTTTTAATATTATGGCAAAGTTTACAGTCTTTCATGATCCAGAACAAACTTGTAGATTGTACAACTAGGGAGCAAAATATGAATTTCACACGACTCTACAACCACCTATTCTCCCTTATTCCCCATAATATTTTCTCATACGAGTGCATGTTATTTTTATCCTAAAATATAGTATTTTACGTTCAGAATGCGAGAAACATATTTCTCTCCCTAGGGAGAGAATGTGCTGTTTTGTTCCCGCAATATAGGGAGCAAAGTAGCATTTTGCGAACCGGGTGTGAGAAATATTGTTCTATCATGCTTTACTATTCATAAATACATAAAAGAAGAATTACAATAATTTGCAGCAATTTTAATAAGTATTTTAGCAAAATACACTACGAAAAAGAGGAACTAATCAATTACTGACTATCACTACCAATAAAAAAAAAATTTCAGCATTTTAGTTTAATCCGCAGCACATCCAAACTGGTGCCATAATTTTAATAACACAAGGGTACAAAAAGGGGGGTCTTGGATGTTGTTGGGATTCTGTGGGTCATTTCCGGTCTAATTTTGTCAAAATTGCGACCAAATATATCATTTGTATGTCAGTTTTTTTTTCATTTTTTTTTCATTTGCAATTTCGGTATGTCACTTTTTGAGATCAATGTCATAATTAAAAATTGCCGTAACTTTGTAAAAGAAAATTGCAGGTGATCGAATAAAAGCTCATTTTGGTAAGGGTAGTACTAAAAGATGCAAATTGTACAGAAGGCCAAAAAACATTATTGCATCCTGTACGTAACCTCAAACATAGCAAAACAAAGCGTTCTTCGAGTACCTAACCTTAAATATCTCAAAATCCTGATGTGATGGGCGACTTCTGACTTCCGGGGTCTATGTACAAAATCACGTCGGAAATGATCCGCAATTCCAAATAATGAAACCATGTTGACCAGTATAATATACAGGGTGTACGAAAAGTCCCGGGACGGTTGAATAACTTTCGAAAGAATAAAAATTTCAAAAATCGCCGAAACACGTGATTCGATTTTTCAAACAAGCTATCTTTTCAGGGGGGGTTTCGGCCCCAACCTCAAGGGGGGCGGGGGGCACGGGGGGGGCCAAAAATCTTAAATGGCAACATGGTTTGAGTGGGGGCTCATTTGAAAGGTATTTTCGAGACGAATTCAGATCACTGGTCATAGAGGGCGCTGCGATCATTTTTAACTTTTTCAGATCACAAGTAAAAGAGCTTTTCAATGCAACGTTCAGAAACGGGTTGACACCCGTTTAAGAATATTGTTTTACACGATTTTAAGTTTTTTAAGTTTTTTAAGAATATTGAATTACACGATTCGGCGACTTCGAAATTTTCATTTTTACAAACGTTAGTACGTCTAAGATCTGAAAAAGTAAAAAATCTCTGCGAAAAATGATCGCAGCGCCCTCTATGACCAGTGATCTGAATTCATCTCGAAAATACCTTTCAAATGAGCCCCCACTCAAACCATGTTGCCATTTAAGATTTTTGGCCCCCCTCGTGCCCCCCGCCCCCCTTGAGGTTGGGGGGCCGAAACCCCCCTCAAAAGATAGCTTGTTTGAAAAATCGAATCATGTGTTTCGGCGATTTTTGAAATTTTTATTCTGTCGAAAGTTATTCAACCGTTCCGGGACTTTTCGTACACCCTGTATAATAATTTCCTAATGTTTATTCGTAAAAGTAATCACTTACTGAAATAGTGTAAATTTAGTATGTACTCCGGAATCGACATTTTTAATACTATAACTGAATAAAATGGACACTAAATGAAGTATTAGAATAAATGAATAAATTTCGAAAAGTCTAATGTGAGAGACTCTTTGGTAAAATATTCATGACCAAATATCTAAATTTTAAATAATGATAAATGCTTTTACTACCTTCCTTCAGACACTGTTTTAAAGAGGTTTTTAGTGTATCTCTGCAGTTGTAGAGAACAACTAAACTTAATTAATGTAATACTTATTTTTGAAATTTTTAATTGTGCATAGTGTATCGTAATTCTATTTAATCTTCTTGTCATTGTACTCATTTGGTATACTCGATTTAATCCAATTTATTTATCGATTTAGACATCGATATAAAAAAAATCAAAATTGTTTTTTTTTCACTCGTTTTGAAGATATAAAAGAAAAAGATACATGGAGATTATGTCGTTTAACGTGTTTTTATTGCAAAAATACAAAAAAGAATCCCTGTTCGAAGTATCACACCTTTTCTTTTCGAATGTTTTAAATTCAGATTAATAAACTACAACTATTTTATAATTTTATATACGAAAATTTGTAAAAAAAAATATGGTCGAATTATTCATTTGAAATCGAGCTCAGATTCCAAAAATTCAAAATATGGGACATAAAATGAACCACTTTATCATTACTTATGCGAATTTTATTGAATGAGAATACTCGAGTAACCCGATCATTCTCAAGGTTCTATCATCATGAGTAAGTACGCCATCTACAGTTAATTTCAACTACAGGAATTAGGATGGAGACTACTATAATTAAAACCACACTAGTACATAAAATATTATAAAATTAAAATAATTTTTAAATTAAATTTTAAACCATAAGTGTTAATACTCAAAATTGAAGGTTATTTTAATTTGAGAAAAAAATCCCTTTTTTGTGGCTTGCAAAAGGATTGGAAAATGGGTAAAATGAGCCTTAATTCGTTGAAATACCTTTAAAACTAGTAAACTATTACCAAAAAGTGTTTTTTTTCAATTTCAAATGCTCATCCCCATTAAAATTCTTTTCTTCGGATCGAATAGCGTTGAATTGTGAGACACTCAGTATATTAAGTATTTTTATTTATAAACAAATGTATTATTAATTATTATATTGTATTAATCTTTATTTATTATTTGTTTCTGATAGCTTATTTTCTTCATGGAGCTAATACTCCATAATTCGTACTCTATTAGCAGGCAAAAGCGATATTTTTTCTAAACCTTAAATCATCTATTCGACATAAGTTAATAAGGGATGCTTTTGTAAAGTCATTCGACAGTTATTACGGTTAATACTTTCAATGACATTTAAGTGGCTCTATAAGCTTAAACTAATTAAAAAAGTAAACAGTGTTCGCAATTCAAGTTCAATTGCTTCTTTTAAGCTATTTGAATTTTACCGTCAAAGCTTTTAAGGTAGTTACAGGGATATTGTGTGGGAAAAATATTTGTCATGAATTAAATCTTTACTAAAAATGTTACATCTCAAATTAAGCACTGTAAAAGGCTTAATTTCAGCCTAAAATTGTGATAATTTTCTTAAGTTAAGTCAATATTTGCGTTCAAAATCTTGCATTTAGTTTCGGAAACTTACTTTTAGTCAATATTCAGGTTCAAAATAAGAATACTCTAACTTAGATGTGTGTGACAAGCTCGAAAAATTTTTCTTTAAGCATAAATCTCGACTAAAATTAAACTTTGCTGCCTGAAAGTAAGACTTTGAGCGCAAATATTGACTTAATAAAAGAAAATTAGCTCAATCTTAGACTGAAATTAAGCCTTTTACAGTGATTAATTTGAGATGTAACAACTTTAAGACTTTTTTTTCTGTGTAATATGTTATTTTATAATAATTTTACTGTTTTAGTGTAACAGTAATATGAATGTATTTGCATAATGCCTACTTATCTCTAAAGCCATTAAAATACTTTAAATTAATCGGCAATACTAAAGTATGTCATTATATTTTTGTGCTTTCTCAAATACTGTCGATTCTTTAAACTTCTATAAAAACTTCATGGTTCAAAAATAACTAAACAATCCTATGGAAATAATAATTCGTTGTGAAATTAGGACGCAAAATTCGATATTGCGTCGTTTTTGGCGTCCTCCGCGTTCAACATTATAGGGAGGGGAATTAACGTTGTAAACACATTAATGAATGCTCAACAACTTTTTATTTAATACGCCGAAGGGAGATTTTCATGGCATTTTTCCTCCAATTTTGCTGTTAAAGCTGATTATATATCTTTAAAATAGAATACTCTTAACCTATTAACGTCCACAGGACGGAATTTCGTCATTCAAATTTTGATTATCGTTGTATGACGATCACAATGAAACAATATTTGGGGACGAAAATCATTGCATATTGTTTTTTGAGCGTACTATTTCTAATGGCTAATTAGAATCTTTCAAAGTGAATGTTAGCCATGAAAAAATTGGAAATTAACAATGCAGCTTTCTGGTTGAATATTTTTTAAATAACTGCTCTAAACATTTTTTTATGTACAAAACCTATGTAGAAAAATCTTGTCCTCGAAGTCCAAAATTTAAATAAATATGGCGAGCAAGCTAAAGTCTCTAAAGTCTCGAAAGTTTTCATGAAACAGAATTTATCGTCTAAAGACCACACGGATTCCCGAGTAGAAATTTGTTCAGGCCCTGATCAGGGCGCTAATAAATTTCTACTCGGGTTATCATGTCTGCTTCTATAAATGATAAACGTTACAACAAAAATTACTTTACATACAAATGTCTTAAAATGTATTAAAGAATACTCTAAATTTTGTCCAAATTTGTAAAAATAACAAAAATCTTATCAAAACGTTCTAAAAAGAAAAAAACAAGGAATAAGACATTATTGTTCTATGAAAATTTCCTCTAAAATTTACAGTTTTCAAAATAAAGAATTGCATAATTTTAAAAAGAAATTTGTAATTGCAGTCACCACTTCGTTTTAACAAACTATGTTTTAAGTTCGCTAATTAAGGTTTAGACATAAAGAACGCCGTCTATGTAGGTTTCAGTCATAAAATAATGTTTAGTAAACGAGAATTTATTTTTTAAAAATGAAGCAACAAGATAATCGCCTTTTATTTAGTTATTTGTGCAAACAGTAATTTTGACAACTACGATTAGAAAGATCACCATCAAAGACATAAGATGCAGGTATTCTCAAATATTTATTCATCGCGCTCACTATCTGATGTCGATGAAAAATTGAATGGCAAAATTACATTTTGTGGGCATCAGTGGGTTAAAATATAATATTGTCGTCATAGAAAAATGTACAATTGCACAAAAGTAAAAACTTCAAATAGAAAGTAAACTTACAAAAAAGGTTTGTAGAACAGGTTTTTTTGTGGCCTTTTAAAGAAAAATTACTTAAAATTGGACTCTTTATTCATTTTTCTTAAATCTAGATTGTTTCCGAAGAAATACGTTCATTATTTTTAAATTTCTTTTTCCCTAATTTTAAAATTTAAGGGAGAAGAACATGGTGGGGGATTTTTTTTTAAATAAAAAACCTGCATTTTTAAAGTAAAAGACAAACCAAATACAAAAAGTTTGGAAAACTATTTTTTTTAACAGAAAAATTGTGCTTTGCCAACGAAAAATTGCTCAAAATTATACTATTTATTATTTTTTTTCATAAATCGATGTGTTATTTTCCCTCCTCAATTTTAATATTTAAACGTGAATCCCATGAAGCATGATTTCTAATTTTTAAATAAATGATAAATACTTTGTATATTTAAGTAAAAAATTACAAGCACGATTTGAAGAACGAGTTTTTTATCCATCTTGAAATAGAAAAACTGCGCTTTGACCCCAACAAAACATAAAAAATTCAGAATTTTTTCAACGAAATATGTTGTCAATTTTTCAAAACCATTTTGTTCATTTAACCCTTTACTGGTAAACTTAATTTTCCGATGGCTCCTATAAATAACGATATGCCATAAACGCCAGGGACCAACTTGGGATCCTTCTCAGTATAATCCAAAGGAGTAAGAGGGAATTTAAATTTTCTTCTCAAAATAGTGAAATCAAGCAGACACTGAAAGGGTTCCTGAAGGGGAATTGAATGAAAAGTTCACTTCTTACTGAGTAGTAAAACGTATCAAAAAATGGTCGAAATCGAAAAGTAGTCGTCAGATTATATTGATTTGTGGTGATATTTTGAGTTTTTACCTAGCGTTGTAACTCTGAAAACCCATTTAGTTAAATGAAAAATATCCTCTCCGACACCAATTTTCATAAGTACAATTTGGTTATATCTAAGACCCAAAAATTGGAATCAACCCAATAAAAGTATTCAGCAACAAATGCAAGAAACAATATAACCGTTCAAAAAATAATGTAAGATTTAAATGTTTCCTAAATACACCATCGATGAAGAGTAGATCGTGGAAGAAACGAGATGTAACCTCGATTATGAAAGAATAGCAATATAGCTTTCGATGGAAGAATGTTTAGAAAATATATTCAAGACCCGAAGCATGAATCATACTTTATTCTAAGACCGGTGGTCGACGTGACGGTTATCAATATTTTAATTTCTTTGGAAACAGTTCGAAACCGGTAGTCTCAAACAGTACTCAAACGAATGGCAGAAATGAAAGTTCCTACGAAAAAAATAATACAAATCTTACCAAATGCATCACGAGCAACCAACCCAACCCCCGAAGGGAAGATACTCGATCTGGAGATCTTCCTGCAGTTGTCACCAACTGGATCCAGATCATTCTCGGCATAGAAAGCTGGATTCTGGATACCATTCTTGTCCCCGTCGTAAGACGACGTTTCGATAATTGGTATCCTGCGACTGCTTCGCCTGTAGGAACTGGATTTTCTGCATACCTGGTTGGCAGTCCTAGGGCTTCTGGGTGACGCATCCGCCGAAGACAAACCCAGTGATATCCTCGGGGAATTCCCATTCTCGCTCCCGTCAAAATCCTGATCCTCCGGGACATTCTGACCGTTGGGTATCTCCAGATTAGTCCCGTAGTGTTCGGAATTCTGAAAAATTGTCGTGTAGAATACTCGACAGGATTTGTAGATCAGCGATCATCACCTGCTCGTGCGATTGATCGCGACCAGAGTCGTCAGCATCCATGGTACCCAGGATGATGGAATCTTCGCAGGATCTTGGATCGCCAACTCAGCAGATCCCGATGATCCAGAATATCATGGAGGCGTCGTCGACGAGCTTAGCTGCCACCGGCAAGACATGGATCGATCTGCAGTACCAATCGCTTCCCCTGACCCCGTGGCTTTTTCCCGTTGGTGCTCGAACTATCCTCGGCTTTCCTTATTATGAATTGAACGACAGAAAGCCTGTCTTTTTTTCCCTCCCTGACACCGCTACCCCTGTTCGGAGCTATAACCGGCCGTATAACTAGCCGATCGCGACACGCGCAACCTTGGTCGCGGCCGATCAAGCGCATTCAGCATTACCCGACGCCACCCACATACCGCGACGTGACTCCTTTCGTACTACCCTGTTTTCGCGATAATTGCCGATTCGATCGTCACCGGCTAGGTTAAAGCACATCACCGGACACGACACGTCTTTTTCAAATTAAAAAAAAAATTGGGAGATTCACATGAACAGTGGTACATGGAGAAACAGAATAAAAGGCTGAACAGACAGTTAAATCGGTGGATGCCACGGACTGCCGCGATGTCGATCCGTCTTCGGCGATGTCACGACAGGTACTGATCTACTGGCTTCCGCAAACAGCAATACCGGCGCGCGTTCGCCAATTGCGATAACGTCATCGGCATGCATCGTTCACCATAACCGGAAACTACGCTAACCCTCCATATTGACACATAACGGGGTGAACCTATACGTCAGAAAAAATACTATTACGTTCAAAAATTTTAACATCTTTATCCAATTACACTAAATTGTAAAAGGGAAACCCATCCCTAGACTTAGGTCGCAGGTCCAGGTAGGGGTGTCTCCACCTGTGGCGTTTCTCGTCTATTTAGGACTAAATAATTAATGATGTCATATATGGAGTACTTTAACTGATACTGAAAGTAATCCACACAAATATTTATACGCTACGGTACCGACGTAGGTACATAAAATAAGGAAAACCACAAAACTTTTATATTCTTTGCCGTTATTTTCAGGATATCGATTATGTAAGGTAATCAATGAGAAATTTATTAGCGTTGACGATAGCGCCGCCGTTACTCGTATTCAAAGTATTTACGACTCCGCCAATGCTATTAGCGATTGAATACACGATTAAAGGGGGTGTTTTAGTGGTAGAAAGATGACATATGTGACGTAACGAAAGAAAAAGAGTAATTTTAACTAGGTTTTGTCCTAGTGATGAATTTTTCAAACTGAAAGATACTCAGAACGTTTGATGAAAGGTTTGTACATGTCATATATCCTAAAATATATTACATAAATAATTCTGAAAATTAATAAATAAGTTTTGAAATTTTTTACCTAATCAGTTTTGCACCTGTTTCGCGCGATGTTTATAAGTTACTACTTCGATTCCCAGCGTAGGTCAGGACAGACTATTGAATTTTTTATTCTATACGTTATTCATATTTGAATCCTTTGACACGCTACTTCTCAGTGGAATCAATTTTATCGCGTTGGTGAACTATTATCTCTTTTTTAAACTCGTAATTATATCTACGTTTTGCGAGTTTCCCTCAACGTTTCTAACTCTGTAACCTTTTATGTTTTGCAAATGATTATTTAGGTATTTACGGAGTTATTTATTAATTGTTGACTGTAATTCATATCATGGTTTATTATATGACATTTTAAAGTTTTTTATGTTAGATTGCTGAACATTTTACTATTCTATATGTAGCATTTGAAAAAAGGTTTTTTGGTCCAAAATTATTTATTTTATTACAGTAAAATTTAATTCATTAATTTTAAGGGAACTACAATATGTTAATAATGTAATAGCGCAGAGTTAAAATTTCTATACATTTTGAAATATTTAGTATTACTTCCATTGTCTTGAATAGTGATTATCGTAAACATTATATAATTTTTATCAAATGTTTATGTTTTATATGGTATAATTTTTCCTCCCACTCCCTGGGTCCAATAATATATCCTGTCGCCTGAAAATGCTTACAGTTGTGAAATTTATAAAGTACAATTTGAATTTTCTGAAGTCGGGATTAAGGATTAAAATGAAAAAGTGAAAAAACTGTTTATTATTAAGATTAGACATATTTCAAACAAAATAGTAAACATTCAAAAACATACATTAATTATTATTCTAATTAAATATAAAATTGTGTACTTTAGTAGCAAATACAATCACATAATGAAAATCTGTCTGTAATTACCAGTTAGAGTAGGAAAATTTGTAACAAGCAGTTCTGCAAATCATTTCAACAAAAAATATTATTCGGAAAAAATACAAAACTGTTTTCATGCTCATATGACTGCGACAAAGAATAAAACTATTGTATCAAAAACTTCTGCGTCCCAAGAAATTTTGAAACTTTTTAAATTTATGAAAAATAAACAACTTTTATTAATTTTCTTCTTTTCGCCGGTTAAGAATTTTTCAAAATGCGAGACAGCTTATTTTTTCGAAAAAAAGATTCTCTGCAATTTTAAAGTATGATTTTTGTAAATTTCTGATTCTAACGTTAAATACCTCTATTTATTAAAAACAAAGTTATTTCTGAATAATTTTAGTGATCAGAAAAAATAAGGAAAAATTCGTTTGCTAGAGTTGAGAAATAAATTACAGTAGAGAATCTTTTTTAGAAAAATACGACGTACTCGTTAAAACCCATTCACTGTGACAAAAATAAAGTTTGAGTCCTTAACAAAAACTGTTTACAAATTATTTTTGCAGGTCTGTTTTTTCAAGAATAATAATAATAAAATTGTTTCCTTCAACAGTGTCATTATTAGGGAAAATTAAATTCCTGGAAACGTTATTACATATTTTTCCGAAACATACTATATCCCGAGAACTACCTTTTCTTCAAAAATACTAAAAATAAATGGCGATATGTTTTAATGTATTGTTAACTACGATACCATTTTCTGATCAACTTTTAACCTATCAGAATCATGTTTCCGATTGTTTTACTTCTAAAATATACATTCACATATTTTGTTTTATTGTCTTTTCCATTTCAAAATGGCTCCTGAACGTTGAAAATTCTTGAAGTTGAAGACATTGAAATTATTTCGGATCGTCTGGGTTTTATTTGTGGCATAATTATACAAATAAGTTATTAGGAGTTTTGTATTACCTAGTTTTATTTATGTAAGCAATAACCCTGTAGTTTTACTACTATACTTTTTGTTTGAAACATTTTTCGTACGATTTATATTTTTCAATTCATATTCGTTTTCAGGAGGCAAAAATTTTGTTCGATTCAAACATGCAGCTCATTCGAATGTTTACCAACTTTAATTTTACCGGACTGACCGAGAGAATCGCTATTTTTCCAGGTCAAAACGATGCTCATCAAAACGATCTCTCTTCTTACGCTTATCTATCATTTGTTTTTTTTTTTTGTCCGACATGTATTCATCACAAAACGTTGACTCATCATTATCACGTCATGTTTACGCTAACGGACTAAAAAAAAAGTAGAAGAAAGAGTCATCCTAAAATTAGGCTGCTTTTGCACCTCAAATTTGGTGGTACAATGCAAGCGAACCGCTGTGAAACTTGCAGATTGAGCATGATCTCAATCGTATACTAGGGGAGCGTCCAAGGAAGAAAGGTGTTGCAAAAACTGCATTTTTGAAAATTTCTAATTTTTTATCTCCAAAAATAGAAAATTTATGAACTTCCACAAGAGAAATTTTTTATTCAGAATGGTCCAACGAATTTGGAGACATTTTTTGAGTAAAACAATTCCGATTTTCGAAATATTCTAGAAATTTATAAACTGAAAAATTTGAATTAATTCGTCGTGGAACAAATTTAGTAATTTCCATAAATCAAAATAGGTCCTACAAAAGTATAAAATTTTCAACCTTCAGACGCCATTTGGAAATGAAACCCAAATAAATAAAAATAAAATAATTTCGATGTATTCCTCATTGTCTTCTAAGAACTTTTCATTATCATTTATTTGAAACAGCTGATTGTCTTGGAATCAGGGCATTCTGAAATTTTTAAAACAAACTCTCACTGCTTACGCTAATTCAGGGATCGCCATAATGCATTTTTTGAAAATAGGCGTCACCATATTGAAGCCCAGAGATTTTTGACGCGTTATGTATGCTGCTATCTAAGCTATCCTAATGCGGGAAATTATTAAAAAAAAAATATATTTAAAAAAAATAAATTGACAAATAGTGTTTTTTATTCATTAACCCTGTGTAATTTCTGTACATTTGAATTAAATGGAAAATGATTAAATTTAAATTTAACTGTTATACATAAATACATTTGTAGTACATAATATTTAAACAAAAATGTTTTTCTGACTATTCGTAGGTATTAACGCAAAATTAACCAGAAAAAGCGATATTCAACATTTATATACCCGAACGAGAATACATGATTAATATAACAATTTAAAAAAAAGTAAAAAAAGAGTGACTTTTGCATAAAATGCTCTATGTACAAAACGTAATCTAACCTAACCTAACTTAACGTATCCTAACCTAACCCAACCCGACACAAAAGAAGATGTAAAGGCACGGTGATAATTCTCCAGCTATTCTTCATTAACTAAATTACTAAAAGACATGCGAGATGGACAATAGAAAAAAGCGTTTACGCATTTGCTAATTGTAATTCCACGAATAAAATTATTCTACATAATAAAGGCATGCAATATCTTACCACATTCCCACATATTTCGATGAATACTGTACGATATGTAACAAATGTCATAATGATTTTTACTAATAATATTCTGGACTTTAGTAGACTACTTTTAGGCGACTTTTCGTCGACTACACTTAGAGAAATTTTATCGCAAGTTATCTTACCAAATATGAAAAATTACTATTTTGCAATGGGAATTTGAGGACAGACTTGCAAAATAGCAATATTTCAAAACTGAACAATAATTTTTACTATTCCAGGTATCGAAAAATATTCATATATACAATAATACACTTAATGTTTTTATCATAATAAAGTAAACAGACGTCTAATCTGATTTCCGTATCTAAATTAAAATTACTTTGAATATATCCCAAAAATTGTGGGCTCTTGGGCCCACAATTTAATGGATTAAATCGATCGTATGCTCATCGTGAAATTTTGCAGGAATTATTGCGCCATCATATGCAACCATTAAGCATAAACAATTTTTAAATTCGAGATTTGTCTTAAGAATTCTAAAAATGTAAATAGGTATACATAAAATGAGTATTTGTACCTTCAATTGTCATGTTTCATCCAAAATCCACATCTACGATGAGTTTAAAAAGACAAATTTTTGTAATCACTATAAAAATTCCATTTTGATAGTTAGTTTTGCAAAATTAACGTACACGTGAACTGAAATCTTCTTGATTTCTAGTTCTACGATTAAGCGGCGACTATTTCTATATAATTTCGTTATTAATATTTGTTCTTGTTTTTTTTTTATTTTTAGAACGATTTGTGTCGTATTCCTTTCACTGTTTTATAGATTTCATAGTATTATCGATAACCGTCCACAATATCAATTTACTGTTACTTACGAAATTGTCTGTACTTATATGCTACCTCTAACTTATAATTTGCATATTACGCATTTCGAAAGCTTTTACCTTTATTAAATTTCTTTGTTTTATTATTTTTAACTTACGGGCACTGACATAAAGTCCAATGTGTTTAATTATAGTCCATTGTTTAACTACAATACAAATCTATTTTTAAAATTTGACATTTAATACAATTTCCTTTTGCTTTTAAAATTTATATTTTTAACAATTCGGGGTCTATTGTCAGAGTACGTCCAATTACATACTATTTTGTTGTTGTAAATTCACCAATATTCATTATTTATTATTATCTATTAATGTTTTTATTTCACTTCCAAATTTTATACTCGTTTTTCCGATCACAAACATATGAATACAATTCTACTTTTAGCGCATAAATTTCTCTACCTAGTGCACTGAATATACTAACCTAAAATATCGATGAAAATGCATCGCATGCGTGCTAGCTTTACCACCATATGTTTTCACTTTTATTTCGAAAACTGAAGTTATTTTTATCAATAATTACACGAATAAATTTAAATATGTTTCTGCAACTTTCGACAGATCTTTTTTCAATTCTGTCACATTTAGATATGGCTTTTAGTGTTTAATATTCGGTTTGAATAAATACGTGATCTCCAAATATATTTTTATTTTTAAATATTTTGCAAATTTGACGATTCCATCATAAATATCATGTTTTTTCTACGCTTAAAAGAGTTCTGACATGTATTGATCTATAGTATTTAAGCTTACTCTATTAACCAAAACTTTGTTAATTTTGTGGGTATAATATCTTTTTCAAATAATTGTTTCAGAACATTGCTTAGAAATGTTATGGAAATATGTCATCTGTACTTAATCTTTAGAAGAATTTATTTAGTGAGGTTATAAATGTATACGCACCTAATGTTATTATCATAACTAATAGTAAATCATTATTGAAATATTAGATTGAAAAATGAATATGCACTATAAATTAGTCATTTTCACAAGTGTCACACTGGCAATCACATTCGTACTGAAAGAATCACGCGGAACAGAAACTTCTACCTTGTTATTTTAATATTAAAATATTTATGAAACTTCCATTATCAAATAAATTAATGAATAATCCTGTAAAAGTATTATGAGCTTCGTAACCATGAAAGCTCAAAACTGATTTTATTATCTGATTAATTTGAATAAATAGCTTATTTAGGTGCGCATTGAAAGAAATTTTAAATCTTACGCAATAAAAACGTTATTGAGTCATTCCACGTCAATAATATCAAAACTGAGGTCGATGCCTCCAAATTCCTCAAAAATGAAATATTTGAAGGGTATCGACTTGAAAAACATTATGGTAGAATATTTTTAAACAAATTTCAAAATGGCGGCCGTGAGGTCACCTTCATTGAATTTCTTAAAATTACGATATCTATCTTTCCACTTTGCACACTTTAATTTTACAAGAATCATTTTCTTCAGAAAAATTAGCACTTTCATGCAAAAATAGAAAAAAAATTTGTGATTCTGTCTTTACCTAAAAATGTCCAGAAAATATTTTTTAAACTTAATTTCAAGTGCCTTTTTTTCCTCAAGTGATATATTATCTTGTAGAAAAATGTCTCACCTTTCATTTAAAAAAAAAAATTGATGGAGACTCTTTCCGTTCCAAAGTTATGATTTTTTTAAGAGCGCACATCGCGACATTGTTGCATGATTGTAGTATATCCATACCAGACAAAATGTTACTTGTTTAATAAAATTGTATATAACTAAGTGTTATCCGAATATAAATGTATATAACTGTTATTATTAGAAAAAAGTAGGAATTGAATTCTGGTTGTCGTCAGACTATTCAACTATACCAACTACTGAGCCATACTTCGAGGACATGTCCCCAAACTAACAATGCCTTTCGGGGACCTCCGCCTTCCGGACTCTCCCGATAAACTATGCTAACCCAACCTCTACAGAACCGTACCTAGACCAATGTTTCGCCTCAACTAGGTTCTGTATTATGCTCATATGTTCATCTATATATTTAAATAACCCCGAAGTAACATGGTCCCAAAATATACACTTTTTATACCCAAATAGACAATATGTCCTCATAATAGCTATTTTTTATATATAACTGTCCCCCCTGGTAGAAATTGAAACCAATTATTGTACAATTATTGGACATAAAACATGTATACAATAAAAGTGTCCATAAAATGCCCAAGAATTGGACAATTTTAAGCAAAACATATCTTAAACAAGAAAATCTTAAAAAATTGTCTAATTCTTGGACAAGAAATATGTGCAATAATTGTGCGATATTTTTATCCAATTATTATCCAAGAAAAGTGTCTTAGATGTAACCTAAACATTACTTAATATTTGCAGATGAACATTATATCACTCGCGTATTTTTCGTTTTGAACAAAAATCGTACGTGTAATGTCCAGCGAAACTTAATATTTTGCGTTATCCTCGAGGCGATGATTTTCAATGTGTTATTAATTTCTGTTCTAAAGTTCAGCAATCACGGATATTGATCAAAATTGAATAAGAAGATATCTGAATATATCTAAAAGTCGTTCGAATGAAAATCAAGAGCAGACGAGTTTTATGCTTTATTCATCGCATGTCGAAAATGGTTCAATTACAAACCTCTATGAAAACAAAACGACATAACCTATAATGAATTATTGACATTACCGGCTTATATTCTCCACAGAAATACGGCGAATATATGCCGGAACACAACAATGAACCGAATAAGAAAATCGAACTTGAAGGTCGCTTCGTCCTTCTATATTATCTAGTCAGATTAAAAGACAAAAACATATTCAAGTTCTAGTTATCATTCGATTTGCGTTTTCGTCGGTAAGATATTGTTTGATTTCGGGCGATAAGTTACCGACCGAACGCTATACTATAGGACTATAGGTGGATCACCGTTTGGTTTTTCGGGTTTTGCAGCTACAAAACTTTCTCGAAAGTACATGAGTCCAATGTATTCAGTATACAAGCAACCTTCGACTACAGCATTTAGTGAACGTTTCGCTACTGCGTATACATATTTGTATTTATATGGCGTGGCGCTTCTGTTGTACAATTTCTATGTCTATATGTGATGATGTAAACGTATAGAGATAAATAAATACAATGGTGTCCGAGATCCCCGAAATGTGTATTAAAATTTCTATTTTCTTTTGTCTGTTTTTCAATTCATACAATATATAAGCAATAAAATTGTGCAAAAATTGTCTAATAAAACTGTCCAATAAATAGCCAACAAAATCTTACATTTATGTCCAAAAATTGCCTAAGAATATTGTACAATAAATGCCCAATAAGACAGCCGGAATTTCTACCAGGGCCATAACATCCCTTTCACATATTTATATACAGGGTGGCCAATTTATCTGAAGACATAGAAATATCTCGAGAACTATGCACAGAATCAAAAAAGGTGTGGGATGGAAGTTGTTCGACACAAAGGGGGGCATCCAGTGATAATGAAATTGACCCAGGGGGGTGGGTTGGGCGAAAAACAATAAAACTTAAATAGGAACCTCTATTTTTTATTGCAGATTTGGATTCTCCGGAAAAAAGTACACCAACTTGACCTACGAGCTATTACATTGTGGTTCACAGGTGACGCTGTAGTCGACAAAAAGCGAAAGTAAAAAATCCCTAAAATTCGACGTCTCCAGAATTCACATCACATCTGATAAATAATAGTAGACGTATTTTATTTTAAAAATACTATTCAATGTCACCAATACGAAATGTTCGTTTTTCTTTGACTTTATATTATTCTCGTAATGTGTTTTCTAGTCGCTACAATGGAAATTATCTGAAAAATAACCATGGATTTGGTTGTGTGTCAAAAATAGTATATTATGCTTTAAGGGAGGAAAGAGCGTGATGCGAGGGTGCGCGCGCGTTCCTCTCGTGAAGCATACGCTAGTTTTTTCCTGGCCG
The DNA here is from genome assembly GCA_030407085.1 of Trichopria drosophilae. Lineage (NCBI taxonomy): Eukaryota > Metazoa > Arthropoda > Insecta > Hymenoptera > Diapriidae > Trichopria > Trichopria drosophilae. Next base: position 11,516,056 of record CM059584.1, on the reverse strand, counting down.
TATCCATTACTCCCGCGGGCAGCACTTTTCGTCCCACGGGAGTAATGAGAACGAAGTGCGCATGCGTACGGGCACTTAGACAGAATTAACAACTTTCGCCCCGCGTAGCGGATATGGAATACGGTCATTCTAACAAAGTCGGGAAAAATACATTTAGCGTTACCCAGGAACAGCGACGTGGACGTAGTATTTTTCTGTTCCCTTTGGGGTGCTTGTTTTACGTGAGACCTCTTGCCTCTCACTGTTTACTTACTTGAGTAAGTGTTCGAAATGTTGACCTTCCACTTCAATGTAGTTATTTATTCTTTCTTCAAATGACTTTATACAGGTTAGTATCATATCTGCAGAAATTTCTGCGCATGCAGTTCTAATGCGTTCCACCATGTTTTCACGAGTCGTTAAACCTTGTTAATAAACCTTATCTTTTAGGTAACCCCATAGGAAAAAATCCGATGTATAGGATGTTAAATCAGGTGACCTCGCCGGCCCATTGGAATCACGGTCTAGTACTTCCCTTGCTTCTCTTGAAAAATGTGCTGGGCAACCATTTTACTTTCTTTGATCTGAAACGAATTCTGGTGACATTCTCCATTTGTAACGATATTTTACACATTTTCATTTTTATCATCGAACCAAAACGCAAAAACTCGTCGATCAAATTGGTGCACTTTTTTCCGAGGAATCCAAATCTACAATAAAAAATGGGGGGTCCCTATTTAAGTTTTATTGTTCCCCCTCCCACAGGGGGCGGGGGAGGGGATTGCTTTCATTATCACTGGATGCCCCCCTTCGTGTCGGACAACTTTCATCCCACACCTTTTTTGATTCTGTGCATAGTTCTCGAGATATTTTAATGTCTTCAGATAAATTTGGATTTTTATCGATTACAGCGCCACCTGTGAACCAAAATGCAATAGCTTCTAGATCAAATTGGTGTACTTTTTTCCGGAGAATCCAAATCTGCAATAAAAAATGGGAGTTCCTATTTAAGTTTTATTGTTTTTCCCCCACCCCACCCACAGGGGGTGGGGAGGTGGTCAATTTCATTATCACTGGATGCCCCCCTTCGTGTCGAACAACTTTCATTCCACACCTTTTTTGATTCTATGCATAGTTATCGAGATATTTCTATGTCTTCAGAAAAATCGGCCACCCTGTATATACAGGGTGATCCGAAAGTCCCGGAACACCAAAATATCTCAGCGAGAGGACATTTTCGGGGAAAATATTTCAGACAAAAGATAAAGGATTTTTCTCTGGCTATTTAATGGTACCATTGTATTTGACCTTGAACACGACCTTGAAGGTTATTTCGAAGTCAAGTTAATTTTTTTAAATGTAAACCCCTATGACCTTGCCGGAAAATCGACCATAGCATATTCTGAGGTAAAACTTTGTACTTTTTCCGAATCCGTGAAAAAAAATAGCAGTTTCCATTTACAAAAATAAACTTCACCTTGGAATAACCTTCAAGGTTATATTCAAGGTCAAATGCTATGCTGTCATTAAATAGCCAGAGGAAAATCCTTAAACTTTTGTCTGAAACATTTTCCGCGAAAATGTCCTCTTGCTGAGATATTTTGGTGTTCCGGGACTTTTGGATCACCCTGTATATTTATTTATATATACGATCTCACTATTATTTTGTAAAGAAATTACCGTCACATTGAATCTAACATGAAATCTAACTAATGTCTAAATTCGTAATCGATTAAGACATTTCAGCATCTATAGCTCAGGGCTCGACGGAATGCGCGGAACGGTTAGCCAGCGAAAAGTGTATGGAGGGGATACATCTCGAATGTTCGTAGGCACTGTAATGATCAAGAAAGTGTTCTTATACCGATCGGTTCTTATAGCGATGGTTCTTATATCGAGCGTCTACTGTAGTGGGTATTCTTGAGTCGTCTGACAACAATCAGAATTCAATTCCAACTTTTTTTCTAATAATAACAGTTATATACATTTATATTGAGTTAAAATTTAGTTATATAGAATTGTATTAAACAAGTAATATTAATATGACATCATGTTCAGAAAACCCTCAAAAAATGGGATATCTTACTTCCTTTGGAGAATATTTCAAAATCATTTTATTTGTTTTTCATTTTGCTGTCTGGGCGGTCGTATTAAAAAATGTTTTGGTGATTACCAAAAATTAAACCTCATGGTGTGTTCAAATGGTATTTAAATTAAAGATGAAAAACACATCGAATTTTCTTTTTTAATTCGATTCCTAGACATCTCTATGCAAAAATTAAAAAAAAATCGTTAGAGCCGTTTTCTTTATTGATTTAATTTTTGAAAAAGCAATACATTAAAACAAAGATAAACTTGCTTCTCAAATTTATGCTATACGTAGGTCTTCTTACGTAATTCGAAAATTGTCGCAAATGTCATTTGGATGTTGAAAAAGTTTGAAAAGCCAATATAAATTAAGATTCTTCTCATTCAATTATTTTCAAAATATTGAAAAATTTGAAAAATGTTTGAAATGCAAGTTGAAGATCTTTTCAAAATAAACATTTTATACTTTATGCAATTTTTGTATAGATGTTGAAACTAAGAACATCAAAAACCTGTCACTTATTAAATATATCGTTTCCTACGAATTTTGTTATGCTGAAGTCGAATGTCATGACAAAAATTGGCGAAAACGCGATTTACAAGTTGAAAAATCAATAAAAATTATGATTTTTCATCTCTGTTTTTTATTTTGCTAAACATTAAAGCTCCGAAAAATATACTAAATATGAAATATGTATTCTGAGCAGATCTACATCTTTTATTCTAAACATTTATCGGCCTTTCCAATTTTGTTATAAGTAAGTCAGACAAATCATTGTCATTTTTCATAGTTTCTATAACACATTAACAAAAACTGCACTAAACATAAAATGTCTATTATGAACTGATTTACAACTTTTATTGGAAATATTCTTCGACAATTCGAATATTTTTGTAAGGAAACGAGAAAACCCGCGAAAAATCATCATTTTTATCGATTTTTTCAAGAATGTCAACACGTAATTCGGATTTGCATCAATTTTTACTATGGCATTCGCGTTTAACTAATCGAATTACGTAAAAACTCGCAAAATCGCAAAATTTATTACAATTTTACATTATTTTCGTACTGTAATTTTGTTGTAAATTTACATCCACTTTTAACAGTGTATATTTTTCCATCTGTAACAATACAGGTCTACAAATTCGTTGGTAGTACCAAATATAATCCGAAATATAATTTTTCGCAATTTTGGGAAAATATATCTGAAAAATCAGACGTGATGGGTACAATTGGACAACGCATTCATTTTCGGTGACCAAAAATCGATGAGATCTACCATCTCTGATTCCATTCTCCCAAACAAAATTTGTTTACTTTTAAAATTGTAAAAAAAATAATTAGCTATTTTGAAATTCGAATACAAGAATATTGGTTTATAAATGCACTTAGTTCCTGGGTTTTGAAATTTAGAATTCTGTTGGTCGTATTCTAAAGAGAAGAGACAGAGATAACATTTGATATAAATAATAAGTAATTTAAAAAATGTTGAGACTTTACATCATTTACATCACTACAGATTTGTATTTCTTTACATATAAAACCGAAAAAAGCATGCCCATCAAAATACCTATTAACTTTACCCAAATTAGTTTTGGTACTTCCATGCCAAAGAAGATTTGTGTTGATCAGTTTCTAATGTTCTCAAAATCTGTGCTTTCTTTCAAAAACGCTATTACTCACATCCATAACGAGATGATATATTTTTTTTTGTTTCTTAATACTTCATGATAAATGATTTTTGATTAGCATATATTATTTCTACGTTAAAATCATGGGGTCGGATTGTAAGGCCATATTGGCCGCAAAATTTATGGGTACGTGTCAAATTAATTTTCTCCCATCACCAAGATCTTTATTTTATTTTTCCATTTTCCGCAGATGTATTTCTATTCATTTTTTTTCATGATGTCACTGAAAAGGCACAAACTTCCTTTAGAAATCGATGAATATTCTAGTAGAGGGTATACCTGGAAAAGAGGGCCAGAAGGTTCGCAACAGCTGTCGTGCTAACTTCCTATATCGGTACCGCACAATACGTAGAGATTAGTGGGCTTTTAAACAGCGCCTAGGATTGTATTCCTTGCTTCATAATATTCGATTTTTGTTTCTGGGTGGTGTCAACCATTATGCATTTAATAAATGAGCAATTTAAATATGCAAGCTGTGCCATTTCCCAGAAAGATTAAGGTAACCATTAAATCATTGACAAGGCGCTACGCAGTGACAATTGGTGTATTTAAGTTTGCACAAACATAATTTTAGTTAATATTTTATAGATATAAAGTCTAAGCCATATGTATTAACTAAAAGTCAATTTAAAGTCAAAGGAAAGTAATCTACAAAGAAAACCCAAATGAAATTACTGTAAGAATTATAAACTTCATATAAGACCATACTTTAAATTTATATTATAGTCTAAAGAGAATCTGCGTTTAATAAATACAAAGCACATGATTTATTAACAGCAGCGTTGTTTCTACTAGGTTTTCTAAAATAAGTTTAAGTTTTACCTCGATACATGTAACAAAACATTCTAAAGATGCTCTTGATAATTATGCAAATATTGAAAATATATTTCAAATATGTCTTATTATGGAAAAAATAATTAATAAAAAAAAATAATACCAAATGAAAGGTTAGCAAACCATGAACAAACATTGATATATAATAAAGTACATTTTATGTATTGTGCAGGATGTACTAACTAAAATTGTTTATTAAATTTACTACTTTTTTACTATGAGTAATCTAATAGATCTTAAACTACATTTCATTAGTTGCAGTGACTTTCGTAAAGTATTAAGATGGCTGCGAATGTTGTTAATACAAATTGTTAGTTTTATTGTCGACTTAAACTACAGCTCATTTTAAGGTGGTTAGACCCCGGCTACATAAGTCAAAAACATAGTAAACTTTTACGAAATTGTTATCATATATCGCGATGTAAAAATAACAATAAATAAATATATGAATAAATATACCAACATTTTATCAAATCAGACTTAGAATCATCAGTCAACTTAGATTCTGGATCGTTTCAATATCGATTTTTCCCGTTTTTGTATATCTAAACATTTGGAAATCGTAAAATCACAAATTGAATTACATTATTCCTGAAAATGTGTTGTCCATACGAACATATTAAAGGTACCCTTTAAAACTAGTTTAAATTATATAAATTTAAAAAATGTAATAAAAATTCCAGATTCGGAACAATGATTCAGCTCATACAAATTTTCCTAACGGGATCCCAGAAAAAGTTTCTAAAAACTATCTAGGGCCTGGATTTTTTCTAGACAAAATTGCTATCAGGCTAGAATCAAAAGAATATTTTTGAAAAGTAAATAAAAAATTACTATAAGTTTAATAAATAATTTTTTTATAGTGATAAAGCCATTTTAATGTTAAGAAAGTACTTTCTAAAAGCAACTGAATATTTTTCGAAAGAAAATTCAAAATAGTTTACAACATAATAAGGAAGAGTACTTCTTTAATTGCGATCAACTAAAAGATTTTCTAGACAAAGTCTCAAATAATTCAAACATAATTGAGTTGGCTTTAAATTATACCGATGATATTAATTCTGTTATAAAAAGTCTCAAAAATTTATATTCTCACTCCAAGCATCGCTATGTAAAGAATAGAACTACTGGGATCATCAAGAAATTAGAAAATCACTCCAATCCAGAAGACGTCGCATTTGAATCAGATTCGTCGATTAGAAACTTACCGTCTTAAGATTTATAGATTAAATAGTATATATATACACAACAAAATAATTATTCATGGCTGATTCAGACAACTTATCTATTTTGTTTTGCAATTGTAGAAGCATCACGAAACACAAAGCCGAACTTGCGCATCTACTAAATGATTCAAATATTTTTATTGCAGTTGAATTGTGGTTAAAACCAATTAACAAATGTTCTCACTCAGATTTAGAAGAATAAGACAGATTAGACAGGCCAGGTGGTGGCATATTAATATTATTTCGAAGCAACCTTAAATTTATCAACGTTAAAGTAGCAATATTGTCGCCTTCATTCTTGTACCATTAAAATCACCAATACGAACCCTCCAATTAATATTACCGTATGTTACAGAATTCCAAACTCGAATCCAATACAACCAGAGTGGGACTAGTTATTTTCTATTACCAAGGCAATGATGCTCATATAATAGTTGGTGATTTTAATGCCCACAATATTACCTTGAATTGTGCACATGAGTATACTCATCTATATAATACATTGAGTAATTTTGATATTTTTCTACATGACTACAATACACAGAGAGAATTTAAAAAAAAGTAAAATACGTGATTATAAAAAAATGTTAAATTAACCTTTTCCATTGTAAAACAAAACAAAAACATTGTTCCATTTACTATTGCCAGATACTTAAATATGCAGCATAGCACATAACCTCAAATGTACCATAGCTTTACACTTAAATAAACACTCGAAATATTCTTGACTAGAATAATAGATTTAGTAAAAGTGATTAAACGAAAATAACTACTTATCATCATAAAAAGTAATTATTGTATATTATATTTTACAATATTATGAATTATACAAAATAAGATACTGTCAACTACGCAACTTTTTACGATGTTAATTGTACTATTATCAAATGTTATAATCATTTCCACTTTTCTTTCATGGTTCCATTTACCATTTTTTTCTCTCTCTGTAGTTTAACACATATTGACACACATTCAGGTAACTTATCTATTTTAGATTTAATCATTTCATCCAGTAATATAGCTAATATAATCAATTTTTCATTACTGGAAGATGTTTTCCGTCTAAAGATGACCCGAATCAAGGGTCGAATCGTAAACAATTAATATATATCCGTCTATTTTACATTATCCTCTTAAAATTAATTCCATTCCTTTTTCCATTTTTTTTTATACATATACGTTTTCTTTTCATATAACCATCATTATTACTATCCGATAGAAATCAAAAACAAATTAAATGATGGAATTATAAACGGCCAATAAAAATAATAATATGAATATGAATGGAAGATGCATATGATTCTGATCATTTTCCCTTTCCTTTCAATATAGAAGTAAAGTCTAAAAAAGTGATATTTAGAAAAATGAATAATAATCCAGCATCAAAAAGAACAAACTGGACGGGGTATCACAATACTTTAATGAATAATTGCAGCAAATTGTTAAGTCAAGATTATGAAATGTTATGTACTGTTGAGAAATATAATTTTTTTTCTGAATATAGTTGCTAATGCCATTACAGACCGCACCTGTGAAAAAAATATAAGCAATCGAATTCACAAAAATCCTGAGCATAGTGGGATTCAGAATGTCTCAAAGTAATAAACAATAGCAAAAGTACCTTTAAAAAATGGCTTGCACCTAAAAGTTTTGAATCATTAAATGTTTATAGTAGTAGCAGCTATGTTTGGAATCAATGTAAAATCTTAAAAATAAATGGACGAAAACCGACTAGAATACACAACAAGTGATGCTCATATAAAACTAAAGTAAATGAAGCAATAAATAAAATTCTGTCCTCCTTGAGTTCCATTTAATCCAGATTATTTTCCGGATTGTCAAAATAATTCTTTCTTTGACATTAACTTTTTTACAGAATTTAACTACGTTTCACAAAAATGCCCATTCAAATAAAAGGATAGCTTAATTTTATTGTAACTGTTAAAACTATAAATCAATGTAAATTAAGTGTAACACTTAATAAATCTATAAAATAAATAACATTAAACTTTAATTGTTACAAATATTTTCTTAGTATTAAGATAACAAATTTTAAAACTTGCAAGATATCACAAAGTAAATAATTACTTAAATCAAATGTACACAGTAAAGAATCTGTTTGAAGTAAGTCAATATCTCCTAAACAGAATGAATGGAACATTTATTATTTATTAGCTTACGTAATTATGACGGAAACATTCAACATTCAATCAAATTTCTTTTTGATTAATCATTTAAGTAAACGTTTACTTAAGGAAATGGTGTATTACAGGGTTCAGTCCTTCACATCATTCATTTACGTGAAATACTTCAACATTATTAAATTACATGTCACTTAATATGTACAATAAAACGGTTTAGTTATATATAATAAATATTTACTAAATTAATCTAATAACTGATTATTTTTAATCAAAACACTCATATACTTGATAAGACAAAATGTTTATTAAATGAATAAAACACTTATAAAAAATGACTTTACTTATTAAAAGTGAACAAGATTTATTTCTATAAAAGTGACTCAAAATTCAGTATAAAATATTAATTTGTGTAATATTTGTTTTCTGTTTAAGAAAATGGAATTTTTGGAATCAAGTAAACTGATTTTTCCGTTTCGAAAATTAATTCTTATTTGGAGGTAACATTTACTTATCTATTAAACATCAGATTTAAGAAATAGTTTCTAAAACACGTAATGATTTAATAATTTTCAAAACCTTTTTTTTAATTTACGAACCTTTTTAGTTGAATGAAGTAAATTTTTCTCTCGGGTGTTTTTATGTTCGATTTATTCGAATATGAGGAAAATTTTTCTAAATTCCAAAGGTCGGAAAAAGTGGCGCCCAATCATTATAAAATTCGTGGAAACTCTCTAAAAATGCTTACTCGGGGGTTTGGGGATGCAAAATTTGTATCGGATGCCGAGACTTCAATATTCGTAATGGGGGGATAGAAAATGGCGATCGACAGTTTAGTTCAGAAGTCGAAATTTTCACAGCGGGTAGAAAATAGCTTAAGGACCAAAATTCCGTGGGTCGACATTTTATTACATTTTTGCTACAGGAAACAATACTAGAACTATTTCTGAGCAGAAAGTGTTCTTTACATTTTTTTGTTGTAAAATTAATACTTTTCGAGTTAGTAGAGACAGGAAGTAACGTTTTTAACCGCAGATAACTCGCAAACTATGCATTTTATCAAAAAAAAGTGCATAGGACAAAATTATAATTTTAGCAAATAAAAAAAAAGTTTTAGAAATTTCTTTATAACCAATATCAATCACGCTACGGATTCATTTTCAACTTTCTCCCATATGAACATATTCGTAATAAAATCTAGTATTTTGGTTAATTCTTTCAGATTTAAAAAAATTCCCCATCTTTCGGAAAATCTACTTTGAAAGCATTAGCCCAGTTATTTAGGTCGATAGTATTATTGAAATCGAAAATACATACTTTTATCTTAAAGTTTAAAAACAACATATGGAGTATCTTAACTTGGCGTAGAAAGATGAAACACTGCCAATGGCTAAATGCATAAAGATGATCGAATAATGGATAATTTCGTAAACCTTCGACACTTGTGGGTCATATATTGGCCGGGGAACAAAGTTCTGAAAATCAGAACGTCGAAAGGCATAAATTTCGATATTGCGTGAGTTTAAGGTATTTTAATTTGCAATCTTTTTGCCAAATTTTCAAAGACAAAGTGAAGTAAATCACAATGGAGCCATGCTACATCGAAATTTTGGCCTATCGGTGTGTTGATTTTTGGAACTTTGTTCCCCGGACCTAAATTTATATATTATAACCAGTTTTTAACAAAAAATGGTTAAAAAGAATATAAAATAAATGGGTGATTCTCCTGACAAGTACCCGTTGTCGCAAATTTTTTAACGAACAAATTTTTTATCGAAATAATTGTTTTTTGTGTGAAATATGTTGTGGGTACGTTCTGAAGTGAGAATCGAATGTTGCGCAACATTCATCACTGTTATTATTAATGCTATAGCCATTCTTAAATTTTAATTATTGATTATACATTAAATGAAGAATATTATTATATTGCTCGCTAGATATTAGTCAATATACATATAAAAATCACAAATTATGTTAGTCGACGATTATAAATTGTTAAATATTTCAAATGAAAGATGGCGGATCCATTATGACGGACCAAATTCTTAAAATGTTACTTGATCAAGCCGAGACTGGGTATGTAGGGGTTTTCGGAGTCGCTGATCATGAATCCATCGACAGATAAGCTAAATTCAAGATGGGGGATCCAATATGGCGGACCGAATTCTAAAATTAAAGTGTTTACAATTTACAATTAATAATCATTTATTTAGAACAGTAGAAAAAACAATATTTACAAGTACTACTTAATATAGTATTACATTCTTACAATACAATATTATTATTTTCTGGTTTTCCGTTTCGGTTGTTTCCTAGAAGTTTCCGAGTTTATCTGACCTGATGAAAGTTTTCTAGTCGCAATTTTCTTACTTTTCTTTTCAAAATCGTTATTCACAAATTTTAATTCTCCCAAATGATAATGTACACAATTTTGTTTCATTGGACAATCGTAACAGCTCCTTTCATTGAATCGAATTAAGTCTTTATCGAATTATGTCTTTATTGAATTTGTACAATTTCTGGTCGCCATATTGGACCCGCCATTTTGAAATTTAAAAACCTGACATCACATTTGGATTCAGCGACCCCAAAAACCTCCGAGTAACAAGTTTAAAGCGAGTATGATCGACTTTTGCAGTTTAAATAAATATTTTATAAAAAGGTTTCGGAGATCACAAATCGACATATTATTGAATGTTATTAAATAACGGAATGATGTAAACAAGTATCCTTATAATATCTTTTTAGGAACAATGAATACTTAAGTTTTATGGCGCTAGCATTTATTTACAGCACGTTGATTCACTTTTATTCCCAAAAATGAGAGGCTTCGGAGATCACCTGGAATTTTTACTCGCAAAGAAACACAAACATTAAGCAATGATATAAGATATAAAAACAACATATACATATATGTAATTCACCAAATACATTATAAAGAGCATAGTTGAAAATAATTTTTAAAACATTGCAAAAAATTATTTATATTTTTATGTTACTTTACTGCAAAGAAATACATTAAACAGCCATTTTGTTAAAATTTGACAACAAGTCTCTAACGCTCGTTTTAAAATAAAAAACAAATTTTAAATTTAGTCTGTATGCATGAAAAGTTAGTCAATATATTCTAGTTTATGAATCAATTTATAGGAAATTGCAACAACATAATATTTATGATAATATTTCATTTCAAAAAAGTCAAATAACATTGGCGACACATTTCAGTGTACTTTTCAGGAAAATCACTCAAATAAAAACCAAAAGATACATGCATGACGTTTCTTTCAATTTCCTCCACAACTGAACTGGTCAATGAGGATGTAGGAAAGGAATTAGCCTGATTATTATTTATTCATTTAAATTTTCGGAAAATATTTGTAATGAAACGAGTTAGATTAGGACCTGTCGATATCATTTTGAATCTAAGAATCAAAGAATTCCTTCCTTTTAATATGGATTAAATTAGTACAACCCAACGTCAACAAAGCCACATTAAAATGTTGATTTTTATTATTTTTGCTGGTGTTACAATAACCAGAATTCTCCAAACTTAAGCCAAATTATATCAGTAGATAAATCGTGTTTATTCCATGACAACGAGGACTGGATCTTCCCTGGCGCTAGCAGCATATAACGACATTTGTGAAAATCCCCAAGCAATCGGTTTCAGCCCGTCTAGTTCCGCAATTTCGAAACTGGTTGTGTTAGGGACCGCAAATAAGCATCGTTATTTACAGCCTTGAGTGAGAGTAGGTATTAAACCTCTCGCATCCGGATATACCTGTATAAAGTTGTGTAAGAGAGGAAGCAGGTGTCTTTTCCAGCTTCCAGCCTCTTTCCTGCGCCCCTGCCGTGTACACAACAATAGAACCGGCTTCGACTCCACGAACACGGCGAAGCGATGGCGCTACGATCGCCTATAGGGCTGGGCCGGCCACCTTTACCAACGCTCGGCGCAACTGCGTGAATCAGCTGCAGCTGCAACGCGTTTACGTACGCATTATCCATAGAACCACCGGTCCCGTCATCTCGGTGTGCGAAAACGTGCTTTCCTCTCTTGTTGATAATTTTCCCATGCATGTGAGTGTTAGTGAGTGTCTGACCTTCTGACATCTCCGGATCCGTAACGACCGTAAAGTGCAGTGCGAAAGAAGCGACGCGTCTTAACGTGTGCACCTATGATCGTCCTGCGACCCATGCCCTCTGATCGCCTGGTACTGATCAATCTACGAGCGAGGATCTAAAGGTGGATCGATCATCGCCAGTCACAAAATAATCCATCCGACATGAATTCCATCGTGGCAATCCTCTTCACGATCGTGCTCCAATACGGTGAGTATTTTACTTCAGCTCGTGCTCCAAAGACGCGTCTCTGGTATCTACGTTACCGCTATTTGCGTGATCTATCTGTTTCTTGACCCCTCTTTCACATCGCACGTTCGCTATTTTACGTTTGTGTGCGTAAGTGAGAATGTGTATGTGCGAGGGTTACTCCAGATAAGAGCACTTTGCGAGCTTCAGTGCCCTCGCAAAAGAGGAGCCATGGGCTGCTGACTATTGTTCCGAGTGCCCTTCAACTTGACGGCCTCACTTTTGAATCATTAACGCTTACGTTACTTGTTGAGCCAGTATTCGTCATCGTTCTCCATTCACTCGCGGTTATATGGAATTCGATGACGACACGTTTTCAGATCAAAACGTGTATTGACGATAAGATGAGGCACACATAGAATTGATGGTACTGGTAAAACTGGAAAGAAGAAAATTATATGTAATTTCATATGAATTATGTATGGGTTTGTGCATTAGCCTCACGATTTTGTATTATTTTCATTTTTTCATACACAGTACTTATTTTTGTTTGGGTCAAGATCTTATTTGGTTCAATAAGATATCGATTTCAAGTAACTGTGTTGACAGATATTTCTGAATATATCACCGAAAATACATGAAAAGACATTTCTTTGAAACGTTTACTATTACTCTTGGAATTTGTTCAAGGATAACATTAAACACTTCGAAACTTATTGTAACTTTTACTCGAAATGAACATCTAATTTCCAACAAACAGTTCTATGGCAGAAAAGTCTCCAAAGAATTAAATGGAATTAAAAGAAGTATAAGAATAGATCTGGCATATATATATGACAGAAAAATTGTGATCCGGACATTTTAATATCCCAGATACTAATTTTTATTTTGTGCAAATATTCAAGGGAATTTATATGCAAATGCTCTTATGTGCTCATATGCATATGACATGATTCCTTTATGTTGGAAATTTTAATATCCTAGATAATCATTTTTATGGTTTGAGATATGTATATTACAAATAAAAGATTTACATTATTTGCAATATTTATTTCCATTAATTGATTGAAGTTGCAATGTGAAAAGTTTGATATTATTGTACACATACTTAAAAATGATTATCTAGTATATTAAAATTTATCATACCATGTCAAAGGTAACACAGGTAATAAAGAACTGATAATATGAGAACTCTTGTCTCAAATACTCGTAAATACTTTCGCATGCAAATTGCTGCTAGCAATTAATACAAATCTATACCAATCGCAAAATTATTATCTAAGATATTAAAATTTCAAAAAATTGTAGATTATTCATTCTATGACTAGAATACTGTTTTGAAATTGGTAATATCTTGGACAATCATTTATATATTTTCTTGACATTATTATTTCTTGTGTTACCTGCTGCACATACATAATATTTTATTAGAAATTTTAATATCCTAAATTGTTTTCATTCCATGAAGGTATATTTGTTTCAAGGGGTAATTGAGAATAAAAGTATTTATGAAGTTTTAGTGTACAAAAGTTTACATTGTCATGTGCCTATTTTGTGACAATAATACTTTCTTTCAATTTTAACATCTGAGATAGTATTTTTCATGATCATGAGTATTTATATATGGGAGCTCTTATAATATCCCGTGTATATTACTTATGAGGCATAAAGTAAGAAGTTATTTTATATTGTAAATTTTAATATCCTAGATAATCATTTTCATTGTATGCAATATATATAGTATATTTAGTTAAATTACTAATTGCACGTTAAAGTATTGATGAAAGAATATATGCTTATATTATCGTATACATAGATATTCCTATGATAACAAGACTCTTTATTATAAATATTAATATCTTAGATGATAATTTTCAAAAAAGTGAAAATTGGTGTTAATTTCAATAACAATTCCATGTTAAAGTAATTACAAGTTTTTAATTATAAAGGCTTTTATTATCCCACCTATATTACGTGTGTTACGTATAACAGAAAAACTTGATTTTAAATTTTAGTATCTTAGATAATCATTTTCATTGTATGAAAATGTTTATTGATTTCAAGTATCGCGAATTAAAATATTTATGAATCTCAAAATATGTTGTTATATTCTGGCATGGGTCTACACGTGTATGGCAAGAAGATTTTGTTGGAAATTTTAATATCCTAGATAGTAATTTTCCATTTTATAGTTTGTATTCATCTTTATCAAGCATGTAGAAATAAGTGCGAGTATTCAAGTGTAAGAGCTTTTATATACTGCTTGTGTGCCAATAAAACAAAAACTTTTTATTGATAATTTTAATATCTTAGATAATATTTTTTACTTGGTTTCATTTATACGGATTTAAAACAAGAAGCGCTCCAAGTTTCGTAACTTTTTCTTTCGATTTGTGTCTGTAATAAATTTCTTCGTTCAATAATGAAATTTTTAAAATTAAATATGTCGTGTTTATCAAATATAAAATTGTTTTAGCTTCCGATTATTTTCATTTTTGTACTTTTTGTTTCCAGACACTATTCTGAATCCACGTGGTAAAAAATCTCGTATCGTCATCTGGTCCATCTAATATATATGTCAATTTTTTAAATTAATTAAAATATAAACTGAATCAGTTATAAAGTAACAGGCTAAATTACAATTTTTCAAAATCAATAAGAATTAAATCAAAAGTCAACATTTGGTATTTACGTTAATTAAAAAGAAATGTTACGGTAATATTAAGAAATAAAAATATTACGATTGAAAGGAAACGTGCAGATTCGACTGACTTCGAAAATAATCATACTTAACTTCCGTAAATTGTGTTCATAACAAAGTACGTGTGACTAATACCTGGTTTCGGTTACTCATATCATTAAAACATAATGACAGATATATTCACATTTCACACCTTAATTTAAAAAAATGTCCATGTATTTACTTTTTTAATTCGTGTTTTTTTTTAAATTAAATATAGTTATTTATATTCATTATTTTATGATAATGGGAGTGTAAGACAATTTTTTTCCTTTGAAAATTATTTGTTAAGTTCTTTTGCATTAAGTAACTGAATCGTTGCTATTAGACTGATTTTTCTTTTTTCTGGTAAATATTCTAGATACATATTCATATATAAGTAATACGTAATTATGTAGTTAGTCATGGAATTAATCAGATGTAATTGTCATTCTAGCACAAAATAGTAATATCAATATTTTTTACGAACTTTCGAATCACCATATGTAATTTTTCACAAAAATTAGACGTCTTTTTGTGAAAAAAAAAAGATTTTTACATTTATTATATGTGCGTAATACTTTTTGAGATTTTTGTTAGCATCTTACCTCGTAGTTCAAAATGAAGTATTCTAAAAATAATAAATAACAATACAATAAAATATAAAATAATAAAGAATAATTAACTCCCATCTTTCGTCCATTTTGTTGGTGCTTATAATAATGAAATTTGATAACTAAAATAGTAGAAAATAAAAAAGTACTAAATAAAGATTTAAGATCATTTTAGTAGCTTCAATATATTATTTAATTAATTGGAGTATATTGGTCTATTGTCTTGTTGGTTTGGTTTGATGAATGAAATATTTTTAATTTAGGAGCATATGTTGAAATCAAATAAATATTTTCTTGAATTAAAAAAATAATCACTTGCTTCAAGTAATTTTCGCTACTAAAAATTATATGGTGCTCAAAATCTAAAAAAAAAAAGAAAATTGTTATATTTAAGTAAATATTCAATTGAATAGATTTATCTGCATTCAGGAAATATGTTTTTCTACCAATGCTTCTTTCTTTAGTAAGTCTGACTTACTTTAAGGGAATAATTACCATACATTAAGTAAATATTTCATTCAAATTTGTTTTGTGTAGTATGGTGTCATTTTTAAAAGTATTAATTACTTATTATTAAAAAAGGACACATTATTATTTTTTGCTACATAAAAAAGCAGATAAATAAAAGTTTTATGAAGTCATTTTTAGAAAATTGTCTCCCGTTTCATTTCCATTTAAATTTACCGATAAAAGGACGGATGTCAGGTGTTCTTGCATTCCGTTATTTGCGACCCACGAAATTATACTTTTAATGCTATTGTAATTGAGGGGCTGAGAAAAATAACGGTGTAACTAAAAAAATCCAGTTCAAAACGCTTGACGGACTGCTTTATTTGTAGACGGATTTATTAGAGAAGAATATAGAACTTAAGTAGAAATCAAGAAAAAATATATTTACTTTTTTCGAAACATAGATTTCACATTACATTATACTTGTTTACTGACATAAACATAATGCCTGTATAGTTTTAATTATGCATACAAATTCAATATGCTTAAAATTAGTTTCCATTTTAAATAAAATTTTTACATCATTTTTTGTAATTTATACTGTCTGAATAATTTATATTCTTTTGTATCCTGTAGCCTTTTTAAAAAATAAAAGGTACCACATCCTTAACATTGTTTATAAAATATTTATACAATTTAAATTATAAGAATGCTTAAATTAATTGTACATATAAAGATATTTACATATTAATAATTAAAATTAAAGTCACATTTCTAATATATGTTAAATTCTATAGTAATATGCCATGCACGTTTGTATTTCCCAAATGTTCTTTGAAAGTAACAACTGCAAGTGCCTAATTGAAATTAAGTTAAGTTAGTCCTACGTATTGTACTTTGAGACGATATTATTACTTCATAATGTGGCATTTAGACCAGTAAATGAGTAAAGGTATTGAATGAAATTCAGGTTTTGGATTTTTTATTAAGTTCCTTTCTGTTTTTAATTACTTTAAATTCATTACAAGGAATTGAAAACTCGTAGTTTAAATTTTGCAAATGCATTTACATTTTTTTTAAATAGTTGAAAGAGTAAATTCAATACAATAAATAAATAGTTTCACTACTTTCAGCCGAGAAAATGAATTCGAGGAGGTATTTGTTTTATATTTCTTTTAATTCTACACATTTTTTAACCCTTTCAAGCATACATTTTTCTTTACAAAATAACCTGAAATTTTATAATGTATAAGCCGCATTTAATTTATTAAAAACCTGCCCACGTTACATCTTTTCATTATTATAACCTGAAATTTGTTACTATGGGGATCAGATTTTGTCTGTATCAAAACAATTTTTTGTCCGCCATTTTAAATGTTGAAAGTCTGAAGTCAAATTCGTAAATAAAAAACAAACAAAAATGAACTAATTTTATTTGTAGTGGTTAAGTATTAGACTGAACCGTACTTTAAAATAAAAAGAATGCTACAGTAAATTAAAAAACATAATTGGAATGTACATTACTCTTTAAGTAAAAATACCAGAATGAAACTCGAAATAAAAGTCGACAATGTGTTACTTTCTAAATGTCTTGGAGTGAAAATTTCACTCTTGCAAACTTCAATATTCTATCGAATTTCACTTTTACTGTCGCATAGAATATCTTTTCATTATAAGTAATTTACAGAGTGTTTTGTTACTGAATTAATAAATTTACTTTTTTAACACATTTTAATGCCATTGACTTTATATTAGTGCAAAAATTTGTATTTAAAATCACATACTTTCCATCTAAATAAACCTATTAAAATAGTAACAAAATCAATTATTAACTAAAACTACGCAAAACTGTCGTTTATTATCAAAAGCTTGTTTTCGTTTAATCAATTTTATTACATCTGTTTTATTACTCAGGAATATTGAAATTGAATTTGATATTAAATTGAATATTTAAGTCGATTGTAAAACTGCCGTACATTTGAGGTTATGTAAGGTGATGGATATTAGGAAGTAGTAACCGGAACAATGTCATGGTTTTGTTTACTATTGAAATAGTTAATTTAACTGTTTTTCTTAATTCCATTTTTTACTTTTGTAAAGTGATTCCATTAACTACTTTTCTTCTCTGTCTATATATTTTTTCTTATATATTTATTAAATTATATAAGATAAAAATTAGTACATTATTATATATTTAGATTCATCAATAGTGATCATAAAATTCCTTAATAAACACTGTTATGAATAATTATAAAAATAAAAAATATTTAACTACAGAAAAGATCATATTTAAAAAAAAATAGAAAATTATCTTATAAAATTTACATCTAGTACAGTTAGTATAAGGTTCGAAACATTAAAATTACATGAAAATTTAACAATTGAAATATTTAAAAAACCTATTAACTATCAATATCCTTACTTTGTTAATACAAAATAATCCCTTCTTATTATATATATATATATATAATAATCACTTCGAATCGAGTTCTTTCTGATACAATCTATCAGTTATAAACTTGGCCACAACTTTTTGCTGGTAACAATATTTTAATATTTCATTCTTCACTTTTGAAAAAGACTACACGACAGAAAAACGACGTAAAATTTGAATTTACTAAAATCATGTAAAATACTTTGTCTTTTTCAGTATTGTTTACAAGAAGATGAGTTAATTTAACTATCCTGTATAGCCACGCATTTGACTCTTATAAGATATTAAATTGTCTTTGAACTATGCAAAGTCTATTTGTATATGGAAAATTATCCTATTTTCAAATACCAGTCCTCACGCCATTTATCTGTGAGCTCAGGACTTTTATTATTCTGTAACTTTCTCATGACGAGGTATATCGTAAAGATTACCCCAGGCAGGTGTTCTATGTGGGTAAGAAATGGGTACATATATCAAAAACTTATATTAGGAAAAATTTATAAAAAAAAAGCTACAAAAAATGTATAAATTAATTCGATAAAAAAATGTTTATAACGAAAAAACATAAAAAACTTTCTAACGATGAAGTTAATGCGCAATTGCATATTATTTTTTAATTAACAGAACCGCCCTGGAAGTAACGGCATTTTAACAGAAAGTGAAAATGTATACATACTGATTTCATATTTACTCGCTAATATGGACTTGGTCCCCAGCCGTAAAAATTAACGGAACCCACCGATCTAGGAACCTTGCTAAGATGTATATAGAATAAAAATATTAGTTATTACTTAAAATATGGTTATTACTTTTTCCTATTAACCATTTTGTTATTGAAAAATTGTTGGATTGTGTTTCAATAGAAAGAAAACTATTATATTTATCGTTAATTTTTGTTGCTTTCAATTGTTCGCCGAGTCAAACTATTAATAGAGAATTCCATATTTATTTTTTGTTCACATCTTTTCATGAATACTTAATAAATCTAAAATATTGGTGGATAATACCACTTCGTGACATTCTTCAATGTCTAAAATTTAAAATAAAAAATAGGTTATTATAGTTAAATTTATATCTACAAATAATAAAAATGTGTGCTACTAAATGCACACTAATCAAAATTTATGATAAAATTGAAGAACTACAAATCATCTTTATGTACTGAAATAAAATGAGTAAACTTAAAAATGTAAATCTTCTAATAAAATCCACTGAACTGAACTCAATCACAGTTAGTACATGAATTACCGCAGAAAGTTTGCCGCAAGAAACTTTGTTGAAATTTGTAACTTTAAAGTGTTCTATGCTGTAGATGGATTTTATTTTTATATATAGTTCAAGTTGCCAGTTCCATAGTTTTAGATATTGTATTGGACAAATGACCTAGCCTAATAAAAAAATAAGAATACAAATGTTTTCAACAGCACGTTTTGCCATCATTAGTAAACTTATTTTTATCTTGAATACTCTTTAATGATTACTTTAATTTTGAAATAATAAATATTATCAATTTCTAGAAATCTTCTTAATTATAAGTGCTAAATTTCATTTCGGAAATAATTTATGTATGTTTTACTGACTATTTTGTCTCAAAATATTAATTGAAATATTATTATTCTGTTTCTTTAATCACCTAAACAATCTTGTTTGATTTTCAAGTATTGAAAGCCTGCTACTACTAAACTACTAAGCTACTTTTTGAGTAACGTTCAAAATGCCACCACACAAACATTTACAAAGATGGATGTAAAATTTTGAAAAATATTAATTTGAATCAGCTAACAAAATTTTGACATATATGTGTAGTTATTTTGATTAAAAAGTGTCGTTTTATATTGTTTATAGCGTTTCCGTAGTTCTGTACTTTTTCATATTTTAATATACAACATTCCTTAAATTACACCCAAACCAATAGATTCCTGAGAAACTAAAATGGTATAAATTAACCTACAGCGATTTTCTCAACACTTTATTATAATAAATTTTTTTAATATTCCCAATAAAAAAGATAATCTGTTATTTTTAATAGCGATTTAGATAATAAAGAGACGTTTGCTTCCCTGAAAATTCTACGATGACAAAGACCAGTGTCTCTTGAGATCCAATAAAAACCCGACTTCCTATATAAACTGAGTTCTTTTATATCTTTATATTCGAATTATTTTTTTATTATGAAAATATTTAGTAGGAAAGAAGAATTTCACAGGGTAATGCTATTAGAAAAACTTTGATTAAGTACCACTGACACTTTAACAAGGTCGAACAAAGCTTCTATTAAGGTGAAATGACTCCACCATCCCACTAATATTAGATCTCCTTGAATCTGTCGAGATTTCTCATGATCACCTTTTGTTTAAAAAGTCAAAGTGTACTCAGATTGTTAGATCACTTGATCTATGTTGATCTAATTAATTAAATATCATTTAATGTCAATTCGAGTGAATAAAATTTAAACTAGAATTCTCAAAATTCCTCTTCTTAATTCTTATTTTTGTCATCCCTCCATTTTATATGGAAAGGAAAGTTTATAATTTAAGTGTATAGCTAACAAAAATATCAATATTGCAAAGTTAATAGACCCAAATAAATATATTAATTTATTGATTACTAATATAAATATCTTGATTTATTATATTTTTTTAATTTTCCTAGTATTTTCCTGAATTACGCACTTTTCCTTACGACACATAAGAAAGCGTTATTCATTTTTTTTTATTTACACGCACCGCATACTAATTAGTTTCTAGAGACCTCGGCAACATCGTGTAGATGCATGAAACAGCAAAGTGAGAGTTTTAATTTCTGTCACACTTTTTAACGCATGAAAGGGAGCAATTACATTACAATTATATTAAAGATGAGTTCTGTGCCATTTAATTACATTAAGAACACGTTTGTTATCTATTTTGAAAATCATGTACATAATTCTGTTTATATTTATTATGCTCTAGAGTGTACCTAGTAATGCATTAATTAAATGACCAAAATAAAAACAGGATAGTCAAACTAAAAGAGTGTATTCAATTAAATAAATAAAATAAGGATAAATTAATAGAATCTTTATAAAATTATAAAAATTCTAGTAATTTTAGCCAGAAATAGCCAATTTTCTCATAATTAAACTCTGTGGTATAAAGAAACCGCCGATTTAGAATTCAAGCACTTGCAATAATTAACAACTGAAATGTAGCCATCTATCGGAAACTACTTAGAAACCATCAAACTTTAAATGCCGTAAACATGAGGCAGTTCAAAATA
This sequence comes from Trichopria drosophilae, assembly GCA_030407085.1. Classification (NCBI taxonomy): domain Eukaryota; kingdom Metazoa; phylum Arthropoda; class Insecta; order Hymenoptera; family Diapriidae; genus Trichopria; species Trichopria drosophilae. Next base: position 11,494,310 of record CM059584.1, on the reverse strand, counting down.
CATGATATTAATTAAATACATTATCTTGAGTAAGTAATAAAGTAAATAGTATATGAACTTAACCTCAAAATTATAAAAGTAGTTTTTCTATCAGACAGGCTCTCAAAAAATCGAAAATGGATCTGTTCTTAAACTAAAAGATATGCTGAATTTTACGTAATAGCCATAAATATTAACTTAGCGTCTATCCTGATTATCAATTCGAAATTAGCTTTTCAAAATACAAAATGGCGGATCTAATGTGTTGGTGGAAATTAAAAAAAAAAAGCTTTTTAGGAAACTTAATGTTTATTTAGCTTTTTATACTAATAAAATACACTTTTTTTTTAAACTACAAAAATGTAGTGAACACAATAAAAACTTATTAAAATCAATTCACTAGTATTTGTGTAATTTTTAGAAATGTCTAAACGGCAACATTCTGAAATCTCACTAGACTAATTTTACGGAATTCATTTTAACCTACCAAGCGATCAACTTATAGTTACTACGAATCAAGTACAGCTTGACCCCATTCTTCTATGACCATACTTCACTTTTATTGCATTTTATATTTCAAACGTATAACGACGTTTTACTTACTATAAGACGTCAGAAATCGATGTCTATATACTGCGATTAATTTCAATTCAGGAAGTGTTAATGGATGTATAAAAAGTTTTTTGTTCTCCAGCAACTTGTTACAATTAGCAATTATATTTTTTTTAAACGTTCTTAAGGAATTCTATTTTCGCATTATGACATTCTACAGAGGACCTTTAACTAATTTTATTCTGATGCCTTACACAACATTTTGCATTTATTATGAAAATAACCCAAGTATCATTTAAAAATGTATAATTATAAACACGATTTCCATTCTAAATAGTGAATCATTGCGATGTGTCGATATCGTTACATTAATAAAAAATGTAATGACAATCAGCAGTGTAATGAAAAAGCGTTCATTGTTATCAACAATTCTTCTTAGAATATCGTATTATATAGCTTGAAATTAATTCAATCGCCATTTTGAATTTTGACTGCCAAACAAGTAAATAAATTATTTTTACCATTTTTGGGCACCAAATTGAACACCCCCTTTTGACTTTTCTAAATCTAATTTTATGTTCTTTATTAGCCGCTTCTATTTTCTGAAATGACTAAAACAACATTTTTTAGTTTGCAATAAAGTTTTGCGATTTTGTGTCTATGTGTCTTAAGGTTAAAACTTTGACATTTTTAAGAAATGAATTCAACTTTATTTAACCCTGATTCCAAAATCCGGCATCAGTTTTTCGAAATTCAAAATGGCGTATATAATACAGTGGACCAATTTGTTACGAGTCTTTACCTGAAAATATTTACGGGAGAGTTTTTTGGGTCGCTGAATATGAATGTGTCAATTTTTAAGCATTCAAGATGGCGAATGTAAATTGGAAGAACAAGAATTTCCAAAACAACGTGTATTTGTGCCCGGAAATTTTTCTCTTGATATTTTTGAACCGAGGAGTACACATATTCAATGAGTTTTGAATTTTAAAAAATCTGAGGTGAAAGATAGAATTGCCTAAAACTTTTGAGATAATGAAATCCCGAAACATTAAATAAAAAATTGTATATCAAATATTAGCATGTTGAGTCCTTACTTTAGAATATTCCAAAGTTATTGGCGTAGATGTAGTTCCATTTCTCTTTTATGTTTGTTTGTGTTTTGTTTTATTTTCTGTTACTTTTGATACTTTTTGTTAAAGTTTTCATACGTTTATTTTGTACCGCCATCTTGGACCCGTTATTTTCAAATTCTTAATCGACGACCCCCAAGTTATAATTTTCATCAGTTCCACATAAAAACCAAAAACCTACTGCGGATACGGTATTGAATTTTCATTTTTGTTTCTGAAAGCAAAAATGAAAATATTTAAGCTGTCACGTAGACTATTTGAGAGAGTATGTTCTTACGTTTAATTAGAACGATAAGATACCACAACATGTATTTTTCAACTTATGAAAGAAAACGTTTGGCCGAATGTACTCGGGACAGAACGCAAGTGCCTTATAGCTAAACAATAAAATAAAAAAAAATGTTATTATGAAAAATGTAAAGAATACTGTAATACCTATACGATTTCTAAATAAATACTTTTTGTATGTTACAGTAACATGTCAACGAACACCAACAATCTCATACATCACACAAGAACAAATAAAAGACATCGGTGGAACTGTTGAATTTCGTTGTTCCGTCCAATACAGTCAAGATTATCCTGTATTGTGGATAAAGGTTAATAAGGATAGGGGGCAAGATCAATTGCCAATTTCAACGAACACTGCCTTAATCGTTCGAGATAGTCGATTTGCCTTAAGATACGACCCCGCATCTTCAACTTATACACTGCAGGTTTGTCAATCTTCATCAATTTATGTAAAAAAAGATAATTTATCACGAAATAATTAACTTAGTAAACGTTCCAGTTTATTAATATTAACAATATTGATTTAGGTTAAGGACATTCAGGAAACCGATGCTGGTTTCTACCAATGTCAGGTGCTTATATCAACCAGTAGCAAAGTCTCAGCCGAAGTCGAACTTCAAGTTCGAAGGCCTCCTATTATAAGTGATAATTCCACTCAAGCTTTAGTTGTTGGCGAAGGACAACCCGTGGTGTTGGAATGTTATGCTGGAGGATTCCCACATCCTAGAATTTCCTGGCGTAGGGAAAATAATGCTATTTTACCGACTGGCGGTTCCATCTACAGGTAAGTCATTGTTTTTACTTGCCTCTTGTCTACTCCTGAGATTCAAATAGTCAAAGTCATTGTGATTCATTGTATAATTTTCCAAAATTTCTCAATTGTTGGGCTACAGGTAGCTGGACAACACTTACAACATTTCAACTTATTTCAAAATCATGTTTAGTTTCTTTGGTTCCTTGACTTTTCCCAAGAGTTTCTACTTTGAAAATAAATTAGTTGCTCTTACATCTTTCTGATTATTTTGACTTCCATTCACATCGAAAAAACTGATTATCTTCTTTATAAAATTCATGGATCTATAGATCTATATTGGCTATAGCCAATTTTCTACAAGTCTTCATTACACTGTTTACTGATCAAAGTAAAATATGAAGTATATGACTGGATTGGTAGGAATTCCGATTTCAATGTATCCAAATGTGTTTTGGCAGAATTTACAACATGCCATCGAGATCAAATCATGTCTGTTGTTACATTGGACCGCACTTATTAGTCAGTGATCTGCGAAATGCATCACTCATATAGAATCTATTTTCACCACCATTGACCTTCACTGTTTTCGATTAAAAACTGACCGACACTCCTAATATTATACAATAAAGAATTTTCGAAAACAAAGACATTAAACTTGTTTTTGTAATCCAACAGAGGTAACACATTGAAGATATCGTCCATCCGCAAGGACGATCGAGGTACTTACTATTGTGTAGCTGAAAATGGAGTCGGACGAGGTGCCCGTCGTAACATCAACGTGGAAGTTGAATTTGCCCCCGTTATTACCGCACCCAGACCCAGATTGGGCCAAGCCCTACAATATGACATGGATTTGGAGTGTCATGTCGAGGCCTATCCACAACCTGCCATCACGTGGTTGAAAGACGACGTGCAGTTGTCCAACAATCAACATTACAGCATATCCCACTTTGCCACTGCCGACGAATATACAGACACCACAATTCGTGTCATCACCATCGAAAAGAGACAATATGGTGACTACGTCTGCAAAGCTGCCAACAAATTGGGTACTGCTGAAACCAAGGTCGAACTTTTCGGTAAGGACAATTTGTCGCGAACTTTGCTGCATGATGAAGTTCAATTTGCGACTAAGTTAGTCACTGAATTTTCTATGAGTTTTGAGCCAGTTGAGAGATGATTGAAGAAAACATAAAAGTAGCTAACGCTGCTTGATGTTACAATAGGAGCAGTTGAAGTAGTTTTAAAATTTGACAATACATAAAACCAAAAAAATGTTTAGTTGTTTTTTTTGTAGTCAATCTAATAAAACATAAAAATCAATGACTTTGGAATACAAATTGATGAGTAGTCGTCGTTAGAATCTGGCATAAATATTTATTTCCTCGACTTTACAAGTACTTCGTACTTCTTTTCAAGAGGCTACTGTCTCTCTAATACTGGGGAGCTATTTATAAATTTGGAGGCTAAAAGCGTTTGATTTTTATTTTTAAATAATAAAGTTGTTAATCAAGTAGTAGGTAGCGTACAGCTTTATATTGTAGTTGCTTTTATTTTTCAATCGTAAAACAAACCCTTAAGTAATCAGACCAATGAAAAAAAAAAGATTTCTACCTCACATCCGAAGCACAAACTTCCTCCAATGAGTGACTAAAATGAAGCTAAATTTTTCTGCAACATGAACACATTTACCTGTTCTACTTGACATCGTACCACTTAAATTTTCTTTTCACGGTAGATCAATTAATGTCTTTTATAAGTATATATTTTGGAAATTATGAAATTTGAATTAGATGTTCTTCTGTACTATAAATACAAATTTTGTAAGTTTTTTAATCTGCTGGTAAATTTTCTACTAAAAGATATTTTAGAAATCTTTTTGAAAGATATCTTTGAAAAATTAAAAGATATCTTTTAGGCATCTTCAAGACATCTGTTTGCTTATTAGGAAGAGATAATGATATAAATTTCATTATATTGTCTTATTGTTAGGCTTTTAAATTATTGGCATTTATAAAAGTAGACATTAATTAGTTAAAAATGTAAAAAAATATGAGATCAACAAAATATTTCTGAAAGGAGAAAATAAAGATTGAAATTTGAACTTCCGAAAATGAAGAATGTTGACTTATATCAGTTACTAAAGACAATCCAACAAATATTAAGAAAATAATTTTTCAACATTATTTTACAGAAAAATTATTTTAAAGTCATCGTTATACAAATTTATTCTACTTTTTTAATCTGCTTCCAAATTTCACTCACAGATATGAAAATTTGCAGCGCAATATTTATCTTATTAAAATGTATGTTTTCTTCAACTTCTTACGATATTACTGGCTCAAAAATGTAAGAAAAGCGTAAGTATTTAATTAACACATACAAAAAAGGTATATTCAATTAATTGCATGAAAGTAAAATGTTCATTTTATTAATACTTTGTATACTATTCGTGCAACATGAGATGAAAGTTTAGACAAATCTATCAGTTTGCATTTTACTAGTGTAATTTATTCTTTAAGTAATAGTTAATAAAATAGTAGCATGTTTATTATAAAAATGAAATAATTAAATGCTATATATCGTATTTAGATAAGTTACTTTGAATATAATTATATTGTGGATGTTAATGATATTAATATTATTAAATAATGGTGATTTTCAAAAATGTGGTGAAGATATTAAATAATACCATTTATAAGCCCTACATTTTCTAAAAGCATGTGGGTATTACACTTAATCGTGGAATATTTTGTCTAGTAAAGATGCATTGAAGGACTTGATAATTAGTTTTCAACCCAGATAAGTTGCGAATTTGTTTCTAAATAAAGTCTACTTTTTTCAATCAATAACGATGTTTACGATAAACATTAAGGTATGTACTAAATTAAAAATGAGTTAGGGAAAGAAAATGTTCATTTCCCATTAATTAATGAATTTATTTATCATATTTATAACAAAAATTAATATTGAAGTAACAGTTTTTTTTAACCGCTTTCGTTTCTCCAAGAAACGAAAAAAATATGTATTAATTTTCTGAATTCCATAAATAATTAATTATTCATGGTTAGTCTTGTACTTCCTAAATTTTAAATAGTCAAAACCAACTAATGAAGGAGTGAAAAATCGTCGACTAATTAAATTGGTAATTATTTTTACTATTAAAGTGTAAAAAGCTACTAAACGATACCCGAAGTAATACATTTTGGTAATAAGATTTAAAAAAGTACAGTGACTAATTCGAGATTAGTACAACTGGATTAATTAGTAATTTTTTAGTATTTATTAGTAACAATCATTACTAATAATTCAAGTAGTCACATATATCAGCTTCTGAATGTCTCCAATTTAGAGTGTACTACTACACAATTTTTGAAAACTTAGATCTGAATTTAGAAATTACTAAACGTCATGACTAATATTAACATTAAATGTTGACCAAAATCTTAAAAAATACATTTTTCTTTGTCCGAAATGTGTTCAAGAAAATCATATTCGGTTCGGGGATAATAATAAGGATACTAAATTGTTTGAAAGTATAAACACAGTTTTATTTCTTTATAAAATTTGAAAATGTTTTTGAAAATCACCATAATACTAACGTTACATTTTACGTGTAACTATGCATGGTCCTATATGGGATCTGCGTCTGGTATGAATATTTCGTTCTGAAATTTAGATGTAATTTTATTAATAAAACTATTATAACTTAGATGTAATGTATTAAGTTAGATAGCATGCATTAGTTCGTTTCTTTCTGCAGAAACCATTATTCCTGTTTGCCCGCCTGCTTGTGGACAAGCTCATTATGGACATGGCGTGATTGCAGTGTCGTCCGGACCTTTGGTTGCCTTAGGATTCGCGATCACATTGATCTTAAGGTTTGTATTTGCATGTGCACGATTTTCAAACTCATAGAAAACATACCTAATACAGAAGGAGTACAGAAATATTGACTAGAGTAAATGCTCAATCCAAAATAGTGAATTTTCAGTCCAAAATAATGAATTTTTAGTCCAAAATAATGAATTTTTAGCCTGAAAGAAGATATAATGTATTTTTAATTTAAGTTAATGCTATCAATTGTAATTAAAGAACTTTAAAATGATTATCAATTGTAATCAACTTTTAAACACTGAAAATAGTTAATCTGATTAATAAACTGGACTGCATAGTCTACTCCATATTTTTGCTGTGTGGTATCTTCGTTTTTTACGTAAAGATACAATGGTAAAAAAATGAAGTAAATGTTTTAAATCATTTTGTGATTTGATTGACGATTGTTTCTGTATAATTAAAATATTAATTATTGTACTGAAATTAAAAGCATGAGTGTTGATTATTTTAAATTGAATTGACTACTGTTGTTTAGTTTCAGTAGTTTCACTTATCAAATGTGACTGCTAATTATTGAATTTTAATTAATATTATGTAATGTTTTGTTGTTTGATTGGTTGTTGATTATGATATAAAGATATGAAAACAATGTGAATTTCAAGTCCATTAACATTTCAATAAAATATATTGCACATTGTGATTGAAAAATTCTATGAATTGGAATTTCAGCATGTTACAAAAATGTTCGAATCTGCACTGAAATTTAACAATAAGCAGGCAAATATAAATATAAAGCCAACATTAACATGAAATCTATCAGTAGGGTATATAACAGCATTGTGGATTTTCTGTTCATAATAGTCGACATTAGCATCGATGTTTAAAAACAATTGTTGCGAGACTTTACTTGTGGGTTTCAACGCCACCTATTGACCTAAAGAAGTAACCTGTATTTTTTGTATGCTCTTTGTATCTCATTCTCACTCATACATACTAGTTAATTACTTTCAATAAAATTATGGCAAATTTGCAGTCAATATTTCTTAAATTATCAGGATTTAATTAAGAGAATAGGCAGTAATGTGATTTTTCATCTCGTTTCTATTTCTGGGATTTCATATATTACGTTATTAAACTTTGTTGATATTTAAAAGTTTTCTTCTAAATGTTTATACTATAATCAATACAAAATGTAGTTAATTATTTCCGTCAAGTCGTTATTAACTTCATTTAGTCATAAAATTATTCCAAAATGAAATTCTTAATTAAAGGAAATATTGATGTTATGATATTACATCAATTTTATGTCTATTGGTTTACTATAGAATCTGGTAAATATCTAGTATTAATAATGATATAATTATATGAAATAATTAATAAAAAATACTTGACAACAAATAATATTTAGTTATTTTCAATGGTAATTTAGTGATGCGAAATTAACTACTACGTGTATGTATATGTAATTGGAGTGAAACCATGAGCAAAGAGCGGTACTAGCATTTGGTTATTAATTTCTAATAAGTTATTTAGTAAAATACTTCAGCAACCCGGCATTCAAACTCCCGAAACATAAAAAAGATGCTTAGTTTTTAACCAGAAAGCACCTGAAAAGTATCGAATTTTGGAATTTCTGGTTTCCAAAGTGTTAACATCTCAGAAGCCGACATCCAAAATCCCGACAATCAGAAACGCCACATATCAAAGACCCGACTATTAAATCCAGGAATTTAAAAATCCGCCAATTTATAAACTATAGATATTAAAAAACCCTATACTTAGTTTTGGAACTTTTTCACGAGAAAACACCAAAAAATCCGACATTTTGTAGCCGACATTCCAAACCTAGACAATCAGAAACCATGTATATAAACCCCGGACAATTAAATCCCGAAATTTAAATATCCGGCAATTTACAAACTATATATTAAAAAATTTAGCACTTTAAAAAGCAGATACTAAACATCTGATACTGGGTGAATATACAATTGTTGGGTAACTTTTAGGGATGTTTTGTTTGCTATTGTTTTTAAATCAAACTTCTACAAATTCAGGTATTTAAGATAGCTTACTTAATAAATATATTGCTTGTAAACGGGCCCGTCATTTTTTTAAGTAGATTCCGAGATATTTTAATTTTTTTTTATGTGACTACCAGGGGCGACGGGGATAACAGAGTACTAATAAAATATACACAACTTCATAGGAAATGTTATGCACTTTATTAAAACGTAGAACAATTCTCTAATTATCTAATAATGTCACATATCTTTTCAATATTAAATCACTTAAATAACTATTATAACTTATAATAATATGAGGTAGTTTAACTTAACAGTACGCATTTTCTAAGTAATCGAGGAACAATTGAAACAAAACTAAAATAAAACTATCTCAGTGTTAAATTTACCAATTCACGTGAAATTAATAATAATTATATAATATAATTATTATTGTATCCTCTGGCGCAATAACAGACAAAGGACTGACGCCAACGGACTGACGAAAACGACATGAATTTGAGGTTATAATTAAAACTAATGTTTCTTTTGACATTTTCGAATACCGAGAAGCTACATTTTAACAAATCGTAGTTATCTGTGTATAAATTCAAATATAACATACACTTCCCAAAAAATAACGACTCACCACAGTACTAACATTTTGGCTGGATCGGCACGTGTGTAAACACTGGTAAACACAACTCTAGCACTGAGACAGTAATGGTATCCGTCAAACGGGACCATCTGTAGTTAACGTTACTACCAACAATGAAATTTAACAAGGATTTGACTTTGAATCGGTGATATTTTGCGAGGATTTCCAATTTGAACAACACACAAATGACTGACGAATAAAACTGAACACAAAATTTCCTATTTTTGTTAAACAATGGTGAGAATATTACGTTATGAATTTAGGGGGGGGGGGATTAATTAATACATCAGAGATTGTTGTGAAATAGTAAGTTTTCTTAATTTAAAGGTAATGTTTAACACACAGGCATTTGATTGCACGTCTTTGGGTTTATGACATGCCAAAGAACTGACGTTTTGGGAACATTTATTGTTTTTCTACAAACTTTTATTTCAAACAAATAGCTTAACTTGGGTCACCGAATAAAATACTATTAATTGTTTTAAAATAAAATTAAATATTAAAAAGATATCACAACACTTCACTCCTACTGACTGATAACATTGAGTTACCCATTATTTGTAGAATTACCCTATTGTAAAAACCAGATATTAAACATATTTGACAGTTTGTTTTTGACGAGAAAGCACTCCAAAAACCCGACACTTAAAAAGCCAGATATTAAAGAACCCGAAACTTTAACAATCATATATTAAAAAATCTGATAATGTAAAAACTGAATATTAAAAAACTCGACAGTTTGTTTTTTACGAGAAAACACCTCAAAAAGCAGACATTCAAGAACCTGAAAAATCCGATATTTAAACAAAAAACATTGAATTATGGAATTTTGTAACCACTATTTTTTGTGTGAATACCTTAAAAACCCGATTCCTCATTCCGATCCGACATTCTAAACTTCGACAATCCAAAGCCCGTCCTTAAAAAATGTGACAATTAAGATTCCGATATTGAAAAATCCGTCTCTTTACAAACCTCGAATTATCGTGTGGTTATTCACCACCAGGTATTGAAAACGCAACTATTTGTTTTTGAATGTTTTACAACAAAAAAAAAAAACACTTGAAAACCTAGATATTCAGAAACAAGGTAACCAGGTTTTGAAATATGGAATTTTAGAACGTCTGGTTTTTGAAGTGTTATCACCTTAGAATCCCGAAATCCAAAAACCTGTCAGATGGTGAGGGTAAAGTGATGGCGATACTTCCAAAACCCGACATTCAATTCACAACAATCAAAATCTCAATACTTAAATATCGGATCCGAAATGTTGACGCAAAAGAATCGTCATGTTTTTTAATTGTTGGGTTTTTAAATGTCGAGGCTGGGTACCAAAATTCAAAATTTTTACTGTTAAAAATCTTCAATATTTGGTTTTTGATCTATCAGATTTATGATACATCAAGATTTTGAAGTTGGGACGTTGCTACCCACCCAAACAACAATTTGTCAACTTTCTTAATAGAGTCGCGTTTTTGAGCATCGAATGATTAAAGTGCGGGGTTTTTGAATGTCGGGAGTTTAATCAGGGTTTTAAATATTTCCTTTTTCGCTGTCGGATCTTTGATGTATCAGGTTTATAAAAAAAATAGCATTCGTTAGGGTAATCGACTCTTCAATTAGTTGGTGTACTCATTTACTTGTTAATAAAAATAAAAATAAGTGAAAAAAATATAGGAAAAAGTGAATGAAATGTGATGGGAGTGGGTGGCCGAAAAAATGACTGATGAAAAAATGACCGCAGAAAAAATGACCGGGAAAAAAATGACCGAAAAAAAGACCGATTGAAAAATGACGGAATGGAGAAGTTACATTCGGAAGCACACACTCCCTCCTCTCTCGTCCCTTCATCAAGAACTGTCCAACTTCCCCGCCGTTTTTTGAGAAAATATAATATGTTTAGGATAACCATTTTTTCCGGTCATTTTTTCATCGGTCATTTTTTTTTCAGTCATTTTTTCCCGGTAATTTTTTCCGCCGGTCATTTTTTCTTCTGTCATTTTTTCCGCGGTCATATTTTCCATCGGTCATTTTTTACCGGTCATTTTTTCAGCGGTCATTTCTTCATCGGTCATTTTTTCAGAGATCCGATGGGAGTAGAGAACAATTTTTGTTTTTAAATCGGAGATAGTACTAAAAATTAAATAACAAGGTTAAACCTACTCAATCCTAAAAGCACTTAGTAATTAAAAACACCAAAATACCATTTGCACATATGAAAATTCGCTTACCTTCTATTTTGGATCCATTGATCACGAGCTAAAATAAAAACTTAAAATAAAAACTCCACACGCTACCTGATGATTTGATTTTACTAATTCATGGTTTTATTTTTCAGAAATCTCTACACCAAACATTAATTATCCAGGCCTACTGTGGGCGGCAGGCCACCGTTGCTTCGCGCGTGGCGATTTGCTGCTGATCTCGACGAGCATTCTCATCATTCTTGGGAAACAATGAATGATCGATCGATCCTCGTCACGAGTCATCGGTGTGCAAATATCATCTAACGCAGTGCCTTCGAACTCGTTTTAGAAAACGCCACTTACTAAGTTGCACCGCAACGAAAATTAATACTCCACAGATCCATTCAATGGTTCCGTATACTCGAAAACTACTTTATACTTATATGTACAGCGTTAACGACCGTCTCTTTAGAATGCCTTAGATGCACGCTCTAACGAGAAGCTCCACGTAACGAGAAGTGGAGGAACTAATCTTCACTAAGAATCATGATAGATCTGCATCAAGATTATTAAGCGAGGTTAGAATCTCGGGGAAGTTCCCCATTTTTTACGGAAACGTCTTTACAACGATAGGTTAAGGTTTTAGACTCGTTTTATCGGACACGATTTTGTACGTATTCAAATTGGATTAAGATAAATAAAGGATTGAAAAGATGTGGTTCGTATCATTGAAAGGAAAGTTTGTATCAGATCAATAGTTTTAATTTTATTTACTTTGTACATCGTGCGTTTATATTTAATCCTTATCGAGAAACGTCCTTGAGAAACTGAACACAACGTTCCGAAATGTTCAACGTCGATTGGTCGTTTTAACAAGAGAAAACTGCTTTGCTGATATCACCGTTTCTCAAAGCCACCAAAGCATTGGCGTATTCACTCAATTTGAAAATTTTTATTCCCAATTTTTCGTAGCGCAAGTAGGATTCCGACATCGCTTCTACCAAGGACAAACCTTTGGGGAAAGTAAAGGGATTTATGTTGACGCCAACTATGCTCAATTCCTTTGCATATACCTAAAGAACAAACATTATTTTAGAAATATTTAACGTTATACTTGTGTTTGTCTGTAAAAATTAAAAAGTCATTAAAAAAATGTACCTCGAATGGTTTAACTGTAATTTTCGTTTTTGGATCAGCCACTCCAAAAACGCAAAAACGACCTCCTCGAGCCAAAAGAGCTAAGGAAGACTCCATCGCTGGGCCTGAACCACTGCAGTCCACGACTAAATCGAACTCTCTGTTTTTTATATCTTCAGGACTTTTTGTTTCGTAGTCCAAACCTAAAACGCATTGTGATGATAAATTATCTGAACTAATAATAATTACAAGAGAATACTGGTATTATGTATTTGCTATAAAAAATGTCCAATTAATTTTGATCGTGCTTAGAAAGATACCTTAGGTTAGCAGAAAAGGTCTTTAAACTCTTCAGACAAGAACATAATTAAAGCAACAATCTTGAATACAGTCAAAGGATTACAACATTTATATTTCAATATCCAGAGTGTACGAGTCTAACCTTTTTCTTTATAATATTTCCAATATCGCAACTTCAGATCCCACGATTGTACCCAATTCTTTCGAACTTTAGAGACAAATTTAATTTTTGGTTATCCACTTTCCTTTACAGTTTTGACGTAATTTTCTGCCAATTTTACTTTTTTGATTTGCTAAGTCAAAGTTTACTTTCTTCAAATAAAAGAGTGTCTTACATTAAAACCGATTTTAAATGCATACTCTCTTAATTCCTTAGAGTGAAAAGTGAGCCAGTCTATCACGAAGAGTGAAATGTTCACTTTAATTTTAAAATTTTTAAATTTAGTGAGTTTCTCAAGTTGTTACAAAAAGATTTAAAAAATGTGCTAAAATTCATTGCGATTCATAAAATTTACATATTTGTCTTTTGTCAATATTAATGTCACGTTTGCTGATGGTTTTGGAAAAATGTAATTTTGTAAATTTACCTAGATCACTAGCCATACGCCTCCGGCGGTGTTGAGGTTCGCTTATAGTAACGCTTTTGCGAAGACCTCGTAAATGTAATACAGAAGACCACAGGAGACCAATGATTCCAGCGCCAACAACCAAAACCCTCGTACCAACATTAACTGGTTCAATTCTGTCCCAACCATGTGCCAGACACGACATAGGTTCTGTTAAAGCAGCTTGGGGCATTTCGATACCGTCCGGTACTTCGTGTACCTATCAAGTCATTTTTTAATTAATTTCAAAACATTTATTACGTGATTCTTTAAAAAACAGTCTAAACATTATTAAATTAATTTTTTTAAATGATTTTCCACAAATAAAATGTGGAGGTCAACAAGGTTTTGTTGTTGCGTTGAGTCATTTTTATGATAAAATAAAGTATTGGAGTTTATGTACTTTAAAAAATGACTCTATTTTTGAGGTTACGTACAGAATTGTTTTATTTTTTATTTACATCATTCAGTACTACTATTATACTTCAAACTCAGCTATTAGTCGATCATCTACGATTTTAAATCGTGATATATAGTCCAACCGTGATGAGGTGACCAACAATGGGTGAATGCATAATTTTCCAAACCTGCATATTTCTACTTGATAAGTTCTCTTGAAAATTTGTATTTATGAATTTCTGGGATTGATCTAAGATGAAGACAGAAACAATTTTCATCAATTTAACATTTGCCATCATCATTTCCATGTTGGATTCAAAATGACGTGTAATGTAAATACTTATGACATTGTCAGGATTTAATGTAAGAATTTTATGCTTTAAGCCACGAATTTTTCTGGACATTGAATTTGTATGAACCATTGATAGAAAGGATTGTACGAAGTCGAAAATTGCGAATCTGTTTTAGATTATTGAAAATTAAAAATGGAGGATCTAAAACAGCGGACGAAATACAAAAACTTTAATGAAAATTTACAAAACTCTGTATGTAGTGGTTCTTGAAGTCCATGATAACTAATCCGTTTTCGGTTTTCAAATAAATAATATTTAAATAAAAAGGTGCAAAACCTAGTATTTTGGGATATTGGACAACGGTGTTGTATTCAGCAACTTCAAAAGCCCCTACTAATTCATTTTGAAATAGATAACATTTAACAATTAACGACAGATGCATTTTTATGAAAATAATTGAATTTTCTAATGTTTATTTGCTGTTTACAAGAATTTTGAAATCAGCAACAGCAAATTTGATATTTTTTCATGTTCATAAACATATTAAAAGAATAAGAATTAAAAAAACTTACAATTATTTCGTTTTGCACTCGAGAAACAACAAAATTGATTAAAATGACCACAAGGTTAAGAAAATAGGCAGGTGATTGATTAATAGATAAATTTGAAAGGTGAAAAACTACTTAATGATGGGAATTCAAAAAAAGGCAAACAAAATTCGTTGCATTCTGTACATAACCTCAAAAATATAACAGAAAGAAATCTTATTTTTCTGTCTACATAACCTCAAATATTTGAAAATCACGATGTGACAGGCAGATTCTGAACTTTGAATATAACAAGCACATTCGAACAATACCCGGGACCTGTTTCTTTTTTGTATAACAGTATTATTTGGCGACATTAATTATTGAAAGTATCTTTAGAGAACTATCCTATAATATCTAATATTTTTCTAAATTCTTTCAAACTATCGTTCAGGATTAATAGAAAAGAACAGGGAAGAAATAATGTCCAAAAACAAAGTAATCAAAAACTACTATTGTCGTATGAAACATAATTTAGAAATTCGATTAATAGTACCTTAATATTACCATGTTTATTTTAAAAATTATTAAAATCACGCTTTAAAATCCAGCAGTAAATAAGAACAAACATTTAAACAGTTTTAGAAGCTGTTTGATGATTTTATTTGACAAATTTGTGTATTTACTATCTTTAGAAATTAAATATAAAATACTTTCTATAGAAAAAGCTAAAAGAGATTATATTTAAGGAATAAGTCTAGAATGATTGTGGCTGGCAAAAACTATTTAATATCAAATATAACTTTACTATAATGACAATAATATTTCATCTCTGGAAAGAGGTGTTATTAAATGCAAAGTTCACATTTCTGTCTTGAAAAGGACAATAATATTTCATCTCTGGAAAGAGGTGTTATTAAATGCAAAGTTCACATTTCTGTCTTGAAAAGGTTGTAATTCACATTATTCTATATTTCTAAGTTTAAAACGGTATTGATTTAAAATTAACGAAACTTCTAATTTAATCGTTTCTCAATATAGCTAGTATTTGAGAATGACAAAAAAAAGATGTCGACTTTAAGCTGCCAGATATAGTAGCTAAAAAAGGGTTGACTGTATACTTTATAAATGTAGAACGATTTTCTGAATGCGGTTTTGTGTAATAAAGTGAAATTTCTCAGAATATTCTCGAAATAATATATAAATTTCATTTTAAAATATAATAATTAGAACTACACAATTTATAATGTAAACATAAAAAATAAAAATAGTGATAATATTGGTAGAATGAGGACTGAAGTTCAGAGATTCACTAGCTGAGACACTGGGACTTGGACCCAGTAGAACAATCGACTGGCAAACGAAAGATCCTAGGTTCAAGTCCCAGGGCATCGAATCTCTCAAGAAAGGTTCTATTTTTTCCAATTTAAAAAAATTATTAAAAAATCGAAAAAAATGTTCATTATCACCATTGCGACAATTCTGCAGACGATAATCAGTGGACTTAAATAAGTCATCATAAATTATAAAAATTCAAAACAACCAAGATATTCTTTCAGGAATGTTCTCCAGGACAGAAAGGGAAGATATTCTGCTCCAGAATCAATATCCTACATCGGACCCTTTTCCAGAAATTTTATTTTATTTTGTTTAAATTGTGAAATTTTTGCAAATACTCAAATAGTTATCTTAACCCTTTGAAGCATACATTTTTCCTTATGCGGAAAATGGCTGAAAATCGTGACTCGGAGGTTTTCGGGGTCGCTGATTACGAATCTACACTCAAATTTTCAAAATTCAATATGGCGGATCCAAAATGGCTGTCCGAAATGTGAAAAAGTTACTTAATCGAGATGAAACTGAGTACTGGGGGGTTTTCGGGATCGCTGATTACGAATCTGAACTCAGATTTTCAAAATTCAATATGGCGGATCCAAAATGACAGACCGAAATGTGAAAAAATTACTTGATCGAGTGATGAAACTGGAAGTTTTCAATTTATACAAATAGTACCGCTCTCAGTGGAATCCAGAGACACGAACGAAGACGTGACGGTTACTGTCTCCATTTTTTTGGTATTTATTAAAATATTTTTTTGTATTTTTAGGCAATGTTATTTATTTCGGTAAATAATTTAGAACTAAACGATGAATACAGGTGAGTTTTACAGTCGCGAACTATTTTAACATTCGGGTATGCCATATTGAATTTGGCATTTTGAATATTGAAAATCTGTGTTCAGATTCGTAATCAGCGACCAAGAAAACCCCCGAGTACCCAGTTCCATATCAATCAAGTAACTTTTCCACATTTCGGTGCGCCATTTTGGATCCGCCATATTGAATTTTGAAAATCTGAGTTCAGATTCGTAATCGGCGACCCCAAAAACCCTCGAGTATCCAGTTTCGTCATGTTTGAGCGACGTTTTCGTCTCAGCATACATTTTTTGTGAAAAAATCCATAAAATTTACAATTTGTTAATTATTTAAACAATTATAACATAATAATTAATGATAAATATTGATTTATTTATGTTTCCTAACCTGTTTTCTAAGGTATGAAGCAAAAAATTGCAAGAAAATTGATTAATAATTACCTAAAATATGTAAAAAATGCATTACAAACAGGTGCCTGGATCGACACTGTGCTTGTAAGGGTTAAAAACCCATATTATTACGTTCTAATTTGCAATTGAAGATATTACAATTTTTTAAATGTGAAGGCTATTATATTTGCAAAAGGTCGTTGGGAAATCCTCCTTTATAATTTTGAAGATCTGATTCAATGAATTTATTATCCCAAGATTTTTTTTAAATAATAATGGACTGCTTCCAACGGCTACTTTGAGTAGTTGCCTACTCCTTGTCTTGAACAAAAATCGATATGAAAAAAGTTTGAACTTTTTAAGTGATAGATGTGGAAATATCTTGAACCCTTTTTCAGAAGTTATTAATGGAATCGATGTAACTATTTTTCAATTACTAGTGAAACAATCTTCAACCGTTGTAAGATTTTTCCATTCTTTAAAAGTTTTAACATATTTTAAGCACCCAAGAGGGTATTCCATTTGATGCATCGTCTTCTGTTATATATTTTCGCAACTATTTCCATCAAATCTGGAGCTTAGGAAGAATTATTACACCTAGTATGAATATATCTAATTCTTCATCGAAATCTTTTAATAACTACAAATTTATACAGTTCTAGAAATCTATGGCATTTTTTCGCATCCGTCTTCTTGCCATTTCGAATGGTATTCTATAATATTTTCAATTGTTCTAAGAACATTTCGATTATTTCAATTATTTATGTTACTAAATATAATATAATGATGTATTCATGGACACGTACCTTCCTCTGATAGAATTAGTATGATAGTTATTTGCGTGAAAATATGTTAAAGCCGTAAATTAATAACGATTTTAACAAAAAAAATTTCTTAAAAAGGGGCACGAAGGATGATTTTGACTCTGGCTTAGAATATCTCATTATTTATCATGAAAGAAAACATTTCTAAAAGAAAATCTTAGTTGTTTTGAGTTATGCTAATGGTTTATTTAAGCTCACCCTGAATAGTCTCCTCCCATAAAAAAAAAGAACTAATCAAAGGTATTTAAGGCGTTTTTTAGTGTTAAAAGCTTATAAAAAAAGCATATAATCAATATCAAATTGACAGCATAGTAGTCTCATGTATTTTCTTCTTCTGAGCATGATTTTGTTGACAACAATGATGGGATAATTACACTTCTACTACGAAAAAACTGATTAAAAAGTTAAAAAGATATTGTAAGTAGTAACAGACAGTTGCTGCATTCTTTTGCGTTTATTTTGTTTCGCTTAATAGATGTCAAATGCAGATAAAGTTGTAGGACAAAAATGTAGGTATTGTATGTATTCTTCTACAGCTACATTGAGCTACAGCCTTCTCGAATTCTTCTTACCCCTCTTCAGCACCCTTCAGTAAAGTTTGCGAGGCCAAATTAAAAGAGCGTATTTTTTATACTGTAATATGTACCCCACTCCATCAAATTTCAGTAGTTTCATTATCACTACTACACAATGGTGAGAACATTGTAGAATTCATCTTCTGCATCTTTTTTAACTTTTTAATCGAATTTCCCGTTGTAGAAGCGTGATTACCCCAAGAAAAACCATTTTCGTCATGAAAATCATGTTGAGCACAACAAAATACATGAAAATACTATGGTCTTAACGTAGTATTAATCATATTTTTTTTCTAATACTTTAACACTAGAAAACTTGATTATTAAGGATATTTTTCGGGTTATATTTGAAAATAGCCTCCCTACCCCTATTTTTTATTGCAGATTCATGTTCACCGAGTAAAAATACGTCGGAATAGTTGGGTCCCATACCCAGCACAACACACTTTATTTTCGGCGGCTTGTTTATTAATGAAGTTGACTTTTAACCTACAGAAACTGATTAACTTATGGTACTTACATCTTCGAAATTTTATTAATGTTATGAATAATATTATTAGGTATGTAGAATTATTCTTGTAATACCTGCCTTTCCGGTACGACCGCATGGGTAGCCCAACCTCCATCCCTAAAAATTCCAATAGTATTATTGATTCCACCAGATTCACACAAGTGATATCTTCCTTCATGGCAAATTCTACACGTATTACACCCGCTGTTTGGATCGACTGTTACTCGTTGTCCAACTTTGAAAACAGTTACTGAGGAACCAATGGCTTGGACGACCCCACAAAATTCGTGGCCGAGTGTGAATGGTGCATTTTTACAAGGAAATGCTCCCTAAAATCACAAATATTAGCATCCATTAGAAATAGCGAAAATGTACATTGTGAGCAAAATAATACATTTCATAAGGAGTCAAATTTGACGTACCAATAATGCAACATTTAGAATCGTATGGATCCAAGTCTTTGAAATGGATTAACTAATTAAAATATAGATTGTTTACTTGGATATTAATACTTTAAGACCTTCAAATTTATTATTCCAATGTGCCCAGTCCACATCGTTTTTTCCACAATGCTGTCATTTTTTCGAAATTAAAAATGGCGGATTTAAAATTTCGTACAATATTTCGAAACACCCAAAAATTACTGCTATAAAAATTAATAGTTAAAAAATATTAAAGCCAGTGCTTGGTTCTTATAATCGTTGGGTCTTTCTGTTATTACTAACTCAACATCTAAAAATGAATGGAACCTTTCCTTAAAAACAGTAGAAAGCCAGTACTGACTCAAACCTTCGGCCAGTACTGATTTCAGTACTAAAACATTATTGATTCCCTCTATCTGTCAGTACTGTCCCGACTCCCAAAACAGTACTAATTTCAATACTGGATTAGTACTCATACAATCTTTCTGACAGTAATACAGATTCAATTTTAACAATTAGTACTGTATAGTACTGGATCAGTACTTTGCCAGTGGTAAACTTCGGCATACCTCCGAAAATTCTACCATGGATCTTAGATGTTAGTCATTTGAAAATGTTAGATTCGGACAATTTGTTAATTGGGAAATTAAGTAATAGTTTCATTTACCGATGACGATTAATAAATATTTATGGATGTCTTACTAAACTTACGGATGTTAGTAATAAAAGAACATCGTCATAGATTAATTAAGAAAGATCATGTGAGTAAAGGACTTCAGTATATTGCAAATTGATAAATTAATCTTATTTAATTAAGACTTGCACGATTCGTATTTTCAGATATTAAGAAAGTAAACATTAAAATATAATCATAACCGCCTATGTGGGCATACACTTTACTTAAATAGTAATGCTATCTTATTAAGATAGGAAAGTTTTATGACGTATAAACGAACTATTTGATCTTTTCAAAAGTTAGAAATGTAGATCATGGATGTCTAACAATTTTGAAATTTTGTGGTACTAAATTAAAAATAATCGCATATAACACTTGCAATTAAATCTTATTAAATAGCCTTGAATGAAAGTAATTAATTTATATTTGTTATAATAATTTGAATAACAATTAAAAAAGAAACAAGCAAAAAATCAAATTAACATTTTGTACTAAAATCCAATGAGTATTTGTTGACATCCACAGATTTTGATTAAGTAGCATGCTTTAAAGACTTAATTAGTATTTACAATTGTAGTAAAATTGACTGCTAAACAATTTTTTTCTTTTTTCATAATTGATTATTCACTATACTGTAATACTTCTCCTAATAATCGTTACTACATGAATTAATGATTTTATTATTCATTTTATTCCAAATAGTAATAGTAAACTACCTATTATTTATTTTTAGTAATATTTAGGATAAATTTGCTAAAATTTAGTGTTATTATCTTTATAATATTAAATTCTTAATAGTAAATTTAATTTTATTATTTTTAATCTGTCCTTTATACTATTACCATCCTTAGAATTCTAATATTAAAAAAAAAGTTAAAATCACTTAATCGTATTAATAAATAACTTTTTAACATCGTAGAAATGATTAACATAATATCTTCTTTCATGGCAATATAACCATGTGACTTTATAAGCAAAGTTTTGCGTGGACCTTCAATAAATAAAGAAGTATATAACATAGGCATTAAGCTATGAATTTAAATTTATTTATTTATAAATGTCCCATAAAATTATTTCGACATAGAAAGGAATCAGCCTATAAATTACTAAATACATTTTTTTATTTTGTTAAATAAATATTTCTAACGTAACCATACAACTTTAAAATATTATTGGCCATTTAGTAGTTTCGTGACAATATAATCGACATATTTTCTTGCCAATGCGGTACTCATATCTGTAGATATTTGTATTTAAATATTTATGTAATAACAATAAGATAAAGGACAGGTAACTACAATTTTTAATACTAAAATATTGTCATCTTAATTTACCAGAAACTAGTAAACTATTAATGTATTAATACAATTCTACTAATCTAAGAGTAAAAAATAAACATTTTAGTTCAGTAGCGTTTAGAATTATGTAGTTTTATCATTATTTATTAGTAAAAATAATATATATAAAAATAATTATATTAATGACCCACTTTTTGTTTTTCAAGCAGTAATTTTTAACAAATTCACATATTCATAACTATATTTACTTGAAAATACTAAGTTTTAATTTAACATTTAGATAAAGTTTATCATAATATTTAATTATCTACTATAAAGCAATATCAATATATTTTACAGTACTATAAAAGGCTTTGAACTCGTGATAAAGATTTGTGTTGAAAACATTTTTGCTGCAAAAAAAAATTGAAAATAAAAGAACCAATTAGTATTAAAAAAAAATGGGTTTGTCATTTATCATATTTAAGACGTAAATGATTATACCGAATATATCTGGAATATTTGAAGCTCTCGTGTACAAAAATTACTAATACACAAATTTTTTTAAAAATTATGAAAAAGTAAATTAAATTTATCTCATAACTTAAAGATTCTCAATTATTAGATATAATTAACAAAAAATGTAAATATTTTTGGATGCGAAAAAAATGATATGATGCCAATTAAAAAAAACGTTACTTTCGCTTGTTTCTTGATTACAAAGCACTAAATCGCATTCGGCCAGAAGAATCCGGAATATAAACAAAGTGAATTGATATTTTGAAGAGAGATAACGGGAAGAAACAATTAAAACTCCGACATTGAAATTAATATCAAGTTCTTGGGAAGAAATTTTATTTATCACCTTATTTACGAGATTACATAAAATTTATGAGTATTCGCATTATTTCGCTGTAGTATTTATAAAACTGAAGTAAACAAAGCAAAAATATTTTGTATTTAAAAATACTTTTACTTTTTTGTTAATCATTTATAAACAAGGTAAGATACACATACAAAAACAGTAACATGTACAAAACCAACAAAATTACTTAAATGAACTGATAACAAATAGTACATTTGTTGAATTTTTTAAATATTGTTGTTTTTTTTAGGTTTTATTAAGTCAATTTTTATATTTGTTTCAATTTTTTGCCAAGTTTCAACGTTTGGCAGTTTATTGTTAGTTTTATAATTTAGGATTTTACAAGAATTCTAACAAAATACAATTTACTTGGTCTAGTACGCAGTAATATAATTTAATAGGTTCTAATGTACATTAAAGTTATAAGTTATTCTATTTGTTTGACTTTTCCAACAATGTAATTTTAACTTATGATGACATTAATGAACGGAGAAAGTATTATTGTTCTTGAAAAACGAGACCTGCAAAAAGAATTTGTAAAACAATTTTTGTTAATGATTCAAACTTTCTTTTTATGGCCTGTTACACATTTTTAAAAAATGATTGGATTTTAACGAATCACTTATTTTTTTCGAGAAAAAGATTTTGTACAACTTATCCAACGAATTTTTTTCCAATTTTTTATGTTATCACTAAAATTATTGTCGAAAATTGCAAAAATTTTGGGTAAAGTTCTAGAGAATCGTTTTCTTAAAAAGATAAGCCGCTACTCTTTGAAATTCAAACATTTTTAAAAAACTCTACACTGGTGAAAAGAAGAACATTTGAGTCATTAGTAAAGGCTTAACAAATTATTTTTGCAAGTTTCAATTTTTTTTTAAGAACAGTAATGCTTTCGCTGAACAACAATATAATTAGTAAAGGAAATTAATTTCTTGGAACCGGTATTAAATATTTTTTCCAAACATACTACATCTCAGGGTCTAACAACCTTAAATTGTCAGTAAGGTTAGGTCATAACAAAGTGAATAGAATAATTTTGTTTACTATATCTTCATGTTGTATTGAATGACGTATGCATAATAATGACATTCACATATGACGATTCTGACAATCAAATGTGAAGCCTTGGTCATTCATCAAGCTTTATAGAGTAGGCGTTCCACTTCAAGCACATTGCATATACATATATACGTATTAATTTAATAATGCTTGAAGTGCTAATACTGATTAATTTTCAGATATTAATATATGTAATTTAAAAATTATTATGAATATTAATCATTCGACTGTAAAATTTATTATTGGTGTTTTCTAAATTATACAAAGTTCAAGAGGAATCACGTACACTGAAAAAAATAAGTCTTGAATTAAGACCAATTGTTAGCTAATTTTAAGATGTAAGCAAACGACATCTACAAAAAGAAGCTTCGTTCGACTGAACAGTACACTTCTCCAAAAGTCTAGTACAAGTTACAAATAAGAAAAGACTTTCGAATATATGGATAATTTAGTGTATGCAGGTAGCTCTTTCGAGATTCTAAAATAAAAAAAATGTAAGGAAACAACATTTTCATTTTTATATTTTATATTTTATTATCTTATTAACAAAATGGCAGTCGATATGTTGAAATATTTGTGAGATTTTCAAAATTGCACTAAATCAGATACGAAAATAATACTATTTGAACAACATTTATTAATCGAGTGTGTATTTCGTGTCGACGATTTTTATGCTTGGATTTATGCTTAGATTTTTGAAATGCACATTACGGATACCGTCTCTAAAATTTTAAATTACGTAAATAAAAAAATGCGATATTGTTGGCAATATTATAAAGAAACTGTCCCTTTAGTGATTTTCTTCTAAATCACACTGTTTTCGAGAAAAGAACATCCAACGATAGTCTCCGTCATGTTGAAGCCGCCATTGTGAATTTTTAAAATCTGATGACAAATTAAAAATCAAAACCCAAAATAAGAAGAAGATGTTATAAACACGAAAAAATCAATGAAAGTTTAACATTTTGAGCCCGCCATTTTAGGTCATTGAGTGTTTTGGAAAGTCACTTGAAATATCTGCCATGAACGGATAAATATTTTATTAGTTGATATTTTTTTTATTTGCTTAATATAAAATGTTAGAGATGATGCCTGTTATGTTATCACCAGATATATATTTTGCACCCTATATTTTGGGTTTAATCTACATCTTTAATTTCGAAGCTCTGACGATCTCGAAGATGTGGTCAATAATCAGCGTTCAAGTCGGATTTCGGTGGTTTAGTTTATTTTTAAGGAAAGATTCCATTTTCCAAATTCAGATCAATTTTTTTTACACGGACCTCCGGTCATTTATCATGGTATCATACACTAAAAATCAGTAAAAAGTTGAATGAAGCTGAAGTTATTTTTTTTATTAAGATTGACGTTTGAATGGCTATTCCTCCACAACAAGAGTGATATGCTCCTAGTCAGAATCACGTAATTGATAAGGAGGTAAATACACGTTAAAAATAGTCACATGTTACACAATAATCTTTAATTAGTATTAAGTACGATAATTGATAGCACTTCACCCGAGAGTGTCAATGAGACATTATCAGCAACAGGCATTGGGAAAAATTGATTTTTCACTCAGGAGTGTTACGAGATAAGGAATGCTATATCGTAAAAATATCATTTTACGGATTAAAACGAATATACTCAAAAAGTTCGAAAATTGCAAATGTATTATTGAACGTGCCTTTTAAGTTTTCATAATAGCTTTTATGCTATCCCTTTAAAAAAAGTAATCGAATGTTAATCTTAATTATTACCTTAATAATCTTAAGGTAATATAAATAACTAATTATTAGTTTAATAATAAAATATTTATCTGTTCATGCCAGCTATTTCAAGTCACTTTCCAAACCACTCAATAGCCTAAAATGGCGGGCACAAAATATTAAACTTTCATCGATGTTCTTATTTGGGTTGCTAATAACAAATTTGTGATCAGATTTTCAAAATTAACGACGGCTTAAAAATGACCGTTGTTAGATGTTTTTCCCTCGAAAGTTATTGCCAATTTCACATTTTTTTATTTCAGTAATTTCAAATTTTAGATATGGTGTCCGGAATTTTCAAACAGCCATGTTGAATTATAAAAATCTCAACAAAAATTCGTTATCGGCAATCCAAATAAACATACAAACATTAAAAATTACAAAAATCTATGAACATTTTATATTTTGCGACCGCTATTTTAGTTTGTCCTCTTGAATGTCAAACATCTAATCATAACTCAAAGCACAAAAAATCATCGACACGAAATAACCACTCGAATAATAAGTTTTTTTGCAGGCAGAGCGCAATTTTGAAAATCGCATAAATATTTCATCGTATCGACCGCCATTTTAGTAAGAAGATAATAAAATATAAAATATAGTATGAAAAATTCCATTAGCCAACATATAGGGTGCACGTTTATGATGTATTGTAAGTCAATAGAAATGTATTTAGACAAACAATTCTACTAGAAACGAGACAAAATTTTGAAGGAAAATCTTGTCTTTTTACATATTTTTGCAAAAAATGCATTTTGCGGTTAATGGGTTAAATTAGTCCAAATACATAATACTTATCGGGGTGAACTAGATAAGGATTAAGTCCAATTCGGTAGATCAAACTGTATTAAATTACAGTTGAACGATCAACAAATACAGCTTTTTGGTTATCAAAATAATTTTACAGAGTTATATTAACTATTTTGAGGTGTTAATTAAAACTGTAGTAAATTAATTTTGTTCGATGTTAAATGAATTATTTTTAAACGTATATCTTTAGTCATGTTTACTAAATATTCTAGTAGTATAAACGTAATTCAACTAAACAATATTCTTATTAAATTTACTCTGCATAGTTCCACGTGTGTTCAATTATAGTTTATAAAACTCAGTAACTAACCTATAGTTTTTTAAAAAACTATGAATATAAATGTTATCTTTAAGCTTAGTTTAAGGCATTTAGTGCCTTATTCAAAGAAGATGAACTACTATAAATTTTAATCCATACGTTTCGATAATTTTTATCGGTCCATCCGCGCAAGACTGATTTACTTTTTTAAACCTAACTCGTAGGTGTCATGTAGATTTCTACAAAAAAAAGAAGTTATAGGTCACAACTTTTGAAACATGTGGTTCTTCATCGCAAGTTTTTAAATTGCGGTTCCATAATTAATCGAAGAGTATTAAAAGAGAAAATGCTATGTCTCAAACTAAATTTATCTACAAAAGAGTTTATACAAAAGAATAAAAAATAAATGTAAATATATTTTTAGAAATAACATTTTTTCTTCTTTCATACCTTGCTGCCTTCATTAGAAACTTTTTTATTACTTTTTACCACACTACGTTAAATCAGCGTAACGTAAACTAAGCGATGATGAAAAAAGTTTTATTTCACCATTTTTGCGAGAAATGAACGGATCTATAAATACTTATTTAATAGTTTTTTATTATTTCAAAACTTTTCAATTGAAATAAAGATTGTTTTTAATTAAATTACAGTATGAGAAAAAACTTCATCATAAATCTTTAATACTCGATCTAAGTTCAGAAAAGGTGAACTAACTTTCAACGTTTTTTTTTTAATAAAATCAACAACTTAATAAATAAGACACATTTTCCTTCAATGGAAAAGTCTGCAGTATTTTCCGTAATTGATATTTAACTATCGCACGCTGTTCCCCAGTGATTGTATGAAATGCTAAATATACATGACCACGACATCACAACAACAAAAGCAATTGTATCTATATATGGACTAATCGATTACAATTTTTGCGTAAATTATATCACGCACTTTCAATTTTCCACTCATCACGGAAACATTTCTAGACCGATAAGCAAAAAATACAATGCGAATTATCTAATAACATGCATTAATAATGTGTATCATTACCACTGAACTATTAAATGTCATTCAGCGAAAGCGTGTTGTGTCTAGTAAAATGTGCTGTTGTAAACTTCCAAGAACATTCTTTTAATAAATAAACTGACAAGTATTTGTTATATCATTTTCAGATGTAGTCATTAAAACTTGGTCGTTTTATTTTGTTTTGATATCATGAAATTTATGTCTTTTACTGATGTGATAATGCTGCCGATACTTTCCATTCAATGAAGAAAGATGAGTCCAAAAATGGGATTGAAAAGAACATTTCGATAACTAAAAATTGGTCTACGATTTTGGATTGTCAAATTTATAAACAAGAACGCTAAAATTCTAAGAATGTTATCAGTATTAACATTTTATGAAGATGATTGACGTGACTGGTATTTTTTTCTTTATTTGTTTAAGTTATCAAATTTTGTTACTTTATAAATGAAAAATGTCAAGAAAAAACTGTTCAATTTTAGTGGATGCGACAATGTTTAGGTGTATGTGCTATCTTTTAAGTTACCTTTGCAAACTATTCATTATCAGCACTAACATTTTAGGTGTGACCACTACCTGTCATGAACTCAAGTTAGCATTGTACGCAAGTAGCTAAATCATTTTTTAAGAACTGTGTCTTTAAAATTATACCTAATATTCGGTTTATTTGGTAGAAAACGTAAAAATATTAGTTATGTGCAAACAATAATATTTTTGACGACGTTAAAAAATTAATAATAAGAACGACGTTAAAAAGAATTAAATATTTACTAAAGAAGGTGTATTATCTTCTTCGAATCCTCCTTCACAATTTAATCGCATATGAGTAATTAAATACAAATTTTTCGCAAATTGATATTTTGAAGAAAATATTTTTCGATCATGTAATGATTAAAGCCCTAAATTAAACCCCTATTTACTAATTTATATATACAAGAACGACATTACTTATTCACCAATGGATTAACAATGCTAAACGTACAAGTATACAAAAATACGGAAGGCAGGTAATTTAAGGATACAAGACTCGTAAAAGTGTCCAAACTCAGAAAAAAAGACAAACCCGACACCAATTAATGACGACCTTAAGTTATTTGACATTCATAATAAATAGTAATATCAGTTTAAAATATGCAGAACTACATCAAAATATAAGTAATATATAAGAAATAAACAAATAATTTATTGTAAATTATGTGAATAATACATTGTGTAACTAGGGAGCAAAATAGGTATTTACCGACTAGTCTTTAAACCCTTGTGCTTCCATGTTGCACACACAGTTTCCTCAAATTCTGAGCGCAAAATGCTATTTTGCTCCCCATACAGCAAGAGTAACAATAAATGTCACTTTCTCTCTCTTGGAAGAAAAAAATAAGTACACCAGGGAGCAAACTATAACTGCAGGTATTATTTTGCAAACCAGGGAGAGAAAGTGTTCTTTTACTCCCGTGAATTAAATGAATTCCCTGTATTATTCCTGAAATTATCTGCTGTGAAGAGATTCTATATTTCAATGAGAAAATACATTTCAATGTTTACTAGTTGGCAAAAGTGTATAGAATGTTATTCGATTCAATGATTTTCAATGAAAACAATTACAGTCAAACGTTACTAATGCCACCGTTGTATATTGAATTAAGTTGAGTGGGAAATACTCATATTTTAATTAATTATTTCAATAAATTTTAATTGGATAAAAACGTATTTCTCATTGATATTCATTACAGAAGATTCAATGTTAATTTCAGAAATGATACTTTGCATAAATTTTCGTTTACCGAGTCTAATTTGTACATAATAAAGAAAAATATCGGTGTAAGCTTTTTGCCTTTGCTATTTAGTTCCTCTGAAATTAAAAAAAACGGGCAGTCAATTTAAAATTAGCGACCCCATGTATAAAATGACGAAAATACTTTACCGGACTCGGGTCTTAATGTGCTGAAAGAATTCGTGAAACTTGACAGCACCACGTAAATTTACTTGATGTGTAATAACAGTCGTCAATTTCTATTAAAATACAACTACAATAAACCGGAAAGATTTAAAATAGACATATAGTAATTTCTTGTTATACTTTTAAAGTTAAGTTTTTCCTCAACGAATAAAATTTCAATATAAAATAAACTTTAAATGTTATAAGACCTTATGTTTAAAAAAAAAAAACCCGAACCATAACATTAAAACTATTGAACAGATAAAAAAACTTTTCAAGGGGCTTGGAAAAATTTCATACATGCATTTTATAGATTTATTGAAAAATAATCAGAATGCAATGCGTGACATATCGAAATGACCTATTTAATATGTTATCGCGTTGCAATTGATAATTTTCAATGTGAAATTTTTTTTATCGATCGACTGCATATCTTCCTAACGATACGTGTATTAACTTGTTTTAGTAATTAACAAGTCTTAATTTAGGTGCTCTGAAAATACGATTTTTTTTTCATTTTTCCTCCCTATGTCTACAAATACTGATAATGTATTACCTAAAAGTTTCCATTGTCAAATTGTTTGTATTACTTTTTGCCACCAGTTTATTTAGGAATACTGTATCAAAAACCAAATAAATTGTAAAGTGAAAGTTTGCAAGTTCAGTGGCAGCTTTTTAATGTCCGAATAACTTAAATTCAATATAAACTGCCGATTGGTCAATTTAGAAATGGTAAGTTTATCGACCCATTATTTTTTATTTTGTCTTTTTTCGATCAATTCAACAGTAAATAAACTACCGATGATTAATAACTAAAAAAACTGTATTTGAAGTATTTTTCACTCTTTTTGTATGTCTATTTTTATCATTTATCCTGTAAAAAATGTGTAAGCTTTAATAGTGACATTTGTGAAAACTGATATACATTTAAGTCAAAATGTACCCAGAGTATCAAGTCAAATTCGATAAGGAATAAAAGTAATATTTTTATTTGATGTTTTTCTTACATTAATGCCAGGAATGGTATTTCAATTTTAAACAAGTATTTCACATAAAAATTGAAGTTGGAAAAAATTGAAAAGTACCTATCCTGAAATTTTCGGGATATCCCTTCAAGATGCTGAAGTAAAAATGAACTTCAGTCGACAGGAATTCCAATATGGTGCCAAACTCTAATTGTAAATATTTATTCTTAAACATTTTTTTTCAACTATTAATACATAATATTAGGAGTCTACTCAAATTATGAAAAAAAAATTTTTGTTCCACCTCCTAATACAAATTTCTTTGAAAAAATTCTGGACGTGCTAACTCAAAAACTACGAGTTTTAAAAAAATGCTAAAAACCAAATGTTGTTAGAATTCAGCAAGCAATGTACTGAACATTTTTCAGATTTTTCAGCTGTATTTTGAGAAATTTTTTATTTCAATTTTTGGTTTTTAAATTCCAATCTGATACTTTTAATTCCTTAAGACCAAGAAAATACTTAGAATTCATCAAAGAATGTACCAAATTTTTCTCAAAATATTTCGTAAAAATGTAAAATGTAAAAAAAAATGAAATAAAAAATTTGTCGAAATATATCTGAAAAATCTAAAAAAATGTCAGTACATTCTTTGCTAAATTCTAAGAAAGTTTCGTTGTTATTATTTTGTTAAAAAAATATGGGACAATGGGACATAAAAAAAATGCTGAAAATTTAAATATTTCATTCATATTTTTTCAAAGTTTGAATAGAATCCCAATATTCTGACAGCTAAAAAAAAGGTAAATATAAACATTTCTTACATTTTTTCAGAAGTTTTATGTTTCTTTTTCGCCAAACTAAATTTTGACCTCAGAATCTTGAAGAATGGCTTCAAAAATAGTAGGAAATGAACCTTTCGAAGTTATTCAACTTCGATTTAGATGACTAAAAAATGCCCACTTTTTGTATCCTTAATTTCGAAATTATACTTAATGGTACCAATGGTAACAACTCAATAAAATTGCATTGAACTTATTACTTGGTGGTTTATGAGATCGTTGAAAACGATCATGATGTTGGTTTCATGATGATTTATAAACAAACTTGCTGAAATAGGTCAAACGATCAGATTCCAATTGGTACCCAGAGGTTTATTGCCGGCTATGAATCAGAAGCCAAATGACATCCGCCATTTTCAATGTCTTCATATTAATATTGGTCCCCGTCAAAATTAACAAATTTTTCACTTTAAGATCACATTCAAAACAACCGGCAATGTGCTCTAACGTAAACAAATATGGTATTTGGAACTATTTTTTAAAATTTTTGAATGCTCATACTTCTAAAATGTGAAGATCGGTCCCGCAGATGCCTGAGTAAGCGACCCTGATGAGAACTTCGTCAGGACCTGGCCTGGGTACACTGCACTTCTTCAGGCTGAGCGTGCTGGTGGACGGATCGAAGCTCAAGAACTCCATGGCTATTCTTGGCAGCTAGTCTCGCCGAATCGTGCGATGAGAACCAACTACAAACTGACAGTCCGAGCATTATAGTCACGGAATATACGTCGATTTTTCCGCCGGGGATCGAGCATGCGCGCCATTTGGCGGATAAGGGTTATCAGTACCGATCGTTCCTTGTTTATGCGCAAACTTTGATCTTCTTGCGACTCTTAATCAGGCCCGATCGGCCAATTCCGACTGCACTCGGGTGAATCTCGTGGCGGTGGATATATTTTTTGGCTCGACCTTGCACTTTGAGCAATGCTAAAAAGAACGAGGTCGTCGCCAGAGGAAAATCACGCGTGTGTTTGCCGTGACGCGGATGGGAATAGCGACGGTGTTGGTAACAGCCCCAGGTCAAGCGGCCGACTGCCTGACGCCTGCCTTCGGTCATTAGATCACAACTGGACACCATTTCGGAAAATTATCTTTATTGTATTCCGATTGTGTCCCAAAAACTAAATATTTCATGAGATAAATGACAAAAGAGACATTTGAAGAAAATCCATGGTTCCATCAGTTTTTCGTCAAGCATTTGGGTACCAATATCTGGATTCGATAAAATACTGCTGTGTAGGGCTGCACTGATAATGACATGAAATTTAACATAAAGTCAATGTCCACTAACATATTAAATTTAATGAGTTTGTAACTTAAATGTGTCCTAATCTGTAGGAAAAATTTTAGAGTACTTTTGCATTACGTTCCATTCCTAAACAAATTAAATTTACTGTTCGCGTTCTTTAAATTTCAATTCCGTTTATGAATGTACATTTCAAATGCATGTACATGATTTTTAATGTGTTTTTGAAATTCAGTTACACGCACATGAAATTTAAACAAACCTAAGAAATATATTGTGTAGGAGACCCTTCTTATTGTAACATATTGTGCAAACTAGAAAATAGCTAGACATAAATCATCAAAGCAGTATTTTGGTACAAAACTCTCTACATAGTGGATAAAATTAAATGAATTAAAAGATTTGTTTAAAAGTTTAAATAACTAATCAGCAAAATTATTAAAAATGTATATGAAATAAATGTGGTTTGAAGAGGTTCGCATATAAATGCAAAAATAGCGAACTGTTTACAATTCTTAACGTATGTTGTTTACGTCTCACGGCTGTTTATTTCCCGTGGTTCTGGAAAAAGTGTACCTTGCTATTAAATTAGAAGGCAATAATCAGTTTCTACTTATAATTAAATAAAGATACCATTAAATAATGAATTCATAATCCCTCTAACAGTAACTTTCGAATTAAACATGCCTATTGTCATGTAAACTGAACAATTCGGTCTAGATCTTCCACAAGGACGTCATCAGCAAGACAGTGTTAGACATGTAATCATTTGAAATCGACGAATCGGTTAAGACATTTTTAGAATGATTTAGACCCTTAGGCCCAATCTAATCCCGGGTAGTTAAAATCACCAAAAATAATGACCGTACCTAGTGTGGATAAAAAATTCACAGTTTGTTGGATTTTGTGGTTATCCTCTTAGGGAATGTTAGGTGGCCTGTATACAGTTCCAGTGATACCATGTGTTAATATACTTAATGTTAATAACTCAAGTTTTCCTCCCTAGAATCCTAGCGATGAGTTAGTTCCGATTTCAACACAATTAACTGGTCTCTTTCCTTCGGCGTCATGTCGTTTTTGACAGAAATATTAGATGGTAAGCTACTTCTTGAATGCAAGGCAGATCGTGCCAATGTAAGGGATTCAAACAAGACTTTGAGTGGCCGGTTTTTATCAGGACGTTTTTGGCCTAACCTCCAAACCTTAAAATCAACATAACACTTATCTGCTTAAGGACTAACAGCTTTTATGTCATCGTTTTTTCTTTTCAAAGGCTCACTCGATTGAGATTCCACAATTTCATACATAATGACGTTTGACTTTCTATACAGGCGGACCACAAATTCATGCATAAATCTTAGTCGATTAGATGACGTTGGGAGACAGTACTTTCAGTACCTCAAATGATAGTTTAAAAGTACCGCAGTACTGAGCCGTAAGAAGTTCTAATAATGTCTTTTTCGCCCGCCGGGCGTAAAATAGAGTTTTACGCCTCCGGGTGCGTAAAATGAAAATAATTTTGTTATGTCAATTATCGATAAATTTGAATTATCTGGTTATTTTAAATTAAAAATAGATTCAAAATAAATTGTCAACAATATAGAAGAGTGGCATATAAACGAAAATACCAAGAATTCATATCTCAGTAAAGTTGTTTACATTCGACGCAATAAACAAAGTGTACATTCGACAAATTTTGATTTTCATTTATTTCCTTTCAAGTTATGATGATTTATTTCCTTTTAGGGGGAGGGGGGGGGGTGTTCAAAAGTGCGTAAAATGCTATTTACACTGAAACTAAATATATTATAAAATATATTATTTTTATTTTATTATTTACTTTTTAGTGCATACTTTTCAAATCGGGCGGGCTTCGTCCCCCTCCCCCCATTCCCCTCCTAAACCCTTCACGTCTTATTTATTCGAAAATTTGTCATTGAACTTTACACTGCCGTCGTTAAATCATTTTTCACCCCCACATCCGTACTACTTTCTGTAATGCGGTTACGAATTTTACGCCCGCTGGCCAAAAAATCATGTTCGTATTTCGGGCGTAAAATTTTACACCCTTTAACAATCGCGACACTTTCGGGCCGGCTTCGTCGGCTCTCGGGCGCTGCGATCGTTAAGCGGGCGTTAAATTCCATTTTACGCCCTTAATACGAAAACTACTATATTGATCCTTGATATGTCAGTTTTAACATTATTCAGTTCCTTTATCGCTTGATCATTCGAAGTTAAGTCCCGCTTTATATTTTTCAACGCAGTCGTTTTTTGTTTAAGATATCCAGTAGCATCCGAGTATCTCTTATTACCCTTATTCTTCGATAGTCTAATTCCTCTAGTAGAGAAATGACCGAATTCTGCAAGCAGACTGAGAGAAGATCTGCTGAAGACTGTAAATGGAGTATGTCCCAATTTGCGCGATGATCTGCAGTCAGATCCTTCCTAAACAATCGAAAGTGTTAACTAACTGCAGAATCTTCTTTGCTTTGTTTTCTGAAGGAAAACTTTGGTTTCTTTTATAAAATAAATCGCAGTCTGTGGGAAGAATCTTCATCGTTATGAACTCCACCTTAATACAACGGTATATGTCAAAACCTATAATAAGAATCTTCGCTATAACCAATTGAAACTCTTATTGAATGCATTCTGCTTTACTGCGTCACCATGGACTTTTCAGTACAAAATCATGAAGATTCGATTTTTTTTTACAAAAAATACCAGAACTTAAAAGATAAGACAAAATCATTTAGTACGGTAAATTATCGGCAAATTGCTTTAAAATATTCTAGGAGATCATATATATATATAGCGTAGAAAATAGCCGGAATTTTGAAAAATCGATTAATAATTTTTAATTCACGTTTTTTTCACAAATTATTTGCACAATTTTTGTGCAATCATGGAGTGTTTAAAATGTAATTTTGCAATATCACATTTTGGAATATTATACTCAAAAGAATGTTTCTTAAAACGAATAAAACAATTAATAATGGCGATTATTTTAAGAAAGAGAATCTGAAAATTTGTATCTTAAACTTAGGCATTCAAGTTATTTATTAATCATTAATTTAAATGAATTGTATACCGAATCTTCATTCCAGGTATTCTAGTGTATAATATACTTTATAATATACTTTACATGCAAACTGATTTTGAAAATTTGTAAATTTTCAAAATTCTGAAATATTTCGAAAACGGTAAGTGATACCCGAAATCTGACAAAGTTTCAGAGGTTGTCACAAGGAGGGATGACAAAATTTCTTTCAGTTTGACGATTTCTTAGGTTTAAATTTTATCGAATCGCAAAATGTTATTGGAGTAAATTGTAGGCTTTTTCAAGCTAATTTCGAGGTAATTTTATGCTATGTATAAAGAGGACCGAGTTAGATTGGAAAAATAACCAAAAAATGGAAAAAATAGCGATTTTTGTCCCTTTATCGCGATTTTGGCACCGTTGACCTTCATTTATATATCAAATAAAGTGACATTTCTTTACTTAGACATCATTTAGAAACTTTTCCAACGGTAAGCCAAAAAACAATTTTTTTACGGTCACCCTAGTGTATACGTGTATGTATGTCAGTATTATAAATTTCAGCTTTCAAACAAATTTCTAAGTAACTTATGAAATAGCAATCGACTGAATTTCCCTTAATATTCTAGTCTAGCTAAACTAACATTCTGCTAATAGATTCTTCCAGTCATCTGTATGAGAATCACGTACCATTTTACCAGACATAAGAATCTGCATTCAGTCTGTATTCAGATACCACTATGCAGAGTATTTATAAAAAAAAGCTTCTGCTGAAGATCTTCTATACGACTGCATTGAGTTGACGTGAAGAATCTTGTGCGAAGAATCATCCATCAAACTGCAATAATTTTAATCTCAGTTTGTCATTACAGAATCTTCTTTCCCTCCGGTCATGAAGATGACTCTACTAGGGTCCATCTCCATGGTTCTTACCTGTGTAACAATATCTGGAAGCTTTTTAATTGACGCCATACAAGTCGGACAGTGAAATCCTAAAGCCCGACCCTTTTTTAGCTGCAAACACTTTATTTCGGATGAAGACAGCTGATTGCATTCTGCACAGCATAGTAAACTCCAATGATCGCATTTCCATACTTCAATGTGAGGCTTTTGGTCCAAATCTTTTCATTGACCAAACAGCGCACACGCTAGGTCCGTCATAACCTCGAAAAATTTACTCCAAAATTTAGCTTCGGCATTTACAATAAAAACATTTGCAAACGCTTGTGCTAAGTTAATGCAATAGAAACTTCATTAATTTACAACTCCACAGTAGCCGTCATAAAGTAAAAGTAGAAGCAATGAAAAACCACGTGCAATTCGAACTTAATCTAAAAAATTAATTTCAATATAATTACAAAATAATATGACTATTATTGATCACTACAACGCTAAATTCAAGAAATCGAAATTGTAAGGTTTTTCTATAGTATCCTTATTTTCTTCGGTGATGATATGGTCCGGGAAACGAAAATTAATTCAAACGACATGAATCCGAATTCAGCCTTATAAATAGGAATTAATTTCAATTCTTTACGGAAGTTTTATGATAAATAGAATTAACATTCAAACTTCAGTTAAAATTTCGTGAAGCTTGGGAAAATATGAAGCAAGAAATAAAGTATAACGCCAAATAATTAAAGTTAAGATTTTGTTGGGCATTTTTTGGTAATAAGAATGTTTTGCAGGAACGTATATCGACTTTGAGCAATATCTTTCAGTTCTTGTGAAGGTTGGAGTAAATAAAGTACTCAATAAACTTGTGTACTTTATTTTCATCAATTGATTAATATTTTAAAATTGATATAAAATATTAAAATAATGCCTTCAATTGAAATGTTTGCACCCAATTTCAAACCCTAATTAACTAAGAAATACATTATTATATAAAAAAAACCCAACACTCATCAGTTTTCGTAGATCATCAAAATAAAAGTGAAGTAATATTTAATTCAATGAACCGTTTATCATAAGTTCATAATAAAGTATCAATATGACAATTATACACTTTGGAACATAATATTTGATATTTCTGCAAAAATTTCTTGCGACACAAAATATATCATAAGTAAGTCTTGATATTGAATTGAATACAAGTCTATTACTAAGTGATTTCAACAAAAACGTGTAAGCGATATTTATTTTAATTAATCACGTATTACTTGTTTTGTAATATAACTATTTAATTGAACTGATTAATTTCTTTCTTCTTGTGATTCTATATGTAAAATATCAACATTGATGACTAAAAACTTGTAAGTTTGAAAAATGGAATATATTGTTGTTTACTTCCTGAGACTTTAAATGATTATACCACCTGTTCACGATTGTTGCACGTGATTTTTAAAATTAAACACTTTTTCTGGAATCTTTTGTTTCTTAGAATTTTATTATAATCGTTCTCATAGCTTATTAAACATCGAACACGATAAACAATACGTCTATTTATTGCATTCTTTGATTGAAAAAAAGTTTTAATTCAAATAGATATTTTAACGCAGTGTTAACTGAAATATTTTTTTTTAACTGGAATATAATTTGAGGCAAAATTGTTTTATATGCAACATATCATCTTGAAAATAAATCTTAATTAATTTAAATAAATTAATAAAAAAATAATTTAAAAAAAATGGTCTCTTAATTTATATAAATATTATTATTTTTGTTTACTAATTCACAGAAATGTACTAAAACCCTTTTCTTTAGTGTGCGGGATGTTGAAGAACTGTCACGCGACATTGCGTCAAATAGGAAATTATATTTGAAAAGAACAGGCGTGAACCAACGATTGTATTAGATTGCTAATTCAAGACCGGTCAATTATTTTTAGTTGACCTCTACGAACGATCAAATACTTTACCCTAACCGGCAGATCAGAACAATGCCGAATAGTTAAATAATGTCACATAGTTTTATATAAAAAATAAATGCCAAAATTCTTCAAGAAAATAAAAAATGTTAAACTATAATAAATAAATATAGGTGTAATATTTATTAATCTAATGAAAATGGCAGTAAATGTAATAACTACAATTTACAAAATATATTTTTGTAATTTACATTAATTTGCGGCCAAATGACTTATTCTCATTAGATTTCAGTCTGCAATATTTTTCTCTATTACTTGTCTATTTACGTATGGTATTGTCTACTTACGTACAGTTTTGTCTGTTCGTTTTTTCATTATCGTTTCTGATTAATTCATTTGTAGACTTTTCCAACTCGTCTAGATTATTTGATTCTTTATTAACTTCCATGCTGTGATGCAATTAATCACAATGTTTATTAAATCGCCACAAAGTATTTTTTTATTATTGTTTCTGGTAAAAATATTCAGTAAATTACATGAAAAATAAACTGCAAAAATAATTGTGATAACAAAATTACGTTTTTATAATTATTATTGTTACTATTAAAATAATTTAAAGTTTGTATTTATCTCTTGATTTTAACAAAAAGATTAAGAAATATTGAGTTTCATCACCCTCACATTGCTCTTCATGTCACGAATATTACATTGTGGGTATCTAAATAAAAAAACGTATCAATCAGATTTTATACTTACGTTTAGTGCATCAGTGTGATGTTTGACGTTATTCGATAATATATGAATGAAACGGGTATTGATTCTGGCTAAAGTAAAAAAATAAACTTATATCAAATAGGGGAAGTAGGGGCAAAGTGGGATTTTGGCGTTTCGTTGTATTAGAACATTTCCTATGCGTTTCTTTGCGTTGTTTATTTACAAAAGAGTTATTGTAATACAAATTTTGAAACATATTTCAGTTTCCATTCAGTATTTACTAGCCGTTCGAACATGACCTAGGAAGCCGAACAATTTGTAAATTCAGACATATTTTCAATCGATTAGTAAGTATCAATAAATTAACCGTAATTAAAATCTGAATTGCATGACTTAATAGTCGTCTCTTACACTCTATTTTCGTTTTTTATTTGTTTCATTTGCGGTTGAGGATGATTTTTTACGACGTGTTTGAAAAAATTCTATTCTGGGGCAAAGTGGAATGTATTCCGATTTGATTTAGGTTCACAGAGATAAATAAGAACTCTCTCTCGCTCTCTCTCTCTCTCTCTCTCTCTCTCTCTCTCTCTCTCTCTCTCTCTGTCTCACTCTGTCTCTCTCTCTATCTGTCAAACCTTTCCGGAAGTAATTTTAACAACCCGTCCCACTTTGCCCCAGGATTTCCAGATTTCTAAAAAAAAAGTTTTTTCGTAAAATTTAAATTTGGAGTATTAAACAGATACTTTTTTTTAAATGCGTTTCATAATAAATTACTTGACGACCTAAATAAGGGTTTCTAAACCCCACCTAACCATTCTTATGCCCCATATATTTTGTATACAAGTTTTTTCAAAACCATCCCACTTTGCCCCTACTTCCCCTACCTTTAGAATATTTTAAATTATTATAAATTTTACATACGCAAACTCGCGAGTCATCGATTGCTGATAAAACTAAAAAAACCTCTTTCTGTATAATTTCATTTCGAAGTGTTATATCAGAGAACAGCGCCAACTAGCTGACAGATCTGAACAAAAATCAGTTTCACAGACACACATAACCCATTAACGCCCAAAGAACACTTTTTCTTGCTTCAATTATTTTCAATCGAGAATTTCGTACCAAAACCGAAGTTAAAAAGAAATGAAAAGTACATATCGTACTGTTTTCGAGGTCGCTTTTCACGATTCCGAGGTCAAAATTGAGCTTCAGCCATCAGGAATTCCAATATGGCGCCGAATTTGAAAAAAAAATATCACGAAATTTGTTTAGATTTTTTTTTAATGAATTTTTTTTCAAACTTTTTTCAAAATTGTAATTTATTTTCGAAAAATTCGAAAAAAAAGTTGGGAAACCTTGGGATGAGCAGCCCATTCGAAATCGAAAAATCGACAAGGTAAATTTGATGTATTTTTTCCTCCTGAAAACGAATATGACAAAAGAAATTGGCGCTCGGTCATATCTTCGCAGCTACTTTACAAAAATAGGAAAAAAATGCTTTTTTCTCAGTTTATTGCATTTATTTAGAAAAGTAAAAACCGGATGAAAAAATGTTTCAAACAAAAGTTGTAGATCGGAAAAGTCTGTACAAAAAAGGTTTTATACATTTTTTCGTAATTCGAAACGAAAACTCCTATAATACCCTGAAAAAGGAATGAAACGAAAGTTGTAGGGAACGACCCCGACTATTAGATGATAACATCGGTTTATCTGTACCTGCACGGTTGCAAGTTAGGCTAGCATAAAAAAGGTCTGGGGATGAGCCCCCCCCCTCCCCCCTCCACAAGCACTTCCTTGGCTCACGCATTAAATTTTAAACAGGAGGATATAGTAAATTGTGAATTTCCAAGACAATGCGAGAAACTACGTGGTGCTTGCGGGATGGGGGCTCATCATCCGATGGAGGATCTTCATCCGATTTTTACTTTTCTAAATAAAATGCAATTTGACTATTTTTGCAATCTCTATTGTCATATTCGTTTTCAAGCGGAAAAAATACATCAAATGTACCTTGTCGATTTTTCGATTTCGAATGGGCTGCTATCCCAAGGTCTACTAAAAAGTTAGAGTATTCTCTCATTAATTCTTTTTTGTTGTTTGCATTTTTTCCAAAAGTTGATAGTTTTTCAAAACAAAAAAATCCGAAGCTATAATATTTGAATTTTATTTTTTCGAAAACTTTTGGAAAAAAATGCGAAGAACAAAAAAATCTTAGAATTCATGAGAGAATACACTAACTTTTGAAAGTTAAAATTTTCAAACAAATTGTCATTGTTGAGGGTATTTGTTAAGGGAAGTTGTTAGAATGATGTGGGGTATAAAAGTAAAATTTTTTCTTAAAATTAATGTATTTTATTCATCTTTGTTCACAGTTTCAATAGAATCCTTACATTCTAATAACTCGAAAAAAGGATAAATATTTCCCAATTTTTTTCAAATTTGGCGCCATATTAGAATTCCTGATGTCTGAAATTCAATTTTGACCACGGAATCTTGAAAAGCGACACCGAAAACAGCAGGATATGAACCTCCTAATTTTTTTTAACTTCGATTTTGATACGAAATACTCGATTGAAATTGAAGCATGAAAAAGTGTCCTTTGGGCGTTAATGGTTTAAGTATATACATAATTTCAAAGATTTTTTTCAGTTTGTTTGGCTAAAGTTTATTTTATAAAGTTAAATTTTGTTGTATTGTAATTGGTGAGAATTATGTAAGAATTTCTTGAATTTAGTATATTCAGTACTATTCATTCAATCGAATTTGGTACTATCTCACTGTAAAATTTGTGTAATATTCACCAGATATAACAATATTAGGACAATAACAAAAGGTTCGCCGGTGTTGCCTATTAAGATTAATAAATATTCATAATAAAGTAATTTTATTCCTATAGTTATGAGTATTTATTCTACAATATTTCAAACGATTCTCACATTTGTTTTAAAAGTTAAAAAATGACATGATATCATACATATTTTGACAGTTGATCACACTATTTTCGTGTTGACATTGAAAACCTAAAATCATTTTTGTAATAAAATAGAAACTTGTTATTAAACGCATGAATGATCTCAGACAACCAAACAAAACTAAAAACGCTTTAAAATGATAATAATTAGTTATAAACACACAAAAATCCATAAAAATGTGCATTATTTTACTATACATATAATATGAAATAAAATATATTATTTAAATTCTATTCATAGTTAATGATATATGTATATTATCTAATTCTTACGTTTAATTTATTCTATATCTACTTTTATATATTATCCATATACCCCTTATTAAAATAGTGGTTAAGACATCAGCGTATACGCTATAGTAAGCGAAAGAACCGGGTTCAATTCTGTGCCGGGGTTCAAATTTTTTTCTTATTTCAGGTCGACCTGTTTATTTGCAAGCATTAAAGGATGTAAATGTGTAACATGAAAATTAACAGTAAATCAACTAAAGAAAATAAATACAAAAATGTTTGTTTAGTAAATTTTTTTAGTTTGGGACTAAACCAATTCGCTGCCAAATTGCCATACCACATAGATTGAATAGCTGGGAAGTAACTCGCCTGACTAATCGGGTTAGCACCTAGCAAATTACCAAATACAAAAACAGGTAAGCTAGATTTAGTTCTAATTTCCACCTGGGTGATGCTGAGCACATTATAATTAATTTTCGATATTTCAGTAATGTTACAAGCAAATCTTCTAGGTTGACGACAGCCCATATTTATATTTGTTATCATTCCTGTTTATTACAAAGTTGAGATTTTGTTTAAAACGTGGAATTGAAAAGTAAAAGAATGCATTTTTTATTTCCCCCCCGGGATTATGGTATACATCGAAATTGTTATGCAATCTATGTTTTAATTGACCTAATTTACGAGTTTTATCACGAATGTTTCTAATATTCGTTTTCATTCATGTACCATTTCAACTCTGAAAATATAACAATAATAATACATCTATACGGCCTAACTTTCTTTAAATTTTCGTTCTTAAATACAGTCTCACAAAGCAATTTTCTGAATTATTATGATAATAATGGCATTATTAATATCATTAAATCGACTTTTTACTTCAACATAACACATTGTCAAAATCAGAAATTATATATCCTATTTTGAATACGTTGAAATCTGGCATTATAAATAATGAACACATTTCATCAATAGATAAACTAATTACGATTCCACGACAATTGATCGAAAAACAATTGATCGGAAAAACAATTGATCGAAAGGTACAATTGGTCGAATGCACAATTGGTCGAAAGCACTGTTGGTTGAAAAACAATTGGTCGAACTCACAATTGGTCAAACGCACAATTGGTCGAATAACAATTGGTCGAAAAACAATTGTTGGAACGTATCAGATGGATCTACGAAAAAATGACCTATGGAGAAAATTACGTTGTTGTTATTTCACACCATCCCAACGATGAGTAATTTTTTCCATAGGTCATTTTTTCTTTGGTCATTTTTTCCCGGTCATTTTTTCTGCGGTCATTTTCTCCATAGGTCATTTTTTCATTGGACATTTTTTCCGGCATCCATTAACATCATCTAAGTTTCCAGGACATAATTTTCGAAACCTTAGAGCCTTCCCGGGGGGCTGCGCCCCCCCCCCCCGGACCCCCCGTGCTACTAACCTAACCTCTAACCTATCCTATGCTATGATCAAACCACTTAACCCAACATCCAAATTCAAAATATTTAGCGGAAAACGATGGGAAAGTTAGACAGGCCCATAGCAGAGGGAATTTTTTCGGACACCCATAACTTTCCGGCCGTTGTACATGCAATCAGTTATTTTTCGATCAATTGTTTTTCGACCAATTGTTTTTCGACCAATTGTTATTCGACCAATTGTGTGTTCGATCCATTGTACCTTTCGATCAATTGTTTTTTCGACCAATTGTTTTTCGATCAATTGACGGGTTACCACTAATTACATATTATTCTGCAGAAACTAAGAAATCATTCAAGAAAAATCAGGATGTAATATTTAGACCTGCAGACAAGGGAAGTATTAAGTTAAACAATGATATGTAGATCGAACACGTGGAATTATTGTTTTCCGATCTAAATAATTACACTACAATTAATCACATACCCCCTAATATTGTCTTCATCTTATGAAATATATTAAAGTTTCCCAAACGAGTATGAACTACTAGGGCACAAGGCACACAACGACTCACTCGCACAAACTATAATAAAAACTTTCCTAAAGTAAGACTACATATAGCATT
This sequence comes from Trichopria drosophilae, assembly GCA_030407085.1. Lineage (NCBI taxonomy): Eukaryota > Metazoa > Arthropoda > Insecta > Hymenoptera > Diapriidae > Trichopria > Trichopria drosophilae. The sequence continues at coordinate 11,450,236 of CM059584.1, read as the reverse complement.
TAGAAATTTCTTACCAGATTTTAGCACAAAAAAAAGTTAAATCACATATAACAAATAGCTCAGAATTACGTAGTTTAATATTAATAAGGTCAACATTCCAGATGAAAAGATATTCGGGTATAGCAACATTTTCAACGGTTCACCATAATATCAAATTTTGTATATGTCAATAGTAAATTCTATAAAACATATGAATCATTAGTATATTTCGAACATATTAATAAACTTTCAAAAATAAGGGAATAAAATAAAACACGGTGACATGCGTGGTGAGCTTTATTTACTTTTTACATCGTGAATTTTTTTGTAACTTTTATCGAAACATATGATTTGAAATTTACTGAAAATGTTTGCTTTTCTACATCTCCTGCACAATTCTAACAACAGAAGACAGCTTTACTTATTTCACCGTTTTTCAAAGCAGTCAAAGCTTTGGAGTACTCGCTCAATTTGTAAATTTTGATTCCCAACTTATCGTATCGTAGATAGGAATCGGACATCGCCTCTACCAGGGACAATCCTTTAGGGAAAGTGAACGGATTTATGTTGACACCGATGATGCTCAATTCTTTAGCATATACCTGACAATAAAATATGATTTCATTTTTATAAATGTTAAATAAAAAATATTAGGTAACTGAAGAATCACATTACAAAATATTAAAATTCAAACCTCGAAGGGGTTAAGCGTAATTTTCGTTTTCGGATCAACTACACCGAAAACGCAAAATCGACCTCCTCTCGACAAAAGCGACATGGAAGACTCTATTGCAGGGCCCGATCCACTACAATCCACGACCAAATCGAACTGTCTGTTCTTTATGTCCTCGGGAACCTTTGTTTCATAGTCCAAACCTATATACAAAGTCAATAGTAACGATAATAAATGCAATAGAAACGTGTAAAAAAGAAAAGCTTTCTTCATCTCCTGACTGAACCCATTTCAAATTTTTCAAAATTTACAGGGTGGGGTCTCCGATTTTTCTGTAAATTTGAGAAGTTATTGAAAATGCTCAGTATAAAGACGTTTTACTGGTAGTTATCAAAGAAAAAGCTTATTTGTCGAGGTCATTCTATTGATCTATGCCATCTAAACAACGAAAAAAATTACCAATCCCTGATTGTCTTCAATTAACGCCTTAGCTGTCAGGCGTGCAATTTTTGTCTTCGAACACAATTTTCATCGATTTATCCTATCATTTTATTGTTATGGTTTTGGAGGTCGATGAATCCGAATTTGAAATCGGATTTTCAGAATTCAAAATGGCGGATCCAATATGGCGGACACGAGTTCGAATTTCAATATGAAATCGAATTCTTAAAATTCAAAATGGCAGATCTTCTTATCTGCATTTCGCCAATTTTATTCGTTATAATTTATCGGAGCGCCGGAAGCTTAGAGTCAGGACTCAAATTCTAACTCCGCCATCACGAACATCTATTTTTCGAATTTGCGTCCACCATATTGGAGCCGCCATTTACATTTTATAAATCCGATTTCAGATTCCGTTTTAGCGATCTCATTCACCTCAACGTACTCACTTTCGTAAAAATCGAATCAGTTTCAGAATATGCGTCCGCCATATTAGATCCGCCATTTTGAATTTTGAAAATCCGACTTTTTTCTGCGTATATACGCAACACTGACAGTTAAAGGGTTAAAGAAAAAAGGGTAGTTTTGAAGGGTATTTAAAAAAATCAATTTTCATTGCGAAATACGTCATAAAATGTAGTAAAATGAATGAAAACAAGGCGGTCGAGGTCAAATTAACTCCCGGGACGGCTAAATATTTTCTCATGTAAGATATTTTTGAAAAAAGTCAAGGTCATTTCTGAAGTAATCTTCAACGAGGAATTCAACGACCAAATTTTTAGTGTTATGCTCTAGGTCACTACTAAATACGCCTCGTTAAAGTTATTAGTTTTGGTCGTTAGGATACAAATTGAAAACCATCTATTCGAAAAGATATTCAGACTTTGCTGGAGTTTAAATGACCAAAATATGACCCTCAAGATCAAACACTACACAAACCTATTTACTTGTTATTTAAAAGTAAAATTTCCCACTCTTTCGATTGCCGGTGTTAAAAAAGGGGGTTTCTATTTAAAAAAACTTAACCTAAGTTTGATATGACGTTGAAGGTCAAGCTCAAGGTCAAATTAAAGGTCACCGTTGAATTCCTCCTTGAAAATTACTTCATTGGTGGGGCCAAAGCCGAATTTCATTTGTTAGAATCCGACCCACGTTACATCTATTCATTACTATAAAATGAAGGAAGTAATAAAATAATCATAAGGCTTTTTACATTGGACTAGTGCATTTCACGGTATATTTCGTACTGGAATATGCACTTTATGGACGACTTTCCGTGCGTAAAGTTTACTTGCATACAAGACTTTTCGACATGCGTAAAAATACTTTTGCGCACAGGCCCATGTATCGAATACTACTATTTCATAATAAACACCCTTTTTTCTTTAATTGAAGAAAATCAGGGGTTGGATATTTTTGTCGTTCTTCAAGCAGCACATGTCTTTCCCATATTTTTTTGAGGGTGAAAGTAGATAATTGGTATTGGTATTGGTATTGGTATTATGTTCATCAGGTTTGGGGTGAACCCCAGAAATCAGCACACTTAGCTGTTTGCCTTGGTATGCTATTCCTGATGCTATTCAGGGTTCCGTTGGATATCCAACTGCTTTGCAGAATCTCAAAAGTTGTCCGAGATTCCGCTCCGTGACTTCCTCCTTGCTCACAAATGGAGAGTCCAGGTATCTCCTTCGAGCCTCCATTAGTGCAGGGCACTCGCAAAGGAAGTGAATGGATGATTCCTCCTTGTTTTCATCACATCTAGTGCACATCGGTGAAGGTTTCCTTCCTACGGTGTGACTGTGCTTGTTTAAATTTCCATGTCCGGTTAGGATTTCGATGGAGATTCTTATTTCTGTTCTGTCTAATTCGATCAGTTTTTCAGCCCATTGGTCCGCCTGCAGCTCTCCTGCAAGGCTTTTGGTTGTGCTGCATTTTTTGTTTTTGATCCACTCTCTAACCTGTTGGGATTTCATTTGTCTCTCCAATAGGTTGAGTCCTTCTTGAAATGGCAGTGCCACCCTCCTAGTCAAGTCACTTCCATTAACTATTCCCGACTTGACAACGGTGTCAGCTCTTTCATTTCCTTTCCAGCCCATATGGCCAGGTATCCAGGTCTGGCTGAGTTTGTTTCTTATAGCCAGGTTACGTAGGCAGGTCTTTGTATCTCTGACTAAAGCTGATTTGACGATTGGATTGTATAACGCTCTCAATGCGGCTTGGCTATCCGAGCATATCCATATCGTTTTATTTGTCACTTCCTTCTCCATGAGGGTCTGGGCACACTTGAGGATTGCCGCCACCTCTCCTTGGAAAACAGTGTTAAATTTGTTGAACTTGGGGGAAAAGCAGCTTCGGTCCGCAGTATCCTGCGCCTACACCCTGGTTGGTTTTGGACCCATCTGTGAACCAGATGATGCCATTCCTGGGTATTGCTGATTTATTTTTCCAGTCCTCCCTATTGGGGAAGCAAACCTTAAAGTTATTTTCCCCCGTGTGGTGTGTCTGGGTCTTATCTTGTGGTTGGTACCACATGTCTCTCAGATTTCCTCGAAAAAGATTGTTAAACCAATCTTGCTTACCTGTCGAAATTCCCAAGCACTTGAGTCTATACAAGGTTCTCATGGCTTCGCATTTTACTGCCTGAGCCATGGACGGTACGCCCAAAAGGGACCTCATTGCGGCTATGGGTATACTTTTCCTTTAATGAGCAAATGCCCCTGAGGAACATAGCCTGTACTCTGTTCAATTTTTGTTGAACTTGGGGCTTTTCTGTCCTCTGCCACCAAATTGGCGCGGAATAGATAATCTTTGGTAACACAATCTGTTGGTAGATCCAGAGCAGCTGTTTCGGTCCTAGACCCCAACTGTTACCAAGAGCTCTCCTACAATGCCAGAAAGTAGCAATTGTTTTGTGACATTTGTCTTCCAGGTGACCATTCCAGTTTAACTATTTATAGGGTTACTCCAAGATATTTGGTTTCGCTGGCACATGGCACCTGCTTCCCGCCGTGTAAAGTAGATAATGCGTTGCTGAAAGTTGATGATCAAAATGGACATTTCGGGTTGAATTGGGTTAAATCAATCTACCTTACATTTATTAATTTAATATTAATGGTATTCTTCAAAATAATTTTACTATTTTAATTAACGCGTAATTTACCTAAATCATTAGCCATACGTCTCCTACGTTGCTGTGGTTCACTTATAGTGACAGATTTGCGAAGTCCTCGCAAATGCAGTACAGAAGACCATAAGAGACCTATGATTCCAGCTCCAACAACCAAAACTCTCGTACCAACATTGATGGGTTCTATTCTGTCCCAACCATGGGCCAAGCATGAGAGAGGCTCTGTTAAAGCGGCTTGGGGCATTTCGATACCGTCTGGCAAATGATGAACCTATGGAGAAATTTTTCACACATTTAAAATTATATATAAACAGAATAAGCCTAACTTTTGTGAATGGACACGTAGAAAACTTTTGTTGGAAATTTTACTAATCCAGATGACAATAATGGGATAGATGAATCAAATGGAGAAAATTTCTATTATTTCTGGTAAAAATACTAGATTTTGTTTCCGTCTAAAAAATTACAAGAATTTATTGTGTGCGTCCTCAAATTACCATCTCAAATGAGTTCCAAAAACATTTTTCTTCGCATTAAATTGGGATTAAAAATAGTACTCGTACGAAAATTATTCGAAAAAGTTCACTCTTGCTCTATCTTTGAGAATATTAGTTAATAATTATTTTTAGACTGTGTTGTTAGGCTATACTAAAGATTATTAAAATGGATGAAATTAGTATTTTATTTTTAATTTCTTTTAAGTATGAACAACTGAAAATTTCATATGGATTTCACATTATCATTTTGAGAATGGCTGTTCCTTGGTGTTCAGCAACGCGACATGGATCATCTATTCTACATTTGATTTGAAAAAATTCTGTAACGTTTAATACGTTGAACTGAAGTGAAACAATCGACACGGTAATGTAATGGAAAATCGCAATACCAGTTTGCTGTAAATTAGTTTTTTGGTACTCATTTTATTTTCCCTGTCCTCTCTTTGCAAGTAATTTAAAGAATTTGATTAAACAGTCTCAAATTTTATCAATTTTCAAGAGCCACCGTGATGAAAATAAATGTATGTAGAATCATTTATAGCCATAACGTTCTTTGATTTTTGCTCATTTAAATTCCTTTATTTACTTCTTCGGTATTTCCTATTACTGCAGTGATAAATGGAAGTATGCACATTGTTATTAATCACTTGATAATCATTTTAAATTTGGTCTGATAAGGTTTCTTTAGGTCGCTGGTGATGAATCTGGTGTTATATTTTCAAAATTAAACATAGCGGAGCCATGATCGCGACCATTTGGATTGAGATCTGCTATGATACCAATAAAAATGTATACACTTAGGGTTTTTTTCAAAATTAAGAAAATATTCTTGTATTTGACACAATTTTGATTAACCAAAACGGAAACTTAGGCACAAACTCATACCTGTTTTTCTGGTATAACCGCGTGTGTAGCCCAACCTCCATCTCTAAAAATCCCAATAGTATTATTTTTTCCTCCAGATTCGCACAGATGATATCTTCCATCATGACAAATTGTACAAGTATTGCAACCGGCGTTCGGATCTACGGTTACTCGTTGTCCAACTTTGAAAGCAGTTACCGAGGAACCAATGGCTTGGACGACCCCGCAAAACTCGTGGCCGAGTGTAAATGGAACTTCTTTGCACGGAAAAGCTCCCTAAATAAAGGAATATTTATTTGTATGATAAATATATACTATTCGCTGATGTCACAGGAAAATTGATAAATTTCAGCAGGAATAAAATATTGGATATCAACACTGGACATTATTCATCTAAGGGCAAATCCACAGAATTTTTAAACTTAGGTTTAAGTGAAGATGTGCTAGTTTAGGCTTGCATTTAAAAAATGTACGATGTAAAACAAGTATAATAATAGTAAATATGGATTCCCGTGAATCTTTAAGTAATTACAAGAAGCCAAATGACGAAAAATTAACAGGTTCGACTTGTAAGTTGCTGTAAGAGAATAGTTTGGTACTGTTGATATGTATAAGAACGTTATTGGTTTTTTTAATGTTGTCAAAGTTCACAATTTTAAAATCGCGCCGCCTAAATTCAAAACTATGAACATCTCTTTATAGTTAATACAAAGACGTATTTTGAGACCTAGTAGTATTGTGTGCTGCAAATAGTCTTGAAATAAAAGCACCTAAAACGTACATTTATGAAACGTAATTCGGAAAGAAAAAAACGTTTTTCGTCTAGCACATCAACAATATCATTTGTAGAGAACAAGTTACGATTGTAATCATTTTTTTGTAAGGCTCGATGATAAGTCTGTTAAACTTACGGCTGCAGAGGCTTAATTAATTTTATGTGCTACGTTGCCATACGTAAAGTAAGGTACGCAATATAATATAATACGAATTTATTTGTTCAAAAATCGTACGTTTCATGGGACAGTGGTCTACATAGAGGAACACTTTTTATGTTTAATATTATTAAAAATCTATTTTCGATGAACTTTATAATACTCGTGAAAAAATCCACTCATAAATGGATTTTATTCACGCTGTATGAAAATGCAAACTTTAATTTGCAGAATGTAATTTCAGTGCCAATAAAAATATGGAGTTGTCCACTAAGTAGGGTTCTGTTAACTACATATAGGTAATCTGTTATGAATTATCCGTCATGCACTTTGCGACTTTATAATCCCCCTTGTGTTGATTATCCATTAACACCAAATAACTATTGCACAATTACTCACTCAACAACAAACGATACTAAACCAAAGATTATTAAATAATCCACAATTGCTTTTTCAAAGAATAATCTAAAAGTAAAAAAAGTCAAACCATAAAAAATACCAAAGAACACAATTGTTTGAAAAATAGATTTAAAAAGACATTCATATTTAATGTTTTTCATATCATTAGTGTTATTAATAGATTGTATTATTATTGGTATTATTCTTAAAATCTGCATCTAATTAAAATTTATAAGTACAGTTATACATATAAACACGGCACTATTTACTTCTTAATAGTAGAAATCTCTGTGTAGAATGCAGTCTTTTGAAAAAATTACAGGGATGCATTGTCATTCCCAATTGACCATTAAAACATTTTAGTCATAAGAAAACCGTGTGTTTTGAATGAATAAAAAAATGTTACCAAAATGAAAAGTTGTGAATTTGCCCATATAGATTCTTCATTTACAACGTCGAAGTAGTGTTGCGCTGAAGAAAACGCCACAGTACCAGAAATATATTAAAATGAATTATAAATTTTAATCCATTCCTGTTCGTACTTTGAATCCGTTAAATTATACACCGGTTTCTTAAACAATTTATAGCCCAACGTAGTAGTAGTTTACGTCAATTGTGTTAGCTGGAAATGAAGACGAATACAAATACATTAAAATCGATGGAAAGTAATTTATACACGGAAATAATTTAATGTATTGAAAAAAACGACAATTTCTTTGTAATATGGCTCACTTTTTTAAAATTATTATTCTTGGATTCTCATGGTTTTGTTTTTCCAAATGTAAGAAATCAACACTTTTAAAAACGAATACATTTCATTGCCTTTTTTATCAATTTCTGATTAATGAGTTATAGGTGGACAATGTGGTTAAGTTGGCCGTGTCTCTCAGAAATGGACGGACAGCTAAGTTGACTTAAAAGCCCAAGCTATTTTGGTTCGTGTGACAAATTTTGTTAACACGTATTCCGTACCTGTTGATAAAGACCTAACCCAAAATAACTATCATCACCTCAAGTGACGAAATTGATGTCCTGATAATAAGTCTAATCAAGATTGGTAAATGTTGACATTTGCAATTTCAACATTCAATTTCAACATTTACAAACTCAACATAATTTTTAGTTTATTCGATTATATTTTATTTTGAAAAACAACTGTAATAACATTAACAATAATATAAATTAAATCTTAAATATGTGTTAGTAATTGTTAATAAAATAAATGTATGATGACAATTTTTGTCAAAGAATCTAATGAATATTGTGTGCTTATCCATCAAATTGGTATTTCGGTTCTTTTATCGTACTTCAAATAGTTCTTACGTTTTTTTGGAGCAATGTTTCTTCCAACTAGATGATTCAATTATTTTCTTTTGCAGAAATTTGCATTCTGAAATATATTCATATTATGATTTATATTCTATTTATTTTAATTTTTAATTCCTGTATTATGCAAATATTGAGTTTTTAAATGTTGAGTTTGTGAAATATTGAGTTTAAAAATGGTAAGTTCATATGTTGGGTATGATTTGTGTCGATTAGTCATGTAATCATTGTTCTATTAGACAGTGATTATTTTTACTATAAAGATTGACATAAAATCAAAAACAAATTATTATTCTTTAAATATATAAACATGCGAGTCCGTAAAAACGTCTTCTGCATAAAGAACAGAAATAGCAGATTTGTTCAAAACTAAGATAATGCACGGTCTGAACTGGTTAAAAGTTTTCTACGTAATTGTGAATATCTTGGCTTTTCTATGTTCTTTAAAGTACAATAAACTTTTTCTTAATTTATTTTTTCTAATCAAGTATTATGACAGCTTTTTATTTATAACTTTGTGCTTTTCGCTACCTGAACCAGTGTAAAAAAATGAAAATGAACTTCTACATTTTTATGTAAATGTATAATTTTAAATACAAGAATGAATATATAAAAATACAATGCGATTAAAAATAGAGGGGTTAAATTTTAGTGTACTGTAATAATATTTATGATGCAATATAATCTATGAGTAATACAATTCTACTATTAATATGTTTTTTAGTTGGGTTTCCAATTTAAATAGTAGGCTTGGCCATCTAATCTGTTGAGGGCACTGTTTAGATAGTAAAATTAAATAAAAACGAAAGCGACTTATTTTACTATCCAGTTAGGAGTTCCAACTATTTCATTTTTGCGTGCATGAAAATAACATAAATTTATTCCAGTGTTTTTTCAAAACCATTTTCAAATTTGTAATAGTGATATGAGTGGCATGTACTATAATATGATAAAATAGTAGTTAGAACTGATGCGATGTTACAATAAAGTGCATGAAATTAAAAGAAAATATAACGAAAGCAAATTTGAAATAAGTACATTAAAAATAATTAACGTTTTTCATGAAAATTGCAATATTGGTGAATACATTTTTATGAATGTACGTACTTGAAACGTGTTTCCGTTACATTGCATGGAATTTAATACATGGAGGAAAATTGCAATAAACTATACATAAAAAAATTCCTCAATATATTTGATTGGAAATTGCTTTCAGAATATTACATTCGCTGAAAAAATATTTTGGTAAAAACGTATAGAATATTCCCAATGTTAATTTTGAACTCAGATTCAGAATAGAACTTCAGAATTCGGCCCTCAAATAATAAATCAGCGGCCACAGAAGGGTTAACAATGTGTAAAAATGAGTTATGCTATATTTGAGCAATGCTGAAAATAATAAATTTAGTTTCGTCAATGCGCTCTTTAAAAAAAGTTGTAATTTAAAATGTTATACGTTTTAGAGATGTGTCCATATTTACAAATACGTACAGATAATCATCAGTAACTCTTTTAATCACAAATATTTTTTGTCAATTACACCACGACAAGTAAATTCAAATCAGTCAAATTTGTAATTTGGCAGAAAATTTTCTTGTGCGGTAGCGAATATCTCAAAAGCCCAAAATGCTACAAATATATCAATACATCAAAAACCGTCTATGAATTTCATGTGAATTTGGAGAATTAAATAAACTATTTTTTATTTCACATTTTTTAAAATTCGTCTAGACGAACGATTCCAATTCCTGACCGGGCTTATTGAAAAATGCTTCTTAAAAGAATGTACAAACGCTAAGTCGTATGATGATAAATATATCAAAAATATAGGAAAAATATGAGAAATTTTAAAAAAAATGTGAAAATCGCAGAAAAAAATAATCGGAAATTCGAAAAAATATTCTTAACCTTTTTATCGGCCATTCTAAATTTTGATATTAGACTCGTAATTGATTATAGTGGTCTCAAAAACGTCCAAGTAGACAGAATACTAAGTAACTCAAATATGCAGTACAGCCCAGTCTGGATGGCTAAACGCCTTGGATACAATACTGTGTACTATGCGATGCAATAGTCGAAAATGGAATAAAAATATGGTTCCCTTCACAAAATTTTAAAAACACGACTAAAATAGTCCATTTTTTTAATTAAATTGAGCTACGATTCAAAAAAATACCGACCTGTTAAAAAAATTTCATAGTCAGATTCGTTTTCAGCGTGGAATAATAATTTACAAGATCACCCTCTCTCATTTTCAACACTGAAATTTCACAGGTCTGTGTTATTGGATACCAATTGGCAACTATATTCTACAAGTTTATTACACAATCTGCTTAAATTTATAAATTGGTTTATTTTTTAAAAATACTCATCAGTATTAAAATTTTTACTGAATCGACTGCAGTCTATTCTGTCGACAAGATTTAGCACATGGAATATTGCTGTGCCAAATACTTAGGTTAGTTAGTAACAGTATTTAGCACTATTTATTACATATATATGTGTAGTAAAAAAGTAGTATTAAGTAGGAGAAATTTTAATTTGAATTCCAAAATATCACTTTTTTCATCAAAGGTGAAAAATAGTGAACATCGTGTTGAAGACCAGAAGATTTGTAAATTCTGTTCTTGTAACCGGTACCTCATTTTCTTAACATGTAATACTATTACATGTACTACTTCTTTATCACTATTTTGCAATTAGCGCATTTCTCCAGAAACAAATAATAAATGTAACCATAACAATTAATGCAAAATATTCTCTTACCTCTATAATGTGAAGGTCCGTTCCACAGATGCCAGAATATGCGACCTTGACGAGTACTTCATCATGGTCAGGCCTTGGTAGGCTGGACTTTTTCAGGCTAAGCGTTTTTGTGGACGGATCAAAACTCAAAAACTCCATTGTAAGTCTTGGTAGCTTCTTCAATGAGACGATGATAACAAACTACCAACTGACTTTCGCATTCTAGTCAGGAGCTATAAGTCAATTTTCCCGCTAGCTGATCGAGCATGCGTATTACAGATAAAGATTATCAGTACCGATCGTTCCTTGTTTACGAACCAATTTTGACCTTCCCGCAACTCTTAATAGTCGGTTAATTCCGATCACGGTTGTATGAGGCTCTTAAAGCTGGGTATATTTTTTGGATCGACCAATAATACCAAAAAGGACGAATACGATCATCAGAGGAAAATCACGCGTGTGATCATCATGACGTCGATCATGACGATGCTGGTAACTGGCTTGGGCCAAACGTCGTACTGTCTGACGTCAAGGCGATCATTAGATCACGTGACATTTAAGAACATTACTATTGATTATAAATATCATTTATTAAATTTAGATATAACAAAAAAAAATGTGTATTAGAATATGCATATCCTTTTTAAATCGTTAATGAATGTATTTCCTGGTATCAACAATTTTTATATACTTATCTCACGGGTAAAAAAGATCCAGAGATGATTGAAAAGGGACAATATTAAACTTGTTACTAAATTTATCTATACAGACTGAGGTAAACATCAAACCCAAATTACCAAAACAGGGTATTAACACTAAATATGAAGATTTAAGGCTATAGATGAACCAATCAGATGGTATTTTTGCACTACTAATTTTTTTAATTTTCTCTAATGTTTGCTTCTAAAGCCAGAAACTCATCAGGATTCATTAGAAGAATTGCAATTATGTCAGAGAAAATTTTAATTCGTAAAGATGGAAAGGGTGGAATTTTATATGAAACTGTTTTTTGGATTGTTCTCGATTTTCGAAAAAAATGGAGGACCGAACTCGAGAGATTCGACAGGCCGGGTATCACATTACAAGGTAAAAGAACACAAAGAACATGAGCAGCGAATATAAATACACCCAAAAATCAAATTTACTTATGATCTATAATGTTTTAATAACAGGAATGTTTTATTCAATACATATAATATTGTATATTCAATGTTTATCCTGTCAAAGCAATCCTCCTGCTGTGGGCTGTAAACAAAACGATTAATAAAATTGTCATTTACTGTCGTCTTCCAATTTATTTTATGCAAACGAGTCAAGTTTTGTGGCCAGCAATATCCCATTTTTTTTAACAGGACTATAAATCTTAGCTGAAAATGAAATAATTGTATTAATAACCGTTAAGAAAAAAATATCAGACGGTCATTATGAAACGAATGGAAATTTGTATTGTTATATATAATATGTTCTTAGATTTTATAATTTTATACACTATGAAAAGGCACTACCCACCTGACTTATTGCATATAAAATTTGCTAAAATAATGCCGCATGCCAACGTAATTCTATCCCTGTTAAATCTTTATATGTTTTTAAAATACAACAAATTACCTGCTTCGCATACCCACACGCAAAATAAATACATGCGACATACATGCTAAATAAAAATGCACATATATTTTCGGTGAAAAATCCAATATGCGACATATATGCGACATATATATTCTCGCATATAGGTTCATCGAATTTTGTTGGCTATATATTATGACAGCTGAGGAGAACGAGAAATAATGACAGTATCCATGACAAGAATGAATTAGTCGAGTATAATGATGTATTAAAGAACTCTGACGTTGAAAATCAAATATGAATATTGATTAAAACCATTTAACGGATTAAACGAATTTTTATAAGCACAGCCTATCAACTTTAAACAACTGTAAACAGTCCCCATAAAGCAATAGAAGAATCGGAAATGAGCGAGAATTGTTTATTAAAGGCTTTAGTAGGTGTATAAGATAACGTAACCTTGTCACCTATCTTGATATATTATCGATTATGCAGCAATTGCATAATGATTTATCAAGAATGATTATAATTGGCGCATAAACGGTGTAACAAGATAATTATTACATTCATAATAGTAAACATTCATAATAAATTTCCACAGACAATCGCTTCCGATAATATCAAAGAACTTTCACAAAAAACTATTTGGATACTTCTACAAAAGTTGTAACAATTTGATAGCATTTTTGGCCCCATACGAAGTATTATTAGCTTATTGCACTATTGAAATACTTAATTTACACAACTGTGACGGCCAGTCAATCTAAGAAATACTTTCTGTTTCAGTCTACATTTAATAAGAAAGTGATGTGAACTTCATCCCAGAATTTCGAACCTTAGTATGACGGATCCAATATGGCGGATCAAAATTAAAAATAATATCTGAAATTAAAAATAACTTAGTATTAAAAATAACATAGGTGATTTGGGGATACTGATTATGAATCAGATAGTATAATTTTTTAATTCAATATGGTGAATCCAATATGGATGATAAAAATAAAAAATAGTAAAATGAAACGAAATATAGAATTTAATGAATTTACATTATTTATTTATTATTTATATAAATATATATTTATAATTACACGATTTGACGAACATTTTTCCCGTTTGGTGAGAAGATTTTTCTGCAGTTTCATAAAAAATGCAGAACATCCTTCCTATATGGCCTTCCGGGTTGCAAAAGCGTAAACAAATTCTGATTGCACATTCAGTTTTCTACGCTTATATGAATTGAAAAAACGGACGAAAGTGCATCTAAATCCATTGCCGGGGCATGTATACTCACATTACGCTTTCATACATTTCCTACAAAAATTCTTACTGGTATTTTTACTTCAATTCACATCCTATTGCTAATTTTCCAAATGTAAAATGGAGAATAAAATTTGAACAAATGAAAATTGTAGCAGCTAATTTCTTTCATTCTGTACTAAACACAATATTGCTATCACCGTTTCTCTACTACACTTAAAGAAAGGTAACATTTATCCACAAAGAAAAGTTGTAAAAAATATATATTTCACTAAATTAATGATTATTGTAATAGAAGGTTTTACGTTTTGAAAAAAAATGATTAATTATATTTTATTAACCCCTTTTATTAACCCACTTATGATTTAATTATTTTTTAGAAATCGGTATCAAATTGTTCATTTTGTCCCGTATAAAAATTTTTAATTTCAGAACATTTTTTAACAATCAAATATGACTGAAAATCATTATTGGGGAGGTTTTGGGATCGCTTATCGCGAATCTGAAACCGCAATGTTTGTGCAATTTCCTGCCAGTCCATACGGAAAGTTAATTCAGTGCAGAATATTCAAGGATTTACAGGAAATACAGATTTCCCGCATACTAGTAGGATAAATATCCACGGAGAAAAATAATCAGCAAAATCAGCCGAAAAATCCGCAGATTCTACCAATTTTATCCTATAGGGACAGCTGTTGGAATTCCGTTAGGGATAGCCGATAATTTCAGCTAAATTTACTAAAAAAGTCCGCAAATTTAACGGAACAAATCTGCTAATGTAGCTGAAATTTAGAGCTAAGCGCGAATTGAGTAGGGTTAAGGCTACATTAGCGGAATCAAAACATCTAAAATTGCATATATTTTCGGAAATTCCAGCCGAAAATTTTAGCTAATATGAATCAGCTAATCCAGCGGAGTCATTTTTCTCCGTGTCGTTCAGTACAAGCGCGGACGGTTCCCGCACTTCTAATGAGATGTTCTAATTATTCATGTACCGTCTAACTCGCAATAGTCGATCTGAGACCTCCATCCAGCTTTTCCTATTTCTCGATCCGATAATACACCACCGTAGTAGAAATCGAAATCAACCAGGCTAGCACTAAACAGGAGCTAGCACTAAATCGTCTACCAGGGCATTACCCAAAGAGAATTATGTTACTAGCATATTCTACACGAAGCTGCGAATCAGTCGATGGAAAAAATAGATTTTGCAGATAGTATGGAGTGACTGTTTTAACTTTGAAGAAGTATAATAATATATTACAGAATTATATAGATATACAGTGGCGCTAAAAAAAATAGAGCTACTACAATAGCAAACGCTTATCTTTTTCGAATATTTTGCTTCGATACGTGTGGCTTTTTCTTAGAAATGCGACCGTTAAGCTTCGCATCACACAATCTTCTTTTTATTGTTGATGTTGACAGTTTTATATTGTGTTCGTTGAATAAAATATCTTTAAGGCGTGGTGCAGTCAAAAATGGGTCTTTTTTCACTTCTAGTGTAATTATACGATCCATACGTGCACAAGTTTTTCGAGGTCTTCCTCGATTATCAATTGGTATTTTTGTTTCTTTTGATTTCTTAATCGCATTTTAAATACGTTTCCGCGAAACATGCAAAAGTTGTGCTATTTTATTCATCGATAAATCATGTTTATATAATTGAAATATTTGTTTACGTTCATCGTCACTTGTATGCTTTGCTCTCCCCATCTACAATAAAAGCAACAACAACATTGCTAGTAAATGAAGGTGGGTGATTAATTATTTACAAATAGTAGTAAAAATAATATATTAGAGTTGATAAAAATATTTAAAATGCTTACAGTTTAAAGTGGCTCTATTATTTTGACCCTAATTATTACTAACCTTCAAATCTATTTTAACAGTATTAGTCTTTAAAACTGGATTATCGATAGCAAACACACTTTGAAACGTTCTGTACCATTGTCTGAAAACAACTAAGTAATGTACTTTGCGCGGAACTCAAGTACCTTAATCCAAAACAATATTCATTTTCACATTTAAAGGTGGCTCTATATTTTTGAGCGCCACTGTAGTATAAAATATAATGTTTTATAAAAAGAGGTATAGCTGGTAACTATAATAATAGAATGCGAAATTCCTCGATCAAATATTTGTCTTTTTGGATTCGCTTCTTTTCAACGAATCAATTTTTATGTTATTGTGCCCTAAATCCTAGAAACATATAAAAAAAGAGCTAAATAAACGAATGACGATGGAACTTCTCATCCGTGAAGCTCTATCATGTCATGATGTCAGTAAACATTCGCTGAAGCGTATTTTTTCAGTTATATCCGAAAGCATCGTTATGTAGTATTCATAGATCAAACTACCGCTGGAAGCTCAACTTTGTTTTCTCTCATTTCGCATTGAACTTGCTTTCCATCGAGCCAAAGAGGATGCCCGGCGGGTAAGTAGCCGGGCACCGCAGGCGCCGCCCGCCCGCCGCCCGGATTTCGGAGCTTTTGGGTCAAGGTAATTGGGCTCGAGGCCGCAAGCTAGCAACAGCAGCGGTTGGTACCACTGCCGCCAGCAACCGTGATACAAAGTCACTTGTGTAATCTTCGGTAATGGCGACGCAGCGTCAAAGTCGATTTCACGGCTGTCAGCGTTTCCATCCGCCCTGTAAACCGGAAACCGGGTCACCAATGACGTCAGAGCGCGGCGATTGGCCGATCATCACGGAGTGAATAAGAGCGTTCATTGGCAAGGGCTTTCATTCAACTACGTCCATCAGAGAGGAGGCATACCTCGTGTACATGTCTAATGCGCACGGATATAATGGAATACCTGATACCCGCTAGCCGTGGGCGAACCGACGGTTGGTCGGGTCAGTAGAGCAAACTCAGCCCCCGCTGATAGCTGCCCACTTGTGTTCCAGTTGTATTTGTACCTGCCGCTTTGGCTCACATCACGATCCATGACCCGGGCCAGTACAACCCGATCGATCTACCCAACCAACGATGGTCTCCGCCCCTTTCTGAAAAAAGCGATAATGAACGAAGCAACATTGAATGAACGGAACATTTCTCGGATGCCGACCCGTAACCACAGGTCTTCTTTGGGAATTCAATCTCGACGACATATTTCCAACATTGGTACCGATCGGTTGACCTTAAATCATCATCTAAATGATAGGCGTTTACTTCAAGCATTTACAATATCCTTTGATACACCAGGTTTCCTGAAAATTTGTTCCGAAACCATTTATTTCGTTCATTCATCACTTTGATACAGAGTCCTTATAGACATTTCGACCATCAAAGTTCTTCCTCCTCCATATTGTCTCATTCTGTAGAACACTTCACCTTCAACGGCAAATAATATTTCCAGATACTCGAAGCCATGTTTTCCTTCGAAAGTATACTTCTAGATTAGGGTATCCTGTAACGGTGGAAGATCAATCATACCGTCGGATAAATTTTCCAAAAGCTGAAAAAAAAAAACAAAATGCCCTAACACCATTTTACAGCCATGCTTATCTGAAACTTGTAAATGCATTTGTGCATCGCGATGGAAAACGACCAATGTCACAAACGCCTACGGCCTAACGCAGTTACATTGATAATACGATCAAAAGCAGCAAATCTAATTACAGCACTCAGGATGCAAGAATGGCTAATAAGACGAGTAATACGTTATATACACAATGGCTGTTTACCCACAATGGAGCAACCAGAAAATAAGAGAACAATGCTTAATATTACGATAATTTAGATTTGGGAATAAGACTGGCAAGAACGCTAAATTAAACGCTAATTTGATGGAGCCAACGGTGCACCATCCCGTCGGGGTGACGAGTTACGAGCTCTTGCCCTAGATAAATGTTCGGATGCTCGCTCATGCCCCACTCTTTCATCCTTTCCTTCCAGATTTCACCCTTCACCCTTCCGTTTACAATTTTCCCATCCTTCCTTTTCATTCGTGTATCCCCGACCTGTGTGCGGTTCGTAAATAGGTCAGCAGCTATTTACTTCAGAACCCGACCTCTCATCTTGGTGTAAGAGTGTTAATTATAACTAAAAATCCGCTGTGCTCTCATAATTCATCATCCAAGGGAGCTTAATTTTAAATAATTATTCAAGAATAAAAACATCGCGGATGACCAACAAGCGTTCTAAACATTCTGGAATACATGAAAATGTTCACTTCTACAGAGCATCAGATAAATTAGAGCAACGTCAGGAATTTATTAGGGATATTCCGGCTTCTTTAAATAGTGTCTTTTTATAATACCGTCCCACTTGAATCAAAGTGTGGCAATACCCACGTGATCAAATCTCAAAAACATAACTAGACCTAGTCAATAACTCCAGCTAGTCACCCCCTTCTTAACGATTGATAAAAGCGACGCCCTAAAATAATGCTCAGAAAACAGAATACCGAGCAACTGAAATCAAAGTGTGCTGACATCCACGTGTTCAAAAGTTAAAAATATAACTACACCCATTCAACAACTCCAGCTATTCGGTTCACCAATGACCATTAAGCAAGTCACCCCTTTCCAAACAATTGATAAAAGCGAAGACAACATGTCTAATATCTGGATAATGGAACCTTCCAAAACTTGAATCAAAATAATCGAAGTATGTCAAACGTGAAACCCTGACACATTTATGAATCGTGTCAATACACGTGGCAAATCTTAAATTCTACACTGCGGAAATGTGCAAGCTGTTAATGTCGTAGGTTCATCTTTACGAATGACGTAATCTGAAGGAGGAAGAGCAGGGCAGAGGTAAAAGTGAGGAGGAGAGAGAAGGAACGGGATCGTCGACCTGATGGAGGGAGCTAAAGCTGAAGAAGGCAGAATGGGGATACATGAACGGGAAAGCTGCTGGAACAGTGCCGCTCAATGAAAGAGACATCCCTACCGGTGGATACCGAATGGGCACGCTCCCATTGAAAGCATAGCCTCCACAGCTGGTTATGCGCATGCACCAGCATTCATTGCGACTTCGGAACTCCATCCGCACACCCCGTGCACCTTTCCCGCAACAAGCGTTTCGTACTCGATTCGAACCCCGGGGTTTATTCATCAATCCAAAGCCCAGACAAGGGGAGGGAGGTACTTACGCTGAGGCTTGGTCCATAATTCTATATCGGTACGGGCAGTTATTTTCGTTTAAATAACATTGATAATTGATAGTATATTCTTCTGGTCTCTTTTCTTTACCCATGCATGAAATCAATAGTTTCCTTTTCCGTGGACAAACGTCTATATAAAGAGCAAACGAGAAGGTACAAAGTTCACGTCCCTTTAAAAAAAGACGTAGGTAATATCCCAAATAGCACAAACTACTACGGCAAGGTCAAACTTGCAGCAACCTTAGTAAACCTTGCTGTAAGATTTGGTGCTATTAGGGATGAATTGTAGGAATACCTTTTTTTGGATTGTCAAACGCGTTCTTTCATATAATTAGAAGTAGTCACCTGATGAATGAATATAACTGCATCTTATATGATGTTATCATATGGAGAAGGGGGTTGAATTAAAGTGTTACTTGCAGGAAGATCATTTAATTTCCATTCCCATTTAAATAATCTTCGGAGATATAATACGGATGTTCGTGATGAATTCAGAGTAACGTTGCATTATGACTTCCTTTTCCCGCTCCTTTCCTTTTTCTCCCTTTTGCTCTCGTAGGTTCTCAGCTAAACATTTAACTAATAATCTGTACATTATTTTATGAATTAATCCTCAGTTCCGACGGCTATTTTAAAGCCTTTTCCTTCCACTACCTGGGTCAAATATGTCCTGCCGCTTGAAAATGCTTACAGTTGTGCAATTTATAAAGTACTATTTGAATTTTCTCTGGGTCGAAAACGTCCCTGCAGTCGGGATTAAGGGTTAAGAGAGAAAATTGGTCGTGTCTCTTTCTAGACAATAGTTATACCATTCCACATATCTCCTTCTTGTATAATTTCGAGTAGATTATGGATTTCCGGTTAGTCTTCAAGTATCAAGGCCTGGTTTTCAAACATTGCATACTCACGGAATAGCGACTGTAGCTGATGAATTCACTTGTTCATTCCTGAAGTCCAGATCAGCGCAGACAACAATAATTTCCCTCAACTCCCCTTTTTTAAAAACCCTTCTTTTATCAAACCCTCCTATCCATTCTACAGGAATATATTGGATAATACATTTTTCATTGGTGACACGAATTCTAAGTTTGATGACTTTATCCGTATCAATAATAAAGTGAAACTTAGACTTCCAAAGAAAATTATCCATAATTAGATGCGCACTCTTAGTAAATATTTCGTGACATGAAAACTATTTTAAGACTAACGTCTAATTCTGCAAGATTTAGAGTCATGCACAAAGTTCTAATTTCTTCGGAAAACTTATGTCCGATTTGCAGGTATACGATGATACATAAATAATCGAGATCACGAATGGACATTATGATAACCAACTATAATCCGACTTAAATACTTTTAACTTTGTAAGACGCAACCTCCATGACCTTCCAATGATTTTAAAAATGAAAACGTCCTGAAAATAGCTTGCTTAAGAACCAAGTCAACGTGTTTTAAAAAATTGCCATATTTCGAAAATAGGATGAACATTTTTTTTGTTTTAGAGAGACCCACAATTAATCGGATTAAAATTTAAAAAATGTATACCCATAATAATCCAATGAATGCGTTTATTTTGCACGGCGAATGTTGTGCAACCCGCTTTCGTTTAAAAGCGATATAGTGCGGTCAATTATCGATCGGTACGGGGGCGAGGATGTCACGTGCGGGGTTGTGGGGTCGGAGGGTCGAGGGTCGCTGGTAGCGGGGACAACAACGGGGTCGCGGATGGGGGCAGCTAGCGAAACGCGATTGATTGGCCAGACGTCGGAAGCTGTCGGGTGGACTGCCCTCTCGGTGTCCTCGGTTGTCTCACCATTCACTCTCTGGCTAGTGATTCAAGAATATTTCCCACCTGCATATGCACTTCCTCACGGCTGTTTTCCAGTTGACTTTGAAAATATTATAAATATTTAAAAAAAAACATTCCCAAGGACTTATACTCGTCTTCTACATTATATATCATGGATTCTTCTGGATCACAATAGGACATACAAATTGGTTAATCTAAATTATTCTCATATTTAGCCATATATCAGGAAATAACCTAGAAATTAAATTACCTGAAATCGGAAACTGAAGAAGGGATGAAGAGAATGTTTTTAAAAGCATTCCGTGATCGAAGAAATAAATAATAAATCGCGTACAAATGTTACTCCGGTCAGGTCCAAACACTGATACCGAATGAATAAAACGAGAATTTTAATGCATTGTTGATCCGTCTGTTGTTTTGTAAACCAATCCATTTTGATTGTTCCGAATCTATTCAAATGTGTTTTCACCGGAATTATTCGATTGCCTTTTATTCCCTGAAAGTACAATTCAAAATTATACATATGTTGACTTCCATTACGAGAAAGCCAAGTTATTCGGAAAGAAGTGTTTAAGTAGATTAACTGCAGATTTAATGAATCGCTCGTTGGCTGAATGACGAACTAAGCCATTTTGAAAATAGAGCACTACGTACCAGCTGTCTTAAGACACTTAGCCTATTGTAGTAAAATCACTATGCTTAAATAAGGACACGAGGTCACTATACAGAGATATCATTATATCTTAAGGTAAATGAAACATTGTTTTGCGGTTCGCCCCCCAGGATCCAGAACAAGTTATTTTTAATTATTATATAGGCACTGCCGACTTGTTAGACAGTGATATTCACATTTGTCCTTCAACTATGCTTTTTACAGATTAATGAACTGTGGTCTTTAATCTCGTTACCTTCAGACCTATTAATAAATTCGATTCTATCGCTGAAAATAAGAAGTAAGAAATCTTTTCTTATATTTTCATCAATTGTGACACCCTAACACTTTCATTTTTAGGAGATCATGTATGTTCTAATAACATTTTGGAAAATCCTTTTAGATGTATTTACCTATTCTATCGGTGGAAATAAGATGAGAACCTTCGGTTCGATATAATTTGATCAAACCTGACCTGCGCCCATACTCATCTTACATATTTAGGAATATTTTGTGATTAGACAGTTCTTTAGGTCTCTTTCAGTGGATAATAATCTGGAGAATGCCAACGATAATCAAGTTGTCAAGGAGCATATCTGTTCTAATACTAATTAGTCCTAGTAATGATTCGGTTCTAACGATGAAAATATGATCAAAAAACCGGTTATAACTAGATCACACCTGGTTCTCACCCTTCGTTCGAATTTAGGAGTACTTTATGACCAGATAGTTCCGCAGGTCCCATTCCGTGGATACTAAATTGAGAGTATCTCCAACAATACGGAAGTAGGTTAGCAACATGTGTTCAAATGATGTATTGGAAAACATAAACCTTTTAGTATGTTCGGTCCTATCGGTGGAAATAATACTGGATGAAACCTTTTATACGATATAACGTGATCTCCATTCTCTCCTTCTGAACTTAGGAGTACCTTGCGACGGGACTGATCCTGAGATCCCTTTACTGAACTGGCGTGAACTGGACCATGCTTTTTCCTATTACACAGGTCAACATGGTTTTGTCGTTGCGTCATTTCCGAAGTAATTTTGTGCGTAGAATCAGAATCAGAAGTCAGAAGTGGCCCATCACGTCAGGATTTTGAGATATTTGAGGTTATTTACTCGAAAAAACACGTTTTTTTTTGCTATTTTTGAGGTCATGTACAGAAGACAAAACATTTTTAAGAGTGTTTCCTTTCGTTGGATCATGTGGTACTACTCTTTTTCTTTAATATGGAATGCGCAGAATTCCATTACGACTTTTCTTCACCAAGATACGCCAATTTTAATTACGACATACATGTAAACAAATTTACCTTGAAATGCTCTTGGAGAACAAGCTCAAGGTCAAGTTCAATGTCATGAAACCTATATAAATATAAACAACTATATAAAATATGGGTACAGGACGTTTTGGCGCCAAACAGTTTTAACGGTGATCTTTTTGGAGCGAGGACATTTTAGTGCAAAATACTAACCTGTAACCAGTCACAATTTTATGGCCAACTCGCATCGTGTTCACGAGAGGGGGGAGGGGGTCAAGAATCATAAAAATCATAGGACAGGTATTGGAAAGATTCGACGATACTCGCTAATCCGTGGTGTAAAAATGCAAGGTGAAACATTCTGAGTTGTATCTGACACATAAATTTCCAAGTGCTCGGCTCGCATTATGTTCACAGTAAATGTGTGCGTGGGGGGCATGCACCCCCCCACACCCCCGCTAAGAAAAAAACTTAACCCACGTAGACCGCATAGTGCTCGGACCTCATTATTTCCGGTAAATATATCCTCCGAATTTAATAACGAAAAGATCAAAGAAAATATCACCGTAATTACAACAATACAAAAAAAATTCGTCACAGTAATCCTAGTTAGTTGGAAGAGAAAATGGCGCCAATACACTACGCGCCAAAACGGCGACGCCAAAACGTCGGAGCCAAAACGGCGGAGCCAAAACGTGCTGCTCCCATAAAATATGGATACTAATAGCTAAAATCATGTTTCAGTATTGTGACTGCTTTCTTGATAACATTACTGGAACATATCTCGTAATTTCAAAATGGCTGTAACTTTGTAAGAAAAAATCTTAGGTGATCGAATAAAACCTCATTATGAAGAGCAAAGGTAGTACTAAAAGATGCAAATAGTACAGAAGGCCAAACCAAATTGTTGCGTCCAGTACGTAACCTCAAACATAGCAAAATAACGCGTTTTTCGAGTACGTGTCGTTAAATATCTCAAAAACCTGACGTGATGGAGCAATTTTGACTTCGAGTTTGGATTCTACACATACAATTACGTCGGGAATGACCCACAGCTTCACAACAACATCCAAGACCCTCTTTTTTGTAGACCTGTATTATAGGTGTAGTAATCTAAATTTAAGATTAGAGGAGTCCTTGGTGTCGATATATGATGATCAGACCTAACACCCATAAATGGTTTCAGATGACATACGACTTGTTCTTATCAAGAATCCTTAGGTTTTTTTCAAAATTTACCAAGATCAGGTGTTCACGACCCTTTCTCCAGTTGGAACTTTAACATCATCGACTAAAAAATAGATCTATCGATCTATATTTACCAACGTGCATTCCATTCATAGACATTATCAAGCAAAATAGATTTCACAGTGCGCTTGTTTCTCACGCATGAAATAACATCGTATCGGTGGTACCGCCTACTCTGCATCCTACTCGAGCTTCCTTTTTGCAAAGACTTAGGGAAGCTATAGTTCGGTTGGAGAAACTGGTAGAGAAAGGGCAGACGTTTCGCAGGAGCAGCATAGGACATAGGATGGGGTAGATTCGCGCGTCGCCTCGATAGCCCGAAGCTGAAGCTCAAGCCCGAAACCCGGTGGGGTCGAAGCAAATCCGTGTCACGAATGCGCGCGTCTATTCGTACCTCTCCTCCTTTCGCACCAGTGTCAGTGATGCAGTTCGTCGTCATTTTGCAATACGTTCGGTCGCCATTCAGATTTTCGCGATGCATCGTTCCACGGCCACAAATGGCCCCAGTCACGCGCTCATCCACGGACAGTACCCCAACGGGCAAGTGCCTCTAAAAAAAGCTTCCGTCGTCTCCAAGTACGAGGTCCTCCAGACAACTCATCAAGGGAACGCTGATATCACCAGGAGGAAGGAATAACGTAAGGGTGCGACTCTTTCGCGAAAAGCTTTTTCTACCTTATGGATGATCCCTTATGATCTCCAACGATTCCAAATAAGCTCTCGCGTATGCACGCATATCTGTTTATAAATATGACGCGTGCGTAAACTGTGTCTGTCGTGAGTGGGAGTTGAACTGCACGCATCGATGAATGAGCCGAGCTTTGACTTTTTTTTTTCTCGTTTCCGCAAACTTCCACCCGGAAGACGCCACACTCCCATTGTTGTGCGATTGAGTAACCTCGACTTTTACGTTACCCGAATTCATAAATAAAACGCCTCTGGCGACAAATTTCAAAATTAGGGATTAATTTTATAAAACTAGAATGATTGACCCAATTTTAACCGTATCATATTTTCTATCTAATCGACAAATCTTTTAAATGGGAACAATTTTCCTGACCTTAGCAAGGTATCAAAGTTTTGATAATATAGGCAGAACGTAATAAAACCGTTAAACTAGGTCAGCTTTTTTACTATTTCCTGAATTCACGCAATTCTGAATGGAAGGCATAGGGTAGGTAAGTGATGTGTTCCTATTCTTCGAGGCTAAGGATATATTCTGTTAGAAGTAGTAGAAAAAGTGACCGTAAAAAGTTACCATTTTTTGTTCCTCTGCAGAACCGATTTCCAAACAAGACCACGATAAAAAGCCCAAGAAGTACTTTATTTATATTATTTTCTATTGCATGTTATAGCTAGGAGAATTAACACTCAGAGCGTCCACTTATCTAGCAAAACTTTCAAAACTCATGACTTGATTGTTGCCAACCATGTAATTCTACGTTTCCGAGGTTGCTCTTAAGTCAAAATTTTGGTAGAATATTTGGAAATTAAATATGACGACCAAATTCAATTATCAGACCATAAACTATTTTTTGTTTTTCTAATGGCAGATCCGGTATTGAGGGTCAAATTTCAAAATATGACAGAATTCCTTATTTAAAAAAGATAGTCATGTTCTACATGTGATTTCTAACAGATATTGTTCTAATCAACATTATTCGTCCGACACATCAATGTTCAGAGAAAAAAATTATAATTAAAATTTAAAGGTAACCAGGAGGCGTTGCACAGTGTAAAACTCTCTCCAATTAACTATTTACTTCATCTTGAATATTTAGTAAATTTAAGAATGAATGTTATTTTTTTATGAAAATTTAAACGTGAAACACAAAAGTTGATTAGAACACTTTATATTAGAAATCACGCGAAGGATCTGATAATATTATAAGATCAAAATAATAAAAAAAATAAGACATTTTTTTACGATGTTCGATGTTTAGCGAGAGAGTTTTTTACGTAGAGCTCCTTGTATTTATCTTCTTTAAATTTTGAAAATGAATGATGATTTTCTGCAAATTGACGTATGGGACGAAAAAATTTATTCAACACTTTCTATTACAAATATTGTGTAAAACATCACAATATTTTTCAAATTAAAAATTCTGCCACATTTTGATATTTGATCCTGCATATCGCATCCACCATTTTGAAATTCAGAAGCTACAAAGTTATTGAAATATTTCAACCCACAAGAGAACAATTATTTTTCGGAATGTAAAGATTTAGTGTAAATAAGTCGAATATTTTGGAAAATGCGGACCTCCATTTTAAATAATAAATCATTTTATGTTTTAATAATTATAAATTCAAACACTACCATAAAGTAACACTAGAATGAAAAATACCAGAGAGAAACTATTATAAAGAAAAAATTATCAGTTTATCCTATATTGAAAATAAATTTTCACATCATTTTAAAGCCGCCATCTTGAAGTTACAACAAAAATTACCCTTTTCGGTGCATTACAAAAACATACAATATTATTTTTAACAAAAATTTGAAATAGACAAAAATCCCGATTTTTCTGGCATTGATGTGGCAGCCATATTTAATTTCCTAGTGATCTTATGACAATTCTGTGGAATCTTAAAGAGCCACCTCGTAAGTATATGTTTGCCTGCTTGGCATCGATAAAGTTTTAAGTTTTAATAGTTTGTTGGGCATTGAAAGTTTTTCAAGAAAAATGGGCGCTTTCGGTGTTAATGGGTTAATGCATTCTATAAGTAGTTGATAACGCCAGAAGTTGTTCATCAGTACCAAAAGAGCATACACTAATTTGGCAGTAAAAAATATTTCAAATTCTAAAAGAAGATCGATTTTTTGCTTATTAGACCGCCAATTTACAGGTGACTGACTAAATTTCATGACAAACGAAGTTTATTATCTTATTTTATTGGGATTGTGGACGTACATTACACCTGTCAAATTTTTTGTTGCGGACTTCTTGTGCGGACACCACCACAACATTATACCACCAGAACAAACTCTTGTTACAAATTAAATTTCCTAAATTTAGCCAATGTGAAACTCATAATCTGATCTTGTATTAGTAGGCTTATATTTTACATCTTAAAAACCCCCTACCAATAGTCTTAAATGAATACTTGTTGGTTCAACTTCCGAAACGCCCATACCTCAAATTTTGTTTAAACGTACCTTCTTTAACGTAATTGGGTGCGCTGATTACGAATGTCATAGTGACAATTGGCGACAAGGTCGTCTTCAAAGTCAAAACTAGACAAATCTTGTTATCTTGTGGTTTTTTGCATTTATCTCGAAGTCCATACTTTCCTTTTTTTGGTACTTACCTACCTACTATCCAATAAGTTCTCAACTGCATATCATCAAAAGTAGTAACTGTTAATACTTCGCGTACGTTGAAAGAACTAAGAATACAACTTAACCGTTAGAAGCATGGTGGTAACCCACGTTACCATTTCGATTTCTTTGATATTTGCTCATTTAAATTCCAGTTAACGCATTTAGATCGGTCTTTTTGCTATTTTCTATTCCTATAGTGATAGAAGAATGTATAAAAACAGTTATTACGATATGATTGTTTATTATTTATGATTTATAAATAAACAAACATGAAAAAACACGATTTTTTCGAATGAATTCATTATTGACGATGTATTTTGGGCTAATCATTTGAAATTATGGTATGATAGGGTTTCAGATATCGTTGATGACGATCCCGATATT
The DNA here is from genome assembly GCA_030407085.1 of Trichopria drosophilae. NCBI lineage: Eukaryota > Metazoa > Arthropoda > Insecta > Hymenoptera > Diapriidae > Trichopria > Trichopria drosophilae. The sequence continues at coordinate 11,422,631 of CM059584.1, read as the reverse complement.
GGTTTTACGAAATTTAACATGGCGGCTTCAAAATGGCAGCCATCATGATGTAAAAACGCAATAATTTAATGAATTTTCATATTTTTGTCCGCCATATTAAATCTACCATTTTGAATTTTTAAAATCTGACACAGGATTCGTAATCAGCAACCCTGAAAACCCCCAAGTAACAAGATACAGGATATTTCAATGGATTTTCATATTTTTGTCAGTCATATTGGATCCGCCATTTTGAATTTTGAAAATTTAATTCCGGATTCGTAATCAGCGACCCCGAAAACCCTTGAGTAGCAAATTTCAAGTCAATTCAACGTAAAGAAAAATGTATGCTTCAAAGGGTTAATCAAATGTAAACGAAGGAGTCCGTTTATTATTAAATAAATAGATGTCTTTTGATTATTTATTGAAATTAATTAGACTAAATCTGTAAAAATTACTGCAATATCTTTACATCATTCATTACTCAGGACAACAAAACGAAGCCAATCTCCATACTCAGAAACCGGACTATACTTTTCCGAAGGTTGTCAATGACCTGAATCTAACTTTGTCTGCAGAATTGTTCCATCACGTTTAGATTTTGAGATATCCTAACCTAAAAGTGCAAAAAACACTGCTTTTACTCATATTCAATAAGTATTTGTGACGAAACAAGGCAAGAACCAGATTTAAGCGTTATTCATCAACTTTAAAATGTTTTTTTAGTCATTTCGTAGGATTTTTTAATGAGTTATCGAAGTTTTTGTCAAGGCACGATTATGATTTTCATTTTTTGCACTTTTAGGTTAGGATATCTCACATTGTTTACGCTATATGGCAATTATGCAACCAGATTCGGATTAAGAACATCGAAAACCATCGAAAAAAGATACTCAGGTTTCTGATGAATACATTATAATCTGGTTTTTGTCAAATTGCGAAAAAAAAATTTATTCCGCCACAAAAACTTACAGAAAATGGACTAAAACATGCACATTTAGGTTAGGGTATTTCAACATCTTGACGTAATGGAACAATCTTAAAGAAGAAAGTCGGTCTCAGTTTGTTAGTTATTTTCATGTAATTACCCATTTATTTAATGTATGAAAATCATAATTGTTCCCTGATACAAACTTCGATAACTCGATAAGAAAAATCTTATAGGCAATATTAAAAAATCATTTTAAAGCTTATAAATAGCACTTTAATATTGTTCATGCCAAATTGCAAATAATAATTTTGTTCCACCGCGAAAACTTTCTGAATATAAGCAAAAACACTTTTTGCGCTTTTAAGTTATGCTATCTCAAAAGTTTGACGTGATAGAACAAGTCTACAGCTAAATTTGAATTCAGCGCAATGAAAACCTTCGGAAAAATATAATCCGATTTCTTGGTATAAATTTTGTTGGCCTGCATTATTTTAACCTAGTGTTACCCTATCGTAAAGCCTGGATAAATTTCTCTAAAAATTCGGCAAAACCGATAACGATGTTTCCACTACTACATATCATCTTAAATAAAAATAGTACAATTAATTACATAAAACGATTTATGAAACTGAAAAAACAATTCAATTAACTACTTTCTGGTCAACTGCCCAACGATAGTTAAATTTATCCGATACATTTTTTTCAGTGTACGAAAATCGAGGGAGGAATAACAGGCGAAAAAATCACTTGATTTGCTGCCCCTCTTTTATTACCACGTCTAGTAAACTCGTAAATGTCTTTTTTTAACGTAAAAAAAGTTGTTTGAAAATTATTGAACGCTGAAAAAACTAGGTCATTGTTTAAAAGAAAATCCGAAAGATCTATTTAAATTAGTAAAATTATGGGTAGATCATTAAAACATGATGAATAATACAACATATAACGAACACGTGGGATAAAAGTATTTAATTCATCGTAAATAAGAATGACTTTAGGGGTCGTAAAATCTGTACAATGGAGCGCTAAAGGCAAATAACCCGCTTCCCCGTGACACTCCCTTTTTCTTTATCCATTGACTTAGTCACATGGTCACACACTATTCACATACTTTATGTGTGTATTTGTATATTTATATAATGTGAAAAACTGATTCATTTTTTAATGAACTGTTATTTTCATCATTTTTAGTATGACATTTTTTTCTATTTTTTTTATACAATTCGAATTCCACGTTTACCAAATTGGGTGCCAAGAGTTATTTATTATAAAATATTTCATAAAAACATGTAAAAAAATTGTTAATAAAGATATTATTACTACTAAGTTATAAATTAACATTAAAAGCTTTATTTATACGTATTTGCTATTCTCTTAATTATTGGAATACTTATATTATTGTGACAAAGCAATAATTGCATGATATTAAATGGAAACATTTATTAATAATCAATAATACATCAAATGCCTAACGATTTTAGTGCAGACTAAATAAAATAAGTGACATATCAAATGTCTCGTAGTATTGAATTCGCTTTATTAAGTATCTGCGATACTATATTGGTCAAATATCAGACCAAATTAATTCGAAAACTAGAACGCAAAATGAAAGGTCCGTAATTAATTTAATAAAAGAGATAAAATAGATTTCAGTTTACTTTCGCCCCATATGTGAATGATGTATTATACGTTCTGCATTATTCGCACGCACCAAAAAAAAAGAGTGATTCACTATAAACAGTTGTTATTGATTTATTATTTTGTTAATTATTATTTACTTGCTGGGAAATTTTCATTATAATACATTATGTCATATTGTTTCGTTAAAGTACGCTTCAAACGTTTCATGATATAATTTTACGGGAGAGGAGCTTTTTCTGTCGTAAATTTATTCATGTATAAGTATTTTAGGTCGTGAATGTATTTTTCATCAAACTCTTAAAGAAGTCTTTAAAAAGTTCTTTCAAAAAATATCCTCCAAATAAAAAATCCGTGGAAGAGGTCTCAATTGCAACAGTCTGAAAAATAAGCCATTAAAAAAATCCTAGTTAAGACATGGTTGAACTTTTTCATTTATCTTATTTCAAATCATTTTTTATTCGATTCACAGGTGATATGAGTAGATACAGAAGAGAGGATAGAAAACTAGATGGCGTTCGAATCCAAAAAAGAACTCGTGCGACATGTGTTTCTCCAATTTTATATAAATTATTTCATAAACTAGCATACAGTAACTATCATTTTACGGATTTAAAAATAGTATATTTTACGTTTTTCATTCATGAACGAGTTCTTGGAAGATGATCTAGCTTTTTGACCATAATATCTTTATAAAATATAATTAATATTAAAAGTAAATATAAATAAAAACTCTCTTTAAATATTTTAACAATATTAATTATTTGGTACGCTGTCAAATTGTGATAATTTTATATTCCGTACATTTTCTAACATCTCAAAATTTATATTCCTTAGCGAATAAAAATTGGTATCCTTACTTGGGTCATTGGACCATACAAAGTAATTAAAGTACATCAATATGAAATTTCCCAGACAGTAAAATCTTAAGATGAGTTGATAAAGATCTCACAATAACATCTTATTCAGAAAATTATAAAAATAATAAAACACACCAAAATAATCTTTTTTAGAATCTACTCCCCACACTTTAAATCACTTACGACTTATTATTGTATTTCCTATATAAACCAATTTTTAATGTTTAGTGATTCCACGGTAACAAATGTTTTCTTCAGTAGAGGTTTCCTTCAGAAAAAATTAATCTTGGTTAATACACATGCCTTACGTATGAAGCTGCTGTCTTATGATAGTTTAAATTTTACTAGGACTGAAATTCATTATTTTTTAAGAGAGTACTTACTTCCACGAAATGATTTTATAAATCGTAGCCAATTACATTTTCTTCCGTGTCAAAGGGTTATGTGATTAATGTTTTAAAAGAAATGTACTAGATGTCGTACATACACATATACATCAGGAAGTACGCAGCTTACAAAAATAACTTTATTAACCTTTATTTACTTCCTTTTGACGAGATAAATTTGATGCCGCAAATTAGTTCTGGCGCCATGAAATGTATTTATTTTTCATTTTAAATGCAAAGTTCATTGGAATTTCACATATAATATTATTTGAAGGGCGTTTTGTAGAAAAAATAACGAGTATGCATAAAAAACCTATTAAGTCAAGACAAATTAAACTACAAATAATCTTAAAAAACGATTTATTTGATATAAAAGACACCTTTATATAAGTGGAAATAACTAGTCGATTAATCGTGAATAATATTTATTTATGTATGTACAAAGGAAGGAAAGTTAAATGAACTACAAAAATAGACGTAAATGAATGTTTTGCAGTCGAATTTTATTTTCTAAACGCAAAAATGTACGATGTACTACATAAAAATGATTTTCCCTGCACTTTCAGCGCAAAATGTCATTTAGCTTCCTGTAAACCGGGAGAAAAATAGTACTTTCTCTTCCAGGGGAGAAAAATAATTATATCCAGGAGCAAAATTAGTTTCTCACTCTCTGACCGCAAAATGATATTTCACTCCCTAGGGAGAAAAATAAATCTATCCGGGAGCAAAATAAATTTATGAAACTCTGAGTGCAAAATACTATTTTAAATAAACTAAAAAATTACTAAAATAATCAATATAACAATCATATAAAATGGTAAACTTTACTGTACATTTTCCTTTGTATTTTTAATCCGGGTGCGGTCACAATATACTTTTTCCGAAACAGGTACAAAATAATTCATCGATCGCGAAAAATAAAATCCATTTTAAGCAATGTGTCATATCATTTTTAAAAGACTATCAGAAATAGAACAATTGTCAAATTATTCAGGACGTATGGTTTAAAAAAGTCAATGCTTTAATACATTTATATGACGGCAATTGATAAAAATTTTAGGTACTAAAAATGATTTATTTTTGTACAATACGGAATTTAAAATAAACATTTTACGATTCTTGTATTCCAAAGGTCTATAAATACTGAACCCTTTTTTGGTCAAGCAACTAAAAGCTTTTACGAGAAAGTCCCATCTCAAAATTTTATATTTTATTTTTATTACCTGCGCACTTTGGTATATCACGAAAAGGCAAATTGTATTTTTCTTCTCTCTGTGATGGTATTGAGTAATCGTCAAATTTTATTAGAAAGGGTATATTTATAAGAAAAAAACTAAAATTTCAAACTGTAAATACGATGAAGGAATTCAGTCAATGATTGCTTTTATATAATAATTTTGTGTCTGTTTTTTTAAACAATAGGTATAAATTTCACAAGTTTATATACAATTCTTCATTTTTAAATCTGTAACTTTAACGTCGTCCCTGCTCAATGAGTTAAATTGGTTCGAATTTCACGACAATGTAAATGACCATGTTTTAACATAAAACAAACCACGATATAAAAAAAAAACGTATACCTTCAGCCACGCTACTCATTACATTTTAATGATTGTTATACGACATAGTAAAACGTCCAGAACTAATCACAATGGAAATGAGCTGACATAAAACCATTGTTACGATAATTTTAGCCCCTAGTAAATCCTTTAGTTAGCGACTGTATCTATATTGTAAATGATAGCATTTAATCGAGCAATGTTAGTAACGTGTTTTACTAGAAACTTTACTGTCCGATGTTACATCGGGTGTAACAGAAACGATAAGGCACAGGTACTTATTACGTTCACCAATAGCGCACTATAAACATAAACAGAATTTCTTTTACCAAGGAAGCGTAGGTAATTACCATTACTCTGATCGTAATGTTCATAGTACCATTTATCTGTCCTACACTAAAGATTACATTACCTTTAGCTTAGAAATTATTGAAAATAGTCAGACTACAAACCAGTAATAGTTAAAAGAGATTATAATTAATGTAAAATAAATGTATCGATTTTCTATTTATTTTTTATTTACAAACAGGATTATCTTATAATTTTATTTAGTAATAATCAAATAAGGAAATGTTCTCTGAAATCCATGGTAATTCTCTGATTAGTTGACAAGGAGTCTACTTATTCTTGAAATTGCATCCCTAATAGCACACTTTATTTCATCCATATTCCAGGAACATTGAAATGTCCAACTTTCGGAATATTCCTTTGGAATATTCCAGGAACATTGAATTATTCTGCATCATAAATATTATTAAACATTACAGATTGAACTGAACATTTTATTCGCATATTTTAACCCTCCTGAGTGTTTTTCTTTTCCCTTATGGAAACAATGTAGTTTGGACGAGTATCCTTGTGCACGTGAGGGTTAATAACTCTATCAATTAATCTAGAGGGAATAATAATGCGAAATAAATAAATATTATTTTTTATGCTGATTTCAGAACATTTCATTGCAGTGTCACAAGTTTTAAACGATTTCACGATAACCGCTGAATAAAAAAAATAAGTCAGAATATGATCAAATTAGACCTGATTTTTTAATCTTTTTGTATCTACTTGGGTCGGTTATGAAAATATAAAACCTGATTTAAATCTAAATTTAAATAATTTGGTCAATAATGATTATATAATAAACTGAATTAATTTAGACAAGATTTAAATCTTACTTCATATGTTCAATAGATCAAATTAAGCTGACTGAAGTCGATTAAGGTAGATTCGAAATAATCTGAATGCAATAGAATTGAATCTCGAGATTTAATTTAATAATTGTGATACCTCAATGAAATATCAAATCATCAGTTTAAAAAATAATATTCATTCATTTCGCTTTATTATATCGTCTACATTATTTGATAGTTTTCGGAATATTCTAACAACATTTATATAAATATATATATTCTTTATAATATTTCTAATGCAGAATATTTCAAAGTTCCTGGAATTTTCCAAAGAAATATTCCAAACGTTGGTTATTTCAATGTTTCTTTGGAATATTCCGAACGTTGGACACTTCAATGTTCCCGGAATATGGATAGAATGAAGTATGCTATTAGGGGTATAATCTCGCTACATTTTATCTTAACAATTTCCATAAGCGTAAATGAATATTAATGCCAATCCATAACATCATAATTTGAGATTTGTAATCTGATGTTAATTTTTTGAAAAACCAAATTATAGTATTTTCTTAAATAGAAAATTATTTGTTTGTATGAGAAAGTTGTCATCTGAATTCAAATTTTCGATACAGTAATTAATTATACCAAAGGTAGCATCGTTCGCATATTAAAAAAGAATATTTTTTATTTATACATTTTTAAAAGCTCAAAATGGCAGTTGGAATATTACGGTCGAAAATACCAAGTTGGAACCGATTTTTGTAAAAATGGCTATGTAGATGATTATTATCGTTTCTTATTAACCCTCCTGAGATGAAACTGAATTTAGCCGCACATTCGTAGCCACAGATTCGAAAAAAGGAATGTTTCTAAATAATAAAATTTATTTTTTGAAAAAGGAACATTTCTGAGATGTCAATTCACTCATAAGTAACCATAATTCAATAGTTGGCAATGAAATAAATAACAATTTTAAATACTATTCTGAATCTGCGGCTATGAATTTGCGGCTAATTACAGTTTCATCTCTTGAGCACGAGTTTTTCTTTTTCCATATATTTAAACAATGTAGTTTGGATGAGTATACTTGTCCTTGTGCATAGGAGGATTAAGAATCACATCATTTTAAAAATGTTAGTATTAAAAATAAGACTTTTCGATCGAGGTCGCTGCTTATAAGTTTCATGATATTTTTTGAAAAATTAAAAATGGCGGATCCAATATGGCAGGCAAATTTGTAAAAACATGATATTAGCCTTCCCCCATTGTTTCGATACAGCATATCTACTTACACACATTATCACGAGGAGGTTGGAGAAAGGTCTTCAAAGGTCTTCAAGGTAGTTTTTTTAATTCATTTTTTTTAAATTATTTAACGGGTGGAATCGATCTTTTACTCAATAGTTGCCATATTATTAATCGTAAGATTTTGCGAGAGCTGCAAATCGACTTAAGAAGATGGCGGCATACTTCACATTCGTGTATGAAATGTAGGAACTGCAGAAACCTACACCTATAGTAAAGCAGCGGTCATGAGTCGATTTTCGCCAGATAAACAATATTTTCGAAACGTAAACAAACAACGTGGCTCGTCCTACCAACAGCGAGCTGCTGCTTGAAAACGATATCGAAAAATTGTTCACCGGATGGGGATCGAACTCACGACCCACGTGAGTAGTCCAATGCGATACCGCCTGAGCCACAAAGCCGATTTTGTTATATTTTTTATATTTTTTTTTTTGTTTTATTCCATTAATGGTTGGATTTTACAAAATTTGTTCGCCATATTGAATCTGCCATTTTGGATTTTCGAAATGTGACTTCAGATTCGTAATCTGCGTCCCAAAAACTCCTATACACCAAGTTACAGTAAAATTTAACCAAATTTGTTTCCCGCATTTTGGGCACTTTTTGTGAAATTCACGCCGCAGCGAGGGGTTAAGCGAATCCGTTGAATTAATAAAAATTATGCGCCATTTTGGATCCGCCATTTTGAATTTTAAAAAAATTAGTTTATATTCGTAATCAGCGACACCAAAAACATCCGAGTGACGAGTTTCAAGCGAATCTGAACAAATTTTTAAATTTCATACCCCACATTGATTCCGCCATTTTCAATTTTGCAAATCTGACTTCATATTCGTAATCACCAGCTCCGAAGCTATGAAATACAAGACTAACTGAAACCTCTTTATTATTAAAATATTGCTACCAACGTCTTTTTTATCAAATCAATGTTTTTTTCAAATCATTTGTTTATTATTATTTATTTATGTATCATGAAACTTTAAAATCAACTTTTAGTGTTTTAAGGGCTACCTGCTTTATATGACGATGTAAACATTTACGCAATAAAGTGTCAAAATTCGTTGATAAAAAATAACCTTTTCAATTAAGATTAAAAATCGGTCAAATTTCATCGTGATTGAGATATGTTCCTTCCTAACATTTCATTTGTATCAAAATTCATTGTTTTTCTTAAATATACTGTTACTCCCGAGTAACACTGTGACACAAAGGGTTAAAGAGTTAATATAATACATTTGAAAATTTAAGGAAAATATGTGTAAAGATGTACTTACGTACAGCGTACCAAATCCCATGACAGGTGAGGATTTTTGCTGTAAACGTCGATTGAATCGGTTTTAATGAATCAACAAAAATTAGTTTTAAATAAGCACTGAGGGTTTTATCAAATGCTTCTTATTTACCGTGGTCCCCAATATGAAAATATCGGTTTCAAAAATAAAACGCGTTTAAATAAATCACAAATATTGTAAGATATAATTTAAAGAATTTTATAAATTTAACGACTTAGCCATACATTGCAAAAGATGGTAAATACATCAATGAAATTTCTGGAAAACTTTAAAAATTAGTAAAAATTCTAATAATTTGTAAAAAAGCGCAAGACGAAAATCCTTTTCATATTCTACTGAAAAAGTCTAACAATAATATTAAAAAATCCAAAAAAATATATACACAAAAATTGCACTCCGTTACTTTTAACTATTATGAACATGGCATGCAGTAACTAAATATTATTTGAAATAAATCAAAACTTCAAATTAAACAAAATGAAAATAATTAAAATATTTTAATGCTAAATAAAACTCAAGATCTGAATGTAAAAGTGTTAAGCTTTAATGGCAAAAGTAATAAGTGTACAGATTATCTTAAAAATGAAGACATTCATTACTTTACAATCATACTTGTTGATATGAAACTCTTTGACTTTTTTTAACGCTGTTGCATTTGATAGCCTCGTTCGTCCGATATAAAATAGTAGGCTAGTGAATAAAAGTATACATTGTAAACTCCCAGTTTTCTTTGTTTATCCGATACATAATACTGCAAAATGACATAAAAAGTTAAATATTATGGAGCTGTACTTATTTTCAGTAGTTTCTTTCTTTTTAGAAGATCCCTGCAACTTCTTTGAAGAAAATATTTGCATATTGCATATTTCATTCGCAATGGTTTATCGTTACAAAATGTATTCTGAACAAAATTTCGGGATTTTGAAAAAATTAAAAAATGACTTACAAATTTTTTTAAAATTTTAGTGTATTCTTTGACTGATTCTAAAAACGTTTATTCCAAAAGTTTCTGGATCTCCAAATTTAAATTACCCAAACTTTTCCCAGATTTATTCGGGTTTCAGCCGCCATTTTTATGCGTATATCTTTGTTTTTTAAACTTTAATTTAAAATTTAATTTTAAATGTCAATCCCGTGGTCAAATATATATATATCATACTGGGAATTCAAAGAAAAAAAAATCATTTTTTCGACAATAATACCGATTTTGTCCACATTTATTTGCAAGAATCGCGTATTGTGACATTGTAAAGAGCAATACTGACCGTTGCAAAAGGTACTAATAAACAAAAAACAAAATGGCGGCTCCAAGATGGGGTCTGCAAGATCTAATTTTGCATTTTCGCACAAATATCGCTTATTTTTTTTCTAACAGTCGAAACGGTCGAAATCACAATGAATTGGGATGAAAAAATAATTATTATCATTTGTGAATACCTACTCTCATCATGATTAATTTATAACCTCAAATTAGTTATATGCAATGCGTTTTTCCCCGAGTTTTTTTTCCTAATTTTCACTCAATTTGCGACGTTTCCGTATCATTACGTACTTATGTGAAATTCAAAATGACCACATGCGATTGTGACCTATCAATAACACAAGCCTTTTTTTATATTTTTATTTATTATTTTTTAATTGTTATATATTTATATATTATACTTATATATTTATATATTTGTTTGTTTGTTTTTTTTAATAATTTTTTTATTTGTTTTTATTTTTCCTGCTCTTTATTCTAAACCTTTTTTGTTTAAGTGCACTTTATTTTTAAAGATAATGCCAAGAAATGATACGAAATCATCAAAAATAACTTTAAACGAGAAATTAAATACTGGAAGCTTCTTTGATCGTCTTTTGTGAAGACGGTTCAAACATTTGAATTTTCTTGAAATCTGTTCGAGTTAGAGAAAGTAGAGGGTTCAAGCTTCAATTTAACCCCTATGACAAGTCTCTAGCAAGTCGAGTTTACCCGGTAAACAATTTCAAAAAGGGCCAAAAACCTGACGTTTTGGGAGATTTACCCCCACTTTTCTCAAAATCCCGAGGTGATGGGAGGTTTTTGTTGTAAGATTCGGATTCAGTGCACCAAAAACTACGGGAAATGACTTGTCAATCTCAAACGACAGAATTTTTTTTTTGCAGGCTTCCCAACGGGCACGAAAGTCTCGAATGTTTCTAAAACGTTTTTAGAACGTTCCAGAAACGTTCCTAAAACGTTAAATGTCTGCAACTTTTACGGAACGTTTTATAAACGTTTCATCCGTGTTGCAGACATTTAACGTTTTAGGAACGTTTCTGGAACATTCTAAAAACGTTTTAGCAACATTTGGGTCCTTCGTGCCCGTTGGGTTGTGTTTCGTGTAATCGGTTTAGAACCTAAAAATTGAGTGCGTCACGACAAATTACGTGGGCATGTTTGGAGGCTTAATAAAACTGAATATCAGAATAAATATGTCCATTCTCGAATGCCTAATTTCAAAGGAAATTTGGAATTATATTAAAACCTTTCTTCAGAAAAAATACAGCGTTGAAAACTTGTGAAAAAATGTCCATTAACCCTCCCAGTAAACGAAAATGAATAGAAATGTATTGAAATTAATTGAAATTTTTACTCGCCAATCCGGATTGTTGATTTTAGAAAATCTATTTCAATTCTGAATTCGTTTGTATTCCTGTACATGGATTGCCCTGCTTCGATTTGTATTCAGTGAAATCAATTACAAGATGGAAGTTGTAGTCTATTGATTTCAATTCCAATAAATAGAATTCGCTAATGTTATTTGAGATTCAATTGAATCCTTCGTAAAATGAGAGGTTATGTCAATTTATTTGAATTCAGGGCGTAGAATTGGAAAGACAATCTTTCAATAATTGTGTATTTCTTTCAAAATCAGATTACTTTTTATTCTTTTAACAGAATAGGCAACCTTCTGTATATAATCCAATTATTAACAGAAATATTGTAGAGGAATTCACTTCAGTTTAGTGTGCGGAATTGCCGATTTTTGTTTGTATTGAAATCAATACCGAATGAAATAAATGTGTGGAAGGGAATTCCTCGATACGAGAATCTATTCACGACAATTCTTTTAATATTTAATAATGTGAGCTTCATCATTTTAATTATTCTTTGTTATTAAATAATGGATATAACTTTTTTCTAAGTAGGCGATTATCACTTTAATACGCATAACACATAAAATATAATAAATAACCAATTATTTAAAAATATTAATATTATGAGAAAATGTTTTTTCCGGGTTTCGTTAGAAAGTTAGTAATATACTAAGTGAAACATAAATTTTAACACTGAAAATATTGTGAACGAAGAGGAATGGAGCAAATAATGTTACCATGTGTCTTTGTGTGCAATTTGATATACTGCAATCCATCGATGGAGAAAACGTTTTTAGAAACATGAATTTACTATTATTTACAAAAGTAAATAAATAGAACAAGAGTAATTTTTTTATATTCACAATTTATTCTAGTACCTACGTAATAACAAAGTACAAAAAAGATATATTTATCAAATATTATTTATTTACAAAGTAGTTAAAAAGTGTTGATACCGACTGACGGGTTTAGTCGGCTTCGAACACATTTGGTATGTGCGACACGAAAGTTCGTTTTCCTATTCTCAAATACATAATTTTGCTGTCGATATTCGTAATTGGTATAAAGAAGATATCGCTTTCTATACACTTATTTAAGTGTATCATTTCAACAGTCCCGATAACAAGTTTTTTCAATGTATTCAAATCCATATTCGTTTGCTGCCATTTTAAGGTTATGTTCACTTCATTGATAGAGATTAATTGATATTTTGAATCTTTTTCAATGCACAATGATTATACGCTTCAATTACCCAGTATGAATAGAAAATTATTTAACCCTGAACATTCTAATTTATTTAAATTCTTTACACGGAATTAAGAATCCGGATTCAAAAAAATTCAAATTTTCAATTTATTTTAATTCATTTTCGTTTGCTGGGCTTTGAAGCATGGTGTGACATATATGCTACACCTTTTTGTAATTCATTATTTACATATTTAAGGTAATTATTAATTAATTTTGGTGCAATTTTTTGCTGACTTACTCCAACAACATCTTAGGAAACGTAAATAAATTAATGTTTTTAATTAATTATGAAGTTATATATATTGTTTAAAAAAATGAAACAAAGTGTAAAAATGGTGGATATTTTTATGGGAAATATGTGTGGAGAAGAAAAAGTCACTCAAATGTGACGAGACTGCGGTACTCGGGGTCGCTTCAAAATTAAAAATTACGGATCCAACATGGACGATCGAATTGCACAAATTTACTTGATCGAGGTGAAATTGGGTACACGGGGGTTTTCGGGATTACTGATTACGAATCAGGCCTCAGATTGTCAAAATTCAAAATGGCGGATCCAAAATGGCCGACCGAAATATAAAATCAAGTCAGATGCACCCTCGATTTCAGTCGGCCATATTGGATCCGCCATTTTGAATTTCGAAAGTATGCGGCCAGATTCGTAATCAGCGACCCCGAAAACTCCAAATCCATTTCGTAAACTGCACATTTTTTTATTCGCAAGGATTGATCGGTGTTCATTTGAATCCTTCTGAATGCATTTTCCGGAATAAAAACCGCGCATTCAAATGGATTCAAATGGATTCAAATTTTCAATTCATTTGAATCAATTTTCCGTTTGTTGAGGCCCAGTAAACGAAAACGAATAGAAAATTAAAAATACGAATTGAAATGAATTCAAGTGAATTAAAATGAATTAAAACGCATGAAAATGATTAATTGAATCCACTTTTTAATTCATTTTAATTCACTTGAATTCATTTCAATTCGTTTTCGTTTACTGGGGGGTTACAGTAGGACCTCTCTTATTCGAACCTCTCTTATTCTAATTGCCTTTCTTATTCTAATTGTCCAGCCTCTCTTATTCTAATCGTTCCCCCACGAGTCTTCTCCCACTATCACACGAAAAGTCAACGAAAAATATTGTCCACGAATTACAAGCTCGCAAGCAAAGTAAGTGGGGGTAAGGGGAAAATTAGAATAAGAGAGGTCGGCGCCATCTTGAAAAACTTTACTAATTAGAATAAGAGAGGTCCTACTGTATATAAAAAAAAGAAACTTTCCCTACTTGTTACACAATATCAGATACAACGCGCATGCTCGGTCGCTCAGTGTAACTCGCGCGGTTTCGTACAGTTCAACATTTGCACATTTATATATAAATGTTCATATGTATGTATAAATATGCATAGGTATGCAATCTTACGTCTGCATGTATGCTATTCTTATGTACACGTATGTCAGTGCTTGCAAACTTCGCGAAATGTGACTTGTAATTATTGCATATCGGTTGTGAACACAAATAAGGGATACGATTATTTCGTGTAAACATATAATTACCAATTGACGTTTTTTTTTTTAAATAAAGAATAAATTTTGCACCTATACGCATCCGCAATCCTCGTAAAAATAAATGCATTTTGCTTACGTACGATATTTTGCATGCGCGCAGAAGCCTGTGACTTAACCTAAACGTCATCCATATATATACAACTTTTGAATCGTGCTGTTTTTACGACTTGTATGTATTTCCGTATTCAATCCTATATATACATGACTTTTTTTTAGATTTTATATAATTATTACGTACTTGTCATTTGTAAACGATACTTCACTCCCTGTAATATTCAACAAATCTTGTGCGAAGTGCTTTAGTAATGACTGAAATCTAATTTGAAATACTAAAGTGCAGTGGAAATAAATTGGAAATTTTATTTACGAGTGGTAATTTTTGTCTAAAAATATAATTCTCATATATTACAAATTAAAATTTCTTTGTCGCTTGTCAAATTATTTCTTGGTATGATGGCACATTTAATAAATTGATAATAAAAGAATGTAAACATGCGTTGTTCAAATAATATAATAATAATCTTTATTCAGGTAAACTATGATGCTTTTGTGGGGTACCCCACTACAATTCATAATCCGCAAAAGTAGTGATCCCTACTTGTCCGCGTCCTGAATTTATACAAAGTATAACAATAATAAAATATACTAACTAAGTTAAAATTAGAAAGTAAAAACGAGAAAAAAGAAAATTTCAAAACTAAACTAACCTAAGTAAAACTAATTTGACATTTCTTAAAATTACTTATGAGTATCACAATTTTGTAACTCATTTTTTTTTTTTTTAAATTTTAATCCGCTGGGACTAAGATTCTGTCTAGGTCTTCCGACTCTTTATTTATAAGCCAATTACAGATTTTCTTTTTTAAAGATTTTGGGGTAGTATGTTTCTCGCGTAATACTTGTGGTAATAAATTTATACATTTACATCCAATATAGTTGAAACCTCTTTGTCCTATTCTTTTTTTCATGGTTGGTACACTTAGTTGTTTGCTTGTAATTGTCCTAGTATTTATTTTATGAGATACCTTGGTTCCGACCTGTTGAAATGCGAACAAACTTAATAATATTCTACAATAACAGAGCATATAAGGCTAGAAAAATTCATTTTACTATTAGGAAAAAGGAAAAAAAAACCATATAATGATTAATAAACAAGATCTGCATAAAAAACGTTTTGCACTTGGCTACCAGCTGTAATTTTTATACACTGTAAAAAGTGTTGATGTAAATTTACCACGAAAATCGTAGGACACAAAAATACCACTGATAATCGCAGGAAAGTTACCGATAACTAGTAAAGTATAACCTGTTCAATGTAAAATTTCTTTGAAAAGCGGTGTAAAATTTCCGTGGAGCTTGTAAATGTACAGTGATTCTCTAAGGAAAATTACACAAACAATGTAAAATTTTTTACAGTTTCTGATGGAAAATTACCATAATTATCACTGGTATTTTTGTGTCCTATGATTTTTGTTGTAAAATTACAGTTTTATTGTAATATTACGTTATTTATGGTAAAACACCTTCAGAAATCGCTGGAGAACTACAACAAATGTGTAATTTGACCACGAAAATCGTTGTAAATAATTACATTACTGAAATGTAATTTTACTTCCCACTTTTTTCAGCGTATGTTTACATTTTAATACATTGTAAAGATTTTTACTTTGGAATATAAATAAATTAAGACAATTATTCAGTATTTTTCTTTGTTAAGTCGGTCCCAGGATTCAAAATAAATAACTAAAAGTTTCTTCTTTAAATACGTTTCGGCATCAAGATTTGTGCCATCTTCAGTTTATTAATGTTATTGATGCAGAAAAAGTCTTCGCACCATTTTATGATGTGAAATGTAATTGGTGACATTTAGTGGGAGAAAGGATGCATTTTTGACAGTCCCAAAAAGATAGAATTGACTGATGTTTTGTCATTTCTGTAATCAAAACTGAAATTATACAGTGTGTAGTGGGTGTCAGTTTTGATTACAGAAATGACAAAACATCAGTCATTTCTACTCTTTTTTGAATAATGCTGTTTACGACATTATGTCGTTTATAAAGTCGTAAACAGCATTATTCAATATTATACAGTGTGTAGTGGGTGTCAATTTCGATTACAGAAATGACAAAACATCAGTCAATTCTATCTTTTTGGGACTGTCAAAAATGCATCCTTTCTCCCACTAAACGTCACCAATTACATTTCACATCATAAAATGTTGCGAAGACTTTTTCTGCATCAATAACTTTAATAAACTGAGGATGGCACATATCTTGATGCCGAAACGTATTTAAAGAAGAAACTTTTAGTTATTTATTTTGAATCCTGTGAACGATTTAACCAAGAAAAAATTCTTGGAAGGAATTTATTAAACATTTTTTCCAACATTTATTAATACAAGCGGTCAAGAAGTAATCCACTTGTATCAGGATGAACCACAATCCTGATATATCTCCAATTATTCATTATTTGAATACTTAATTAAATGCTTCAGAATCAAGGAATACTTCATTTAAATAGAATGCGAGAAGAATTAGAACATTAGTAGTAATTGTTTTAATATTTTCAGAAGCTGATCGTGATACAACCAAAAGTTCATTTTTTCAAAATCATTTGAGAGATGATAGAACTCAGTCACAAATACAAGTGGATTATAAAACCAACTTATCAATTGGACTTTCCAAAAGGTTTCACTTGAATCAACAGTTACAGTGGCTCAGGATCGCAACATTCCCTACCATCGAGGGAATGTCTGCGAGGTCTGGTCACAGGTAAGGTTTACATATCTAATACACATTTTTCTAAAATTATAATACAACATTCAATTAAGAGTTAATTATTATTGTTAAATATTACAGGCTTGGACAGTCCAACGCAGCTGGACTGGAAGATGCTGGGATGGATTTACGAACAGAAAATAACGCTACCCGTACTAGTAGTAGGGATCTCGATTCCTTTGCTTTCCTGGTAAGAATGAAACAATATTTCCCTGCTTAGAAAAACAGATAGAAATGGATAGGATCGCAAGTCAATCCGCTTGCATCCTGTTTTCTAAACGTGTTATTTTAATCATTCTTTATCCGAATATTGGATAGAGAAGCAATACGTTTACATTCAACTGATTTACGAAAAGTTCCATTATGTTCCATCCGCAAATGATGAGTATGCCAAATTAATACTTATCTACCCGAAATCTACCATGTACAAGTTTATCATGTTCCATCCGTTTCATTTTTATCCAATTCTTTCCATTTTTTTGTCCATACTAAATGCAATACGTTTCTATCCGATCTCTTGTTTACACCTCTATCCATTACAGAGCCCAACAAAATTTTGTTGCCCTACAAGTAAGAGTCGTTTCTGACAAGATTTTTGTTCCGGAATCCAAATGTGACAGCCAAAATATTCAATTTGCTCTAATTTTTGAGATATTGAAGGTAAAAAATTTGATTTTCTGCATTTTTTAGTATCTATTCACAGCCCCCAAAAAATGGTGTTTTCCCACTGGTAAAAGTAAATTTTCATATATTTTTTAACGCAGAATCCAAATATGCATGCGGAAATATTGAAGTGGATCTACTTTTTGTCCAAATTCTAGGTCAAAAAAGGTAAAAATCTATGCGACGCCAAAAATTAATAATGCAAAATGACGGATCCAATATGTCCGCCTAACTTTTTATCGCCTTGACTACTTCTCGAGAAAAACAGGAAAAAAATGTCTGAAAACACGATTTTTTACCCTTTTGACCTTCAATTTGGTAAAAAACAAAGTAATGTTGCCAAAATGATACGAGTTTGAAAGTAATTCGAATTTCTAAAAGTTTTTCATACATATTGGATCCGCCATTTTGCATTTCTTGATTTTTTGCGTCGCACTTTATAATATAGATGTGAAAATGTACTAAAACACGATTTTTTACCTCTTCGACCTTCAATTTTAGCAAAAATTAGGGTCAATTCAATATTTTGGCGTACATATTTTGATTCTGCGGTCAAACTACTATAATTGACTCTTACTGTTGGAACAACAGCATTTTTTTAGACTGCGAATAAGTGCTGAAAATGCCTGAAATCGGATTTTTTATCCCTTTGACCTTCAATATCTGAAAAACTAGAGCCAATTGGATATTTTGGAAGTCATACTTGGTTTCTGGAGCAAAAATCCTACCAGAATCGACTCTTCCTTATAGAGCAACATGAAATTCTCAAAAATTTGTTGGGCTGTGTTATCGTCCGAGCGCTCTCATTGCCAGTGAATACGTTTCTTTCTGATCTCTCGATGAAAAGATTGGATAGGATCTGTATACCATTAGTAGACAGATACGGATAAGATTGAGGCTTCGGATGAAAGTGGAAAGGATTGGCGTTCAAACGATAGGATACAAATGGATAGAATTGTACATTTCAGTTTCGGATGGTACAGTGGGATTAGATTGGATAGGATCTGTATACGATTAGTGAACAGAAACGGATAAGATAGAGTCTTCGGATGAAAGTGGAAAGAATGTGTATTCGTTAGATGAAAATGGAAGAACTTATAGTGGTTTTTATAGATTCTTACAAAATTGGATTAAGTTGTAATACTTTTTACGGATATTTTCGGATAAATATGAGTGTATTGGATAGAAACGGATTGAAATGAATAGAAGTGATCGAATTTCGGATAACATTTCTATCCATTTCAATCCGTTTCTATCCAATACACTCATATTTATCCGAAAATATCCGTAAAAAGTATTACAACTTAATCCAATTTTGTAAGAATCTATTAAAAACACTGTAAGTTCTTCCATTTTCATCCGATCTAAGGGATACACATTCTTTCCACTTTCATCCGATCTAACGGATACACATTCTTCCCACTTTCATCCGAAGACTCTATCTTATCCGTTTCTGTCCACTAATCGTATACAGATCCTATCCAATCTTTTCATCAAGAGATCGGATAGAAATGATCGAATTTCGGATAATACTTCTATCCATATGCGTCCATTTCTATCCGTTTAAGCAGGGTTTAGAATGAACGATAATGTAATCTTCAATTTTAACAAAATATTTTTTTTAAAAGGTTCTCTTATGGCTGCGAAAACAAATGTCGCGTGAGAAACAGGAGCAACAAGACTCGTATAGGCAGAGCCTCCCAGAAGAAGGAGCGACGTGTTTGCCACCAGAAAAGTCTACCAAGGAGGTCGAAGATAACGCTGAAGCCATATGGGACCACACGTCTGGTACCAAACCGGCTGGCGAACAAGAAGTATCAACACCAAAGAATGCGGCACGCACTCGTAAATTGTATACATTCGATCGTCGAATGAGTTCAACGCGTTCGTCAAGTTCTGCAAGCTCAGTCTCGGATTCGGTTCACGGACGTTTTAAAGGACTCCTCGAACGTCGTGGATCCAGCGCAAGTTTGACGATAGAGCTGACTCATACCTCCGACTGCCCACTGCCTCAAGCGGTAACACCAACAAGAGAATGTGCTGAAGAATTTCTTTTAAGTGCTGGCAATGTTCTAACACGATCAGAACTTATTAGATCTGTGTGCGACCCTCTCATGTTGCACAAAGAATTTTGGGAAGTCCCCTTAAACTTTCCGGAAAAAGTAGACGTTTGCGGTTCTGGGGTGAAGAACCGTTATCGGACAGTTCTGCCGAACCCGAGATCACGCGTAATACTACCAGGATCCGACGATCCCCTTTCGAGCTACATCAATGCTAATTACATTAGAGTAAGAATTAATCATTTGATCTATACTTGAAAATAAATATTCCTTCAGTTTTTAATTGAAATTAACGTTTGCATCCAATTTGACAGGGTTATAATCAAGACAAAAGGTACATCGCAACACAGGGTCCCTTATCGCATACTATACAAGATTTTTGGAAAATGGTGTGGGAGGAGAGAGCACCTATCATTGTCATGATTACGAGATTACACGAGGCTGCCAAAGCAAAATGTGACGCATATTTCCCAGCGGAAAAAAACACTAGAATTCAAGCTGGTCCTTATGCAATTTTGGTTTCCTCCATTGATACCCGTGACGGGTACACAGTTCGGGACTTACAAATCAGATATGATGGAGATCGTCGTAATGTGCTACATTACTGGTAACATTTAATCGCTAATACATGTTTAATTTATATTGTATCGCATTTAACACTGTAAGAAATCCTGTTGTAAAATTACTACTATGAGAGTAGGTAACTTCTACGACCCACTGAGAGTAGTAAAATCCCTAGGAAAATTGTAAAATTAACATCGAGTATCTTTCAGAGTAGTAAAATTACTACTCTTAGAATAGGTTCGGGAGGACGGGGTAAAGCGGAACACCTTTATATTTTGTATTATATAAGGCAAAAAAGTTAAACGACTCGACTGTTATCTAGTATCATTTGAAACTTTATCTTATTGTGCAACTGTTCTCGGAAAGAGAGATTTTTTGCAGCATCGTATGTCATTGGAATATCAAAATGAAAAATGTACTTTTTTTGGAGTAAACCGAAACATGTCCTGGGGCAAATCAGAACATTTGATTTTTCTTTATTTTTCATCAAATTTTTCAACATTAATGAAGTAATTTCTATATTTTAGGGGAAAAGTAACATATGCATGTAATTTATAATAAATGTTTAATTTTATTCAATTTGTAAACAAATTAATTCGAACAATCTAACAAAACTTTCATTATGAACAATCAATACGAGTCTAGTTCAATTCAGATCCGAATCTGACGTCGGATAGTCTCCGTAGTCTACACTTCTTGCCGTACTTCGGCAATCCGTTTTTGCGGCAATTTTAGCCGAACTAACTTTCTTTGCTTTTACTTTTTTCTGATTTTTTGTTGACAAGCGCAATCTTTCTTTTTTGTACAGTCTTTCTTTTATAATTTCTAACCGTTTTGAAAAACACTTCTTATATTCTCCGGCTTCAAATTTACAATACCCAAAATGCCATACGGTTTAGTTCGTTGTATTTGGTCAAAACTCCTGTCTGTTTAACTGGTCGTACAACGGTAAAAATTGTGTTTTTCGATTTTTATTTTGTTTCTCAAAAACTACGTAATTTAGAAATTCGCTAAAAATTAGAAAAATAGTGTACCAAAACAAACATAAAAAAAAATTTTCATTATTTAGTAACGTATGCACAATGGGAAAAAAATATTTAAGTTTTCAAAATTCAATTTCACCAGTTAAATGTGGACCTGCCATCGCTGTTTTTTTCTAAAAAATGTATCTATATAATGTGCATTTTGTCAAATTTTTTCGAATTTTTATATTTGGTGCGACTACGTGAAAATCATAAAAAACTTGATTTTTCCGTAAAAAACACCCATAATTCGATATATTCGACACAAGTCAGAAAACTTTATTTGGGTATTTGTTGGCTATTCAATTGTTTATCACATTACAACTAATCTCTGTTTCCGTGCAATATTCAATAAAGCAGGAAAAATGAATAATGAATTTGTTTGATTCTTTATTAATTGTTTATTTTATTTAAAAAAAGTACATGTATTGAGATCAATTATTTTTCTCTGCTAATGAACCGCGAATACTCAATATTACGTATTTTGTGCATTACCATCTACACTAACCGTAACAGTCATGCACAAAATAGGTAATATTAAAAAAGCATCTACAAAATTAATGTGTAATCTTCATAGAACATAAATAAATAAATAAATAAATATGATGAAAAAAAGAGTTTATGTAAACTTTAATCATGAAATCTAATAAATTCATGCGATAATGGCAAAAATGAAATTGAGAGACAAGATAATAATGTATGCATTATAATAATTGTCTGAAATTATGAAATAATTATAAATCAGTCATATTTGAATCGGATTTATTTATTTATTATCGTCCCATAATGACCTCGGAGTCCCAAGGATCACTAGGAGGTCGGGTACAAAAGTTATACAAACAGAAACACAGAATTACAAGTATTTATATAAACCTCTTTGTTATCCGATTATAGTTTCATGAAAATTAAAAATTATGTAGATACTTTTTATTAATTAAAGAAACAATTAATAAGGAATTAAATAAATTCATTATTCATTTTTCCTTTTTTATTAAATTGCATGGAACCCGAGAAACGTTTTAAAGTGATAAATAATTGAATAGCCAACAAATACTCGAATAAAGTTTTTTGACGTCTGTCGAATATATCGAATTATGGGTGTTTTTTACAGAAAAATCAAGTTTTTTATGATTTTCATGTAGTCGCACATTATATAGATACATTTTTTAGAAAAAAAACAGCGATGGCAGGTCCACATTTAACTGGTGAAATTGAATTTTGAAAACTTTATAACATTTTTTTTTATGTTTGTTTTGGTAAGTACTATTTTTCTAATTTTTTGCGAATTTCTAAGTTATGTAGTTTTTGAGAAAAAAAATAAAAACCGAAAAACACAATTTTTACCGTTAGTTAAACAGATAGGAGATTGAAACTTGCAGGAAAATTCACATTTGGGATGGCAAGCATACTGTAATTTTTTTCAATCTAAAACGAGCTGGGGCAATTTTGACATGCTTAACCGGCTAGGTCCTTTATACAAAAAATGGAGTATATAACGAGGGGATTCTTAAAAAGCACATCTCAAACTACAATAATGCAGTCCGACATAGTTCCCATCTTTTATTTTTGCAATCCGAAAACAAACATTTAGAAGTAACCAAAATCTCTAACAGAGACGCTTAAAACCAAACCACAATTCTGCCGCTGCAATAAAATGTTACAGATGCCTTGCACATATTGCAAAATAGTTGTCAAGAATACCCACTCTGAGAATAGCGATTTTACAATTTTGTTGTTATATTACTATTACAGTTGTACAATACTTAGCCAAATAGGAGTTTTACATTTTTCAGCGTTGTGATTTTAAACTTTCTCTAGTAAATTATCAAAAAAAACAACAAAACAGTAAATATCAGACATGAAATTTCTTTTTTACCAGATTCATATATGCCTTTACTACATTTAAAATAAAAACGTTACATTTAAAATCAACATTTGTATTAGGAAGCTAGAATTCGATAGAAGGTGATTAGGTGTATATGACTTTCTTTGGAATTAATTATGACAGTTCTGCTCCAACGAATTAAAGTAACCTGTTAGTATAACAATAAGCAGTCTTGAATTGTATTTCTACCGTTCGACATACATGTTAAGACATGCGGAAAATGTTTGAGTGTTTAACTAATTTTATTCACATTTTTTCTTTAATTTTATTGGCATGTTTTTGAGGACTGTTATTCAAAGTAAGTTTCATAAAATTTTTCTTTTCGCTTTTACTTAAAAAATTTATTTTCTAATGTAATAATTGTTTTCACAACGGAAATTTCATTTTCTAATTCAAAATTTCTTTTTTAATATATTCAATTATAAAATATTTATTTAATTTTTTTCTTTACTTTTACAGTCCGTCACTGACATTATTTTTGATTATGCCAGAACATAGCATATGTGTTTTAGATTAAAATGCTCGAAGCACTCATATGCTTATGGATTTTACATTTACTCGGAAGTCATTTTCTGTTCTAGGTACGGTTTTCGTTTTATTTCCAATGATAAAAATTTATTACGATTAATTGTTTATTTTGTTATGTTTGCTAAAATTTACTCAAAAACTTATTATTTTTTAGACTAAAGTATTCATCAAAAAAAAAAAATCGTAAGATAGATTATGTAAGCGTTCTTTGTAGAATTTTAAGTTCTTTGTAAATATTTTCGTAAAAAATTTTTTTGTATATTTATGTGCAAATATTGTTAATTTCAGTATTAAATTCTGATGAGGGCCTGAATCAATTGGCCGAAACGTATAAAAGTTTGTTATTTTTCCTTTCAACCGGAGATATAAATATTAATTTAAGTATAAGGACTGTTATGTGAATTTGAATTTGAATTTGAATTTGAATTTATTAATTAATACTTTGGTCTAAGTTTTTATATAAATATTCAACAACGGTAGCTAATGCTTCGTTTGTCCCAATTCCTTTACGAAATCCATACTGATTGTTGGATAGTATCCGGTATTTGAGAAGAAAATTATATATCCTATCAGAGAGTAGTTTTTCAAAAATCTTAGCAAAATTAATGAAATGGGTCTGTAATTAAG
This sequence comes from Trichopria drosophilae, assembly GCA_030407085.1. Lineage (NCBI taxonomy): Eukaryota > Metazoa > Arthropoda > Insecta > Hymenoptera > Diapriidae > Trichopria > Trichopria drosophilae. The sequence continues at coordinate 11,397,989 of CM059584.1, read as the reverse complement.
TGCAAGTTGTTTATTACCAGCTTTAAATCTGGGAACTATTTCGGCAATTTTGAAATGTTTAGAGCACATTCCAGTTTGAAAACACAGATTAAAAATATATGTTAATGGACTTACAATATAATTTATTATATTTTTGATAATGTAGCTATGTATATTATCAATGCCACCGTTTTTATTTTTTAATTTCATGATAATATTACGAATTTCGTTTTCATTAGTAGGATATTAAAAAATAGAGTTCTTATTACAAAAAGACAGAGTATTAGAAAAGAATGTACTATTAAGATTTGGGACATCATATATTTTCAGTTATTTTTTTACCTATATTACAAAAATAATTATTAAGATAATTTGAAATATCGACATCACCTTCTATTTTATGATTTTTTGAATGTTTTCCTCTACCAAGTTTGTCATTCACGAAAGACCACATTTTTTTAGGATTATTTTTGTATCCATTAACTTTATTCTTTTCGAAAATTTGCTTTGATGTCTTCAATATTTTGCTCAGTACCTTTTCATAGTTTTTATAATCAGTTTTTCGTTTTATATCGTTCGGTTTCATTTTCCATTTTTTATATAAATATTCCTTTTTCTCAATTGATTTAATCAGCGCAGCAGTTATCCAGGATTTTTTAGGGAGTTGCTTATCTCTTTTAAAATAAGTTGCTTGATTTTTATCATATTGAATCTTATTAATAAATGGTATCTAAATGAATCTTATTGATAAAAGAAGTTATTCCAAGGAACATTTTATATTTCTCTAGTAAAACTGTGGTTTAATTTTACTCCATAGTAATTTTACAAAGGGATTTTTAACAGTGAATAACAATGGATTTCATTTCTAATATTTTGTATATTAACAGGTACGATTCATGGCCTGATCACGCAGTACCTCAGGCTGCAGACACTCTCGTCAGCTTAGCTTCAGAAGTAAACGCATGGTCTGGTCCAATTATCGTTCACTGCAGCGCAGGTATCGGACGGACTGGGTGTTTTATAGCTCTCGCTACTGGAATGAAACAATTGATGCGTGACGGTAATGTTGACGTTCTAGGCATTCTCTGTCAAATGCGGTCAGTATTCTTAAATGTACAAAAGACTAAAGTTCTTATTTACATAAACAAATTGAAATCGAAACAGGTATGACCGCGGTGGCATGGTTCAGACTGCTGAGCAGTACGAGTTCATTCATCGTGCACTATGTCTCTTTGAACAAACCCTCGACAAATCTCTATCTTGCAGTCCTCGTTGAAACCGAAGTGAGGTACAACCTGTGGAAATATCATTAGTTGGCGTAATTCATCGGCGGAGCAAGTCACGTACATAAATCGTTGATCGAGCTGCCATTATTTTACTGCCAAGACGTATTTCTGCGTCACGTTGACGACTGAATTAACCCTCACGGACAAATAATACAAGAATTGTACATAATTTCTGATGACAAATGTCAAATCATGTACAGTAGCTGCTTCGACACTTTTTAGAATGCGTTGCGCAAAACAAAACGGCAGGGTATCTAGACTGGCATTGTCGAGTTTACACTCGAAAGAGGATGTTTATCATCTTGTTGGAAGAATGCCTAGTTTAATTTAATCTTTGTTGCATTTAGTATTACCAATACTAATTTAATCTCGTTAGTATTTATCGACCCTAGGACTACGATACTATTTTTTCTACTGCCAATCCTAATGTTAATATCGTGCACAACGTTATCTGTAACAATGATAATAATAATAGCTACATTCTTCTTAACGAACGCGAATTGTGATAGAATGCATTTACGCGTACACCAATCATTAAAGCCGTCGACTCGTACTATTATTATTGTCGATGTTGTTTCTAGGACGATGATTGACGATCGGCTTCGCAAAACTGATAGATTTTATGGATTGTAAGAGAGATCTGAATATTTTGTCTACTTTATCGACCTGATAAAAATGCTGGATAACAAGTCCTCATCAAAATGCATATGCGACGTACATTTTAAACTTAGTATATATGAATTTATATGTAAGTTACATGTGATACTTATTCTTTTAGAAAAAAGGAATCAAAATCTTCATGACGATATGTTTTATTCATGTTTGGTATTTTAAGAAGAGTGTATCTGACATTTTTACTAGGATCGTCTTGTTTTTATTAGCGTGTTATCGAATCTTAGATTGTGATTGATAATAATTTATCGATTTTGCATTTTTTTTACTTTACTCATTGATATTACGACACTTGTAAAACTATTCAAGTTGGTCAATGTAGATATGTATAAAACAGATTACATATACAAAGGAAGCATGAATTCTTTAAAACAAAGCTCCGCTAAACATGTGATTATATTATATGACAAAATCTATATACTTTTGTTATGATTTATTTTCTATACCTACACTTTACAAAATTACGTTCTAATGGCACAATACAATTTTTAATTTTCCATTTATTCTATTTCTATTCCACATTAGATTTACAACTCAAGATTTTACAATGGCATATTTTTTTCTTATTCTTGACACAAAAATAAAATGTAAGTTTTTTTTTTTTATTTTAATATATTTGAAGTTTCATATTTGAACTTTACAATGAAGTAAATTAAAATTACAAAATTTAATTTTCAATGCGTATAATTGTTAATTTTTATAAACAAATTCATTTTTTTAAGTTGGACATTTATTTATGATAAAAAATTAACCCAAATGCACAGAAAAAAATAATAACTATCAGATTCTACCATTTTCAAGGCCGCTCTTTCCAATAACAATAAGAAAATTTATAAAAAATTGAAATTTATCTATGATTTTGACATATATATTAGAAAAACATGATTTTTTCAAGACACATTTTTTAGAAATATCGAATTTTCGATACAGTATCTTACTTTGAGCGAAGGAAAATATATTGCAAAGGTGCACTCGATAGTTGTACTTAAAAGATACACTGGTGTATATTTGAAATTTTAGTCAGATTCAAAACAGCCCCTGCTTTTACAAATTCCTTTTCACAATTTTTTTTCTTGAAAACTATGGACTTTAGAGAAAATTTCATAAGAACAATTATGTTCTAAAATAAGACGAAGAATACCCTCAAATTTTTTCAGAATGTCACAATTTTTTATTTTTGAAAAATTGGAAAAACCGAAATTTTGACAAAAGTAATTTAAAAAATTTGATAGTACTCTTTAACCAATTCTAAAACATTTTCGTTCTATGGACATTTGCTTTAAAGTCTATAGTTTTCAAAAACAAAAAAATGATTAAAATTGTATGAATTTCAAGACTAATAATTAATTTTCTTGAAAACTACACAGTTTTGTGAAAATTTTCTTAGAACAAAAAGTCTTAGAATTGGTTAAAGAATACTGTCAAATTTTTTCAGATTTTTTAAAAGAATTTTTTCAAAATTTCGGTTTTTCAAATTTTTCAAAAATAAAAAATTGTGATAATACATTCTGAAAAAATTCAGGGGTATTCTTCGACTTATTCTAGGACATAATTGTTTTTATACAATTTTCTCTAAAGTTCATAGTTTTCAAGAAATTACATTTTGGAAAGGAATTTGTAAAAGCAGCAGCCATTTTGAATCTGACATCGAAAATTTCAAATATACACCAGTATATCTTTTAAGTACAACTATCGAGTGCACCTTTGCAATATATTTTAGCTCGCTGAAAGTAAGATTGTATCGAAAACTCGATTTTTGTAAAAAAATATGTCCTAAAAAATCAGGTTTTTCTAATATATGTGTCAAAATCACATATAAATACCAATTTTTTACAAATTTTCTTACTACCATTTGAAAGAGCGGCCTCGAAAATGTATGAATGTGACGTGTTTTTATTTTTTTTAAATTAATTGCATATTGAAAATATGCGTTGAAGTTGCAGTAAACTTTCTGTGCATTTGGGCGTTAATGGGTTAATAGAAAATACAATAAAACAATAAGAATAATAATAAAAAGGAAACGAGGCATGCAAAAAGAAATAAATCTAATTAGGGTTTGGGAATTCGCTCTAAGGTGAAATTTTGTTTGAAATGACCGATGTAACAAGATAAAAAAAAACGAAAGGAAAAGGGAAATTATGGGGAACGCAATTAAAATCTACTTACTAAATTAATCCTCAATACGCACAAACTACACTAAATGAAATACGCAAATATTCTATACACCATAGCAAACGCAAAAGAAAAATATATACTTAAAATAATCGCAAATAGACCTCAACATTTTTATGATGTTCAGGTCAGGGGGTAGATTGACGATATTTCGTCACATCACTAAAACTCTTCATTTAACTAGAAGATACTGTGAAAATTTCACAGTGGTAGTTTTAGAACTTATCGAGTTATGAACAATGTGCTCAAAGTTCATGCTGTGGTTGTGTTCGCAGAAATTACATAGCGTTGAACCATTTGAGAATTTTAAACTTAAAGTTAAGACCTTTTCTGCATGTGATAATTTTGAAATAGTTAATTTCTCAAAAATAGAAAGGAAACAGTCGTTGAAACGAAAAATTATGGAATCGGCAGATGAATCGTGAAGTCTCGAATGACATTAGTTATATTGTTTTGTGTAGAAATGTTTACTGTACAGTTGTTCAAAACATAATTATATGCTAATAATAATTAAATATTTCATATGTATTACAAAATTATATACGAGCTTTATTTGTGATAATAATTCATATTTTATGAAATAAAAATTTATAACTCGATAAGTTCGTAAACTACCACTGTGAAATTTTCGCAGTATCTTTTACGTAGTTAAATAAAGAGTTTTAGTGTAAAAATAATTTAAAAAATCATGTCCAACTTAAAAAAAAACAAAGAATCTAGCAGGATAAGAAGGTCCAATCTGCCCCAGTAGGGATTCGGATGAATGAAATTTTATCCTTTTCTATGTCGAAAAATAATAATTCTCAGAAATTTTCAACTCCCTATCTCCAAAATTGCGCTCGCTATAGGAAAAAACGTGAATTTTCAGTTTTTATTTTTTATTTCGTGGCCACACTATGCAATCTTTACAGAAAAATTCATGCGTGTAAATAATATTAGAGTGTAGCTACGAACATTATTTCAAGTAATTTGATCTTGTAGAAACTTTTTAAAAAATTCATAAAAAATTCAAAACATGTTTTCTCGCATTTAAAAAAAAAACGCCCTCTTGAAAAAATTCAAGAAGATGTATTTTAGACCAATCTGTATGGTCAATTTTTTTCAGATTTTTAAAAGTGGTGCGCCAAATTAAAAAAAAAAATAAAAATGGTATTTTTCTCATTTTTTCGCTCGATTTCTATCAAAACAAAACAACTTAGGGTGTTAAATTGTAGTTCTTTTTAAGCTCTACGTAAATGATATGAGAGTATAACTGAATTTTTTTTCAAATAATTTCATCGCATTGGCAATGTAAAAAAACTCAACATTTTTTCTTCTGTTTATCTATTGTCGATATTATGCCGATTAAATTATAGTTTTAATTAAAAAGTAGCTACAATTATACAGAGAAAATACATATTCGGAATAACTTTTATAAGATAAAAAAATGTGTACTTTAATATCAGCTTATATTTATTTATTTATAAAGATAATTATAAAAACTGACGTGTTATTTCTATAACATGCTTAATGGTGGAGTTAAGTAGTTGAACATTTACAAAAATTATTGAATTTAAAAAAAAAAAAATATTTACGAAGTTATTTTGGTGACTTTTCATCTCAACAGCTATATAAAACATTAAAATAAAAAAAAAATAATAGTTTGATCCGGTTTTTGGTAATATCTTGGCTTCTAATTAAGTTTCGACAACATTATATCAGCCAATTTTGAAGCTAATTTCAAGCCTTACAAATTATCTTTAAAACGCTTTGACCAAAAATGAATATTTCTCTGGTTAGAGCCTATAAAAAGAGAAAAAATGCGTATTTTTGCGGTTTTTCGCCTCTAACTCGTTTCCTTTAACAGCTAGTGAATTTTTGTATAGGAGAAAGTTATAGAACTTAAAAAGAACTACAATTTAACACCCTAAGTTGTTTCGTTTTTATAGAAATTAAGCGAAAAAATGAGAAAAATACCGTTTTTATTTTTTTTTAAAGCGCACCACTTTTAAAAATCTGAAAAAATTGACCATATAGATTGGTCTAAAATACATCTTTTTGAATTTTTTCAAGAGGGCATTTTTTTTAAATGCGAGAAAACATGTTTTGAATTTTTCATGAATTTTTTAAAAAGTTTCTACAAGGTCAAATTACTTGAAATAATGTTCGTAGCTACACTCTAATATTATTTACACGCATGAATTTTTCTGTAAAGATTGCATAGTGTGGCTACAAAATAAAAAATAAAAACTGAAAATTCACGTTTTTTCTTATAGCGAGCGCAATTTTTGGGATAAGAAGTTGAAAATTTCTGAGAATTATTATTTTTCGACATAGAAAAGGATAAAATTTCATTCATCCGAATCCCTGCTGGGGCAGATTGGACCTTTTTATCCTGCTAGACCCTTTGTTTATAAAAATTAACAATTATGCGTATTGAAAATTAAATTTTTGAATTTTTGTTACTTCATCATAAAGCTTACCTAAATAAAGAAACGTTACTCCCTTAGAATATTTTTTGTATATTGTATCTGTTTTACATTATAGGCAGTTGAAAAATCATAACTCGATAGTTTTAAAGTCATATTAAATTAAAAAAAACAAGTATATTTTTGTTTCGAGAACAAAAAGTCATTGAAAAAAAATCTTGAATTGTAAATCTTACATGGAATTATCCATATACATTCTATTTACGCACATGTTTGATAATTGCATACGACTTTTACAACAAGCCGGCATAATGGTTTGCAGTCGATTAATAATAGGGAGTTTAACATAAATGACTTTTCATGAAAATTTTTATTATTTCAATGATTTGTGATAAAATACTCCAAAATCACCAAAAGTAAAAACATTTTTAACAATTTGATAAAATTATGATTTCTCACAAATTTTATCCGCCATATTGGATCTGCCATTTTAAATTTCGAAAATCTGACACCGGAATTATCCATATACATCCCATTTACGCACATGTTTGATAATTGCATACGACTTTTGCTTCTTTCATAAAATCGTATGTACAAACGTGCATACGTATATGTAGTATACCTTATATCAACGCTATAAGCTGGTTACTCGATTATAACTCATTAGAAATAAATTGTCAAGCTACAAAGCGATCGGGCTAAAGCGAAAAATGTCTATTAAGTATGTATCCCTAGAACGAGAAACTCCCCAGTGTTCTGAATTGCATCGAGTATATTTTTGTTTTTTAATGTTGAATGTATAGATTTCGCAATGTGCCTGACAATTTCTGTACTAGTGTAGAAAGTAGATACGTTCTTTGACACCTCCAAGTGCCTGCAAGAACAATCGTTCATATGATTGTGAATTTTAAAATCAAAGCAAGCATCCCAATTTTAATCAAGAATTAATTTATTCAATCAATTTTATAAGAAATTCAATTTAGAAGACCTAAGCTTAAATTCCTATTGAAAAAATCCATGTGGATTCCATATGAATTTTCAATGTGAATTTCCATATGGATTTCCACATGGATTCCGTGTTGACTGGTGTGGATTACATATGGATTCCATATGGATTTTTGATGTGGATTATATGTGGATTTTCTATATAGATTCTGCATGAATTCCCTGTCGATTTCTGGTGTGGATTCCTTGTGGATTCTATATGGGTTTTCTACATAGATTCCATGTGGATTTATATGGATTTCATGTAGATTTCTGGTGTGGATTCCATATGGATTTTAGATGTAGATTATATATGGATTTTTTACATAGATTCTAAATGAATTCCCTGCCGATTTCTGGTGTGGATTCCTTGTGGATTATCGATGTAGATTATGTATGGATTTTTTACATAGATTCTAAATAAATTCCCTGCCGATTTCTGGTGTGGATTCCTTGTGGATTATCGATGTGGATTCTGTATGGGTTTTCTACATTGATTCTATGTGGATTTATATCGATTTCATGTAGATTTCTGGAGTGGATTCCATACGGATTTTTTGTGTGAATTCCATATGGATTTATTATAGATTCCATATGGAATCCACACATAATTCAAAAAGAAAATCCATATGGAATCCATCTAGAAAATCCATATAGAAATACATATGGAATCCACACAAATCCATATGGAATCCACACCAACCCACATAAAATCCATGTGGAAAATCCATATGGAAATCCACATCCAAAATCCATATGGATTTTTTCAATAGGAAATTTATAAATAGTTTATGCTCACTTTTTTTACTATAAAGTAATCAGATATTTCAAGGCCTATAGTGAACAATTATGATGGAATTTTTGCAACTTATTTTTTAAAAATTTTTTAAAAACCTCTCTCTGGCGTTTCTCTCCATTTTTAATGGAAAAAATCTTTCTCGCTCGTCTGATGACAAAAATAATTTTTCGAAAAAACTTTCCATCGGTTTAAGAAATATAATCTTTTGCAACTCCTCTGATGTGGCAGACAAGTTTTTGACTTCAGGTGGCAAAAAAACCGAAAGATTTTTAGAAAATAAGTTGCAAAAATTCCATCATAATTGTTCACTATAGGCCTTGAAATATCTGAAAACTTATGAATTGTTCAAGGCCTTTATTTGTTACGCTTTTGTATAGTTTAATGTTAACAAATTTGTTTGAATCGCTTCAGATTTTCAATGCTAAACCACAAAACATTTCATGAAAACTAAAATAAAAAGAGACAAAGCCCGTTAAGGCACTAATCGATCACACAGCAGAAAGTATGGAAACAGTATCCTTGTTCCGTAAAGTCGTAACTTTACGAGAAAAGGAAATTACTATAAAATGGTACAAAGTGTATGCATATAATGTAGCAAGAAATTGTGTTAGTGAATGGAAAGAATGTGATATCTGTACCTTCCTTATATAATATCGAACAGAGCATAATATAGTCGTCGAAGGGCTCGCCCTCAAATAAATAATGTATAATGTCATCTGCATACAACTTATGCTCGATTTCAGGGTGACCGAATGTCTGATCTTAATAGAGTAGGAACGAGTACTAAATCATCGCAAATGCAATGGGGAAACTTTCATTGTCGACAATAGTAAAATTAGCATCGACCCTTCAGTGTTCAAGTGTACTCATGTGGCATAAATAAATGTTTACAGTGTCCATCGGTCAAATAACTGTGTTCTACTTATTTATTTATTAACATTCATCATATAATAAAAATATTCTCTTCCATATCAATTATTAGTAATACAAAAGAAAAGAAATAAATGCGTTTTATTGTAGTTTAAAAACTTACCTAAGTGAAGTCTCTCGTATTTTTCGATGAACATAGTAATTAAAGGTTACTTAAATTTCATTTTCAGCATTTTAAATTTCACTGTACCGGTTTAGAATAAATTTTTGTACATTACAATTCCCGCTCAACAAAATTGGACAAATTTAAATACGGCAACGTTGTAAACGTAAACGAACAAATTTTCACATCGAAGAAAGATAAACTTTGAAAAGTTAATTCAATTTGGTTAAATTTACTTACGAGTTTATTTTTTTGTTTAATATTAATATCACCTGCAACTAAAAAGAACATTTCGCAGAAACCATGGAAATTTAAATCGTGCGCTGCTCTTGCGCATGCGCACTCCTTTTATTTAATTTTCGATGCAGCGTGATTGTTGCATTGGTGTGGTTGCATTGTAAAGAAATCATTGCAATTTTCTGACCGGCAGTGATGAACAAAAGTTTCTAAATTTTAAAGAAAACGATTTTATACATTTCTGTTACAATTTTTTACTGCGATACACATAAATCCATGTCCTACATCAGTCATGATCAGGTATGAGAACAAAATGTTTACAAAACAACCAATTAATGATCAGAAATTAGAATACAAATTTGGATGGATGTGGAATTCATTGTTGGAAGATACTATAAAAAAGAAATGAGTACTTTCGTTACTCTTGATCATCGAATGTAGCGATGGCTCTGCATCGAAGATGAATCCGAAGTTTAAAATTCACTTTAGCACGAAATGAATGCTTGGAAGTTGGTGCAAAGAAGGTGCTACGATCTGGTATCGCATAAGTATTCTCTGCTGGTAATCGTCCTAGCCATCAGTTGTGTTTTTGTAGGAATAATTCATTTCGGAGAGGTAAAATATCATTATTGTATTAATGCCCAGTAAACGAAAACGAATAGAATTAAAATTTTAACTTTCTATTCGTTTTCGTTTACTGGGTGTTATACGAGTATTTATGTTTACGGTTTTGCAGGTTTGGATAACATGGAGCAAAGACAAATACAAAGCGGTCTTTCATTCGTTTAATGACAATTTGTTAAGTGTATCTTTTCAAAGCGAACTGTGTCAACATGTTCCGATAGATGCAGTTTATACTTGGGTGAACGGTTCCGATCCACATTTTATAGAAAAACTAAAGCAGCACATTTCTATGAATAATATCAATGTTGCTGCGTCGAGATTTAACGATAAAGATGAATTACGATATTCTTTGAGATCTCTTGAAATGTATGCTCCATGGATCAGACATGTGTACATTGTTACGAATGGGCAAATACCCAGTTGGTTGGATATGGATAATCCTCGAGTGACGCTCGTTTCGCACGAGGATATATTCGATAATGTTAGTCACCTACCAACTTTTTCTAGTCCTGCCATTGAAACTCATATACATCGGTAACGTATTGATCTATTATTAAATTTTTAGTTGAGTAACTTTGTTAAAATATTTTTTTATTAGAATTCCTGGGTTGTCTGATAAATTCTTGTACTTCAATGACGACGTAATGCTCGGCGCTGCAGTATGGCCGGAAGATTTTGTTACTCGAGCAAATGGACAAAAGGTTTTTTTGGCATGGTGGGTACCTGACTGCTCAGACGCTTGTCCTTGGGCATGGATCGGAGATGGTTCTTGCGACCCAGCCTGCAATACAACTCTCTGCGAATTTGACGGTAATTCTGTTATTGCCCTTAGAAGAAATTACATAGCATGTGGAGAATCACTTCACCACATAACATATAAATAAACAAATTACAATTAATTATCATATTTCAGAAATAACATTTAGTATAAAATAAAGAGAAGTTATTAGTGTCGATATCATAATGAGAAATTACGTTCCATTGTCTAGTCTAGGAATCAGCGAATTGAAATAAAAATTTGATTTTGAGGTTTTTTCTAAAAGAGGTCTATAAAATCGATGTGCATAAAATGCACCACGAAATACAAAGGAATTTTTCAATTCTGTAATCGAAAATCTATCGTGCAGTATATTTCTAATAAGCAAAATATCATTGAGTTCATGAGTTGATTTTATTAAATAGCGAGTGGGACAGATAACTATGCGAATAAAATGACATTGGATTATTAGTTTTAGATGACAAATATCTGATAAATTTCCGTTGTGTTCGTTCCAGTAAGTTGATGTTACAGAGAGTAGATGGAGTCCAGGTAGAGGATGCATAAGTTAATTGTGATACGACAAGAGACTTATAGAGTGTAATAATTGCTTTAGTGTCTTTGAATGACTTAGTGGAACGAATTAGAAATCCCAGTGTACTATAAGACTTATTAGCAACATATTTGCAAAGTTCGTTAAAGGACAGACGTGGGTCAAACAATACCCCCAGATCTTTTATAATAAATGCTTGTTCTAAATCTGAATTAACCCATTAACGCCTGAAATGGCATTTTTTATACAGTAAAACCCCTCTTACTTGAACACCCCGTCTATTTGAACAAAATAACCTCGTTTATTTGAACAATTTCTACTTGCCCTTACCCCCACAACTCGCTCTTACGCGGATGCAAATTCCAATATGGCGCCGAACTTTTTAAAAAATTCCAAAAAATTGGGAATTATTTATTCCTATCAATTTTTTTCGAGCAATTAGAATATTCCCAACAGGCACGAAGGACCCAAATGTTGCTAAAACGTTTTTAGAATGTTCCAGAAACGTTAAATGTCTGCAACATGGATGAAACGTTCCGTAAAAGTTGCAGACATTTAACGTTTTAGGAACGTTCTAAAAACGTTTTAGAAACATTCGGGACTTTCGTGCCCGTTGGGTTGGGATTCTATTGAAACTCTGAACAAAGGTGAACAAAATACTTCAATTTTAAGGAAAAATTTTACTTTTATACCCCACATCATTGTAACGACCTCAAAATGGCGTCAACAATGAAAATTTCTTTGAAAAATTTCTAAACGTTCTAACTCAAAAACTACATGCTGTTATAAAAAAATGCTAAGAATGAAAAGTTCTTAGAATTAATCGAGAAATATAGTGGAATTTTTTTAGATTTTTGTGATGACATTTTGAGAAATTTTTTTTCAAAATTTTTTTCAAAATCATAATTTATTTATGAAAAATCCTGAAAAAAATTTGGTGTATTCACTTATGAATTCTACGAGTTTTTTGTTCTTTGCAATTTTTTCCAAAAGTTAATAGTTTTTGATAAATCCTAAACTATAATATTTGAAATTCACTTCCTCGAAAACTATCAACTTTTCGAAAAAATTGCAAAGAACAAATAACTCTTAGAATTCATCAGAGAATACACTAAATTTTTTTCAGAATTTTTTGTAAATAAATTACAATTTTGAAAAAAATGTTGAAAAAAAATGTCATCAAAAAATATTGAAAAAATTCCACTATATCGCTTGATGAATTTTAAGAACTTTTCATTCTAGGCATTTTTTCTTAAAAGTTCGTAGTTTTTTAGTTAGAGCGTCCAGAAATTTCTCAAAGACATTTTTATTGTTGACGCCATTTTGAGGTCGTTAGAATGATGTAGGATATAAAAGTAAAATTTTTCCTTAAAATTGAAGTATTTTGTTCACCTTTGTTCAGAGTTTCAATAGAATCCCAATATTCTGATAGCACGAAAAAAATTGATAGGAATAAAAATTCCCAATTTTTTGGAATTTTTTTAAAAGTTCGACGCCATATTGGAATTCCTGATGGCTGAAACTCAATTTCGACCTCGGAATCTTGAAGAGCGACCTCGAAAACAGTAGGATACGCACCTCTCAATTGTTTTCAACTTTGATTTTGATACGAAATACAGTAGTCCCCATCCTAAGTTATACCGTCGGTTCTTTCAAAATGGCGGAAGTTTATCCAAAGTTATAGCCCCTCACTATCCCCACTTCTGCAACTCTGTTTATATTCGTGCAATGAATGCTTCAGTATGTGACTGTCGCGAAGCCAGTGTGGCTCAGTGAAACAACGTGGTGGGGGAAGAAGAGGAGAGAGAGATATATATATATATATATAACTTTGGACAATCCAAATGCATAACTTTGGATAGGCATATAACTTTGGACGGTATAACTTAAGGTGGGGACTACTGTACTTGATTGAAAATGAAGTATAAAAATTGTCATTTCAGGCGTTAATGGGTTAAGCAATGAATACTGGAAGTTCAAACAACCTTCGTGTTTAGAAAAACGCATAATTTTAGTTTTATAAGGATTAATGAATAAATTGTCTGTACACCACCATTATAAACAATTAAAAACAATAACTGAAGTGAAATTATTTTAAAAGGTGGAGACTGTGATCCTTCTCAGATGCAAGATGAAATAGAAACATTTGAGGAGGAAAATGATTATCCGTACAAAAATTCGGAGCCATGGGAAGAAATTAACGAATCGGAGAAGTCATTTTTAGCAGTAAGAAAACGCAGTAAATTTGGCAATGGCCAAAACAGTAACGTAATAGATTTTGAATCCCGTATTCTTAGATCTAACCGAATAGTTCGACAAAATTTAATTGAGCAGTTTTCAAAAAACAAAGATGCGGAGCGTTTAACAAACAAAAGTAAAAAACGTTCCTCAAAAACGTTGAATGATGACATAATAAATTTAGTGCGAGTTAATGATTCTGTTAGAGCCATCGAGTCTGAGTATACTGGTCGTCGAAAACAAAAGACTAGAAATTTAGATGCGTACGCAGAGTCTTTACTTTATGTAAATAAAATATATAATAAGGCATACGGATTCGAACGTAGAAAAGTTCCTGCCCACATGCCCCACTTGCTGGATAAGTGGATCATTACCGAAATGCACAATAAATTTCCTGAAGAATTTGAGAAAACATCGAGCCATCGAGCAAGGAACCCCGAAGACATGCAGTTAGCCTTCTCCTATTTTTATTTTCTAATTGGTGAAAAAAGCACAGTTTCTATCAGTGAAATTTTTGATATTTTCGATACTGATAAATCGAGGTATATTTAATTTTGATGGCCTTCCGACCTATATGGAATCTATGATTGAATATTTAATTGTTTGCAGAACGTGGTCAGATCGAGAAATCAGAACATTACTTTCTCGAATGCATCCATTGCCGTTAGACTACGCAGTAGTGGTAGATTTTGAAAATGCCATAATCAACTGCTCACGTCTTTTACCGATTGAGATTATGTCACTGCCACCATCGGGAGAGAGATATTTGGATTCGAATCTTGTAAGTTAAAGGCTCGACACTTTATATTTGTATGAAATAATAAAAAAAACTTTTAGCCTGTAGTTGGTAAAGAACTGGTTTTAAAGTGTAAACCAATCTCGGAGAGAATTAAAAAGAAGTTTGGCCATCGTCAACGTTATCGGCATCAAGTACTTAAAGCTGGCAAAGATGAAGCGTTCGAAATGTTGACTAGCAATGTTTCTACTACAGTACAAATACTCGATGAAATACGAAGAGATCCAAAGTAAGTTTGGTGAATTTGTCAGCGATTATCCCATTAACGTCAAATGTGCACATTTCCTCATGCCCACTTTCAACGCTGTATAGAAAAACCCAATCGGTCAGAAATGATCATGCAAACCATGTTTTCTGATAGATTTTTTGATGAACTTTCAGAATCTGGGGTGAAAATTTCGAAAAAAAGAATGTTTCAGCCTCATTTTTGCAATTTTTGGGGAAAAAACGTGAAATTTTTCAGATTTTTTTTTTGAAATCCAAAATTTTCACAGGGAATCCGTTGAGCTAGAGGTCTAAAACCTTCAGAAATCGTGCACAAACTATTTTTCCTTGAAAACCGTACCCCTACGAACATAAAAAATCAACTTGGCAAATCCAAAATGGCGGCCGAAAGTCAGAAAAAATAATGAATTAATGATTAAGTTTTTTCTCGAAAAGAAATTGCTTTATAGAAAAAGTCACTTTACAAAAAGTGTTTGGAATCATCCAAAGAATACGTGTGAATTTTTCCAGGACGTTTCGGGCCACTGTCGATTTTTTGGTTCTAGCCATTTTCCGGAAAAATTTCCCAAAACGTCCTGGAAAAATTCACGCGTATTCTTCGGATCATTCCAAACACTTTTTGTAAAGTGACTTTTTTTTATAAAGCGATTCCTTTTCGAGAAAAAAATTAATCATTAATTCATTATTTTTTCTGACTTTCGGCCGCCATTTTGGATTAGCCAAGTTGATTTTTTATGTTCGTAGGGGTACGGTTTTCAAGGAAAAATAGTTTGTGCACGATTTCTGAAGGTTTTAGACCTCTAGCTCAACGGATTCCCTGTGAAAATTTTGGATTTCAACAAAAATCTCTGAAAAATGTCACGTTTTTTTCCCTAAAATTGCAAAAATGAGGCTGAAACAATCTTTTTTTTCGAAATTTTCACCTCAGATTCTGAAAGTTCATCAAAAAATCTATCAGAAAACATGCTTTGCGTGATCATTTCTGACCGATTGGGTTTTTCTATACAGCGTTGAAAGTGGGCATAAGCAAATGTGCATATTTGACGTTAATGGGTTAAGATTAATATTCTTCTTTTCTCTCTTCAGGAAATTTATATGTCTAAACGATGACATGGATCCCCACCGTCGAGCAGAAAATGAAGTGGTGCGAGCATTGCTGAATGACTTTTATCGCTCGTTGTATCCGATACAAAGTAGCTTCGAGTTACCTACACAGTATCGTAACAGGTTTGCACATCGCACAGAACTTTTAGAATGGAGAGGAAATAGAGCAAGAGCGAGGATAACAATGGTGGGATTAATTGTTCTCCTCCTGTCGCTGACAATATGTCACGCATTTCATCACAGATTTCGAAGATTCGAATTCTGCCGAAGATCGACTGTGATCTTACCTGCTCTTCTAGTCTGAGATGTGATTTCTAGTCATTTGTGTCGATGAATTTTTGTAATATTTTTATATTTTCTTTTCTTTTGATAAAATACATTTACATTCCTCAGTGTCCTGATTTGGAGACTACAATTCATCGAGTCATCGAGAACTGTCAGTGGTAAAGTCAGTCATCAAGTTTAAAATAAATGTGTAAAATTGTGATTCATATTTATAGTCTATTTATCAACTCCTTTTAATTATAATAAAAAAATTAAAAAATTGAAATGTAGGTATGTTATTGATACAAATAAAATGAAAAAGGAGGGCTTTTAACCTACAAAGTGCAAGTAACAACCGAATGCAGGACAAAATCTCATTTATTAATGGGCGATCTCGAAAATACACTGTAAAAAATGGTTTCGTAAAATCACAACACAAGTGTGAAATTACACACCCGAGTTACCTCTCTGAATGGTGTAAAAGTACAAAATCACTAGTATTTTTACACCAAAACTGTAATAGCACTACAAATATTGTGAAATTGTCACTCTGAGAGTAGGTTATATAAATTACCACTTCTGAGAGCAGTAATTTTACACTTTTTGAAATTACTGTTTGAATGTGAAATTACATCTGACAATGTTAAAAATACAATTTCTCTAGTAATATTTTCCATTCCGCGCGTGACCCAGGCAGCCATCATTGATGTTTATATACTTGTTTGAATTTCTCGTAAAGATTTCGGTTATTTGTTATGTGAAGATATTTTTTATCTCATCAAATGTGTGCAGAGGTATATATATCATATGCTACATATTTATATGACCAAATAAAATGAAGTTTCTTTACAAGTATATTGAGGTTAAGTTTAACGGATTTATTTGTAAAAGTGTACACGTTACTTCGTAAACTACAAACTGTTAAAGCGAGTGAAGTTTTATGAACCAAATTTATTGTAAAGTGACTATTTACATGTATTGTTTATTGTCGTTCAATGCAAAACTATATACGAATCGTTGTTTGTCAGGTTGAATTTTATATTACAAATGCTATTGTATGATAAATAATAAATATTAAAACATTCCTAAAAACTATTTAATTAATTCTTAAACAAATTGCAATATTTTTTGCATTCACAAAAAAAAACCTTGCAATGCATATATTATATTATATAATACAATTCAGCATTTAATACATATATACTGCACACACCAAATGTGTATTTAACCTAAAAAAATGTGAAAAATTCACCGATATTGTAATTTCATTATAGCACTGTAATTTCACTATAATGGTGTGATTTTACTATAAACACAGTAATTTTACTACATTAATTGTAAATTCTAACATGCAATTTCAAGTCTGTTGACAATCGCTGTAAATTTACATCTTTGCTGTAATATTTACAACTTTCTATTGAGATTTACCTACGAAACTGAAAATAATAACAAGATACCTTTCTTAGATTTATTAATTATAAAAAATAATGAAACTAAGAGGTTACAGTTCGATTGGTTTTTTAACCCTTTCAGTCATAGGCGGACACCAGTGTCCCACCTAGATGCTATCAAGTTTTTAAGGTTTATGAACAGATAGTTCTCGATTTCAATGCGATTTTTTTGTTCCTCGCTTTCCTAAGACTCCAATAAGTGTTAAAAAAAATAATATTGCAAAATTATTTATAAAAGAATTATTGTTAATAACAAATTAGTACGAAAAAAAGCCATAATTTTCACAAGAAATTCATGCCAGGAAGAACTAATCGCTATTAGTATTTGAAATTTGGTATGCCAGATTTTTTGATGTCGAATACGAATTGATGTGATCCGGTGTTAGATTTTCAAAATTCAAAATGGCGGATCCAATATGGCCGACAAAAATGTTGAAAAATTATGATTTTGTCGAATATTTGGTATAAAGGGGTTTTTGAGGTAGCTGATTGCGAATCCTAACATTGTGTTAGCGACTATATTATTTATTTGAATTTCACGGGCATAAGAAATTGTTGGCGGGATAGCGTAGTTGCAAATTTATGATATAGAGGGCGCAAGAGAGGGATAAACGTGGTCAAAGCGGAAGTATGGTGACTCTCTTCCGGAAAAGCAAAGCATTCGGATGCTATTTATCGAGATCGATCGCGTGATCATTTTTATGAGAGAAACGAAAGAGCAGGAGGCTCTATCTTCTGTAAAGAAGTCGAAATATAGTTGTGTGTGCACCCTCCACAAGTCTTGTCATTTGTCTTCCTCCGAGACCTTTTGAAAACTCCGAAAATTAGGAGCTTGGTAATCGAGTTTAAAGACGGGTGTCTTTAACAATTAGTATAATTTTGTACAACTTCTTTTATGCAGTTTCTGCTTTTTCAGCTATTTACTATTATTATTTAAGTCTAGATGAAACAAAATTGATGTAAATCTATTAACAGGCATTGCAGGCAAAATATATGCATCCCTGCCTTGTGGCTTCACAAACCAGTAATCTTTGTAAGATTCTGATTTTCTTATGCCTATTAGAATATTGATACCTAAGAATAGGATTTCTTATTTCGTAATAAGTCGGCATAATGGTTTTACAATCGATTAATAATAGGGAGTTTAACATAAATGAATTTTCATGAAAATTTGGATTATTTCAATGATTTGTGATCAAATACTCCAAAATCAGTAAAAGTAAAAACATTTTTAACAATTTGATAAAATTATGATTTCTCACAAATTTTATCCGGATTCGTAATCAGCGACCTCAAAAACTCAAGTATACGAAATTTCAAAAAAATGTCATTGCTAAACATTTTCGTGACTGAAAGGATTAAGCCAACTTATTCAGGAAGATTCCTGAATTTTAATTCTCACCATCTAATATATTAAAAAATGGCGGTAATGGACAATCTTATCGATAGATCGTTACTAAATGTCGATAAATAATTTTACACTCCGAACATTGTCAAAATTTCTAAACTTTTACAGGATAATAACTATCCTAAAGATCTAATAAGAGAACGCATTAAAAAGCGAGTTCGACAACATGTAAATAACACATAATCCAATGACACAGGATTTGACAATGCGAAATTTTATTTAAGAATCCCGTTTGTTAGTGGTCTTTACCAATCCATTCAACAAAAATTGAAAGAATGTAACATCATCACTGTACCGGGACCCAGCAAACGGAAAGGGATTGGAATTTTGAATTCCGTTGAATCCCTTTATTGAAGGTATTGGATGGAATTCGTTGGAATAGAAAAGTTAAATTTGCAATTCCCACGAATTCCAAGGAATCTCCGAAAATATTGATGTAAACATTATAGGTTAGGTTAGGGAATTCAATGGAAATGCGCGGAATAAAAAGTTGCGTATCAGAATTCAACGGAATTCACATGTCTCACGCGTGAATTCCTATAAAGGAATTGGAAAATTGCCAATTCCGAATGTTCAATAAAAGAATAAAAGATAAAAGCCCTTAATCCCTTTTCGTTTACTGGGGAATACAAAACAAGTTATCCCCGATTATCAGGAAAGCTAAAGATAAAATTAAAAAAATGGATCATAATAATTCAGTTTAATGCATTAAATGCAACATTAATTGCATTTAATACAAATTTAATATACAACGACCGTCACAACCGAGCACCGTTATTACTGAACACCGAATCGAAACAAATCATGATTTTAATTGGCAGAATGTTGCAGTTTTAGATACTGAGGATAATTTCGCTAAAAGGAGACTCCGAAATGATCCACATAAAATTGCAGCATAACTCTCTGAATAAAATCGAAGATTCTCTTATTTTAAACACATCGTATGAAGATCTAATACGTACGGTAGAATCCCGCTGGATTGGCACTTCTCGGAATCCCTTTACCCCCACTACGCCGCTCGCCGCCTAAGGGCCGTGTCTAGTTAGACATACGCATCGGTTTGGAGTTACAATAGGAAGCAGAGAGATTGTCTGTGATTTTATTATGAAATTAAAATATTACCCCCCACCTCCGTAGGTATGGGTAGATCAACGCTGGCTAATGTTACCATCTAGTCATTCATCCTTGGTTAATCAGATGTAAATTTCTGCCTCCTGATGAGGAACCCTGGTAGGTTCGAAACGTAAAGGAAAATAATTAAAAAACAACACATTTTTATATATATTCCTTCGCAAGTAACACGTGCTTGAAGGATTTTGTCCTGCATTTGGTTGTTACTTGAACTTTGTAGGTTAAAAGCCCTCCTTTTTCATCCTTTTAATTATATTTTATACATTTTGTTTAAGATAAATTGTTTTATTAACTACGAATACAAATTATGGAACAGTATGTTACGGATTGAACTAAGAAGAAAACTTAATTCCATTTCTGAATCCCCTAAAAATAGTTTGTGAATCCTAGTAAACGAAAACGAATTAAGTTTCTTATTTAGTTACGCCATCTGTCAAAAAATCATAATTACATACAGTAGGGTTTCCCTTATTGCATACTACAGATTTTTCAAAATGACGGCGGTCTCTCTTATTCTCTACTTCCCTTTTACCCCCACTCTTATTGTCGACGGTCGACAATGGTTCGAGATTCGCTCAGCCGTGAAGGTTAGGTTAGGACGTAATGGAAGAGGGAAGCCTACCAAAGGGGAATATATGCAATAAGAGATCCTAAATCCAGAGAATAAGAGATGTCTAGAGAATAAGGGAGACCTTACTGTATTTTGAAATCTGTTTTGATTATGCGTACTACAGGTAGAAGAAAACAGTCAAAAACATAACATTGCCCTCCAATGTTTACATCACCGAGCTGCAGCCCGCTAAACAATGTTCGGTTACAGCAACATCTTTGAAACGTCGCATTATAGCCATGCGACCAAACTTGTTTCATTGCAAAAACATTTTTGTGACGTCCTTGGAACCAGAAATGTCCTGACACATTTACGGTTTTTAAATAACGTTTCATTCACAACGTACCTGCGACGTTTGAAAACTATACATCCAAAAACGGTACATTAACCAGCCATAAATAAAAATTATAAGAAATTCGACGAATTATTTTATTCAATTCGAATTTTATTATTATTTATGTATCGTTAGATATGTTATGAAAGAATGTTTTATAATTTTGCTCGCAAATAAATCTATGAATCTAAGAAAAATCCATCCCGACCGAGGATCGAACCCGGGTCTACCGGTTACAACGCTGACGTTTTAACCACTACGCTACGCTCGCATACGTATTATGCGAACGAGAGCTCTTATACTCAATCGTAGAAGGCTTCTTGATAAATGCGGGTTTAGTTTAAACAAGATATGTTTAATTACTTTTATCATTTCTATATCAGGAATAATAGTATTTTAGTATTATTTGACTATTTTGTAGTAATTTATTGTAATTTAAATAAATATTTTTAAGATATCCGTATAATATTTTTTTTAAACGAAATGGATTAATAGACAATGTTTAAAAAAATGTAAAGTTAATTGACACACGTATATTTTACAAATGCACTACTTGGAAATAAGTTATGAAATTACGCGGATATTAAAATTAACACAAGTGAACCACTTTTTAAATTATGAATTAAATTTAATACAATTTACATTAAAAATAATAAGGTACGAGTTATTTTTCTGGACAAGTGACGGAAATTTACAAATTTTGTACATAAATATATTAAAAGGGAGCGAGTTTTTTAAAATAAATACACTGTATATAAAAAATGCATATTCTCTAAATATTACAAAACCCGTTTCAATTTCAAATGTGAAGTATTACATTAGTTAAATTTCACTTCTTTGCAGTCTCAGTCTCAAATTACTCTATATTTTAAATTAATTTTTGCAATAATATTACAAAAAAAAATATTGAATTTAATGGACATCAATGTATTCAAGTTACACACGTATAAGAAATAAAAAAAAAGAACAAAATTAATAATAGCAAATAATATTATGCACCAGAAAAAAGAAGAATTATAAGCAGAAAAAGATTGCTTGTAAATCGTGCTAATATACGAAAACAAATACTGCTTCCGAATCTTGAAGGCAAAGTCTGAGATGGAACCAGCCGAAACGATAGAAGATATGCAATAAATCATGTCTATGAAACGTCGCATTCGTAACATTACATGAATGTTACATTAGTAACCTGAATGCGCCGTTTTAAATTTCCTTGGTGATTTTGTGACGTTGCAGAAACGATTCCATAAAACGTTTTTGAAACTGTTATAAATTGACATTCTGGTAATGTTACGCATTACCTTTACGTATTTAGATATCGTGGAACGTGGTGTAAACGGCGTCAAAACGTTGTTACGAAACGTTACTTTTTTGCCATAAATGGGATAACATGTAACGTTTTATTTACGTTACATGTTTAGCGGGAGCATGGATGGTTTGCCAACACGAAACCGCTCATGAAAACAAAAAGTTCAATACTTTGAATCTGGTTCTGATTCCGATTGATTGACACTTTATTAATTTTGTTTATTTCACACTGTAATGTAATAAAATTACATAAAAAGCAAATTAGAATACCTTCGCTTTTATTGCGAAAAACGATAAAAAAGAAGTGGTCGAAATTGGAACACGGTTGTTTCTTTTGTACATTTTTGTTTAAGAGCGTTTATATATAATTTTTCGAATTTGGGTGGGAAATGAGGGCCTTTTTGCAAATTGAATTACATTTTGCATTGGTACAGCTAAAAAACCTTACTTGGTCCGAATTACATTACGACATTGTAAGAATTTTTGTTACACTTGTAAAAATCAAAATTTTTATCTTTTCTTTTTTGTCGGGAGCAAAAAAAAGTTTCATTATTATTGTTTATACGGTTCTTTTCATGCGTTATATAATAATAAAAAACAAGCTTTCATTTTGAATTATTTTTTTACTTCGTGTATTGCTGTAATTTTTATGTTTATTTTGCATCTTTCTAAAACTGTTTTCGATTCTACCACTACATATCATAAGACAAAATATTATGCCAAAATATAATCCAAAATATTGGTAAACCTTTACAAAACGGGCATCCTCACAAAAAAAAATTTATTTATACTATTTCGATGTATTTTTGCCCGCTGATTACGAATATGATCATAAAAATTGGGGGTCGGACGCATTGAAGCCGCTATCTTGAAAAAACAGCCAAAAAATGGGTATTTTTTTAGTTTTTTGGATTTATTTCGAAAATTAGGCATCATACGAAAAAATGTAGAGCGTAAAATTTTGTATAAAAATGGTCGAATAAATTTTTTTCGTAATCGCAAAGGGCAGCACGTAAAACAGCGATGAATGTGACGGTAATGTTTGTTTACGTCTTTAGCCGAGTTTGCGCCCTAGGCCCACGCAGTCGTCATTATAAGGACACATACATTTCATGGGTTTGATTATTACAAACATCTGATGGTTAGAGGTTAGGCTAGTATAAAAAAGGGGGGTCTGGGGGGGCGGAGCCCCCCAGAATGCAAGCGCTCCAGAGGCCCAAGCAATAGTAATTACAGGGTCATATACTTCACACATTAGCGTAACCTCTATCCAACAGATGTTTGTAACAATTGAACCCATGGGAAGTGCGTGTCCCTATAATTACCAATGCGTGAGCCTAAGACGCGCTTGCGTGCTGGGGGGCTCAGACCCCCCGTTTTTATACTAGCCTAACCTCTAACCAGCAGATGTTTGTAACAATCGAACCCATGTGAAATACATGTCTCTGTAATTACCACTGCGTGAACCTAGGAAGTGCTTACGTACTGTGGGGCTCCACCCCCCAGACCCCACTTTTTTCTACTGACCTGATATCTAATCATCCAGATGTAGGTAACGATCGAACCTAAGGAAGCATTCAATGTCCCTGTAACCATCGCACTACATAAGACTATACGATATATAATGAAAATGCCCAGAACCTCGTTTTGAGCACGTTCAATACTCATTTGCGAGCTTATCGTTAGTATTTCAAAAAAAAATGTATTGTATCTTTTCTGTAGAGAATTTTTTGCTCTACATTTTTTGTTTGAAACATTTTTTTGTCAGATTAGTATTTTTTAAAATAAATGTAAAAAACTACAAAAATACCCGTTTTTTGGATGTTTTTTCAAGATAGCGGCTTCAGTACGTCCGACCCCCAATTTTTATGATCATATTCGTAATCAGCGGGCAAAATTACATGAAAATACTGTACTTAAATTTTTTTTTGCGAGGATGCCCATTTTGTAAAGGTTTACCAAAATATTATTTTACAAAATATTATTTAGACAAATTATTATAACCTAACCTAACCTAACCTAACCTAAACAGTAATTAAATTCAAGAAATATAATAAATGTACACAGTGTCATTAAATAAATTCGTATTTGTAACTCGCGAGTAATATCACAAAATTTTCGATGAAAACTATACAATATTAAATTAATAATATATAATAATATATATTAAAATTATATTATTTTAAAATAATATATAATACATATGTAATAATATATAATATTTTGTCCCATGATATTTAGAGGTGCATCCGATTTTTCGATAAAATACACAAAGCGAAACCTAATCTTTTTATCACTAATCCAATTGAAAACGATATCCGCAGGATCAATTTTAATAGAAATATTAAGTATGAAGCGTCAAATTCCTCGTATTTTCGTGCTTGACAACTTCTTGTGTGTTATTTCAACTATTAAACGAAATAAGATCGGAAAAACTAAGAAATTGACATTTCTCTCCATGTTTCTAAAACTAGAGATATTTGTCGTGAATTAGAAGATCTTAGATATATTTTAGAAACTGTAACACCAAGAGCCTGGTATCCTTGTATCGAAAATTACTATTTGATCTTATTGTTAGAGGAGTTGTGCAACCACACCTAAAATAACACTTTTACAGAAAAAAAGGGTATTTTACGGATTTTCTTGAAAAAATAGTATTTCTCGATACAAGGCCATATGTCGAAAGCTGTAAAAATTCGATTCCACGGACTGCATTTAGTCCGTATGGGTTAGGTTTTTGAAAGCGAAGATCATAGAGATATAAGGCGAAGATTCGTGTTACTCGTGATCCGTGAAATTTCATTTTACGGACTAAAAGTAGGCCGTAAAATCGGATTTTACAGCTCTAACCGACAAAATTGTTTCGGTTTTTTAAAACATATCACAGATAGTAGAAAATCTTTTTTATTTTGTTATCCAAGGTTCAATTTCGTTACCACCCTATAAAACGCGTGAAGATCGGAAGTTTTTCAAAAATAGTATTTTCGATACGAAAAATTGCAAAT
Organism: Trichopria drosophilae; assembly: GCA_030407085.1. NCBI lineage: Eukaryota > Metazoa > Arthropoda > Insecta > Hymenoptera > Diapriidae > Trichopria > Trichopria drosophilae. Next base: position 11,372,611 of record CM059584.1, on the reverse strand, counting down.
AAATTAAGTTCTATAAAGAAATAAAAGCAACTTTTATACACTCATGTACTAAAGACAATGCTTATGACGAAGTTATAAAATAACGTCTACCCATTATTGATAGTTTTAGGGATGTACACCGGAAGTCGCACGGTATTTATCATATTTTTTATTCATTTTAGGTGTGGTCGCACAACCCCTCTATGATGAAAAATGATTTTTTTGTTTGTATAACTTTATTATTTTGACATTTTGAGCCGGAGTTTTCGTGGTTTTAGCTAAGGTAAAAGTCGCAATTATGAAACACTGTCCCAATCTTTGAAACACTACAATAAATACTAGTATTACGCCCTAAATATTATTACCTGGACAAAAATTGTATGTACCCAGCAATCGAGATTGGATAGGATTGGATTGAAAATTTCAATTCATTTTGAATTCATACTTTGCGTAAATATGTATTCAAACGGATTTTTTTTTTAAATACTTGTCTTGGCATAACTTAGATCTGATTAGATTTTGGCGCAGATCCATCCGTCCAATACTAAAAAACATTAGCTGCAATTACCGTTCTTCGTAGTTTTTTTGCATTTATTTTATAAAAATTCAAATTGTATTAAAAAATGTTACAAACAAAAAAGATGGAGCATTAAATTCTCTACAAAAAAAGTTGTATGAATTTTCTTCTTAAAACCAACGACTGTGCCACAAAAACTGTAAAATGCGTATGACTATGGTCTGAGGAAGTATTTAATTTGGTCACTTCGGGCAAAAAAATTACCCTATAGTTTTTCACCAAATATCGACGTTTCAGAGAAAAAAAAGCAGTGGTTGGGGGGGGGGGGTATAATTACGTGAGGCTCGATAATCCGAGCCCGAAGGTTTCGCCCTAGGGCGCGAAACCGAGCTTGGCGCCCGGAGTGTTACAAGTGTTATTAATTGATATTTCGGCTGATATATGGCGAGGATCGAAGTTTTGAAAATACACATTTTAACTTTTTACACATTTTAGGAACACCTTCCGTCCTCCACTCCCCTTCTTACCTACGTAAGTTACATAGGAAATGTTCTAATAAGCGCCACTCTTTCTTCCAGTTTCTGGTTATGTTACATTGGGAATATTGAATGTTGAATGATGAAAATACTACAATGCGAACTCGTTTTATATTACATATAAAAAGTAGAACTAAAAGCTGTTAGTAAACGAACGATCATTAAGGAATAACAAACTCGTCACAGGGTCGAAGTTTCTAAGCGAGCGAAGCAAGCGAGGCACCACGCTAACACTATTTTTTTTTTCACCCTTTGAAGCACACATTTTTCTTTACATGGAAAACGGTTGGAATTTTTCACTCGGGGATTTTCGGGGTCGCTGATTCCAAATATAACCTCAGTTTTGCAAAATTCAAAATTGCGGATCAAAGATGGCGGACCTTATTAGGAAAAAGTTGCTTGATCGAGATGAAACTGCGTACATGGGAGTTGTCGGGATAGCTTATTACGAATATGTTCTCAAATGTTCAATATTCAAAATGGTGGATCCAAGATTGCGGACAAAATTAGGGAAATGTTGCTTGATTTGAATCTGCCATCTCAGTTTTCAAAATTCAAAACGTATTACATAAACATATTTCGGGGCCCCAAAATCTCAGAATAAAAGTTTCCAGGCATAAATACATGTTATTTTTAAAATTCTTGTACTTCCAGTTGGAATTCGATATTTTGAATTTTGGAACTCTGGCCCTGGATTCGTCATCAGCGACCATAAAAATCCCTTAGTAAAAATTACCATGAAAATCGAAACTGAAATATGCTGGAAAACGCTTTTTTTCTTCAAAAAGTGAATTTTTTTTTAGTGTTTGTTTATTTATAACTAGTTTACAACAAATGAAATTTGAATATTAGTGGTATGATATTGTAGACAAATACCTTAGCTTCTAGAAAAGCCAACTAATAATTTTAAATACGTCAAAATTTAATTTTTATAAATGAAATTATCTGATAGAAAAGGTGGTCCCTGAGAGGACCACCGTGCTTCAAAGGGTTTTAATGAATCAATTAACGAATGATGACTTATTTTTTCGAGAAAAAGATTTTCTACAACTTTACCGAACAAATTATTTCAAATATTTACCTAATCACTAAAATTATTCAGAAATTGTGAAAAGTAGTAATTGTTTTTTGAATAAACTGTCATTATTCGAAAAGATAGACCAGCACTCGTAAAATTCGATTCAACTTGAATAAATTCTTAACTGGCGAAAAAAAGAGAATTTGAGTTATTAAAAGTTGTTTAACAAATTATTTTTGCAGATTTCAATTTTTTTTAAGAGCAGTAATAAGGCTTGTTTTTTTTTAAAACAATATCATTGATAATGACAAATAACTACCTTAATCAAAATAGTGCAGGAGTATTTTTAAAAGAATATTAGACCAGACGAAAACAACAAAAAAACTTTGCAATTTGATGATTTTATTAAAAAAAAAACTTTTATTTTAAAATTGTTTCGAAGCACTAAAAGGGACAGAACATTAATAAAATGTCCATTCAGTTAATTTCTAATGAAAAAGGGTTTCATTGTGGCTTTCAAATCCATTTACCATAACAGATACAAACATTGTACACCATTTTAATTTTAAAAACATCAATAGTTGCCGAAAGTGAAAAATTAGATACAATCCATAATAATCAATACGTTTTGCAAGTACTATATCTTCTTCCTACTCCATTTTTTTGTAAATTTTGAAACGATAAATACGTTACATTTCAGGTCAGAAATGGTGCGTCCAGATCTTTTTTAACGTTGATCATCAGAAATCAGAGTCGAAAATTGGAATCATCGTATTTCAAACTTACGGTAAAATTACTAAACTACAATTTATAAAAAGTCGTAAAAAATCGAATCCTGTACTTCTTTAGTTTGTAGCTTTTGAATGATAATAACCAAAACTATTATCATATATTTAAAAATACTCCACGTTAATTTTTCAAAATTTTAATTTGCAATAATAAATTACAATTCTTATTAATAACACATAATACAATATCCTAATCAGATCAAACATATCACTTATCCCATAACAGAACGAAAATGAACTGGCAGAATTCGTTTGTTAACAAAATTGAAATTGTTTGGAATAAACGTTTCATAATACTCCTGAAACCAATTATTTAGATTTTGGAATTGATTTTGTTAACTACATTGTATTTTGTATTTAATGGTCCCAAGCAAAAATATATGTCATCACAGAAGACTCGTATACTCAACGTACTCTGTACCTTTGAAGGTTTTGTTCTTAACTTACTTAAAACAATCAGTTTCTTAGAATTTTCGTAAATGCTTTAAAATGATTCTTCAAATATCTTGCTTGCACGAATGGCAAGAAGAAAATATTCTTGTACCGATAAAGATTATCGGTTTAGGACCATCTTAAGAGTAGTCTTGCCACTTGGAGCAAAAAAGTTAAAGAGTTCCAACTAATAACATTGTTCATCTTTGTATCTTCTGTCCAAAGGTGGACAATACATGTGACGAAGGTTTCTTGGAGCAACCATTCCCTGTTGGCGCCTTGCGCAGTCGGTCAACCATAAGGATACACCCGTAACTTCTTCAGGGGTAAGGCGTGGACCTATCCCTACGAACAACAATTTCATTAGAATATTCCCAATCGATTTTAAAAAAGTATAGTAAATTAAAAATGTACTTAAACCCTTTCATTAGTTCCGGACAACGCGGAACCCCGAGAGTGTTTTGTTTATTTAATTGAAATGTGGTGACATGTTCGTATAACATTAGTTTAAATTCAGTATCAATTAATATTACTATACGCCGTGTAACGTCATCTATGACACCCCGTTTACTAGGAGATAAATGATTAAAAACTGAACCGGAAGTTCCTTTTCCAAAATTGGATCTGAGGCTTAAAATTTGATTGGCGAGCCATCACAAGTTTCGAAAAAAATCACCATTTTTGCAATAACTCGGTTCTTTTTGAAGTTATGTTAACTAGTGAAAGACCATGTTGAAGATATTTTCAAGCTCCACAATTCATCTCTGAGGCTCTTTGACCTGCCAATATATTCTCTATAGCCAAAAAAGGGGGGAAAAATGACGATTTTTCCGTTTTTTCGCGCCTAATTTTTTTCGCTAAACAGCTAACGAAATATCACACAGGAAGAAGATGTGGGCCTTGAAAAAACGAACAATTCAACCCTTAATACGATGTGATTCGATAAAAATTGAAACCACGAGGAGCCTTTTAAAGTCATGTAATTGGCGAAAAACAAGTTTTGCGAATACTAAGACGTTTTTCGTCAAATCTGCGACTTTAAAATACTCCCTGTGGATTTAAATTTTATGGTATATGTTACGGAAAAAAGCAAAAATTGGAATTTTTCACCCTTTTTATGGCTATAACAAGAGAAATATTCAATGTAGGTCAAAGAGACTCAGAGGTGAATTGTAGAGCTAAAAAATAACTTTAATATAAACTTTGACTGACTAACATAACTTAAAAAAAAACGAGTTATTGCAAAAAAAGTGATTTTTTTCGAAACTTCGATGGCTTGCCAATCAAATTCTAAGCCTCAGATCCAATTTTGGAAGAGGAACTCTATATTGCAAGCCTAGAACAAAAAAAATACTATGAAGGATACAAGACGGCTATTTTGCATTTTGCTTAGTGGAACTATTCAGAACAAGGTAAATAAAATTCGAGAGAAAAACATTCAAAATCAGTAGAAGGGGAACAAGTTCGCTCGTCAAACTGGGGAAGCGGCTCTATTGAGAGGGTCGACTGTATAATTTGAGCATTAGTAAAGTTACAAAGACTCTAAAAACTTCACAAATGAAAAACATAAATATGGACAAACCCATTAGACAAACCAATTTTCCAAACGTTTGATATCGACGAAAATTAGTTCCTTAAGTTTATGGAAAGTTTAATCTTTTATATATATAAACTTTTACTCCCAGTGATATAATACTTCTTAACTTTATTCAAATTGATATTATAAGTGTTAGTTTAATATAATAATTAAGAATATCTGTATAAGGGCGCATCACTGGATTGGTACCTCCCACGATTAACTTCTACAACAAAAATATTGCTGAATGTCAACAAGATAGATTGTAATAAAATTGGGATGTTAAAAAAAAAAAGTTTATGGAATAGTTGAAAATTGAAGTAAAAATTAGAAAATTATAAATAGCAATAATCAACAACTTCAATTCTTAATTTTTTATTATATACTACAAAAAGAAAAATTAATTTCAAACCTGGTACATTTGGACGAAACTTTTTCTCCGCAGCCTCTGCAAAAACTGCGTCGCAATATTCAAAGTTCTTTGTTATAATGGATGGTTTGGAACTTGATTCGCAACATTTGCATTCACATTTATCAAGTTTTGTCTTCCCTTTCAAACAGCAACAATCGATGTCATCAGTTTGCACACCACTATGTTTGCTTTCTCGTGCAATGTCCCCGTAACTCGAAGATGTCGAAGACGCCAATTCTTGTGTCGAAAGGGCTGAAAGTATACTCGTTAGTTTCTCGCCCACGATGTCACTTTCATTTTCTGTAAAAGAAATAGATTTTCGTTATTAGTCCCTCTAGTTAATCGAATGTTGTCGGCGCATGTTTGTTGAAACGGGTTTCAGAGTGAAATAATAAATTACTATTTTAAAGCTATTTTCCGTATTTTTTAAGAATGTATACCAAATTTCAGCGAGATCGGTTAGAAATTGGTTGAGAATTCGCAAGAATTAATTTCTCCAGAAGAAAACTTGTGTTTGGAACTGCAAAAATTGTATTCTTGAGCGTTCTCACCCAGTTCTGAATCGATCTCCTTGAAACTTGGTATATGCTCGTAAAAAATACGTACAATAGCTTTAAAATAGATATGCACTTAAAAATATGTCTAGTTTCTGTTTAATTCGAATACTTTAGGTTAGGAAGTTATCGACCAAACAGCTTGTATTAGATTAAAGTACAAATTGTTTGAATAGTAGCAAATTAAAAATTTACATTAATTATAATACTGACTATTATTCAAATAAAATATTTGTTTTCAACGTATATAAATAAAACATTTAGTTCAATGTGAATTTACGTGTCGGAATTGCGACATCGTCTTTTGACAACGAATCGCATTCGAGTTCAATGTCGGCATTCGTATCTTGACTGGCATGAGAACTTGGACCAGTTTCCACTTTGGCAGGACTTGCGTCGAGGTCCATCACGAATTTAGTCTCGGACTGTTCTTCGGTGAATTCCCAGTCGTCGGGGTTGGAATCTTCACATGCAAGTCCTGCAAGATATCTGCAAATAAATCAACTTCATTAATATACAACAACAAACAATAAATACACATTTTAATTTTACTCTAAATATTTAACTTCAAAAAAATCTTGAACCACGAGTAAATAAATAATACACTTAAATGAGGTTTCCTTTTTTAATTCAATACTATGACCATTCCTGAGTATTTTAAAAAATCGATTTTTTGTAGTTTATTGTATATGTTTCGAATATCCACCGCATGGCGGCGCATCGGGGCCGTTGAACACGTGAACCATCCCGCTAAACAATATTCCGTTACAGCAACATCTTTGAAACGTCGCATTATAGCCATGCGACCAAACTTGTTTCATTGCAAAAACATTTTTGGGACGTCCTTGGAACCAGAAATGTCCTGCCACATTTACGGTTTTTAAATAACGTTTCATTCGTAACGTACCTGCGACGTTTGAAAACTATACATCCAACGTTGTAAAAACGTTACATTAAACGGTCATAAATAAAAATTATAAGAAATTCGACGAATTATTTTATTCAATTTAAATTATTTATGTATCGTTAGATATGTTATGAAAGAATGTAGTTTTATAATTTTACTCGCAAATAAATCTATGAATCTATGAAAAATCCGTCCCGACCGAGGATCGAACCCGGGTCTACCGGTTACAACGCTGACGTCTCAACCACTACGCTACACTCGCATACGTATTACCATGCGAACGAGAACTCTTATACTCAATCGTAGAAGGCTTCTTGATAAATGCGGGTTTAGTTTAAACAAGATATGTTTAATTAATTTTGTCATTTCTATATTGGGAATAATAATATTTTAATATTATTTGACTATTTTGTAGTAATTTATTGTAATTTAAATAAATATTTTTAAGATATCCGTATAATATTTTTTTTAAACGAAATGGATTAATAGACAATGTTTAAAAAAATGTAAAGTTAATTGACACACGTATATTTTACAAATGCACTACTTGGAAATAAGTTATGAAATTACGCGGATATTAAAATTAACACAAGTGAACCACTTTTTAAATTATGAATTAAATTTAATACAATTTACATTAAAAATAATAAGGTACGAGTTATTTTTCTGGACAAGTGACGGAAATTTACAAATTTTGTACATAAATATATTAAAAGCGAACGAGTTTTTTAAAATAAATACACTGTATATATATAAAATGCATATTCTCTAAATATTACAAAACCCGTTTCAATTTCAAATGTGAAGTACAACAATAGTTAAATTTCACTTCATTGCAGTCTCAGCCTCAAATTACTCTATATTTTAAATTAATTTTTGTAGTAATATTACAAAAAAAATATTGAATTTAATGGACATCAATGTATTTAAGTTACACACGTATAAGAAATAAAAAGAACAAAATTAATAATAACAAATAATATTATGCACCAGAAAAAAGAATAACTATAAGAAGAAAAAGATTGCATGTAAATCATGCTAATATACGAAAATAAATGCTGCATTCGAAAGCTTCCGAATCTTGATGGCGAAGTTTGAGATGGAACCGGCCGAAACGATAGAAGATATGCAACAAATCATGTCTACGAAACGTTGCATTCGTAACATTACATGAATGTTGCGTTAGTAACCTGAATGCGACGTTTTAAATTTCCTTGGTGATTTTGTGACGTTGCAGAAACGATTCCATAAAACGTTTTTAAAACTGTTATAAAGTGACATTCTGGTAATGTTACGCATTAGCTTTGTGTATTTAGATATTGTGCAACGTCGTGTAAACGGCATCAAGAAGTTGTTACGAAACGTTACGTTTTTGCCATAAATGGGATAACATGTAACGTTTCATTTACGTTACATGTTTAGCGGGATGTGTATTCATCATAAACATTAATTCTCGCAAGTTATAAAGGCACAATAATATATAGATAAAAATGCATACAATCTTTGCATATTTCAGTACTAACAAATGTATTTTCAAGTGGATGTGCTAATATTATTTACAAAAAAAAAGCATTCCGTTTGAAGAAGAATTCTTTACGAACACATTTTTGAAGAAATCTTTATCAAGACTGTATAAAAACATTATATTTAACTCGGTCATTCGTTATATTTTTGAGAATGCACCGAGAATTCTTCTCTGATAAAATCATTAAAAAAGTATCCTTTTGGAATACCTCAAATCCGTTTTACTTATTGAGTCGTAACTATGTATGTGATAGGATTCTTGTCGCGATTTAAATGTGATAAAAAATAAAACGATTATTCTTTAGGTGGGTTATGGATTTCGTTCAAAACTACTTTCCATAAATTGACTTTTAGGTTAGGGCATCTCAAAATGCCGATGCTATTACGAGGTCAAATTCAATCGTAGATTTGTTTCCGTATCTTGTCTGTTATTCTTGACCCATATTGAAGGTACGCGTATTTTACTATCAGTTGGGTAACCTCGAATTTCGATTTTTTCCTTGATGATTAACAAATAACATTGGTAAAAACGTTTGCAAACTTGAATTAAAGAGGTTAAGCATTGCAGATAAGCTCTTTCGAACAGCATGCTTTAAATATGTACTTCAGTAATCGAATAGTTATATCATTCAAGAATATAAATAAAACACAGTAAAAGTAATAAGAAAAATTGTTTGGTAGTAATGATGAAATTTTTTTTATGTTTATTATTTTGGAATACCTGTATATAATAAAAATATGTCAGACTAATCCGTTGTTTATTTCAGAAATACCTGTAAAACTTAATTAAAAGTGATTTTTAAAATGTCTTTGAGGAATTATTTGGTGTTATGCTGAATTCTCATGAATTGTACGAAATTGGCATTTTTCATATTCTTTTACCTCAGAGCAGATTCGTTTAGTCTACCAATATAGTTAAGCAAAATACCTTTCACTATTTTTTTGAAAACAAAAATGTTTTTATTGTTTTTTATTTAATTTTATTATATACTTATTATTAGTATTAAAATTTTACTTACTTATTATTATACTATATACTTATTCTATAATTCCACTATCCGTAAGGTAGTTTTGACCTTAGTTACGTAATTCAATATTGTCTGTATAGAACATTCTAACACATTTTTACAAATTTTTGTACGATTTAAAAAATAAAAGTTACGTATTTTTCAGATTTTTTTTCATGTAGTGAAATATGCACAAATACGAAGGCTGATATACATAAATGTTGGGAAAGGGCATTCATATGAAAACCGTCTGTGGCGCCATCTGTCAACGAAAAACCTTATAACTTAAATGAACAAATATTGCATTTTTTACGCATATTATTTTATACTGATTTGACCAAAACATATACAAAAATTACTCGAATTACAAAACATAACTGTTTATAAAAAATTGTTTAAATAATTTTTTTGAATTAATTTGTAACATAAGAAATGATTGTAATATGTGCCTTCGTTGAAAAATGTATTACTGTTATCGTTACAACTTCGTTAAAAATGTATTCATACTTTTCTTATATAGACCCCCCCCCCCCCAATATTTGGCTTTTCCGTCTTGTTTGTCCTTTTTTAACCCCCCCCCCCCCCCCCCAATATTTACCTAGCGAAGGGAAGAAATTTTTCTCCCATTCCGTCGACATATAGTTATAGAACGCGTCGACCAGAAGAAATCAGTTTAACCTTTCCTATACATTGCGCACACAATACATGTCGCCACAGAATTACAGCTCCGTGAGAAGTGGTGGGGAACAGCAATCGAGGGGTAAGGCAAATATTGGGGGGAGGGGAAGGAGGGGGAGTACTGTACATCAGCCTTCACAGTTATATATGTGCATATTTCACTAATAGCCCTGATATAGGTGGCGGACTTTTTGGCGACTGATTTCCTCACGGTAGACAATTTTTTTTCGTATTTTGGAATGATATTTAATTTCATGGTATACTTGCAATAATAAGTGGAAGGACACTTTTTGCACTTCAATTTTAGGCAAGTATTTCGTATAAAAATTAAAGTTCCTTAAAATTGAAGGATATATCTCTTACTATTTTTGAGGTTGCTCTGTTAATGGCATTGTCAAATTAACCTTTATTGAAGGAATTTTGTGACGGAATTAATTTTTTACTCTTTCGCTGAGAAAAAAATGTTTTATTCCAAAGTGTAGTCGATTTTTTTAGTTTTTTTAACATTTAAATCGCTATATTTAATTTTCTAATTATATCTCAATTTCGATAACGCCATTGAAAAGAGCGACCTTCAAAATAGTAAGATGCATACCATTCAATTTTGTTAATCTCCGATTTTCATACCAAATACTTTATTGAAATTCAGGTACAAAAATTGTTAATTCCCGGCGTTAACGTGTTAAGTTGCGCCCCTACATAAAAGTAGATTTGTACACTGATAGAAGAGTATTTAGTTGTGACGATCGAAAGTATACCACACAACTACACTGTTCTATCAGTGTATGTCATTTGATATCATATTTGATAACGGGCTTATGATTTATAACCGATTTATTGTTATATCAAAATACATTCTAAAAATATGCAGGTACCTGCTCATAACGTAGTAGATTATATTATCGCCTCAAGGTATCCAAGGTAATATAATATTATATCACACGTATACCTAAATGCTGATCTATTGAAAACAAAAAAAAATTCTCCATTGTCAAGGGTGTTTCGTATTAAAATATAATGGTATGGTGTAGGTCCATTCCTTGAATTTTGACGGGGATTTGGATTCGTCAAAATAAATATAAGTTGGATGTTGCCATCATTTTCAATCGTTTACACAAACACCTAGCGCTGAATGTATTTACAGTGAAATTTTCTGTTTTTAATGGTGGTTTTTCACGATTTAAAAAATATTAGAATAGTTTCAGTTAATTTTGATACCGGATCTGTATTGAGCACCTCAAAATACCTATGGTCTACCGTTCTTCACATCGGCATCATAAAAAAAAATAGCTGAATAAAGGTGAAAATCCTTTAATTTGTGTAGAATAGTGAATAAGAATAAGTCTGTAATCAATTACAATATAATTGAGGCAATGAGATAATTTATCCATATTTATCTTTGCATTCTTATAAATAGCATAACATATGTATACTGTTACATAGGATGTTCTTAAATCATAAATTCAAACGGTTTAATATTCTTCCCATTTGGATGGGGATGCTTCATAATAATATAAAACAAAATGAATTTAGACAAAAATTGAACAGACACATGGAACAACGGTATAAATCGATTTATATCGTTGTTTAAATTTTGTATAAAACACATACGTTTTTATAACTACTTTTCTACACAAATATTTGTGTCTTACGGTAGCAGGAGAAACTCAAAGATTTTATTTTGATAAATTTTTCCTACCTTAAATACTATATTAGGTTAAGTAAAATTTTACCGTTTTTTATGATTATTGCATTTGTTTTATGGTAATGGCAATATAGTTTATATCAACGTCAACATTTTTGACGGCTAATTTATCAAAGAGGAACAATAGAATGCAATATTTAAAATTATTAATCATTGACCTCAGTTCAAATTTGTTATCAGCGAGTCTAAAAACCCTTTAGTGGCCATTTTAGGAAGATCCGTTAACATTTTAGAAATGTCGCCCGCCATATTAGATCAGACGTTTTGAATTTCGAAAACGTGACCTCATGTGTATAATTAAAGCACCAAAAAACATAAATTTGAAGTAATGGAGCAAATTAGAAACTTCTCGTACTAGTTTGCAAAATCAGCTTTTTGTGTGCCATTTACAAGCCGCCATTTTGAAATATTGAAAAATGGTAGGTGCCATTTTTAAGATGAGACATTTTGATTGTAATATTTTGCGTTTCCGTGTACCATTGCTGTTTTCAGGTGTAAATTGTAGAAATAAGAAAAAACTATTTTAAAAGTTCACGACTTTTTAGAAAAAAAACAGTTGTACCTTTTTTATTCCAAATCGTTGGGCAGAATCTGAAAGTGCAGACTTTTACACGTAAGAAACATTGTGTGCATATTTTTTTGCTTGACCATGACATTATCCAGTAAAGTATTAAAGTTTCCATTAAAAAAGTAATTGTCCGATTCTTAAAGGGTTACTTTACGTGCAATTTTTAAAAAGTGAACTAAAATACAGATTTATTTAAATTTAGAGCTGAATAGTTCTAAAATTGTCCATTGCTGAGCTATGGCTCTCTAGAGAATTTAGATCAAGACCAATTTGACATTATATTCATAAGTGCGGAGTCCTTTTATAAATATATTTACATTAATATGCCCTAAATTCTAGTCTTGTTTTCTACGTTGATTAAGAGGAGAGGTAAGTCAGAAATTAGCACATCGTCTTTTAGTTGTTGCAGATATGTAAGTATTGTAATTTAGTCATATTTTATTTTTAAAATTATATTATTTATTTTAAAAATATGCAGCATTTTTTGTCTTTGTTTAGAATTTTTATTTCTTTAACTATATGACATATATTAAGAAATCCCAACGAGAGATTACTCAAAATTATAAAAAATACACGTATCAATTTTTTCATTAAAAATATTTAAAATTGTGAGAATAATATTTCTCTTTTAAGCGCCTAAAAATATTACAAATTCATTATTTTCAGTAAATTTTCGTATAAATATAAGTATCATGAAAGATTTTATAATTTTTATTTCATTCGAAGTTTCTAGACAAGCTGATCCGCCAGGAGGCAGCAGTAGAACTTGACACTGTCATAACCACAGAATTCAGATTTTGATCTTAAGATAAAGTACTTCATGCTGAAGTTACCGTAATGTCAGATTCGGTTAAATGTGTTATGTTAATAGTTAATATAAGAATTTTAAATATTAATGTTAGGATCATTACGTGACATGTAGAATATTTACGCGCTTACAGTTTCGCCGAAATAGAGATAAACAAACATACCCACTCGCAGTCATTCGATTTTCTGCGAATTTTTCTCGATGCATTGCCAACATGCGCAGTTTAAACGACAGAATTTAATATAAGATTTATTAACAAAATAACGAACGCTCATTAAATGTTAAAATATACGAGTTAATATACAATAGCATTGCAGGAAAGTGCTGTTATTTTCATCTCAAAATTACTTGCCATTTTTTACTTTACAGTTGCTGTTATAACTTTACAGTTAATGTAAAGCCTTGTAATTAGTTTACATTAACTATTAGTAAATAATTTATCTCAATGTATATATAAAAAGAAGTTAAAGATCATTATCAAAGCTAAAAAAAGGTAAAACAAAAAAAGCAGTGTGAGAGGTTATGTATGATGTTTGTAAATTACACAGATGTACACAAACAGTAATATACATTCAAGTGCAGCAGTAAGTGGCCATGATAATGCCAGCGTTTACTGCTGCCGCCTGGTGGATCAGTTTCAATACTTACATATTTCTAACATTTAAAAGTTGTCGGGCTAATTTCTAGCTTATATTGAGAAAAAACGTAGTAGATCAAAACGAAAGTAGGTGTTAATAACTTTTTACGGTTAGCGCTCAATAAAATTAAATAAATGTAATCCGTATTTAAATATCAATTAATATCCGTATTACATCGTCCTTATCGATCATTGTAGAACCATAATATTTATATATCTAGATGAAGATTATAACAGATAGGAAATTAATCAAACCCATAAAGTTCCACAAATAGTCCAAGAGGTATCATCGACGATCCACCTTCCGGTTCATGAGTAAACAATTCACAAACCAACGTCATTGTCTCCGTAAGGTTACTCGTTAATAAACCAAGGGCGATGGCACAAAATTTTTTGATGTCGCATTCCCGGCGAAATTTGCCAATCAAAATAATGAGACGAAGATCATCCCGTCCGAGGCAGAGACTATCCCATCGATCAATGATCTTATCCATCGACAAACTCGTACAATCTGTAATTGAAAAAGTCAATTTTATTTCTGGATATATCGCACGATTAATCCTTTTTTAAAATATTATTCACAATATTGCATAGTTTGTTATCGTATGAATGAATATTGAAAAATGAGGGTTTCATGAGGGGATCCACGGATGTGCATCCCATTAAAAAATTTCCTGTAAATACAAAAAACTTCAAGCCTAATCAATTTAATGCAAGAAAACAAATGTATCAATTCGAAATTGGTTTGAACAATTTAATGTCTATGTCATATCATTTGTTCACGTGAAATTTATCATTACAAGACATTGCAAAGAAAAAAATAGTTTCTAGTCTGATAACATCCAGTAACATATTCCGAATTAATCAGGCAAAGTTTTGGATTGTTTTGCCATATTGGATCCGCCATTATGAATTTCAAAAATCTGCCAATGGATTTGTAAGCAGCGACCCCGAAAAAACCCCGAGTAACAAAAATCATATTAATGAAAGTAGTGTAAGAATTAATATATATATACAGCAAATTGCAAAAACAAAGGTGTTATAGGAGAACTTCAAGGTGCGTCGAAAAACTGACAAATAAAAAAACCAACAGTCACAAAGCCGACACATCGACATTCGGACAGTCATTTTTTGAAGTGTCGCTTTTTTCACTGTCGGATTTTCGACCCGTACCTGAATTTCATTAGGAAACTACGAATTAACGTTGACGATACATTTCATGGTCCCTTTCAGCAGAATGACCCATCTTTTTCCTTTTTCATCCGTAAAAATGATTTACCCTGGTAGAAATCGCTCCAGTTTTATGTTACATTGCCCAATTTCCCTTAATGCATGGGAAATAACAATACTAGACAGAAATTAGTAAAGAATGTGCTGTTGACATATTTTATTGTGATAATCAATAAAAGCAATTTTTTTATGTTTGAAACCTTTATTCTCGAAAATACTGTTTGATGTTTTGAACAGGACTGTTTCGTAATTTTATATGAAGTAAGTTACCTGGGTGTTACAAAAATCCTTAAATCTAAGTAACTTCTTTTGAAATTAGCAATGTACTCTTTAAAATTTGATTGAAGTCTTTGAAATAAACAAGCTTGTACCACTGAACTATCTTCTAAAGCTTTGAGAAACTTTAAACTGCCAATTGAACTTAAGCGTAAAACGTCAACTTTTTGTAGTAATTTTCGTTAAAATGCGAACCACCTTCAGTGATATCAGGTTCTACATAGCACGATGTTGCTTATTCTAAAGTTTGTTGATTAAAATCTTTAAACGGTTTGTGTTTACCACTCCCAACCTCAAATGGGAGCGCTTTTGTTTACTTCTTGTAGAATACCATTCAGAGTAATTCTTTGAGATGTTATTTTCCATCATTCAACTTTTTTATTAAGCTTACTCTTTTCTACTATGCACCATGTACAAGGATATGTACTACTGTGTCCCAGGCTTTAAATCAGTTCCAATAGTACCTTTAAAATTCTTTATATCAATTACAGACCATGACAATGAAGCATTTTCTTGACTTGTCTGTACTATGCCAAGAATACAAATTTTTTTCACGCCAGAATCTCGGAACCGATTTGTAGCATCATGTTTACAATCTTTCTTAATGTAAATTATTTCCAACTGATTATATTGTCAAAGACACTTTTAGAAAATATTTTTCACCATCGATTCCTAATTTTAGGTGAACTTGAGACACTTGACGTCTTTCTTGAATAAAAGCATCCGAATTCTTGCAATAAACTACATATTATCCATTATATGAGACACTCGTTGCTCTGGCAATTTTAAGATTTAACTTTTTCTACAGTTATGAAATCGCCCATGTTATGAATAATAGCTCAAAGCTTTTTTTCTCGAATATTGAAGCGATGCCGCTAGTTTTATTTTGACATATATGAAACTTAATTTGAATCTCTTGCATGGTGCCAACAGAAATCATTATTAGTTTTTTATCCAAACTATTTTTAATCTGATGATTCCCAACTACAATACTAGTACAGCGCGTTTACTAAATTTAATAATAGTTTTCTTCATTTTCCTCATCAACTATTTTTTTTTATTAAAGAGTACATCACGATTCTCTTTCTATTGGTTGTAATTGTTGATGCATCATTACATTTAAATTACAAGTAATACAATCAGATTTACAAAAATGATGTTTTCTCTTTAAATGAAGAAAAACCGGAACTGCAAATCTGAACTTATCTTGTTTAAATATAAGACGATAGAATGCGCTATATTTCATTTCCTGTTCAGTTTCTCAATAGTACCTAGGAAGAAGTGCAGAAATTCAGATTTTTACTTTTTAGAACTTTAAAAAATGTCAAAATTTATTCTCGAATGAAATGTCATATGTTTTATAATAAGTGCAGCGAAATTTATTCTTAAAGAACATTCTTTTTAATTCGAACTAACTGGGATTAGGGATTTTAAATATCCACAGAAAATCTGCCATTTGGACATTTTGCGTTTGTATTTTAATTCTTCTTCAAAAGTGTTTTAAATTTACATGCATCGCTAGTTATGTAACATATAACAGTTTATTATAATCGATGATAAATATCTGTGCAACTTTTTTGCCATGTGCGATTTCAATAGTTAATCCTCGAATTAATATTTCTTTCGTTTTTGTTTTGCAATATATTTAATAGTGTATTATATAGTAAGGGCAATATTATCGATCTTTGATGAGTCGGAGATCGATGTTTCGCCCATGTTGTACGGGAGTGAGGCTCGATACTTTACGCCCGAAGATTTCACTGCAGGGCGCAAAGTCGAGTTCTACTCCCGGAGTGTTGATAACATATATTTAAAATTGAACTGGACTATACTTATTAAGTATACCTTAAAATTAACATGATTTCTACATTATTATGTAGGCTACTGCAAACAAATCTTTATAAATGTAAAGTTGAACAATGAGAAACTGAATATTTTTTATTTACAAACATACATTGTAGAGTCAGAGATTTATTCAAAGTATACTCACAAACAGATATCAGTTTCACAGCCTGCAATGCATTTCCCTTGAATAGTGTTAGTTTCTAACGGTACATGACCAATTTAATATAATAAGTAGTTTCTTTATTTAAAAGATGAATATAAAAAAGATTTCAAAATAAATTGAAATTTGTTTTTTACGGTTGATTCTAAAGAATCAATTGATTTTACGTTAGATATACCGTCTTATAAATTTATTAGATTCTTTTTTCCAAAAACACAAAAGTTGAAAACTGTAGTGAAAAAATGTCCAGTCAGGCCTTAATGGGTTAAAGGATTAAGTTACTTAAGGGATAGTCATTTTTTTTATCAAAAAATCACGTCATAATTACATTTTTATTTTTTAGTTCATAGATACAAATATTATGAATAAATCAAATAAAGAGAGAAATTTCGCTGAGTTGATAAAATTGTACAAGAAAATGTACGTCACTGAATATCTAATGAATCATCCGAATGCTGGTGGAATAGAAAAGATGGAACAAGTAAGACCTCACTTCATTCATAACTTTAATTCTATTTTATTTTCGAATATTTCTCTCACGTAAAATGGTCTTTGGTAAAGTATATTTCGAGAGAAAGCTAATAAAATTTGTCTTATGCATCAGACAAATGTAAAAATTAAAAGTTTTTGTCAATAGATCCGCTGAATTGAAACTTATGCTATAAATAAAACAACTTATTTATCTGTTAATAGAGGTATCAACTTAACCTGCATGCTCATCTGAACTATTACTACAACGATGTTGTAAAAAATCCAGGATTAGACGAGCATGTGGAAGATATCAATGTAAGTTATCAATTCACATTCTTTAAGTAATTGCAGTTTTTTCCGATTTCAAATTTAACATAAATAAGATTAATTCGTCTTGAATGTGATTGAGTAAAATCAAATCTTTTGCAGGTCATCTACCAACGTCTTGTAGACAGACAGAAATACCTACAGTATTACGAAAAGCTAAACTCTTGGCAAGGCAACTAATTTTATAATTTATTATTTTGTATTGAATTTCAATAATTTATAACGATATTATTATTTAAAGTATAACGAATTCATAAAAATGATTTAATTACTCGGTTCATGTTCTACTATTATTATAATTGAATGATGTTATATTACAGGTGATGTCATACGTGTCCGTATGAACAAAACGAAACGTGGAATCAAAATGGCAACCGAAACAGTGAACACTGGACAAGTTTTCTCATAAAGAAGAATTTTCTGACATTGCTCTGCAGAATATACTTCCATTTTTCAATCAAATATCTTCCTGATTATTTAATAAAAAAGTCAATTTATTAACATGATTTTTTCTATAAGAGTAATTGATTAATTTTAGATAGAGCTTGAGTCTTGACTTTCTTCTGAAATAGAGGATGCTTCTACTCAATTATTCAAGAACTTTTTTATAACTGTTATCCAATGCCTCTGCCAACTGCAATTTTAATCGTAGAATTGAGGAGCAGCGTGAAAAAACGGTCTTATGTGTCGAAATAAATGATCATAACTTTTTTCTTTGAAATCGCCGGCTGATTCTGACTACGGTATATGAAAGAGAAGGTCCAAATCTATCGATTTTGACTTATTTCCATTTTTCCTCACCACGTTTGGAATAAAAATTAAAGCATTGAAGTTGTCTTCGGACTTTCGACACGAAAAGGGTTAACCAAAGGAATTGAGCACTTCAAAAACTTTTACAATAGCAACAAAAATCCATTGTTTTCTTAGAAGAACCTCTACCGCCCCCCATAATTGCCATGAATAGATGCAACCACTACAATTTGATTTGATTTGAAATCATTTATTTATGGTCCTGGACATCAAACTCCGTGGACCAAACATTCTTACACGGAGAAAAATAATCAGCAAAATCAGCCGAAAAATCCGCAGATTCTACCAATTTTATCCTATAGGGACAGCTGTTGGAATTCCGTTAGGGATAGCCGATAATTTAAGCTAAATTTACTGAAAAAGTCCGCAAATTTAATGGAACAAATCTGCTAATGTAGCGGAAATTTAGAGCGAAGCGCGAATTGAGTAGGGTTAAGGATACATTAACGGAATCAAAACAGCTAAAATTGCATATATTTTCGGCAATTCCAGCCGAAAATTTTAGCTGATATGAATCAGCTAATCCAGCGGAGTCATTTTTCTCCGTGTAATAGAGTATGATATAACATTAATCTTAACACACTATCCTTAACACTATTGTAGTTAGCACTAATTAAATACAAAACTAAGTACTCACGGAGAAAAATGACTCCGCTGGATTAGCTGATTCATATCAGCTAAAAATTTCGGCTGGAATTGCCGAAAATACATGCAATTTTAGCTGTTTTGATTCCGCTAATGTAGCCTTAACCCTACTCAATTCGCGCTTAGCTCTAAATTTCCGCTACATTAGCAGATTTGTTCCGTTAAATTTGCGGACTTTTTCAGTAAATTTAGCTGAAATAATCGGCTATCCCTAACGGAATTCCAACAGCTGTCCCTGTAGGATAAAATTGGTAGAATCTGCGGATTTTTCGGCTGATTTTGCTGATTATTTTTCTCCGTGATATATCCGGTTTATATAACTATACGCTCTGTTAACTATTCTCTGAGTAACAAAATTAGCCTCATATTAGTTAATCAATCTTAGTTATTTAAACAATCTACACGGAGAAAAATGACTCCGCTGGATCCAGCTTCCCTAGAAAAACAAAAATAAAATATTCTCCTCTATGTTCATGCGACAGAGCTTCGGAAGATCCTGGGTAGTTTGTCAAGAAATGAGCTAAAATGCAAGAAAATATTACGATACTATGAATGTATTTAGCAAATACTTTCCCGGAAGTAATTTCCTCTTCAGAAATTTTTCAGACAAAATTTTCCTGTGCAGCCTAATTCTTTTAGATATTATTAAGGGTAAGCGGAGTTCTACTGACTGGTTATGTTAGGTTAGTTTTAGGACTCGCATATGCTTTTACGCATTGTTAGGGGTAAGTTCTAACTGGTTAGGTTAGTTTCATGGGCGCATCTAAAAAATCCGACAAATCACAAAACACTTCAAAAACCTAACATTAAAAAAACAGACAATTCAAAATATGTCTGTTTATGAAATGTCTAGTTTTTTAATGTATGTTTTTTTTAAATGTCTGGTTTTTGTATTTCTATTTTTTGCAATGTCTGGTTTTTGAAGTGTCTGTTTTGCGATTTGTCGGGTTTTTGAGGTGCACCCAGTTTCATGACGTTCAAATTTCTCCGCTTCCCGCATTTTACTATACGAATTTTAATTTAATATGATTCTCGCCACAAAAGCCAGGGTCAAATACTCTGGCGGAGCCAAAACATCCGGCGCCAAAACGGCGCGTCGCGTGCTTACAAAATAAGCGGTCGATTCTACGGTTGTATAACGTTTAAATATGGTTAAATAACACAGGTGTGCAAAATTCACTTTTTGTTTTTGATATCAGAGTGATTTCCGCCGTATTTTTGTACGCTGAACACGAATCTGAAGACGAAAAATGTCTATCACGTCATGATTTTGAGAAAAGTGGGGGCAAAATACCAAAAAACGTGTTTTTGGGTGTTTTTACCCCTAATTTTCTCAGAAGCCTGACATGCAACAGATCTGAATTTGTGTTCAAATTAAAGCTTGATTCTACCCCTACAAAAATCATATACGATATTTTTTAAACAAATTTCATAGTTTTGAAAAGAAAAAATGGTTTTAACCTTGCTATTCCTAGTGATTATGACGAAAATGCAAATTATTTTACTACATTGAGCGGGGCTCATACAAACCACTACTTGACTGTTTTCGGAGTTGGTGTTTAAGAATCCAGTGTCGCTTTTATAAAATTCAAAATGGCGGACGTAAAAATAAAAAATTTGAACTAACCTCATGAAAATCAGTACTCGGGGTTTTTTTTTGAGTCGCTGATGACTAATCCAATGTTAGTTTCACAAAATTTAAAATAGCGAATCCAAAATATACTTAGGATCTTAAAATCACCACTTCATGTTTTTTTTGTTCGCCATTAGTAATACCAGCGGTTATTCGACCAGCGAAGGCAAGACTAAAAATTGTCCGACCAGTGAAGGTTAGACTAGGAATTGTCCGACCAGGGAACTAATGGCAACAAAAAAAACCTGAAGTGGTGATTTTTAGATCCTAAGTTTATTTTTTTATTTTGCGGCCGGAGTACTGATTTTCTTGAGGTTAATTCAAATTTTTTATTTTACGTCCGCCATCTTGGATCCGCCATTTTGAATGTTATAAAGGCGACACTGGATTCTTAAACACCAACCCCGAAAACAGTCAGGTAGTGCTTTGTATGAGCTCTGCTCAATGTAATTAAATAATTTGCATTTTCATCATAATCACTAGAAGTAGCAAGGTTAAAACCATTTTTTTTTCAAAACTATGAAATTTTTGTTAAAACTATATTATAATTTTTGTAGGGGAAGGACCAAGCTTTAATTTAATCACAAATTCAAGTCTGTAGCACATCAGGTTTCGGAGAAAATTAGGGATAAATTTACCCCCACTTTTCTCAAAATCATGACGTGATAGACATTTTTCGACTTCAGATTCGTGTATGGGCTATATAAAATTGACACCCTTGCTCTAAAATATGGTGTACCTCAAGGCACTATTCTTGGTCCAATTTTATTTGTACTCTATATGAACATCTTCGAAAACAAAATAAATGGTTTAATACCGTCATATGCCGATGACACCGTCATAATATTCCAAGAACAAACGTGGACATTTCTTGTAATCAATATAGAAACTGATTTACCGATCATATTTACATGGCTAAATTGAAATTCACTGACAGTAAACAAAAAAAATCGTCTTTTTCTTCCCTTTGATTGCTGCATTGATAGCATACCAAATAATTTAAAATTGTGATTTGTTATAAATAATAAGACAGTGGAAATAGCACGAGCTACAAACATAAAATATTTAGGACCATCATAAGGATAATTTGTTTTAAGCTACGACTATTCCCGACAATAGATTGTATAAAATTAGTAATTTATTAAATATACGACAATTATATTATCTATCAGCATCATCTTATTGCCTTATAAATAAAATTGGTACGATCGTGTCTCACTAAATAAACAACAGGGCAATTACAAATAAGTTACTCACTATACCAACAATGAAAAGAAAAATAGGACAAAGAACCTTCACTTATATTGGATGCAAATTGCTAATTCTAATACCGCAATCTATACGAGAAAATTATATCTCAACTAAAATTCTGAAAAAAAAAGAATTTGTAACTGGCTCATCAGTAAATACATCGAAGACCTTAATAAAATCCTAATAAAATAACTAATTCCAGTTGATTAAAAATATACATATGTATTATATGAGAAATGTACCTAAATATAATTTCATCGCAAACTTAGAAATGTATAGTTCCAATATAAAAAATGCAAATGCTGAAAACAAAATGTGTTAGCACTATATATACGACAAATTACGAATAAGTTTTTCTCATGAGACGACAAAAAAGGAATTAAAAAATTAACATCACTTTGTGGCAAATGCCCTTTTTTATACTATACCTCATAATTTTAATCAAATTTCAAGAATAACGTCCGAACACAGATTCAAAAACTGTCAATTGACTTTAGATATGTAAAACAATTTGTGTAATTTTGTATAACGACATATTTTGTTTTTAAAGAATGAAAACAAATAAAAACGATTCTTTGCAGCTATAACCCTTTGAAGCATACATTTTTCTCTTCGCGGAAAACATCTGAAACTGGTTACTCGAGGGTTTTCGGGGTCGCTGATGACGAATCCGGACTCAGATTTCCAGAATTCAAGATGGGGGATCCAATATGGCGGACCAAATTCAGGAAAAGTTACTTGATCGAGCTGAAACTGGGTACTGGGGGTTTTTAAAGAAGCTCAGCTTCAGATATTGAAAATTCAAAATGGCAGTTCTAACTTTGCTAACCAAATTCATGAAATCAATGGTGATTATTATAAAAAGATTAAAAGATCCCGTGTGTAACTACCGATTTGAGCCGAAAAGGAAACTTTTTTTTTTTAATTTGGTCCGCCATATTGGATCCGCCATTTCAAATTTTCAATATCTGAGACTGGATTTATGATCAGCCACCCTAAAAGCCTCCGAGTTCCCAGTTTCAGCTAGTTCAAAAAACTTTTTCTGAATTTGGTCCGCCATATTGGATACACCATCTTGAATTTTTAAAATCTGAGGCCAAAAATACGTTCAATACTTTTCCTACTAATACTTTATTATTGTAAAAAGTGTTGTTTTTCAGTATTTATTTAGTTATATCAATAAATTTGCAGCAAATATTGACTAATTGCACATAATTTCAGGGTTTTTTATATATTATGATATTAAAATAACAAAAAAAAAGAATGAGTCTATCAAATTTTAACTTAAAAACGAAAAAAACCATGAGGAAATAGGTGGTATAGATTCTATACCACCATGCCGGAAAGGGCTAAAGGATATTTACTTCATCCACATAGTACCCTGTTACTGAATTATGCACAATGTAGTATTTATCAACGCAAATGACTTTTTATCTTGCCCGCGAAGAAAAGTGGACTAAGTGCGTTTACAGTAATAATATACCAACATTCGATAACTAACGACAATTCAAAACTAATCAATTTTGTTTACTGTCGAGGGTATCCACGATACTTTCATGATACCCTGTTACTAAATTATGTATTTTAATGGTTTTTTTTTATAGAATACCGTAAGATGATTTGAGATACCAAATATTTAAAACTGGTTTGATAGTAATTTGTAAATTTCATGCGTAATATTTTAACTTTCATTAACCTTCATTAACTGTTATTAAAAGTACGATTATACATTTTGACAATAAAGTAGATAAATTTATCAGAAGTCATTTTGACTGACGGTCGATCACATGAAAGGTGGGTGCATCGACCAGCGAATAGACATTTTTTTGAAGTGTCGTTTCTTTTACCGTCGGCTTTTTGATTTGTTGGACCCGCAACCGTCATTTCAAAATGTTGCACACCAACTTTATTATACCCTGGTAGAAATAAAAACATTTTTTGTATAATTCTTGTATAACATGCTTATTTATCATGTTAAAGGTATAGGGGGAATGGACAATGTAACAACAAAAAATTGAAAAATTTCTACCAGGGTAGGGATTTGCAATTTTTGTCTACAACATCGGAGACTGTATTACATTGCTTAATAGTAGTCGTTTTAATCACCATTTTGTGTTGTACATTTTATTTTTATCCCAATATTCTGTTCTTGAAGTTAAGCAGTGTTTAACGCCATATTATCTCTCTTATACAGAAATTCTAACAGCATTATCAAGAAAAAGTAATGAATTGCCATAGTGGGTTTGTTTAACAAATTTGGTACTTTTGATTCCATTGGAAGCGGATCGAAAAACCGGCCAATCAAAAAGGCGACAGGTAAGAAAACCGGTACTTGAAAAACTGACTGTCCGATTATCGATATGTCTATTTTTTTATGTGTTGGCTTTTCGACTGTCGGTTTTCTACTGGCTGCTTTATGATTATCAGTTTTTTACCTGTCAACCTTTTGGTTTGACGGTTTCTCCACCAATGCCTTTTTTATGGAGTACTACTGCTTCTTGCTGAACTGAGTTTGAATAATGTCATGAAAATCGTGGATAAGGTCAGTCCTAATGTCAAGCGAAAATAAAAAAACATGTTTTTTTGTGGTTTTTGCCTTCTTTTGTTTGAAATACCATACACCGCGGATAAATATAGGAATCTGCTTTGTTCGTATACACTATAGAAATAGTCCATGAGATATGTGTATTTAAAAAAGAAGAAATTAGAAAGAGCACTTTTTATCGTATATTTGGAGGGAAACTGAATTTAAAGTGGACTAAGTGCGTTTACGGTAATACTACACTAACATTCGATAACTAACGACAATTAAAAATTTAATAAATTTTGTTTCTTGTCGACAATATCCAAGATGCTTTCATGATACCCTGTTACTCAATTATGCATTTGAATGAATTTTTTGATGCATTTTATTTATAACATCTTTAGTGTTTTGAAAATTTTGTTCCGTGGTAAAATTAAGTGACATGTTCAAGTTTAGTTTTTTCAATCGTTTCAAAATATGCTAACTAAATTATTACGTTTATAGCTACATCATGACAATTTTCGAAAAGTAAAAAGAGTCTTTTATATTTAACCAATATATTGATGTACCGTTAGTTGTGAACTAATTTGGATTTTGAAATTAATACTTTGGTTAAAAAATGTTAACATTTGATATTATAACGATGCACTTTTTAATCGTCGTTACTATTTTTTCATGTACAGTTCAAAATGCTCCGGCTTTTATACAAATTGTAGTATTGTAAAAATTGTTTAGAAATAAAGAAAATGCTGATTTCAAAAGAATCCTTCGGTTGCAACTTCGATCGTAATCATAATCTAAAATATTAAGAAACATAAAAAAAAAATTTTTTCGTGAAATTTTACCATATCATAATCAAATATAAATTGAATTTCAGCGAATTAATCTACATAAATAACCATTTTTCTGAAAACAATACGGAACAAATATGATTTAATAGTAAAAAACATTTTTTAAATAATTTTATGATTGGTAATTTAAATAATTCTAAATAATTAAATTGTGACAATGTAAAAATAATCGATTAAAATTTATGAACTTTATTTGTTTAAATCACCGGTCCATAAATAATCATTCTGTTTAATAAAAGTTAAAATTTGATTGTTTTCAATAAATTTAAAAACACAAATCGGTCATCTAAATGAAAAGACTAAAATTATTACTAAAACTAACATTAACCACACTGAAACTTAAACCTAACCTAAAAGTGACATGATTGATGTTATCAAAATCTACTAATCGATAGTGAATGCATAAAAATGACACTACAAATCTTTAATGACAAACAAAAACGTATAAAACAATCTAAAAGCACAAAATAAACAAAACCTCAAAAACTACAGCTACTAATTTTAAAGTAAATGAAAGTGACGTAATAGTGCATGACGAAAGTTGAATCGATCCAATCTAGCGTGCAGGTTGTACCTCCGAGTTGTCGCAGCATGACTTTGAGATAACCCAACGTCAATCCTGATGAACTGGATCGTCCAGGAAATTCCAGTCTCAATTTGACAGGAGGTTCTTCCCCGTTGGCAAGTGCCCGAAAATATGCACTCGACCATTTCAGCAAATCGTATGGTTGCGTGCGAATCGCTGCTTTGCAAAACTGTTTCAAAATCATCGGCAACTTTGGTGGAACTTTGATCTGCGATAGGCAGTCTGGCTCATCTACCAGCGGCATTTCGAAATAAAATTTAAAAAAAAATACTTGATGAGAAAAACTTAGGAAACCGCAGAAAAGCTGGATATCTTCCTTCTCCTTGGTCGAAGGCGATTGTTTGAGCC
Source organism: Trichopria drosophilae (assembly GCA_030407085.1). Taxonomy (NCBI): domain Eukaryota; kingdom Metazoa; phylum Arthropoda; class Insecta; order Hymenoptera; family Diapriidae; genus Trichopria; species Trichopria drosophilae. The sequence goes on along the minus strand of CM059584.1, from coordinate 11,346,008 downwards.
ATTACATGGAGTTTCCTGGCAACGCCCGATGTCAGCTGTATATCTGTCTTAATATTTTTGTGCTAGTTCCGTTATATCATGACAGTTAAGATTAAGGAACACATACTTACGATCGCAACCACTCACACAATCTCGTGCACGTACATGCATTTATGAACACGTGTGCTCTGGAGTATATGCAGAAACGGTTCCCATCAATAAGTTTAACCTAGTCAGACATTTTGCACGCGACGCAACGCACGATACGCCAGAAAACAGAAAAATAATTAACTGTTTTTTTTTTTCAAAAGTTTTATTAACTTATCGATATGAAATATCCCGCCATTTTGAATACATTGATAAAAAGCCACATTAGATACACTGACAATAAAATTTTGAAGGTTCCATGATATTCCTCCTCTCGTTCAATCCGCCATTTTGAATCTAGAAAATAATTTATCAGATTCACAGTAAACCCCATTTTAATGACTTCGTAATTTTCTTTTAACTTGTTGGATTTATATTATCCGAAATTTTAAATTCGGTAAATATGTTCCGAAATCCGTATACAACTGCAGTGATGAATCCTGACAACGTTCTGCAAAAATTCAATAATTTACCAATAGCTTATTAAATTCGTCAGTTTAAAAATTAGTACCGTAAATGTGGGTAGCGATTTTAGTTATTTAAAGGTTTACAATGTTTATTAGAGTACGATTTTGATTATACTCGTAAATTGCATGTATTAAAAATTCTCTAACCTCTGGAAGCGTAACAATCTGGAAAACCAGACAATTCCTACCGTATACATTTTTTTAATCCTTTGTACAATTGAAGGTGTACAACCCTATTTTACGCCCTGCTAATAAATAATTTTATTCCTGCGAATGTTTCAACTGAATTATATTAACCTTAGAAACCAATCGGTACTAAAGTTGTAACTCAACATAAACAATTGAGATCCAATACAAAAAAAAACATACCAATTACCAATTACTTTATTATTTCGATCCAAACGAAGTCTGAAGATAAAAATGAAGCCAATTACTATAAAATTGTATCCTGGTTATAAATGTATTGTTTATGACCAAGATTAGTAAAATTTACTTATCTAGAAAAATAAATGAATCAATAAAAGGAAATTAGTATTTTACAAAACATTTGTTAAATTATTAATGATGGTAAGCATGTAAATGTGTATAACATTTTTAATAATTTTTTGAAAGAAAATTAATTGAACGCGGGACCTTTTCATTACCGAATGCTTTATGTCGATAGAAACAAATCCATCGCTTTTGTATGAATTCCTACAAATTTACATGAATTCCTACAAATGACATTTATTTTCGAATTTTTTTTTTGGCGGGGTGGGGGGGATGGATCTTTTTGATCTTTGGTCCCAATATACGCAATAATCCTTTGCGAAATATTATTAATCGATTAGATATTTAATGTCTTTTCGTCTTTTATAATTGTTCTGAGTTCCGACTAATCGTTTTACTATATGGGACACTTTTCGTTCAATATATTGGTACATCTTCTGCAGAAATTTTTACTCAATTTTTAGCTTTATTTAATTAACCCGTTTCCGCCCAAAATGCCGTAAATTTGACTACATTTTAATCTTCATTTTTCTTATAGAAACTAACGTTGAATAATTCTAAATATTTAGATTCTATAGTTTTCAACCCTCCTCTTTCCGAATCCGAAGTCCGTTTTTCGCTAGGAGCAGCCATTTTTTAAATATGGCGGCGAAAAGGCAAAAAAATAGAGAACATTTCCCCGTCGTTTTGGGTCTGCCATTTTGAATTATGAAAATCAAATATCATATTCGTAATCTGCGATCCCGAAAACCACCGAGTAGTCAGTTTCATCTGGATCAAGAAATTTATTTGCATTTCAGTCGGCCATCTTGGAACCGCCATTTTGAATTTCGAGTATTGCATAGAAGATACTGTTACAAATGATTGCATAAATCAATAATAAGTGTATCACAATATTTTTAAATAGCTAATAATGTCGGAAATGCTATAAAAACACAAAATTCGGCGAAAAATCCGCCATCTTGGATCCGCCATCTTATATATTGCATATTTGATCATGTCAACTTTTAGTCAATCTCATTAGGCCACCAGATCCAGGTCTTTGGAATGATCGGTCAGCACGAACCTTTTGAAAACCCCTCTATTTTTTTGCCTTTTCGCCGCCATATTTAAAAAATGGCTGCTCCTAGTGAAAAACGGACTTCGGATTCGGAAAGAGGAGGATTGAAAACTATAGAATCTAAATATTCAGAATTATTCAACGTTAGTTTCGATGAGAAAAGTGAAGATTAAAATGTAGTGAAATTTACGGCATTTTGGGCGGAAACGGGTTAAAATATATTAAATTCAATTGACACTTACATATTGAATTTCTTTAAATTCCTCGACTTATTTTCTTAACCCTTACCAGCACTGTGTCGATCTGGATTAACATTTTTGCTTAATTCATTTTTCTTATTTTTTAAGTAATTAAAATTTGATTTTGTTGCAAATTTTTGTTTAAAGAAACAAAAACATTTCATTATCAAAATATCTTAAATTATCTGGAAAAGAAATAATGGTTTGACGAAAATTTGTAATTTTTATCCATACTTGCCACACACGACCAAATAATACGTCAAACAAGTTTTAAATGCAAGAAAATCCAAAAAGTCCACCAGCTTTGGACTATACTTTCAGACTATTTGAAATTGATGCATACCGTCGCAAATTGGTGCGGTGAATACGACTATCACAGTGAAAATTGGTGTCAAGGTCAAATTCAAGGTCAAAACAAGTAAATTTATTTTCTTCGCTTTTGCACATATTTTTAAAAATATAAATCTCGCTTCGCTCGGCCGTCAAACTTACCCTTGTCGGCAAACACCTATTTTGCTCCCTAGTTACACAATGTAATACTTCTGGACAGATAAGTAGGCCAATAGATGTGCAAAGAGGTAAGAGCTCGACGTCTTTTTTTTGGTATTTTATTTCCGTTACCACATTTTTGCAAAAAAAAAACTTTAGCACAATAAATACGATCACTCAACATAAAATGGTCGAAAATTATATATCAGTCGGACACTGTTTTGTTTATTTGAACCGCTTTCAGAACCGGTTCGAGAAAAAAATATACAAAACTTTTAGTACACAAAGTATACAAAAGATTTGTTAATGTTTTATAGAAAAAGTTGTTGAAAAAATTGAAAAAACAAATGTTTTTATACATTCATTGTTTTTTATTATTAACAAATAAACATAAGAAGTATGAAAAATATTTAATTATTTATGTTTTTAAGTGTCTTGTCAAAATCTTTATTTTGAGTGATCGTATTTATTGTGCTACAGTTTTCTTTTTTGCAAAAATGTGGTAACGGAAATAAAAGACCAAAAATAAGACGTCGATCTATTGCCGTATCTCTTACCTCTTTGCGCATCTATTGGTCTACTTATCTGTCCAGAAATATTACATTATGTAACTAGGGAGCAAAATAGGTGTTTGTCGACAAGGGTAAGTTTGACGCCCGAGCGAAGCGAGATTTATATTTTTAAGAATATGTCCAAAAGCGAAGAAAATAAATTTACTTGTTTTGACCTTGAATTGACCTTGACACCAATTTTGACTATGATATTCGTATTCACCACACCAATTTACGATGGTATGCATTATTTGAAATAGTCTGAAAGTATAGTCCAAAGCTGGTGGACTTTTTGGATTTTCTTGCAGTTAAAACTTGTTTGACATATTATTATGGTCATGTGTGGCAAGTATGGATAAAAATGACAAATTTTCGTGAAAGCATTATTTCGTTTCCAGATAATTTAAGGTATTTTGACAATAAAATATGAAGTGTCCGACCAAATAGTCAAATGAGTGACTAGGTGACAGGTTTTACATTGTTACATTTTGTTCACGACATATTTTTAGAATGACTCATTTCCATCAAGCTGGTTTTTTACTTCATAACACATTGACACGTAAAAATATTGTCTGCCGTGAGGATATCAAATGCCAAAAAGTCCATCAGCTCCTGGACTTTCAGAAATAGTGTTCAAAGTTTTATTAAAAAATACAAAAAATGCTTCTTCTGCCACAAACTTCAAAAAAACATACAATTTCAAAAATGCAACAAATATTTTTGTTTTTTATCATCCACAATAGTCCCAGAATTCAAATATTACATTATTTAAATTATGACTTAATATAGCTGAAAATTCGTAGTCCACAGTACTAAACACATTTTTACAAGATTAGAACATACTCGAAACTTTGTGACTGGCAAGAGGTCATTTTGGTGAGTCTGACAAACTTGTCCTCAAATCTCTTCTCTCAAAAAATTTGTCGGACAATGTAGCCAGTTAATTTTATAATATAATAACAATATAATATAAAATATAAAAATAAAAAAAATGATATAAATATAATAACACAGACCAAATAAAAAATTTGTTTTCTGTGCTGGGGTTCAGACCACACTAATCCTACGTACTTTTTGCTGCTAAATACGAATCTATAGTAAGAAATGAGAATCGTCGGGTAAATTCTAGATATAACAAAAAATCATGAAAAATTAGCATTTATAGCATTATAAAAATAGTTACATAATATAGCTTGTTTCGGAAAAAACTGCATTATTTATTTGTATTTTGACCTGATGAATATGAATCTGCAGTCAAGAATGAAGACCGCTAAACTAATTTCACAAAATAACCTCAAGAAACCGTAACAAACATTTCTTAATGCTACATATTTCTTTAGTTGAGAAGGGATTGATCTCATCTTGTTTGATGCTTTGATAATCTGCAAAAATTGCGGGACGCTTAGACAATTTTGGACATAACCTCAAAAAATCGTAAAAAATTGGTTTTTATAGGGTGACATGCACAAAAGAGAACACTGCGATTTCTCAGGTTTACAACACATTAATCCCATGCACCACCGCTCTCTGTTGCAAATTTACATTCAACGGATCAAGAAAGATGAGATTAATATGTTCTCAATTTGTGAAAGTTATTTGTGAAATTCGAACATTGTGGCCATTATTTTGGCCAATTCATATTTAGAAGGTCAAAATATAGAGAAATTATGTATTTACCCGAAAGAACCCAGCAATCGAGGTTGGATAGGATTGGATTGAAAATTTCAATTCATTTTGAATTCATGCTTTGATTCCGTAAATATGTATTTAAATTGATTGAATTCCGAAAAAAGGATCCATCTATATTCAATTTTACGAATACAATCGGAAGCGTAATTTGCCGGATTAAATTTCAGAAAAAGTAATCCATCTGTATTCGATTTTACGAACACAATTACGAATACAATCGGAAGCAGTATAAAAATACAAATAAATACAGATTTATTCAAAGTTTATTTTTTGAAAGAAAACTTTTTTGCATTGAAATGAATACGCTTAGATAGTTTTGAATCCGTAATGTTGAATACGGAGGCATTCAATATTTCGTTTTTAAAAAGGAAACTATTTTTGGATTGAAATGAATATGCTTAGGTAGTTTTGAATCAGTAATGTTGAATACAAATGTATTCAAAGTTTTGTTTTTGAAATACAACTTTTTTTGGATTGAAATGAATACACTTGGATAGTTTTGAATCCATAATGTTGAATAAAGATCTATTGAAAGTTTCGTTTCTGAAATACAACTTTTTTTGGATTGAAATGAATACACTTGGATAGTTTTGAATCCGTAATGTTGAATACAAATGTATTCAAGTTTCGTTCTTAAAAAGGAAACTATTTTTGGATTGAAATGAATACGCTTAGATAGTTTTGAATCCGTAATGTTGAATACGGATGTATTTAAGATTTAATTTTTAAAAAGAAAACTTTTTTTGGATTAATATGAATTCAGAAAGTACCCTTTTTATTCGCATAAACGAATAGGATTGTATTTACGTATTAAAATGGATTCACCGTTGACCAAAGTATGGATTCAGAATTTAATAATTGAATCCAATTCTATACAACTCTATCCAAATTCTATTGCTGGGAAGCTATAATGTTGCTTTTTTAAGCCTATGTCGCTATAAAAGCTAATTTTGTATTGTCTTTTGAGATTATGTCTACAAGTTGCCCAGCAACCAGCATTTTTTATTGCAGATTCCTTTTTGCAATTCAGAATACATCGGATTAGTGTGATCTGGACCACAGCCCAGAAAACAAAAATTTTTGTGTGGACTTGTGTAATTATTAAGCTATGTAAATATGAATTACAGTATTATATATATACAAAAAATATATATAATAAGAGAAAACTCTTTTACCTTCATTCAGTGAGGTGCGCCTCCAATATTATTGCTTCCGCTTCTGATGATATTCTATAAAGAATTGATTAATAGAAAATAGAAATATTTTGAGAATACGGAATTTTCTAAAAATATTTTATTCTTCTTGTCGACGTGCAATAAAGGAAAATACAAAGGCTATAGAATAAAAATGAATTGGAATATTGAACTAATTAACGAAATTTATATATTGCCACTTATGATAATTTTCAATCAACATTAATTCTGGGAAAGGAATTGGAAATACATTTGATTATTCGTAGTCAAATATTTTTATATATTTTCTGCATAAAATTACAAATATAAACACTTTCCATATATACATAACCTACATTTTGTTCCCAACAACGTAGACGAAATATATAAATTTGCAAATTATTATTAAATGAATTTCGATTTCTTTTCATGTCAATTCTTTTTAATGTAATTCTTTTATTTTTTTCAAATTATACGAAAGTTTTTAATAAATTACATTAAAAAGAAGTGAGATGAAAAGGAATTGAAATTTATTGAAATGTATCCGTAATTTCTATTCTAAATTCTTTTACATTTCAATCTTTCTTTGTATGGGTCATTCCACGTCAGATTTACAACTCAAGATTTTTTTCAATAGCATATTTTTTTTCTTATTCTAGACACAAAAATAAAATGAACGTGTTTTTTTATTTGAATATGATATTTAAAATTTTTGAGTTATGATTTTTCAAAGTTTTAGATGATATAAAAAATGCTCCATTTTCAACTATCTATAATTCAAAACCGATACAATATACAACAAATATTTTCGGGGATAAAAGTTTCGTATTTGGGTCAGCTTTAGGATGAAGTAAATTAAAATTCAAAAATTTAATTTTCAATACGTATAATTGATCATTTTTATAAACAAATTCATTTTTTTTTAGTTAGAGATTATTTTTTTAAACTTTTTATAACAAACGCACAAAAAAATTATATTTTTCATTAAGTATTACAATATGTAATACATCCGTAATAAGTAAATGTTCATTACCGATATAACGAGTCTTTGATGTAAAGTCGTATCTACATTTGATGACAAAGGTAATTTTTCGAAATCTATTGCGTGATAATCAGAAAAGTCATCATAATTTGAGGCTAATTTTGAAAATATATACTTTAAAGTATAATTAAGTTAATAAATGCATTATGCTTGTCTTATTAATTAACTTATCCAATAGAGCAACAGCAATTTTCCAAAATGTTACGAAATTTTGAAAGCTCGAAATCACTGCCAGTTAAGTACGTGCGCGCATGCGCAGACAACTAGTTTACGTCAATGCACATTTGTTTATTATTACCAATTATTTGGTAGGAATAAATTCGAGATTTGCATACAAAATTTGAAAGTTTCAAGTCAATGGGACTTTTATTACATTTTGATTTGAATTAATTGGATATATCAAATTATAAATTACATTCACTTCTTGGAAAAAAATACTTTTGTCAGTATATATCTGTTTATATCTGTTTGATTATATTCTTTGTGTATACATGTTTTTATTGAGAAATTTGGATTAAAACGCATTAACGAGTTTTTTTGGCAATATTATTTTTTGATTGCTCAGAAATAGAAATTCCCTTATTCGATAATGTGAAATGAAACGCATTAATATAGCATTTTTACGAGAATATGTTTTTTATGAAGATTGGTCAATATACAAATTGTCTTATTCGAAAATTTGGATATACATGAATTAATAATCTTTTTTGGAATATTATTCTTAGATTCTCGAGGATTCCAAATGACAGTGACTAATTCGTAACATGAATTAAGCTATACCGTAATCTTAATCTTAAATTTAATAATAATCTTAATCTTAAAACCAAAAATCAATCAAGAAATAAAGAGTTGGATAATTTTTGTTTTTTTTCTTGTGCCACATTTGCAGCTATGTTTTCTTGGTTATTCCGAGAATTTCATTTATTCTTTTATTGTTCCTGACCTTGCCGGAGTTTAATATTTGTTGGGTATTATTTTAACAACAAATCAGCAACAATATACTGTATACTTATTTCCCTGATAGTGGGTTTATTTTGGTTGTTACAGCTATGTTTTGCTAACTTTTATGTAAGCTGGTCAAACCTGATTTTTTCTTAAAAACACGAGAGCGATAAATACGGAATAGAGCAACTTTTAGGCACCAATTGAGCAACAAATATTAGTTTTAATTTTGGTTCGGTTCCGCCATACGAGCTTCGCCAGCGTTTAATTCTTCAACAATTTTAATGATTGGACAAAACATATGTAAATTGCATTCGATAAAGTTGTAAAAAATATTTTTCTCGAAAAAGTAAAGTGTCATTCGTTAAAATTAATTCATATTTAAACATTTTTTAAAAGGCAAAAAAAACAAAATTTGAGTCAGTAAAAAAGTTGTTTAATAAATTTCAGTCTCAATGTTTTTTTCTACAGAATTGGAATTGACTTTCATATTCCTTTTATTTCTTTTTCGATGAATTGGTTGTGAAAAAAATATCAATATTAATAATAATAATAATATTGTCTTTATTGGAGTAAAATGATGTCCATAGGGCGGGACATACACTACCGGCCAAAAGTTCATGAACGCTCTGAATTTTTTAACTCATCAAATAATGCGATCTACCTTCGAATCCTTAACGATAATAATAAAACTCATTAGATGTCTTTTAAAGTACACAAATAAAGCTTTCAACTAGTGCATTTAGTTTTACTTCACACGTTATAGTTTCGCAGTTATCAAATTTTAAAAATGTTAAAATTTGCCATTTTTTTCTTTCGACTTTTAACACTAACAAAAAGTCTAATAAATTTGTCTATATATTTTCAATTTTTGGCTAAATACTATAATTCAAGAGCTTTGACATAGCTCTTGAAAAAAGTACATACGATTTTTTTTTATCAGAGTTACTATTTTTTTGAGTTATCAACTTTTTGCCTTTTTCCAAAGAATTCGGACAAAATTAGGTAAACTGACAATTTTCAAAAAATCATAACTCAGGAACAAAAAAACGTATCGACTTTTCACAAAAGCCATTTTAAAGCCCTTGAATTGTAGTATTTATCCAAAAATTGACTGTATGCAGAAACATTTTTTAGACTTTTTGTCAGTATTTAAAGTCGAAAGAAAAAAATTGCAAATTTTAACATTTTTTAAATTTGACAACTACGAAACTATAACGTCCGAAGTAAAACTAAATGCACCTATTGAAAGCTTTATTTGTGTACTTTAAAAGACATCCTATGAGTTTTATCATTATCGTTAACGATTCAGAGATTGAACGCATTATTTGATGATTTAAAAAATTCAGAGCGTTCACGAACTTTTGGCCGGTAGTGTAGCAACAAGATTTTACTGCCTGAGTGAATTAAAAATACGTTGTATTCGTTTAAACGAATTAAGATGTATAAAAATGTGGCTGCATTTATTTACAAAAATTAAATTCAGCAACATCCAATTCCTTCAAATCAATAAAAAACAATTAAGAACACCGCAAAATATAAAATACACAGTCTGCATAGGTACATTTCGATAAAAGACGAGGGGTCCTAAGACCTATTATAATAGTTCCTATAGGAACTTTTTTCATTTAAACGACAGAAATCTAGTTTTCAACACAAAAAAAAATCGAGTTCTACTATCGAAGTGTTAAAAAATATATTAGCGGACCCAATATAGTATTTTGAAAAATGGATCAAATTTGCCTAAAACACGTTGCATGGTGAGTTACATTACAAAAATGAAAATAATAGATTTAATTTTATTTCGTTTCTTGAGAAACCAGCCGGCGATTTGACGGTGAAGAAAAACAAGCAAAGAGCAAAAACACATTTTTTTTTAACCCATTAACGCCCAAGAGGACACAAATTTCACCAAGATTTTCGGAATATTTCTTGACATTAAAATTCAATTAAACGTATTATTGACAAAACATTTTCGACGTAAAATTGATCGATCTTTCCGAATATGCCATTAAAAAATCAATCGAGTCCATTCCGAAAAAGTTATGCTTGGTTTTTCACAAAAAAGTTAGATTTTTTCACTGACAAATATTTTTTAATCGGCATTTTCACATTGGAAACGGTCAGGGAGATCACTGATTGGTCAAAATATCGTGTCCTCGAACCTTTGAAATGTGCATGATAACATTTTGAAAATAAAGTTGGAAACTGTCAAAATGGCGGCTCAAACACGAAAAGAACGAAGAAAAGCTCCTGAATTTTTTATTCGAAAATGATAGGCTTTTGGAAAAAATATCGCTGAACAAAAAGTGCTTAGAATTGATCAAAGAATACGCTCAAATTTTTTCAGAATTTTTAAAACACTTTTCTTCATTTTCAAAATCGCAAAATTTTGAAAAAATATGAAAAGTCGTAGAAAAATTCCGAAAAAATTTGAGCGTATTCTTTGATAAATTCTAAGAACTTTTTGTTCAGCGACATTTTTCCCAAAAGCCTATCATTTTCGAATAAAAAATTCAGAAGCTTTTCGCCGATCTTTTCGTGTTTGAGCCGCCATTTTGAGAGTTTCCAACTTTATTTTCAAAATGCTATCATGCACATTTCAAAGTTAAAGACAAAAAATATTTGTCAGTGAAAAAATCTGATTTTTTTTGTGAAAAACCAAGCATAACTTTTTCGGAATGGACTCGATTGATTTTTTAACGGCAGATTCGGAAAGATCGATCAATTTTACGTCGAAAATGATTTGTCAAAAATTTTTTAAATTGAATTTTAATGTCAAGAAATAGTCCCAAAATCTTGGTAAAATTTGTGTCCTCTTGGGCGTTAATGGGTTAATATTGTCATTTTTAGTTTGGATTCTTTTCTTTTATAAGTCGATAAACAATTGTTTTCAGATGAACTGTCAAACAATTTCTTTTAAACAGTTAAATTCCAAGCTGACCAATTATTAATAATGTATTTATATTATAAACTTCAGACTCGTTTTGGTTTTAGGTGGTTTCTGGTTAGACAGGTAATTGTATCTTTTAAAAAATAAAGGAAAACCAACATGAATTGCATTACAATGGATTTATTTGTTTGTCATGGTTTAGTGGTGAATTAAATCGATTTTTCAAGAAGACGACGCAATATTACATCCGACATTTTTTGTTGAAAAAGTATCATCATAATCAGCGACTCCGAAAACCTCCGAGCAAAACTTCTTCGCATTTTTACACATTTTTTAAACATTAACCACAATTTTCAAGGGGTTGATAATATAAAAATACGGTCATTTACACTGTAATCTTTAAAAATATGCTTCTTCTTTGTCAAAAAGTAAATTTCATTTACTTAAATTAAAATTCCAGGTGTACTAAATTCAATCAGTGCTGTTCCCAACAAATTCAAAAGTGTATGATTTCCATAATTCTCTACGAGAAAAAGTTCTGACCGAGAATCGACCCCTACTTATTGTAGCAATATTAACCTAAAATAATTAATAGTTAAAACAGTAAGATTTTTTTTGTGTATATACTGCAAAAACTTATGTCTTCTAACCATCTTCTGTTAAAAATTTGAGACATTATTATCGTCTATCGATCGTAAATAAGACATTTTTGTGTTTTATAATCTGAGACATATAATGAAGACGGTAAATGTGTCTATATTTAAGTCGTTTTAGCTAATTTAAAATATTTATGTGTTAAGACACTTGCAAATCGAAGACATATTGCCGATTCGAATATCTTCGTGAATATTCGGCAACTGACGACTTGAAGCGATGCCTTGATAAAAACTACATAACCTATTCTGCTGATGTGCGGTTGTTTGGTTGATTTTAATCCAATATGGTTGAAAAAATCATGTACTATGCAAAAAATTATGTACTGAAAGCTGCAAAAAAAACAAATTAAAAGTGAAAGAACACACATCAGAAATGGCGTGTTTATTAACACTTTTAGGTTATGTATCAACTATCGATTTGAGACACATCTATAGCGTTTCAAAAAAATTAATTCCTAATGTATTTCTATCAGACACCCAAAAAGGTCTTCAAAGTGAGGACGAAAGTGTCTGAAAATATGACCCCGTTTTTACAGTGTAATATTAAAGTGCTCGATTTCTGCCCTGCATTAATTTCAATACTTTTCAATTCGATTCGACAATATTCGTTCGTACGACATATAGAATTCTTGTAGAATGAAATTGTCGAAAAACATGTTCAGAATTACATAGAAATCTTCGGATTGAAATCACAGAATCGATTTTTTCATCGGACGGATTTATTATCGGACTGGCGTACCCAGTAATCGGATATAGGTAAAATAAAGTATTGAAATGCCTTCCTTTTTAAGCATTTTGAATTCGTGCTATGGAAAAAAACAAGTTCTTTTTTATTTCATACGCATAGAAAATTTGAATTTTTAATCCATGCAAATTCATATGTATTTCCAGCTGAATGTGAATAACAATGTACATTATTATTAATTTAATCACAAATAATTGGTATTATTAATGATATTATTGAAGAAAAAAGCATTATTACGCTCGAAACAACATTGAGACGTACAAAAGTAATTTGTTAAACAACTTTTTTTACTGACTCAAATTTTGTTTTTTTTTGCCTGGTAAAACGTTTCGAAAAATGATTAAATATGAAATAATTTTGAAGAATGACACTTTATTTTTTCGAGAAAAAGATTCTTTATAACTTTATCGAATAAAATTTACATATATTTTGGGCAATTATTAAAATTATTCATGACATGAGGAACTAGAAGCTGCCAGAGCATCTATGGCAAAACCGAACCAAACTGGAACCAACATTTGTTGCTCCATTGTTGCTCAAAAGTTCCTCTATTCCTTTATTTATTGCTCTTGCGTTTTTAAGAAAAAGGCAGGTTTGGCTAGCTTATATTTCAACAAACAATGTGTATAGCTAATTGTTGCTGATTTGTTGCTAAATTAAATAATACCCAACAAATATTAAACTCCGGTTAGGTCAGGAACAATAAAAGAACAAATGAAATCCTCGTAAAAAATCTGCAAATGTGACGCAAATAAAAAAAAAAAGCAAAAATTATGCAACTCATTATTTGTTGATTGATTCCTGGTTTTAAGATTAAGATTATTATTAAATTTAAGATTAAGATTAAGGTATATCTTAATTCATGTTCCGAATTAGTCACTGTAAGTTGGAATCCACTCGAAACTAAGAATAATATTCTAAAAAATGTTATTATAATGCATGTATATCCAAATTTTCGAAAAAGACAATTTGTAAAGCAGCCAATCTTCATCCAAATAAAAAATTCTCGAAAAAGTGCTATATTAATGCGTTTAATTTCACATTATCGAAAAAGGGAATTTCTATTTCTGAGCAATCAAAAAAAAACTCGTTAATGCGTTTCGATCCAAATTTCTCAATAAAAAAAAATGTATAATCAAAAGTAATATAATCAAACATATCTCTTTAATAACGATACTCATTTATGAGCGTACTGACAAAAGTAAGTATTTCCAAGAAGTGAATGTACAGTGTAATTTGAAGATTATATCCAATTAATTCAAATAAAAATGTAATAAAAATCCCATTGACTTAAAACTTTAATTTATTCTTACCAATTATTTAGCAATAATACAGAAATCTGCTTTGACATAACCTAACTGTTTGCACATGCGCACATATACCAAACTCACAGTGATTTCGAGCTCTCAATTTTTGAAAAAAAGTTGTTGTTCTACTGTGTACGTTAATCGGTAAGACAAACACAATGCATTTATTTACTTAATTATACTTTAAAGTATATGTTAAAAGCCATCCTAAAATTATGATAACTTTTGCGATTATCAAAAGATCCGACAGATTTCGAAAAGTTACCAACGTTATCAAATGTAGATACGACTTTACATCAAAGACTCGTTATATCGTTAATGAAGGTTTAGTTCCTTAATATATCGAGTGTATTAAATTTTTTAAGCGCGAATTAATAAAAAATACCAAATCAATTTTATGTGCGTCTTTGTTCTATTTATTGTTGACTATATTAGATTATTTTCACGACGAATTCACAGATATATATGTATAGGTGTAAATGCATTTTGGATTTCTCAAAAAAACAAAAAGAAATTGAAAGAAATGTGAAAATTCTTAAGAGAAAAGAAGATTCCTCCTATTCAGTTTTTTTTTACTGAAAGTATTAAAAATGATTGAGAGTATGAAATTACTTTTATTCTTCCTATTGTCTACAATCCTTTGGGAATAAGCCATCCAGCAAATTAAAAAGAATTGCAATTTATTGAAAAGTTTTCCTACTTGCAATAGTATTCTGTATTTTCTTGAAAGCTTGCTATGTTTAGTGTTGTTGATTTTTTTCAACACATTTTAAGAAAGTAGAGGTTTATAAATTAAATATGTTTTAAAAATATTTATCGAATCGTTTTTAATTCGTCCGAGATCTTTATGGGGGACAGAAGACCTTTAATTTTTATTCTTGACTGTTAAAAGAATAGAAAGAGTAGGAATTAATTAACTTTCTCAATTTTGTTTACTTTACATACATTTATTTTAAAAAAACGATCAGAAAACATAAAAGTATAAAATAATTGCCAATCTGAATGTCTTCTCATTTTATTGTATAAAAAATTTTGATGAATTTTTATTCGAAAAATCGAAATTTTGAAAACAGTTATTTGAAAAATTTGAGTAGGTTCTTTAAATAGTTCTAAGATATTTTTATTCTAAGAAAATTTTCTCCAAAACCTATAGTTTCCAAGAAAATAAATTATTGTTCTTGAAATATAGAAAATTTTAATAATTTATTTTCATGAAAACTATAGAGTTTACAGAAAATTTCCTTAGAACAAAAATATCATAGAACTATTTAAAGAAGCTACTGAAATTTTTCAGATTTTTAAAATGATTATTTTCAAAATTTCGAGTTTTTGAATTTTTCAAAATTCAAACATTGTATTATTTCATGCTGATAAAATTTAAGAGAATTCATTGACTCATTCCAAACCATTGTTGTTCTTAGAAAATTGTCTCTAAAGTCTATAGTTTTTAAGAAAAAAAATGGTTAAGTTTTAAAAAGAATTTTGAGCTTCTAGGTGCCATTTTGAAAACTGCCATCTCGAATTATGAATTCTGAAATGGTACATTTTAATCCTGGAGGTCCATGGACGCGATATTTTCAACTTAGATATGTTTCCCAACCTAATTTCGAGGGGAAAGTGATGTTTTAACGAAAAACAAAATGTAAAAAACCATGTTTTTTTAAGAGAAAAATGTGTATAACTTTTTTGCGGTTCATTTTATTGAAAGATTTTGAAAGAGCACACAATTTTACGTTAGAGACAGGGGAGCTCAAATTTTTCTAAAGGCATTTATATGGATGATTCTCTTGAAAAGTACACGTTTTCGTAATTTTTTTACAGATTTTTTATGGAAATAATTTTCTTTTTTTTTGTGAAATATGTTGTGGATATGTTCTGAAGTGGGAATCCAATGTTGCGCAAAATTCATGATTGTTATTACTAATGCTATAACCATGCTTAAATTTAATTATTGATTATACGTTTAATGATGAACATTATTATATTGTACGCTAAATATTAGTCAATATACATATAAAAATCACAAATTATGTTAGTCGATGATTATAAATTGTTAAATATTTCAAATTCAAGATGGCGGATACAATATGGCGGACCGAATGCTTAAAAAGTTACTTGATCAAGCTGAAACTGTGTATTTAGATGTTTTCGGGGTCGCTGATCATGAATCCATCGACAGATAAGCTAAATTCAAGATAGCGGATCCAATATGGGATACCGAATTCTAAAATTAAGGTGTTTAAAATTTACAAACCATAATTATTTATTAAAAATAGTATAAAAAACAATATTTACAAAAACTACTTAATATGGTATTACATTCTTACAATACAATATTATTATTTTCTGGTTTTCCTTTTCGGCTGTTTCCTAGAAGTTTGCGAGTTTTCTAATCTGACGAAAGTTCTCTAGTCGCAATTTTCTAGTTTTCTTTTCAAACTCGTTATTCACAAATTTTAATTCTCCCAAATGATAATGTGAGAGTGAGCACTTAGCGAACGGAGTTAAAAAAATGTGTATTGTGAGATCAATGTAAGATTTACATTTCTTTCATTTGTTTTTTCAATTTTTGTTCTTGTAATTTTAATATCTGACGTCATATTTGGATTCAGCGACCCTCCCAAAAAACCCCGAGTAATAATTTTCAAGCGAATATGATCAACTGTAACAATTTTTGGTCGCCATATTAGATCCGCCATTTTGAAATTTAAAAATCTGACATCACATTTGGATTCAGCGACCCCAAAAAACCCCGAGTAATAAGTTTCAAACGAATATTATCAACTTTTGAAAATAAAGTAAATATTTTATAAAAAAGCTTCGGAGATCACCAGGCTTCGGGGATCACAAATCGACATATTATTGAATGTTATTAAATAACGAAATAATGCAAACAAATAGCCTTATAATATCTATTTAGGACCAATGAATACCTAAGATTTATGCTAGTAGCATTTATTTTTATAACGTTGATTCACTTTTATTCCCAAAAATTAGGAGATCACCAGGAATTTTTACTCGCAATGAATCACAAACATTAAGCAGTGATATAAAATAGAAAAATAACATTTATACGTAATTCACCTTATACATTATAAAGAGCATAGTTGAAAGTAATTTTTAAATCATTGCACAAAATTATTTATATTTTTATGTTACTTTACTGTAAAGAAATACATTAACCCGTTTCGTCCTGAAATGCCGTAAATTTTGACTTATTTTCATCAGGTGCTTTCTTAGGGAAAAAATCACTCAATCGTTTTAATATAACCATTCCTATTGTATTTTTTCTCGAACTTTCTAAATCCGGTTTCACATTGACGATATATGCCGCCATTTTTTTACTATAGCGGTTTAAACATGATAAAATTGTGAATTTTGAAAAAATGTCTTCAAATAATCGTATTTTTGAACAGGAAACCGTGTTCGGAACAAACTAAGTCTCTGTATCTGGTGGAGTATTCAGTTACACTAAAAGATAGGATGGTTATTAATTCTCCATTCAAAATGGCAACTTCAAAATGGCGATTCTCAGTCAAAATTTTGTTGAAAAATTTCTGGACGTTCTAAATCAAAAGCTACGAGCTTTTTAAAAAAAATGTTGAGAATGAAAAGTTCTTAGAATTCATTAAGAAATATAGTGAAATTTTTTCAAATTTTTTAAATGAAGTTTTGAGAAATTTTTTTTTTAAATTTTTTTCAAAATTGTAATTTATTTACGAAAAATTCTGAACAAAATTTAGTGCATTTTCTGATAAATTCTAAGAGTTTTTTGTTGTTTGAAATTCTTTCCAAAAGTTGATAGTTTTCGAGGAAATGAATTTCAAATATTATAGTTTAAGATTTTTCTTTTTCGAAAACTATCAACGTTTGGGAAAAAATGCATAAATAAAAAGCTCTTAGAATTCATCAGAAAATGCACTAAATTTTGTTCAGAATTTTTCGAAAAAAAATTACAATTTTGAAAAGAATTTTTCTAAAATTCATTTAAAAAATCTGAAAAAAATCCACTATATTTCTCGGCGAATTCTAAGAATTTTTTATTCTTATCATTTTTTAAAACAAGCTCATAATTATTCAGTTAGAGCGTCCAGAAATTTTTCAACAAAATGTTCACTGAAGTCCGCCATTTTGAATGGTGAATTAATAACCATCCTATATTTTAGTATAACTATTTACTCCACCAGTTACGGAGATTCAGCTTGATTCGAACACGGTTTCCTGTTCAAAAATACGATTATTTGAACAAATTTTTTCAAAATTCACGATTTTTTTATGTTTAAACGGCCATAGTAAAAAAATGGCGGCAGATATGGTTAAATTGAAACCGGATTTAGCAAGTTCGAGAAAAAATACAATAGGTATGGTTATATCAAAACGATTGAGTGGCTTTCTCTATCTGATGAAAAGAAGTCAAAATTTACGGCATTTCAGGACAACACGGGTTAAATAGCAATTTTTGTTAAATTTTGACAAGTTTTCAAGGTTCATTTCAAAATAAAAAGCAAGATTTAAATTTAGTCTATATGCATAAAAAGTTAGTCAATATATTCTAGTTTAAGAATCAATTTATAGGAAATTGCAACAACATAACATTTATGATAGTATTTCATTTCGAAACAGTCAAATAACATTGGCGACACATTCAGTGTACTTTTCAGGAGAATACAAAATATCGATGTTCAATCTGATACTGAAAATCCGTCCGTCTGAGCGTAATGGTGAAAAATGTAATATTTATCTGTGGGGTCCAGTACCCCCAGGGCACTTTAAGGGTTAAAAAATATATGTTGATAAATAATTGCATTTCAATACTTTTTTTATCCATTTCCTATTATTAGGATTTTTTCATACTCTGGATTTTCACTTCAAAGACTTTTTGGCCACAACGAAACCCCCATAACTCGAATCCGACAAAATCGTGGGAATTTCGAAAAAGGTCCAAAACGTTTGTATTTTCTTCACTTTTTTGGTTGTCCGGATGGAGATAAATCCGTGAAACACTGTTGAAAGGCGGTAACGTAACTGAAATCAATGCCAGGAGAAGAGATTCGCACCGGACGAGATGCAGCGAGAAAAAGAGCCATCGGGGGTGGCACGTCCAGGAAGCATCGCGAGGGCAACAATGAGAGAGGGAGGCGGTTTGCGCATGCGCAGACGCCATTTACTGTCCAAGAGCGAACGTTCGGCGTTTTACTGGCTCTGGCTTGCGTGCGAGAGGGCCACGGTGACGGGGACGAGCGTCGAAACTATACGCGCGATCGTTTCGTCGGGTTCAGTCGTCTCGTCGTCTCGTCGTCGAGAGTTGAGCGCCAGAGCTCCGTGGGTTCGGATCGGGTCGGTAGCTCGTGACAGACAGGCAGCAAGGATCGCGCTAAAAGGACAATGGCACTTTTCCGTTTCAGTTCGAAACGCTGCCTCGAGCTTCAGGTACGTCAAATTTTTCATAATACATCGGACAATCACTCCTCACCTCGTGGCGTCCCCCGCCGCACGTTGAATTTTAACCATCGAAAAAGTGCTCGAAACGAGATCACCCTTTTTTCCCCCATGAAAAAAAACAAAAAAACTGCGCGGTGCTGCAACCCCCTCCCCTAAAGAGGACTACTGGCCTACTGTCACACTCGATCGTTAACGACCTCGATGTTACGTAACGCCAGTATTTCCGAATTTTCCCACCCGAGTGAATTTTTCCCCGCGAACTACGTACCACCGTTCCACGAGGCTCCCGCGTCTCCTCGGGAACCGAGCGCGCGACCTACCTTACCGGCGCCGCGGTAGTCGCGAAAATGAGGAAAAAGGGCGGGAAAGTGGGTCAGAAGCGAATCTTCGCCTTGTTTACCGTGCTTTTTTTTTTGCAAGGCCGTTATGCAAGTGTCGCGTAATCGACCGCGCCGACGTAATCCGGGTTGAGAAGCGCTAAGTTTAGATCGCGATTAGAGGTCGCGTTCGAAAAATCGAGAGTCCGTCGTATCACCTTCGCCCGACGACGGCGATCCCGTTCTAGTGCTCCAGATCGGCGCGGGATTCCGAAATTCGCTTTTCTTCAACATCCCCCTCCCATAAGATCAGATCATGCCGACAATGAGGAGAAGGTTCATCGCGAAGCCGGAAATCGTTCTCTCATGAATCGCCAATTTCCTCCACGTTTTTCCTCCGTTTTTTAGTCCCGGAAAATTGCCATCATTTTCGTTACGTCGATGTCCGGCAAAATGTTCCCGCGTTTTTCTACGATCTGAAACAATTTTTATACGTAACAATGGTTTTTAGTACTCGCGGCATATTTTAACGAGTTCCCGAAAACACTTTTTGTCGAGTCATTCGCATTTTAATGTGTTCCTAAAATCACATAATCGGTGGATTCCGGTAATTAGACGGAACGCGGTAAGGGTGTCTTTCGCGGACGATTCTCATTGGCTGGAGATAAGGAATCTATACTTCCCCATGGTTTATGGCGAGAAACTGACCAATCCGATTATCGCATAATTTAGGAACCCTTATCGCTGTGGTCCTCGCTAATCAATGTGCGTTCTGCGAACTTTTGAAGGTTGAAATGGCAAATATCTTTTCTCTATTAGTGAAAAAATTCGATAAATGAAGAAAATAATTGCATTAAAGCGCGGGAAATTAATTAGTCTAACCAATAACTACTAAAGCATTCATTTTTTTGTTTTTGTAAGGATAGTAAATAAGTAATATTTCTATCTTTAATTGAATATTAGGTTAGGTTTTTGTTTCTTAATTAAAAAATATCAAAATACTGTAGAGAAGTCCTCGTGTGCTCCAAATTGAAACTGGAAGCCCCACGTGGCAGCGTTGCCACAACAATTTCTGTATAACCTCTGTTATTTTACATTTGTCTCCTTTTATTTTAAAGTTTTCTTCTGAAACATTACGAAAACAACTTTTTTGATCACGTAACAAAAATTACAGCAATTCTAACCCTTTTCTAACTGTTAAGGAGGAATATACAACGTGTCGCCATATTGTTTGCTTCGAAATGTTAAATTACGATTTTCACGAATTTTTAAAGAATATAAATGAACCTTTACGGGAAATCGCTTCAATAATAACCATATTGAGTTACTTATACTAATTTTGTATGCTTTCATTTTTAAAAAAATTTGGACCCCTATTTAATTAAAAAAAACGTGATTTGTATATTAATGTAGAACTTTAGTATATTACTTGGGAATTAAGGGGTTTCAGAATACACATTTTTTTTCAAACAAATTACGATATTTTTAAAACTTGATTTTCAAAGTTTAAAAAAGTACTTTTTGGAAAATTGAAATAAATTATTACACTGCATCTTTCTTCAACGTTTTCAATAATACTATTTTTATATATAAAATGGCGTTATTTCTGAGCCCAAAATCTGAATCGTTTTCCAATATGGCATCTATGGCCCCGATTTTCTGTTTGTAGTTACACGCCTAAATACATGTGACAGCACGTGTATACAAATTTTCTAAAATTCATTATTAAGGGCTCTCCAGCGCGTTAAAGGGCGAGGAAAAGTTTGCTCCAAGTTCTAGGTTTTATCAAGATTTTTCCGGAAATCTTTTTTTAAGGAAATACTTAGAGTAACGTTAGATTTAACGACCAAGTGTGATTTTGGAGTGATTATGTAGCTAGGAAATAATAAAAAAACAAAATTCCTAACCTAACATAGAATTCAAGATTTCTATCCTTATTTTTTATTATTTCCTAGCAATAGAATCACTCCAAAATCTCTCATTCGCTAGCTCTAATATTAATAAATACTCCCTTAAAAAAAGATTTTAGGAAAAATCATTATTATAGAAACTAGAACTTGGAGCAAAGTTTCCCTCGCTTTTTAACGCGCTCGAAGGCCCTGAATGACGCCATTTTATGCTTTGTACTCTTTACTTCAAAAATAACATAAATTAACTATTTCTGTAGTAAACAAGCCAACAATATTGTTTCGTTTTTATTTCCCGATCGTTAAATATGCAATACGATACATAACCTCAAAAGTACTGCAGCTCTATAGTAAAATAGTCATTTAAATATTCGTAAAGAGTAAAATAGATGTAGTTATTCTATATTTTTCAATATTTTGAATGGTAAAATTAACGTACAGTCAACGTTCACGTTATTAATTCTACTATTATTGTATGTTACAACTATTTCTACCTGGTTTTATGGTTACATTAACCCTTTTCTTTATGTGTAGAAACTTCGAAAAATATTTTTTCGCCAGATGGTACAGTACCAAAATTCTTCTTTTGAGACTCGAATAGCCATTTTAAACATTTCGTACCTACTGCGTGGTATTATTTAGTTTCTACCTAAGGAATTTATATTTTATGTATGAAAGTACAGGCATTTCAAGACAGAGGGTCCGTTGTATTAGGACCTAATCCCTCGGCCTCTTTCTTCTCCATGGGCCTTTTCGATTCTAAACGAAAATCCTCTTTAGCATGGTCTTCTTTTATTTTTCTGTAACTATTTTTCTAAACACGTGTGATTTTTATTTAGCGTTAGAAATTCGCATTGTTGACATAAAAAATTATATTCAAATCCCGAAAAACGTATACGTATAACGTATATAATTGACCAATATAATTTACCAATGACTTGCCAAAAACTCTGGAAACTCGTAAATCACACGTGTGTACGTCAAATACGAAACTCGATTGGATGCAAATTGTAGACAATGCTATTGGTGGCTAAAAATCGACTGCATGCGATTCGAAGGGTGCAGCATTTTCGCAAGAAAATGAAATGAGGTCAAGAACGTTCTACAAATTGCATATGATCTGACAGGCCAATCGTTAATCTACTTGAAATACCAATTTAGTTTACAGGTTCAATGTAGAGACTTTCTCAATCAATGATCAAGTTGTTGTGGTCACGCCTGAACCGGAAGTTTGAAATCCAATATGGCGGTATGAAAAAACTTCATTCATCAGAAGTTCTTACAAGGATACAAATTCTTTGAATCTCACACTCGTTCAGTTATCACTAATTTACCGCACTTGTATCATAATATACTATTTCTTTACGCATCGCTTCATTCTGCGAACGCAATGAAGAAAAGCTCACTTCACCCACTGACGACTTTATGCAATACCGGATAAAACAACTACAACAGAAATGTAGGTGCAGAATCCATACTTCATGGGTACGGGAATAATTAAAGAATAGGTTTTGATAATATAATTTTCGAGTTTATTTCTCAGTAAAACGGTTCTAGGACGTAAATAATTAAAATATAACATAATAAACGAGCTTGGATATAAGCTACTATAATGCAAATTGAAAAATTATTGAACGAAGCCGGAGTTTTTGTATATTACCGTCTCCGAAACTTTTGATCTATGGAACTGTTTTAATATAATTAAAAACCCAATATTATAGTAGGTTCGGAGTCCCCCTAACGGTAACTTTAGAAATAAGAATGCTTATTGTTTGTAAAAGTGTACGTTTCGGTCCAGAAAATTATATTATTTAAAAGCGGTTAAGAAATTATGATTGTTGTTTATCAACAAATTAAATAAATAGGTTATGATAGATTAACCCGACCCAAAAAATAGTTCTTTACAGTACTATCAGGTCTACATCGTTAGCTGAATTTGCCGATATATTTTTTAAGGATAAAAAAATCCTTTTAATCCAGCATCCGGATCATCCAAATAATGAATACTAATAAGATCAGCTGAGTCTCTTCTAAATACCCAACTGATTAGTGTCAACTATTGCAGTAATTTTAAATGGTTTAAGATTACATGCATCCTTAAGACGGGATTTTGAATTCCTACGAATTCATGCGTAATCTTGCCCGTGCCTTATAATTACGAATGCTTTCGTACGAGGCAAACTTGGATTACCTAACTGCAGCTAAAAGCAATCCTCGTATACCGAATTATTTAGAAGTTACCCATTTCTTTTCCCGCACGTTTGCACTTGTGCATATACCGAACGTTTTTATTATTAGTCGCGAATCTTCTTTGCGTAGCCAAGGGCAAGTTGGCTTTGCCAAGGCTTCTCGGGGACTATTGTTGTATAGATGTTTTCTACAGTCCTAATAATATTCTTTGAAGTTTTCTTTTTACACCCATCGATTTAAAAATTTATGTAGGTAATTTTTTTACCTTAATTTAGTTAGCACCTCAACCCACAACTGTTAGGTCTATGAAATGATGGTATATGTTAAGCTGAGACAAATGTATTTCGCCAGTTAAAACACCACGTGTTTTCAATAAAGCTCTTTAAGTTAAATCCACAACTCCGGAGGAAACGACCAGAATCAAGCGATGATGAAGGTCACTGCAGGTTAGAACGTATCTCTATGCTGAGAAATGGTATAGGAAATTTTACTATTCTAACTAGGACTTCCAGGACAGACCCAACTTTACTATTCTTTGTATAACAGTATTGCTGCAATATATATTAACACAAAATATGGCCTGTCCTAGTCGGTATAGTACAATTTCATATTCCATTTCTTTGGGTGTACAACAACACAAAAACATATGTCAAGAATATTGCCAACATCTTGGGCTTCCTTCTAACGAATTACAGATTACCACATATTTAATTGAAAATCATCTGGTAGAGAAAATTACCACGTGGCGGCGCCAGCAATAAGCGGTTAGAGCTAGTTTGAAATGGAGAGGAAGATAGAACTAACAAGAATTTAATTCACATTTAAAATTTAGACAATATTATTTCATGGTTCATGACTACGAATGCGTTTTAAAAATAACAAATTTATCGTCCAGACCGGTTTACCATTCACTTTCTGCGAGGTCCTTTCTTGGAATAAGATTTTCTTGTTTCCACTATATCCAATTCATGATGGATTGTTCTTTAACAAGCCAGGAAATATCATTTTTCATTTACATTGTTGTATTGGTTTTCAAGGTGAAATTAAAAATAAAAAACCTTCGAGCAGAAATAAATATTATTTTAGCTCCTCAATTCATTCTAAACCCCACACATAACAAAAAAATTATTTTTGTAAATAGGGAAATTTAAAATAAATAATTTATTCTATGGGTTAATTTTGAATCTTTATGACCACCAAGCACAAAATGTAATTAAGTTTTTATCCTTTTAGTAATTAAAAAAACATTTTAACAATTGAAATATAAATCTGAATAGATAAATAAATTTCAATTCTTGAAGGTCAACGATCTTTTGCACAACAACATTACCTTACATTCTTTTTATAAAAGTTCGTGAACTTGGCTGAGTCCGAAAATAGAAATACTGTCAAGGTTACATTCGAAGAAAATAGATTGACTTGTGTTTAGCGAATTTAACCTTTCGAATTAGATTTTAAAATCGACACTTATCGACATCTAGTTTGTCACAACAGACGAAAAAAGGTTATATGAAAAAAATAATAAAAATAGCAAAACCAAAAGTAATTTTTTCTTTTCTGATGCTACGAAACGTTTTTTTTACTTTTGTTTTAATTTTCTAAAAAAAGATTTGAGTTTGTCTGGAACAGCCGTCGATTCAAATCGATATTGAAATTAAACATTTCATTTTCATGACGATCAAGATCTTCATAAATCTTAGTACGATTAAATCATTTTGATTCGATATACAAACGCGCCATTCCTTGTTTAAAAATAAATCTGTAACGTCACATGACAGTATTTTACAACGTAACTTAGTACTTAGTAAAATTATTAATATCTTGTTTATTCAAAATTTTAAAATATCACTGAAGTTTGTGAAAAAAAAAAATTGTTTCAAACGTGAAACATTGTATACAAAATTTTTGTTTTATTGTAATTACACAAGTTTTTATAATGCATTCGTGTCATTCATGACGATTAAACAACAAAATAAAAAGTAGTAATTTAATATTTTCCTCGAAATTAAGGTACAATTATGTGTTTTACGAGTATATCATGTTTGACGTATTAATCTTAAGTTAATGCGAAACAAAGTATTCAGTAATTGATATGTGAAGTTTTAATCACTTAGTTCAAAGTGTTTTATCTACAATTTTCTTAGCGTTGCTGGTTTTATAATGTTCTTGTAAGTACAAGGAAAACTAGTTTCTCGTAAGAACTACTAAACTTCTGAATTTAAAATCCGAAAAATTCTTTTTTTACTGTAAATTTAAAAAATATTTGTGTAATTTAACATACTTCTTTTTTATTGTGGTCCTATTTTTTAGTACGTTCAGTGAAATATATAATTTATATGCGTGGTGAGGATATTTTGGTAGCACAATATACTTCGGATTTTTGCCGTCAGGTGCAGACGCGACCCCCAGATCGTATCCGTTATTCCCGCTGTAGAAGTGAATTTAATTTACCATAAGACATCCAAATGTGGATCGTATATCGAACGAATAAAAGAAATGTTTATTTTTCTATTTAATATTAATAAATAGGAAATTCAATGAAAATTTGCGTATTTTTTAGTAATATTTAAGTAATATTTTGTATATAATTTCTTGTACCAAATCAGCGAAAAGACTTTTCCATGTATTCTTCCGCTTTATTTTAAATACATGCTATTTTTGTGCTCGTCACTTTTCAAGATAAACCGTTTTTTTTTCAAGGACTGTTACTAAAATTAACGAATTTTGATAGTGCTTTGTAATTATCTGTATATATTTTGTGAGATAATATATTACAAGTGTTATTAATTCTCGTGCATGACTATAATTGGTGGACTGTTTTTAGTACTTCCGTTTCCAATTCAGTTTTTTATGTCTTATCACATTTATAATCTTTCCTCTAGAGAATTTTGATCTTCCATTGGTCATCCAATGAAACAATATTAATTTGAGATTTTCCCGTTTTTTAGTTTTGTTAACCGTTTAAGAAGATATTAGAATACACGATGAGCGCAATTGAATGGCTCTAAAATTAGAGACAATGAAATTATATGAAATTTGTTGTTTAATATGCCCTAATTATTGTTTACTAAATATCTTATTGAACCTACAATTTATTTTATTTAATACGAAGCAAAAAAATGATATTGTTTTATATCCTTTGGAACATTTTTTACTGTCACAATTGAGTATTTTTTTTACGATGTTTTTTATCATTTTTAATTTAAAAAAAATTGGCAGATTGGATGCATGGGGACTCGAACTCGGGACCTTTCGGTTGCCGGTCGAGTACTCTACTACTCTGACTATAAACATTAAAATCATAACGCAATTTATGTGGATTATTGTTACTTTTAAAATATTATAAAGCTTTTCATTACAAGGAAAGTGACCAGTATTATTCATAATTAGGTATTATTTTTACTTAAATTACTAGAA
The DNA here is from genome assembly GCA_030407085.1 of Trichopria drosophilae. NCBI lineage: Eukaryota > Metazoa > Arthropoda > Insecta > Hymenoptera > Diapriidae > Trichopria > Trichopria drosophilae. The sequence continues at coordinate 11,318,868 of CM059584.1, read as the reverse complement.
CATATACCTTATAAAACAATTGATGAAAAAACAGTATCTCTGATAATTTTTATATTTTTACAATAGTGAAATCAGCTAAAATATTATAACAAATATTTACATAACTCTTATCGCGTTTTATTATTATTCTCTATTATTATCAATTGTTTTATAGTTAATACAAACGGATTAACAGTGTATTCTCCGATAAGCGCCTAGATAAAAGTATCTTAATCCGGAATTGCCTCGTAAGCTCAAATTTGTGTAGAAATATGCCAAGAAAAAAAACTACGAAACGTTCACACAGAAACCCCTCTTCGCTTTCCGGAACTCTTATCTTTATCGATTCTTCAAAAGTCTTGATTCCGCAGTTTCTTAAACGCTACAATTTGCAGACGAATTTTCTGTTTAATTGTTTGTTTTTTTTTAAATAATAGTACAACAAACATCGACGATTTTCGCTCCGCATTATCTCGTTTATTTTCTATAACGTAATACTTTGGATTAAAGAGGTTTTTATACCGCTTGTATTATACCGCAAAGCTGAGTCAACGAACGGATATTATTAGCATTCCAAGAAGTGAAATGCATAAATATGCATGAAGAAGAATTTTTTATTCATCTGGTATTAGCGCACAAATTAGATTAATTAAAAAAAATAGTTAGGTATTTTGGCAAAAACTTAAACTATGCCCTTTTTGTTTAGTAATTGATTTCAACGACTCTTTAAGACAAGTGATAAAATCCTTGCAATTTAATACCGCGTATAATGAATGCATTTACTAGGCGACGTAAAAAATAGTCATGATAGTAAGACAGACAGGCTTGAAAATAACGAATGAAAATATTAATCTGGACGGAATAGGTGGTCGTAAAGTTATATCTGTTTTAGCGAATGCAATGTTAATGAATTGATTTATTGTGAATTAAACAGTACTGTATAAACTATATAAATTTAAGACCTTATGATTAGTAAAATATCATAATTATAAATACGAAAAGTGAAAAACAATAAAAACCGCATTTTAAAAATTCCCTCTACAAAAGTTAAATTCGTCCAGCAAATTTGTGTTTACTCTTATTGTTTTTTAATGCCGCAATTATTTATAGACACTGGCAGTAATCATTAGAAGCAATATTATAGGAATTTTAGGCACTGTATGCAAATTAGAAGTTGGAAACCCCTTTTCGGGCGTAAAATTCGCCATCGTCGGTAAACACCTATTTTGCTACCTAGTTGCACAATGTACCATTTTGATAACTATGCGTAAAATACGATTTTATGCACTAGTGGTGACCGGTGACTCCCCTCATATTGACCACTCTTGTACCCCATCACGCGTGACTATACCATCATAATTTGACCCACAAGAAAAGCGCAAGACTCATATTATCAAAAAATATCCTGCGATACTCGTGCGCAATAATTTGATTTTACACACACGTCCTATTTAATAGCATATTAAAAAGCGTTGAGTAAAATCGTATTTTACACACTACTACGAAATAAAGATATTGTAATCTTTAAAAAATATAAATTCCATTGGAGACTCAGTGTCCAGCACTATATACGATCCACTTGACTTTTCTCATATTAAGTGACTATTTTAGAATTTTAATTTATTTTTTTTAATTCGTAAAAACTGTCTACCCCAAACAACGCTTATAAATCGTGACACAGAACCTACATTACGTGCATACTCTGCGATTCCGATTTCAACGATGATAAAGATTAAAAAGTCTCAACAAATTCAAATCGTATATAGTGCCCCTCCCCTCAATACTGTAATTTTGAAAATTATATATAAAAACCCTAACCTACAAAAATATTTATATTGACTTTTTATATCATTTTTTTCAAAAGAATTGTTGTTATTGTTATAATAAATATCGTAAATAGCGATTCAAAATCAAAATAAGGCAATAACTGAAAATATTTTCATGATAATTGTCGTAACATAAATTCGACCTGGATGCGATAATCTTGAAGCTCGATGTCTAGGTTGCGATTTGTGCGTGTCGAATGACCTATAGCGTAACATGGGGCTTACCGTTCACGCTTCAATGTGCATATACATGAGAGACCGAGTGACCTGCGTTGATTAGACACAGTCTGCCCCTACCCCCTTCACTTCCCCTCCAACATCTCTCTCTTTTTATCTCTCTTATACTCTATTTCTATTTTTTGTTTCACTCTCTCCAATACCCCCTCCTCTTGTATCTTTTATTTATGTCTATCCCTTTCTTTCTCCCTCTCTCTTTGTCTCTCTCGTTCACACTCGTGTCCGTGTCAAGTCACGTCTCGTTACGCTCATCCAGCGCGTTACACCGAGATTGTCAACGCGTGCAAGATCAATGTCTCTGCATCAATCAATACCGAATTAATGTAATGCGATAAAGTTAATAGTTTTTCTATTTTCTTTCCCCCTCTCTAAATGATACCAATAAACATAACGGTGGCGTTTAATATTTTCTTGCTGTACAACATTTGTAATTTTTTTAAAATTCGAGTACCAACCATTCATAATTATTGATGAATATGGTATGTATAAGGAGTCAGTCGAAAAATAAAATAAAAAAGTGGAGGGGAAAGTGGCCCTGTACGGACCACCCCGTGTTTCTCATAGATGGCGTTACCGTCTGAATAGAGAGCGTGACAGGAACGCTGCCATATTTCGGTCAGAGTTTTCGTCTACACTTCTAATTTTATTTGAAGATTAAAACGCACCTGTTATGACAGTGGATTTCATTGCTGAGGTTAACGAAAGTCTCAACAATACAAATTTATTTTATTATTTGATATATCTACTTATCAATATGATAAGCTGCTAAAAATCGATAAAATGAATGCAGGTAATTGGATTATGCGAATGCTAATTTGCATTCCAATGTACCGTCGAATACCTTTCAACGCCCAGAACATAACTTGACTTGGCACGCCGAAGTGACACAATTGATAACACGTTCGATGAAAATTCCATTCTTGTATTACTTTACCTTTTTTGATAGGAGATACGTGATTATTCTTTTCCCCGACGAAATTCGAAACTCGTCATAGAACACTGGGGATTTTACGCATTGCTGACTAGTTTCACTGCTTGACTATCCGTGCGAATTGAAATGTTAAACGACAAAAGAAATTTTTCTTATTGGTCTTCAGTGAAACCTTCGGTATTTTTCGCTTATTTTCGTAAACAGCCGAGATAATTCGGGAGCACCAACAAAACGAGGTAGTGGGAGTAGACTCCCCTCAGTCGCGTTATGTTCTTGACGTCACAACAGGCCCTTGAGGTCCAGCCCGCAAGGTGGGGGAAAAAGAAGCGGTGAAACTATAATGAGACGGAATGGCAAAAATATGTTTGGACGTAAATATAGCGAGACGCAATTATACCGGCACTCTCCGGTAATTTGGACCTTTCCTGTAGAATAAAATACCAGTAGTTATTACTTGTCATTGCCGAGTCAAAATAGCTTGGGGTCTCGATGTACTGCACGAGGCCAAGAAATTAAAGAAAACTTTTCCTTCTCAAAAAAGTTTAATTTAACAAATTATGTTTAGTTCGTCAAGACAAGACGTTTTTGTTTTTACTTTTTTGTGAGTAGAATATACGTCACTACAACTATATGATTGCCATTGACTGGAATATTTCCTGAAAAGCTGTCACGCGTCTTGGCAGTTTAATTTACTCTAATTATCGATGATCTACGTTGAAACAATTTATCTCGGCCTTTTATTTTCTAGTAAAAAACATTTACGCTAAGTTTTGGAATAATTTGCAAAAATTCTTTGCAATTGTGTACTCCCAAATGACTATATAGAATAGTAAAATTTACAACAGAGTATTTGCGCATATTTTAACTACTCGGTTAGTTAATATTGTTTTTTTTATCTAATAATTATAATCCAAATTAGCTGTTAATCAAAGTGAAACTAATTTTTCTTAAGAATTACAGATAATTATTTTAATCGTAACAAAATGGTGACTTGCGTTATTAAATCTTAAATGTGTTTATACTTTGGTCAAAAATGCTGTTTTTTTCCTACTGACAATTATTTCGAAGAAGGACAATCTTAGTAGAAAAAAAAATAATTTTTTCAACTCAATTCATCATAAAATGGCGACTGTCCAGCATTTTTTTAAGGGGTCCAAATAGAAAACTTGTACAGATACATAACAGTTTGCAAATCACAACATTTATTCTTATTACAAAAAAAATACAAATACTGATGTTATTCCGACACCTAGACATTGAATAATGTTCACTAAATATAAACATTTAAGAATCGGAGAAAGTTCAGTCTAAACTTTGCACAATCCTAAGAACTTAATATATTGGTTAACTTTCACTCGACTCCACAATCGATAGTCAGTAAAACATTATCACACGCGGCACTCACAGCTTTGAATATTTATCAAAGTTAGGGAAATGTGACAACTCATTCTTGCCTTATCGCAATGATGCATAATCCGCGTAAAAAGAGGAACGGTAAATACCCGTAATAACAAATTTTTACGTCTCCATGATTCTTATCGAAAAATGTACCGAAAAAAAAAATCCGGAAGTAGTTTTGGTCCCTCGTGTATACGCACACGTAATCAGAGTAGAATAACTCCTCGTTTATTTAAAGGTGAATACTAATAATTTGTTGGTGTGTGGGAAATGTCAACTTTTTAAACGACTTCGCATAACAGGTTGCGGAAAAATTATAAATGGCCCGCACCGTAATTCCTGCTAACTTGAGGTAGCGTAACCATTACGTCACTGATGAACGATGGTGACTTCTGGCTGATCGAGTCGAGTCATCGTAATGCCATGTGACGTCAGAACCTTGAACGCTCAGAGACGTACTGTATGATAATGCTACTGTTCGACAATTTCCCTCCCCTTGACCACAATTGTCTCTTTTTTCCGCTGTCTAGGAAGAGATGCGGAAATGTAAATTTTTGTTTCAATTGGACTGTATTTTTATGATTGCTTTGCTGAACTAAGGGAAATGATATCTCAATACTTGCTATTTCGACTACTTAATTAATAAAATTTTTTGGTCATTGCTTAATAAAATATAATATTTGTCTAGCCAACTATAGTACGGATTACTGCCGCCAGGTGCATTCGCGAAGGTCGCCATCCGTTCAGTGTTCTCGTTATAGAAAGAAATTTTCGGTTAGTCTTAAGACCAGTAGAAATGCTGTCTAATTATATTAAGTATAAGCGACTAGCCGTCGTACTAGTTGGTGCCCACTTAAATAATTGGAGCAGTTGGATGCAGCGTCGCTAGGAGCGCTCGCGACTCTCTCGCGGTTCTATTTTGCTCTCGTTATCGAAACGTATTTCTATTTTGTATATTAGACGACTTCAAGGAACATTTGGAGACTACGAATCTGATTTATTATTTTTTTATTAGAATAGAATCTGAAATTCATATTTTCTCTCATATTACAAATTCGAAGAATGTTTTGCCATAAAGAAAGGGCTCCTGTTAAAAAAAGTTGAAGAGAAAAATATAACCATCATGAAAGAAAAATACATGGCGGGGGTAGGAAAAGTATAACTTACGGGGGAGGGGGCTACTTTATATATTTATTGTATATATTTGTTAAATATAAATATATTAAATAAATATGCAGAAATAACTCCGCTGGTAACGGGAATGTCTCTCCAAAAATATTTCGTGAGCAGTAAAGTTGATTGTCGACAAACAATACAAGTTCTTTTATGGAATAAAACGAGCACGTTTGAGGAAAGCTTTGAGCCGCGAATTCTCGTAGGAATAAAACATTGTACAGCGTGTGCTAAAAATCAGAAAGATAAATAACATATATATCTTCTTGCGATAACTGAGAATAAAGCGACTAAACAATGATACTGTAGATTTTAGATTTTACCACTGACGATTCTTATATACGATGACACATGCTTTGTATACGAGGAGGATAAAAACGCCTCTTTTTTTTATCGATAAAAAAATCGCAATCGGGGATCACAAGTAACAAATTCGCATATCGCGATAAGAATTGTGAGGGCTCGTTCGTTCACGTCAGATCTTCGAAAAGATTTTTGAAGTTCATCGATAAAGTAAGAAATGTCTGTAGAACTTTAATTAATAGATCGAATCTATAAATTGATAAAAATTCCTAAACTACATGGAGAATAAAGTCAATACATTTACATAATGGGAAATGGGGAACAAGCGTAAAGCTGCGAAAAACACGAAAGCCCCTAGCGGCAACAATCGAAAGCACAAATTACTATACAATTGTGTGTGCATAAACGATTCTTTATGCCATTCCATACAACATATTGTTACCAAATAAACAAATCGATAGTGTTTTGTTTATATTATTAAATTTATAATTATTCTCATTTTAATTACCCGGAGAGAAGTAGCTAGTATTAACTATTAGAAATATTCTTGCGGTACACTAACCGAAATACAAGAACCGCGAAAGCTGCGATTGCTCCTAGCGGCAACTAAGCTAACTACGTCGTAACTAAATTTACTTGCCGCGGTACAGTTTAATATTGAAACAGATAATATTGTTGGAATATATCTCACGGTAATTGCATTATACTATCTACTATATTTATAGTAGTCATAACAATCGACTTTTTAACAAACCTTTGTTTACAATTGATTTATCATCTCAAATCCCTCAGACATTTTTTTTTAATTTGTATATGTTTTACAGAACGAAATAATTTAACTAAAAGAGATCAAATATACGGATTTCATTCGTCGATGTTCTACAAAAATGCACGGCTATAAATATTTAATAAAGAGAAGTAAGTTATCGCAGTGATTAATTTGTCTGTGCTGCACTTAGTAAAGGCCGATAAAACGATTTAATGGATTTGCATTTCTAACCGTTCGCGTTTGATTCGTAAATCATGTAATAGAAAGGTAATTAACTTTTTATGTCGATATCAAAATAATCGCTGCTAATTTTCGTCTTAAAAATAATTTTTATAAAATCAATTAAATGTTACCAAATAATTATTAATCATGGGCGTAAACAATTGGAAATACCAACTTTTTTGTTTCTAATTTATGTGAAATAACAAACTTTTGTCTACAATTCCATTGAGTGTTCGATACCATATTTTGTTATAGCTTGCACTCATCATTCTTTGTATAGACTATTCGATGATAAGAAAATACAAAGATAACGCAAGTTTGTTCAAAATGTCCACGAGATAGTGACTATAATATATGCACAAGCGATAAAATACCGTCTCGTTTAAAAGGTGTTCGACAACCTTGGTTACTTTCTGCACGAATTCGGCATTTTTAATAATTTGCAATAAAATTCTTGCGAGCAATCTTTTATATTTTTTATCGTCATGTGTTAAAAAAAAAGATAACGTACGTTTGTTCACTGCGGAATTTATTGCTTCATTAGCGTTCTTTTCAATCACTGCGCCCTATATTTTGCGAAAATTAAGGTCATATGATTTTCTTGTAATGAAAAAGAGAAAAAAAATGGTAATTTGTATCATTTTTTGTTGGGGTTATGAATTTACAAATCATTCATTCAAATATTGAATACAAACTATATCAAAAAAATATTTGCCAGAAGAAAGCATTTGATTTATAATATATATATATAGAAAGTATTTATTTATTATAAGTTTGTAAAGATTTAATTAGTAAATATTATCTTCTAATTATTGTAACAAGTCACTACTTGTATTTCTTAATTAAAATTAGTAAGGTAACGTAATAAATAATATTACATTCCACTATTTTAATAAATTCTAGTATACTAGAATTAGATTCGTTAATTGAGTTATTCCTCTTATAAGAATGAATAATTGATTAACTGAAATGTTTATTAAGATTTACAATATATATTGTAGTATGTCCAATAACTATAGTAAACTTTACCATACACTATTAGAAATGTTGGACCAATTGCCATACTTTTATGTTACCAGAGTAACAGAATTTTACTAAAATCTATAAGACGCAGACAAATTATGCAACAGTATCAGAAAATTACGAAACCGGAGAAAGCGAATGTGAAGTTAGTTTGATTTGTCGTCGCCAGGGGCACACGCGGAATTTGATTCGAACATAAGGATTCTCATATAGTCTAGCTTCAACGCATAAAGCGTCTCATATTCGAATAGCATAAGATCATTATGACGTTGATGCGTATACAAAACAAACACGCTGATAAATTATTTAATGAAGCCAACAAATTTTTTTGTTCGCAATAACACATATAACTAAAAAACAACCGAACAAAAAATTAGTCATCAAATGTTGCCCATAATTTTTGTTATTGAATTAGTAATCAAAATTTAACCAATATTACTAATAATTTTGACTTCTAAACAAAAGATGTATTTGTCCTGTCCCGTGGACACGCATAAAAGTCCATCATGTGTGGGTGTACATAATAAAAAATGGTGACTCTGCGACTCTGTTCGACAGACGCCGACCGATAAGACGTAGAGGGATCCGAGACATTTTTAGGCGACCTTCGGACTCTGACATGATTCGCATTGATAATGGCATTTGATATACCGGAATAAGTGAATAATGAGTTCGTCATAAAGGGGTAAAGCTTCCCCGTCGTATACACACACGATCGATTGCCATTGGCCGAGATCATCCGCATTGTCGGGGTTTCCCCGACCCAGAATCCAGGTATTGTCCAGATGCACGCATTGGTATTCCCCGTAGATCGATAAGGTGTATTAAAGGTATGATTGAATAGAAAGTGGATAATTTGGAGATTTTAACATTTTATTTTTTTATTTATCACACAAACCAAATTATAAAAATGTTGTTATTATTTCATGAAAATATGTCAGAGAGATGGTGGAGACAAATGGTGCTTCGTAATTTATTTAAAGATTCCGTTAATTCCGCCATTTTGTTATAATTTTTTTAGTTGAAATATTCTTTTTTTTTTATGATTTCGAACAAATTTTTGTGAAATTGTTCTGATACAAAAAAAATGGTTCAGATGCATCAACGTGGTTTTAATCGATAGAAAGTAAGTTTTCCTTGACGCTGATTACAAAAATAAAAATGGCTGATCCAATATATCATTTTCCATAGGTAGTTTCCTCCTTTAAGGAATCAAACTTATGAGAACAACTAAACACCAAAACAATTAAAAATTCGATAATCCAAATCCCGACAACTTAAATAAAAACAAATTATTCGAATTCACACCAAATATTCGGTGTTTGAATGTCGGAATTATAATTGTCCTGTTTTTGTCAGCTTTTGGAGTGGTTCCCAAACTTATTATCGAAGATAAGGCTTTCAGAGAAGATTTTTGTTTACATCATTTGGTGTACATAAATTCCCGCACAAAATTATGGTACTGTCCTAAGCTATACATTTTCCTTGTTCAAACTTTTACTAGTCTCCTTCCCTTGTTCCCCCACCACATTGTATCGCGACATTATTCGGCAAGAATCGGCAAAGATTGGAATGCTTCGGTTACGCGGGTTACGCCTACCTGCGAAGAGGAGGGGGTAATGAAGGGAAATAATAGGGAGGGCTTCGGATATAACTACAGTAGGACTTCTCTTATTCTAATTAGTAAAGTTTTTCAAGATGGCGCCGACCTCTCTTATTCTAATTTTCCCCTTACCCCCACTTACTTTGCTTGCGAGCTTGTCATTCGTGGACAATATTTTTCGTTGACTTTTCGTGTGATAGTGGGAGAAGACTTGTGGGGGAACGATTAGAATAAGAGAGGTCCTACTGTAATTTATATATACGATTTATTAGTTTTAACGGAATGTAAATTGGACATTTAATGGACACGAGTGCATTGAATGAGTGTTTGGACAGTCGGTGGACGCCCAAATACACTAAAGGGGAGGGGGTACATTGTACATCATTTTTATCGTATTTTGTCCACTATTACTTCGTAGGACGACGCTATTTGGTGATAAATTGATGGACCTCACGATGGTCGTCCACTTATGTTGGAATACGTGAAATTTGGATCAATAATTGACAAATAATTTACGTAAATTGGATGTACTTGTACTAACTGTGCATCGATAAATTTATCAATAATTTTTGGACAAACTTTCGAAGCGTTTCAATTTGTACAAAAATTACTGTATTTCATTAAAGAAGTTGTGTTTTAACCTATTAGCATGATATTGCATTTTTTACTATGATGAAGTTTTGAGCGTTGGATCAAGAAATTAATAACATTTTTTTGTCCGGTATATATCAAGGAGTTTAAAAATTACGGAAAGAGCATTTTCTCTCCCTCCCCCAGGATGATATGAAAAGTATAAAATACGATAAAAAATTATTTTCATCAATGAAATGTTAACTCTTTTTTATTGATGTATAAACAAACTATTTAATAAATTCTATGACGTACAGAAGGCATACGCGATTAGAGTAAAGATAAGATCTACTCAATTTCTCAAGACTTAGTATTCTCTGAAATTAATTAATCTAAACGTTAAGTCATTGTTCGATTCAAACAACGCATTAATACATCAATAAAAAGGTCACGTCAATTGTCACGAGTATAATGCTTTCACGTAATAAATATCTCCTTTGTTACAACTTATCAAACTGCAATGTAAACTAAATTATAATACCTTTATCAAAGTAATAACTAACAATCAATATTTTGATCACTATACGATAAAGATAGTATTTCACAAAAGATTATTGACGATATCATTTTAAACACAATTTTTAAGACATCTAACAATTATGTTTTATGTACTTCCGAACGTGATTGTAATTGCGGTGTTGTTCATACACTCTCCTCGTTTTGATTAATTTACAACTTCCGAAAGTCCCTAATTTAATAGATTTTATTACCTTGGGAGCCAGATTGCTTGTTATTTCTCGACAATAAAAACGACCGCGAATCATGACGTTTTATGTCTTCCCGTATTTTAAGGCTCATGATACACATACAAAAAAAAATGTCACTATCTCCCATGGTAATTTAGAGATTTTCCTTCTGCGAAAATTTGCCATTTGTTTTTACATTTTTCAGTACAGTGTACTAGAAATTTCACAGATTTCTAGTAAAGTTTACAAAAATTGGAGTAATTTTCTATGGCAACTTTGTGTATTATTAGTTACTATCTGATATAGTAAAAGTTGAAAAATCTCATCGTTCAATATTAACCGAAAGAAATTACAGAATTTACGAGTGAATGTTTTAGTAAAACAACTTGTCTCATACTGTCCATTATTATAAACATTGGAAAATAAAACTACAAATATCTTTGCTAAATTTTAGTTTAGTAAGCTTTGATACCCACTAATGATATTTTTACAAGCTAAATTAACTTAAACATTTTACATTTTCTCATTGTTAATTTGTTTATAACTAATACTTTAAATTTTGAGTTGAGAAATTGTTCAGTAAGATTAGTATTAACTATGCACTGGAACGATTATCTAAAGAACATAAAAGTTTTTATGCAAGAAAACATAACGGTTAAACGTTTCTTGAAAAATTATGGCTGTGAATATGAAATCGATACTTCTCGTACAAGTTCAGTAACTTTTCTAACAAAAAAATACAATCAATGCCTCAAAGTATCGTTTAATTTATGATATTCAGGTTTTGTTATAAATTTTGTTAATTTTCTTGTGTATGTCGATATCAAGAATTAATTAAAGAAAACAAGAAACAATTTATAAAATAACAAAATTTAAAAGATTCTTGGAGAAATTAACGAAACACCTCTCCAAAAGTGAATTAGTCATAAGTTACTAAAAGTGGCTACTAATTGAATCAGTAATGCTACTTACTAATAAAGAGTAAAAAATGCTAATTCATTAGTGAAATTTAACTAATTTCAGTCATAGTACTTCACTACTACTAGCTTGAAAATAGTATAATAGTTATTAACTAATTTATAGATAAAGACAAAGCTTAAGATTTTGTTATGCGCAGTGTGGACGAAACAACAAAGTTTTAGTCTTACGTAAAATATTTATTTTTACTCTTCGAAATATAAGACACATCGCATTTCAGAAGCTATTATGTGTATTCATAGACGTTTGAAAACTTATATAAACAAAATAACAGTTTGAAAATAAAAAAGTATAACATTTATATTACATAAATTAATTCGTGATTATTTAATATGTCGAATATTTTTTGTAAGAAATTTAATTTAAAAATTGTCCGTCTAATATAATCAAGAAGACGTCTAAAAATGTTCTTTTAAACTTCCGAATAATCCGCCATTTTTCGAAGTGGACAATAATTAAACCTTAGACTATACGGAAATTACACCTGTGATTAAATTAGTGAATTTTTGTTTCCTTTTACATAAAAACAAATAAAAATACATTTTTTGTTTTGTTAATTTATTAGCACATGACTATTACGTTAGTACGATCCAAAACATTTGCTTCAATTATTAGTACGTGCGTGATCCATCAATGACGATATTAAACACCTGAGAAGTACACTAGTTAATTTACACGTTTATTAGGCCTCGATAGCGGAAGTTTTAGTTACGTCATAACAATTTAATTATCAATATAATTAAAATTTGCTTTAAGAATTCCAAGATTTAATAATTTTCATTTAACATTTTAATTTAATTTAACATTTTTAATAATCCAAAAATTTTTAGATTAGATAACAAATTCAATAAAATAAATATTTTTCGTTTTGCGTTAGATTTAAAAAAAAAGTTCTGTTTTGATTCAAATTATACAGATAATTGCAAGCTGACATAATAAATACGTATTTTTCCTGCGTTATTATCTTGGGGGAAAACGACAGCTCGTGCACTAGCCACGTTTTCGATTTATGTAATAAGTAGCTTATTGCGAGGAGGCGCGTGTAGTGTATATCAGAATCAATAGACTTGCTGACGAATGTACTTTTGTATCGGAGCATTGCACTACAATAAGACTGAGCAAAATATTCAGTAACTTGAACTTGTAATTTAATTAAGAAACAAAAACAAATATTGGATAATGTAAATTAAAATAATTTAGTTAGTCGTTTCAACACAAAAATTGTTGAGAATTATTAGGACTTGGCTGTAATTTGGCAAAAACTTTCTTTTTTTACATAACAGCCATCTTGTACAAACTTTCGAGATTTATCTCAAAAAATTAAGCAATAAGAAGAATATTTCTCTCATAAGTTAAATCATCTGATCTCAAAAATGAACTTTTATCTTAGATTACACAGGTTTACAAAAAAGAGGGTCTTGGATGTTGTTGGGAAGCTGTGGATCATTTCCGACGTAATTGTATGCGTAGAATCCAAACTCGTAGTCAGAATTGGTCCATCACGTCAGGTTTTTGATATATTTGAGGTCATGTACACGAAAAACGTGTTATTTTGCTATGTTTGAGGTTACGTGCAGGACGCAATAATTTTTTTTGGCCTTCTGTACTATTTGCATCTTTTAGTACTACCTTTACTACTCAAAATGAGGTTTTATTCGATCACCTAAAATTTTTTCTTACAAAGTTACGGCCATTTTGAAATTACGAGTTATTGTATTCCATTAACGTTACCAAAAAAAACAGTCACAATACTGAAACGTGATTTTAGTTATTAGTATCCATATTTTATATAGTTGTTTATATTTATATAGGTTTCATGACATTGAATTTGACCTTGAGCTTGTTCTCCAAGAGCATTTCAATGTAAATTTGTTTACATGGATATCGCAATTTCAAATTGGCGTATCTTGGTGAAGAAAAGTCGTAATGGAATTCTGCGCATCCCATATTAAAGAAAAATAGTAGTACCACATGATCCAACGAATGGAAAAACTCCTACAAATGTTGTATCTTCTTTACATGACATCAAAAATAGAAAAAAACGCGTTTTTCGAGTAAATAACCTCAAATATCTCAAAATCCTGACGTGATGGGCCACTTCTGACGCCGAATTCTGATTCTTATACACACAAAATTACGTCGGAAATGACCCACAGCTTCCCAACAACAAAACCATGTTGACCTGTGTTATCTTAGTTTTTTTTGTAAGTGTCGTCAGAAAAGACTGGACAAATTTTGGTTGTCCTTGACCTAAGAGAAATTTTCTTTTTTTACCCTTTTTACGGATATTTTGAAAAGTGTCCCCTACTTTCTATTGTAGATTCATTCAAATTGATTTTCTTTTTTAGTTCGGAGAAATACACCCTCTCGTAGAATTCCTTTAAAAAAGACGATTTTTGGGACCGTCATATTGTTTTTTTTTTTTAAATAAGCTTCAGCATATGAACCTAAGCAAGAAGAAACCTAAACATTTTTGTCGAGTTACTTACACCCTCTAAGATATTCTAGTGTGGGGAATGATAAAAAAACGATAAGAGAAAAAATAATCTAGAAAAATCGTGTCTATCATACATTTTTTTTTTCTTTGCGTTTTAATACTAAAAAGTATTGCAACTTTAGTTCACTTGGTCCTTAAAGGGTTAACTGGGAAGGGATGCTTAAAAAATTGTTTCAAAAATTCCAAACCGGCTTGGCCACGAATGCAACTGGTAAGAAAGGTCAGTGTCTTAGCTTTCGCAATAAAAAAATAGTGAGAAACGAACGGAACAGTTTCGCACAGCAAGACTTGCACACCGATCTGCTGCACCGATAAAAGATGCAAAGTAGTCTGGCATTATCGTAGGTACGTCCTTAGGGGGCACGGCTTTTAGCAATACCGTGCCGAGGGACGATTTTATGCCAGATGAGATTACGGTGCTTGACCTTGGTTGTCAAGGTCGCATTGCCGTTGCTCGTCCGACGGTTGCACGACATGCAACGATATGCAGCCATTGCCTATTAGCTTGCTATATTTAAATGTGTGCATTACGTTGGCCATGCCACCTCTTCCACGTACGTGTCGTCAACAATTAAACAAACAATTTTTTTATTCTGTTTTCGAAAAGTGATTTTTGGGTGGGATTTTGAAAAATTCAAAAAACGATTGATAGTTTTTAAACCTTTTAAGGTCGTCTGACGCCAAGATACAGAAATAAAATTTTCTTATATTAGCTAGGTAAGAGTGACGTCTTATACTTTACCGTACGATTTTTGCAAATTTCTGAAGCTAACGACAAAGACCTTTATTTATTTTTAAAAAAATTGTTTCTTTTCCCAATTTCAGAATAACTTTTAAAAAATTAGAAAAAGTTAGGTGAAGTTGCAGAAAATTTGTTAAAATCCATTCATTCTTACAAAATTATTAAATGGTGATAAGAAATTTTGAATCATTAACAATTATTTTTGAAGGTGTCAATTTTTGTTAAGAACAATATTTTCTTTCTTCCGATGTCAATAGTGACAATTAAATATTTATAAAATTTATTCCATAGTTTCACCAAATTTAGTATATTTCGGGATCTACCTACCTTAAGACAGAATGCAAATGAATTAAAAGCAGAGTAGCGGTCATTTTTTCAAAAGTTACTAAATTCATAATGAATTACAATTTTTAAGCGCTTTTACTAATTTTTTTACGAATGTTTCAGAGACATGGATTCAGAAAGAACTCAACCATAAAGCATACCAAATTTTTTCAATCGTCTGATGATAAATTAATTTTTCTAAATATATAGACTTCTGTCTTTTAATTAAGGTTAAGGTCCACAACGGGCACCAATCCGGTGACAAACGAAGACCAAAAAATTAATTAATGGAACCGAAAAAATTTCAAAATAAATATTTCTTGATTTATTTAAAATATTCATGGTTCGAAGTAACGGCAAAAAACGTCTTGCAATTTAAATTAAGTATACCAAATATTTGCATACGATTTAGTACGAAATTAATACAACATAACCCTTAATCCCGACTCCAGTGTAGTTTTCGACCCAGAGAAAATTCAAATTGTACTTTATAAATTGCACAACTGTAAGCATTTTCAAGCGGCAGGTCATATTTGACCCAGGTAGTGGGAGGAAAAGGCTTTAAAATAGCCGTCGGAACTAAGGGTTAAATCTTATATCATCGTATTAACACTTAATCCCGACGCATGTGTCGTTTTCGATCCAGAGAAAATTCAAATTGTACTTTATAAATTGCACAACTCTAAGCATTTTCAAACGGCAAAATACATTTGACCCAGGCAGTGGGAGGAAAAGGCCTAAATAACCGTCGAAACTAAGGGTTAAAACATGTAAAATCGAAAAAAAAAAAAAATGGTCCCGACCGAGAATCGAACCCCAGTCTCCCGCGTAACAATTATGAACCGTAGCCACTCGACCACAATGGATGTTATAATATTTTATAATAGAATAAATAGATTAGTAACAGATTCCCGCCCCTCGGCTCCTAATACCAATGAAATTGTGAAGCTAAAAATAAACGATAATTTTTATGGTAAAATTTAAATATCTGATCTTTTATTTTTTTAAATTACAGAAGTTGAGTGCTGCCTCAGGCTTGCGCTCGTTATCCGATGCGTCCACAGATCTCAAAAAGGTCCTCAACGAGAAGATCCCAAAAGAGCAGGAACGTATCAAGGCTTTCCGTAAACAACATGGAGCCACGAAGGTCGGAGAAGTCACCGTGGACATGGTAAGACAATTTTTTTTAATTAAAACAAATATTTAAGTAAAAATTTATACAGCTATGTAATTAAATAAGTTTTATTAGAAACAATAAACATAAAATTTATTAAAAATAAAAAAATATTGTAGATTCAAGTAAGAATGTACTTACTAAATTCTTGTAACATTGTAATTATGTACCGAATTTTTATAAAAAAAAATATAAAAATTTACTTTTCTTTAGTTTTGACTTTCTCTTGGATTTTAACATAGACAATTAATAGCATCGAAATTCTCGAAATTAATTTTTAGTTGGCACATGTTTTCTTATCACCAGAAACAAGGAAGTAGTAAATATACAGTCAGAAGTATAATCGGGGATCAAGGACAAAGTCTGTCCTATATACAGCCCATATTTAATATAGATTTAACCTCGATCATTAGATTGAAAAATAAATTAAAAAATGTGTTTTAAATTTTGAGCTAAAACTCGAGATTAGTGAGTTTAGTTACGATTGCGTAAACTTCAATGGAAACAATACTAACATTAGACAATCAGAGATAAGTAATGATGAAATAAATAAATTCCAAAACGTGGGAATAACATTTAATTGGTTTTAAAATGAAATTTTTGCCAACATTTTAGATGAACCTGAGGATAAATTCTTCGAAGTTTATTAATGACTGCTAATTATGGCAATTACAAAGAATTTTTATCTTTTAATGTTTCAGTTTTGTTTTTTTACGTATTATCTTAGTCTTTGTTATTATCGTTAATATTTACTAACTATTGGACTTTTTTGTCTCATTGTTTTACGTAAAAATGTACGCATGTTTATTGTTAGCTTGCATATTACGTAATAAGTCAATTTGAATTGTTGTTCTGGAATAAATGTCTTAAATCGAAAAAATTGATTATTAAATTTCCTTAATAAACAATAAAAGTATTGAAAATTTGAAATGAATTCATTTCGATGAGAAATTTACATAAATTCGAAAATAGTTAGAAAAATATATTGACAAAAGCATGGTTAAAGATTATGTTTGTTAAACCAAGTTAGTTACTCGTATTTTATTTAATAATTAGCACAATTCAGTCGTTAAACTGTGCTCTTTGTTGCTAATTTCTGACAAGAAATTAAGTAAAATAACTAAGTAAATTTATTTGTATAACCTTCATGATTATATATTACATCTTTGATGTGATGAAAATCATTTAGCAAATAATATTCTCTTTACATTCGGTACGACATAAAAAATGTGTATACAGATATACTTTAGGTTTTTCGAAATCACTTGAATATTAAACTAAACTTCGTAAACCGTCTAGTTCAATGAAAAACAACTCTCTAGTGGTTGAAAGGCCTGTGAAGGTCAGTTTACAAAATCTGTTATTTAAAATGGTCCATCACGTTAGGATTTTTAGTAATTTTGGATCAAATGTCCCAAAAATGTCTATTTCTGCAATTTTTGGAAATTTGTCTTTTTTTTTTAATTTTGAAATTTGGAAGTCCGAAATTTTTTCCTGTATTTTTTTATATTGCCTTCAAAATGTATGCATTTTCAGTAAACGAAAATTCATTGAAGATCAATTGAAATTTATTCACGACAGAAATTGCAGAACGAATCGATGTTTTTATTCCACAGTGTATCGTTTAACTCTGCTTTGGAATTCGTTACCCCGTGTTGTTCGAATGGAGTCGCATAATGTATTTGTAAATAGTTGTAGGTGCTTGCTTTTAAAATTTTATGCATAGTAATTTCTAGTTATGTCTGTTTATTTTATATTTATATTTTTATTTCTTTTTAGTCATCTATCGAATATTTTCTTTATTAATTGTTGTATTCTTGGGCGTTCACACCCGTATATAATTTAAATGACACCACGTCTGAATTAGTTTTCTTAACTTCTTGAATGAATTCCAATGAAAAAATAAATTTCAATTACTTTTAATGATTAATACCCAGCAATCGAATTTGGATAGAGTTGTATAGAATTGGATTCAATTATTAAATTCTGAATCCATACTTTGGTCAACGGTGAATCCATTTTAATAAGTAAATACAATTCTATTCGTTCATACAAATAAAAAGGTTACTTTCTGAATTCATATTAATCCAAAAAAAGTTTTCTTTTTAAAAATTAAGTCTTTAATACATCCGTATTCAACATTACGGATTCAAAACTATCCAAGTGTATTCATTTCAATCCAAAAAAGGTTGTATTTAAAAAACGAAACTTTCAATACATCTGTATTCAACATTACGGATTCAAAACTATCTAAGCGTATTCATTTAAATGCAACAAAAGTTTTCTTTCAAAAAATAAACTTTGAATAAGTCTGTATTCAATATTACGGATTCAAAACTATCTAATTGTATTCGTAAAATTGAATACAGATGGATTCCTTCCATTTGGAATTCAATCCATTTGAATACATATTTACGGAATCAAAGTATGAATTGAAAATGAATTGAAATTTTCAATCCAATCCTATCCAATCTCGATTGCTCATTCGCTTCAATGATTTTGAATGAGAAAAAAGCGGAATGGAAAAAGGGTTATCATTAGTGAATTTCAATAAAAAATTGCAAATAGTTGGAGATTGAATTAATTCCAATAGAAAAATAGTTATCTTCGCTTCAAATGAATTAATTTCAATATGAATTATAAAAAAGTAAAAAATGAAACATATCTGAAGTATTTTCTCATTGAAATTCATTCCTGATGATGATAAAACCTATTCCGAAATGATGCAGTGAATGAATTTTCGTTTGCTGGGTTGTAAGCTTTAGAACCCATTTTTTTAAATTAATTTACGATGATTTTTAAAGAAGTTATGAGTTTGAATCTAAAGTCCAAATTACAAAATTCAAAATGGCAGATCCAATATGGCTGACGAATTTTTAAAACATTGTTCAATTCTATCCCTCCTAGGCACGAGTTTTTCTTTTCCGATATGGAAACAATGTAGTTTGGACGAGTATACTCGTCCTTGTGCACAGGAAGATTAATATTAACTTCGGTTTTTGGGGTTGCTGATTCCGAATCTGAAGTCAGAATCATAAAATACAAAATGGCGGAACCAGTATGACAGAAGTATATGTACAAATATAAACAAGAATCAAAATCAGCGACCCAAAAAACCCCTAATTACGAGGTTATGTTAAAATCAAACAATTTTTTAAAAATTCGTCCTCCATATTGGATTCGCCATTTTGAATTTTGTAATTTCGACTTCAGATTTGTAATCAGCGACCTCAAAGGTACCGAGTTATATGAAAATCTATCACTCTGACAAATATATACATTTGGAAAAGTCTTTCTCTGTAATTTTCTTATAGTCATAAGGTAAAGCGACATTCGCAACCAAGGCTTAATCAATAAATACAAATACAAAAATGATATTGAAAAATAAAGAAAAAATACAACTTTTTTTGGATTGAAATGAATACACTTGGATAGTTTTGAATCCGTAATGTTGAATACGAATGTATTTAAGATTTAATTTTTAAAAAGAAAACTTTTTTTGGATTAATATGAATTCAGAAAGTAACCTTTTTATTTGTATGAACGAATAGAATCGTATTTACGTATTAAAATGGATTCAGCGTTGACCAAAGTATGGATTCAGAATTTAATAATTGAATCCAATTCTATACAACTCTATCCAAATTCGATTGCTGGGTATTAATCATTAAAAGTAATTGAAATTTATTTTTTCATTGGAATTCATTCTAGAAGTTAAGAAAACTAATTCAGACGTGGTGTCATTTAAATTATGTACGGGTGTGAACGCCCAAGAATACAACAATTAATAAAGAAAATATTCGATAGGTGACTAAAAAGAAATAAAAATATAAATATAAAATAAACAGACATAACTAGAAATTACTATGCATAAAATTTTAAAAGCAAGCTCCTACAACTATTTACAAATACATTATGCGACTTGATTCGAACAATATCACGGGGTAACGAATTCCAAAGCAGAGTTAAACGATACACTGTGGAATAAAAACATCGATTCGTTCTGCAATTTCTGTCGTGAATAAATTTCAATTGATCTTCAATGAATTTTCGTTTACTGGAAATGCATACTTTATGAAGGAAATATAAAAAAATAAAGAAAAAATTTCTTTCCAAATTTCAAAATTTCCAAAAAAAAGACAAATTTCTAAAAATTGCAGAAATACACATTTGTGGGACATTTCACCTAGAATTACTCAAAATCCTGATGTGATAGACCATTTTGGACAACAGAGTCGTTCTCAGCGCGCAAAAACCTACAACAATCACTCATTTTAGAAACTAAAAAAAGTTAAATTTCGTAGGCCTGCGTTATTAAAAAACAATCGAAGATTAATGTTTCATGCATCAATTTCACAAACTTAGAAATAACTCTTTTTCACGATAAATGCTTTCAATATCAACAAATGTGTACACGTGCCCAAAATACGATAATTTACTGTTATTAAAAAATACAAATAAACATTACAGATGTATGGAGGTATGAGAGGAATCAAAGGTCTGGTATGGGAACCGTCAGTACTTGACCCTGAGGAGGGTATTCGATTCCGGGGCAAGTCGATACCGGAATGCCAAAAATTACTGCCGAAAGCCAAGGGTGGCGCAGAACCATTGCCAGAAGGTCTCTTCTGGTTGTTGATCACCGGGGACGTGCCAACCGACGGCCAGGTAAAAGCCATCTCCCAGGAGTGGGCGGCAAGGAGCGCCTTGCCCTCACACGTGACGAAAGCCCTGAACGACTTCCCCAAGGGCCTTCACCCCATGAGCCAGTTCTCCGCTGCCATCACCATGCTCAACAGCGAAAGCGAGTTCGTCAAGGCTTACACGAACGGCGTCCACAAGTCCAAGTACTGGGAAACCGTCTACGAGGATTCGATGAACCTGATCGCGAAACTGCCCGTGGTAGCGGCGACGATCTACCGCAACTTGTACAAGGGTGGCAAGGGCATCGGTTCCGTAGACAGCGGTAAGGACTGGTCCTGGAACTTCTCGACGATGCTTGGCTACGACAATCCGGAATTTATCGAGTTAATGCGCCTGTATCTGACCATCCACTCGGATCACGAGGGAGGCAACGTGTCAGCGCACACCACTCACCTAGTGGGCTCCGCTTTGTCGGACCCATACCTGTCGTTTGCTGCGGGTATGAACGGTTTAGCTGGTCCACTCCACGGACTCGCCAATCAGGAGGTGCTCGTCTGGTTGCAGAAGCTCCGCTCGAAGGTCGGTGACAATCCCAGCGACGAGAAACTCAAGGAGTTCATCTGGAATACCCTCAAGAGCGGTCAGGTCGTACCTGGTTACGGACACGCTGTACTCAGGAAAACGGACCCGAGGTACACGTGCCAGAGGGAGTTTGCACTTAAACATCTGCCCAACGACAATCTTTTCAAGGTTTGTGCTCGCAAATATTTTGGTTTTCTAAAGTCTTTACAAATTTTTATTTTTATATCGGACCATCGTTTTACCACAACTTTTATACAGTAGACGCTCGATATAAGAACCGATCGGTATAAGAACACTTTTTTGATCATTACAGTGCCTATGAACATTCGAGATGTATCCCCTCCATACACTTTTTGCTGGTATGAACCGTTCCGCGCATTCCGTCGAGTCCACCTATACATACATAATACATACAAGAGAAGGGGAAGCATCAATTCCCCTCCAATGGTTCTTATATCGGTGCTTGGCGGGGAAGCTCGGAACGGACGTAGTTCTTATATCGAGCGTCTACTGTATTGTTCTGTTTGGACCCCCTTTACTCGATGCGGCATAAAAATTCTCGAAACAGTACAAGACCGTTTCATCCGTTTCACCTGTTTTAAAATAGGTTCACCTATGTCACCTTTCGAACATGACTATAAAGTGGCCCTCCCCTTATTTTAACTTTTCCAGTCAAGGAAGATGGCGGCTTCTTCCCTTATTTTACCGCTTCCCCTCATCCCCACCACTGTCAGTATCAGAGAATAAAAACAGAGAGAGGAGGTAGGGGCCTTCTTCACGTGTATGCGCAAGCGCAAACAGCAGTCTGCACTCTTTTGAACACTGGCGAATAGTGGGGGAACTCGTGAGGGGAAGAAGTTAACATAAGAGACGAAAAAAAAGTTAAAATAAGAGGAGGGCCACTGTACCAGTCCTGCGAGGTTCCTAAACCTTCCGACTATTAATCCTTTGTGGCATACATTTTTCCTTACATGGAACACAGCTGAAATTGTTTACTGGAGGGTTTTCGGGGTCGCTGATAACGAATTCGACCTTAGATTTTAAAAATTCAAAATGGCGGACGAAATTATTAAGAAATGGCCAAATTCGGCTGAAACACGTTACTCGGAGGTTTTTGGGGTCGATGAATACGAATCCGACCTCAAAGAAAAAAAAATCAATTTTTCATTATGAGAACGATGGCGCTGTCATCTATGAAAATCATGTTGCATTTTCGAGAGAAACGAGGTTGAAAGAAGGATTTGGTGTAAACATCATCATAAAAAAATGTCAAAGTTTCTTGGTGTGCCGGTCCAAAAAAAAAGTAAAGAAACACAAACGACACATTGTTTTTGGACTTTACGGCGACTAGATGTGTGGCTTCGTGAGTCATTTAATTTGTAAAAGTACAGTTACATAAATTGAATAAAACCTATAAAAAGTCTCATTACAATCGTGCCTCGGGATTAACTGAGAGCTGTATAATAAAAAGAAAATTGAAAATAGGGTATTGCTAGTGCCCAAAATCTAAGGTCACAATCTTGATTTTGACTTTTGAAAATGAAAGTTGAATTCGTGTTTCAAGCGAATTTGGCCATTTTTGATAATTATGTCCGCCATTTTGGATCCGTCATTTTGAATTTTTACAATCTAAGGCCGGATTCGTAATCAGCGACCTCGAAAACCGTCCAGTAACGTATTTCAAGTGAATTTGGCCATTTCTTGATAATTTTGTCCGCCATATTGGTTCCGTCATTTTGAATTTTTAAAATCTAAGGCCGGATTCGTAATCAGCGATCTCGAAAACCGTCCAGTAACGTATTTCAAGCGAATTTAGCCATTTCTTGATCATTTTGTCCGCCATTTTGAATTTTTAAAATCTAAGGCTGGATTCGTAACCCGCGACCCCAAAAACCCTCGAGTAACTAATGTTGTCCTTATTGAGCAAAAGTTTACTTTCCAAACGAATTTTCTTTGAAAAAAGCACCATTTTTTGCAACTTATTAGTTAATATAAACAATTAAACATGAAAATTTATAAAAAATTCAAATTCAAAAATTCAACATGGTTTAAATTTCTTATAAATAAATAAATTTAAATAATCGTCGATTTTTTAGAAAGAAATCGTTTTTGAACGAACTAAAAGGTAAATTAGAACCAAATTTGGTACTAGGGGGTTTTTGGGGTCGCTGATTACGAATTTGAAGTCGGTTTTAAAAAATTCAAAATGGCAGAAACAATATGGCGGATGAATTTTTAAAAATTCATCTGATTTACTTGAAATTCGTTACTGCGGGGTTTCTGGGGTCGCCGATTACGGATCTGGCCTCGGATTTTGAATATTCAAAATGGAGGATCCAAGATGTCCGATCGAAATATGAAAATGTACCCGATATTGATGAAGCCGTGTACTCGGGGGTTTTTGGGGTCGCTTATTACGAATCTGATCTCTGATTTTTATATTTAAAATTCCGAGTACATAGAGTATCAAGTTTTATCTCTATCAAGTAAATTTTTACATTTATGTAGGCCATCTTGGATCCACCATTTTGAATTTACAAAATCTGACTTCATATTCGTAATCAGCGATCCCAAAAACCCCCGAGTACCAACTTTCATCAAAATCAAGTCAATTTTTTACATTTATGTCGGCCATCTTCGAGCCGCCATTTTGAATTTACAAAAACTGACTTCAGATTCGTAATCAGTGACCCCGAAAACGACCGTGTAACAATTTTCAGCTGTTTTCCGTATAAAGAAAAATGTGCTCCGCAAACGGTTAAGCGTATTTGGAACGATCTTCCTACACATGTACAGTCGCTAAATTCTTTGGAAATGTTTAAAAAGAGCGCTATGGATATTTCTTGATGTTTTTGACTCGCTATGTATGTAATTTATTACTTTATTAACTCTGTGTTATGTGTATTATTTATTGTCCGGTAAATATTTTTTGTTTATATTTAGTTAACCTTTTTCGTCCCAAAAGTCCAGAATTTGGACACAACTTTAAACGATGTAACTTTTGTTCCAAACAGCGTTAACAAAAATTGAAATAAGAGAAAATCGATAGATTTGGACCTCCTCTTTCAAATGTCGTGGTCAGAAACAGCCGGAAATTACAGAGAAAAAAGTTATGATCATTTTTTCGAAAAAAATACTGTTTTTTCCGACATTTTTTCCCAATAATTGCGTTTTTTGACATTGAAAAGGGCAGTGCTGATCGTTGCGAAACATACTAATCGCGTCTTTTTGCTCAGACCATTCTTCTCCCGTCGGATTTTTTTCAAAAAACAAAATGGCGGTTTCAAGATGGCGTCTGGAAGTTGTAAGTTTGAATTTTCTCGCAGAAATATCGATTATTTGAAGGTGTAACGGCTCAAATCATGGAGAATTGCAAATGAAAAAGTAATTTTTATCATTTTTGAATACCTAGACTCATCTTGATTTATTCATAACCTCATAACCTCAAATTAATTTGACACAATGGGTTTATACCAATTATTTGTCTAATTTTCACACAATTTTCGACGTTTCTGTAACATTACTTATGTGTGAAATTAAAAATTACCATATACCCTTATGACCTATTAATTATCGGGTTATAACCTAAAAATTTAGTACAGTTTGACTTTTTTTTACTTTTAAAATACTTTTCTTCATTTTTTTTTTTATTTTAATTTTATTACTTTCATTTTTTTTGTATTCAAAACACGTGGAGGCAATGAGGAAATATTTGTTTTTTATTTTTGTGTTTTGTTTTGTATTTTGTAAATCAATATAGCAGATATTGAAAGTTATGTTGCACTATAAGATGTGGATTGACCTGCGACCTGCAAATTGAGTGAAAATCAGACAAAATATCGGTAGTAACCCATTGTACACGACTAATTTGAGGTTATGAATGAATCATGATAGGACTAAGTATTCACAAATGATAATAATTACTTTTTCATCCCAGTTCTCCGTGATTTGAACCGTTACGCGGTCAAATAATCAATATTTGTGGGAGAAAATGTAAAATTACAACTTGGAGACGCCATCTTGAAGCCGCCATTTTGTTTTTTGAAAAAAATCCGACGGGAGAAGAATGGTCTGAGCAAAAAGACGCGATTAGTACGTTTTGCAACGATCAGCACTGCCCTTTTCAATGTCAAAAAACGCAATTATTGGGAAAAAACGTCGAAAAAATCAGTATTTTTTTCGAAAAAATGATCATAACTTTTTTCTCAGTAATTTCCGGCTGATTCTGACCACGGCATTTGAAAGAAGAGGTCCAAATCTATCGATTTTGACTTATTTCAATTTTTGTTAACGCTGTTTGGAACAAAAGTTACATTGTTGAAAGTTGTGTCCAAATTCCGGACTTTTGGGACGAAAAGTGTTAAATTGTTAAGGTCATTTTGGAACCCAATAAATACAAATTTGTACTCGTAAACTATTTCCTCTAAAATGCAATTTTCATATTCCAGCTGGTGTCGCAAGTGTACAAGGTGGTACCACCGATCCTCTTGGAAACGGGCAAGGTCAAGAACCCTTGGCCGAATGTGGACGCTCACTCCGGCGTGTTGCTGCAGTATTACGGCATGAAGGAGATGAACTACTACACTGTACTGTTCGGTGTATCACGCGCCCTCGGCGTCCTGGCGAATCTAGTTTGGGCACGTGCCTTAGGACTACCCATCGAGAGACCCAAGTCCCTCAGTACCGATCTGCTCATGAAGGCTGTCAAAGCTTAAAAGCCTTCGAACAGCAGCTTACGACACCGGCGCACGATCGCACGCCGGTGCTCGCACTCTGCTCCGATGAAAACGATCGAACGTAATTAGAACGTCTGCCGTAAAACGTTCGCGCGACGATTCTACGTAGGTAAAACTCGAGTATTCTAATTAGGTCGGCAATTTAAAAGCGTTTCTCTGGTCGCTCTCCGGCAGTTCTCAGTTCTCAGCGAGAGACGTAGACAAGTTCAGAAACGCAGACAATACAGCGTGACGATAGTATTAGTAGACAGCGAAACCCGTTGTTCTCCTCCGGCGTCTCATTTAGCACAGTCACTCGAGCCATCAAATCATCCCAAGACCTTTGACGTATCGAAATCATGATTCTTTAGCACACACACTACTCCAGCTGTCACTCGGTGATAAGTGAGCGACGGTAGCAGAATTAGTAGAGAAATTTTCAAAAGGTTATCGGCAACCTTCATCGATCGGTTAGACAATTCCTCCCTTTATCGTGAAACGATACATTATATTGCGTTTTCATGTAAATTATTGTCGTTGTCATCGTCATCGTCATTTTCATGATGGAGGATTACCAGTAGATCTACTATTACGAGTATGAATGAGTGTGTGCAACGATGCTTTATTTATATAATAAAAAAAAAAGAACGTAAATAAATAGAAACATCAGAATGACATTTAATACTTGTTTATTTTCAGAACGGAATCCAACCTTTCTCTTATTTGTAAGTCTTAACGTAATGGATCGATGGTTCATTTTTTTACATAGAAATACATACTGTGACAAAGTCACTTGAAATGCCGCCAAAAGGCAATGTTTTTCAGTCCATTTCATCTTTTTTTCAATTCACTATAATGTACAAGTTTTTAAAATTTTTACTATGATTTAGATTAAAATAAGTTTTCAAGTAAAAACCTAACCTCGAAATTTCGAACAAGAATATAAACGAATCTAATATCTCTCATAATTCGAGCTAATATTTAACAGTATCGATTTGTTCAAACTTCGAGATTAAGATAATTACCTCGACACCTAAAGTTTACGTGAAATACTTCGATGGATTTTTCGACACCTCGTTCGCAGGTATTCGTTACCCGAATTCAAGAGCTGCACCTTTATTTTACCACCATTCTAGAATTCTCAAATTGAAATTTCACGGAATCAATTGGAGAATCGAAGAGCCGGTAAGTTAATTAAGATTAGCCACAATAAATAACGAATCATTCGTAACACGAAAACTTACAATTGGTAACAAAAAATGAAGCGGGTGGATTTCTCAAGTCGTTTCTCAATATGAGAATCTTCCGATTTCTTAGTTTTCTTTTCGATAATGGCATTATTTCTTATTAAAAATTAATCTTGAGTATTCCTATATGCCGACGGATATTTCTTTCACATTGAGGAGCAAAAGTTCAAACTTGTTACAACTAGTCACAATTTTCCATGAAAAGATCACTGAGACGCTCGCAAGGCAAGTAGCACTGGTCGCGACGCTGTAAATACCGAGTATCAAAACTATGTACACGAACGTCCTTTAAGCGTAGCGACTCGGAGTATTACGTTTGATGACATGGATCGACGCACGAGAAGAAAATTCCTCGTCGTCATTGCTAACTGATTGCGACTCTCACATTAGTCTTAAAATTCGTTCCTGGCGCTTCTTGGGTCATGTTTTCTTGAGACGTCCGACGATCCATTCTAAACCTTGATACAATCTGCAAAATCCGTACAAGTTAGAAACGTCAAATTCCATGCAATATTAACCCATTAACGCCTGAAATGACAATTTTTATACTTCATTTTCAATCAAGTATTTCGTATCAAAATTAAAGTTGAAAACAATTGAGAGGTGCGTATTCTACTGTTTTCGAAGTCGCTCTTCAAGATTCCGAGGTCAAAATTGAGTTTCAGCCATCAGAAATTCCAATATGGCGCCGAACTTTTCAAAAAATTCCAAAAAATTGGGAATTTTTTATTCTTATCAATTTTTTTCGAGCTATTAGAATATTGGAATTTTATTGAAACCTTGCATAATGGTGCATAAAATAGTTGAATTTTAAGGAAAAATTTTACTTTTATACCTTACATCATTGTAACGACCTCAAAATGGCGTCAACAATGAAAATGTTTTTGAGAAATTTCTGGACGCTCTAACTCAAAAACTACGAACTTTTAAAAAAAAATGCCCAGAATGAAAAGTTCTTAAAATTCATCAAGCGATATAGTGGAATTTTTTCAGAATTTTTTAATGACATTTTGAGACATTTTTTTTCAACCCTTTTTCAGAATTGTAATTTATTTACAAAAAATTCTAAAAAAAAATTTAGTGTATTCTCTGATGAATTCTAAGAGTTATTTGTTCTTTGCAATTTTTTCGAAAAGTTGATAGTTTTCGAGGAAATGAATTTCAAATATTCTAGTTTAGGATTTTTTTCCCCTCCAAAAACTATTAACTTTTGGAAAAAATTGCAAAGAACAAAAAATTCGTAGAATTGATAAGTGAATACACCAAATTTTTTCAGAATTTTTCACAAATAAATTATGATTTTGAAAAAAATTTTGAAAAAAAATTTGAAAAAAAATTTCTCAAAATGTCATCACAAAAATCTGAAAAAATTCCACTATATTTCTCGATTAATTCTAAGAGTTATTTGTTCTTTGCAATTTTTTCGAAAAGTTGATAGTTTTCGAGAAAATGAATTTCAAATATTATAGTTTAGGATTTTTTCCCCCCAAAAACTATTAACTTTTGGAGACAAAATTTGGAAAAGAACAAAAAACTCGTAGAATTCATAAGTGAATACACCAAATTTTTTTCAGAATTTTTCATAAATAAATGATGATTTTGAAAAAAATTTTGAAAAAAATTTCTCAAAATGTCATCACAAAAATCTGAAAAAATTCCACTATATTTCTCGATTAATTCTAAGAACTTTTCATTCTTAGCATTTTTTTATAACAGCACGTAGTTTTTGAGTTAGAACGTTCAGAAATTTTTCAAAGAAATTTTCATGGTTGACGCCATTTTGAGGTCATTACAATGATGTGGGGTATAAAAGTAAAATTTTTCCTTACAATTGAAGTATTTTGTTCACCTTTGTTCAGAGTTTCAATAGAATCCCAATATTCTAATAGTTCGAAAAAAATTGATAGGAATCAATAATTCCCAATTTTTTGGAATTTTTTGAAAAGTTCGGCGCCATATTGGAATTCCTGATGGCTGAAACTCAATTTCGACCTCGGAATCTTGAAGAGCGACCTCGAAAGCAGTAGGATACGCACCTCTCAATTGTTTTCAACTTTGATTTTGATACGAAATACTTGATTGATAATGAAGTATAAAAAATGCCATTTCAGGCGTTAATGGGTTAAGGGGAGGAGGAAGCCAGAATTTAACCCCTTGATATTGTAAACTTACATATAAAATATTGTAATTTGGTACAAATTTCCTTCCAAAATTATGGTATTAAATTACAAATTTTCGTGTTTCAGAAGCTGTATTTTTTAAAATACAAGTCATATTAGGTAGTCTGTAAAGCAGCTTGCGCTGAGCCTCGCCTTTTGTACATTCTTACGTCGTACAATAAAGACATTATTATTATTATTATTTATTATTATTAACAAATCCATAAGAGAGATAATTAATGGTTAGTGGTTAATACGATAATAAAATCATAAAAAATATATGTACAAATTTTTTTATTGAAAAATATTCAAAATTGGCGAACTAGTTCAATTTTTAAGATTTTATTTTCGAATTTTTAATGTAATACAGCAGAACCTCCGTTATCGAATACGATCGGGACAACGCGGGGCATTTAAATTTCCCTTAACGAATATTTGAGGAGAAAAAATCGACCCCCCACCTATACCTATATCTTTAGGAGTTATAGGTTATACATTATACATACATAGACAATATAGTATCAATATGTGAATCGAATCAACGCAACGTATCGATACTCCATGTCGGCCATATCTACAACGTGGTGTCTAGAGTGGGGAGACTAACTGAGGGGAAATTATTCGTTAACGGAGGCATCTGCATATTCGATAACGGAGGTTCTACTATATACGACTTTCTAGCCCTGGAAAATGGAGTAGGAGAGAGTCTGGTAGCCCCAACCACTAATTAGTTCTAAGAATGTAAAGATAGAGTTTGGCTAATTTTATAATTTTTTTATGGTACACTACACAAAACTGTAAATTTGAGACTAGGAAGCTATTTGTCTTTACTTTAACGGTATAGTATAAGTTTTTATTCTTCAAACTCATAAAATGAACATTTAAACAAAAAAAATAGGTAAGTTTCGCAGTTAATATTTATTATCATGTAATAAATAAGCTAATTATCGTTGTGTGTACAGAAACATCCCCCAGCTTTCGATTTAGGTTAAAAAACTTTATTTTTTATGTCTCATTTGTTTATAATAACAATTTCAAGGCTCATATTACTTCCCGGTACCCCCGACCACTTAAGAGTTCGGTAGTCCCGACCGGTAAAACTATTGCTCATCTAACCATTTTAAAAGCTAACTTGACTTCAGTAATGAAATTAAGCGTAAATGTAATTTGTTTTTTTTTCGTTTATTCTTCATAAAAATCCTCTCGCGAACAGACTGACACGACTACACATCGTATGCTGGCTTTAGATATGTGAAGTGATTTATAGATTTATTTAGGAAATAAATAATTCTAATAAGAGTAACGGAAATTACCAGATCTTGAGTGCGTAGTTTTTTACATTACATTTTTAATAATAATTTTATTTTTCAATAATGATAATAGTAAGAATTTTTTAATAATAAAGAGACGAGCCAAAAACTCGGAAATTTTAACGGACAATGTCATTTACGAAACTGCGAAGGCGAAAGAGCAAGAAAAAATTATATTTATGTTCAAAAGTTTTAAAAATTTCATCAAAAAACTTTCTTAACAATATGTTTATTACATTGCTTACTACATCTATTTTAAGTTATATTAAACAATGGAGCATGTAAATATTAATTTATTTCAAATAAAAGTCCATTGTAAGTATTTAATGATGTATTTTTATTATATACAAGTTAATTTATTGAATGGTCAGGCTACCAAACAAGTAAAATGTCGTAACCAATTTTATGAACAACGAAAAGGATGCAATTCTTTAACAGATTTCCTATTTTATCTTCAAATTCTCCACGGATGCATTCAATATGATACAAATATTATTTTTAATATTTTTTATTACTTGTTGAAGTCGCGAAGAATAAGTTATATGCGAAAAACTTTAGGTGGTCGGGACTACTGGACTCTCCCCTATAATACTATTTTTAATAACTTTTCGTATGATTATCAAATAGAAGTGATATTTTGAATTTTTGGTGCACATTATATTTTATTTTTAGCATATAATTTATTGTTACTTAGTGATAAAGACTGCAACATTTCGCATTTATTTATGGTCATTTATATTTGCATTCGAGTGTAGAAATAAACATTTTAAATTTACATTATGCACTTTATTACATATAATTATGTATCAATAATTTTTATCAAATATACTGTGATTAAGACCGAAATGAATATAGAAGACAATATTTAACCCAAACATGCAAATATGATTAATGAAAGCTTCAAATCACTTCAAATTCAGTACTAAGCTGCTGATATTGGATTTGTTTGTTATTTTGCACATGAAAGACTTTTCAATTTTTGTGGAGGTCTTGAAATACACATCATTAAAAATTGACAACATTCTAACCTTCAAATGTGCACTTTTATTTTATGAAATTAGTATCTTCTCGAATAATTTGTATGATGTAAATCATGGGTTTGATGCAAAATTTTAAATTAATTTGAAATTTCATTACATATCACGCGCATTGGAATTTGCATCCGCGTAAGAGCGAGTTGTGGGAGTAAGAGGAAGTAGAAATCGTTCAAATAAACGAGATTATTTTGTTCAAATAGACAGGGTGTTCAAGTAAGAGGGGTTTTACTGTACAATTTTCATGGGGTACACACTGTAAACTGTATCTCGAGATGTTCGAGCGGTGGTGGGGGAAGTCCTGAGGGGAAACGATTCAAATAAGAGGGGTTGGACAATTCAAACAAGAGGGGCAATTGAAATAAGAGGGGTTCTACTGTATGTACTTGAAAAGGGCAGTTTTTTGCTTTTATTCTCGAACCAAAATTTATCGAAAAATATACAGGAACGGATTGGTATGGACGCCATCTATCGAGATCATCGTTACTTTGAAAATTCCCAAATTGGAAAAGAAAATTTAAAATCATTCACGTTTTAAGTGGTGGATTTGAATACGATATTTCGTTTGTATTCAAAAGCAAATAAAATTGAACTAGTCCGCCAATTTTGAATATTTTTCAATCCAAAAAATGTTTGCATATATTTTTTATGATTTTAAACAATTTCTGGTATGGATTTGTTAATATGACTTATATTTTTAAAAAAATACAGCGTCTGCGAAAAATTTTTTAGCTAACCATCATAATTTTGGAAGGAAATTTGTACGAAATTACAATATTTTATATTTAAGTTTGTAATATCAATAATTTCTAAATTCTGGCTTCCTTAACGAATAAATTACTTACCCTTCACCCGTTAGCGCGCAACAACTCTGAATATGCCATTGATGCTTCTTTATCGATGTTAAATCTAACTGTCTTGAAATTTCTGCGGCAGACATGCTTCCTTTCAAGTCTTGTTTGTTGGCGTATATCAATATGTTGGCTTTCGCGAGTTCTTCGTGATTCAGCATGGAATACAACTCTTGCCGAATGACGCCGAGTCTTTCTCGGTCCATACTATCGATTACCATAATGATAAATTCAGTATTGGTATAGTAAGTAGACCAAGCGGCTCGTAAACTTTGTTGTCCGCCTAAATCCCACATTATGAAGTGAATATTCTTCCATACGACCTCTTCGACATTCGACCCAATCGTCGGCGAAGTGTGAACAACTTCGTTCATTAAGAACTGGTAAAGTATCGTCGTCTTTCCAGCATTATCCAATCCCACCATTACGATCTTGTGCTCTACAGAAACAAATCGTAATGTAAAAGAATACAAAATAGGATTGTAAGCGCACTTACCTTCGTTTCCAAACAAACTCCAAAGCTTGGAAAACAACAAACCCATATTGGAGTTTAGTTTCGTCTGATGCAAAACAAGCTCAAACACAACAATGCTATCAAGATTTGTCGTAATCTTTCGAGGCTGTCATTGTCGCTTCGAGAAGCAGCGCAGAAAGATAAATTTTCCTCGCTCTTCTAATTGCATGCAAGGAATAACTTTTTACTTCTCGTCTGCCCTCGTTGATAACTTGAGAGAAGATAAAGCATCAAGTCTTCGCAGGGACTTTACAGTCGGAGGAATTCACTCTAATTGGGAATACCCGAAATGAGACGAAATTGGGACAAAGGGTTGCAAACGTTATTATGAAGACACTCACTGATGACAACTTCGGGAATTTCACCGTGATCAACTGACCATGTCATTTACGTCAAATGGAGCGCGACATTTTGTGATTGAGATTACTAATTTTTGTAGAACCTTTCACTCGAAAATGAACGCGTTAGTGGGTATTCGAGAAAAACATATTGCAACACACATTAGTTTGCGAAATGGAACACAATGTGTAACTACACACATCGGATCAAGATAAACTGGAAGTGGAAATATGTTAGAGAATAGAGAAAGCGATATAGAAAGTCAAAAACGTTGCTGCGCTTGCGTGATCCGCATCCGACGCTTAACGATGCACGAGGTCCGACTTGCGCTCCAATCTGATATTTTTAGAGATTGTATATTTCGATTGCGCTCTTGTTTACATATTTCTACGTTATCTGCATTTATCTCGAACCGGATAAAGATAACGAATTACTTGTATACAAATTAAGAACTTTTAAATGATTTTTCCGTCACAAGGTGTAAATATCAGTATATATAGATATATTATGCCTTCGCTTTTTGTGACGTAAAAAGGGTGTGTGTACAGGTTAGGGTGTGGTCCCAATATACTTGGGTAATTAACAGATTGCTACGATTGGTCGATTTCTGGCAATCTCTTTACCGACGATAGGTAAAAATCATTTGTTTATGGTAACTGTTTGTTATTAACGTTATTTTATTTTGTCGAGTTATTTGTTCTTATTCGTAGATGGTTCGACAATATGAAAGGTACACATTTAAAAAATTGTTATCAATTTGTAATTTAACCTACAGCGAATTTGTTCTTTTGCATTCCGATTTTCATCGACACTTGGGTAATTAACAGATTGCTACGATTGGTCGATTTATGACAATCTCTTTACCGACGATAGGTAAATTCGCAAATCATTTGTTTGTGGTAACTGTTCATTAATGTTACTTTATTTTGTCGAGTTATTTGTTTTTATTCGTAGATGGTTCGGCAATACAAAAAGATACACATTTAAAAAAGTGTTATCAATTTTTCATTTTAACCTACAGCGAATTTGTTATTTTGCATTCCGTTTCGTTCTATCGGCACTTGGGTAATTAACAGATTGCTACGATTGGTCGATTTCTGACAATTTCTTTACCGACGATAGGTAATTTCACAAATCATTTGCTAGTGGTAAATGTTCATTAATGTTATTTTATTTTATAGAATTATTTGTTCATTCGTAAATAGACGGTTCGGTTTTTATACTACCTGTAATTCCGGAATTTAATTCATTCGATCTTAGACAATACCGTATTTAACGTATTCCAAAAATTTGTTACGGCTTAGAATATAGCTTTAAATTCTGTCAATTCAACCGAAGAATTTATTATATTGTTTTCCATATTTCATAATTCTCGAAGAAATGTTCTGTTTTAGAATTACTTGGACCCAGACCTTAGGTCTGGACGAAGTATTGAATTTGGTCACTTCGGGCATAAAAATATAGTTTTTCACCAAATGTCGAAGTTTCAGACCCTAAGGAGCCCAAATCAACAATAAAAAAATTTGTGTCCATGATCTTGTACGTACGTACGTCCGTATGCGTCCCGTTTTTTTGTCTCGCTATAACTCGCGTACTGATAAGCGTAATGACATATATTTTTTAAAAATACTTGTCTTGGCATAACTTAGATCTGATTAGATTTTAGCGTAGATGCATCCGTCCATTACTAAAAAACATTAGCCCCAATTACGTTTCTTCGTAGTTTTTTTGCGTTTATTTTGTAAAAATACAAATTTTATTAAAAAATGTTTCAAACAAAAAAGATAGAGCATGAAATTCTCTACAAAAAAGGTTTTATACATTTTCTTCCTAAAGCCAACGATAATGCCATAAAAACTGGTTTAAAATGCTCCTGACTATTGTCTGAAAAAGTATTGAATTTGGTCACCCTATAGTTTTTCGTCGAATTTCGCTTCGCTCACGAGGCACCACGCTAACACTAATTTTGAGTTCAAATCATTCGATAATCCAAAGTAATCGTTTCTTTGAGGTTATGTGCGTTTATGTATTGCGTAAAAATCGCATACACTCGCATTCGTAATAGAAAGACCGCGAAAGAAACACTTAGTACTAAATCGTACACAGATTTTTTGCATACTTTTTGGTTTGTTGGGAATAATGTTATTTTATGTTGTCGAGTTATTTGTTCTTTTTTTATAAGTAGACGGTTCGACAATACAAAAGGTACACATTTAAAAAATTGTTATCAATTTGTGATGTAACCCATTAACGCCTAAAGCACAACTTCTTTGCTTCAATTTCAATCGAGTATTTCGCATCAAACACAAAATACAACAAGATTGAAAGGTCCGTGTCCTACTATTTTCGAGGTCGCTCTTCAATATTCCGAGGTCAAAATTGAGTTTCAGCCATCGGGAATACAATATGGCGCCGAATTTCCAAACAATTTCCAAAAAATTGGTAAATATTTATACTTATCAATTTTTTTAGATCCATTAGAATATTACGATTCTATTGAAACTATGTACAAAGGTGCATAAAATACTTGAATTTTAAGGAAAAATTTTACTTTTGTACCCTACATCATTCTAACGATATCAAAATGGCGTCAACGATGAAAATTTCTTTGAAAAATTTCTGGACGCCCTTACTCATAAATAAAAAAATCCTAAATTATAATATTTGAAATTCATTTCCTCGAAAACTATCAACTTTTAGAAAAATTTGCGAAGAACAAAGAACTCTTAGAATTTATCACAGAATGTACTATATTTTTTCAGAATTTTTCGTGGTAAACCTTCGGAAAAGCTACGCAAGCA
The DNA here is from genome assembly GCA_030407085.1 of Trichopria drosophilae. Classification (NCBI taxonomy): domain Eukaryota; kingdom Metazoa; phylum Arthropoda; class Insecta; order Hymenoptera; family Diapriidae; genus Trichopria; species Trichopria drosophilae. Next base: position 11,282,177 of record CM059584.1, on the reverse strand, counting down.
CTCCCGAGTTTCGAGAATTATGTTCAGAATGTTTAATTGGCATTCTCCTACAGTTCGAAAGGAAATGCGTGAAACACGAGGGTGCCTGCGTGCTGGGGGGCTCCGCCCCCCAAATCCCCCTTTTATACTAACCTAACCTCCAACCATGCAAATGTGGGTCTATACAACAAACCGTTACAAGTTATTTAGTTATTTGCGGAGACTTTACCTCGCTGAAATCCATTACGGTCACTTTCATCGCTCATTTGCGAGCTTTCTGTTAAGATTACTAAAATTATGTATCAAACCTTTTTTGTTAAGAATTTTGTGCTCTACATTTTTTATTTGAAATATTTTTTCATCCGATTTATATTTTTTAGGATAAATGGAAAAAACTAAAAAAAACACAATTTTTAGGTGTTTTTTCAAGATAGCGGCTTCTGTATAGCAGAGCGCCGATTTTTTTTGTCATATTCGTAATCAAGGGGCAAAAATATACAAAACTAGTGTGATGAAATTTTTTTTCTCGATGTCGTAGCTCTTCCGCAGGTTTACCAAATCCACTATATTTCTCTATGAATTCTAAGAAGTTTTCATTCGTAGCATTTTTTAAAAAAAGCTCATAACTTATGAGTAAGGGCCTTCAGAAATTTTTCAAAGAAATTTTCATTGTTGACTTCATTTTGAGGTGGTTAGAGTGATATGGGGTATAAAAGTAAAATTTGTACTTTAAAATTCAAGTCTTTTATGCACCTTTGTGCATAGTTTCAATAGAATCGTAATATTATAATTACTCGTAAACATTGATAAGTATAAATATTTCCCAATTTTTTGGAAAATGTTTGGAAATTCGGCGCCATATTGAAATTCACAATGGCTGGAACTCAATTTTGACCTCGGAATCTCGAAGATCGACCTCGAAAATAGTAGGATATATACCTTTCAATTTTTTTAAATTTTGTGTTTGATACGAAATACTCGATTGAAATTGAAGCAAAAAAGTTGTGCTTTGGGAGTTAATGGGTTAATCTGCAGCGAATTTGTTATTTTACATTACCGTTTTGTTCTATCGACGACATATTGATTTGCAGAATTTCTCTTTCGATTTTGTAAAAATCGTTGTGATTTAATATTTATTAGAGAATTACACGCTGTTCACGTAAGTTCTTTCTTTTAGGTTATGTGCATTTATACATTGCATATAAAAACGTAGCCCGCATTCCTAATGATGTCGTACTAAATCGTATAAAGATTTTTGGAATACTTTTATTTGTTATGGATGGCTTGTTATGTCACGTAATTATAGACGTGGTGTTTTCACTTGTGACGTCATGTGAGCATGAAGTAACTTCATGGTCATGGACGAGAAAATCCCGCCAAACGCAGAAAGAAAACTTTACCGTTTGTAAAGGTACGATTTCATGTGGCGAAAGGGTCCGGAATTTTACCATTTCCGTTCTACTTAACATCAATTCCAAATGGCGAGATATGTATGTGAATTGTATTCTGAAATGTGTATGTATATCTAATTTATTTTAAAATGTGTGTACTACTATTATTTTGTTTTTCCTTTTAAGATTATGTTTTTACACCCGGCAAATTTTAAGGAAAACTTCAACTTTTTTTACATAGATGTATATCAGATGACTCCTAAAACAAACATTATTTTAATATTTCTTCTATAGGCAAAAAAATTATACTTTATTTTAACCATTTGAAGGGTATAATATGTACTTCTTTTTCTTTGCCGTTTTTGTTGTATTTATCATATATTTTTTATTTTTATATGTACAAGCATATTTTTACCTTCTATACTTTTGAGAGTGTAAGTTACTAACTAATTTATTATAATTTATTACTAATTTATTTATACGTGTTTATGATAAACAATTAAAACGAAGAAAAACATCTTCATCTAAATACCTTCTATGCAATTTTATAACTCGTATATATTTTTGGATTTTTTTTTAAAATAATTTTTAATTCGGGTAAACCGGGCAGTAGTCGGCCACTTCGCAAATTTTAGCGTTTAATGTTAAAATTTATAGGTAAAATTTTTGTTTCTTCATAGCATCTGGTAAGTACACATAACATAGTTATAGTTACAATTCGGAATATTTTTGTTCCTTATTGGCGCAGAAATATAGCAACAACAAAAAAGTGTTTCCAAATCATTGCAAAAATACGGCAAGTTCTTACATACTTCTATTAGAATATATTATTACGAATTACTACATTATAAGGGAAGCAAATTATATAAATTTGTTTCTGATGTAAAATAATCTTGATACCTTGATAAACAAATCTAAGTTTCAGCAGGTAAAAAAAATATTTTTGTATACTGTAAAAGGTGGCCAATTTATACAGAGCCCCACAAAAAAATATTTGTTTTGGCGAACTAGAGTAGTCATTTCTAACGTATTTTGGGTCGCTGAAGCCAAATCCGTGGTCAGAATTCACAAGTTGTTTCGTTTGTTCTTCGTAACCTCAAAAAACTTATTTTACTATACGTGACAACGAAGCGTAGTTGTAACTATACATGGCCACGTGGGCTGAATTTTTTCAGTAGCAATGGTCGCGGGTTTCCTAATGTCAAACAATATTTCATGGATTCACGTGGATTAAAGTACAGTCCCTAGCCATATTGTTAGACCCATGCCGAAAAATTAATATTTCACTGAATTTTTGTTGTTTTATTGCAAGACCGTTACCGTTCGTTAGTAGAAATTTAAAATGCTATGGTAACATTTTATGTAATTGTTCATACGTTCAAACGTAAATGGCTGCAGTTCTGTCATAAAAGGTTCTATTGTGTTTTTTTTTCTTAACCTCAAAAAACTTACTTTTTCAGTACATTTTGTGACAGGCTGGAAAATTCTGAGGTAATTTTGAATTTGTGATCGTGGTTTACGATTTAGATTAAATTTATAAATCAATTGAATACATTCTTCAAATTCAAAATGTCGGATCTAATATGGCGGGCTAAAATGCGGATATTTTAAAAATTGACCCGATTAAAATTTGGTAACGGTTTTTTTTGGGTCGCTGATTTTTTAATTCACCCAACATTTGATGCTTATAGGTTTTTCGGTTCTCTGATTGCAAAAATATGTAGCCAGACTTTTGAAATTTAGAATAGCGGACGCATCGACTTTGACACGCAAAAGTTTTTCAAGTGAAGGATTACGAATTTTATATTGTATCATAGCATAATCACACTGACAAACTTTGTTGCCTCATGCGACTCAGAAAAATTACTAATCATATATATTTGACATCCTTCTGTAGTTATAAAAGAGTACCTCCACGTGGTGATGGCGGACAAGGGACTTGTTTTCTGTCGTCCTGATGAAGACTATCCGAATATGTACATTTATATTTCAAGAACAGACTTTCATCATTAGGAAAGAGTCTAGCAAAATTCCTGGTTTAAATACCTGACGATATCATGGCAGAAGATACAATTACTTGTAAAGTATTACATTACAAGCTAATCTTATGTGAATTTAAAATAATTCCATCCATCCTATTGGATCCGCTATTATAAATGTCAAAACTCTGAATTTATATTTAAAATTGACGATCAGAAACCCTTTCGAGTACCAAATTTCAGGCGAATCTGATCAATTTTTAAAATAACCGTCATTTTCAGGCTGCCACATTGAATCCGGCATTTTGAATTTGAAAAATGTATTCAATTTGTTTGTAAATTTAACTTCTAAATCGTAATCTTGTAATCTACGGTCACAATTTTAAAATTAGCTATGTTCTTCCAGTATCTCATAAGAAGTAAAATAAGTTTTTTGAGGTTACGAAGAACAAACGAAACAACTTGTGAATTCTGACCACGGATTTGGCTTCAGCGACCCAAAATACGTTAGAAATGACTAGTCTCGTTCGCCAAAACAAATATTTTTTTCTGGGGCTCTGTATAAATTGTCGGAACGAATTCGTTTCTGATTCGCGGGAATCGAGGGAAGAATGTTAACCCAATAAACGAAAAATTATTAAGAAGTATTGAAACATTCTTAATTGTTCGGAATCCTATTTCTTGGTCTCGAATGCTCCAAGAATTATACATAAAGATTCAGTAGTGTTGACAAGATTTGTGTAAAGAACAATTGGGAAGTATTCAAAATGAGAGTATTTTATACTTGAACGGATAAACTGAAGTATTAAAACGAATAGTGTATGAATCCGTATAAATTGCGAAGTCAAAATACAGTTGTCCTTCCCTTAAGTTGTTTTCCCTTATATGTTTAGTTCTCCTTTGTTGTAGGTCATCCTTCTTTTATGTTATATGTTTCCCTATAAATGTTGTTGTGTGTAATTGATAAGTAAGGTTAAGTTACGAATTTGCTCGCGTTTGGTGAACCTGAAGTACCAGGTGCTTCCGTCGTTAATTTTTCTTTATTAGTATTAGTTTTTGATTATATTTAATTGTATATTCGTTACACGTCAACGAAAAATATACAAATAAGGGAAGAAGCGGCCATCTTGCCTGCCATAATTGTATAACATAACCCAACAAAGAATAAGATCGAATTTAGAAATTACGTTTCAAATACTGTTTCTTGACGATTCGAATTGCGAAACGTCACAACCTAATATTCGCAGTTCATGGATTTAATACTTTCTCGCGGATTTCCGAATATTTGAATTCGGGAAAAATCGTTTTAATGCGTCGACTTTATTATGCATAAAATATGTTTTATTATAAAGAAAACAGAAAAACAAATATTACGTCCACGACAGGCATTGTTTACCTTCGCATATATTATTATTACTTAGTTCCGGTGAAAGTGATTACATTTTAGTTCGTGTTTTATAAGAAACTGCTAGTCAATCTTTTTTAGGTTATGTTTATGCTCTATTCACGTATTATGTATATCGGTTTAGAACGAAAGAATTTCAATGAAAATGGTCAAGAAACCGAAATATAAGGTATTTAAATCGTTTTAATTCTTTTTCATTTGTTGGGAACCCAGACAGAAGAATACAAAAGCTCACAATGAACTCTAAGTGTTATCCAATAGAGGTCAGAGGACCAACTTTCTGAGGTTTTTCTGACACGATGTCATTATGACATCTTTATGAGCTTGTGTTCAGAAAAACCTCAGAAAGTGGGTCATCTGACCGATTCCATTCAAAATTGGGCAGGGGTACTATGTTGACTTCTCAAAAATTATTTTCCATGAAATATGTTGTTCTTTTGGGCAAATAAGGTGACCCGTATTTTTTTGTTTCACGAAAAAATTTTTTTTTAAGTTCTGAGCAATTTAAAATTTACGCGTAAATCTGCAAATTCCAAAAAATATGGAATAAAATTTTTTTAAAATGCTATATTTTCTACGGTTATTAATATTTTACTATTATTGCTCGTTCATATGGTAGTGTTATTGGTACTTTATCGATATCCAATAATAAAATTGACAAAAATTGAAAAAAAAACAAAATGGCGGCCATTTTTCGAAAAAAATTAAAAATTAATTTTCTCAAAAACATCAGTTTTTTTTTTTCTTCAATTTTTTTTTATAGATTACTGGTAATATTAGTCACAAAATCTGAGTAGTCACATAGGCGCTCAACGAAGCTACTTGCCTGTAGAATTTTTTTACTGTTTTTCAATTTGAAGTACAAGTTTCGTCGAGGTGGGACATATTTTATTTTATCTAAATCATTTATCAAAGGGAAATATGTCGAAAACCTAACATTCAATGATCTGATATTTTAAAAACCTGACACTCAAGAAACCGACATTTAAAAAAACGACAATTTAAAAAACAAGCAATTTCTCGACTTTCGACGCATCGATTTTTTAGTTTTTTTTTTTAAGTTGTCGAGATTTTAAAGAGTCCGATTTTTGCATATCGGGTTTGAGGTGTCGGATTTTTGGCATATTTAATAAATTTTTACAATATTTTTGTCTCAAATATGTTCTTGATATGATATTTTTCAATTCACTAGTAACGTTCTAATTTCGAATTTGACGCAATAATTTGTGTCATTAAAATGGAAGCGTACGTAAAAAATGTATAAATTCAGGCTTTACAACTCTTTTTAGACGTATACATTCATTTTTACGAGGGTGAATAGAACCACGCCTTTATTAATCATATGGATGCCATGCGTCACACGTATGACTCTTCCTAATGAAATTAACTGGAATTGATATTTCCAAAGTTGACAAAATTGAACTTTACAAGAATTAAATTAATTCATAATATTCTTAATTGAATTCCTCCGATTTTCATAGTGTTCTATGATTTCAAAATTCATTTTAGTAATTTCTTAATCCACCAGACCGATCGATAAAGTTGTATTATCAAAAGCTCAATCGGTAACATATTATCGACAAATTGTTCGTTATCATTGCACCATCGTTTTTAACCCTTTCTGTTACGAATTTTTCCAGGCATGGCATTTTTTTGAAATTTGGTAAACTTGAGTTTTTGAGGTCGCTGATTAAGAATCCGATGTTAGATTTTCAAAATTCAAAATGGCGGATTCAATATAGCGGACAAAAATTTTGAAAAATAATGATTTTGTGAAATTATAAAAATCTGAAACCGTATTCGTAATCAGCAACCTCCAAAACCCCTATATACCAAATATTAGATAAAGTCATAATTTCAACATTTTTGTCGGCCATATTGGATCCGCCATTTTGAATTTTAAAAATCTGACACCAGAGTCGTAATCAGCGACATCAAAAACCCTGGCATACCAAATTTCAAATAATAATAGCGATTAGTTCTTCCTGGAATGGATAATGAAAATTATGCCTTTTTTTGGTTCTAATTTGTTATTAACAAGAATTATTTTAAATAATTTTACAATATTATTTCTTTTTAACACTTATTGGAGTCTTAGGAAAGCCAGGAACAAAAAAAACGCATCGAAATCTATAATTATCTGTTCATAAACCTTAAAAAATCGATAGCATCTTGGTGGGACACTGGTGTCCGCCTGTGACTGAAAGGGTTAAGAGGGTTCTAAAGTGGTGCGCCGGTAAAGTAGGAAATTTCACTAAAAATCGTAAATAAAAGATGACTGATTAACATTTTTAAAATTCGGGCTCTGTAAGGGCAATTCTAGGCACTATAAACGGTTTCCTAGAAAATACCAAATATATTAACTGAGAACTGACCGAGAATTTTCGGAAATAAGTGATTTTTATTTATTTCCGAAAATTCTCGGAAAGTTCTCAATTAATGTCCTTGGCATTTTTTAGGATACTACCCAAAGTAATTAAAATTTCCCTTACAGAGCCCAAATTTTGAAAAATCTACTCAGTAATTTTTTATTTACTGTTTTTAACAAAAATGTCGGCCTTATCGACTGAGCACTTTAGAACCGCCTTAAATTAAAATACAGTAGAACCCCTCTTATTTCAACTGGTCATGGTTTTCAAAATGGCGCCGACCCCTCTTATTTGAAATTTCCCCTTACTCCCTTATTCTACTTGACGCTTTAATAGTGGATGATAATATCTGATATCTTTTTATTTTTGTTAGACATCGTATATATTTTAGAGTTGAATTATGTAAAATATATATTATATAATTTATCTGAAAAATGTGTAGAGAATTTTAAATTTGGATAAAAATGTAACGAGATCACAACTCGTGCCTTTATATGATAAAGACTGCAACATTTCGCATTTATTTATGGTCATTTATATCTGCATTCGAGTGTAGAAATAAACATTTTAAATTTACATTATGCACTTTATTACATATAATTATGTATCAATAATTTTTTGCTTCACAAACAAATACACTGTGATTAAGACCGAAATGAATATAGGCGACAATATTTAACCCAAATTTGCAAATATGATTAATGAAAGCTTCAAATCACTTCAAATTCAGTACTAAGCTGCTGATATTGGATTTGTTTGTTATTTTGCAAATGAAAGACTTTTCAATTTTTGTGGAGGTCTTGAAATACACATCATTAAAAATTGACAACATCCTAACCTTCATTAATTGTAATTTTTGTTGCATAGCAACAATATAAAAATCTTCTTAACCGCTTGTATTTAAATAATTCATATTAGATGTTTGCTTGGGATTACGGTTCAAATACATGAAAATAAATAACAACATATAATGTTTAGATCGAGCTTCGATATAAGCTACTTAATAATTGCATTTTTAAATTAGTCATATACCATTTCCATAGATCATCGTTTCAGAGACGGTAATTATCACATTTTTTGGTCTCTCAATTAGTTAATTTTAATTATTAAGTAGCTTATATCGAAGCTCGATCTAAACATTATATGTTGTTATTTATTTTCATGTATTTGAACCGTAATCCCAAGCAAACATCTAATATGAATTATCCTAACCTTCAAATGTGCACTTTTATTTTACGAAATTAGTAGCTTCTCGAATAATTTGTATGATGTAAATCGTGAGTTTGATGCAAAATTTTAAATTAATTTGAAATTTCATTACATATCACTCTACCCACTATACATGTTTGCAAATTCAGGTTAAACGGTATTTACACTGTACAACTTTGATGATGTAAACACTGTAAACTATCGAGATGTTCGAGCGGTGGTGGGGGAAGGCCTGAGGGGAAACGATTCAAATAAGAGGGGTTGAAATAAGAGGGGTTCTACTGTGCTTGAAAAGGGCAGTTTTTTGCTTTTATTCTCGAACCCAACAAGAATAAATTGTGATGAATGAAATTCCTTCATCGAAAAATATACAGGAACGGATTGGTATGGACGCCATCTATCGAGATCATCGTTACTTTTGAAAATTCCCAATATTTGGAAAAGAAAATTTAAAATCATTCACGTTTTATGGTTGATTTGAATACGATATTTCGTTTGTATCCAAAAGCAAACAAAATCAATGTCTTTGTAGGTTATGTTATAGTTATGTTAGATTATATATCAGTGCTGTAAACTGTATCTCGAGACGTTCGAGCGGTGGTGGGGGAAGGCCTGAGGGGAAACGATTCAAATAAGAGGGGTTCTACTGTATGTCCTAGAAACATACTAGTAATTTTATCCGAGATGTTTTTAAACAGTGAGTTTTAGGAACACACCAGAATTTAGGATGGATCTTTCGTGTTCTCAAACCAATAAAAATGGAATTGATCTCAATTCTTGAGTCAAAATTTGAATTTCCAAAAGATTTTGAAAATGACGTACATATTCTTTTCGGTTAGAGATTTTAACTAAAACGCAACTTTTGGCTTTGAGCCATTTGGCGCGTTTACCCACCGCGCATTATTGCGTTCCGAAATTCGAAAACAATTTTTTTCATGCGTAAATTGAGGGTTCAAAATGGAACTAGTTCAGATTTTCCTGATCCGGTAGATACTAAAGTATTGAAAAGAAAATCTTGAACTTCCCGAAATTCCCGAAGAGCTCTGCAGAAAACATGTCATCGACGGCGGTGACGTCAGAAAGCTCAAGTTTGAAGGTTACCGTCTGACAGGGCGACAGTCGGAACGTGAGAAAAAAATTGGAAAACTCGAGAGAATCGCGCGAAAAGTGGTGCTTACGCGCATCTCTCCTTCGCGCGAACTCCTTACGTTGTAAAATATACCAAGAATTTCCAAAATTTTCCTATTTTCGCCCCGTATCATCCCTGTCATTACAGAAATTAAGGTTAAGTTTCACCCGTTCTAAGATTCGCGACTTGCGCGGCTCATTGTTGACATCATGGCATCAGGTCCAATATTGCAGGTAAATAATATTTTGTTATCAATCGAAAATTTTGTTTTACAACTCTTTTGTTTATGCAGAAAGCCATTGACTTGGTGACCAAGGCCACCGAAGAGGACAGGAGTAAGAACTACGAAGAAGCCTTGAGATTGTACGAACATTCAATCGAACACTTCCTTCACGCCATAAAATGTATGTATTTAACATCACTTCTTTAGTTTATATCCTTACAATGATGTATTGTTTAGACGAAGCACAAGGCGACCGAGCGAAAGACAGTATACGATCGAAATGTACACAGTATTTAGACAGAGCAGAAAAGTTAAAAACCTACCTGAAAAAGGGGAAAAAGAAACCTGTTAAAGCAGGCGAAGAAAAGTCGGAAGACAAAAAAAGTGACAGTGGCGACAGCGACACGGATAGCGATCCAGAAAAGAAGAAGCTTCAAAGTAAACTCGAAGGAGCCATAATAATGGAAAAACCTGACGTCAAATGGAGCGACGTTGCAGGTCTTGACGGAGCTAAAGAAGCTTTGAAAGAAGCAGTGATATTACCGCTTCGCTTCCCACATTTATTTACCGGAAAAAGAATTCCATGGAAAGGAATTTTATTATTCGGGCCTCCAGGAACGGGTAAATCGTATCTTGCGAAGGCTTTGGCGACAGAAGCGAACAATTCCACCTTCTTTTCGGTATCTTCTTCCGATTTAGTAAGTAAATGGTTGGGCGAATCTGAGAAACTTGTGAAGAATTTATTCGAATTGGCTCGAAGTCATAAACCTAGTATCATTTTCATCGACGAAGTCGACTCTTTGTGCTCGTCTCGGTCCGACAACGAATCGGAATCTGCTCGTAGGATAAAGACAGAATTTTTAGTTCAAATGCAAGGTAAGTTTCAAACTAACCATTATTAAACATATTTATTTACATAACCTCATTTTTAGGGGTTGGAAATGACAACGATGGAATTCTCGTACTTGGAGCAACAAATATCCCATGGGTTCTCGACTCTGCTATTAGAAGGCGATTCGAGAAACGAATTTACATAAACTTACCCGAAGAACCAGCCCGAGTAATAATGTTTAAGCTTCATTTAGGCAGCACATCGCACACATTGACCGAAGAAGATTTCAAGAAGTTAGCTGCAGCGACCGACGGTTATTCCGGTGCCGATATCAGTATCATCGTAAGGGACGCTTTGATGCAGCCTGTGAGGCAAGTTCAAACTGCGACGCACTTTAAAAAAGTTACCGGACCCTCGCCGAATGATGCTACGCAAATCGTTGACGACTTGCTCACTCCGTGTTCGCCTGGGGACCCGTCAGCCATCGAAATGAACTGGATGGATGTTCCTGGCGACAAGTTGTTCGAGCCTCCAGTAACGATGGTAAAATAATTTAAACATTGTCGATTACACTAGATTACAAAAAAAATTTCATGTACATTCAATGCCATATTTTTGTTGGGTTTATTTATGCCTACAAAACAAGAAAATCATGGGAAAATATTTTTCTACGGTTAGGATTTCGAGCAATGAATTTTTGAAAATTTTTTTCGTTTATTTCTGAGATAGGAACACATTAGGCCATATCCCCGGTTCAAAGTACTCAATTGCATAAAGTACAGTAGAACCTCCGTTATGGAATACGGTCGGGACAACGCGGCGCATTTAAATTTCCGTTAACGAATATTTCAGGAGAAAAAATCGACCCCCCACCTATACCTATATCTTTAGGAGTTACAGGGCATTATACATACAGTAGTCCTCCCCTTATTTTAACTATTCGGGACCAGGAAGATGGCGACCCCTTCCCTTATTTTAACATCTCCCCTCTTTCTTACGACCAGCAGTGAGAGCGAGAGAGCACGATAAAAAAAGTTAAAATAGGAGAAGGAAAAAAGTTAAAATAAGAGATGCGGTTATAATAAGGGGAGTTAAAATAAGGGAAGGACTACTGTACATAGGCGATATTGTATCGATATGTGAATCGAATCAACGCGACGTATCGATACTCCATGTCGGCCATCTACAACGTGGTGTCTAGAGTGGGGAGACTAACTGAGTGGAAATTATTCGTTAACGGAGGCGTCTGAATGTTCGATAACCGAAATATTCGATAACGGAGGTTCTACTGTAAGTATGCAAAATTAATGGTATTTTCCTCACCTACAACTTCTTCTTACATTATATTGTGATTGGATTAATAGTTTTAAAGTTATGTACAAAATTATGTAAAAAAAATTGCCTCTTTTGGCCAAAAATAAAAAAAAAATCACTCTGTCGCCTTAACCCATTAAGGCCTAAACGGACACATTTTGAGCATCAGTTTAAACGTCGATAATTTGCATATAAAAGCATTTGGAAAAATTTTACTCCCACTATTTCTGACGTAAAATTATATGCTCTTTCCGAATCTTTCAATAAAATTTCGATGAAATGAAAAGTAAAAAAGTTATACACGTTTTTTTTGTAAAAAAACATGGTTTTTAAACATTTATTTTTCATTCTAACATCATTTTTACCTCTAAATTGCATTGGGAAACATGTCTAAGGTGAAAATATCGCGTCCATGGACCCTTAGGATTAAAACGTACCGTGTTCTAATTTGAATTTCAAGATGGAGACTTCCAAAATGGCGCCCAGATGCTCAAAAATCTTTTTATAACTTAACAAATTTTTTTCTTTAAAACTATAGACTTTAGAGAAAATTTGCTAAGAACAAAAATGTCTTAGAATTGGTTAAAGAACCTTCTCAAATTTTATCAGAATGTATTGATACACTTTTTTGTTTTTTGAAAGTTTAAAAATTCGAAATTTTTAATAAAGTCATTTAAAAAATCTGAAAAAATTTGAGAAAGTTCTTTAACCAATTCTAAGACATTTTTATTCTTCGCAGATTTTCTTTAAAGTCAATATTTTTCAAGGAAATAAACTTACACAGGTCTGCACGGATTTTTTTTTAAATATCAGAGTGATTTTCGATGTATTTTTGTGTGCTGAACACGAATCTGATGTCGAAAAATGCCTATCACGTCATGATTTAGAAAAAAGTGGGGGTAAAGACACCAAATAACGCGTTTTTGGGTGTTTTTACCCCTAATTTTCTCTGAAACCTGACGTGCTACAGGCTTGAATTTGTGCTTAAATTAAAGCTTAGTTCTACCCCTACAAAATCATAAGATAGTTTTAAAAAAAATCATAGTTTTGAAAAAAAAAATGGTTTTAACCTTGCTATTTCTAGTGATTATGATGAAAATGCAAACAAAATCGAACAACCCCTGCTATTACTAATGGCGAACAAAAAAAAAACTATAAAGTGGTGATTTTAAGATCCTAAGTATATTTTTTTATTTTGCGGCCGTCATTTTGAATTCGCTATTTTAAATTTTGTGAAACTAACATTGGATTCGTCATCAGCGACTCAAAAAACCCTCGAGTACTGATTTTCATGAGGTTAATTTAAATTTTTTATTTTTACGTCCGCCATCTTGGATCCGCCATTTTGAATTTTATAAAAGCGACACTGGATTCTTAAACACCAACCCCGAAAACAGTCAAGTAGTGGGTTGCATGAGCTCTGCTCAATGTAGTTAAATAATTTGCATTTTCATCATAGTCACTAGGAATAGCAAGGTTAAAACCATTTTTTTTTTTCAAAACTATGATTTTTTTTTTTTAAACTATCGTATATGATTTTTGTAGGGGAAGAATCAAGCTTTAATTTGAGCACAAATTCAGATCTGTTGCACTTCAGGCTTCTGAGAAAATTAGGGGTAAAGACACCCAAAAACACGTTTTTTTGTGTTTTTGTCCCCACTTTTCTCAAAATCATGACGTGATAGACATTTTTCGTCTGCAGATTCGTGTTCAGCGCACAAAAATACGTCGGAAATCACTCTGATATTAAAAAAAAAAAAGTGAATTTTGCAGACCTATGTATGAGTCTTAAAATCGAGAAAAGTTTAATAATTTATTTCCTTCAAAAATATGGACTTTAGAGAAAATCTGCTAAGAATAAAAATGTCTTAGAATTGGTTAAAGAACTTTATCAAATTTTTTCACATTTTTTAAATGACTTTTTTAAAAATTTCTATTTTTTGAATTTTTAAAAAACCAAAAAGTGTATTAATACATTGTGATAAAATTTGAGAAGGTTCTTTAACCAATTCTAAGACATTTTTATTCTTAGCAAATTTTCTATAAAGTCTATAGTTTTCAAGAAAAAAATTTGTTAAGTTTTACAAAGATTTTTGAGCTTTTAGGCGCCATTTTGGAAGTCGTCATCTCAAAATTCAAATTAAAACAGGGTACGTTTTAATCCTAAGGGTCCATGCACGCGATATTTTCACCTTAGACGTGTTTTCTAAACCAATTTCGAGATGAAAGTGATGTTAGAATGAAAAATAAATGTTTAAAAACCATGTTTTTTAACAAAAAAACGTGTATAACTTTTTTACTTTTCATTTTATCGAAATTTTATTGAAAGATTCTGAAAGAGCATTCAATTATACGTCAGAAATAGTGGGAGTAAAGTTTTTAAAAATGCTTTTACATGTAAATTATCGACGTTTAAACTGATGCTCAAAATGTGTCCGTTTAGGCCTTAATGGGTTAAAAATAAAAATAAATGAATTAACCCTTTAAGGGCCGACTTTTTTTAAGTTATGCGATTTTCGTCATACTCTGTACTTAAGGATTTTTTAGGTCGCTGATTACGAATCTGATGTTAGTTTTTCAAAATTCAAAATGGCGGATCCAATATGGCGGACGACTATTTTACAATTTCATTGGATTCACTTGAAATTCGTTACCCGGGGGTTTATGTGGTCGCTGATTACGAATCTGATGTTAGTTTTTCGAAATTCAAAATGGCTGCCATATTGGATCCGCCAACAGATTCGTAATCAGCAACCCCGAAAACCTCCCAAGTGGTAATTTTCATGAGTCTAGCACAATTTTCAAATTTTTCCGTCCACTATATTGACTCCGCCATTTTGAATTTCGAAAAACTAATATCAGACTCGTATCACACGGTGTGTCTTAACGCACTTTAACTCAAAAGTTCCCCCACTGTAAATATTCTTGTGGATATTGAATCTGGACATTATTAGAAGTATTTTCACAGAAAAATCAAAATCTTTCATCGAGCCGTTTTCGAGCAAATCGACTTTTTAGGTTAAAAAAAATAGAATTTTTAGATTTATATTTAAAATATGTGCTGCAGTGGTATTTAACCTTTTGTACATTAAATCTAGGTAGTTTTTTTGAAAAATATATGATGTTTCATATAGCCAGTTTTTAAAAAATCGATTTTTTATGTCAAAATTTGGAATTTCTTGCAGAATTACAATAAAGGAACAATAGTAATTATAAAAACGGATCATTATTTTAATAAATTATATGTACTAAATTTTAAATAATAATAATAATTTCTAACATAATTAAAAACTTTATTTGACACCTATTTAAATGTTAAAACAATACATAACAAGTTTTACAAACGTGTGTTAATCACACATGGGTACTGATAACACAAGTTTTTTATATGTAAATATCAATTTTTTATCTAAAAATTTGGAGGCTGTACATCATGACTTCAAAACTATCTGGGAAAAAATTAAGATTTCACATAATCATCCGGATTATTCCCAGAAGCTGTTACGAGCTGTCTGTGAATACTGCCGTACCCCGAAAGAAAAGTCGTATCTCCATTTTTTCGATTTTGACGTATCGCCAATAAATCGATTCTAACCAAAAACTAAATTACTTAATTTAACGATTGATTTTAGAAAATATTCAGGATATTTCATTATACAAGGAATCTTGGGATATGATTTTATAATAAAATACATTCATTTTTGAATTTGCGGCTCTTTTAGCCAAATTATACCAGAAATGCTGTATTTCTAATAAAAGTATTTTTCTTTTTTTGTAGCTAATAAAAAATATTTCAGATATTTTCTTTCAGGAAATAATGCATTGCATTATAAGGAATATAAATATAATTTTATCCCAATTTCACCGAAAATGGAGATACGACTTTTCTTCCGGGGTACGGCAGAATATAACAGTATTCACATATGAAAAACATGTGTATGCAGTACCCACGTGTGATAAGTACACGTTTGTAAAATTTGTTATGTATTGTTTTAACATTTAAATAGGTATCAAATAAAGTTTTGAATTGTGTTAGAAATTATTATTATTATTTAAAATTTAGTACATATAATTTATTAAAATAACGATCCGTTTTTATAATTACTATTGCTCCTTTCTTGTGATTTGGCAAAAAATTCCAAATTTTTACATAAAAAATCGATTTTTTAAAAACTGGTTTTATGAAACATCATATATTTTTCAAAAAAACTGTCTAGATTTAATGTATAGTAGGTTAAATACAGTTAGAGCACATATTTTAAATATAAATCTAAAAATTCTATTTTTTTAACCTAAAAAGTCGATTTTCTTGAAAACGGCTCAATGAAAGATTTTGATTTTTTTGTTAAAATACTTCTAATAATGTCCAGATTCAATATTCACAAGAATATTTACAGTGGGAGAACTTTTGAGTTAAAGTGCGTTAAGACACACCGTGATCAGCGACCCCAAAACCTCCCAAGTGGTAATTTTCATGAGTCTAGCACAATTTTCAAATATTTTCGTCCGACATATTGGATCCGCCATCATGAGTTTCGAAAAAATAACATCAGATTCGTAATCAGCGATCCCGAAAACTCCCGAGTAGTCATTGTCATGAGCCTTACCTGAAGTAATTTAACAATTTTTAATTTTTTTAACAACCCATAGCAAAAACATTCTTTTTAATATAGTTATAATTATAAGATTGTTGTAAATTTATTACACTATAATTATTTTTTAAAAAGTAATATAAATTTGTGGATCTTTGACGTTTAGAACTGAAAAATTGATTAATTTTTGACAAAGTTATGAATGTTCGAACACAAAAGTGGTTTCAACCGCTGGGCCTTAAAGGATTAAACAAATTAGTACACTGTAAAAAATGAAAATGAAATATACAATGCAATGGTAATTTTCAATCATGGAAATTTGGTAATAACACTACGCTGAGCGTTGAAATTTTACCAAAGTGAGGTTAGAGGTTTACCGCCGCATTGTAAATTTACGACGTCGAGCATAGGGAAGATACTAGACTGTTGTACTTTTACTACGTCAAACGTAGGTAATTTTTCGAGCCTACGTTGGACGTGGTAATTTTACAAACGAGTAATATATTACAAGATTTTGGGAAAGTTACTGTGTTCCACATAGTAAATTCACTGCATTGAAAGTGGGTAATTTTTGAGTCCAGTCTCAATTGTAATTTTACACGATTTTTTTTTTTACAGTGTAGGCACAAAAAAAGAGAAAAATACAAAAAAGCCCAAATTTGCATTTTTTACGATTTTACTAAATTGATGATAACTTACGTATTAATCCGTGGATTTTAATTCCAAAGTAGCGTTTTTGTGTTCGCAAAAGGGCCAACTATACGTAAAAAATGAAAAACTGTACATATTTTAACGATTTCTATATGTTTAACCCATTAAGTCCTGAATGGACGTTTTTTCACTACAATTTTCAACGATTGTATTAAGTGTGAAAAAAGGCTCTAAAAATTTTGAAAGAAGACATATCTGACGTAAAATTAACTGAACTTTCAGAATCTGTTATTACATTTTTCAGAAAATGCAACCGTGAAAAACTATATTCGATTTTTTCAAAAAAATCATGCATTTTTCAAATGAATTTTTTGTTCATTTCGTCTTTTCATATTGAAATTGTTTCAGAATTCCTCTAAACGGTAAAGAAATCGTGTCCTCGAGACTTAAACTTTAAGATGTGCCTATGTCCATTTTGAAAATAAAGGTAAAAGCATCCAAAATGGCGGCCCAAACACAAAAAAATTAGCGAAAAATTCAGGAATTTTTTATTCAAAGACGATCGACTTTAGGAAAAAATGTTACAGAACAAAAACTTCTTACAATTATTCAAAGAATACGCTGAATTTTTTTCAGAATTTTTTAAACACTTTTTTCATTTTTCAAAATCCCAAAATTTTGACAAATCGAAAAAGTCGTCAAAAAATTCTAAAAAAATTTTCGGGCATTCTTTGAATAATTGTAAGAAGTTTTTGTTCTATAACACTTTTTCCTAAAGTTGATCGTCTTTGAATAAAAAATTCCTGAATTTTTCGCTAATTTTTTTGTGTTTGGGCCGCCATTTTGGATGCTTTTACCTTTATTTTCAAAATGGACATAGGCACATCTTAAAGTTTAAGTCTCGAGGACACGATTTCTTTACCGTTTAGAGGAATTCTGAAACAATTTCAATGTGAAAAGACGAAATGAAAAAAAAATTCATTTGAAAAATGCATGATTTTTTTGAAAAAATCGAATATAGTTTTTCACGGTTGCATTTTCTGAAAAATGTAATAACAGATTCTGAAAGTTCAGTTAATTTTACGTCAGATATGTCTTCTTTCAAATTTTTTAGAGCCTTTTTTCACACTAAATACAACCGTTGAAAATTGTAGTGAAAAAACGTCCATTCAGGACTTAATGGGTTAAGGCGAAACAGTGAATTTTTTTTTTTTTTCCAAAAAAGGCAATTTTTTTTACATAATTTGGCCCATAACTATAGAACTATTAATCCAATCATAATATAATATAAGAAGTCGTAGGTGAGGAAATTACCTTTAATTTTGCCTACTTACTTTATGCAAAAAAAAAAACGAAAAAAATTTTCAAAAATTCATTGCTCGAAATCCTATAGAAAAAATTTTTCCCATGATTTTCTTGTAGGCCTAAATAAACCCCCCAAAAAATATGACATTGAATGTACATTTTGGCTGTAAACTAATATTATTCATAAAAATTCCCATTGCAGAAAGATATGATGAAGTCGTTAAGTACAACCCGTCCGACCGTAAACGAGGAGGACATGGCGAAACTGGACAAGTTCAAAGAAGATTTCGGACAGGAAGGTTGATCTCGGATCTTCAACAATGAACAAATTCTCCGACATCTGAAATCTTTGATCGTGCGCGCTTGCCTTATTTTTTTTACGTCACTCGATAACGTTTCTATGAGAGTATTGGCTCGTAATAAGTTAAACTCGCCGCTGTCAAAGTGATTATACATACGAAATGAACTCTATTTTGAGATAAAGTCTAGAATTCAGAATTAAGTGCGGTGATGTCTTTTTTTTTTTTAAACAAAACATCGTTTTTTCTCCATAACTCAGTATGAAAATTCAGTACGCTTGCGAACAGGATATCTTTTAAATCCAAGTATTGACTAAATATTTTCAGACGTATTTTTTGTTTAACGAATTCTCGACTGACGAGATATTCTGTCCACAAGTGAGCATAATTCACCGATTTCTTTTTTTTGACGAATTTTTTATCACGCCTTTTTTTAGCTAGCCCGAGCTTACGAGGCACACGCTAGAAAGAATTTTTAACTTAGCCTAAGAATAATGTATGTGTTACGGATAAACAGAACTCTGTTCTTATGTAAATTATTTTTATTGTTAACTAAATAAATAACATGCTATACACCGTAACTCCACTTTTATCACAAAAAAAACAATTTTTACAAATTATGGCGGACAGTGCCTCAAGAACTCCGAGTCCATATATACAACTGAAATGGAAATATCGTCCCGAAAGAGTCGCACAATATCCCTTCGCAACGTCAGCATGCGCGACAGCTTTCTGTGCTCTATTCCGGACTCTGTGCCACCGAGTGCGTGTCGAAGCAAGTGAGTGGCAGCGTTACTATCCAGCGGTTTCTTCTTCAAACCTTCTTTGCGCTGTAGCAACAATTCATTGATTTCCGACAGTTTCATGTGTTTACGAGGCAGTTTCAGGGGACTTAACGTTACTTTTCCACTCATGTGTTCGCCTACGAGTCTTACAGCCTCCAGCGGGGACATCATTTCCCAAAGGCCGTCGCTGGCTATTATCAGGAACCTGTCTTTTGGCGTCAGTCTGTGATATTTTACTTCTGGTTTAGCTATTAGATAGGGGGGAGTGTGGTAATTCGGTGGCATCGCTTTATCTCCGACTAGGCGCTTCATCACGTCCAAGTTCCATTTGTAATGGAAGTCACCGAACGAACGAAACGGGGCTAATTGACCGAGGAGACGCTCCATTTTAATTACTGTGGATTTCTCGTTTGGTGGATGCTCCGATAAGATTCTTTCCACTTCCGATTGATTGTCAATGTTGTGCTCGACCGTCAACATTTTCGCTGACCATCCATCATTTTCTAGAACAAAAATATATAATTATTATTATGCCCCCTTTAGGTCCTTTATTTATTTATTTATTTATTAACCAAGAAACGGGCATTACTGCCCAAAAAAATACATATGATATAACAATAAACTCGCAAAAGAATAAGAAAAAATTTAACAAATGATAATATAAAATGGTAACAAAACATATACGCATATATTTAATATACACAGTATAATATATATAACAGTAATAACTTTATAGCCTAAAGTTAACGATAATCTTGCAAGAGTTTTACTCTTGCTTGATTCTTAAAACGACCAAAAATGTCATTTAATGGAGGGCAAGATGAGCTATTCCCAAGTTTTATTAATCTACTTATGACAGAGTTAAGTCCATATTCAGTTCTATAATTCTGTGAAACAAAAAGTCTGGAATTGCGGAACATATAAGAGTTTTCCGATTGAATAAAACAGGAACTCAACTCTGGACAAAGCATTTTGCCATTAACTATTTTATATAAAAAACAAATATCAGAAAATGTTCTACAAGACTCCAGAGTGCTCAATTTAATTCTAGTCGCTACCTCGGTATAGTCATGAAATTCCGTAGGGTTCTGCATGCGCAACTTGTAGGCTTTAAATACTAAAAATCTGTGCTGAACTCTCTCAATCTTTCTTTTGTGCACCTCAAAGAATGGTGACCAAACCGTTGAATTATACATCAAAATAGACTTAACTAGAGCATTGTACAAAGTTATAATCGCAGATAAATTTGTAAATGCTTGACATTGCCTTTTAAGAAATCCTAAGTTGCGTAAAGCTTTGTTGGTGACATAATCAATGTGTTCGACAAATGATAGCTTACAATCTATAAGCACACCAAGATCTCGTATAACAGATACATTTTCAATAATTGTACCATTAATAGTGTAGTTAAATTGTAAAGGCGAACGTGATCTTGTTACACTCAAGACTTTACATTTACTTGTATTTAGCGCCATATGATTTGTGGCAAACCATTTTTGCAAAGACTCTAAGTCACGCTGTAAAAGTAGCGCATCATCATCCGATTGACTGACTACTCTAAAAAACTTACAATCGTCTGCAAACAGAAGAAATTGGGAGTGATTAAAAACAGTATCGATATCGTTGATAAATATCAAAAACAGTAATGGACCAAGGTGAGATCCTTGTGGAACTCCCGATGGAACATGAAACCAGCGTGACTGAAAGTTCTTATACTTGACACATTGAGTTCTATCTGTTAAATAATCAAGAAGCCATTGACAGAGCGAGACTCCTATACCGGTTTTATAAAGTTTAGTAATTAATCCTATTCTTGGCACTCTGTCAAAGGCCTTAGCAAAATCGGTATAGATCACATCAATTCGTTGACCTTTTTCAAGCGAATCTATTAATATAGATGTAAAAACTACTAAATTAGAAGTTTTTATGTAAAAAATGTAAAGGAAAAGTGGCAATAAATTATTATTATTATTATTATTATTATTGTTATTATTGGAAATAAATGGGCGTTAAACACCCCAGAATACAATGTTTTAACAAAAATATATAGTCGCTCTTCTAAATACTATTAATAACAAATGATATAAGACTTAAACATAATGAATTACTAGTTTTCTTTTACAATTAGCGGTGTATAAGGAAAGGGAATTTTGGTTGCGAATATCTTCAGGAAGAGAGTTCCATACACGAGTTAACCGAAATATTGTCGAATAAAAGCAATAGTTTGTTTTGCAATTTCTCTCGTACAGTACTCTAATATTACGAGTAGAATACAGTGTTGGCCGCCAAATGAATAGACCCCTAAGGTCAGGGGATTTAATATGGTCATACAAAATCTTACGAACCAGAATACTATCGTTAAGCCTATGTATGGATTCTATTGTTGGGATATCAAAAAGTGTAATGGTTGATCAGATTTGTAAGAGAGAAATTGCAAAAATTTCCTTTGAGTGGACTCTAGAAGTTTGAATTCTAGAATATTTATTTTATATATTATTAAAAATTAAAAAATTAAATAATATTAATATTATTCTTGGACCTCTACTGTTCATTATTTATATTAATGACCTACTGGATCTCTTTCCATTTCTAGTAACATATGTTGATGATGTTGCTATACCCATTTCTTACGAAAGTTGATCGGAAACATCGAATGCAATAAATGAAATTCTAAAGATTATTTATACATGACTATTCAACAATAAGCTTGTATTGAATATCCACAAAACATCGTTTATGGGTTTTGGAAATTATACTGATTCTATACCAGATAACATACATATATGGGCAAATCCACAGAACTTTTGACTTTCATGTTATTTTAAGATTCAAGCAAATAAGCTGTACAGAAATATTTATAAAACATTACTATTTACTAAAATGGATATGCTTTTCAAGGTACAGTTATTTTTTTTGCATGATAGTTGATTAAAAAACCAAAGGAAACACGAAAGCTCATAAAATTTGAATAAACTCCTGCGTGCAAATCGTATTTTTTTAAATATTTTGTTCTGTAACTTTTGAAACGTGTATTCTTTTCATTTGAAAATCATGTCGTTGATTAATGGCACTTTATAAAAGCCAAAGATACTTGAAAAATAAGTGTGCCTATCGCTTAATAAGAATGACATGCGTCCAAAGTCGCGTGCAGAAGATTTATGGAAAATGGAATTTTCGTTAATTTCTAACAATAACTTTTGGAACAAACAATATTATAGCCCCATACTTTGGGAATTTTTAATTGATGATATAATAAGTGATGTATTCCAAGGAATAAGGTGTGCCTTGTCCCATCTCAATTCTGTGCCTGTTACAACCTATAGCCTTTGTGCGTAACTGTTGTTGAAAAATGACACTTTTGTCAGGCACACGAACTATACACAATTAAATGCCTCGATTATTGGCGTAATTTATTGTTTTAGGTGTCATAATAATACTCTGAACTTGTTCCAGAAATACAATACGATGTTCAGGGGTAAAACAAGACATGAAATTATCACTTTGACACAAACTCCTTTCTTTACACGGAAAAATGCTGAAATTTGTTACGCGCGGGTTTTATTGGTAACTGATCATAAATACGTTGACAAATATTAAAAATTGAAAATGGTAGGTACAATATGGCGGACCAAATTCCAAAAAGTTGCTTGAACCAGCTGAAACTGTGTATTCGGGGTCGCTCATCGGTCGAGATTCGCTATATATAGCTTTGCTCCAGAAATAATGAAAATGTAACTTTGGGTAACTTTGTTTTTCATCTCTCTTGCTTCATCTTTTCTGGTTAAAAATTAATAAATCTGGTGTTAATGACAACTTACGTTATACCTATTTAAAATTTTTTTTCAGGATTGCCGGGATTGTAATGCCTTAAATTGACTGAAATAAATGTTTGCTGCTAAAATTTGTATATTATGAACCTAAAAGCAAAAAGAAAGAGAACCACCGAATACCCAATTTGAGCTTGTGTGAGTAACTTCTTACAAATTCGGTCTTCCATATTGAATTCGCCTTCTTGAATTCTAAATATCTGTTGACGGATTCGTGACGAGTAACTTAAAAAAACCCGAGTAACAAATTTCATCTGTTTTCCACGCACAGAAATATGTTTGGTTCGAAGATATAATTTTAGGTCTCGTTTTACCTGACTGCGCTAGAACAATCCTTTAAAAGTCGTAACGTGTCGTTTTTTCTACATTTTATATGTTTAGGAGTGGCCTCAGGTTGATTTTAAATGTGTGCCACGAAAAAAAACAATGTTTTTCTTAAAGCGTAAAGTTAAAAGTTCCGTCGATTTACCCATATCTATTAACGGTGCAAGGATAGAAAGGGTTAGTAATTGTAAATATCTAGGAATAGTGTTTGACCAAAATATAAAATGGAACATACATGTAATGAACATAGTCAATAAAACTAAATATCTTATGTATGTATTCTACAGATTAAAAAAAAAACAATGTCTAAAAACCAACTACTAGAACTATATTTTGGATTATTTAACAGTATTGCTACTTATGGAATACTTGGATGGGGTGGAATATATCAAGCATCATACCTACCAATATTAAGACTGCAATTAAAACTATTGAAAATAATAGGCATTAACCAAAATGATATACAAATTCTAAATATCAAACAAACTTTCGTACTAAAATCTGTACTTTACAACTGTAAAGAGCTTACGAAGATATACAAGAAGAAACAGAAGTTTATGTATTTTCTGATATCTAACACAGCACTTTGTTCAACTACTTTATCGGATGAAAATCTACGATTTTTCTCTAACATTTTCTTTAGTACAGACTTTTGTAAGACTTTTAAAGGTCGCAGGATGTTGTCGTATGCTCCACCCCACATAATGATTCCATAAGTTAAAATCGAGTTAAATAAAGAATAATAAATAGCTTTTAATTGGTTGTAACTTAAGAATTCTTTCAATTTACTGACTGTGTACGGAAAATGTCTAATTTTTTTAATTATGTCGTTTATATGATGATTCCAACGCAAATGACTGTCTACCGTAGCTCCTAAATACTTAATGTAGTTTATTCGGAAGATTTTATTTTATTTTATTTTTATTTTATTCGAAATGTTTTCTATATGTGGGAAGCTAACTGAGTATATACATCTTAAAAGATTCTGTTATATTTTCTTCAATAATATAATAAAATTTTCGTCACCTGATAGAACTCCGAGTACAGCTTGACAATCTCCAACACCTGCCACATGTAAATGTGGACCGTCGATATGAGCCACTGCCGCTACCGCCCCAGACGTTGCGACCATTAGGGTTCTCGCAGCATTTTTCCCTCGTGCAGTCTCAGCTTCGCTAGCGATGTCACTGTCCAGTCTTAAAAAAGCATTTTCCAATGCTGTTTCCATATGAAATTCCTTAGACAGTTCATTCTCTGCTAAATCCTTTAAAAACGAGTTGAAGCTTTTGCGATACAGTTCGCTAATTTCCGATATAAGACGGACTTTGTCGTTGAACGTTTCTAACAAATTGAC
Organism: Trichopria drosophilae; assembly: GCA_030407085.1. Taxonomy (NCBI): domain Eukaryota; kingdom Metazoa; phylum Arthropoda; class Insecta; order Hymenoptera; family Diapriidae; genus Trichopria; species Trichopria drosophilae. Next base: position 11,257,210 of record CM059584.1, on the reverse strand, counting down.
TTCTTCTCCAGAGTTTACTGATTTTAATAACCTTTTTAAAGCGTCGGGAGAAAGTAGGCATAAGGAGATGTAGTGAAAAATTCTTTTCGATACAACTTGTGCGCAAGCACTGCCGCCGTGCCCGTCGAAGATTCCCAGTAACAGTCCTGATAATCAATTTAATTCATATTATTTTTTATTGCACATCAAGTTATGTATGCGCTGTATCGCTATCAAGGAAGAAGGTATCGTTAAATATTTTGTCTCATTGATATAATAATAATAATAAATTTATTCAGGTATAGTATTAAATGTTGGGATTTACCCAATACATTGTAACAAAATATGCAAAAGTATGTAAATGAACTAACTTAAAAGTAAATGTAATTTCTTACGTGGAGTTATTATCATATAAAAAGCTGTAGTTTCAAGAAAAAAAAGTTATAATAATAGACACAATTTTATACTTGTAATCAATTATGGTGTTGAGAACAATTTTTATTATTTAATTCATGTGAATCTATCCAGTTCGAGACTATTTTCTCCTCTCAACTACCTTTTCAATGATACTTTGGAAATTTTTAAACTTGACGTTACTTGCGATTTTATTAATAAATTTATAAGTTTACTTGCTATAGAGATATAACATCTTTGACCTATATTTTTCCTACTGAAAGGGACTTCGACCTGATTCCTACTTTGCGCTCTCGTAATTGCCATAGTTTGCTTGCATACCACTAAATTTTTCTGAGTTACAAACAAAATTATTTGTAAATACACTACCGGCCAAAAGTTCATGAACGCTCTGAATTTTTTAACTCATCAAATAATGCGTTCTACCTTCGAATCCTTAACAATAATGATAAAACTCATTAGATGTCTTTTAAAGTACACAAATAAAGCTTTCAACTAGTGCATTTAGTTTTACTTCAGACGTTATAATTTCGCAGTTGTCAAATTTTAAAAATGTTAAAATTTGCCATTTTTTTCTTTCAACTTTTAACTCTAACAAAAAGTCTAATAAATTTTTCTATATATTTTTAATTTTTGGCTAAATACTATAATTCAAGAGCTTTGACATAGCTCTTGTAAAAAGTACATACGATTTTTTTAATCAGAGTTACTATTTTTTTGAGTTATCAACTTTTTGCCTTTTTCCAAAGAATTCTGACAAAATGAGGTAAACTGACAATTTTCAAAAAATCATAACTCAGGAACAAAAAATCATATCGACTTTTCACAAAAGCCATTTTAAAGCCTTTGAATTGTAGTATTTAGACAAAAATTGACTCTATGCAGAAACATTTTTTAGAATTTTTGTCAGTGTTTATAGTCGACAGAAAAAAATTGCAAATTTTAACATTTTTAAAATTTGACAACTACGAAACTATAACGTCTGAAGTAAAACTAAATGCACCAATTGATGCATTATTTGTGTACTTTAAAAGACATCATATGAGTTTTATCACTATCGTTAACGATTCAGAGATAGAACGCATTATTTGATGATTTAAAAAATTCAGAGCGTTCACGAATTTTTGGCCGGTAGTGTAATATATTCGTATATTCAGTAGTTCCCTATGTTGAAATAGTTTATTCAATGGATATAAACCTATCTTTATAAAATATGATTTTGATTACCATTCTTTGTAGGACTTCAACATACTTAAAAACGTTATTTATAACACTACCCCAGGCTACTATACCATAGCTTAATATTGATAAAAATAATGAATGATAAATTGGTAGACACTGTGATCTCGTTAGTAATTTTCTGAGCTCGAGGAAAACAAAAGGGAAATGTCTTAGCTTATTTACTATATTATTTACGTGAATATTCCAACGTACATAAGAATCAATGGTTATTCCTAGATATTTAAAGTCGTTAACTCTTTTTATTGTAAAGGATTGATTGTTCACTTCAAGCTGAATTTGTTTAAATTCAGGAATGCTATCTCTGTAACAGCCAAAATTGATAGTTTATTTAAGCTCAGCCGTTTTATGACATTAGGAATATCTTTTTGCATATAGCTGTATCATCCGCAAAAAAGAAAATTTCTCCTGAATATGAATTTAATTTTCAATTTATTAATCGAAACAGGCTACAATGTAGTACATAAAAATAATTACAGAGTAGCAAAACTGAAGAGTGCGAAAAAACGAAACGCATCAACATTATGTTGCAGAGATATATCGATATATCTGTACGCAACCGGGTACGGAAAAACATAAAACTATAAAAGAATGATAATAATAAATATAATAAAATAAAATTAAATCAAATATAAAAAAATATATATATTAAGAAACGTGATCTGCATTTATATGTTTACAATTAAATTCAATTAACAAATTTCCACGAGTATGCTATCCATAAATTTCGCTATGACCTGCTTATAATTTTTATTGCTCAGAATTTTGTTGATATGTTGTAATACCTTTGTTTAATCCTTTTTATGCCAAACGACCATAACTTTTTCATGTTTTTCAAGTGAATTTTTATCTGTGTAATGATAAGCAAAAAAATTTCAAAACTAAATTTTCTGAGATACTTTTGTCCGTACTTTTCAAATCTGCCATTAGTTTTGTTCTATGACGTTTGATTTTTTCAAAATGGCGGCTAATTTACAAAAAAAACGTGATATTACAAATTTTTTTTATTTGTTTTTGTACTGGCTAATAATGTTCCTGTTGTCGGATTGGTACAAGTGTCTGAATCCTGTGGAATAATCACCATAACTAAAATTTAAGCGACCCAGAATGTTAAAATTCAAAATGGCTGATTCAATCTGGTGACTTTTACACCCATTTTTAATGTTTTTTTTTCATTTTTTTATATGTTTTTAGTCCCTGATGTTTACTTTTTGAATAGTTCTGTTATATTTATCTAGTCTGATACCGATTATGCTAGAAAATAGCAATACAAGATGATATGGAATTCAAAATGGCTGAAAATGTTATATTTTTATTATAATATAGATTTATTATGAATATCTCAGTTTGAGGTCGATTATGCAAGAAAATAACAATATAAGATGATATGGAATTAAAAATAGTGGAAAATATTCTATTTTGCCGCCATATAGAATCGGCCATTTTGAATTTTGACATTCTGCGTCGCTTAAATTTTAGTTACGGTAATTATTCCACAGGATTCAGACACCTGTGCCGATCTGACAATGCGAAAACATTATTAGCCAGTACATTAAACGAATAAGAAATTTTAAAAAGTTATGATTTTTTGTAAATTAGCCGCCATTTTGAAAAATCAAACATCGTAGAACAAAACTAATAGCAGATATGAAAAGTACGGACAAAAGTATGTCAGAAAATATGGTTTTGAAATTTTTTTGCTTATCATTAGACAGATAAATATTCACTTGAAAAACCCTGATAGATTTTGTTGAAACTTGTTACTCTCAAAAATGTAAAATGGCGGGAAAATCTATCTATCATATTGGATCAGCCATTTTGAATTTTTTAAATGTTTATTCCAGATTAGTATACAACTCTGATAATGCGCAAGTGATATTTTTTCCATTCCAAAGCTCCCTATTTTTGGAAAAAAATGTTGAAAAAATCTACACCCACAGTTTGTTGGTACAAACACTAATGACACGTTTTTAATTAATTTTAATATGATAAACATATATTCTCTTTTCAAAAATGGTGATTTTCTGCGAAAAAATCCTGTAAAAAACGCTATTTTTTATATAAATTTTTCAAAAAACAATACAAAATGAAAATTTTTACTTTTCTAAATGGTCGCATCGTGTAGGGCACACCCGAAAACGTCTAGAACAACTTATGCCAAATAGAAATTTACACGATTTCATTAAAAGATTTTAGCTCAAAGTTACTGTACGATTTTTGGACATTCAGGTATTAATGGGTTAAACCACGATGGTTATTAAAATTCCGTAATTACTATTTAATGCAGTTAAGCGTAAAATTAGATTATAACAATTTCATTTAATGAAAATTAAATAATTATTTTTTAAATCAGTTGAGCATAACATTTAATTTTAACAATTTTCTAGAAATATACAAAATAAAAGTAATTTAAATAATATTTTTCATAATATTTTTTAGAATAATATTTTTGACTGAAATATGTCCCACAAAAATTAGTTTAAAATATTAAATCAATAAAAAAAATCATAAAATCAACAATGAAAGTGCTGCAAAACAAAAATAAACATAAAGATTTTAACAATATCATACCGGAGAAAGACAAGAATAGCAAAACCATTAAACTTGAAAAAATAGAATGTAAGTAAAGAATTTTTCTATTTATAGTCTTTTCTTTTAATTTACAGTTCACTATACTCGATGAATAAAAACTTTCATATGAATGAACTAGAAAATAGCTCTGTTATAACACTGATTTACATTTCATTGATGAAAAAGTTTTTCAAACTTTTCTTTCTTATGACCGTACCATAGTTATTTAATTACAGAGTGTAAATAATGCACTTTTACAAATGGAAAGTTCTATCCATGATAACGTGAGGAATTTCAATGCGTGAATCACATAATTCTGAATAAAAAAGAAAAAATATGATACAACGGACACAAAATGTTAACAAAAGTCAGATAACTTTTTCTTTAGAATTTATATTAACGCTTTGTGTCATGTTTTACAGGTTGCGTTCAAATCGCTTGACAAATTTTATTTGTGGGATTGCTGATTATGAATCTGAAGTCAGAATTTTGACATTCACATTTTTTAAATTTACATCGAATTAGACAAAAACTCTGTATTTGAGGATTTTTTATGTGGATTATGAATCCGAAAGGAAAGTATGAAAATCAAAATGGCGGATCCAATATGACGGGTCAAATTGAAATTCGGTGATATGTGATATGCGTGGGTTTTCCTACTTTAAAAAGTTGCAGCTAAAAAACAGAACCCGTCTCACAACTAGTGACTCTCCCTTACTTAAAATTTCTTTCTGTGCATGTACAATGCGGGGTCAAAGTAATTTTACCACTTTCTATGCAGGATATTTACAAAATGTTGTGAAATTCCTAACCTCACATAAAAAATTCTCAATTTCACATAGGAAATTGTACAATATTGAGCGTGGGCCAATCGCCATATTTCTACGAATGAAAATTACAACAGATTTGTAAAGTTCATTTCCATTTTTTACAGTGTATGAGCAAAACCTAACCTAACCTAACCTTTCACAATATCAAATTTTATATACAACCAAAAATACATTTATTTCATGATTAGAAAATTTGTACATACTACTTTTTCAGTATATTTTCCCTTGTAATATTTTTTATTGTATAATTTTTTTTCTCACATATGTAATATTTTCACCTGTAATATTACGGTTTATTAATATTCAGACCATAAACCAAAATTCTGACTTTGGATCTACAATCAGTAACTGTATAGACCCCCAGATACCAAATTTTGTTTAATTCGATGTAAATTTAAAATTTTTGATCCGCCATGTTGGATTCGCCATTTTGGATGTCAAAATTCTTATTTCGGATTCGTAATCAGTAATTTATTTTGAAAAAACAGTATTTTTTGGGTACATTATTGTTTATAATTAATTAATGTTATAAAAAATGTTTCAAAATGATTTTTATATGTCAGTTAAACATCTTAGGCTAATAAAAAAAGTATGCTGAATGATAAATTGATTTTTAAGATGAAAAAAACATAGGGGCATAAACGGTTAATTAAGTTTCACAAAATACATTTGTGTGCTTTCATTTAAATGATAACAAATTTACAGTTTCCGTATTTAAATTGGTATTCAAAATTTAAAAACGTAAAAATTTAAAAGGATTTTAAAAACTTTAATAAGATAATTTTCATTATTTATTGTTAATACACATTATTGTTGTAATTTCGCAACCGAGAATAGTAAAATACAGAATAATTTGCGGTTATTATTTGTTGCTACATGAATAAATAACTTTGCAAAAATAAATTTACAAAAATAACTTCCGAAAAATAATTCCAACAAAAATAACTTTAATAATAACTTCAAATATCTCTTCAACTCAACACAACATTTGCGAATTATACATATCTCAACGCGTCTGTAATGCATTAACAAAAATTACAGAAAAGTGTTTTTCGAAATATCTCCTCTAACCTAACCTAACTTAATCTAACCTAACCTAACAAATTACTAACAAATATTAAATTAAAATCGATATTCATAATGATTGATGTAGAAAGTATGAACTTATCAAAATGTTAACATATATTCATGTTCGCTCATTTCCATGAATTGCTTCAATAATTGATGAATAGTGGTTAAGAATGTAATGAACATTGTTCGAACAATGTTCTATTATATATGCATTCAGAAATATTTGAAGTTATTTTTCGGAGGTTATTATTGCAAAGTTACTTAGTCGCGACACCGAAAAACTAGGTAACTTTTTGAAACAATCTTCAAACCGGATTTCTTATTTACCGCAATTCCATGCGTTTTTAGGAAAAACCAAAATATTTATAAAAACTCGATATAAGAATAAATTGAAAAAACCCAGATAACTGATTATGCATGTATTATAATGTGAACATTTTATAAGCGTTTTTCTCCAATTGTCCAAACATGTGATTACCTAGTTTCTTCTGTGACTACAGAAATACAATACAGTGGCCCTCCCCTTATTTTAACTTTTCGAGTCAAGGAAGATGGCGGCTTCTTCCCTTATTTTATCGCTTCACTTCATCCCCACCACTGGCAGTATGAGAGAATAAAAACAGAGAAAGGAAATATAGTGATCCTTCTTCACCTGTTTGCGCAAGCGCAAACAGCAGTCCGCACTCTTTTGAACACTTTCAAATGGCGAATGGTGGGGGACCTCACGAGGGGAAGAAGTTAACATAAGGGACGAAACAAAGTTAAAATAAAGGAAGCAGTTAAAATAAAGGGAGGGCCACTCTACAACTATAATTTACAGTAGGACCTCTCTTATTCTAATTAGTAAAGTTTTTCAGGATGGCACCGACCTCTCTTATTCTAATTTTCCCCTTACCCCCACTTACTTTGCTTGCGAGCTTGTGATTCGTGGACAATATTTTTCGTTGACTTTTCGTGTGATAGTGGGGGAAGACTTGTGGGGAAACGATTAGAATAAGAGAGGCTGGACAATTAGAATAAGAGAGGTCCTACTGTAATACATTTTTTGTGCTTGGCGATTTCTTTTGTAATTTTGTATTGCTTAACATACTATTTATCTTTAAAAATAGTCATATTCTCAGCGTCTACCGAATATTCGTCAATATATTGTCACACTTACTGATCATTTCTTTATTTATATTTTTACTATTTATGTTGTTATTATTATATTTTTATTTTTTGTTAAACATTTTGTGTTTTTACCATACAGTCTTTGGATCATGGTATAATAAACGATTACCTACAGTATGACCTCTCTTATTCTAATTAGTAAAGTTTTTCAAGATGGCGCCGACCTCTCTTATTCTAATTGTCCCCTTACCCCCACTTACTTTGCTTGCGAGCTTGTGATTCGTGGACAATATTTCTCGTTGACATTTCGTGTGATAGTGGGAGAAGACTTGTGGGGAAACGATTAGAATAAGAGAGGTCCTACTGTAATACATTTTTTGTGCTTGGCGATTTCTTTTGTAATTTTGTATTGCTTAACATACTATTTATCTTTAAAAATAGTCATATTCTCAGCGTCTACCGAATATTTGTCAATATATTGTCACACTTACTGATCATTTCTTTATTTATATTTTTACTATTTATGTTGTTATTATTATATTTTTATTTTTTGTTAAACATTTTGTATTTTTACCATACGGTCTTTGGATCATGGTATAATAAACGATTACATACATACATACATTATAAAATTAACCAAAAATGTAAAAATAATTTGTTGTTTTGACAGCTATATTTATTAAAGAGCAAAATAAAAAACAGGTAAAGATTGTAAAGTGTAATTCCTTTTTTCCTTGATAGTTACCGTTTCCAAATTAATATATCCATGTATGCAAATAAAATTCATTGTTTACATTACCATTTGTTAAGAGACACCTCGCCTCGAGCCTGGTGTCCTCGATAGGTTCATTGGATGCTAATTGATTGGAGTCGTAGCTTTTGACAGAAGCAGGACTAGAAAATTCTTTCGTAAACTCGTTAGCTTCGAGAATAGACGTTACCTGAAACGAAAAAACCTCTGTAGTTCCTCCAGACGAAGAAAGTCGATTATGTCCCTTACCTCTTGGGGGGTAAGTCTAGGTAAATTGACATAGTATCGTAGGAACTTCTTTTCTCTGTACGACCAGGCATGGTGAACGCTGATATTTTTCTTTCGATAACTTGTGAGGAAACGACTGAAGGTATAACCACGCAAGACCATTCTATCAGCAAAGAACCGCACTTGGTTTGACGTAAAAAATTGTTAAAATCCGTCGACAACGGTGTCACCGCGTTCCCGGCACATGCTCTCGCAGAGGTTAACGACAGGTTATTTTTTCCGAAAATCTTCTACGAAGGCTCCCGGCGCGGATGAGTGTCTTCCTTACGGACGTACATTTACTCCTGAGTAACATTACCGTACTGCGGAAAAAGAATTAATAACCGAGAGATAAAAAGTGCACTTCCAAGGGGAGATAGTAGGCGTTAAAATAAAACGAGCTGAATCGAGAGTGGAAGGTTCACCCGGGATAATGATGTATGGAAGAAACGCCTACATCATCCCCGTAGGCTTCAACTTCTCTGCTCGTGGATTGAAACCCTTGGATTGACCGAATCAGATGTTTTGCACTCGATGCACGTGTATGGCAATAATACATGCACGCGTGACTACCGTGTGTTTGTGCGGAGCGTATGCGTGTAAGTGGCGTGACATTGGCATCGGAAGAAAACAACAAAAGTTTCTGCACTCGGAGGTAAATAGATTTCTTACGTGTATATATATATATATTTTTCTATTAAAAGTAAACTCGTCTTGTGCAGTCCTCAGAAGATATTTTAGATGCAACAGTGGACCTTTCGAGAAATTCATGTGTATGTATAACCTTCATTTTTATATTTGTGTATTATGTAAGTTTTTAACAGTAATACATAATTTCTTTCATGTTTTTTTAATCCATTGTTTCGATTGTTTTTCAATCAAAAAATAATTTTTCACAATTATGATTATTATTGAACCAGTAAATAATATTCCAAAAAACAAAAAAAACTATTGAATAACAAAAAAAATACACCCATTTTGTAACGACCTCTGTACATTAAGGAACATTGATTGGATTGAACAAGTTAATTTAGCCTCCTTGGGAGTGAAAATTAATCCTTTTCAATCCCTGTTTTTAATCATATAAAATATTTCAAGAGCAAACTTTAAAATAACTTCCAAGTACAATTATAACATAACCTTAAAATATAATGAATTGAATACGTTTCATTTCGGTTTCTTGATCATTTTCTTTATAATTTAATACATTCTAATCCAATATAATACGTGAATAAAACATAAACATAACCTAAAAACATTGACCAGCAGTTTTTACAAAAAATACGAAAAGTAATAATAATATATGTAAACAATTCCTCTCATGTTTTTTTCTCTTTTTAACAAAAAAAAAATGTATATATATATGGGTCATTCTTCGTCAACCGGTGAACCCGCCTACCCAAAATTGGTTTCAATAAAAATGATCGAGTAAAGGCTTAAAATTCATAAAAAAATAAAGGCTATCAAATGCCGGATGCACATTTTTATTATCCAAAATGGCCGACCCAATATGGCGGCCAAAATGTAGAATTCGATTTATAACAATTTTTAATCGCAAAGTAGACATTCACTTACGGTGTTTTTGGGTTCGCTGATTACGAATCCATCATCAGATTTTCAAAATCCAAAATGGCGGATTCAATATGGCGGATGAAATATCTGGAATATAAATTTACTTGAATAACTCTCATTACTCGGGGGATTATGAAGGTGGCAGAATACGAATTTGGTACCAGATTTTCAAAACCCAAAATGGCGGATGAAATACAGGGCGAGCGCAGGCATACACCCATACTCAGCGACCTCTTAAACATTGTGGCAAATGAGAATAGTTAAATAAATTTAAGTTTTCGGATTTTCGTCCGTCATTTTGAATCCACTATTTTGGATTTTGAAAATCTAGTACCAAATTCGAATTCAGCGACCTCCAGAATCCCCCGAGTAATGACAATTATTCAAGTAAATTTATATTCCAGGTATTTTATCCGCCATTTTGGATTTTGAGAATCTGGTACCAAATTCGTATTCTGCCACCTTCATAATCCCCCGAGTAATGAGTGTTATTCAAGTAAATTTATATTCCAGATATTTCTTCCGCCATTTTGAATCCGCCATTTTGGATTTTGAAAATCTGATGATGGATTCGTAATCAGCGAACCCAAAAACACCGTAAGTGAATGTCTCCTTTGCGATTAAAAATTGTTATAAATCGAATTCTACATTTTGGCCGCCATATTGGGTCGGCCATTTTGGATAATAAAAATGTGCATACGGCATTTGATAGCCCTTATTTTTTTATGAATTTTAAGCCTTTACTCGATCATTTTTATTGAAACCAATTTTGGGTAGGCGGGTTCACCGGTTGACGGAGAATGACCCATATATATATATATATATATACATATACAGGGTGTGTATATATACAGGGTGTCCCATTTTAATCGATACACGTAAATAACTCGTCAGGGAAGCCTCCAATCGAAAAAATGGTAGAGACTGAAGTTGTAGGAAATCAAGGGGGAAATCGAACGGTGACCTTGAATATGACCTTGAATGCGATTTTAGAGGTCATTTGAAGGTCAACATTGATTTTTTCAGTAGAAACTCCATTTTTTTATTGCGGGAATAAAAAGAACGGGAAATTTTACGTTCAGAATGATATGTTCTATTGGGGCATCGAAAGTCATTTCAAGGTCAAGCAGTCAGTTTATCAATATCCACGTACGTAATTCCTGTGACAAGGCCAGAATAAAAAAATGGTAGAGATGAAAGTTGTAGGAAATCGAGGGGGAAATCGAACGGTGACCTTGAATATGACCTTGAATTCGATTTTCAAGGTAATTTGAAGGTTAACTTTGTTTTTTTCTCAGTAGAAACTCTATTTTTCTATTGCAGGAATGAAACGAGCGGGAAATTTTTATTTAGGATGATATGTTGTGTAGGGACTTCGAAGGTCATTTCAAGGTAAAAAAAATGTTTCAAAGAGTACGTAGAGTTCCAAAGACTCCGGATTCTAAAAACGCAGAACATTTTGCGTCTAAAACAATGTAGTTAATTTAAATCCAAAGAAATGATTTCGTTCGATTCAGTAGACCTAAAATACCATTATTTCTAAATCAGCGGTTTTCTTGACCTTGAAATGACTTTCGATGCCCCAATAGAACATATAATTCTGAACGTAAAATTTCCCGCTCTTTTTATTCCTGCAATACAAAAATTGGGTTTCTACTGAAAAAATCAATGTTGACCTTCAAATGACCTTTAAAATCGCATTCAAGGTCATATTCAACATCACCATTCAATTTTCCCCTCGATTTCCTACAACTTCAGTCTCTACCATTTTTTTGGATTGGAGGCTTCCCTGACGAGTTATTTACGTGTATCGATTAAAATGGGACACCCTGTATATATATAGGAGATATTCCGCGAAACTTTTAATATTTAGGAAACTGTACATAAAAATGATAAATTTAGTATTATTGATAAACAAAATTTTTTTTTTATATAAAGTGGATGTAGAAAAATATCACACAATGGTTTTTGTTGATGGAGAATAATAATTTTCGCATGAAAAAAAAATTAAACTATGTTATTTTTAAAGATTTGCGTAGGAAACTGTCCTGTATTTTTTGTCTTCCGGATGGAAAAAAAATGTACGTTTTTAAATAGGACCGCAAACATTTTGTTGTATCATCTCTTGATATTATACTTTTAAAATCGTTACTCTGTGCGCCCTCCGTTTTGAAAACTCTTACTTTTGAACGGCACGTTATTACTACAATTTGAAAACCCACAAAATGCATTGCTCTTTTTTGTTTGCTATATTTTCAAGTGTATGTCACTACAGTGGCCCTCCCTTTATTTTAACTTTTCGAATCAAGGAAAATGGCGGCTTCTTCCCTTATTTTACCGCTTCCCCTCATCCCCACCACTCGTAGTATGAGAGAATAAAAACAGAAAGAGGAGATTTAGTGGCGTCCTTCTTCACCTGTATGCGCAAGCGCAAACAACAGTCCGCGCTCTTTTGAACAGTTTCAAATAGCGAATGGTGGGGGAACTCATGAGGAGAAGAAGTTAACATAAGAGACGAAAAAAGTTAAAATAATGGACGCATTTACAATAAGAGGAGTTAAAATAAGGGGAGGGCCACTGTATTTTCAAGTGATTATATTTGTACCGACCAGAAATAAAAACAGAACAAAAAATAGTTTGTTTTTCCATAATTACTATCACGCATATTTTGATTATTATAACACTAATAGATATGTTATATTGTCATTCTACGTTTTGTGGATAAGACTGACAAAACAAGTATGACCAAAAAAAGACGAAAACAGTTAAAGAATTAAACGAAGAATACTATTTTTTGTTACGTATTCCTTTATATTATTACGAATTAGAGTAGTAGTTAATAAAGAATAAGTAATTAATTTGAAAACTGTGTACATTTTAATAATTATCTCTAGAGAGAGAGAGAGAGAGAGAGAAAAGCGATTTTTGCACGGATAAACAATTGTGCAGCATTGTAGTTATTTTTTGTGTGTAACATTTTCATTGAATTTTTTTTGTGTCCAAACTTTGTCATTGAATCAGTAAGAATTATGGAATAGATTCTATAAGGACTTATTCAGAAAATGCACAAAAAACATCACTTTTGGATAAAATTCTGAAAATTGCCTTGAAAAAAAAACTTTCTTAAAAAAAATTAGTGGCGCGATATAAATATTGGTATTTACACCATATACAATAATAAAAACAACATTGCAACTGCGTGCTAATAAAAAAAATATTTTTTTTATAGGTCAAATATTGAAAGTATCGCGGAATTCCTCATATATATATATAATAAAACCCAACGCATTAAAAACCGGAATGGAAACGTAATTTCCGAATTCGATCTTATTCTTTTTCGTTCGTTTGGCAATAAACGAGATCGTGTGCAAAATTTGCAAATTTTATTACGAAATCGTTTTTAAATGTAATATGCGCAGTAATGGTGACCAATTCCATTTCAAATCATGCAATGAAAATAATTTTAAAATTCAAAATCATGTGTTATACGATTTTTATTGTTCTTCTGGGTAAGTAAAGAGAAAATTATGCAAACAAAAAATTTTTCACGAAGTTACGGCCTACACAAAAATTTCGCTGGTGATTTCATTTTCGCTCGAAACAAATAGAAAATTGTATTCAAATCTCTCTATTTATTTAAAAATAGATATTTTAACATTCTGTTTTCTTAATTTAGTGGTGTTTTAAATGTTCTTTCATGGCCATTTTGAAATTTTACAAAATTTTGAAAATTAACAAAATGGCGGCCATATTTCAAAAAATAGAAAAACTCGATTTTCTCAAAAACATCATTTTCCAAATTCTCATTTTTTTATTAGTAGACAATATAAAAGGGAAAGTTTTGCAATAGGTTTGGTCTACGCTAAAATGGTGTGGAAGCGTCAGAAATTTTTTGTTTAAATCAGCATTTATCAATTAAAAACGAGCATTTTGAAAAATAATGTTTTTGAGAAAATCAAGTTTTTTTTTTCAAAAAATGACCGCCATTTTGTTAATTTTCAAAATTTTGTAAAATTTCAAAAAATGGCCATGAAAGAACATTTAAAACACTACTAAATTAAAAAAACAGAATGTTAAAATATCGATTTTTAACGGAAATAGAGAGATTTGAAAATAATTTCCTACCTGTTTCGGACAATAATTAAATTACCAGCGAAATTTTTGTGTAGGCCGTAACTTCGCAAAATATTTTTTGTTTGAAGAAAAAAAAAATACGTATCCCTTTATTTACCTAAATGAATAATAAAAATAGTGTAAAACATGGTTTTAAATTTCAAACTTAGTTTCATTGCATGATTTGAAATTGAAATTGGTCTGGTATATTAAGATTGAGGTTATGTATACATCCATTTATACAGGGTGAATTCCTAAGGGCGGAACATGGGGCATTCCATGGTATTCCGCTCAGCCAATAGCAATCGAGAATTACTGTGAGATCCGACTGCGTCAGCCAATTAGGTACGTCGCTGCGTTAGGGAGTCAAATGTTAAAACAATAATATGTAAGTATTCTTCCAAAAGTTATTTTCATTTCGTAATATTACATTTGCATGCAAAATGACTGACAAAATGAATTATATGATAATAGCCAACGGAAAAACTTTAATGTATTTCGTAAACTGTTTGCCAAATTTTTCATGCGATTAAAAATTAGCTGTGATATGTAATCGCAAGTTTTTTCTTTGAATTTTAACAAATAATTCATTTTGTCAGTCAGTTTGCATGGAAACGTAAAATTACGAAAATATAATAACTTTTGGAATTATACTTATTCTGTTTGTTTTGATATTTTTTAACATAATGCATCGACGCATTCGATTGGTCGACGTAGTCGGATTTCACAGTGATCCTCCACCGTCATTGGCTAAGCGGAATAACATGGGATACCCTATGTTCCGCCGTTAGGAATTCACCCTGTATACGAATACAGCTAATTTTTAAATTTCAACGAAATGAAATCGTATGAAATATTATTAATTTTAAACAAATTATCTCAAAAGAACACTTTGAATGAAAAATATTTTGTCATCAATAAATGAATCGAATGCACGATACACGTAGAAAAAAAGCTAAAATTTCTTTTGCTTACCAAGTAGAAATAAGGCTTAAACCTTAAAAGAGCGATTAAAATTCGAAATTGTAAAATTAAAATTTTCTTTTTTGTATATACTTTTGTTATATCATTAGGAACATTTTTGTATAATTTTATATATGTATGGTTATTTGTATGCTTTGTAAATGTTGTTAAAAGTAAACAAATCAGAATTTATTTCAGTTTATGGCTTCTGTCAGAAAAATAGCGCGAAATAGACATAAATTGTACTGAACCTTTTTTATAAAGCATAAAATTTCGTTCATGTTTTTTGCATTTGTTATCAAAAATACAAATCACACAAAAAAATGCTTCTAACAAAAAAGATAGAGCATCAAATTCTGTACACAAAGATTGTATAAACTTTCTTCGAAAAATTAACCGTTGTGTCATAAATGACGAATAAATATGAAACAAATTGTAAATTTGTATTGGTATGTCTGCCGATATCAATGTTACTGTGATAATTGTAATTATGTCAGTAATATCTCTGTAATATTGAATTCCCATCCGTTTTTTAAAATAGCCTTTTAGTTTGGCCCATTTTTGTATCAATTTAAAATGATTTCTGAGTTAGTGCCCCTGGTTATTTGTAACTGAAACATGTGAACAATATTTTCCAACTAAATATTCAAATTCAGTACAAATATTATTTTATAATTTTGTAAGGGGAGAATGTTGAGAACAACCGATGTTTTATTGACTACGGTGCCCGGCATAGATTTTATCCTACTACGCCATTGCACGCCCGAATGGGGGTACCCCTCAAAATGGAGGTGTCACTATTAGGTATCACTGTTAGGTAATTTATGTAAAAGCCCTTCAAACTAGTGACGATCTCGATAAAACTGTTTGTAATTTGAATATTATTATTACCCCCATTCGGGTATGCAATGGCGTAGGGAAAGCCACTTTTGAGGGAAAAAACCTACGCCGGGTACCGCAGATCGATAAAACATGGATCCCGTCAAAAATGAAGTATTAAAAGTCTTTTGGATTTGACCATTTACGTATACAACGGTACTATTTAAGTATTTATACTGACAATGAAAATAAATTGTCTAGAATTATACGTTCCTAAAAGTCAACGTGCTTTCAACTATATTTAGAGATAGGTTATTGATTTTCTAATAAGATAAACACGTAAACAAAACTTAATTTCAACAAAAATTGTTTAATTATTTTAAAATTACATAATGCATTTTGACTCGCTTTCCGTTAGTGAGTTACTTATAGTGAAACATATTCCTTACTGATTTTGGGAATGTGTCAAAAAATAACTCAACTAGCATAATTTTCTTTTCTAAAAATTAAATTTATAATATATCTTCAATGTTCTAGAAGGTATTATCAGTCAAATAATTAAAACATTTCCAGACAGCCAACTAATTACATGTTTATGCAGACAATTTACAGAACACTTACATACAATGCTTAAAATATCAGCATTTAGAGATATTAGATGTTACAATGTGACGAAATCGGCACTTTATACAGATTTCAATGTTGTTATCGTTTTTTACTGTTTACAAATTAGAAACTTCTAGTGTACAAAAAATATTTAATATATATTCCACACATATACATGTGCACGCGCATGAGATAAAAAAATTATCTATCTCACCTCGATATAAAAACGAGATTCGAGAACAAGATTAAGTCTAGCATTCGTGATCGATGCTGCCCTGTCAAGATGGAGATTCTAATCGAGATCTCGTCAAGATCTTAAAATGGCGCTCACAATAAAAATTTATTTCACAACATTCCTGGTATTGTAACTCGAAAACTATGAGCTTTTCTAAAACAAAATAATAAAATGAAAAATTCTTAGAATTCATCGAGAAATATAATGAAATTTTTTCAGATTTTTATGATGGTATTTTGAGAAACGTTGCATCTGAATTTATCTTAAAAATTTGTTTAAATTCCAAAAATTCTAGTATATTCCGTAATAAAGTCTCAGCAATTTTCGTTCTTGGTCATTTTTTCCAGAAGTTCATTGTTTACGAGAAAAAAGTTTCAAAAGTTTAGGACGTTGCTTATTCTAGTTTTCGAAAAAATTGATAAGAATAACAATTTCTTATAACTTGTAACGGTATATACTAGAATATTTTGAAAATTTGTTTAATTTTAGAGACAAATTTAGTACAAAATGGTTCAAAATACCATAAAAAAAAATCTGAAAAAATTCTATTATTATTTCTCGATGAATTGTAAAAACTTTTCATTTTTACTATATTTGGGAAAATTCGTAGTTTGCGAGTTCTAACGTTCAGAAGTTTTTCAAATAAATTATTATTGTGGACGCCATTTTGATGACGTTAAAATGAAGTGGCGAAAAAGTGTTCCCTGGCAATCGCTATTTTAAAGTATTTTGTATAAATCTGAAGTTTTCATTACGAAACTACAACGCAGAATACGCGAGGCAGCAAAATACCGTGTTGAAATGGTTCATTATGGCGATTTATAAATGGCGCCTACGTAAAGTTTATAATAACTTTATATTTATCTATTACGGTCGCTGACAGATAATCTAGAATCATATTTTCAAAATTAAAAATGGCCAATCTAATATGGCAGATGACATTTCAAAAATATTTAAGGATTTCCTTAAAAATTATCACTGAATGTTTTTTTGGGTTTGTTGGTAACAAACCTGAAGTCGGATTATCAAAAGTATGAATGGTAGATGCAATATGGAAGATGATATTGATAAATATTTACGGATTTTTGTCAAAATTGTCACTAAAAGTTAGCTGGGGTCTGGGGGTTATAATTTGTACCAAAACAAGAATGAATCCCTTCACTGTACTTTTATTCCTTGTAACTCCATAAAAACAATCATAGAGACAATTTACAAAAGAGTATGTGAAAGGACATTCCTCATACTTTTGAATGTCATCAAAGGACTTTCGAAACGTACGTTTACGACAAATTAATGGTAAAATTATATAAAAATAAATCACGTTATGAGCAAATTTGGAATTTGGATTCAGTTCAACACAAAACAATTACAAGAATCTTTTGGTCCTATTTATTTGTAAATCATGATGAATGATCCTTTATTTTGTGAGGTTTTGCAAACAAATTCAAAATTTTATTTATTCTACAGAGTTAATAATAACAATTGATTATATTTTTTAATATTAGAAAACGACAAATAAAAAAAATTGTTATCAATTGAACTCAAGACTATCATTAGGAATTACGGTTTATTAGGATTTATTGAAATAATTATCTTTCTCGGTCAAGACCGTTAAAAAAAATGTGTATTCACCTTGCTCATTAAAATTTCCGAAATTATGAAAAAGAGTTCTTTTAACTTCGATTATTAATGTTTCCAGAAATGTCTACCAGTTTCCGATATACTAGAACTATAATGAGACAATGGCTCATGGGATTTTCTGCATGTCAATGTCTTGAATCCATTACACGTTTTCCGCGAAATCAATAAAAATAATTAAAAAAGGATAAAACCAATGATACTATTCGTTCCAAATTAAAACGGTGTTCCGCTTAAAATCGGGCGTTAACAATTATGATAAATTTGAAAGTTAAACATTCCACGTAATAATGCTGTACCATGGAATTCATTACGATAATACATGACTTGTCTTAATTGCTTAATTAGATATAATTAACAGCAGGATTTTGTTTTGAAAATAGAATATTAAAGAAACAGTTCTGAACATTGGTAAACAAACTTTGACCTCCAGTTATCAGTTTGGAGTAAATAAAATGTAAATAATAATTCGCAATCTTAAGGTTAACGTGCAAAAGTAAAATAGCTAATAAAGCATAAAATAACCTTCAGAAAATTTGTTTAACTCTTGTTTTACGTATTGGCAAGTTTCACTCCAAAATTACGTATAAAAGTTTTAGGATTTTTATCTTGTTGATTACGAGTGACCTTAGATTCTTCCTTGTTTGTAAAGCGGAATTTTACATTTAATTATGATGTTAGTGTGGACAATTTTCAAAGTTATGTAGAGGTCCAAATGACTTTTATCAAACTGAAACCCTGCATGATACATGACATCTGCTTCGGAAAAAAATGGGATATTTTCCATCCGATAGAAACATGTTCCAGTATGACCTTGAGAAGGTCACATATTCAAAAATCCTTTTTTTTTTTGTAATTTTAGACGGTTTATATATATGAAAAAATGTTGTACCATGGCGTAAAGTCTGATGCCCTTGACGACGGTGGTCAAGGTGACCTTACGGTCGACTTTTAAGGTCATTCTAAGGTCAAAGTGATTTGTTTAAAACGACAAACCTTGTTTTCTTTACTTAACTTACTTTTATCCTTACCTGAACCCAACTCATTGGATGGAGTAAGGATCGCTTCCATTGAGGTGCTTATTTTCGAATTAAATCGAGGAAAATCTCGAATACTGCGAGATAAGGGTAAATTTTGTGGTAAATTTTTAGCTTGAGTTCTTAAATTTATCTCTTTTTAGATCTTTTTTTTCGGTAAAGCGAAGCCAAAATTTAAGATCTGACTTTCTTTTAGAGACACTAGATGGCGTTCGAATCCAAAAATGATGTAGCTTCATTGTCACAATTTTTTGTTATTATTGTGTGATTTCTCTTCTATTTGTAACAATGTAATTATAAATAGCCATCTATACGGCGTAAAGAAATTGATTAAAGATCTTAATTAATTCCAATAATAGAGAACTTCCATGACACGGAATTTTCATGTACTAAGAGTTGAAATTAGTAAATGATGACTTCTGACGTTCTGAACACTATTATAGAAGATATCTTCAACATCTTTTAAAGACGTAATTTTACTGTTTAGAATACAAAAAAAGGAAATTGACTTTTCAAGTACTATACATAAAATCTGTACTTGTATGTAATATTTATTGTCACGTAGTTTTTACTTTTTATAAAAGCAAGTACGTATAAATATTAGTTCTTCACTTTCTGCATAATATTTAAGAAAATAGTACGTGACAAATCTGCCAGATCAGTGATTCCCACATTTGTGAAAACGTGTAATAATTACTAATTTATCGCAATAACGTTGTATACATTAATTTTACAGAAAAAAAGTAATATTCCGTTAATTTTATAATTAGTTTACAATTTATTGCGTTTATTTCAATTTTGATTGATATCATTATTTACTTTATATTTGTTTTGTAGGTGGATGATTATAATTAGCCGTTCCTTGAATTGTGTTTTACGTGCAGTCTGTTATTTTTCCTTTTCTTTTAATGGAATCGTATATGTTAGGTCTAGTAAAATGAGTGCATGGCACATTAAATATTAAGTTAGGGCGGGTTATGCGAATAATGCTTTAGAATAGGGCCAACAAATCCCTGGCATTAAAAATTGACCCTTTATACAGTAGTCCTTCCCTTATTCTAATTTTTTCTCTTCTCCTATTCTAATATTTCCCCTCACGCGTTCTCCCCATTGATGTGTGTTAACGTGTGGATTTTCAAAATACAAATAACGGCGCATGCGCAACAAAAGAATAAAGAGACAAAAGCGAGAACGCAAATTTTAGTAGTGGGGAGGGGGGGGGATTAGAATAAGGGAAGAAGGCCGCCATCTTGCCTGACTGGACAATTTAGAATAAGGGAAGGAGTATTGTAATACAATCTCTACAAAATCAGTTAAAATCACTATATTAGGAAATGTCATAAGTATTACAAATTTCCATGGATCTCTTCGTTATTATACCTACCTTTAACTTCAATTTTCTCGATTTTGTTTCTTTTTTGTATTTTGTTTATTTTATATCAAACCTTAATTTTGATGTCAATTGTTAAGTCTGAAAGAGATCGCCGCTGAATAGGTCATGAATGAAAAAATTACTGAGATAACACGATTGAGAAAAAATTATCGAGATAAATAAGATAAGGAAAAAGGGACAGGATCTATATAAAGACAACTACTATAGTATTTTCATATTCATAAAATAAAAGATCTTTCTTATTAGATAATCATATATAGTGAACAGAAAATGTAATGTTACAAAGTCAGTCACTCTAACATTACGTTATGTGCAAACCGACCGACTTAGTGACTTTTATCGTCACCAGGTGTTATCCCATCTTTTGCAGCTCTGTTCGGCTCCTGGTATGAAAATGGGTTTAGAATTAGTACAGTGGACCTCCCCTCCCTCCCTCCTCTTCATATTTTAACCTTTTGGGTCAAGGAAGATGGCGGCTTCTTCCCTTAAATTAACGCTTCCCCTCATCCCCACGACTGGCAGTATGAGAGAATATAAACACAGTGAATATATATACATAGTGGCCTCTTCTTTACCCCGCAAACAGCAGTCTGGGGAATTCATGAGGGGAAAACGAAATTTTCAAGGCAATTTGCAAAATTTTTACATACAGGTATGGTCAATTTCCATAACTATATTCACTCATGTACAACAAATTTCATCATTCAAGAACACAGAAATGTCTCCTTAAATAAATATATAGTTATTTTTGTATCAAGGGCGTAAAATAGAGTTTTACGCCTCGACAATAGAACCCGAGAGACGGCAAAGCCGGCTCGAGGTTCATGAGGGTGAAAATTCTACGCTTGAGATTCAAACATTGTTTTTTGATGCAGTAGGCGTAAAATTTTTTACGCCTCGATTTTGCGGACCTAAAATGCCAATTTCACGTCTCCGTGGGCGGAAAATTTATTTTACGCCCCAGAAGGCGTGAAATAGGGGTTTTACGCCTGCAAATGAGGGCGTAAAATGACTATTTTACGCCTACTGCATCAAAAAAGTACTTTTTTGGGACGCTAGGTAGTTCTCGACTCCATTTAATTTTTTCATTCAAGAAAACACGAAAATTCACATAATTGGGATATTCTTTATGAACTTAAACATTTTACATTGATTAATTTCTTGCATTTGTCATCCATTAGATTTATATGTACTCCATTTGTGCGTTGTGTGCCATCTCGCGTTCTCCGAAGAAACTATTTTCCATATTTTACTTTTAAAAATAGAATAAACTTGTTCAAACTTGATTTTTTCATTCCATCCTAAACATTTCATCACATTTATTGAAAATTTAGATGAATATCAATTTGGTAAATTTCACATATGAAATTTTTAAATTATTTGGTTATAATATACTGTACATTTGTATGCCTTATCTAATTATACCTGGGTTAAGTTACACTTATTCAGATATAATAGCAGTTCCCCTAACTGTAATATCTTAAATCTACTACGTGTTTTCCAGAGCAGAATAATACAGATGACATGGACAATTTACCGAAGTATTATTCCATTTCAACGATAGCCTTCATATTTAATGTCAATAACATCTAATTGTGTTGAATCTAAATAATATTTAGATTTTTAATCCGAATATTATACCAAAAATGTTTTATTAATTCAAGTTTATTTATAAGATTTGAAAAATTAAAAATGAAATATATTATACCAACTTACTATGGCAATGTAGAATAAATTACAAACGTATTTTTAAGATTTTCAAATATAGATTTTATCAGGTTTCTAAATTATTTTTCGTTCCTTTTGAAAAATTCCCTTGAATGCAGGAAAAATAGTTTTACGATATAAAATCCAAACAAAAACGACCTAGCGACAACAACTGTAGTTAATCCTTCATTAATAATAAAATAAAATAAAATAAAATACTAAAAAAAAAAAAAATAAAATAAATCATCGTAACAGTTAAGCCGGAAGCTTGCGATGCACAATCGAACGGTCCCAGGTTCAATTCCCGGCGCGTCGAATTTCTCGAGTTTGGTCCTCATTTTTTAAATATAAAAAAATAACTTTATAAAATCTTAAAAAATATATAAAATTCCAAAGAAGTCTTAGGACCCCCATTTTCTACAACACCAAATGTTCAAATCTTATTTAATTAAAAAAAGTACCGTTAGTATCATCTAATACTATTCTCCTACCTACTTATGACTTTAGATGATCTCCAGTGCATTAAAAAAAAATAGTCAAGCTTAAAGTATAATATTTTCTCCATTCTGGTAAATCTTTTACTGTAATATTTGACTCTCCCTTTAATTTTTATTTTCCGTATGTTTTTTTTTATTGTAGAAAAGAATATGTAAATATTTGTATTGAATAGTTACGAGGCTGCTGTCATTTACATGAAATGGAATAATAAATATGGAATTGAAGGCAAGTTTATTTCTCTATAATTATAACGAACTAATATTAATGTTAGTAAATTACAGTTAATCATGCAAAAAACAGTCTATACCTAATTATTATTAAAAGTACATGTGCTCATGGCTCGTCCTTAGCGTGTTCTAAATTTCAATTAGCAAATCAATATGTTAGAATGTCCGCTTATTTCCCAAAGGTATCTTTCAAGTTACCTAAAGAGTTATTTTCATAGGATACTTCTGATATTTTAAGATAATTATGTTATAACGTAAAATTGTAGAAAATTTCTGCTGGAATTAATTACCTTAAATGCACTGAAATTCTAGCCTCAATTTTTATGATAAATTGAATAACAAATAAAGGTTTGAATCAGCATTAACGTGTAAAATGCTACTGTATATAATGAAAATTAGTGTTCTTAAAATCGAATAATATAACTTGCTGATCTTTGCAACAACAATGCAATGTCACACTAGATACAGGTGATACTTTAAATGCCTCGTTCAGTAGTGCATTAAAATTTCACAGTCACTATTTGACGTATATAAAGTAGAGTGGTTTGAGAGTATTAAAGGAAATATCTTATAATAAATACAGTTTTAATGAAACTATAACCAGAACGAAACGTCTATTTTAACAATAAGCATTTAGTTCCATATATTATCGCTAGAAGGAAGTAGAATCTGATAGTGGTCGAGTTATTTATTTTTCATATGTGCAGTCTGAAGAAATTAAAAGTTCTGTTTGCGATAATAATACACAAACAGGTTATTTATACATTTTTTTCATATTTAGTGGTTGACATCAACAACCCAATATTTTGTTAATTAAGCTTTATAATGTTATTTGTTTGTAGTAAAAGAACTGTAAAACCAAGAATCTGATTTTTGACATATTTTAATCTATATCATTCTTTAGTGGATCGTTGTATAGTAAAGGACTGCTGCGTTTGAGCAGACAAGTACTTAAGCCTTTGATATTACCACTGTTATAATAGTGGAGCACTAATTGTACCACTGTGAACAACTTCTGCACCACTGCGAATGGTTTCTGTATCATTGCGAACGGCTTCTGTGCCATTTATGGACTGTTGCTCTCTTTTATGGGACAGCATAACAACCATCAGCAGTGCAATCGTCGGTCTTTCTTTGGCAAATGTATTTTGAATGTATTCAAAGTCTCACATATATTTCATTATTGTTAGCTGTTCGAGCACTACAAATTGTTTTGTTCATATCTCCACAACATTACTTTAAGGATATCTTCAGAATATATAATATAATAATATTTATTGCCAACATTCCCTATACATAGATATAGGACCTATAGGGGACAAAAATGTCCGTACATAGGATTGGTCCTTAAAAATTACAAAACTTAAACATAATAGTGAGAACTACTCACTGATCAAAAACATACATATATAATAATCAAAACAGTTATAAACAGCATATTGAAGTTTTGATCGATCAATGATAAAAATAAACACTTTCCGACCATACTGTAGCTAGATGGTTTTAATGGTAGATTAATTACGGTTATATTAATACCCTCTATTAGATAAAACTGGTAGAAATTATTTTTACAAAAGTTATGGACTTGTAAAATTTACGTTTCATCCGCAATGCAATTCGTCTGTAATCGATTTTGGACTCGTGTAAACCTTTTTTCCTTTGTAGGAAGTTATTTTTTTGCTATTTTAGATTGTTTAAACATAAAAAAAAATTTCGATCATTGATCTATCAAACCTTCAATATGCTATATAAGCTATATATAGAAATCATTCATTCAATTTGGAGATTTCTTATTTTATCTTTTATCTTTCTTTTAACACTTTTTTCTCAACACTAAGAGTTTTTAACTCATTTGGTAACTGATTGTAGTACTTGGTTGCAAAATATTCATAGCTTCTTTGTCCAATTGTTGTATGACGAGGAAGAGCGACGCTTTTAAATCTTGTATTACGTACATTTTGTTAAAATTCGTTCTTGAGGCTATTATATTGGTAGGCTATCGTATTAACCACAAAAACCTGTCTGATTATGGGTTTGAAAGGATCTCTATCACTAATTCCTATTATCTTGAGTATTCGTTTTTGTAATCTTTCCAATTGATCTATAGAAGTTTTAAATAGCCCACCCCATCCAATTATTCCATAAACTGCAATGCAGTGAAAAAGGCCGTAATATAATTGTGTTAACTGCTTTTTTGATAAGATTTTCTTCAGTTTGTAGAATACGTATACTAAATATTTGGTCCTTTTAACAATATCAGCAACATGTGCATTCCATTTTAAATTATAATTATAAAGCAAACCCAGATATATTATATCTTGTTATATTAAACACCTTTTTCATGTTATAATTTTATGTTGTCTTCCAGGTTTCAAACATTGAAGAATACATGAAACATGGAAGCAGAAAATGACGGAATAAAATGTGACTACTCCAATGGAGATCTGAGTCTGATCCAAGCAATTTTTCAAGGGAATAAACCGCTTCTGGAACACTTGATAAACACGGGAGTTAACGTAAATTATAAAGATAACTACGGCAAAACACCACTACATTATGCAGCAATCGTTAACGACCCTGAGATTATGAGAGTCCTGTTAACAGCTGGAGCCGATGTGAATGCACAATGTCATTGCGTAAAAGAATTTTCTTCTGGTCGTGTCTTCCACGATGGCGATACATCGCTACATTTGGCAGCACGTTTGTCAAATGATGCTAAAGTGAAACTTATTTTAGAAAATGGCGCGAATGTGTACATCACGAATACTGCCGACGAAACAGCGTTACATGCCGCTTGTAGCGATGTGGATTTCTCTGACATTGATGATTTTTCGTTAAATTGTACTACAGCAGAATATTCTGCGGTTATTAAAGGACAAGATCATCCATTGCATCGTTCAGTTTCACTCAGAACTGAAGAAGATGGTAAAGTTCCTAATGGCACACATCAAACTGATCTTCATCAGATGAATATTGATGTTCAAGAAAAAGATAACACTTTTAAGACTGCAAGAACCGTCCAGTTAATTGTGGAAAATGAAACAAACCCCGAGAAGAAACTTTCATTTGTAAATGCCATTGATTGTAATGGACAAACGGCATTACATCAGGCTGCTGCTACGGGAAAAGTTGATGTAATTCGAATTCTTCTCAAAGAAGGTGCTGATGTAAATATACGATGCAACTGGAACTTATTGCCGATTCACGTCGCCCTGGAGGCGGCTCAGTTGGAAGCTTTCGAGGTACTTTTGTCAAATAGCAGCAAAGTGTCATGTGTCGAAAGATGTTTATCGCTATTAAGAATAGCTGCTCTTTGCAATAGAGGCAAAATATGTGAATTCTTGTTACGACATCCACTTATTTCAGAATGGATAGCTACTGAGGACAAACAAATAGTTACAAATACTCTCCACTTTCATGATGTGGTCTCGAACAATAACACCGAAATTGTCAAGATATTGCTTATACACGGATGTGATGTAAACACCCGCAATGAATATGGTTTAACACCACTTCGTATGGCGCTGAATACATCTCTGAATCAGAAGACAGTGGAGATACTTCTGAATCTTGGAGCTGATGTAAACGCATTCGACGAAATTAATCACGAAGGAACAATTTTACATTCAATCGTTTTAAATAAACGTTTGTTCACTATGGGATTACTAGATCTTTTTGTATTTTGGGGTGCTGACATACACGCTGAAAATGGCGCAGGTCGAACTATTTTATCCGAGCGGTATGTTCGTTATTCCTTCTTTAGGATCAAATCCATTATAAAATTCGAAGCGATATTCAATATGCAAGGAAAACAAAACGAACAAAATATGCGTTTTATTCGCTCTTGGAATAAACTGAGCAATATGTACGATAGATACTGTGATGAATTACAAAGGACTAGAAACCATACGATTATCGGAAACATTACAGTGTGGAGGATTTTATCCGAAGACATCCATTATGTCGTTTCTTGTATTAAAAGAATTAGTGAATCGGAATTCGCCACCTCGAAAGTTTACTATCAAAGCTATCCTTTTTATGCTTATAAAATATATTACAGATTGAAGAAAGCTGCAGAAGTACGACAAATAATCGACGGTGTGAAGTCACGTTTATGTAAAATAATTTTCGAGGAATTACGACTTCCTTTTTTGGTGGCAAATAGAATCTTGTCGTATTTGAGTCTATTGGATATGCATCGATTTGATGAGGCTTACAGAAGTATCCAATGAATTTTCAGCCTTCGCAAGAAATACAAAAATCTCATCTTCCATAAAAATGAATAACGGCAAGTAAATGTGAAATATATCAAACTACATTGAATAAACTATTTTTCAATAATTGAGTTGCATTAAATATGATTCATATTTCAGATCCTTACTTCTATTATTTAATATGTTGCATTTTTTTCAGTTCTTAATTCCTTGCATTTTACGTTGATCGGTCGAGGCGTGAGAAGTCGATCGTCGGGGCCTGATGCCTCGATATGCTATCGACGCGGTGCGCCTCGAATATCAACCGCTTTTGCCTCGAAGAGGCATTGGGGCTATTTACCTTGTAACTAGTTGACGTAAAATCATTCAAATATTCTCTCCGTGTAGCAAATTTCGAGTATCCGAAAAGTAGATGCAAAAATCTCTAACGAACAATTTCTTTTTTTATTCGTTTGAAAATTCTCAGAATTGAATAAGTTAATAGCGAGTTGACACAAAACATGTTTGTCGGCCGGCCACGTAGTAACCAGTCTTCGATGCAGCATATAACTATAGTACAGTAGAACCCCCTTCTAACGCCACCTCCGTATATCGACATACTCTTTTCTACGACACTAGTGACACCCCTTTTAACGGCATACCAGCGATTCCTGTCATCCCCACCACGGCTAAACGCTTCCCCTCACCAGACGGCACATGTATATGTACATAGCCCGCGAAACAACCGCATTGGTCGAGTGACGTGTGACGTCACTTTAGCATGCTTGTCGATGGGTTGCGGTGGGGGAACGCACTTTTCTAGCTGGCATGTCGATAAACGGGAGCTTGAGGGGAAGTCGCGGAACCGAACCATGTCGTAAAAAGGGGGTTCTACTGTACACCGGTAAAGGGATTCAAACCTAGCATGAAATACCCTAAAGGAGCGAATGTGACTCCAAGGGAGTGAAATTTACCGATTACTCTCTCTTGGACTCCGCAATTGAGTCCAATAATTTTAGAGTGTACCGCATCATTTTTTTAAGATTCTTTGTCTGATCACGAAAATTACTCAAAATTCGTAAAAAGTAGTAGTTTTTTTTTTTAAATAAATAGAGATGATATATCGTTGGCGGCGGAAATTTCAAAATACCTACGATAAAGTTGTAGAGAATCTTTTTCACGAAAAAAAGCCGTCATTCGTTAAAATTCGTTCATTTTTTTTTAATATTACCAGCGGAGAAGAAAAAATTTGAAAAAATAACAAAAGGGGCTTAACAAATTATTTTTGCACGTTTCAATTTTTGTTTCAAGAAGAATAATGCTTTCACTTTTCAACAATATCATTAATAATGAGAATTAAATTCTTCTTAAATTTGGTATACAAGGGTTTTTGGGGCCCCTGATTACGAATCAGGTGTCAGATTTATAACATTCAAAATGGAGGATCCAATATAAGATCAAATTACCTTTTCTTAGAATTTTGGTCAGCCATCTTGGATCCGCCAGTTTCAGTTTTGTAAATCTGATATTGGATTCGTAATCAGCGCCCCCAAAAAACACTGTATATCAAACGTCAAATAATAATAAATTCGTTTTAGCATGAATTTTTGTTGAAAATTATGCTTTTTTGAAAATAATTTCTTATTGGCAATAATTATTTTACATAATTATGCAATATTATTATTTTTTAATAACATTTATTGAAGGCTAAGGAAGGGCAGGAACAAGAAACCGTAACGAAATCGTTGACGAACTATTCATAAACGATGAAAAATTGATACCATGTATGTGGGACACTGGTGTTCCGCTGTGACTGAAAGGGTTAACCCATTAACGTCAAGAAGGGCACTTTTTTCACTTCAATTTCAATTAAAGAATTTCATATGAAAATCCAAGTTCAAATAAATTGAAAGGTACATGTCTTATATTTTCGAGGTCGCTCTTTTCAGTGCTGTTGTCAAAATTGAGCTATCTTAATTAGAAAATAAAATATGGCGATTTAAATGTCAAACTAACGCGAAAAATCGAGTGTTTTTTTTTATAAAACATTTTTTTTTTCATCGAAAGAATAATTGTCGACAGAAAATTTCTTCATTAAACGTGGACCCAATAGTTATAGTATTAAGATAAATTTTTTTAATATTTAAAAACTAACATGGTGATCACAAAATGGCGTCTCGAATGACAAATTTCTAATTAAAACTTAACAATAGTTTTTCTTGAAAACTATAGACTTCAGAAAAAATTTTCTAAGAATAAATGCGTTTTAGAATGAGTCAAAAAATCCTCTCAAATGTTTTCAGAATGTATTGTTAAAATTTTTTATTTTTCGAAAAATCGAAATTTTTAAAAAAGTCGTCCAAAGAATCTGAAAAAATTTGAGAGTATTCTTTGACCAATTCAAAGACATTTTTGTTCTAAAGAAATTTTTTATAAAATCTACAGTTTTCAAGAAAAAAAAATACTAGTCTAGAAAAGTTTAATCATTTTTTTTCTTGAAAACTGTAGACTTTAGAAAAAATTTCCTTAGAACAAAAATGCCTTCGAATTGGTCAAAGAATACTCTCAAATTTTTTCAGATTTTTTGGACGACTTTTTTAAAAAATTCGATTTTTCGAATTTTCGAAAAATAAAAAATTGTAACAATACATTCTAAAAAAATTTGAGAGGATTTTTTGACTCATTCTGAAACGTATTTATTTTAAGAAAATTTTTTCTGAAGTCTATAGTTTTCAAGAAAATTGTTAAGTTTTAATTAGAAATTTGTCATTGGAGTCGCCATTTTGTGATCACCATGTTAGTTTTTAAATATTAAAAAAATTTATCTTAATACTATAACTATTGGGTCCACGTTTAATGAAGAAATTTTCTGACGACAAATATTCTTTCGATGAGAAAAAAATGTTTTATAAAAAAATATTAAAAATGGCTGCCAACTCAGGCGGTGTTATTCAGAGCGGGGAAGAGTATTTTTTTAAATGTTGTAAAACAAAGAGTATATCGGAGGCATTGGTTGCGTGTGTCAAGTGTGGTGAAATCAGTCATAAAAGCTGTGGTGAGCGGATCTACAAAACCTCAAAGGATGGAACTTGTTGCGACATAACCTCAATGTGCCACGTGGCTGAGGCACTAATGAAAATGGTCAAGTGGAACAAGGAGTATAAACTCAAGATCCAACAAATTGAAGGAAAATTTAAAGCATTAACTCAAGAAAATGCGACATTGAAAAATAAAAATAAAAATGAAAACCAAGAATCAGCGGATAAAACAAAGCAACGAGAACACGAGCTCGAATTGATATACGAAGAAAATAATAAATTAAAAAAGAAAATCAAAGAATTAAATTCAAAAATTGACGAAAGTATAGATTATTCCCTACTTTCACAAAGTGATAATACCATACAAAAAGAAATAAACCTTTTACGTGACCTCAATATCGAAATAAGAGACAAAAATGCACTCCTCATAGATAAAAATACGTTGTTATCAGATAAATTAAAATTATTAGAAGAACAGCTCGAAAAGCATAAAACACAAATAACCTAATATGGGAGTAAAAAACAATTTGCAATCCTATGCTGCAGTTACCCAGAGGACAGGAGGATCTACCATCAAGCAAGTACCCGACTTAATAATTAAACCAAAAAATGCTCAAGCAACAGGGAAAACAAATAAGGACGTCAAAAATGCCATAAATCCAGCAGAGATGTGTGTTCAAATAAAATACATGAAAGAACTTCGAAATGGAGCAATAAATATCAAATGTGATAGATATGAGGACATGGATAAAGTTAAAGGAGAATTCGAAAGACAGCTTGGTAATAATTATGTAATAATTCAAAACGTATTACAAAGACCTCGTTTAAAGATAGTTGGAATAGTGTGGGATGAAGAACTTACTGCTGACCTACTACATGCTGCAATAATAAACCAAAATTTTTTTAATAATGATGAAATCGACATTAAAGTTCAACATATTCATTATATTGAATCAAAGAGAACCTACACTGCGTTCATAGATGTGAACGCATATACTTATAAGGAAATAATGTCTCCATCATCTATAACAAGCAAGCTAAGTGTAGGATGGACCAAGTGTACAGTATTTAACGACCTCAATATATCACGATGTCAACGATGTTGTGGCTACGGACATAGCCAGCTCAAGTGTACGTCGAAAAGTGCCTGCTCTTACTGCGCAGGTGAACATGAAGCCAAAAATTGCTCCTGTAAACAAAACAACGAACAATTTAAATGTACAAATTGCTTGAACTATAACACACGGTTCAAGTCTAACAGAAGTACAAATCATGGGGCACATGAACATGAGAAGTGTGAAACCTATAAGTCAAGGAAAAGGTATGTGATATCTAGAACTGAATATCCTTTTGTTCCAAAGTGTGATTCATAGTATCTTACAGTATTCGTTTTAATACCACTATAATTACAATTCAAGTCATGGCTAACTTTACTAGATGTTTTAATTGCGGAAATATAAATACTGAACGATACTTCACACATGATGATCTGTATAAAAGGACCATCTCTACGGATAACTTAAACGTTATTCATTTTAATATTCGGAGCCTGAATCGACATTACAATGAATTAAATGCTGTCATAAAATTGGCAAATAATACTATTGATGTAATTTGTTGTACTGAGACTTGGAGAATTGATAATCCTAAAATATTCAGTATTGAAGGTTATAAGATTATTTATAACAATGGCAATTTTAACCAAAATGATGGAACCGTAATTTATGTTAGAAAAGATCATGTGTTTACATCAGAGATAGTTACAATGGGTGATATAAAGGTTATCAAAATAAAATTACAACTTGCTAATGAGGAAACACTGACTGTCATATCCTTGTATAGGCCTCACGATATAGATACCTGTATGTTTAATAAAAATTTACACGAACTACTTAGTAACATAAAGGATGATAACATACTGCTAATTGGTGATATTAACATTAATATCCTAAGTACGGATAGTGATTCAGAAGACTACCTAAACAACTTTAGTGAACTTGGTTTTCTCCCAGCAATAAACTCATATACCCGAGTGCAAGGACAAACGAAAACTTGCATTGATCATGCCTTCATAAAATCAAAAAATTATCATGAAATCAAAGCAGCAGTTGTGGAAATCAATATAACAGACCATTATCCAATTTGTATCCATTGGCCTATTACCCGTACACATGCTCGTGCAACCGTAAATCGAGTTACAAAATGGATTAACTACAACAAACTCCTATCTGATCTAGCACATTGTAATTGGGATTCCGTTTTATGCGCCTCTGAGGCAAACCTTGCCGCTATTGAATTTAATAATGCAATGACTTATTTTATAACGAAAGCTACTGTAACAAAGAGTATATCGGTAAACAATGTTAACAAAAAGAAACAATGGATCACACCGGAGATCATACAATTATTGAATCAAAGAGACAAACTACACCAAGCTGTTAAAAAAAACCCGGATAACCAGTTTCTTTATGAAACATACAGAAGATTCAGAAATAGGGTAACGGAAACGATCAAAAAAGCCAAGGAAGACTTCGACAGAGTAAGGGTTACAGCTTCTTCGAACGACCCAAGGGAATTATGGAATACGGTCCAACAGATAATCAAAGAAGATAGAACATGGAACAAGAATATAACATCTATTGAGACCCCAGATGGAGGACGAACCTCAAACGAAAGTGAGATAGCGAATATCTTAAACGATCATTATGTAAATATTATACCCACTTTAGCTGCGAAAATTATTCCTTCTAACCAAACTTATATACTTGACAATGTAATAACTGAATCAATATTTTTAACTCCTGTTAATATGTATGAAGTTACCAATATTATTAATTCCTTAAATCTAAGGAAAGCTACTGGTTCGGACCAAATTTCAATACTTACTTTAAAAAAGTGCCTAGCTTATGTCGTGATTCCAATTACACACATTATTAATCTTGCTTTCCAAACGGGGGTTTGTCCAGTATTAATGAAGGAAGCATTAGTAGTACCAGTTTATAAGACTGGAGACAAGAGTCTCCCTGTCAATTATAGACCTATATCTATTCTTTCCGGTACATCAAAAATATTTGAGAAATGCCTTTACAGCAGACTTATAAGCTTTCTTACGAAACACAATATCTTAAATAAAAACCAATTTGGATTTAGAAAAGGTGTCTCGACTGATCATGCAATTGCTACCTTAGTGCAGGAGGTGTATACTTCCCTCGACAATAGTCGTCCAACTTTAGCAATTTTTGTCGACCTAGCAAAAGTTTTCGACACCTTAAACCACGAGTTATTGCTTAATAAATTATATTCCTATGGTATTAGGGGTACGATACTAAATTTATTACAGAGCTATTTAACTGATAGAACACAAAAAGTAAAACTTGGCCAGACTCTTAGTTCTACCACGTATATAACTTGTGGGGTACCCCAAGGCTCTATTTTAGGGCCATTACTGTTTATTTTGTACATAAATGACCTCTACAAGACATCGTCACGTGGAACCATACTAAGCTTTGCGGATGACACTGTAATAACGTACAAAGGAAAAAGCTGGAATGAGCTACTTTGCACAGTAAATCAAAGTTTCCCAGATGTATTACGTTGGTTCACCCAGAACTACCTTACGGTGAACTTTGATAAAACAGTCGCAGTGTTATTTGGTTGCTATAGTGATAGTCTTCCTAGTGTTCAGAAACTGACATTTACCGACATAAACATAGAAATTAAGTGTGTCAAAAAAACTAGGTACTTAGGTGTATACATAGATAGTCACTTAAAGTGGAATAATCATGTAGACTGGGTTGTGAAACGACTACGCTACATGTTATTTGTTTTTATAAGATTAAGAACAATTATGCCAAGAAAGCAGCTTATGATGATCTACTATGCTCTTTTCTCTTCAGTACTTACCTACGGTATAATAGGATGGGGTGGAGCCTATGGAAACGTCATTAATAAGCTACAGGTTCTACAAAATAGAGCGCTGAGGATTATATTATTTAAAAGTAGATTATTCCCTACTCGTACCTTATACGATGATGTAGGAATTTTAGATATACGTAAGACCTACTATATGAAGGCTGTAACATATTGTAAATGTAACAATATATTCGTATCCAATGTTACCAGCAGTACTCATACGAGAGGGAAAACCCTAGGAGTGGTCACAGTTTACAACTATACCAAGAATGTAGGACGAAAATGTTTTATTTATGCCGCTGCAAAAATTTACAATACGGTTCTTCGAGCAAATTTATCATTGGGAAATCGTCGTATCATGCAAGTAGTTAGATGCTACTTGCTAAGCACACCCACCAGTGTGTTAATGAATCTAGTCCAGTGATAGTGCACATGCTTAAATTTGATTATTAAATTCTAGGAAATACTCTTTCCGTTTTGAAGTTTTGAAGTTATTTACTTTATTTTTATTTTATATTTTATATTTTATATGTTATATTTTGATACTACAGACAAGGACTGAGGTCCTCATGTAGTTTTATATGTCTATAAGAGAAGTTGATTGTATTCACCCAATGTATGAGAACCTTAGTTATGAAATAAATATTATTATTATATTATTATATTATATATTAAAAGAACACTCGATTTTTCGCGTTATTTTGACATTTAAATCGCCATATTTAATTATCTAATTAAGATAGCTCAATTTTGACAACAGCACTGAAAATCGCGACCTCGAAAATAATAAGACATGTACCTTTCAATCTATTTGAAGTTGGATTTTCATATGAAATTTTTGATTGAAATTTAGGTGAAAATAGTGTCCTTGTCGTTAATGGGTTAAGGGGAGGATTCGGCAACAAAATCAGCTCTATGAAATACACCTTTAAAAAGGTTTGAAAAAATTATTTCTTTAGTAATTTTTGACGAGGGATTCAGTGGTGCTAGAATAAAAAATCTAAAAAATTGGTTTAACCCATAAATTTCGGCTCGAAACAAAATTTATCTTTTCTAAAAAACGCTTCTACATTTTTCTAAATTAATTTAAAAATTCAAAAAAATTAAGGTGAACTTAAAAACACATTTTCTAAATAATTACGGATGGATTTTAAAAAATTCCATTTTTTTTGAAAAAAAATTTTGTTATTGGCCAAAAACATTTTTTTTATGGGTCAAAAACAATTTTTACATTTTTTTATTTTAGCACCACTGAATTTAACGTAAAAAATTACTAAAGAAATAATTTTTTTGACCTACTTGTTTTAGCACGGAAAAAAATTTTTTTTTTTTCGAAAAAATGCTTCTAGACTTTACTCAATTAATTTAAAAATTCGAAAAAATTGGGTTGAACATAAAAACACATTTTCTAAATAAGTACGGATGGATTTGAAAAAATTTAATTTTTTCGAAAAAAAACATTATTTTATGGGTCAAAAAAATTGTTTATACTTTTTACTCTAGCATCACTGAATTCCACGTAAAAAATGACTACAGATTTGATTTTTTCAAATTTTTTAAAGGTGTATTTCATAGAGCTGATTTTGTTGCCGAGCCCTCCCCTTAAAGGGTTAATGGGTTAACCCTTTGCGGCATACATTTTTCTTGTGAACCATTTTTAATGAAACTGGGTACTCGGGGGTTTTTGGGGTCTCTGATTACGAATCTGATCTCAGATTTTGAAAATTCAAAATGGCGGATTCAATATGGCCGACAAAAATGTAAAAAATTACCTGTTCCAGACGAAACTCGGTACTCAGGGGTTATTAGGGTCGCTCATTACGAATCTTATCTCAGATGTTGTAAATTCAAAATGGCGCATTCAAGATGGCCGACAAAATGTAAAATATTACATGATCAAGATGAAAGTGTGTACTCGGGGGTTTTTGTTGTCGCTGATTACGAATCTGAACTCTGACGGATTCAAGATGGCCGTCTGAAATTCCGCCATTTTGAATTTTCAAAATATGAATTCATATTTGCAATCAGCGACCCCAAAAAACACCAAACTACTTATTTTCATCTCGATCGGGTCATTTTTCACTTTACGATCGGCCATCTCGGGTCCGCCATTTTGAATTTTCAAAATCTGAAACCAGATTCGTAATCAGCGACCCCAAAAACCCCCTAGTACGCAGCTTCGTAAGATTTTCTCTAAAAGGTTCGTCAATAATGAATTTTTTATCTTAAAATGGCAATTTTTACACTTTGTTTATTAATTATTAACAAAATGACAATAATTTTACATAATCTGCGCATAAATTTTGATATTTTAAGATCCCATGAACATGTAATAAAAAAAATTCGCGGATAAAGGGAATAAAAACTACTTCAAATTCGTAAAAAATTGTTTACAAAAAGGTGGTTCCAATTGGAACCACTGTGCCGCAAAGGGTTAACCCATTAACGCTCAGACGGGCGGATTTTCAGTATCAGTTTGAACATCGATAATTTGTATATAAATGCATTTAGAAAAATTTGAGCTCAACTGTTTCTAACGTAAAATTGTATGCTCTTTCAGAATCTTTTAATAAAATTTCGATAAAATGAACCGCAAAAAAGTTATACACGTTTGTCTGTAAAAAAACATGGTTTTTTACATTTTGTTTTTCGTTAAAACACCACTTTCACCTGGAAATTACGTTCGGAAACATATCTAAGTTGAAAATATCGCGTCCATGGACTCCCAGGATTAAAATGTACCAGATCAGAATTCATAATTCAAGATGGCAGTTGTTAAAATGGCGCCTAGAAGCTCAAAATTCTTTTTAAAACTTAACCATTTTTTTTCTTAAAAACTATGGACTTTAGAGCAAATTTTCTAAGAACAACAATGCTTTGAAATGAGTCAAAGAATTCACTAAAATTTTATCAACGTGCAATAATACACTGCACAAATTCGAAAAATCGAAATTTTGAAAAAAAATCATTTAAAAAATCTGAAAAAATTTGAGTAGCTTCTTTAAATAGTTCTAAAATATTTTTGTTCTAAGGAAAATTTCTGTAAAGTCAATAGTTTTCATGAAAATAAATTATTAAACTTTTCTATATTTCAAGACCAATAATTTATTTTCTTGGAAACTGTAAGTTTTAGAGAAAATGTTCTTAGAATAAAAATATCTGAAAAATATTTAAAGAACCTACTGAAATTTTTAAAATAACTTTTTCCAAAATTTCGATTTTTCGAATTTTTGAAAAATCAAGCAGTGTATTGTTGCATGCTGATAAAATTTGAAAGTATTCTTTGACTCATTCCAAAGCATTGTTGTTCTTAGAAAATTTTCTCTAAAGTAGATAGTTTTTAAGAAAAAAATGGTTAAGTTTTAAAAAGAATTGTGAGCTTCTAGGCGCCATTTTGAAAACTGCCACCTTGAATTATGAATTCATATATGGTACATTTTAATCCTAGGGGTCCATGGACGCGATATTTTCAACTTAGGTATGTTCCCAACGTTATTTCGAGATGAAAGTGATGTTTTTCTGAAAAACAAAACGTAAAAAACCATGTTTTTTAACAGAAAAACGTGTATAACTTTTTTGCGGTTCATTTTATCGAAATTTTATTGAAAGATTCTGAAAGAGCATACAATTTTACGTCAGAAACAGTGGAGCTCAAATTTGTCTAAAGACATTTATATACAAATTATCGATGTTCAAACTAATGCTGAAAATTCGTCCGCCTGAGCGTTAACGGGTTAAACGCGTTTTACAAAAACTAAATTTCGAATTTTTCTGCATTTTGTTTTTTAGAAAAGTAGAAACTAGCGCCATCGGACGATGTGCACTTGAGGCACTTGAGTATCACTGAAGTCGCGAAGCGCCACTAGTAGCAAAAATTAGAAACAATCGTTTGAATTCAAGTTTTTGAAGGGTCGCGGTGCCGCCAAGCCGCTAACGGTCGTCGGTCAACTCGGACGAAGGCAAAACTGTAAACTGCCGAACTTGCCAAAACCTGTGCGTGCGTGTCCGATTTACTGTACATTGTGTCTGTGACATGAAAATGCGGTTGTTAAATCGGTTGTGAACATTGTTTTCCCTGGATATTTACGGAATTCACAATTTCTTCACAAGAAAACAAAGAAGAAAGTTGAGGTAGACGCAGAGCGTGCCTGCGTCTGCATTTTTGGGTCCGCTGGGGGCCGGACCTGTCTGACGTATCTCTCGAGCTTCGGTTTCACTAAAAATCATTTTAATAACCAAAAAATAATTTATCCAAGATGGTAATGAACAAAAGAGACCTGTCCAAGGCATTTTCGCCCAATAAAGCGAAAAAGCTTTCCAGACGTTCTGGCGGGATACCCGGAGCTAAACCCAGTACAAGTGGCTGCACCTCGAATGCTTCGCAAACAAGCATCAAAGTCATCATTCGTGTTCGACCCCACAACGAACGTGAACTGCAAGACAATTACAAGACTGTCGTAAACATTATTGACGATAAAATGCTGGTATTTGACCCCAAAGAAGAAGAAAACCCATTCTTCTATCGTGGAGTTGTCCAAAAAGGTAGAGACTTGCTCAAGAAGCAAAACAAAGAATTGCAGTTTGTGTTCGATCGAGTTTTCGACTCCACAGCAACCAACGTCGACATGTTCGAAGGCAGTACAAAACATTTGATCGAAAGCTTGCTGGATGGATACAATTGTTCAGTATTCGCCTACGGAGCGACTGGAGCTGGTAAAACTCATACAATGTTGGGTAAAGACGGAGATCCTGGTATAACCTACAGAACAATGTCAGAACTGTTCACTCAAATAGAAGAAAATAAAAATCACCGAGACTTCACCTTAGGCGTCTCCTACCTGGAAATTTACAACGAAAATGTTCAAGATTTATTACATAAACTTGGTCCATTGCATCTGCGAGAAGACGGACGTGGCGTCATAGTAGCAGGTTTGAAAATTGTTTCTATTAATAATGCCGAGGAACTATTGGCGCTTTTGACGAAAGGTAATAAGAATCGTACCCAACATGCGACTGACGCAAATCAAGAAAGTAGTCGAAGTCACGCTGTTTTTCAAGTATACGTCAATATCGTCAACAAACTTGACGGTCAAGTAAAACACGTGAAGTTGTCAATGATCGATTTGGCAGGTTCTGAAAGAGCTTCCGCAACCGGGTGTAAGGGAGCAAGACTGAAGGAAGGCGCTAATATCAATAAATCTCTTCTCGCCCTTGGGAATTGTATTAATAATTTGGCGGATGGCATTAAACATATTCCGTTTCGAGATTCTAAACTGACTCGACTTTTAAAAGATTCCCTCGGAGGCAATTGTCAGACTGTAATGATAGCTAATATTAGTCCTTCCAGTATGAGTTTCGAAGATACCTACAATACTTTAAGATATGCGAACCGTGCAAAGAAGATTAAAACTAGCGTAAAGAAAAATATTGTTTCGACTCAATTACATGTCACTGGATACATCAAAATGGTCGAAGAACAAAAGAAGGAAATAGAGTTACTAAAACAAAAGTTATTAGCTGTCGAAAATGGACCTGTAACTGTGATAGTCGATAAGAAAAGCGAAGAAAATGATAAAATATTTACGATTATAGTAGATAGACTAGAACAATTGTACGATAAGAAGAAATTATTAAACGAAAAAGTTCTTTCTCTGGAAAGTACAGATAAAATATTATATTGCCGAATTCAGTACAAAAAAGCTGCTGACAAAAGACTGCATAATTTAACAACAGCCGTAGAAGTCGTTAACGCTGATGAACAAAACGCAAGTGGAAAATCACGTGTCAATAAATCGTTGCAACATTTTAAACGACAGAGAGAAGGTATAAGAATTCAAATGAAAGCAGCCTGGGAAGATCTGTGCAAAGTCGAAGAGGACCTGAAGGTTCTGAACACTGAAATTAAAACCAAAAATTTGGAAAAGAAATTGGAGGATAAAACTAGTCGACTTCAGTCGGAACTTGAAAGGTTACGAACGAATCAGCAATTCGAACATGTCAAAAAGATATCTAGTCTACAGCAGTGTGAAATGCACTCGATGTATACCATGGTTCACATGATGAGTACAACTTTGCAAAATTATTACACTATGATTCGAGGTGGCGGTACATTTACCGAAAAGTTAAAAACGGAATATAAAATGCTTGTAAAGTCGCTGGAGGGAATTAGAAACATCAAATGGTCGGATATGGCAATGTCGAAACAGGAAGAAGATTTCTACAGTACGACAGTTTTGAGCGTCAAAGAATTAATTAGTCCGTCCTCGAACAGCATGCCGCAATTATTAGACATTTGCACAGACGATGAAGAATCGACGGTTCCGTTTGCATCGACGCTAAGTACTATAAACGGATTTGTTTCGCCAAAGAATGAAATTCCGTCGAAAGAATTACTTAACGCAACAATAACATTAAGCGAAGAAGTGCATTTCGAGCCTAACGATTCTGATGAGAATAGTAAACTGAATAGTACCTTTAATATCCAAGAAACCAAAGTTCGAAAGAGGGTACTTTCCGACAGTAAAAATCAAGTAATAACGAAAACTTCCCCTACGAAAATAGTGAAGAAAATTTCTCCGAAACAGAGGACGGTTGTTCAAAATGGAAAAGAAAATAGCAAAGAACCGCTGAAACCTTTCACCATGAGTGCTAAGAGTATTGCAATTTTAAATAAACTGAAAGCTGACAGACTGAAACCTATTTCGAACGGTAACTACAATAGTATAGAAGGGGATTCTGCATTGAAGGCTGTACGAGGAAAGGAGAGGAGAGGACTGACTACTGTGCATCCGTATCAAAAACCAGCTGTAACAAAGCCAAAGTGAGTAATATTTAAAGATTTAAAAATTTACGAATAATCGAAATAAGATTTTGCCTTTAAAATGTCATATTTAATGTTTTTCGACCTTAACACTCTTGCGCCCAGCTCCGTATATGTATGTCGCAACAAAGTCGCTTCCGTATGTCCAGAACTTTTAAACTTTAACACGACATTCGTTATGATACCTTAAAAATCGTAGAAATAAATATGTAACATATTTTGGCAGATTATAATGTCACTTATGTGTCGCTAATGACTGTTTGACATTAGAATCATAAATGAATTAAACCATGAATTCGCAAGTGTCGAATTTGACAATTTCTTGTGCGTGACAATTACTTATTTATTTATTTATTT
The DNA here is from genome assembly GCA_030407085.1 of Trichopria drosophilae. Classification (NCBI taxonomy): domain Eukaryota; kingdom Metazoa; phylum Arthropoda; class Insecta; order Hymenoptera; family Diapriidae; genus Trichopria; species Trichopria drosophilae. The sequence continues at coordinate 11,215,850 of CM059584.1, read as the reverse complement.
ATGAAACGGGCGTTAACCGCCCCATTATACATACATACAAGTAGTAACAATGTACATAAATAGAGGACTAAAAATTAATTATAAAAATATAAAACTTAAAAATGACATAATTAATAATCGAAGTAAATAAACAATATGAAATATAACAATTATCACTCACTATTTTTACTAAAATGAAAAAAATAGTTCTCTACATTTATAAATAAAAAAAGATATAGAGTTTGCATTAGCAATATGATGTGGTAAGGAGTTCCACTTCCTCGTTAAGCATACAACCGTCAAATTGAAATGATAGTTCGTTTTACAATTACATTCAACTAATATTCTGGATGAGAAAAGTTTTCTAACATCCTCCGATAATATTTGTCCAAATAAAACCTTTCTGGTGTAAATACTGTCATTAACTGTGTGAATAGATTTTATTGTTGACAAATTGAAAAAAACAGAAGCATCATGATAGTCGTGAGAACTGAATGCCATAGGGCGACCAATTGAACCCCTGGCGATCAAAAGGAGATACGCGCGAAACGCCAGAAAATTTGTTGGCTCGTAATATTTTAACTTTCGAATTTTAAAGTTTTCATTAGATATCTTAATAGGAAAATTAATTATGCGTATTTTTTGTTAAAATCAAAAATTTCTATCCCTCTTCGTTTTTAATATAATCGCAAAAAACAAAATTATTTGAAATATAAAATAACTTAGTTATTTTGTCTTTAACTCGTCATATCTTTTACAATAATTGGAATTTTTTAATGAAATTTTTAGGGAATATGCACTATTCTATCTACGAACTAACGTATTTTTCCAAATTATGGTTAGTTATTACGGAAATTTTTTAAAAATTGGTTTTTGTTTTACTGCACAAAATTGACATTGAAATTCAAACACTTTGGGAGTCGAGGGAATTTCAATAAATCGAAATTTCCTTCCCACCGAAAATTCGAGGAAGGTTCAAAGAAGTTTTTTGTAAAGTTATAGACTGATCTGACTTGTAGTTTTCAAGTAACAATTGAAAGTTGTAAAAGCTGCCTTTTCTAATATTCATGGAATTCGTGAAAGAGACGACACAACGCGTTTTGATTTTAACAAAAAATACGCGTAATTGATTTTCCTATTAAGATATCTAATGAAAACTTTAAAATTTGAAAGTCAAAATATTACGAGCCAACAAATTCTCCGGCATTTCGCGCGTGTCTCCTTTTGATCGCCAGGGGTTCGATTTTAAACATAAGGAAGGGCAAAAACCTATGCTGCACAGACTCTAGTAACTTTATACCAACACCCGTATAGGGAGTCCAAATAGGTGAGGCATATAAAATATTAGGTAAAACCAATGTCTTATATAATTTTATAATAACTGAGATGTCTTTAAAGAATTTTGTTGAACGAATAAGAAAAGCTAATCTTTTATATGCCTTATTTATTACCATCTTGAGATGTCCATTGTAGCATAGTTTTGAGTCAATATAAACACTTAAATCCTTTATAGTATGTGGAATACTTAAAACCAAAATTACGAGATACAAATAACAAGAAAGTAGCCAAAATACCTTACCTCATTGTAAACAACAAAAAAATTGAAGAAGACCTGGAAATAGCAAATCACTTCAACAACTATTTTACCAAAATTGGATTTTAACAGAATTCGGAAATAGGTTATCGAGCTCAATATTTCTCAAACCAACTACTGAAACAGAGATTTTTATTATAATAAAAAATATGAAAAGAAAAGCACATGGAGTTGACGGAATCTCAGTTTCAATACTTCAGAAAATAAGTAATCTTGTCATTGCACCTCTTGCACATATTATAAACCTTTCCATGGCTCAAGGACTATGCCCAAAACACTTTAAATATACTGAAGTAACGCCGATTTTTTAAAACAGGTGACAAACACGATCCAAGTAATTATCGCCCAATCTCATTGATATCGAATATTGCCAAAATTTTTGAAAAAACCTTACTGACTAGATTACTAGATTTTATAAACAAAAATAACATTCCATCACACTGTCAATATGGTTTTGTGAAAAACAAGGGTACGAAAGATGCAGTAGCACACGTTTCAAAATTTATTTATGAGAAATTAGACAAAAGTACACCTACAACAGCAACCTACTTAGATCTATCAAAAGCATTTGATACTGTAAATCACAACAATCTATTTCTCAAACTTGAAAACTATGGTATACGTGGAGTTTCACTAGAGCTAATAAAAAACTACCTTAATGAGAGGACACAAATTGTCAAATACAATGGAATCAGAAGCAGCAAACAACAAATCACCGTTGGAGTACCGCAAGGTACCATCTTAGGACCACTATTATTCATTTTATACATTAATGATATGTTTTTAACTATACCTGATGAAAATATTGTTTCCTTTGCTGATGACACAGTAGTCATATGCTCGGGACACACTTGGGAAGAAACTCTGGCTCAAACTCAAGACTATCTGGACAAAATAACCAGATGGCTTACAAGTAATCAATTGTCTTTAAACACTAAGAAGACGGTTTTCATGACATTTGGAAACTACAGTGACAGTGTTCCAAATGAAGCCAGAGTATTCATAAATAATACCACAATTACGAGAACAGCATCAACGAAATATTTAGGGACAATTTTTGATTTCAAAATGAGATGGGAAGAGCACGTGAAATATATAATAAATAAATGTAGATATTTAATCTTTATTTTTGCAAAACTACGAAGAATTATGTCAAGAGACAATTTACTAATCGTATACCACGCACTATTCAGTAGTATTGCGCTATATGGAATAATAGCATGGGGAGGTGCATATTCTAACGTCATCAATCCACTCCTAAGTCTTCAGAGGAGATTAATTAAAATAATTTTTAATGGGAAGCAGATAGACAGCGATACATCTACAATGAAACTGCCGATAAATTTATGTCACGCGTTTAAAATCGAATCCCTAATGTATATGTATAATCAACTTAAATCCCAATATGTACAACTTCAAAAAAAAACGAGAAACAAACTGTTGTCGGGTGCACGTTACTTGAAAAGAATTTGTGAAAAAATGTACACTTACGCAGCGATAAACGCTTTTAACAGGTTACCACATGAGTTAAAAGTCTTAAACTATAGCCACAAAATAATAAAAAGAAAAATAACAAATTGGTTTAAAACTAGTACCGTAAGAAGTTCCCAGCACCTATGAAATCTTGCAAGTGCTACAAATATTTTAGTTGTTACTTTATTTTATATTTTACTGATTTATAAATTATCTTATTTTATTATTTTAAGTATTTTATTTTATATTTATTCTTTCTTTTTTTTTTATGTTATTGTATATTATTAATGGTTGAAATCATATTTTGTTGATTTTCTTTTAATTTTGCCAGGACTACGCACAGATTTATGTAATCTACTGTAGGGTATAAGCGCGACTTGTTTTTATGTCTAAGCTTATATGAAAATGTATATACTACCTGGTTAAATAAAATTACAAATTACAAATATAAAAAAAAAATGTACAACTTCTAATTCTTGACCATTTATTTGATATTGAAAAGAGAAAGGAGATTGTAACAAAATCTAATCACTTTACATTTGCCTGCATTTAGATGCATGTTATTAGAGAGACACCATTTTTGTAATGTGATTAGATCTTTTTGGATATTTGACGCATCAGCTGGACAGGTAATTGTAGCAAAAATCTTGAGATCATCGGCATACAAGAGTAAAGTGGACTTTAATAAAGGAGGGAGATCGTTTATACATAAAATAAAGAGGAAAGACCCAAGGTGTGAACCTTCACACGAATTACTTGTTTACAGTCAATTCAATAAGTTCCCAAATAAGCCGAGATTGATAAGTTTTTGTATAAGCAGTGAGTGGTTCACAGTATCGAAAGCCTTGGCGAAATCCACATAAATGGAATCCACTTGCTGCCCATTATTGAGCGAAGTACTTACAAAGGATGTAAACAAAATCAAATTGGAAATTGCAGATCTTCCCCTAACAAACCCATGTTGTTGCGCACAGAAATTTTGGTAAAGAATATCATATAATTTATTAAACTCAGGAAACTTTTAAGTACTGATCAATTATATCAAATTTATTACGCCTTGTTTCACTCTGTAGTAACATATGGAATACTTGCTTGGGGTAGTGCTTGCAAAAATGCAATTAAATCTGTAGATATTACAACGAACTGTAATAAAAAAAATTTTGAAAAAATGCGATTATTTCCTTCAGAAGAACTCTTCAAGATAAGTAAAATATTGGATATAAGGAAAAGTTTCATGTGCCTGAAGTTTGAGTCGACTTAAAATCGTTTTTTTTGTTTATATTTTTACCATAATCCGATAAACTTTTGAATAGTTCATCAGAGTAAGAATTTTTATTTCAAACCTTTGAAGCCATTCGAGAAGTTTTTATTTTAAACCAAGGCATTGGCTATTGTTTATAAAAAATTGTTTATATTTTTACCATGATCCGACAAACTTTTGAATAGTTCATCAGAGTAGGAATTTTTATTTGAAAATGTTAAAGCAAAAAAAACGACTTTAAGTCGACTCAAACTTCGGGCACCTAAATTTCTGTTATGCAACTACATTGTATGCAATTAATTCTACTACATATCGGGAAGTACAATACCAGAGGCAAAGAACAACAAAATGTTGAGCTCCCTGGTATTAATAAAACTATTGGGCAGAGATCTTTTGTATATATTGGAGGAAAAATCATGAACTTATTGCCAAAGGACCTACGTGCAACAACGATGATAACTAAGTACCTAAAGAAAAAAATAAGAAATTGGATAACAAACGACATAGTCTCTTCATTATTACCAAATCAAATGACATAAGTGCAATGAAATGTAATTATAATAATAATAATAATATTTATTTAGGTATATTTTTACATATGGTTGTGGGGGTTTGCCCACTACATTTGTACGCAAAAGTAGTACATTCTACTTGTCCGCGACCTAAATATATGTATATAAAATAAAATTAAAAAAAAGAAAAAAGTAATCAACGAATGATTACATATAAAAGAAAAACTAATTAATTTATATAGATAAAGCGTGAGATAAGAAGGTATTAAAGTGTATTTGCACCATATTTTCAATTCGTTGAGACTAAGATGCTATCTAAATCGAGGGAATCTTGTGATAAAAACCATTTACATACATGTTTCTTAAAGGTAGCAGTGTTACGACGATTTGCGCGCAATGAATTTGTCATTAAATTTAAATATTTGCAGCCTATATAATCCAGTGCTCTTTGTCCTATAGTTTTTTTCCTCTTTGGCATTATTAACAATCTATTTGCGTTTCCCCGAGTATTTAACAAGCGATGTGCAGTTTCACCGATATTATTTAATCTACAATATATGGATGCAAATTGATAGTACAATTTTCTTATATTAAGAAGAGAGTTTGTTTTGTAGATTTCTTGCAACTCACTTGATGGAAATAATTGTGGTTTAAAAAACATTACTCTTATTACCATATTTTGTAAGGTCTGCAATGGGTTTATTACATTTTTATATGCACCACCCCATGCAATTATACCATAACGTACGATAGAAAGAAAGAGGGCATGATAGATTGTCAAAAGTTGCTTGAGGTTTAAAAAGGATCGCAGCTTATAAAAAACGTATGTGATTTGTCGCAGTTTCTTAATGATACTTTTTACGTGTACATCCCATCTAAGGTGGCTATCGATGGACACTCCCAAATACTTAGTACTTGTTGCACGAGCTATCTCAAAATTTTTATTCCCGATTTCTATCGATAGTCTTAAGTAATTTGGGATACTATCCTCGTAGCAACCAAAGGGAATGAAGATAGTTTTCTTTTCGTTTACTGTGAGCGAGTTAGTCATGTACCAATTTAGCAATTTTGGTAATTCAGACTTTATGTTATTTATGAGAGATGGCCAATTTTGGTCCTTAAAAGTTATGACTGTATCGTCTGCAAAAGATAGTATTGACCCTTTCATATTAATTTCAAATACGTCGTTCATATACAAGATAAATAAAATCGGTCCAAGAACGGTCCCTTGCGGGACCCCGTGTTTTATTTCAAGTTGATCACTTTTTACGTTCCCTAGACGTACTGTTTGCTTTCTATGTTCTAAGTAACTTGTAAATAGCTTCAATGCCATTGGTTTTAAACTTAATGTAAAAGTGTGTAATGTATATAAGTGTATTTAATTGTAATTACATCAAGTATTTAGGGACGCGGACAAGTACTATGTACTTTTGCGAATACGATACTGCACGTATGCAGTTATACTGTAGTGGTATTGTATATTTCCCACAATAAATTATTATTTGTATTTGTATTTGTATTTATTTACATAATAGAAGGTACAAAAGAAAATATTTTAACAATACATATAAAATTATAACAAAAACTTGACATATACACAATATTTATAGATATTATTTCTACTATGTATTCAGTCTAAGATTGCAAGCACTTGTCCGCAATCTGAATTTATATCTGCACACAATTTTTCCATTTTATTTATTTTTTTTTTCTATTCGTAAAAGCACGTCATTGGGTCGTCGACAATTACAGTTGTTGAAAGATCTCGTTCAGTTTTTCCATCGGTAGTTTTTTTATTTCTTCTTTGATTTAATTTCTATTGTTAAACAATTCCCAACTTTTGCTGCCACATATGTAAAACATCTCTGCCCAATAGCTTTCGAACATTTAGGTATCTCAAAATTGATTTCCATGCTACTTCTTAATATTCTACCCTGAGTTATATTATTTGGTTTATTTAATTTCATGATGTTTTTTTCTTGTACAATAATATTATTATTAGTAGTAGTAACTATTGAATCAAAAAGCTTGGGAATTGTACTAATGATAGATATAGGCCTGTAATTGGACACGTCATTTCTATTACCCGATTTAAATATGGGGGTTACAAAAGATGTTTTCCATAAATGAAGAAACGCACCTGAGACTAAAGAATTGTTAAATAGTTGCAACAAAGGATTAATAAGGGAAGATATGCAATTTTACGAAATTGATCTGCCATTTCGAATTTCTGAAATCCGACACCAGATTTGAAATCAGCGACCTCAAAAACCTTAAATGCTTTTCTCCTTCCATCTTCCTTCCACCTTCCATCAAAAAAACATGGACAATTGGTAGCGTTTTAGTCCGGGATAATTCGGGTGCAAGAGGGTTAAACTTAAACAATTTGTTGCGAACCTTTTAATGTAATGTCGACGTACTATTTCGTGTTACAGATCAGCAGCTGCACCTTCGACGAGAGTACCTTGGTAACGAACCATGAAGATTTGAAATGTTATTGTATTATGTATAAAACGAGATGAATGTGTATATAATTCTGATGTTTGTAACGTTTCAAGCCAGTAATGAAGAAAGGTTGTAGAAACAGCGACCGCAACTGAACTGCCTTCGCGATTATTACGACTCTTCGCATTCTGACTATATTACTGCAAGTAACGTCAGAATATTATTTGTATTGCTAGATTTAATTTATAACTTTAGATAGATTTTTTATTTGTACAGATTTTTTTTCTTTGTTTTGATGAAAAATGTACAATTTTCACCAAGGAGTGCGAAATACCGGAGGAGAGAGGAAGAAGAAAATTGATAATTCAGAAATAATTATAAAGCGATTTTGACACATCTTCGAGGTGAGCTTCATCGTCAATTACTTTCATCTCTTATACATATCTCAGAAAAAGGAAGGAATGTAAACTGGAATGATGCACGGTTGACTATTAAAATTCATTTAACAACGTAACGTAATTTGAAAGTTAACTAGAACTGTACATCATTGTCACAGTGTACGTAAACTTGTACTGTGAACAAATTACATATTTTAATTTTACCACGAAATAGTCGCGGATAGATTGTTGCAAGTATTAATATGTTAACCACGTCTGAATTGTTTTAAACACTTATAATTCGATACTTTGTAACATTTTTAGTATAATAAAAAAGAAAATATTTATAGTCTTTTTAGGTACAACGATTTGTTACTGATTAATTTTGTGTATCGATTTTTTATCTGCTACGAAGAGATTGTCGAGCGTATCCTAAAACAAACACTTAGTCAATTTTCTATTTAATCGCATGAAAATGAGTTTTACGTACATAGTCGTTAAGAGCGCGCAGAACTCGTTTTTCTACTTCTCCAAATTGGTCGTAATCTGCCGATTGCTTGCTGATCGTAGGTATTATAGTTCTGGAACGATCAAATAGCGAAGCGAACGATTGCACGAGAAATGCCAAAAATGCCAATGTCGCTAAGACACTGATTGGATCGAAAGTTCTAAAAATTAGCAGTTTTAAGTAATTTTTAAATAATTAAAAAACTTGACGAAACCTACGGATAATAAGTTGGAAATCCGAAACTATTGTAATAACTTCTTGCTTGAGTATCCAACGTCGCTGGCTGCAGCGTCTGTTTTCTTATTGGATGACACATGGCTAGACTGCTGCAAGCCGGTAAGTCAAATACAGGTGATATTTCTTCATATTTCGATAAGGTCGTTAAGGATTCTTTCGTAGATTTCACTACGATTCCGCATGATAAAACTGTTAAAAAAATGTATTGCATTTGGAATACCTTCACTATTCGAAGAAACTAGATGAAAATAATAAAGATCCTCTAGTTTTATGCAAAATACAAAGAAATCATTTTTGCTCTACTTGTTCGTCACGGGTGATGAATATCAATTGAAGTAAATTTGACATTACCGGAGTGCAGCCATTGCGACATCGTAACTACTTTAGTAAATTAAGGTAATGAAATGGCATTTTTTATACTTCATTATCAATTAAGTATTTCGTATAAAAATCGAAGTTGAAAACAATTGAGAGGTGCGTATCTTGTTTTCGAGGTCGCTCTTCAAGATTCCGAGGTCAAAATTGAGTTTCAGCCATCAGAAATTCCAATATAGGGCCAAATATGAAAAAAAATTTCAAAAAAATTGGGAATTTTTTATTCTTATCAATTTTTTTCGAACTATTAGAATATTGGGATTCTATTGAAACTCTGAACAAAGGTGAACAAAATACTTCAATTTTAAGGAAAAATTTACTTTTATATCACACATCATTGTAACGACCTCAAAATGGCGTAAAAAATGAAAATTTCTTTGAAAAATTTCTGAACGTTCTAACTCAAAAACTACATGCTGTTATAAAAAATGCTAAGAATGAAAAGTTCTTAGAATTAATCGAGAAATATAGTGGAATTTTTCCAGATTTTTGTGATGACATTTTGAGAAATTTTTTTTCAAAATTTATTTTCAAAATCATAATTTATTTATGAAAAATTCTGAAAAAAATTTGGTGTATTCACTTATGTATTCTACGAGTTTTTTGTTCTTTGCAATTTTTTCCAAAAGTTAATAGTTTTTTGGGGGGAAAAAAATCCTAAACTATAATATTTGAAATTCATTTCCTCGAAAATTATCAACTTTTCGAAAAAATTGCAAAGAACAAATAACTCTTAGAATTCATCAGAGAATACACTAAATTTTTTACAGAATTTTTTGTAAATAAATTAGAATTTTGAAAAAAAATGTCTCAAAATGTCATCAAAAAATTTTGAAAAAATTCCATCTATATAGCTTGATTAATTTTAAGAACTTTTCATTCTGGGCATTTTTTTTTAAAAGTTCGTAGTTTTTGAGTTAGAGCGTCCAGAAATTTCGAAAAAAAAATGTTCATTGTTGACGCCATTTTGAGGTCGTTAGAATGATGTAAGGTATAAAAGTAAAATTTTTCCTTAAAATTCAACTATTTTATGCACCATTATGCAAGGTTTCAATAAAATTCCAATATTCTAATAGCTCGAAAAAAATTGATAAGAATAAAAAATTTCCAATTTTTTGGAATTTTTTTAAAAGTTCGGCGCTATATTGGAATTTCTGATGGCTGAAACTCAATTTTGACCTCGGAATCTTGAAGAGCGACTTCGAAAACAGTAGAATACGCACCTCTCAATTGTTTTCAACTTTAATTTTGATACGAAATACTTGATTGAAAATGAAGTATAAAAATTGTCATTTCAGGCGTTAATGGGTTAAGGTAAAAAAGTGTTTTTTATTCTACAAATTGCGACTTTTATATATATACAAAATGTACTAAACGTTTATTACATCCGATTTAAGATTAAACATGTTTTTAACAGATTCTTTATATTTGTTGATCGAATATTCATCTTCTCCATTATTTATAAGATCGGTAACGGCTACTTTATATTCGGTTGCGTGAGGGATGGTTTGATAATCGACATCCGTCGGAGGTTCTGGCCAACAATGTATAGTTATTAAATTTGTTCGATTTACACTGTTGTCCCAATTGAAGTATTCCATGTCTACGAAAGCCTTTTCAGCCTCCCAAGGTTCCACACGCTGCAAAAAAATTACTCGTAAAATACAAAAATTTCAAAATTAAAATTAATATACGAACCCAAGCTTCTTGATAGACAGCGGTAAGAAGATATTCTGCATATTCTAAATTCTGAGCTCTTGTCGGACATCTGTCTGCCGTAATTGTGATGTAATCCGTTTCAGGGTCGTACCTTGGTCCTAAAAGTCGCAGTAATTTATCTTTTGCATGTGCGTCAAGATTTAAAGCTGATAATTTCACTCGCATATTGACGATTCTTGCTAACGGATCTCTGATCGATGGACCAGAATAACAATAATCTGTTGTAATCACTTCTAACGGGAAATGTTTGTCGCACGCTTCTTCAGAGTTCAGTTCTGCTGGCCATTCGGTGCAGAATTGTTTTAAAGCTTCGCAATGCCTACGAATGGCAGGCGGAGTCAAATGGAGAAAATTGGGTATTTTCATTAATTCTGCATTGCCATATTTTTGCGGGGATGGTTGTCCCTTTAAAGGGTATCCTTGTCTAAGCGGTAGTGGAACTGACGCTGGATGGAAACTTCTCTGACCTGGCCAAACCGACGTCCAGTCTTGATCAACTGGCATTTCATTACATCTCGGTGGTGGTACGGTATAAAATGCTTTTTTTACAGTTGTCTTCTCCACCTTATCAGGTAATAATTTTAATATGCGGAATCCATCTGTTAAAAAAGTTTTTTTAGAATTTAGTTAATATTCTGAATGTAAACAAATTATAAATTTAGGTTAGGTTCTATGTAACGCACCCTCATCTACATTATCTTGGGAACGTGAAGAAGCGAATGATGCTACTGATGCATACAATCTTGGTGCGAACGATAATGCATTTTTTTCACAAAGCCGGGCAATAATGGACATTTTTTCTTTCAACTTTTTGACAGCGGTAAATACATAACCTCATATATAGAAAAGAACCACGAATCATGAATAATATAGATAGTAAAAAAATGTGCCGGTGTAAAATCACTAGGGAAATGTAAAATCTGGTAAAATACTCACATGGTAAAATCGCATCTCGGCGAGTGGCAAAATTACAATTCTGTTACGTATTTTACTCCGATAAATGTAAATTACTACAAAAATTGTAAAGTGTTGGGTTGGTAGTTTGCTGGAGGTAAACTACTTCAGTTTTCTACCTGTAGAATATGGCGTAGACTACATGTTCTGTTTTCTGCACTGTAAAAAATGGTTTCGTAAAATCACAACACAAGTGTGAAGTAACACACCCTACACTGTAAAAAGTGTTGATGTAAATTTACCACGAAAATCGTAGGACACAAAAATACCACTGATAATCGCAGGAAAGTTACCGATACCTGGTAAAGTATAACCTGTTCAATGTAAAATTACTTTGAAAAGCGGTGTAAAATTTCCGTGGAGCTTGCAAATGTACAGTGATTTTCTAAGGAAAATTACACAAACAATGTAAAATTTTTTACAGTTTCTGATGGAAAATTACCATAATTATCACTGGTATTTTTGTGCCCTATGATTCTTATTGTAAAATTACAGTTTTATTGTAATATTACTTTATTTATGGTAAAACACCTTCAGAAATCGCTGGAGAACTACAACAAATGTGTAATTTGACCACGAAAATCGTTGTAAATAATTACATTACTGAAATGTAATTTTACTTCCCACTTTTTTCAGTGTAGTTACCACTCTGAATGGTGTAAAAGTACAAAATCACTAGTATTTTTACACCAAAACTGTAATAGCACTACAAATATTGTGAAATTGTCACTCTGAGAGTAGGTTATATAAATTACCACTTCTGAGAGCAGTAATTTTAGACTTTTTGAAATTACTGTTTGAATGTGAAATTACATCTGACAATGTTAAAAATACAATTTCTCTAGTAATATTTTCCATTCCGCGCGTGACTCGGGCAGCCATCATTGATGTTTATATACTTGTTTGAATTTCTCGTAAAGATTTCGGTTATTTGTTATTTGTATTTAATAAAACGTGGCCAGACAATGTTCCCCACTTTTTTGAATATGCACAAACGAAGTGGCTCGAAATCTATTCCGAAGACGTAAGCAGGGGTAAAAATCAAGCTGTCACCGAAAAAGTGTATACGTTACTTCGTAAACTACAAACTGTTAAAGCGAGTGAAGTTTTATGAACCAAATTTATTGTAAAGTGACTATTTACATGTATTGTTTATTGTCGTTAAATGCAAAACTAATGTTGAATTTTATATTACAAATGCTATTGTATGATAAATAATAAATATTAAAACATTCCTAAAAACTATTTAATTAATTCTTAAACAAATTGCAATATTTTTTACATTCACAAAAAAAAAACATTGCAATGCATATATTATATTATATAATACAATTTAGTATTTAATACATATATACTACACGCACCAAATGTGTATTTAACCTAAAAAATGTGAAAAATTCACCGATATTGTAAATTTATTACAGCACTGTAATTTCACTATAATGGTGTGATTTTACTATAAACACAGTAATTTTACTACATTAATTGTAAATTCTAACTTGCAATTTCAAGTCTGTTGACAATCGCTGTAAATTTACATCTTTGCTGTAATATTTACAACTTTCTAGGGATTTTACTACTCTCAGACTAGGTTATACAGATTACCTACTATTAGTGTACTAATTTCACACAATCTTTTTTTACAGTGTGCACAAATGGAGATAGTCTACATCAAACTTTTGAATATATTTGGCGCAATTATGTGTGTATTTTTTAGTTAAAAACGCAGGCCCAGAAACAAAAATTTTTTGTTTTTGCTGGCGTCTAGACCACACTAATCCGACGTATTTTGAGCTGCTAAATAGGAATCTGCAATAAAAAACGGGGGTTGCTGGGCAGATTTCAGACATAACTTCAAAAAATCGTAAAAAATAAGTTTTTATAGCAGAAAAAGTTAGCTTTTATAGCGATATAGGCTTAAAAAAAGGTACAATATAACTTGTTTCGGGTAAAGTCCACATTATTTTTATGTATTTTGATCGGCTGAATGTAAATCTGCAGTAAAGAATGACGGCCGCTAGGCGAATTTTACACATAACTTCAAAAAACCGTTAAAAAATTTTTTGTATAGCGATATTGGCTTAAAAGAGAAAGAATATGACTTTTCTGAAGTTGGGAACACATTAATCTTATCTTTTTTGATCCGTTTAATAGGAATCTGCAATAACAAATGAGGGTCGCTGGGCGAATTTCAAACATAACCTCAAAAAATCGTAAAAAATAAGTTTTTATACCGATAAATATAAACATTTGAATAGGTTATGTTTTCGAGCATGTTTCAGTATTCTACCATTTTCATGTAGACTACATGTTTTCTACGTTTTCGACGTAAACTACCGGTTATCTACATACATTTGTAGAAAACGAGTTTTTCTTTCCATTTACCCAACAGTGGAGGGTACACTGTAAAAATCCCTTTGTAAAATTACTAGGGGGTTGTAACATTAACCCTTTGAAGCACCCATTTTTCTCTACATGGAAAATGGTTGGAATTTATTACTCAGGGGTTTTCGGGGTCGCTGATTACGAATATGACCTCAGATTTTCAAAATTCAGAATGGCGGATCCAAGATGGCGGACCAAATTAGGAAAAAGTTACTTGATCGAGATGAAACTGGGTACACGTAACAAACAACTTTCATGTAACAAACAATTACTGCGATATATATTTTATAAGTGTTTATTTCGTTTTATAATTTAATAAATTAAATGTATTTTTTGAAAAATCATTTAATTTTGTATCCTGAAACCATTTGAAAGTAGCACAAAGGTAAATAAATAGTACCATTAAAAACACTACAAAATATATTTATAACATTTAGAAACTACTTAACCTTCAAATGCAAGTGCAAATTCTGAATGTAATTTTATATCAGAAATAGCGATTTTACTGCGATAATTGTAACGAGCTTTACATCTTCACTCGTTAAAGCTCGCTCAGGACATCCGAATCTCTGCTTATTTCTTTGCTTATTGTATATTTATACAACAATCTCCCTTAAATTTCAAATTTTCCTTATTTCCGTCGGCAAGTTGCTCCCCTCCTGTACCATTCATAACATGGCGATTGTTAGCGGAGGGGTTAAACATCGAAGGCTTAGGCAAAGCACTTGCAATAATATAATTCAATATAAATTACACTAATTAAATATGACTGAAATAGAAATTTCTGACTTCTTATCTGATCTGTGTAATGTTTTTTGCCAAAATATCTGCGGAGAGTCTGGATCAAGTGACCGGGGAAATCAAATGGAAAAACACTTTATATAGGAACGGTAAACGATAATAGGAAAATGAAAAGCAACAACAATGCAAGGGAATTGTGAAAGGGAGATCGATCGATTCAATGGAACAAAGCAAAAAGGGAAAACGTTTAGAAAAATGAAAACAACAAAAAACCATTAGAAAAAAAGGAAAATCCTACCACGTATGTTTATAAAATCGCCGAAAAGGTTCGGAGACCTTGGTATACCTTATGGTACTCGATATATTTTCAATTATTATTCTGAGAATTTTTAGATACTTGATTTCTAAGAATTACCGGAGAATTTCTAGGCGAGGTAGATTATTGTAATAGAAGATTTTCATTTAATTTTGTAATTTTACTGCACCGATTGTAAATGTTAACCTTCCCTTCGAAGTCGGCTGAAAACTACACTTTCTAGTAACTATTCTACTCTCGCCGTGGTGTAATTTGTAATAGATGCGACACTTGATGTGTTCATTGGTTCTGTCATAGAGTATATAGAGTTAAAGGTGTTAAATAAGCGTAGCACCAGATGGCCTGAGTGTATACCGTCAGCAGTACCGAAGTGAAGAGTAGTTCCCCAAATGAGAGCGACAAAGAAAGATTCGTATATAATATATTGTCTGTTCCCCAAATATTCATCCTACAATTCCGTTTCGTTACGGACTTGTGTGAGTATACACATATTTATGCGCTTTATAGAGAGAGATGAGTTGCTGTACAGATGATTCAAGCAAGATACGATTCGAATGAGTTGTCATACAACTCGGATCAGTCTTTCAAGTCTTTAACGATGTATCATGAACCTTCCGATAATTTTATAAATGATCGATGCAGAATTTTATGAACGATGCAGAAAACGTCAATGAATTCATTACAAGTAAGTTTTTCTTTTAAAATTTCGCACATTTTTTTTTAAATTAATTGCTCTATTATATTTTAAGGTCCTGTTTGTTATCCTAATTTTCTGTAAATTTATGTCATTTATTTTATTATTATTACTATTACATAAGTTACACACCCACATAAGTTTTATAGACATAGAATAATATATATTTATAGATTAAACAAGTGAGAAAAATTAATGAAAATATTTCACCTTTATTAAATTTAGTCTAGTATTCGTTAATATATAAAATTCATGTTATCAAACTTTAAACGTTTAATATTTATTTATTCATTTTAAGGGAGAGAGAGAGAGAGGGAGAGAGAGAGAGAGAGAGAGAGAGAGAGAGAGAAAGAGAGAGAGAGAGAGAGAGAGAGAGAGAGAGAGAGAGAGAGAGAGAGAGAGAGAGAGAGACTAAAAATTTATTTATTAGTGTCCTGGCCACTACGAGCTGTGGACATAACTCAAGAGAGAGAGAGGGAGTAAAGGGAAAGAGAGTTCTTACTTGTCTCTGTGAACCTAAATCAAAACGGAATACATCCCACTTTGCCCCAAAATGGAATTTTTTTAAACACGTCGTAAAAAATCATCCTCAACCCCAAATGAAACAAATAAAAACGAAAATAGAGTGTAGGAGAAGACAATTAAGTCATGCGATTCAGATTTTAATTGGGCTTAATTTATTGATACTTACTAATCGATTGAAAATATGTATGAATTTACAAATTGACTTCGACTTCCTAGGTCATTTTTGAACGGTTGGTAAATACTGAATGAAAACTGAAATATGTTTGGAAATTTGTATTACAATAACTCTTTTGTAATTTTGTAAATTAACAATGCAAACAAACACATAGGAAATGTTCTAATACAGCGAAACGCCAAAATCCCACTTTGCCCCTACTTCCCCTACTTGTTTAAAATAAAAATGTGTTAAACGTAATTTAAAAAAAATTGACTAGCGCATTTCGAAAGAGTGAACTCAAAACTAGTTGGATATGAATCTGTCTATTTAAAAAAAATTATATAAATAATACTATGCTAAAATCCATTTGAAAATTGTGCTTTTTTAGTCGTTAAAGGGTTAACAAGTAACAGCATTCATCATAGAAAATAAAATATGTTTACAACCCAGATAGCAAAATGGTGATTGATGCATGAAATGTGCTCTAAAAGAAGTAACATGTCCCACTTTCTAAGGATTTTTTGAACATGAATTCATTTGTAAAACAGATATTAAATAACATAGGCCAACAAAATTTATACCCAGAAATCGGACTATACTTTTCCGAAGTTTTTCGTTGCGCGGAATCAAAATTTGGCCGCAGACTTTGAGATATTCTAATCAAAAAGATAATCTAATTTAAAATTTTTTTCGAAAATTTGACAAAAACCAGATTAAAATGCATTCAGCAGAAACCTGAGTATATTTTCCTTCGCATTATTACTCTACGTCGTACAAATTTTGAGATATCCTAACCTCAAGGTGCATCGACTTTTCTTTTGTTACCCAGTGTAATCGTAATAAAAAAGTCTCATTTATTTGTAAATCAATTTTGAAAAAAACACCGAATAAATAATGTTTTAAAAAGTATCAAGAAATCATAAAACGGAATACAGCTTTCGGATTTTGTTTACATATAGAAATAAAAACATTAACAGTAATAAATACATAGGTATGTAAAGTAATTAGTATAAGTATTAAAATGAATTAATTTGCATCGGTTTGGTTTGAGAACATTTTTGAAGGCAGTCTTAGCTTAGATGTGTTTTTTAGATAACACAAGATGCAAGTGAATCATTTGTAACAAGGTCGCATAGTCCAAAATAAAAAGGAAAAGTAAAAATGTTGATTAAAATTAACTTGAATTACATTAACTTTCAATTATTTAATTTTAAAATTTGTTAAAATATATTTTTCTTTTAAAAGATTTAACTTTACCCTACAGCTCATTCCATTAATTACGACCAATTTTATTTAAATTAATTACCTAACGTTTTAACTTTTAATATGATATTGAGAGTATTAACTTTAAATTATTTGAATAAATGTTTTGCAAATAAGTTGTTGGTTATGTGTTATATTATTTTATTTTTGTTCATTCTGAATAGACCCAAAAATGTAAAAAAAATCTGAGAATATTAAATTATTTTCTAAAAATGACTTCAGTTGTGAATTTTTACATTTTTTAAAACTTTTACTTTTTTTTTAATTTTAAGTTACCGCATCTAATGCTAATAATGATTTCTTCATATTTTAATTTTAAATTAGTTTAAATATAGTTAATATAGTAAATCGAGATTTTAATAATAGTATATTATATTATTTTTGTATTTCGCATAATGAACGGTTTAGATAGAATTATACTTAATTTATTGTATGGGTTGATATTAAAAAAAAAAGTATGTTATTTCGAGATTTTTGAGTGGTTGCGAGTTTAAGCTAAAAAGTTACATGTTTATATAAATTCTAAATGTTTAATTACATTGTCCGATACTGATTTTGCCTTTGAAAAATGAAGTATAATTTTCGATTCAGTTAAGTATTTTTCGATTTAAAAAAACGATGGTGCTGGAAGATTTTTCCAATCGTGGCGTTCTTGCATAGGAACGTTAAATGTGTCACATCTGCGTTCATGGCCATATTTAGGTTCTTTTTGGAGTCAAAAAGTATATTCATTTTTGACAATCGCAGTATATTTTTCTTTCATGCTGAAAACGATGGCGCTGAAGGCATTTGTCGCTTTTTGGAGAAAAGCAAGGTGAAAAATGTCTCAAAAAAATGCGAAATGAAAATTCTGAAGGTCATCGTTTTTAGAATTGAAAAACGATACTTATCATATCGAAGGCACAGAGAATATCATTTCCTCGATCGGTGTTTTATAAGTAAGGAAGAAAACTGAAAGACAATCTAAAATATTTCCTTCATTGGAAAATAATAAGTAACCGCCAATTTGATATATTAAGGTGGGCAGACGCTAAAACCCTGGCTTTAAAAATTTATTGAAACTTCCGTCTGAACTAAAAGATAATAATACACATATCTGTTAAATCTGAATATTTTTACTGTTTAGTAGCTGACATATCATCGATCAAATTCGGTTTTTCTATATAAGGGTATGGCAGTCGTCGACTATCGGGGGCCGAAAAATCGTCAACATGACGGGGATTTTCTGTGAGCGAAACATCTACTGTTAGGATGCTACTGAGAAATCAGTCTAAATTTTTTGTAAATAACTAGAGTTCAGATAACTAAACGAAAGTTAGAGCAACTAAATTTTAGTGAAATTAACGAAATATAGATTAAAAACAAATATTATAAAAACCTATAGCTTCTAAAATAACTATAGTTTCCACTAGACAACCGTTTCGTTAAATATATGATATTTTATTCCCAGAGTAATGGTAACTTTATAACAACGAACAGAAAACATCGCATAGTTGAGTTTGGAATATCTTTTTAGTCCTTTGGAATAAGTAAACTATTTTATGATACGTTTGATTACTAACTAAAAACAAATATTTAATTTTAAGATATTTTCAGTGTCTATAAGACGCAATATATGTCTTTAACCGAGACATTGCTCGTGTTTCAGATACAAAAAGTGTCCTAAAATATGAAACTCGATTTTGCAGTGTACTAACTAAATAAGAAGGATTAGAACAAAATTAAATAGAAAAAATGACATATACATTCGTTTTAAAAATTGTCTTATATAAATATATCGGTCATAGTTTGTGTTTTTAAATAAGTATTTAATCAGATTAACTACAATCATTCTAAATCGACGTTTTGGTCACCAATGGTTCACCTATAGAGGAACTAGTTAAGGGGGATCTAAAGTTATCAATCGGGAAAGTACACTTAGAAAAAAGTAGTTAAAATAACCACAAAAGATGATTATAGGCCAATTTTTTTCTGGTTAAACTAACCAGAATTTTTGTTGGTTTAACCAGAAATATTGTTGGTTTAACTATGGATATTGTTAAAACCATTTTTTTCTAATTAAACTACCCAGAATTTTAGTTATTATAACGAAAGGCCAAAATTTCGATATAACATGGCTCCAGCGTGATTTTCTTCACTTTGTCTGAGAAAATTTGGATAAAAGTAAACAAATTAAAAACCTTGGACTAGCACAATATTGAATTTTTAGACTTTCGGGGAGTTTTGATTTTCGGAACTTTGTTCCCCGGCCCACAAAAAATAGTATGGCCGTATTTAACCAGAACATTTTTTTGAGTGTAGTATAATATGATATCCTATAAAATTTCAGAAAAATTTGTCGAGAATTGGTTAAGAATTTTGAAACAGATGACTTTTGCTTGTTTCCGAAAACTCTCGGCCAATTCTCGATAAAGAAGTTTTTGCTATTTCTTTGGAGAAAGTATTTCACTCAATTTTTATTTTTACATACAGGTAACTAACTACCTCTTCAATTGACAACTTTAGAGCCCCTTCAGGAGGTGAAAAAATAAGGGATGATAATAAATAATTTTATTGATTTTTTAAATACGATAATAATTTGTTTCTAGAATTTCTTTATTTGTTGATTTTGTTTTTGAACTCAGTTTTTTCTTTGCAATCCTCTAATTAACTAAAAAATAAGAGGTGTAGATGACAATTTCATTTTTACAGATACATTTTCAATCGTCATGTCACATTCGCCATTTTGAATTTTAAAATTTTGACTGCAGATTCGAATTAGGCGACAAAAAAAACAATAAGACAATAAAGTCTCGTGAAAATTCATCGCAAAATACGGAAGTTAATGCAAGATATAATCTGCTACATATAATTTTTGAATCGCCATGTCTGTAGCCTTATTAGTAGACATATTATGTATGTCATTATGAATTTTGCAATTTTGACGTGGGATTTGGGTTCGGAAGAAAGCAATAGGATGCAAAATTTTCGATAAATTCGTCAAGAACTGTAGATTTATTCACAAATCAGTTAGTGGGCCCAAATATTATTGTATTAAATAAGTTATTTAATATCTCTGTCAAATAAACTACGTATCAAAGTTTCGATCAAGAGTTTTTTTATCATACGGCGCAAATACATCGTATCAAGTTTTATCCTCTTTAATTCCTCTATTAGGTAGCGTATATTTTTGTAATACCTTTAGCGTT
Source organism: Trichopria drosophilae (assembly GCA_030407085.1). Taxonomy (NCBI): domain Eukaryota; kingdom Metazoa; phylum Arthropoda; class Insecta; order Hymenoptera; family Diapriidae; genus Trichopria; species Trichopria drosophilae. The sequence continues at coordinate 11,195,147 of CM059584.1, read as the reverse complement.
GCGTCATTTCTTATCGTAAACTGTGTACATACATTCATTGCAGAGATTGCGCGCAACACGAAACGTAATTGTAAATACAGTGTTTTGTAAAGTTATTGCTTAGAAAGTTGTGTTTGGGAAATACATTAAAGTAAATATTTTATATTTCACTTTTTATTTTATTATTGCATTATATAATTGTTATATGGGCAAATCTCTGGAACTTTTAAATTTCAGCCTCTCAATAAATTTTTTTTTTAAACTTCAAGCACAACATTGGCGTTGGGTATATGTATTCATATCTACATAAGAAGTAAAAATGTACGCTCGTGCATCCTTTTTACTCAACGGCATTAAAACTTTGCGGTACAATGTCCAAAATATTGACCACCGGGATGAGCTTGAAATTTTGATTTTTTGAAAGGTTAATAATTAAATAACGCATTTCCGCCCAATTTTTTAAAAATATCACTTATGTGAGAGTTGAAGATGTATATAATATTGCATTTTAAGCAATATTTATTTAATATTTTGTTTTATAATTAAATAAACCAATAAAAATTATCATTTTTATAAAAAAATAGGATTACAGGTAAATGCTTAATTGGATCGCCCTTTAATTTTGTGTATAATAGGGTTTCCGAGGTCGCCGATTATGAATCTGAGTTCAGATTTTGGAAATTCAAAATGGCGGATCCAAGATGGCGGTGAAAAATGAAGTTATTAGTAGATTTCGTTAAAATTGGATCTGCCACATTGAAATTTCAAAATCTGAGCTCAGATTCGTAATCATCAGCCCGAAAACTCCTGTATAGCAAATTTATATAATAGCACATATGCTCATATACGAGTATATGCAGTTATATCAGGTCAAAATTCATATATGAGCATATATAATTATACATGGATTATATATAATTATATATGGATTATATATGAATCATATATGATGATATATGATCATATATGGTTCATATATGTCCATATATGGTTCATATATGATCCATATATGATTCATTTTTTCCCGGGTTATCACTTATACATAGACTCGAAATGCATATTTTGTTTTACAATAGCTCTAATTTAAAACACAGTGCTTAAACAAGTATAATAAAGAATTGTTTTTCTTTAAACACATAAAGAACACCAAATTTTATCTGAATAAACATACTTTTAGTTTCTGACCACAATGTTACTAAGCTTACAGTGTTTAATTCATCGTTAAATTACGACTTTATAAATAGTTCTTTCAATAACTTTGAAAATATGTAAAATATAAGAATGCCGCGCACTTTACATACTTATATAAGGTATTTACTTACCAGCACACCGAACAACAACTTGATATTGGCGATATTTTGAATGTGCCACGAAAAATAGTCAATTTTCTGAAATTGGCACGTTTTTGGAATGTATGTTTACACTTGTATAACATCAACAGTTTAAGGCGCACACGAATGAGTAAAGTGTCAAACACTTTATTATTGTGTCCTTTAATAACCAAAAACAATAAATATTCGATTTCTAAGACGGCGCGGATAATAAATAAACAAGTTTAAATAAGTTTAGAATTTACGAAATTCAAGGGACGGGTACTGTAGGCTCACTCTATACAATTAAATGTGTGGCACATATAATTCATATGAATATATTGCTTTATGAGATGTTTGCCTCCATTTCGCGCAAAAAATACAACGTTAACTCACGCGGCGCAAATACAATACTCATAAGAGTAAAAAAAAACATGCAAGGGACGCATGAAATTTCATTATTTTTTTATCTATAAATAATTATAGAGCGTCTCTGTAACGTCGGGCGACTTCGAAATTCATCAAGCTTTTTATTTATGATATCTTGAAGTATAAAAAAAATATAGCATTTGTGTGAAAGCAATGACGTTCAAGTAGTGTCACAGGACTCCACAGTTTAAAAGTCCTAGAGATTTGCCCATATACCGATTATTATATTAATATGACAGTAATTGGTAAACCTTCGGAAAGACGTCCTCCCTCGGAAAAAAATCGTAACTAGGGTTTTCCGACGTATTTTTGCCTCCTGAATCCTAATATGAAGGTAAAATTTGGCGCTCAGATATATTAAAGCCGCTAAAAATCGCGTTATTTTGGAGTTTTTTTTTTATTTATACTGTAAACTACGGGTCTGATAAAAAAATATGTCCAACAAAAAATGTAGGGCGTGTAATTCTGTACAAAAAAGGTCGTATCCATTTTTTTCGTAGTCGCAAAAGGAGTCACGTAAAACAGTGATGGAAGTAGATGAGCATCAGAATGACCAGTCTGGCGCCACGCATTACTAATTATGGGGGCACATAGTTCACATGGTTTGATTATTAGTAATATCTGTTGTTTGGAGGTTAGGTTAGTATAAAAAAGGGGGGTCAGGGGGCGGCCCCCAGCACGGATTGGTAATTCGACGAACTCATACTTCATGTCTTCATGTTCCCTCCAAAATGAAGGTAGAATCATTTATAAGTTCTGATGATATTGCGCGTGTCGAATGGGTGCTTGCTTGCTGGGAGGCTCCGCCCCCAGACCCCCCTTTTTATACTAGCCTAACCTCTAACCGACAGATGTTAGTAATAATTGAACCTACGTGAAGTACGTATTCCGATATTGATAGCGACATTAATTCGACACTCATTCGATTTGACCTTCAAAAGACCTAGAAGATTAAGGTCGATTTCACAGCAAAAGTCATCATTGAATGCCTAGGGTCATTTCCTGAAAGTTTCGCCTAAATCAGTTTTCCGTAGAAACGCCTACTCTACAACAAGTACAAAAAAAATAGGATTTTTTGAACACCCTATTACCTGTATATTGTACAAACTCATTATGGGCATTTTCATCTGTGATTTGCGGGCTTACCGTTGAGATTACGAAAACAGCGCATACAACCTTTTTTGTAGAGAATTACATGACCTACATTTTTTATTTCATACATTTTTTTGTTAGACCTGTAGTTTTCAAGATAAATTCAAAAAACTAAAAAAAAAACGCGTTTTTTAGCGTTTTTTTTCAAGGTAGCGGCTTTAAGATGTCTGAGCGCCAAATTTTACCATCATATTCGGATTGAGGAGGCAAAAATACGTCGGTAAAACCTAGTTACAATTTTTTTCCGAGGGAGGACGTCTTTCCGAAGATTTACCCAGTAATTTGAAGAAGATAAATGAATAATTTGATATGGTTCTAATAGCTTAGTTTTTTTTTTAATTTATAAATTATATAACGTACAAAAAGTTTGTTCGTTATACTGTAAAAAATAATTCAATTCGTATAGAAATTTTACCATAATTGAAAAGCAGTGTCTTGAGATATGAGCACTAGGTGGCGGATTAGTCCATAAACGAAGTCGAGCAGTAATTTAGTGGACGACACGCTTGGAGGAAACTGTGCGCTCTTTTTTGGATCTGAACGCCACCTACCGCCCTAAGAAGTAATTTGTATTTGATACGTAGTATTCTCCGCTTCCAAAGTGCTCCGTCGATAATTCAGGAATTTTCACAGAAAACAGTAATTAAAATATGATTTGATCGATTGTTCCAAATTCTGGCTATGTAATGTTGATTCTAATTACTATAGACGATGTTCCAGAAAATACAAAATAAATTAATTGGGAACTGGCCGAAAATTGTTGGAAAAGTGATTTTTATTTCGTAAAGCATATTTTTAACCATTGATGGCGATTAGTCGAAAAGTCAAGCAAAAAAGAGTAAATCTTTTGATATATCTACATGATAAATTTCGTATGATGCCATGCAAGAATGTTTTCCCAAGAGATGTTAGTAAAATATTAGTTTAAAGTTAAGTAACAGCTTAACTGGTTTTAAGAATGATCATTTTTAATGGCACACGGTCAACATTTTTCAAATTTTGAAATAAATTATATATGTTTTTTTATAATAAAATTATGAAATTTGTGCCTTTTTTTTATTTATTATCAAATTCATTTTTGACACGATATTTATGGCTTCGAGAGGTATGCTAATTACCCACAACAAAATTCGATAAATTAAAAATAAAATAAAAAAATGTAATGGTTAAAAAAAACGTGTATAACATTTGAAAAATAATTGACATGCACCATTGGAAAGAGCGTATCTCGATAAATGAGAAATTACTAGTGATATATTTTTTATCGTGTAGTTTAAATACTAAAATATAGTGTCAAACTTTATAAGACATTTTGTACATTTGGTCGTTAATATTTCTATATATTTTGAAACGAAAAGCTTCATCATGTAGTTATTAGAAAACGTACTATTTTTGGAGTAATAATAATCGAGATAATAATGGAAATAATTTACAACGTTCCAGATACCCATCGAAGCTAATGCTAATTGAAGAAAATTGCTATAATGGCACACAATAATGCTCCAGGAAAACATTCTGGAAGTATCCTTCTGGATAAATCTGGAGAAAGTTCTGTCACCGTTGTCACTCCAACAGTGTCGGATCGCTCCAATTGCGATTACGATTGGAGTTGCGCATCTGATGACGACGAAACCACTCGACCTCGTATAATCGGAGCAATTCCAAAATCGCAAAAAAATCGGCCGAAACCACTCAAGGTTAGAAATGACGAGGTACAGCAAACGATCCTCAGAGACAATTCACCGAGTACCACTACAGGTATAATTAATTTTAATGAAGATTTTAACATTTTATATATGGAAAAAATAAATGTAAAATCATAAAATGATGAATTTTATCTAACATTTGAGTTGTAAAGTTATGCTTAGTTGTAGAATAAATTTCTTTGTACTTTCCATCCCCTACAATATTTCCAAAATATATAACAAAATAACTTGATCTAATAAGAAATTAACACCTTCTATAAAAATATTTGACGGTAACTTTTAATCTGATAAATCATTCAAAATCGTCCTTCAACCCGTGATCGCCTTGGATCGAACGTTATACATTTGAAGGGCCACCATGAAAGTCCCTTACGGTACATATAGGGTCATTCGGTTCAGGGACCTTCTCTCAGGGACTAATTTCGGTTATTTTTTCATGTTAAATGAAAATTATTTTCTTATATTTTTAAAAAATTTGTAAGGGCAAATCCACGGAACTTTTAATTTTTGGCACTAACACATTTTTGGAATTTATTTTGTGGCACAATTTTTTCCTTTTAACCATATATTCAGGCTATCGCTCTGAAGTGAAAATCATGTGCGTGCACAATTTTTATAACACGGCGTGAGTGCAAAATACAAAATGGCGGATAAAATGCGAAAAATTACTCGATTTTAATGAAATTTGTATTTTTTTTTTGTGGAGGATGTTTTTCTAAATTCAAAATTGTGGACGCAATATGGCGGATTACAGTACGAAAAATTGTTTAATATAAATAAAACTCGGTTCCTGTATAAAAATTATAAAATAAAATAAAAAGAATATAAATAAATATAAAAGTGGAGATTATCCGAGGGGAAATTCATGTTCAGTCCTATCGAAGTGCTTAACTTACATTTTAATCGATGTAAATTTTTATTTTTTTTAATGACTATAACACTTTATTCTCCGTGGTGAATTTAAAAATTCTGATATCAAATTCGTAATCAGTTATTTCGTAAACCTCTTAATGTCAAATTCTGTCAAATTTAAGTCGTATTTGGTAAGTTTGTCCGCCATATTGGATTCACCATTTTGAATTTCAAAATGTTACCTTCAGATTCATAATCAGCGACCGCAAAAACCTCTAATCTTCGATTTTCGCCCACTTTAGATTATATTTTGATAGTTTTGTCCGTCTTATTGGGTCCGCCATATTGAATTTCAAATGTCTAAATTCAGATTTGTAATCATCAATCTATAAAAATTCAGAATACAATTACTGAAATGTATTAAAAACCCTCTGTAAATCGTATAACGGTGTAATTGGAATTTTTTGATAAAGTATGAAATTTGAGAACGATCACAGAAACAAATAATTAAAAATATTGTTTATTTTAAGTGTGCCGCAGTAAAAAAGGCAATTTTGAAAATAAAAGAAGCAAAATTTAAAAAGATCGATTGAGTATTTTGTTCAGAAAACTTTTAAATGAAAAAAGATTAATTTTACCTTGTTTCGTTAGTTTAATCGGCCAATTTTTAATCTATCATTCTGAAATTTGTTTTGTGACTTTGCGTAATGCATGATTTCGTAGAAATGACATCTAGTTTCTTATTAATTTGAATATTTTAGGATAGGACTTATTGTCATTGACCCAGATAATTTAGAGGCTCCATATAAGGTTCAATCGTAGTCAGCATTTTTAACGTGTTTCCCAGCATAATAAATGTGTGCTTGATGTCTGAATTCACTTTCTCAACCTTTTCCAATCTTTCTATATTCCGAATTATTTTCAATCTTTGTAGATGTATTGAAAATGTTTTCCGTGAAGAACACCCTCTCCATGTTTAAAATTTTCGAATTCATATGGATGAAAAACAAGGTTACGTATGCACTAAGTGTTAATTTCTCGATAGAGTTTGGCGATTTCGACTATACCCAATAAGCACACTTCCGAAATAAAGAATTCTTTAAGTAGTCTCGAATGTCCGCAATAAATCGTCATTCTTAAAGTATTCAAAAAGTAGTCAAGAAGTAATCTTTATGAAAAAATGTATGAATTGAAATACCATCGGTCAAAGTTAAAGTGTAGTCCTAAAGTATTCATTGTTAACAAATTCATAATACACGGTATGTGTGGCCATCTTAAACAGTCCGTCGGCATCAGTGGATGATTCGAGCTCCCACCGCATGATGATGCATAAAATATAAAGTGATCTCGCAATAAACACAGATTTTGAAAAAGGAATACTTTATGAATTCTCGAAAGTCCTCATGAAATTATACTTATAATGTATAAGAAGTAATAAAAAAGAATTCGTTTATAACAAAATTTGAGTTACCGACCGAGTTTCTCGCAAGCGCACGAGTCTTGGGCAAGTTTGTATATAAGGAACCTCCAAAAGTAATAACAGTACAGCACACGCGGTATGCTGTATGTTACATATATGTATTGTGTGCATTGTTACTTGCTTATAATACGTATCTCTCTCTCTCTCTCTCTCTTTCTCTCTATCTCGCTCTCAAAATGAATTCCATACTTATTATTATACTTATTCAGTAAAAGAATTCGTTATGAACACTTAATTATGGTTTGTGAAGAACATTTTTACAAAATGCGTTTAAAAAAAAGCATTCTTATCTAACTCTTAATTTAATAACTAAAGCGGACCTTCGTTATTTTTTAAAGCATTCACAAAGAATTCTTCTAGAATTCTTCTTCCATTAAAGCATTCAAGAAGTATTCTTTTTGAATATTTCAAAATTTCTTTTTGCTTATTGGGGAACTTGTGGAAAGACGAGGTCACAAATTCCAAAATGGAGGTTTAATTATTCCTTTGAAATAATCCTGAACTACACTGAGGGAAAGGATTGTTTACTATATAGAAGGCTTCTTAATAGTTAAGAAATCGTATATTTAAAAACGGCGAATCGAATAATTTTTTAAGTAAGCAATAATTATTCATTTCATATAAAGCTAACATTTCTTTAATGCAAACAACGCATTTTCTATCTTAAGAAATATCTATTAAATGCAACCAAACATTTCTTAATAGTTAAGAAACCGTTTGTATACTACACGTTTGTAGCTACAAAGTAATGATTTCTTAATAGTTAGGATGTTTTGTTTAGGTTTTCAAGAACGATTGAATGCCATTGCAATTCGGTAGTTGTTACTGTGAAAATAAATAAATTAAAGATATTATTTATACGTCGCCTTAAATATGCACGCTTTATAAGCAAATATATCGTATAAGACACACGTGCCATGTCTTATTTGTGAATTTGCGCAGCTGATGCCAGTTCAAAGTATACATTTCTTAACTATTAACAAATGGTCAATTCCGATGTAAGAAATAAAATGCTAATATTAAACAAATCGTCTTTAATATTACAATGCCATCTTTACGTTGAAAAAACGATTCTAACTTTTCAATTGAATGATATTTCTTTACTACAGACAATCCTTTTTCTCAGTGTAAGATATAATGAAACCTCACAGTGTATATATTTAAAAACATTCGTGAATTATGCTCCAGGGATTCAAAAAGTAAATTCGGAAGAATTTAAAATAATAGTCTGAATCTATTTGAATCGAATTTTATTTGCTGAGGTAACTAATCCGAAAATGAATTATAACAACAAATTTAATATAATGATTTATTTAAATTGGGATCTATGACGACAATAAAGTTAAATGTCCCAGTAAACAAAAAGGGATTCAATTGTCAAAAAAGGAATTCAAAGGGATACAGAGGAAACTAAATTGAATTCCTTTCAATTCCTTTTTTGATATTCTTGGAATTGGTGAACCCCTTTTAAGCCCTTCTCTGTGAGGAAAAAAATGTGAAATGTGGGTAAAAAATGTTAAGAATTGTTTAAGCTACCGACATTTGTGAGATTGGGTACACTTGAGTTTTCGGGATCGCTGATTACGAATATGGAGTCCATTTTTTAACATTGAAAATGGCGGATCCAATATGGCGAACATATTATTTTAAAATCCTTGGATTCTGTTGAAACCTGTTAGGTATTAAAATTGTTTTAAAAATAAGTTTATTTAACATTTCATGTCCTGAGTTACGATAATATATTCACGTTTACAGATAATTTAATAAACTATTATACATTACATTTTTTAAATGTTTTTAACACTAGATGTGTAAGATAAGAGCAACACTACCCGAAATATACACAACGTTTTTGAACACTCCCTATTCAGAGAACGTAATTTGCACAAATCATTTTAAGAAGAACGTATGTGTTATATAAATCTACTTGTTTTTTGTGCTTTTTATCAATTTTTTTGAATGTATAGACGTCTATAGACGTACCCTCACACTCAAGGAGTTAAAAAACTACACCCTATAATTTCTGCCTAAACAGTTTTTACGGAGAACATAACGTTTTTTATCTAGAATCGAAAAACTAAAAAATGAACGATTTTTTTTTACTTTTTCGTTAATTGAACATTCAAAACCTTTTGTTTACTTTTTGAATTTTAAGAATTTACATACCCAAATACATACTTTAGTGAAGGCGACTGGCTGTTTAATTTTTTTCACATTTGACTAATATGCCTGGACTATAACGTGCAGCGTGGTAAAATTACAATACATTTGTAAAATTCCTTACCTTCAAAGACCCAGCAAACGAAAAACTATTCAGAATGATTGAAAAGTGTTCGTTTTTGAACTTTAAATTGTATTTATTGATCTTCGTGAATACCTTAATAGAAATTTATAAAGCCCTGATCAGGGCTTGATCAAAAGCGTTACACCCTGATCAGGGCCTGAACAAATTTCTACTCGGGTATTTCTCTACTGTCAATCGTTCCAAATCCTCTTCTAAGAATTTAATAGCTTGTTCTTGAATGCTTCTCAATAATTTCGGAGAAAACTTACAGAGCCAATACTTCACTATCCCGAATGAAACTTTGGCATGCATATTTTAAAAACCTTTTGAATTGCTTTCCTATTTCTATGATAAAATTACAACCCGTTGTAAAAGATACATATAAAACCTTGTAAAGGTTTGGCACAGATGTTTGAAACGTTATCAAAACAAACTCTCAATTGTTTTATCAAGTTCGCCCGACAGTTGACATCTTTCAGAAGTGCCTTCAAAATCTCAATGGTTCATGAACACTCAAAAGAACAAAATTTAAGGATAATAATTATATACTAGTACTTACTAATTTTGATTTCCGCTAATACAAATTATATGCCTGTTTTACAAATAAAGCACAATACAATATTATTTATAAATATAATTTATTTAAATGCATTTTAATTAAAATGGAACAATAACATAGAGTATTTTACTATAAAAACATTAATACTGGTGACACAGTAAAATCATCACATTTTAACGATTAAAACGAACATTTAACTCTAATTTTAACATTAACTTAATGTTTTATAATTTTTTTTTGAGTTCTTCAATTTTTTTTTTTGATTTCTTGTTTCTCTTTTTTTTTTGATTACCTTCTCTTGAATTTTTTTCTTTCTCTCTTCTATTTCTTGCACCTTTTTTTGATGGATCTTAAGTTTCTCTTTTTCTCTTTCAACTTTTAGTTGTTCTCTTTTTAGCTGGTTTTCTTCCCTTATTTTTTGGGCAATTTCTTTTTTAATTTTCATCTCTTCAACTTTTTCTAATTTAATTTTTTTTATTTAAAACTTTGTTTCAATTGCTTCTCTTTTAATATTCTCTTTAATTTTTCTCGATTCTGCCACTCATTTCCGCTAACAACATGCAAAGGATCATACTGGAGGATTTTCTTTTTACTTTTATTTTTTTTAAGTTTTTCCAATCCAATGCAAATATTGTTTGAACGAATTTTTGGAAGAACTTTTGTAGGTTAGGTATCGAACTTTTAAATCGTAGTAATAGATGCGCTCACGTGAAATGTACATATTGCCACGTTTGAAAGTTATTAATAAAAATATTAAATATATAAAATTTCGTTTAAATTTTTTATTATTACTGTATTTACTTTCTCTAGAAATAAATTTATTTTAATTACTTCTGTATCAAGTACATATAAATACATCAATTTTTAAAGGGACTCACAACCCACTGACAGCATAATTCCGTGTTTTGATAAACTAAGGGGTCGTCCATAAACCACGTAACGCTTGGGGGGGGGGGGGGGGGTCCGACCCGTATCTACATAGTGTTACTTGGGGGAGGGGGGGGGGGGACAGTTGACTGTTACGTAACGAAAAAGCGTAATAGACAATAAATATAAATGTAAATATATACATTTCTCAGAAACAAGAATATTAACAGTTTTTAAGTGAAATTTTGCTAAACCTTAACTGTGAAATTAAAAAATCGATTTACGTTTCACGTAGTAAAACAGCAAGCCGTGTGCAAAATAACCTCGTGATACGTCCTAAAAATACAAGCAGTGGGTAAATTTACAAATCGGCTGTAATTAACAAATATGAAAATTCTGACGTTTTTTTCCAGTTTTTACGTTTATTTTACAAAAACTATGTCCTTTATTCTTTTCTAAGATTTGAACTTTGAAATTTTTATTTTTGGAACGGAGATGTTAATAATCCGGACGTTTAATTTTAGTATTATACCATTTTATAGTATGAGTTTCAAATATACGTATTGTTGATTTTAGTACGGCCGCATTTTTAATTGTTTTAAATTTTAAATTTATTTTATATGTTCTTTTATATTTTAGTTAATAAATTAAATATGGAAACGGAATTACTACTTAATATATTATAAACCTACCAAGTATGCATATATACAAAATAATACATCTACGTTTAACTCAAATTTTATGTATTTAATTATTAACTATCGACATTTCAAATGTTACGTAACGTGGGGGGGGGGGGGTCAAGCCGATGTGTACATCGCGTTACGGGGGGGGGGGGGGTCCAAAATGGTCGAAAAATGCATTACGTGGTTTATGGACGACCCCTAACCGAATTTCAAAGCAATTTTAAATAAATTGAAAAGCACTCTCTACAATTTCTCAGCGCTAATAATGTTTATTATAAATTAAAATTATAATATCATTATTTTGTACACATGATATAGCCAAACAAAATTTTAAATTGCTATTTTTTATGAATTCGTAGTAATTGGTACATTTACCCTACAGATTTTTGGTACATTTTTGGATTGTACATTGGGCATGATATAAGATATCACTAATTCACGCGTACTGATTGATACCAAAAATCCAAAAATGTAATTCCAAGAGTGAATAATGTTCAATTCTTTCGAATCTGTTTCCTTTTTCTGGGCCCAGTAAACGAAAATTGATAGAAATTTATTGAAATTAATTGAAATTTTGACTCGCCAATCCGGATTGTTGATTTTAGCAAATCTATTTCAATTCTGAATTCGTTTGTATTCCTGTACATGGATTGCCCTGCTTCGATTTGTATTCAGTGAAATCAATTACAAGATGGAAGTTGTAGCCTATTCATTTCAATTCGGATATAAATGATTTTTTCTTATTTCCGAAAATACTCGGTCAATTCTCAATTAATTTCTTTGCTATGTTTTTTAAGAGATCTTAAGAGTAGATTTAAGAGTAGATTACTATCTTATCAAGTGACGATTTTAAAACCCCCTTAAAATAAATTTAAAAAGCAGGGTTTTAATTTAAAATAAAAGAAAGTGGGTCATAAATAATTGAAAAATTATCATACAATTAAACTTTTGGAAAAAACATTTTCTCATAATATTAATATTTTTAAATAATTGGTTATTTATCATATTTTATGTGTTATGCGTATTAAAGTGATAATCGCCTACTTAGAAAAAAGTTATATCCATTGTTTAATAACAAAGAATAATTAAAATGACCAAGCTCACATTATTAAATATTAAAAGAATTGTCGTGAATAGATTCTCGTATCGAGGAATTCACATTTATTTCATTCGGTATTGATTTCATACAAAAATCGGCAATTCCGCACACTGAACTGAAATGAATTCCTCTACAATATTTCTGTTAATAATTGGATTATGTACAGGAGAAGGTTGCCTATTCTGTTAAAAGAATAAAAAGTAATCTGATTTTGAAAGAAATACACAATTAGTGAAAGATTGTCTTTCCAATTCTACGTCCTGAATTCAGATAAATTGACATAACCTCTCATTTTACGAAGGATTCAATTGAATCTCAAATAACATTGGCCAATTCTATTTATTGGAATTGAAATGAATAGGCTACAACTTCAAGTAAAAATCATTTATATCCGAAAATGCTCGGTCAATTCTCAATTAATTTCTTTGGTACTTTTTGGTATAGTGATTATAATTACTGGTACGGAACCCAAATTTTTAAAAATCGATTCAGTCATTTTTAATATAGATTTTTGAGCATAGATTACTACCTTATCAACTGACGACTTTCCCCAACTCTTTTATGAAAGAATGGAAAATCAGAATTCGAAAGAATTCAAGATTTCAATGTATTCCAATCCATATTCGTTTGCTGCCATTTTAAGGTTATGTTCACTTCATTGATAGAGATTAATTGATATTTTGAATCTTTTTCAATGCAAAATGATTATACGCTTCAATTACCCAGTATGAATAGAAAATTATTTAACCCTGAACATTCTAATTTATTTAAATTCTTTACACGGAATTAAGAATCTGGATTCAAAAAAATTCAAATTTTCAATTTATTTTAATCCATTTTCGTTTGCTGGTTCGCCTACACTGAAAAAAGTGTCAAGTAAAATTACATTGCATTAAGGTAATCATTTCCAACGATGTTTGTGGTGAAATTACAGATTTGTTGTAATTTCTCAATGATTTCTCGAGGATTTTTACCATAAACATAGTAATATTACAATAAAAGTGTAATTTTCCCACGAAAATCATTGGACACAAAAATACCACTAATAATCGTGGTAAATTTACATTAAAATGAAAAAATTAAAAATTGTAATATTACAGCAATTATGTAAACTCCCAATAGTTTAGTGCGATATCACAGTGCATTCAGTGTAAAAATAACCTGACTGATGTAAAATTCCCCTAATCTTGTATTAAAATATTACATTGCTCCAAGGTAATTTTACACCGATAGGTTATATTTTACCAGCTCTTGGTAAATTTCCTGCGATTATCAGTGGTATTTTTGTGTCCTACGGTTTTCGTGGTAAATTTACATCAACATTTTTTACAGTGTACCTCATCAACTGACGACTTTCCCCAACTCTTTTTTGAAAGAATGGAAAATCAGAATTCGAAAGAATTCAAGATTTCAATGTATTCCAATCCATATTCGTTTGCTGCCATTTTAAGGTTATGTTCACTTCATTGAGATTAATTGATATTTTGAATCTTTTTCAATGCAAAATGATTATACGCTTCAATTACCCAGTATGAATAGAAAATTATTTAACCCTGAACATTCTAATTCATTTTAATTCTTTACACGGAATTAAGAATACGGATTCAAATAATTCAAATTTTCAATTTATTTTAATCCATTTTCGTTTGCTGGGGGTTCGCCTACGAATAAAGTTTCTTTCTTGCGGCTATTTCGAATGATGACGTTCCCTCTTAGCCCTCAAAGATTAACCTAACCTAACTTAACTTCCACACTGGTTCGGTCCATAATTGCCCGCAGTTCCCGAAGTGCCCAGGCGTCCCAGCAGATTGGCCGGAGTGGTACTGGCAGCTATGGCGTCGCCCCGACCGAAATCTCCTAGACCTGCTCCAATGACACTGAAAAAGGAAGAAAAAGAAGAAAGTTTTTGGGACAAAATTGGCACCTTAGGAAGAAAAAAGCGTATAAAAGAAGGTAACATTTTTCAAAAACATTTACACTTTATCCTTGGTCGTGGGAGTAGAACGTCAGAAGTCTCCATATAAGGCAGGATCGGAAGAGAAATATCAAAACACATCAATAATCGTTTCCTTTCAGTCCAAGAAGTTCAAGAAGAAGGAAAAAATGCTATCGATTCACCAGGTTACGCAGCAGTGGTCGATATGCTTCCGGAGGATTACCAGTTGGAAGAAAATGAAGAAAGATCCATGATCGAGCCTAAAAGTATGGAAGATCCAAAAGTACAAGAGTTAATTTTCGTACTGATCGAATGGATCAACGATGAACTTGCCGATCATCGTATTATTGTCAAAGATATAACGGAAGATCTCTACGATGGTCAAGTACTGCAGAAGTTACTTGGTAAATATTCATAATGCGAAATTTTAGAAAACGTAATATAAAAGGAAAAATCAAGAACATTTCACTTACGAAAGAGTCAGAAAAGGAAAAAAGATTTATGTTTTATATTTTAGAAAACGTAATACAATAAGTGATAGACAAATAAAAGAAAAATTCAAGAACATTTCACTTACGAAAGAGTCAGAAAATGAAAAAAGATTTATGTTTTACATTTTAGAAAAATTAACTGGACACAAGTTGGATGTACCGGAAGTTACACAGTCGGAAGAAGGTCAAAAACAAAAACTGGCTGTAGTTTTGTCAACTGCGAATCGTGTGTTGGGTTGTTATCCTCCTTACAAATGGAGCGTCGAGTTGGTACATTCCAGGAACTTTGTCGCTATTCTCCATCTGTTAGTCGGATTAGCAAGATTATTCCGTGCGCCAGTGCGAATGCCAGAACGAGTGACGGTTCAAGTTGTGGTAGTGCGTAAAAAGGATGGTCAACTGATTCATAAAACAATCAAGGAAGAAATTACATCGACTTACGACGATCTTGGAATGCGATGCGAACGTGATGCATTTGATACTTTGTTCGATCATGCTCCAGAAAAATTAGCAGTTGTCAAAAAGGTAACGAAATAAAATCTCAAAAATTTACGAATTTAAAAATTTTGTAAATTTCAGTCCCTCGTATCGTTCGTGAACAGACACTTGAGCAAAGTGCATTTGGAAGTAACCGACCTCGATAGTCAATTTCATGACGGTGTTTTCCTTACGCTGTTACTCGGACTACTCGAAGGCTTCTTCGTTCCACTCGGCAGTTTTCACTTAACTCCTAAAACCCACGACCAGAAAGTTCACAATGTTTCTTTTGCGTTTGAACTCATGCAAGACGTCGGGTTGCCAAAACCAAAGGCAAGACCAGAAGGTATGCGAAGAACGATGATTGAATTTAGTCGATAAAAAATTAATGAATTTTTGTTTTTTAGATATTGTAAATTTGGACTTGAAATCGACTTTACGTGTTCTGTACAATCTCTTCACAAAATACAAAGGTATCAATTGAAAAGCATCGTAGGTGACAATGAAGTGCCTTCGTCTAGACTATTTTTACTTATTTATATATTAACGATTTGAAGAATCGTTTACTGCCAACTAAACGTAAAAAATGAATCTGCACAGAGAGAAAAAAAAGTGTTAATGGAACCACGAAAAAATACAATCGATTTTAACCTCTTAAGTAGTAGAATTAACTTTACAGTGGCCCTCCCCTTATTTTAACTCCTATTATTTTAACAGCGTCCTTTATTTTAACTTTTTTTCGTCCCTTATGTTAACTTCTTCCCCTCGTGAGTTCCCCCACCATTCGCCATTTGAAAGTGTTCGAAAGAGTGGGGATGGCTGGACGCCACTATATCTCCGGTCTCTGTTTTTATTCTCTCATACTGGCAGTGGTGGGGATGAGGGGAAGCGGTAAAATAAGGGAAGAAGCCGCCATCTTCCTCGACTCGAAAAGTTAAAATAAGGGGAGAACCACTGTATATATAGTTAGAGTTGATATTTGAGGTTATGTACGAACGATTTAACGATCGGAAAATGGTAAATGGAACAATTTTATTGTACCATGGGAATAGTTAATGCAACAACTTTTTAGATTTATGCGTTTTACAATTACAAAAAGATTCCGTGAACTATTTCCCTTTCTCTCTGTGTGACGAGCTAATATTTAGCTTATTATCGTGGTTTTTACTAACCAAAGAGTGTCTACTATTAATGTTAATTTTATTACTAATTATTTAGTATCGTTGTTACAAGAATATATATAACGCACTAGGCATATGGAGTCGTTTTGACTTGCCACATGTACAAATTTTTTTATGTAGAATATTTCAATAATACATTGTTATAAATAATAGGTATATATTTATAAAATCAAATTGTATTAAACATGTTTTTTAATTATCTTCCTGTCCAAACTCCCTTATCCATAGAAATGGAATTATTCCATAATCGAGAGTATAAATGAGGAAACTTGAAATTATTGACGATGAAAAATGTTCGAACATCCCTTTTACATTAAATCGTGCTGAATTTGTGAAACTCTTAATGAATTTCGGAAAGTAAATATTAAAATTTGAGTGCAACTGTCTCAAAATTTAACTCGTTAACGCCAGAAATGACAATTTTTATACTTCATTTTCAATGTATTTCGTATCAAAATCGAAGTTGAAAACAATTGAAAGGTACATATCCTATTGTTTTCGAGGTCGCTCTTCAAGATTCCGAGGTCAAAATTGAGTTTCAGTCATCAGAAATTCCAATATGGCGCCGAATATGAAAAAAATTTCCAAAAAATTGGGAATTTTTTATTCTTATCAATTTTTTTCGAATATTGGAATTTTATTGAAATCTTGCAAAATAGTGCATAAAATAATTGAATTTTAAGAAAAAATTTTACTTTTATACCCTACATCATTCTAACGACCTCAAAATGGCGTCGACAATGAAAATTTCTTTGAGAAATTTCTGGACACTCTAACTCAAAAACTACGAACTTTAAAAAAAAAAATGCCCAGAATGAAAAGTTCTTAAAATTCATGAAGCGATATAGTGAAATTTAAACAATTTTTTTGATGACATTTTGAGACATTTTTTTCAAAATTTTTTTCAAAATTGTAATTTATTTACAAAAAATTCTGATAAAAATTTAGTGTATTCTCTGATGAATTCTAAGAGTTATTTGTTCTTTGCAATTTTTTCGAAAAGTTGATAGTTTTCGAGGAACTGAATTTAAAAAATTATAGATTTTTTCCCCCCAAAAATTATCAACTTTTGGAAAAAATTGCAAAGAACAATAAACTCGTAGAATTCATAAGTGAATACACAAAATTCTTTTCAGAATTTTTCATAAATAAATTATAATTTTTAAAAAAATGTTGAAAAAAAATTTCTCAAAATGTCATCACAAAAATCTGAAAAAATTCCAGTATATTTCTCGATTAATTCTAAGAACTTTTCATCCTTAGCATTTTTTTATAACAGCATGTAGTTTTTGAGTTGGAACGTTCAGAAATTTTTCAAAGACATTTTCATTGTTGACGCCATTTTGAGGTCGTTACAATGATGTGGGGTATAAAAATAAATTTTTTTCTTAAAATTCAACTGGTTTATACACCATTATGCACGGTTTCAATAGAATTCCAATATTTTAATAGCTCGAAAAAAATTGATAGGAATAAAAAATTCTCAATTTTTTGGAATTTTTTCTTAAATTCGGCGCCATATTGGAATTCCTGATGGCTGAAACTCAATTTTGACCTCGGAATCTTGAAGAGCGACCTCGAAAACTATAGGATATGTACCTTTCAATTGTTTTCAACTTCGATTTTGATACGAAATACTTGATTGAAAATGAAGTATAAAAAATTCCATTTCAGACGTTAATGGGTTAATGCCTGAATGACAAAAATCGTACAGTAACATTGACCTAAAATGTTTTAATGAAATGCGGAAATTTCTATTTGGAATAAGTTGTTCTAGACGTTTTCATATGTGCTCTACACGATGCGACCATTTAGAAAAGTGAAAAATTTCATTTTGTATTGTTTTTTGAGAAATTTATATAAAAAATAGCGTTTTTTAGGAGGTTTTTTCGTAGTAAATCACCATTTTTTAACAGAAAATATAAGTTTATCATATTAAAATTAATTAAAAACGTGTCATAAGTATTTCTACCAACAAACTATGGATGTCGATTTTTTTCAAAATTTTTTTTCCAAAAATAGCAAGCTTTGGAATGCAAAAAATATTACTGGCGCGGGCATTATCAGAGTTGTTCAGTTTTTTTTCACTATATTAATACCCGATTATTCACAAAAGTGTCTATTCCGGGTTTTGGAGGATGCTGATTACAATTCTTCTGTCAGAAATGGAAAATTAAAAATGGCGGATTCAATATGGGGCGGCTAAATTTTGTAAACCCGGTTATTTTACGGGTGTAATTTGCTCAAATGGGGTTGTTTAGAGGCGCTAACTAGGAATCCGTTCTTCAGAATTGGAAAAGTCAAAATGGAGGATCAAATATGGCGGTCAAATTTTGAAAAAACGTCTATTTTACGTCAGAAATTTGCTAAAATGCGGTTATTTAGAGGAAAAGTTAAAATGGCGGATCCATTATTGTCAAAAATATGAAAAACTATAAATGTTTTGATAATGAGTTGGAATAAAAGAGGGCTTGAGTATCATTGATTAGTATTCTTCCCTTCAATTTCTGGAAATTGAAATATTAAATTCAAAATAACTCTTTTTTTTTTAATTTCTATATGTATCTATGCCTTCAAGCTATGACATGATTATGTAATGTCTTTCGCCATTTTTATAAATGTTGCCCAATTCCCACCACGAGGAGGTAGACGATTGCTGAGAATCATGTTTTTTTTATATGTTCTGTGTTTTTTAATTTTTTTGTAATTTTTGTATTTTTTATATTTTTTGTAATTTTTGTATTTTGTGTTTTTTTTTTTGTATTTTTGTGTTTTTATATATCATACATTTGTTTTATGAGCTTCCTTAGATTTTAGAAAGCTAAATAATAGAGAAAAATTCATAGAAACTAACAAATGGATTCAAAGTTCAAAAATGAATATTTCTCAATAATTTTTCATTGCGTAACAAATTAAATTGGAAACCAAAGTGAAATTGGATTGATCAAATTTTATCATTTCTTTTTACTATTTTTGGCCAGGCTTGCAGTAAATATTAACACAATCACGGATTCTATCGAATCATTTTTAATTCGAAAATGAACAAAAATGGGATTGAAAATGAAATTTTGAATACGATTTAATTATTTGTCAACTATTGGGTCTTGAAGAAATGATGCAGTACAACTCATTCATTAGATAAACCAAATTTTAATTCTGTTAATCATATATCTGCCATTTTAAAATTAAAAACCATCAATCGAACATTATCGTAGACATATAAAATAATCTTTTAAAAAGTTCTCGTACAAATGAAAGAAAATTTAAAAAATTGCCAAATAAACACACATAATAAAAAACAAAAAAAAATATCGATACACCAAATCCCACGTCAAATTTCATGCTCTTTCAGAATATGGCCACAGAATTTGTCTAAAGTTAATGTTTAAAAAGTTATAAACAATTTTTTGCAAAAAGACGCGTTTTTTTACTGAAAAAAATGTTAGATGTAAAATTTTTATAAGAAAACGGTGGTATACGCAACCGATTACACATAGAAAAGTGTTTTCGAAAACTAAACTTTAAAATATATGTAATAGAATTTTGAAAATAAAAGTGAAAGTATCCCAGATGACGGCACAGAGACGAAAAAATCGTCAAAAAGTTGAGGAATTTTTTATTTGAAAATGATAGACTATTGGAAAAAATGTTGCTCAACAAAAAGTTTTTAGAATTGACCAAAGAATACGTGGACATTTTTTTCGGATTTTTTTGATCTTTTTTTTACAATTTTCAAAATCTTAAAATTTTGAAAAGTTGAAAAAATCATCAAAAAATTTCAGTGGATTCGTTGATCAATTGCAAAAATCTTTTGCTCAGCAACATTTTTTCCTAATGTCTGTCAATTTTAAAGTTAATCCCCCGTTTTTTCGCACTTCGACAAACATTAGGAAAAAATGTTGAACAAAAAATTCTTGCAATTGATCAAGGAATACACTGAAATTTTTTCAGAATTTTGTGATGATTTTTTTTCTAGTTTTTAGGCACCCAGATAGCAAGGCGTGAGTCTCACTATGTCCTCACATTTGAGATCTCATTTGTGAGGGCGCAATGAGTTCACATGAGACTTCAGGTGTGAGATTAATGCATTGCGTAAGTGCGAAAAGTCTCCGCTTCCACGCATAAATGAGAACATTTTGATACTTGTAATGATTGGCTAACGGTATAAGTCGGTAACCAATAGCCGTCGGGTGGAACGCTTACGCGACAGAACGTTAACAGTTTGCGCATGCGCGAATTCCTTCATAAAGCAAAACTCATACGTGAGTGACAATTGTCAGGCGATTTGAGGACACATATGGCACTCACATGGAGCGCAAACGTGCGCATTAGTCTCATTTATGAGTGTCATTATGCACCCTATATGAACTCGCGTTGCTATCTGGGCAGTAACAACTCTGTTACACTATATTTTAATAAATTAAAAAACTATTCAAGAATTAGCCAGTTATATTAAGTATCTAGATAATGCCCGACTTTCAAAATGTTTTTGATAAATAGGTAAATGTTTAATTGAACTTGTTAAGAAACTGGTTAAGAATTATACATATAATTATATGGAATCCGAGACTTGTACTCCAAAACTTACATTTTGCATGTATATGTTTATAGAAGGAATATGTTAATGGTGTTTACAATGTAATATACTATTTGTTTCCGTATTAAACTATGGTTCGGTGATGTTTACGACTCTGCTTGTATCAAAATCTGGGCTAAACAACAGTAGCTAGTTAAGGCATAATTGAAATATAATTAAAAATATTTCTTGGGCAAAACTAGACCGGTGCTAGCTAATATTTGCACAGTACTATATCTGGGCTCTAGGCGAATTTCGTATCCCACTATAGGTACAAATACTGTTCAGTTTCATTGCTCAGCGTCAAGTAAAACTGACTAGTAACTTCCCAGATAGCAACGTGAGTTCATATAGGGTGCATAATGACACTCATAAATGAGACTGAATGAGACTAAAGCGCACGTTTGCGCTCCATGTGAGTGCTATTTGTGTCATCCAATCAAATGACGATTGTCACTCACATATGAGTATTGCCTTATTGAACAACTTGCGCATGCGCAAACCACTACCTTCTTGCCGCCCAGGCATTCCACCCGACACCGATTGGTTGGTTACCAAGACTATTAGCCAATCATGACAAGTATCATAAAAGTCTCAAATGTGCATAGAAGCGGAGATTTCTTGCGCGTGCGCAGTCCAATCCCGTATATTTTACTCATTCCCGAACTCTCATATGCATTCACTTAAGCACTCATAAGTGAGATCTCAAACATGAGGACTTCGTGAGACTCACGCCTTGTTATCTGGGTTGTTTTTACCCAAATTCAATTTCTATTTGGGCTGTCAGTTCCCAATTAATGTCTTTGGGGTTATCTGTGAAAGCGTCTATGGTAGATAGAATTGCTTTTACAGAGCCTAAATATTGAAAATTTGAGGGTTTTCTGAACATGATCTCATTATGAGATCTGTGAGTGTGTTAGTACTCGTTGCCGTCATTCTTAAGTGACATTTAATGGGACCCCAGTTGGAAGACATTGAATGTGATGCAGTAACCCATCCAAATTTCTTACAATGTAATATGAGCATTTCTTCTAAAATCCGAAAATAAAACGAACCTCTACATTTAATGCTTATCTCCCATAGAATTTGCAATTTTAATAAATGTTAGGATGATGCTGTAAACATATCACTTTCTTATATGCTTTCAACAACATAACAGGTTTATTAGAGCAATTAATTTTTTTTAATTTTCATGAGAAAGTAAGAGCAACTCGATATTTGTTTAAGGTAATTCATAGACCATATAACAGCTAAAAATGTTGAAATTAATTTCTACGTTTTTCTATGTATCCAGATAGCAAGGCGTGAGTCTCACGTGAGACTCATATGAGATCTCATTTGTGAGGGCGTATATGCGTTCACATGAGACTTCAAGTGAGAGTTCAATGCATTGCGCAAGCGTGAAAAGTCTCCGCTTCTACGCATAAATGAGTGTTCTATGATATTTGTGCAGTGTTCGCTATGTTTGGCTCATAGTTTTGATGGCTAACCAATTGGCGTTGCGTTGAATGCGCGGTTAGTGGCTTGCGCATGCGCATATTTTGAGTGAAAGGTAATGTCATTTATGAGCCTCGCGTGAGACTCAAGCCTTGCTCTAACATATTTTCTCACAAGTGCATGAATCTCAAGTGATTTGTATATATGGTACCTCCAGAAAACAACATGCGACATACAGTGGTCTCCGTCCTAACGCATATGTTTTGTTCCATCAAAAATGGCCTCCCCTGTCCAAACGCATATCCTCCCTCAACCCCCACTACGGCAAAAGTCTCTTTGCATTTATCACACTGAGCATGCGCGTAGATATCTCACTAGCAACGCTAGCACCTAAAAATCGTGTTGTGGGGAGAGGAACGAAGGGGAATCTATGCATTTAGACGGGAAAGAAATATGCGTTTGGAAGGGAATATGCGTTAGGACTGGGACCACTGTAGTCTGTGTGGTGCGATTTGCAATGTTGAGCGTACACAAATACGCATCAGTTGTATTTACACATAATGTGTATGAGAGTATTAAAACGGCCAAAAGTGGTATGACTGTAACTAGCGTACCCTACTGTGAAACTTAGTAGTTATGTACTGTTTTGGTTTCGCTATAATAATTTTCGATATACTATGCGTAAAATTTGATTTTACGCACCGTTTTTAGTGCGTAATAGTATATTACTCAACGAGGGATGTAAAATAAAGAATGTCTCAGACTGTGTGTAATTTTTACCCGAGGCGAGGCCGAGGGTGAGAAACAGGCAGTCTGAGGCATTCTTTTTTATTTCCCGAGGGAAGTATACGATTTTTCTTTATGACCGGGAGGAAAGCAGCAACTTTCCTCCCGCAAGCGGAAGGAAAGATGCCGCTTATCCTCCCGGTGTGAAGAAAAATACGATTTTACGCACTGCTGCTGACCGGGGCTCTCTCGTGCTGCCTGGCTGCGCCGGGCACTCGTGCGCCGCGGTCATCACACGTGCGTATACATCATATTTGACCCACAAAAAATGGCGCACAAATTTTACGCATAGTATATCGAAAAATATCGTTCGGCACGCGTGCGTAAGTATTCGATTTTACGCACCGGCCTATCTAATCGCATGTTAAAAACGGTGCGTAAAATCGTATTTTACGCACTAGTATCGAAAAATACTATTTTGATATTTTAAGTTTCCGGTTCTATACGCTGAAGCAATATTATTATAAATAAATAATCCGTTTATTTTCATGCAATCTTTTATTTTATTTATTAAAACTGTCCGAATTACAGCAAGCAATGTGGGAGGAATGGTCTCAACTTGCGGGGTTGAGATGTGAGGAATTATGTATACTGCACAAAACTAAGTTTAAAATACAAGGAAAGATACAAAATATAAATGATGTAAAAACTGTTCAGATTCATCGACTTTATGTTTATGCAATTTTGGTCTAATATGTTCTAATATGAGTTTTAAGCATTATGACGGCATTTTCATAGCGTTTTGGAAATAAGATCAGCTGAACAATAAACCAGGTTTGTTGAAGAGGAAAGTGAAGAACACTTTGGATGGCTGGTCGTTGTTTTAAGATAAATCTGTTATATGTAATCGATGTCTTCGTTCCTAGAGTCCAGAACCAGACGATGGTTTTTAGTTGATCGAGCCCTTTGGATCCTCGTCGTCTGAAACCTGATGGTAGTCTAGGTAACGCGATTAAGGAACTTGACATGAGCATTACGCCAACAGAACTGTTGTTTTATCCAAGATAACAGCAAGTTTATGGGGGTGGTAGATAATATATATTTGTACATTTTCGGCACCATGCACTGTTATACATCATGTGGCGATGCTGCAGAATGTAATTACAAATATAACAGAGACCAAAGTTCCAAATACAGATCTCTCCATTAAATGCTCCTTGTAACTATATGCAGATCTAAATAGTTCAATATAATTTTCTATAAATCATACTCACCATCAATAATGTCAACAAAGATATTTCTGCTATTTCGCAGTATGCTAAGTAATGAAACTCACCCCTAATCCAATCCAATCTCAAGCAATAATAATAGGTTTTTTGTTTTTCATTAATAACATAGATTTATCAACAACGTCAAACCTAGTTCTACACCGAACTACGATCCGTTTTCTAAAGAGGTATACAATCTTGGTTTAAGGGATTGATTGAACCATGTCGTGAAAAATTCTGGAGTCAGATATTATTCGAAACGGAAACTAGTCACTATGTCAACTACATTTTATCAAAAATCTATTTTCTACTGAATTTCCAATTATATCATTATTCTGGAATGAACGGGATTTTCCCGCACTCCTTCAGAATAGTACGAAATCCGTGCTGTGGCAACCCGCATGTATTGTTTTCAACAAGATTTATGTCGAGTCAATTGTTTTCGGAAAACTCAATAACTTTTCGGAGCATTGTTTGTAGCGCTTCCTCAATCCTCGGCACTTCTTTTCAGTCAGCTCGAACAGAAATATTGTTACGCATCTAATCAACAAGTTAATAAATTACTATTGGCTTTTGTTAAAAAAAAAAAATTGATTCAAATATTCCGGATCAATATTCGGTTAACACACGTGACCCTCATCTGGGAAAATGAAAGTGTCGTCTTTATACCAAAACAAGGTAATACCACAACTATGCAAAATGCCCAGGCATGGTCTAGGAAATTACGGTTTGATACTTTTCTCACCAACACTGCAGGGTTGTTATTGTGTTTAATTTCTGTATGCCTTGCTAATCGGGCAAGCATGACTTTGTTTCTCTTCGCAAGCATCTGTAGCGAATCCTGATAGTCAGCTCCCATCTTTCAATCGATTGCGTATGCCGCAATTACTTTGATAGCAGCCGGACTGTCTGATCGAATGCTGATTTTTGCCCCATTCACTTTTCCAAGGTTCATTTCAGAGTATATTAAGATGGCCGAAACCTGAGTATTTACCCTCCGAGATGGCCATTTGCTTATTGGGAACACATATTGAGCCCATACATCTTTGTCAGTTTTCGATCTATTTGTTAGCCAGTTTAAGGTATTATTGTCTACTAGAATATTGCTCTTTCCACCGTTTTTTGTGAGCTCTTGATTTCATTTGCTTGTAACATCCGAATATTCTGCTTTCTTGCTCCCCTGCTTCCACCTGTTCCAATTGCAGTTGAAGGAGTGACAATCCTAATAGCACTTCAAGAGAAATTGTAGAGAAGGACATTGTCGTACGCAATGCACCTGCACATGCAAGTTTGAACATTTTCAGGATATTTATAGATCCCTTTTTTCGAATTTTAGACTACCAAACTAGGGAGAGGGTCATTTTTTATTTTAGTCCTCAATTTTCGACGAACATGCGCTTTATTCACTTATGGTCTAGTTGAGCCCCCTACTCCAGTCTCCTATCCCGGATTATTCCAAGGTATTTGACTTAGTCGAAGAATTTCAAAGCGATGCCGTTAACTTTATCTGTCATAGGAGAATCCTGTTTCTATTTGTAAACAGAATAACGACTGTCTTACTCGCTTCGTGTCGAATCCGTCATCTGTACGCCATCCTAATGTGAGTGAGAGTGCTTTTTGCATGCCATCTCTTATGAGATAGTTCCGTTGTCCTCAGCATAGTACTCTCTTCTCTGTAACTTGTAAAGAATATCATCAATAACTATCGTCCATAATAGAGGAAATAAAATACGTCCTTGGTATCATCCTTGCTTCTATTTTTAGTTCTGATCCTCCACAATTTAGCTGAATGATTCAGTTTTCGAGCATGTCTATAATCAACACCGTGATCTCTTCTTCGACATGCTTTGTTCTTAAAGCTATCTGAATAGACAGGCATCAAACATTATCAAACGCTCCCTGTAAATCCCTCAGAGCAAAGCCTTTAATCTCTAGTGCCGACTACAGCCTCGACACAAGTAAGCTAACAACTGCTGCAGTGGAACTGAACGATTTAAATACGAGTTGGTACTGGGGTAAAGGTACCAGTGTCCCTAGGTTGTCTCTCATTTATATAACTATCAGATACTCTAAGGTCTTCAGATAAAAGGAAGTGAGAGTGAAACACCTAAATGATTTCAGATTTTCGGTATGCTCATGAATATACTTATTGGCCGCACACACAAGCACAAAATTAAAAAAGACTGATTAGAAAACTGGCAAACTCTTCCAGGTTTAAGGCAGTGAAAAAAATGTATAAGTTTCTCACGGAAGAAGACACAGTGCGTGAAAAACTTAATAAAACGTACGTAAAAACAGTATGTAAAAAGATTACCTAAGTGGTATTGGCAATTTTGATGGGACGCGAACTGTTCCGCGATTCATTTTGCAAAAGGGAACCCATCTATGTACGTACTGCGATGACGAGATATCTGAATATGTTATAGGCGAGTGCCCAGTCGTCTCACACAAAGTATTTTCGGCAAAGGATTTCTCCTGACTGAAATAATATTACAGTAGAACTTCTCACTAACGACACTCCCACTAACGACACCTCCTATCAACGACAGAAAATCACTCTCACGAACGACTATGAGATACCTCTCCTTATCCCTTCTACCGGGCGTCTGTCTATGTAAATACGTCGCCCTGCCCGCAGAGCGCATCTTATTGGTCAGAATCATGATAGTGGTGGAAGAGTCTTTCTCTCTCGAGTAGTTCGTAAGATGTATGAGGGGAGGGCTAGGAACCAAACCAGTCGTTAGTAAGAGGTCCTACTCTACTAGCATTCTCAGACTCGATAAGACGCTCAGGATGGAAGAAACAATGAGTCTTCGGCATTATGACAGCATTTTCATGGCATTCTGACACACAGGACCGCTCTACAATAAATCAGATATTGTCGAAGAGGAATAGGAACGACAGTTGGATGTCTGGTCGTTGTTTTAAGATAAATCTGTTGCATCCCAACGGGCACGAAGGACCCAAATGTTGCTAAAACGTTTTTAGAATGTTCCAGAAAAGTTCCTAAAACGTTAAATGTCTGCAACATGGATGAAACGTTTATAAAACGTTCCTTAAAAGTTGCAGACACTTAACGTTTTAGGAACATTTCTGGAACGTTCTAAAAACGTTTTAGAAACATTCGGGACTTTCGTGCCCGTTGGGATATAATTGATATCTTCGTTCCTAGAGTCTAGAACTAGACGATGGTTGTAAGTCGATCGAGCCCTTGGGATCCTCATAATCATGAAACGTGATGGTGAAAGAGGTAACAGGATTAAGGAATTGGCCATGAGCATTGACCGCCAATATAAGAGTCTTGCAGCTGAATTGGTATGACGCACAAGTTTGATTCCGGGCAATGTGTGCGATGAATGCATTGCTCGCGAACATAATTGAAATATTATCCCCGTACTGTATTTATAGCGTCACGTTTTATATATGAATTATATGCTGATATTGTATCATACCCATAAGGCAATAAAGCTGTTACTCCCACCAAGGCTTATTAATTAATTTCTATTCATTCAGTCATTAGTTTTGTAAAAAGCTCATTAATTGACATAGAATTAACATGGTACAAATAGAAAATTATATTTCGCTTTCATCCCGTTATATTGTTACCATATAATTCCTATCCTGGTCCACTTTGTCGATTTATCTTGTATAAATTAACACGTAATCTACGAATTAGTTTTAATGTCTCGAGTAGTTCCACATGTGTTATACGACTTGGTCAGTTTTTTTTGATGATAGGTGAGTCGGTTCAGTCAATCGAGTTGGAAGGGATGCAATGCATTATCCAATATAGACATTCAAAAATGAATGGATCAAGAATATACCGTGTGTATGAAAACTAGTAAAATTCAGAACCAGGGAATTACAAAATTTAGATCGACGTACACAATGATTAAAAAAACAGCATAGTGGCTCGTTTAACCGACATGTATAGAACTGGTCCTCCAGATATAGTACATCGCATCTTTATAGACTGCAGTAATTTTTTTTTTAAATTTAAAAAAATGTTAATGTTTAATACAGCTTACAAATTCAGGGATTTTAGTGAGAAGGAATGTTGACTTCAGGAGTTGTACATGAGGGTTTCGAGCAGGTACTATTATTTATGTTTAGTTAACACATTTCGGTAGAAAAAATCATGTGATATGAAAAATAATCACCTAAGCAACTGGGCTTTTCTATGATTAAAATGATGAATTACAAAATTAAAAAATATATGGATGTTCCTTAGACATATCGGAGGAGAAGGAAGGATTCGTTATCTAAATTTTGAAAAATAGAAACTATTCATTGGAAAAGATCTTTGAATCTCAGAGACTTTCATGTCCAAAAAAATAAAACATCTAGTTACTTAATTTCTAGTCTTTTAATAAAACTCCCAAAATATTGCATATTCATTAATTGCGCTGAACAGTACACTAATTAATAAAAACTGCTATTTTTAAAATTAAGATACCAATGTATTAGGCATTTCTTAGTTGCTTAAATGCCAGCGATACTTGAACAGCAGCAAATGAAACTAAATATATATAATTTTCAACAAATAAGAAAAAATGGTTTCCATTTTGATCGCTTTCCATATCCATTAAAGCAGTTTTATTTTAAATCCAACATGGCATGTAATCGCTACAAGAATTAGGAATGCTCTTGAATAAAACTTTAAAAATCTGTTAATAAAGCTCAAGACATTTTTCGCGCAATTGTTCGACTGTCTTTGTTTTTTATTTTGGAATAGTATATCATATATATTGTTTTCACATCCCATCGATAATTTATTTATTTTCATACTTACGAATAGACCTTTCTAATATGCAGTAAAATTTCTCGACAACACAGAATATCTTGTAAGTCTAACAAATCATCACTATACTAACTTAAAATGACGAGTTAATTCATAATGATTACCTGAAGGTGGATTACACTACCTTTAAAATCTTGTACTTCCAGCAAAGGAAAATCCTCAGATTAATGTAAGTAACCAAAATCTGTTTTTAATTAATTTTTATGTGGGTTGCTGTAGATTGAAATCTTCTATAACATTTTCTAAAATGTTTTTAATGTATTTTATGTTACTTTATAACAAGTAAAAAGTCCATTCGTATAACAGATCTGTTAATCAAGACCAGGTAAGAAACTTGCTTGCAAGACTGCTGCCTTCTTATACTTATATCGCAAACTTCAGTCTCATACTGCCACATACGTTAAAAATGAACCCTTTCCCCCACCAAACCCACAGGTCAATCGACGTTTGAAAGTTGCAACTTTGCACGATACCCTTCTGCAAAGGTTTCTCAGAACGTCAATTTAGTATGCACGAGCCAACGACGTAATAGGCATACCTTGTATCGAAAGTATCAGAAGTCAAAATTTCACTGGAAATTCTACCAAACGACGTTTAGATCGATTTTCTGTCAGTCGCTTCGAAACTGGGTACCATGGAGGAGCAGCTCAAAAGCTATCGTAAAATTGCTGGTCACATTAAGTTACTTTTGATCCTTGGAGGAGTGTGGCCAAAGTTGGAAGATGATACTATTTTGTATCGAATTTTGGGAATTGTGGCAGGGATCATATCTTTGCTTTCTGGGTGTAAAGTTTTGTATTTGTGCTTAAGTAATCTATCGGATATTTCGGTTTTTATAACTACTTTGGCACCGTTTATAAGCGCTTTTACCACTGTCATCAAGGTATTTTTTAGTATCAGATAAATATTTAAAAACGTCCTGATTTTGAAAAACAATTTTGAATTTTAGAATTTAGGAAATTATGAAGCAACAATGTTAAAAAAGAAATAGACTATGATCAAACTCGAGAATTATGTCTTCTCAGTGTATCATTTCTAAAACATTATGTATTTTAGTATATTTTACGTTGCATCGGTTTCAGAAGACTTAGACAAAAATTACCATTATTTTTGCCTAAGAAAAAGTAATGAATTATTTCTAAACGTAACCAATTCGAGGCTTAGAACATCAAATATGTTGCAAGGAGCTTGGTTTCGTTCCGATGTTATGACATAATTTATTTTAAAAAATTAAAATTTGGAAAGAGTTATTACAGTAAATAATAACATGTTTTATATTTTATTTTTATACTTTTTCTCAAATTTCATACTTCGCACAATCTTTCGTGGGTGGACTTTCAGTATGGTACAATAAATAACGTTACAATAAAATGGTATAATACAAAAGTTCCATAATCTATTTTTAGAGCAATATTATCTAATTTATTTTTCGAATCCGCAGGAATAAAATATTTTGCGCCTCCTTTTTCGGGCGTAAAATAGCCATTTCATGACCCATGTATTAGATAGGGATTTTACTAAAATTACTAGTTGTAAAAATGATCAATTTTCACATCTACGGAATCGAAAAATATAGAAACATAAGCGTAGAATTTCCAGAGATTCCTCGTTCCTCGTGGCGTAAAACTCTTATTTTAGACCCTAGATACGAAAAGTACTATTACATTTTATTCACTCCTTTATTTTCATAATCATCTTTTTCATTTCTATATTGGAAAAATTCATGTCTCAAAAGCATTTTATATTTCTTCTTGGAAAGAAGATATATAATTAAATTTTACTTCATTACATAACTGGAGAGTAAATATTCTTTTTATTTTCTGATTAACTGGAACGAGTCGTCATTAATATTTTTATTCATGCTTAACTAAAATTAATCACTCTCCTCTCTCTCTCTCTCTCCTTCTCTTTTTCATCTCCTAGCTCTCTCTTTCTCTTGGATAAAACATTTATTAAATGCATCTTTTTCCAAATTCTCCACTATCAATAATTATTTATTTGTTACATTCTTTATTTTTTAATTTACCGTTTATTTGCACTCGAACTGGAAGTTCGATGGGACATTCAAAATGACTCATATTTGATACATATCACAAAAAAATAAAAGATATTCAACATATGTCAATCTCAAGTACAGCAGCCCCCTCCTTAAGTTATATGATAGGGGCAAACAAATCATGATGCAATCGAATCAGATTAAGCCCTAAAATAATTATGACATACCATTTTTACTTTAGAACCAGTCACGGAATTTGTTCTTCCAAAATCGACTGACTTATTGACAAGTAACTAACGATGTTTTTCTTTCTTTCAGGTCTTCTGCTTTCTTGCCAATCGAAAATGCGCGATCAACTTAAGCCATTTACTAAAAAATAACTTTGAAGATGATCTGAAGATTCCACATTATCAGCCAATCCTATTATCAGAACTATCACTTCTCACTCGTCCTCTGTACGTCCTTGTATATGCCTTATTCATTACGATCGTTGGTTATGCTCTGACACCAATGGTCAAAATGTTTAGTCGTCATGAATACCACTTCATTTACCCTGGAAAATATCCTTTTCCTTTCGAACCTGGCGGAACCTTCTATTTTTTACTACTCCTGTTTGACGTGATGACCAGTTGGTTCGTAGGCATAATAACAGGAGGTGTAGACTGCATCTTTGGATTTTATGCCTATCAAATTTGCGGACAATTTAGAGTTTTAGCAGAGCGCTTCAAAAATCTTCGATACAGTGAAAACTACGCCGCTGAATTAAAAGCCTGTGTGGAGAAACATTTTATATTGATGAGCTACAGAGACGATATGAGATCGGTTTTTGGAGTTTTGGTTATTTGGCTGGTTATTACTGGAGCTCTGGTTCTTTGCGGATTGATCTATCAGGCTTTGGAAGTAAGATTTCTTGCCAAGGCAGGGCTTTTGGTTTATAAAACGTTTATACTTACAGTGTAAAAGGACATTATTTGCGATTTTGAATATTAAGTTAAAAGGAATAACCACAAAGCTTCGGACTAGCCCGGTCTATCTTCAGGAGGATTTTGCGGTGATTAATATGATTGTAGATTGGAAGCCCTTATTTTTTGCATTTACGGGTAGCGCACTAAATTTCTTTTTAATCAAAGTAAAGTGCTATCCATCTCCATTCCTCATTCCGTCTTTTGCTTTTTGGCGATAGGTTTAGGTTTATGTTCGTTTTGATTCCACATATCGTAAACAGGAAGTCTGTAAGAAGAGGATATGGAATTCTGGGCCCAGAAATGTGTTAATGAAAATATTATTTCTTTGTTTGGTAGCAAACATGGGCGGAGATCTGATGCACATTTCTGATAATCACTACAATGACTGAACGGCCTTCTTCCATGCTGAATATTCACCAACTTTTATGTTACTGAAACTCCTAAAATAGTGAAATACTTAGGAAAATTTCATTTCATCTTCGACATTGTCAAGTATTAACCAGAATTTAGCACTGCTTGTGACTATTATCTTTGTTTTGATCATAAAATGCGAATCTGAATTGTCTTTTTTTTAATCGACCTAAAGATGAAGTTATGGACCTTCTTTTAGTTTGCAGTTTCTGTATGTTTTCGTTATTTTTAGAGAAGATTAGACATTTTCCAATAACAAACGCTGCTTTGCTTATTTCCTCGGGGGATCTTAATGCTCGAACCTCTTTTCCAGCTTCATTACCTATGATAAGACATCATTCATTACCTTCATTATCTTTTCCAGTTTGATCAATGGAATACTTGACCAGTGAGTGCCTCTTCTCGCATGGTGTCAGATTTGATACCAATTAGTTTTAATTTTAGAGTGTCTTCTCCTCTCATGCGCAACTTCTTTGAATCGGAATGAAGTCAGATTTGTTTTGAAATTTCCGTCGAGGATTTGTGCAGAATAGTATTTATTTCTTCTTCCAGTAGTTTCAAAAGTTTATTGTGTCATGCAGTATGATATACAATTTACCTTCAAGGAGAAAGTATTAATGGAAATGGCAAATTCGGGACTAACATCCTTCAGTCGCAATGGCGAGAGATAAAGCTTTTCCCGGAAACTACTAATGGGCATGCTTTAGACAGGATAATAATAATAATATTTTTTTCGAAATAGCAAAAAATATCAATTGTATATTTCAGTATAATCCAAAACACGAGAACCATACACCGCATTTTCGCCATTATATTCGAATGAGAAGCATCAAAGTATGTGAACTATCAAAGAATCGTTATGTTAATGAAATTTCATCAGATATTTGGGATATCTGATGAGAGATCGGATAAGACGCACGGTTATGAAAAAATCTAGTCTTCTTAAACTGTAAAAAAAATTATTGAGTGGATTTTTCCTTTAATCAAAGAGAAATTTTATTTTTTTTATTAAATAAAACCCAAAACTTATTTTGACCTTTAAAATAATTGACGTTTTTATCATACAGATGACACTATCGGCCGTCAAAGTTTCTACATTTGTAGCATATGCGCTGATGAAGTTTCTGCAATGTTTCATATATGCTTATTACGGTGCTCAAATATCGGCTGAAGTACGTATACTTTCTTGAAATGTTCAAAAAAAAATTAGAGTTATTAGCTGAATCAATTTTTTAGGCAATATTTTTCAAATTGTAGTCTAATTCTCGAATGAGATTTAATTCTCTACGTGAACATGTTCGGTATTAATGAGAATGGCATTTAAACACCATTTATTAATAATACTCAATTCTATTTTTCTGCAGAGCGAATTATGCAAAAGTGCTATTTATGAATCCAGTTGGACCTCGGTTATGAGTAAACGCTTCAGGAGCGATATGATCATAATAATGACGCAAAGGCCACTTATTATTAAAGTCTACGGCTACTTTATCGTCTCCTTAGACATGTTTGTAAAGGTAATTATTAGTTGTACATGCATGGATGTTTTGTTACATTCTGGGCCGATGAACTGATATCTTTGTTATGATATATCTCACTTTTAGTGCGTGTTATTTTCCAACAAAAGGCAATACCTCGTTAGGTTATTATCGATCAGTATTTATTCAGAATAAGATTGGAGAATTTTGAAGTGCCTCAATACCGTCTGAAAGTCATACCAGCTTCAAGTGTAGTTTTAGGTCCGGGTTCATAGTTATAAGTTGCAGCTTAAGTTCCAGGTTATGCTTGTTCTCAGAGTGATAGGATCTGAGCAGCAGCTTGTATAAGTCCTAAAGCATTAGCTAAGGAATGCCCTCAGGAACGTGATTTCGATATGTGCAACCTAGTTCTTCGCAGATCACTAGATATCCTGCCAGGACCAATTGCATTCTTAATGAGGTCTTCCGCGATGTAGTTTCTCTTCGCCCAGGTGTTCTGTGCCCTGATATTTTGTTATCCAGATGTACAGCTTCATAGTTTTCGGTATCCATATGTACTACTCCATAGTCTTCTGCATCCAGTTGTATTGCACCTCAGTTTTTGGCCAAGCAAATGTAACGCTCCATAGTTTTTGGCTTCCAGGTGTGCTGCCGTAGCTTTTCATTGTCCCGGTGTATAGCTCCACAGTTTTAGCCTGTACCTCTTCATAGTTTTGGGCTTCTAGGTGTACCGCGCCGTAATATTTTGTTATCCAGGTATAAAGCTCCATAGGTTTCGGTATCCAGGTATACCGCCTCGTAGTTATTCTTTGTCTAGGTGTCCATAACGTCCAATAGGTCTTTCAGAGTTCTCTTCAAATATATCTTAGAAAATGCCTTTTGAAGTGCTCCTATTTATTATAGTCCGAAAACTGATATACTATAGAAGTCTTCCTAACAGCTGTACATCTTAAACTTATCTCATTTCAGATCACCTTTTTTTGGTAAAGCGATTAACAATGATTTTTTAATTTGAAATCTGAGGTTCTTTTAGGTGATATTCTAACCCACAACAGAATTCGGGCGATATTTATGTAGTCCATATGCTGACCAATGAATGGTACCTGTAATAAAAGAGCTGATTATTGTTTTTAATGTATGGTCTCCCTTCTATTTATAACAATTGCCGTCCAAGCGCTGAGATTCAAAAGCATCCCTTACCAATTTCTAACAGATCTGTGCTTGAAATAAACACTGCGCGACTTTACTTATTAGTGCGACATGTACTGCTTTTGAAATTCATGCAACAAAATAT
The DNA here is from genome assembly GCA_030407085.1 of Trichopria drosophilae. Lineage (NCBI taxonomy): Eukaryota > Metazoa > Arthropoda > Insecta > Hymenoptera > Diapriidae > Trichopria > Trichopria drosophilae. The sequence continues at coordinate 11,159,707 of CM059584.1, read as the reverse complement.
TCTTATTCATTTCGAGATGGAATTAGATTTTTCCATGTGAACGAATTTCTTTTGCGGAGTATATTTTACCCATTATTAGATTCTTTTAATATGAGTATGGGTATGGTATTTTTGTGAAAAGTATAACATGGTTTAGTAAATTATTTGTTAGTCGAAGAAAGTCTGTGCAATTTGTACAATTTTATACATGTGTGAATAATTATATGACTGCATGAATGATATAAAATATATTTGTTTCAGATTCTAAATACGACTATTTCTTATTTCTTTTTGCTGCAAACTTTAGCTGATGATAGTTAAATAAAATAAGGGCAGAGGTGGTGTCTTCTATTTGTAGTATATGATCTTGGGAGTTCTATATTTCTGTTTACTACGTTTGATACTTTATGTTTGCATACGATAACGACTGCCATTGGAAACATCTATGTAAGTAATATTGTATATTAAGTCTACTATAAATTTGTAGCAAAACTCTCAATAAAATCTTGCAAAGTTTAAAAGAATTAATAGAAATTATACGATGTGAAAAGATTGCATTTTTGTATTTACAGGCTACTCTAGATTTGTCACTTTAATATAAATATTTTGTTAAGTTCTTATGAGCAATATAGAAATAAATTTACAGCGATTTCGAAAAACGAAAAAACCTATAGCCATCAAACATGTAACAAATGTCTCTAATTCTGTAAAACCCCCTAAATTTAGGATGTGATATTTCGCCTGCAGTTTGTGCCCCCAAAATAAAATTCTTCTCATACATTCTTCATTATCAACGCAATACATCGTCTAATCTGTAATATTTGTAACTTCATTTTGATAAACGTAGCAATAAAGAAAGAACTACGAAATGGAGCATTAAAATCTGTGAGAGTTTTCCATGTCATCCCAATAAGCATACTTTCGAAATAAATAATTCTTTGCGTAATCTCGAATGTCCGCAACAAAAGTGTTTCATGAAAAAAAAAAAAAAAAAAAAAAAAAACTTCTCGTAAGTAATGAAGTTTCGCCATTTCAATGATTGCGTGTTTAAGTACATCTTTATATAAACGTTTACAAGTACCCAGATAGCAAGGCGTGAGTCTCACGCGAGGCTCATATATGAGAGGTCATTATTGTGAGTGCGTATATGAGTGCACATGAGACTTCAAGTGAAAGATTAATGCATTGCGCAAGCGCCAAAAGTCTCCGTTTATTCTCATATAAAAGAATAATTTAAAAAATAGCGAAAAACACCTATGTGGTAGCCGAGATAGTAAGGCAGAAAAATCCGACAGGAATTTGGTCTGCTTTGAGAAAAATGGGGTTAGTTCCTGATACTTCTCTAGTAGTCATTCAACATTTCGCAGCCTTTAAGCTAAACATCTATTATAGTGCGGTTCCTTCCAACCATCATGCACTGCTGGGCAATTGAATTACATCCTTTGAAACCCATTACATCCTACTCAACTCTCATTCAGTATGCCATCACTTTCAATAGCACGATACACTTGCAACTTTAAAATTAGCCCAGCCAAAGTCTCGTGAGCTTAGTCCATATGAAATTCAATCGTCTCAGCTGAGAGATAGTTTTGAAATTATTAGTGGACCTTTCACTGATACATTTAATATTTCACTATCCGCTGGCTGATTTTCAGAAATTTGGAAAAATGTTTTTATTGTTCCAATTAACAAAAAGGCAAATCACATAAATCCAGTAGATGCTTGTGTCAAAAGCAAATTCAGCGCATCTTTCAAAAGTTCTGAATACCAGACTAATTCATCAAACAGTTAATTTTTTAGAATCTAATCCATTCCTTCTCCCATACCAATATTGATACAGACGTTTTCACATTACTCAAACCGCTTTATTAAGGTAATGGACGATGCATGGCACGAAATCGAAAAGGGATTAATTACGATCCTGATTTTATTCGATTTCACTCAAGCGTTTGAGACCCCAGCACATGCTACCTTGCTTCAATGCCTTCAATGCGCGAGTTTGGTTTCAAGAACTTGGCTATTCGTTAGCGTTCCTCAGAGTTCGAGTCTAGGACCTATACTCTTACACGATTTGGAACAGGCTATTGAAAATATAAATTCTAAAATATCTACTCGGTTCGATTGTTCTAGAGAATTCGGTTTGACGTTAAATGTTAACAAAACACAAGCGATTATGATTGGTTCAACTCAGCTCCTGATATCAGCAAAATCGATGAAGGTACCACACTTAACCCCCCTGTGCGCCAGGACGAGTATACTCGTCCAAACTACATTGTTCCCTGGGAAAAGAAAAACTGGTGCATAGGAGGGGTAATGGACATGTCCTAACATTCTAAGATGTTATAAAGGATCTAGGCGTTTACAGTGCATCGTACTTATCTTGGAATTGACACATCACTGCAATATCATTCAGAGTACATTATATATAGTCAAATTAATGCTGATTAATGCTTTAATTAAACCCCATTTTGATTACATGTGTTTGATGTATTTTAATCTTTTCGGCTACTTAAATATTAAACTTCCGCGTATACAGGGTGATTCTCCATTGAATTTTTTTCAAAGAAAAAAGGAAAGGAAAAATGTTCTTATAATTTATCACAGAATCTACTGTTAACCGGAAGTCATTCAATGGAGAACAACTTCGACGACAAAAATTTTCTATACGTATCAGCACGATCTCGTGTTCTGTAAGTCATAAATATTTTATTGGTACTTTTATGTATTAAGTTTTGGCTATTTTATGACTGTCATATCTACTTCTCAGAGATTAACCTACGCGTAAGTGAGCACGAAAATCTGCTGCTTCTTTTATCATACCCTTTTACCGCATAACTCGCTGTCAAAATTCGTTCTGGATAAAAGATATAGGTGAAGTAGGGGCAAAGTGGGATACGGGGCAAAGTCGGATACGGGGCAAAGTCGGATTTTGGCGTTTCGCTGTATTAGAACATTTCCTATGTATTTGTTTGCATTATTTATTTACAAAAGAGCAATACAAATTTTGAAACATATTTCAGTTTCCATTCAGTATTTACCAACCGTTTGATCATGATCTAGGAAATCGAAGTCAATTTGTAAATTTATACATATATTCAATCGATTAGTAAGTATCAATAAATTAAGCGTAATTAAAATCTGAATTGGATGACTTAATAGTCTTCTCTTACTCAATTTTCGTTTTTTATTTGTTTCATTTGGGGTTGAGGATGATTTTTTACGTCGTGTTTAAAAAAATTTTATTTTGGGCAAAGTGGGATGTGATCCGTTTTGATTTAGTTTCACAGAGATAAATAAGAACTCACTTTCCCTCTCTCTCTCTTTCTCCCTCCCTCTCTCTCGCTCTCTCTCTCTTGAGTTGTGTCCACGGCTCGTAGTGGCCAGGACACTAATAAATAAATTTTTAATCAATCTCTCTCTCCCTCTCTCTCCCTCTCTCTCCCTCCCCTCTCTTTCTCTCTCTCTATCTTTCTCTCTCTCTGTCAAACCTTTCCAGAAGTAATTTTAACAACCCGTCCCACTTTGTCCCTGGATTTTCAGATTTCTCAAAAAAAAGTTTTTTCGTAAAATTGAAATTTGGAATATTAAACAGATACTTTTTTTAAAATGCGTTTCATAATAAGTTAGTTGAGGACCTAAATACGGGTTTCTAAACCACACCTAACCATTCTTATGCCCCATTCTTTTTGTATACAAGTTTTTCCAAAACCATCTTACTTTGCCCCTACTTTCCCTATCTACAGTATTGAAATTCTTTTCCTGATGCCTTGAAGTCATCCAGGAATACAACTGTTTCGTGTTGGACTCTTGAATCGATTATTGTTTCAAATGTATAATCTATACAGTATTACCATACATACTTCTACAGTATATTTGCATTTAGTTTTTAGTTATTATTATTTTGTATTTCGGCTGTGCTTATATTTGTTATGATTTTCTGTTTTTATATTTACGCATTGTATATACCTTATTCTGAATTTATAATTTTATCTATTTGTTTTACTATTTTTGTATATATGTCGAAGGTCATTACATCTAACATATTAATAAATGATACAGATATATACATACATACATACATACATACATTGGGTTATCCCGAACATTTATTCACATATATGCACGATTCAATTATAATTATTTAAGAACTCTCCCACATGTGTAGATTTTAGATGTAGTTCTCATGCGGCCTTATTCATTTGTAATTGTAAGCATGAAAACACTAACTTTCTGTTTTGTTAAAAAATGAAATTGAATAATTGTTGGATTTATCTATAATTTTTAGCTGTTTAACGGACACTCCCTTTGATCGCTGGGAAAAGTCGCGATACCCTTAATTGTAATAAAAATTTACCCATCAACTAATCCCCACGGCGTCACCTGAATCTTCCACAGGTCTCCCACTACTACTTCATAATACCGGATGCGCACGAAAATCGTCGAGGCTCCTCGACTGAGTTAAAGGAGCCTCTCCCCATGCCATGTAACGTTGTTTTAAATTAGTAAATCAACAAATTTTCATTATATATCATCAGTTTATTTAACCCTAAAATGAATAAATAGGTATTAAAAAACACCTGCCTTGCAGTGTACAGTTCTCTGCATTTGAAGCTTGCGAGTACACCCAGAAGATATTAGCGCCGCTGCCGATATAGTGTAACCTTGTTTTTTTTTTGTATCATAACTTTTTTTTCGAAATCTTTTTTTGAGAGCGTTTGATCTAAAACTGCTTGAGGAATATTTCTTTCACTAAATTAAAGCTAAGACATTGTAAAATGACGGAGAATTAATTAGAAAATAACAACATAAGTTGCTGGCCCATCAAATTTGCATTGATTGGTGATTAATTTCTACCCATTTTGTGACTAGTTTGGGTAAAACTGGCACTGATAAAAATATTATCCAAATAAAATTACATATGAATTTTGAGCGTCTAAACTAATTATTTAAACCAAATACGCAAAAGGAAGTTAACAAATTCATTCATATTAATCGAGCTTTTTAAACACATAATGTTATCATAATACCATCGCTGAATCCGAGATAAAAATTTAAAATCAACATAAAATGACACGAGGAGGGGGTCCGTTAGCGCAGTCGAGGAGCTTCGACGATTTTCGTGCGCGTTCGGGATTATCGGCTGGTAGTGGGAGGCCTGCGGAAGATTCAAGCGGCACCGTGCGGATTAGTTACTCCCTACATTTCATGCCTCAAGAGACGCAGAGGAAAATTATATCAGTGACAACCTCACGATACATATTTTGCTGAAATGTTGCTGAACATTTTAATCGTATTTGCAATTTACCAAAATAATGTTCATTATGGGTAAATTTTATAGCAAAAATTACTATAAAATTTTTAAGATTAGTATTGCAATAAGTCGGAAAATAATACTAACGATTCGAAAGCTTGTAGAAATTGTTATTAGAAAAAAATTTATATTTTCTCCCAATTTGCAAACAAAATAGTAAAATTTCCAACAAAGTGATTAACAAATCTCTCATCTTAGTGGGGGTAGTCTTTTTTTTTTAATATAATCTATTCAAGCCATTTATAGCGGGTCCAATTCTGAAGAAGTATTTTACATAATAATGTTGTGCACATACGGACACAAACGAACATACTGCACATTCACGTATACTCATAAACGATTAGAAATAATTTATATAAAGAAATATTATTGTCTTTAAACGATCATGCGTGTGCATGTGCAGGAATTTCAAATGACATAAATTGATTATATTGTAAAATTAAAATGTTTTGTTCAATTAATATTTGTATAGTTATTGGATGCTGTTAGGTTGAAAACGATGTTTAATGTCTGGACGAAAATATGAAAAATCGTATGTAAACTTTTGTTTTCACATGTAAATCATAAGTAAATATTTTAAAACAAAGTAGAAGAATAATTACCCACATTCTTAATATTCTAGGAAAATCTTTTTAAACGTTAATTCAAGATAATATTTTAGATATTTGTGATTGTTTATGATGTTTTAACTTCATGTCTTATAATAAAATATTGTAAACATAATGTAATGAGTAATTTGTTCAACATTTTTTTTATTGCGTAGTAAAAACGCATAACTCCTTTTTGTTAAAACATTTTTAGAAAACTAATTTAAACATTATGTTGGGCTGTAGAGACTAACTGCTTAACGTAGTACAAATTTTTCCATATAAGACATTAATTCTAAGATGGCCTTCACTTACATATAAATATAAAATGTAAACGTGGAACATACTTGTAACGGAAGCCAAAATTTGAATGCCACGGTTGGTGGTGCGTATTTTTAGTTCGTCACCTTAGGGGGTCTAGCGTATGTACGGCGCATCTTCTACTTCTGTTGTATGGTTTTTTCTCAAACAACTTTCTACTTATTTGTTGTGTCTTGTTTTTTGTTTAATTTTGGCATAACAATGCAAAACTGATTAAAAATTGTTAAGTAACAAAGGAAATTTTATTCTGTTCCTCCAATGTCGTTTTTAAACTTTTCTTCATCTCCGTAACTTCATACCTGACTTCGAAGGAAGCCCTCAACCCTTTGTTGCAATATCCCCCTTTGCATAAGTCGTTCGTATAATTGAACTAACTGTATGCTCGTTGGACTTGATGGAGATGTCTTTAGACGCAGTTAAACTCTAAAGACCAATAATTTGTTCGAATTGAATTGGGGGTCGTTGAACATCGATTTTTTACCAGTCGTCTCTTAGCCGGTGGCTATGGAAGATCAACTGAAAAAGTATGAATTGTATATTCGCAGTGTTCGAACATTGTCTATATTGTCGGGGATGTGGCCATTAGTTCAAGAACATCCGGTTCTTCTTCGAATTTTATTATTTCTTGGAGGGTTCTCAACCACAATGATGTGTGTAAGTTCTATACATTACTGTTGGTATAATGCAGCAAACATCATGTTGTTAACGAGAAGTTTGGGACTGTTGGTTGGTTTCGGAGCAGCAGTGTTGAAGGTAATATTTTAATTTCAAAAAAATACATTGTATGCTTCAGATATTAATAACTTTTGGGCAAAAATACTGCAATTACTACTTAAGTAATGATTGGTGGAACGGTAAAAATTATATTTTTATTTTAAGATATGGTGTTTCGTGTCACGTCACGATTCGATCGTGTACTTATTCAAAACCTTAGAATATGCATATTCCAGTGATTCTCAGATTCCAAGCCAGATTCCCGAACTATTGAAGAGGTTACCACACTTTATCCGTTTTTGTTACGCATTAGCAATATGTTGTTTTGCCACGAATGCGATGTACGTGACTGTTACGATGATGAGAGTCCGAAAAGGAAAGTACATACCGATGTATCCAGGGATTTTTCCATTTTCATACGAAACTGGTGGGTTCAACTACTGGTCAATTTTTGGTTTTCAGTTTACGGCTGGATGGTTTTTGTCATCCATAACCTGTTCGGTTGATTCTATGTTTGGCGTCTTTGCTTTCCAAATTTGTGGACAATTCCGAATTTTGGCCTCTGAGTTCAGAGCACTAACTCCCGGAAAAGACTACAGGGACAAGATCCGAGGGTGTATGGAAAGGCACGGTATGCTATACCGATGCCGAGATATATTGCAAGACATTTTTGGACTGATTGCTATTTGGATGACAATTTCTAGTGCGTGGTCCTTGTGCGCTTTGATATTCCAGGTTTCTCAGGTAGGGATGAACGTTTTTATCTACCTTAATAACATTTCTCACAATTGGTTTTAAGTACAATGCAACCCCTCGAGTTGGTACTTATTAAGGGACTTGCTCCCTCTCAAGATGATTAGTTGCACCGCCGACATTGTCGCGTGATCTACATCAGACATTCTGTTGGTGCGCAGTAGTTTCAGTCTTGAAGATGACTGGTGGAGTGGAAACAAGAATGACCAAAACACTCATTTGGAGAGGGACCAACTCGAGGGATTGTACTGTAACTCAATGCAAAAAAATAATCATCATTTAAACATCGGCGTAAATTTTAACCAGTGCGAGAACTTCACTAACGAGTTTCACTAGTGTGAGGTTCTACTTTATTTACGTAAATTTTAAGAGCATATTAGTTCTGATGTAATTAGGTTCAGTTAGAGGTAAAGTTGAAACAGCTGAGGGTTAATGTGTTAATTTCACCAGATATGATTACAGTCTTGTTGTTAACAAGTTACTAGCACTTGCATTCATGATCTTGTGATAAGCATATACATGGAAATGAAACTAAGAATTACAGATGCTTTGTGCATTTATGGAAATTACAGATGCTTTAATTTCTACTATCTTTGTGAAAATCATTACAATATATGTTCAACTTATTGCATTAGACGTATAAACGTTTACTTCTCTGTTCATTGGTACGTTTTTATAATAAAAACTGGTTTATTTGTAGGTATGTACAGTTATGTCTTTGAAGTTATATCCATTATGCCGTAATATACGTTGAATAACTAGTTGAGAAAGAATTCTTGTTCATCAGATGGCGAAAATTACTATTCAAACTGCTTTGATGTTGGTGCTTTTCGTTTCATTAAAAACGATTCAGGCGTTTACCTATGCTTGGTACGGAAATCTTATTACCCAAGAAGTAAGTCAAAGAAATATATTGTAGTATATATTTACTGGTAAATTATAATCTAATATTGTTATATGTAAAATAGCATCCCATATAAAGCAGGTTCCTCATAACAGCACCGTACGAACTAAACAAACATTTTTATGGCCTCTTTGAGCTTATACACCTATGCTAACAAAAACAAAATTAATTTAAATGAGATCATTTTGATGGTTTGTAATTTCAGTGTATACAGTCATCGCTCCGTAATTGCTGTCCGGCCTTGCCGAATTGCCTCTCATGTCCCCCATAATTGTCTGTCTGCCGTTCCCACTCTTACTTCCCCTTTTTCATGTATGAAACAGTTAATAGGACATACGTGCGCATGAAGGAGAGTGCCTTTCATCTTACGGTGCACGCGGAAGGGGGAACACCTGTATAACGGTTACGGAATATTTTGAGACTATAAATACGGGTGAAATTAAGAAGACAACAATCATGGAGGGATACAATTACGGAGGGAGAACTGTATTACAAATTCCAATCATTGCATAGATTGTTCACGAGTCAATGATGATGGAGAAAGCATTCGTGAAAAATAGATCTTAATCCATGCAGCAAAATAAAAAGCTCAGAATGATCTCCAAATAATTTCCAAGACGCGTCGCTTTCTGAGCTTTTTCTAAGCTTCAATTTATAAAGATTTCATTATGATACTAAATTTAGAAAACCCTCTGAATGTGTCACATCCGAACTCTTATAAAGCACATTACGAGATCATTTTGAACTAATTTTTATGTGTGCTATCTAAGAAGCGGCACTATGATCATAGTGCACGTAATCTTGATTTAGAACTCTTCCTAAAAACATACTTTAATACATTACTTATTTCCAAATCAAAGATGCTAAATTGTAGCGCGCGTTTCTTTATCCTCGATATTTAAAGGATTCCACTTATCACGATTCTAATTTCTAATTTCTGTTAGTTGTCTTTCGTCGCCTTCACATTTAATTTCATATTTATTTACATATAGTTATATCAGAAATGATTTGCTGAAAGAGATTATGTGCAAACAGGCAGATTATATCAGTTAATTAGTACAGAGAGTATGACGAATTAGTCAGTTAATTATAATGGTGGTTTTTGTTTTAGAACGAACAAATTAACTCTTAATACATTCCATTTTACTTACTGTTTACACGGGACAGAAAATAATTATTTTGTTTCCAAAAAATAGAGCGAGGCATGCATCAACGCCATCTACTCTGCAGCTTGGCACGGCTCCAAATATTCAGCGATTGCGAAAGATGCTCTCATCATCTTAATGCAACGGCCCATTGTGCTGAAAGCTAAAGGATGTCTCCATATTCAACTGGATATGTTTAGCAAAGTAAACATCTGAATAAAAATATAATTTTGAAATCATAATATAAATTAAATTATTTGAATTGCTTACAGGTTATGAATACAGCCGTGTCCTATTTCTTTTTGCTCCAAACGCTGGATGCAAAATAGATGTAGAATACAAATCCTGCAAGGTCTTCGATTAATTCCTATTATTCAAGCGCAAATGTATAAAGCAACGAAGCAATATATGCAAGTCATACCTAGACGTTAAATAAATATAAATATATTTTAGTAATTTCAGGGTTTATAAATAGAAAAATGTTTATCTTGCAACAGAGAATAATTTTACTATTGCATGTTGATATAGACAAAATCAAAAGATTTCCATTTTAAACATTTTTTCTGGTCACAATTCTTGGCAAGTTTATTATTTCAGCAAAAAGTCACCATGTATTATAACTCTTCCAGAAAACTTTGGTCATGTTTCCGCCATTTACCACACAGAAATAAACTAATACGTCCAATTTTGGAAATAACAATATTACGAACAAATATTTTTTAACCCAATTGTAGCACTTAAAAGAACATATGTTCAATTCTCACCTTATACATTGATTAGGACTTCTCATGAGAAGTAGCTGACTTTGATTCTATAATAAGTCAAACGATTTCAAGATAAAAATGCAAACCTTCTTCTTTGGTCCAAACAAAATTTCGAGTCTTTCAAACTCCTTAATTTAAAGAACATTCCTTTCCAAAGTCTTTGTGGTACTCAGGGACACCTTTTTCTTTATTTCTTAGACCCTACTTATAGTCTTAGTTTCCTCAAATTGATCGATGTATTTTAGGAGAAGCAACCGGAAGTATAGAGGGTGGTACTACCCCCAGCCACAACTCGAGTTAGAAACTTCTGTTTCAATTTCGCAATATCATTATGCTAATGCTATAGTAGGATTCTCGAGCATAAGTAGATTCCCAGAGATAAGGAGGTGGCGCATCGATATAAACCAGCACTTTCTAGTATGAAACTTTGTCTCCCTTGTTTAACATCGATCCACCCAGTAAACGCAACCCATTCCCTGGAAGGGATGGATTTCCAACTTACAATGTATCATTCTTGTGTGCGTAATGTAAAGTATTTATTACAATTTTGTGGCCTGTGGCATCTTGGAACAAAAACCACACAATGGCCAATAAGTATACTCATCAGCATCTTGAGCACTTTTATAAGCTTTTGTATTGGCCGCTTTTGTTTGCGGTATTCGAGTAACATTCCTGTGCTCACCAGCGCACTGAGTTCTGTCGTCAGTTTTTGGACGATGATTTTAAAGGTATTTCATCGACACCAAAATACTTAGATAGCATTAAATGTTTAAACGTCAACTTTTTCACTAACTTTAATCTTTACCCTATTTTCTTATATAATTGTGTAATAATCAATCAGGATGGGGATAAAAGGGGTACATTTCAAGTTCTCTTTTTTTTTTGTTTCATTCATGTTTTTTAACATAATCTTATAATACTAATTTTGTTCAAGATTATTTGTTATCTAACTCATCGTAAGGTCTTAAAAAGCCTACACGAGACACTGGAAGATGAATTCATGATCAATCTCAAGAAAACTGAATTAAGACCATACTTACTAAAGCGGATGATGATGTTCAGTAAGGTTTCGATAGTAATGGCCAGTGGTAATGGCTTGGTATTTCTAATGTTCACATACATGACATTGAGACGTATTTTTGTGGAAAAAAAGTACATCCTACTTTATCCGGCTATATACCCAATATCGTTCGAACCTGGAAAGTCTATTTATTGGGCACTTCTTATTTTCGAAATTGTACTCTGCTTCTATTTGTCTTGTGTGACAACAGCTGTTGATGTTGGATTCATATATTATGTTTTTCACATTTGCGGCCATCTCAATGCTATAGGCTTTCAGTTTCAGAACCTGAAGTCGGATGAAAATTACGACGCTGAGCTTAAAAAGTGTGTCAAAGCACATCAGATGATTCTGAAAAATAAAAATAGGTTAATCGACATTTATGGTCTTATTGTTGGCTGGGTTGGAATTACAGGAGCTTTGGTTCTTTGCAGTTTAGTTTTTCAAACTAGCCAGGTATGTTATAATATTTTATGTTTGTTTTGTATTAGTTTTATGTATGTCATATATACAAATATCAGGTATTCAAATGTCAATTATAATTTGTGTTTTAATATAAGTAGAATGTGAAGGAATTCATTTGTGACGTGTATTTGTGAGATTCTTTTAAAAATGTATAATTCGGTATGACTATTGTTATTGCTAAACGTCATTCTCAAACTCACCAAAAGACCGGTCTGGTTTCTGTGTGGTTTGATTTTTACTCCCTGATGGAACCAAATAGATTTCAACTTATTTAATTTACATTTACTGTCTTGAAAGTCGAAGAAAGTAGAGTAATGAAATGATTCCAATGGTGTTTTATTCAGAATGAGTAATTAGTAATCTCATTTGTTTGTGATAAAAATCAAGCGAGGGTTCTGGCTGAATTCAACTTCTTGGATTAAATTTCTTAAAGTCCACGTCTCTAATTGGTTAATATTACACTATATTTCCCTAGGGTCTTTAAAACTAATAAACTTTACTGCGATCTCCTCTTCCGTGTCTTTTTATCGTATGCAATTTCCAATAAACTAATTGTTCCATGAGGGCATAGCCAATTTTAGTATCCGTATGGAACATTCATTCGCTGTTGATGAAAAAACCAATCTCCGTATCCATTCGACCATCTGAATTAGAAGACCTTTCTGACCTACTAAAACTATTGTGTTCCTACATAATATGGAACTCTTTCGATGTTCTTCAATTTCCATGCTTGAAGGTTCAGCGTTTAATATACAGATCCAATAAGGAAAAATTTGAATGCCGATGTCCCCCAGTTGTGTTATTTGCGAATTTAGGATACATGTTGAAATGTCACCATTTTACGCAAAGAAATTTTCCTTTATACAGTAATTATTTATTTAACAATTTCTCTATTGTTTATTGCCTGTAAGTAAGTATATTTATTTTTCGTCTTCTGACATTACATGAGGGAAATGAAGGATCCCCTCCCATGCTTATAATGAAATAAAAAATTATGTCTTCTGATGTGAACGTTGTGATAGAGCATTTCACCCTAGGAGCACAAATTTTTTTAATGTCAGAGCTTACGGCAACGCAATCTGTATGTGTGCCTACTGCAGTCCGATATTTGAACCTGCTATAAAAGTACCAACTCCAGCGCCATCCATAACTGATACTGATGCAGATGCTGCGTCTCTTAGCAATCTTAATGATAATTCAAGCGAAACAACAGTGTCTTCAAACACGTCGGTATTGCCGCAGCACTTCTTGCCACCCGGAGTTACTAATGATGAAAAGATCAGTCCAGCGCTAGCTCTTGTCTTGCAAAAATTAACTAAATTAGAAGACCTTGAAAATCGCCTTCTTAGAATGGATAATAAACTCGACCAAATCTCATACATGATATGCGAAGTATCTAAATATTTAGAGAAACTGATATAATCAACTTTTAGATCATTTAATAACGTACAAACTAATAGACCCTTTGCAGTCTGGCTTTCGAACACATCACAGTACTCAAACTGCTTTATTGATCGTATTAGATGACGTACGGCAAGTTATCGACAATAGAATGGTAACAATCCTTGTTTTATTTGATTTTAGTAAAGCCGTTGATACTGTTAACCATCATGTACTCTTATCTAAGCTACATGACCTTGGTTGTTCTGGAACGGAGCTGAAATGGTTTTATAGTTACTTGACTAGCAGAACGCAGGCCGTACTAAATGAGGATGGCACTACGTCAAACTGGCCTCCGGTTACTATAGTGGTGTGCCCCAAGGCTCAGTACTCGGTCCATTGCTCTTTTCAATTTTCATCAATGCCCTGTGTCCGAGGTTTTGCACAGACTAAATTGCGTCTCAATAGACTGTCAAGCAAACGCTGAATGGTCCGTCAAAAATGGCCCTTGACATCTCCAAAACAAAAGCAATCTTGCTTGGCAGTCTACCATATGACAGTCGTGTGGATCATTCTTCACTTGATCGCTCTATTAACATCAATGGCTTTGGTATACCGACTGTCAAATCCCTCAAAAATGTAGGTGTTTGGCTTACACCAACACTAGATTGAAAACTTCATGTAACCAAAATCATCAACAGATTTAATTCTATACTTTACACCATAAAATTTCATAAAAATGGTTTTTGGACGAAACTTCGAGCGCAAATAGGTCGCTCATCTTTCCGCATATTGACTATGTATGTTTGGTCTACAAAGATCTCACAGACCAGCAGAATGTTATAACAACGATCACTAAATAACTGCATACGGTTTATCTACAATTTGCGAAGAGATGGGCGAAGGACTCCGCACCGAGTGAAACTAAAATGGCTTACGGTTAGAGGTCGGCGTAGATATTTTCTAGGTATACTTTTACATAAAATAAACTGCATAACTGCGCCATCTTATCTGACAGATCGTTTTCGTTATGTGTCAGATGTTACTGAACTAAGAAGATCAGCTCGATTCCGTGTTCAGAACGCGTTCATAATACCACCATGTATCATATGAGCATACAGGGACTCCTTTACCTTATCTGCAACTTATTTTTGGAATAATCTGCAGTATTCAGTAACCTCTACAGCTACAATAAATTCATTCAAAAGCATGTTACGCGCCCACATAATCGCCGATGATGTAATGACAACAACATTAGAGCCAAAGGCAAAACTTTAGATTTGCATTAATGATGTTATTTTGATGCTTTTAGTACTTACTCCTTAATATTAAGTCTAGTTTAATCTTAGTTTAAGTTCATTTGTAAAAATCTGTATATACGTCACCCTTTAGGTACATCCCAGAGCTTGTTTAATAAATCTAATCTAATCTAATCTAATCCTTTCACCCTCGTCACTCTTCAATCTCACTCCCTCCCTTATTTCCACCATGTCCTTGCATACCGGGGCAAGTTCCACCTTTTTTTTAGTAGCTTAGGGATGGTCCATAAATAAACTACATAACGCCCTTTTAGGTAATTATTGGGCCCCATCTCTCCCCACGTAATACCACAAATTTTATGACCTCAGTTTCTATAGCCACCTTCGATTCCCATATCCCTATTTCTGGCCCTTTTAAAGTATAATATTAAAGTAAAGTGTTATTGACCGGTTGGAATCAAAAATCAAAACAACAAGAAGTAAACACCGGTAATTGACTTCTAAATATCAATACTTATAGGGTCAGGCTAATACGTGGTTATGGACCATCCCTCAGCTACTAAACAAATAGTATTGCCAAAACGGCGGAACTTGCCCCGGTATATGTTACATACAGTAATACTAAAAAAATGGTTCTAACTCATTAGCTACTCTAGAGTGGATGTTATATTGACCTCTTTCATTTGACCATAATTCTCATATCATACTGTTTTTCGGGCTGTTTTTAATGCTTCAATTTTTAGTCTTGAACTATCTGTCAACTAAATTAAATGAACTTTAGTATATGCATCTGATTAAATTTGATTTCTATAATAATGCAGATCAAGCAATTGACCATACAACTAGCTATCAAATTAGGAACTTATTTATGGGCAAAGCTTTGGCAAGTATTTTCGTTTGCCTGGTTTGGTACACTCATGACTGCGGACGTAAGTAATTTTTACTAATTATGTATATTTAAGAGAAAAGCACTTAAAGAATGGTCTTAGTTTGTGAAAAAGAATTTTGCGTGAACTTGTATATCAAATTATTTGTAACCGTCAGATCATGCACTTGGTAATTTATGATCATATTTTACTTAATTCAAATGCTTATGCGTATTTTTCAGTTAATCTTCCATCGTATTTTACAAAATTAAGATCATAAGAACCTTTATATGACAATACATGTTTCATGCAGTGATCAGATTCTGAAAATATCAAATTCTGGTTGGGGTTTGAGTAGAGAAAGCAGGAGCCTCGTCCGAAGCTCATCAGGAATTTCCCACGACTTATAACATATGAACTCTTTTTTAATTCATATATTCATTCTAGGAATATAATTGAAAAGGACAGAGCGGTTCATCTAATGGTATCAGGAAAAAGTACCTTGACCTTGGATTCAATTGTCAATGTTATTTCAAGGTCAACGCGGTGGTAACTCCAAGTGCTTACCTCAAATTTGAAAAGAACAGGAAATTTTACGTTCATAATAATATGTTTTTTAATCTCATGATAAAGTCGAATGAAGGTCAAGTTCGTGAATTTCAATTTTTAATTTGTGTAAGTATCCTACTAAGATGTCAAAATTTTCAACATTTCTTATCAAATACGGGGTAAAGAGAAGGTTTTACCATTAAACTAATTTACTTTAACTTTGAAATAACGTTAAAATCCGATTTTGAGTTCGAGGTCCACGCTACCATTAGGTGACCTACGTTGTTCTGCTGTATGGACCATTTTTCTCTATCTGGTTTAGATTCAGCAAATAGCTCACTGCTTAAAAAGTATTAGCAGAATTTTCAGAATTGCCGAAGAATTTCTACGCAATTTATAAAAATAAGCTTAGGAATGCGAAATACTTTCAGAAATGGTCCTAATAGAAACTGGGGATATTTATTTTTTCGTCGTAGTCTCAAAAAATCAGCCAAAATGTTTTTTTGTCTATGATTAAAAAACTATTAACCAAAAATTATATTTCATTCAACAAGTTCTGCACAAATTAATTGATTCTTATAGTGACGTTTATTGTAGTTTTAAGAAATTACTTTGTCCTTAGAGTGAGAAGACACTGAACGCCATTTATGAATGCGGTTGGACTAATTTGACTAATAAAAGAATGAAGATTGATATGCTCATCATTATGACTCAAAAACCGATGGCTTTAAAAATTAAACAATTTTTTACGATTTCTTTAACTATGTTCACCATGGTAAGTATCGCAAATTTTTTAAAAGGTTAAATATAATTTTATGAATGAAATTGCGATCCTGCAGGCGTTAAAAATGATTTACAAGTTCTGATATTTTGTGTAAGAATGCGATATTTCTCTACAAACTTTCTTATTATAATGCCATACTTTTTTTTTATAAATGCAGGAGAAGCTGGTATAGAGTCTTGAAAAAAATCCTTTTATTCTTAACAGGTGATTTAGGATTTTAAAAACGTGGCTAAATAACATTTTTTACAGGACCTCTCAGAGTGTATTTGAAATTAAGAAATGTTTTTCTATGATTTCCTGCGTAAATGTGTTTTTTGTTATTACATTACATTAAACTAGTTTTAATTTTTATACATGCAATAGGTATTACGCTTGTATTTAATTCTCTATTTACCAATGTTTAACTATATCTATCTGATGAAAATATTAACAGAATGAATACATTGCAGGTCATGAATACGACTGTCTCTTATTTCTTTCTGCTGCAGACATTAGACGACAATAAAGACTGATCTATTTTCAAATACAGAAAAGTACATTTTGATACAAACGATGGAATGAAAATTAAGCAGGGCGATGCTGATAAACATAGAATTGATATGTAAGATATTCTACGAGTTTGAATCTGAAATGTTAAGTAAACATAATAAAAGGCGCCTTTGTAAGTAACTAGTAAAAGAAAATAAATTGACACGATAGAGGTGAATGCAGACGTATGCAGCACTTTTTACGTAATAATCGTTAAATATATTTATTAAAAAGATTAAACATTGATTTACAGCATGAAACTGTATCAATTTCACAAAATTCTAACCGTTAATGCATGCTCTTGTATTTGTTGAAATTGAAAAGTGATAAATTTAAAGGTTATTTTTTTCTGTAATTGAGTATATACTGTATTTATATAATTAATTTAATTCTTTCTTTGTTCTTTCTTCTATTATTCCTATCCAGGACTTTTAGAAATCTTATCATTGATATAAATCCCTGGACTTAAAACACCAAATTCATTATCTTGCAGAAAGTATCGGAAAGAAATGTAAACAGACTCGAATTTATCGCCAATCTAATCCCAGTCATTCTACGCCTATTTTGTAATCCATTCCAATCCGTTTCATTCCTTTTATTCAATCCGATCGAATTCCATGTCATTCCAATGAAAATTTGTAATCGTTGATTCTTCGATAACAATCCGTACGAATCTTCCCTTCAAAAATATAAATCATTCATTCGGATTGAGTTATTTCCGAGTCAAGTTTCAGATGGCATTTGATTCAGTTAAACGTGATTTTCGGATTCGTTAGGAATGTCATTAATTAAATCGGTAAGACATTCCGAATTATGAAGAAAAGACATTTGTCTTTACCTACCAATGTGACATTTTACCCAGGGAATAGGCAGGCAGCATCAATACCTTCATCCAACAGTATTGACTCATTAACCAATCCTTGATGATTTAATACTCGAAATAATTTATAAAAATGTTTTGCGTCAGTACCATTTTAGAATAAAAAGAGAAGAAAATAAAGGGACCTCAAAAACAGCTTTGGAGGAAAGCCGAAACCCTATAAGTAAATCCTGACTTCCGCCTCCGAGGGAGCGCTATGCTCCAGATATTTTATCATTAACTTAACATTATTTAAGTGAATGTCGGGCAGGTTTGGACGGGTTTCATTTTTGGTGTGTGGTATTGAAACGGATGAGAATGCCGTGAAACAAACAATACCAACAAAAAGGCGTGGTCATGAGAACTTTGTCATAGAAAATTAGTTGATATCGTGTTCAAAAGTTAGAGCCATTTTAATGAAAACATGTTTGTGGAGCAAAAAAACATTTCCCATGCAGGTTGGGACACTTTCCAAATATGAAAAAAAATGCACGTTATTAATATAATTAGTATTATTTAATGAACACGTATCATTCCTTCAGTCAGAGTCACAATTTGCGCATGTAAAAAAAGTCGATTGAGTATTACCATATTTTAGGTGTATAGCTCCTTTGCTCGTATTGCACCCTGGTGAAAATTTGAACGTACGGTAAATGTATCGAAAAAGTACGCTTAAATGCAACTTAAGTGTCATGGAAATGTACAGCGTATGTACACAAAGTTGAAAGAAACTGTACAAAAAGTGTGAATTGGACCCTTGGAAGTGTACGTAAATCCCGAATGGGCACAATGTATGGGAAGTGTACCCAAGGAAAATTATGTACAGGGAATGGTACATAAGTGTACAAAATAAAGTGTACGGGAAGAAAGTATAAAGTGAATTAGATATACGAAAAAAAACAACTACAGTACAGAAAGTGTACAAGAATTTCATTTAAATGTACAGAAAGTGTACGTGTATTTCACTTAGATGTACTGAAAGTGTACACTTAGATGTACAGGAAGTGTAAAATCAAAAGTCAATCAGTGTACAGAAAGTGTACATTTCGTGAAAGTACGTTTTCATTAGGATGTGGTAATATTAAAAAATTATGTGCACCAGTTGATAAAAATGTAATTTATTAACAATATATACATATATAAATGAATTTCCAATAAAATTAAACGAGGTCGTTGTATAATAGACCTTAAGTATTTTACAAATAACCAAACTTCTTCTAGGTTAAGACCCAAGTCGAACAAATGATTCAGATCGTCTACGACAATAGGGAGATTTTGTGGATCAAATTCACTTTTAATTGCTGCACATTTCTGTGTAATAGTTTCAATTAATTTTTGCACTAAATTATTGCGATTTGTTATATTGAAAGGAGAATCTTGTTTGTCATTGGAATCGTCTCCCAAGTCTTGTACATTTTTCGAGATAACTTTTAATGGTTCAATTATGTGTACCTGAGAATCGATCGTTTCCCTAAAGTTGTAGCCAAGTTTCATTCCAACGTTATGACAATGACCAAATGTGTTGTGGAAAAGCACCGAACAAACCATTCCATTATTTTTTGTATATTGCGCTGTTACAGCATGAAGAAGAAAATTCGCATCCTTACCATGTCGTTCATCAATGAAGATAAGTTTACCACTTGTATCAATTTTGTCAATCCCTAGAGCTTCTCGTACATCATCCATTTTCTTCTTTTAACCTGTATTAGAGTTGTTTGATTTTGTATCTGCGTGATTTTTCACCTTTAAAATGTAATTACATGCATACTTACACGTATACATATGTTGTTGACACATTTCACACATTCAAGCCAATTATATACGTATACATACACTGCTGTACATCCACCTTGCACTTAGTGTACACCAGTGTACACTTGACATTAACAGCAGGACAGCACTGTACGTGAAGTGTACGTTTTACGCAAAAGTTATCAAAATGTACTTTGAGTGTGAACTGTAAATTCAGGCATACTTGCGTAAACTGTACATAAAGTGTACGTTCAGAAACAAATTAGAAACTGTACAGTAGGTGTACACGCATTAAACGTACAGTTGGAGGTTTCCGATTAAATGCCGCTAAGCGTACACCGTATGTACAATTAATAAGTGGAAAGTAAGAGGGATTCAAGTGTCATATCATTCATGTACGAGTAAGTGTACGAGGGTCCAAAAAGCAGTCCACGTACATTAAATGCACCTTTTACCGTACATTCAAATTTTCACCAGGCAGTCGTTTGCGAGGAATGTTTTTCATGCATAAATGAATATCTTCATCTTCAGCATCATCATCGTCATCGTCTTTCCATGCAATAAATATTGTGAAAATATCATTTAAATAGCACCCCAGTGTCTTGGAATAAAAAAACTCGTGCTGTCTCATGATAGAAGCAATATCGCGGAAGTCGAAAAATGCATTTCCACTACACTACTTTTCGATTGCCGTTTTACACCATTAAACTGCACTTGATATAATTCATTCAGCATTCTTCCGTTAAATAACAAAAGTCACTCCTCCAACTACATATCGTGCAAAACGTATGCTGAGGATGTTTTTCTTTGGCAAATTTACGACCTACGGCACACAGTTTATCAACACGTGTTCCTTGGTCTAACGTGCATGAAACGTTAGTTTATAAACAAACTATACTTCCCCGATGATGAGACCGAAGTCGCCTCAATACCCAGACGAGATATTCAGCTGTTCCAACGTGCATGGTGTCCCAACGTGCATCGACATTCCCTTACTCTAATTAAAAAAAGATTAAGAACAAGAAGAAATGTCTGGTGTAAACCTATGCTTCATCTAATGAAAACAACACAACTAAGAGATGTTTAAAACATTTCAAATATTCACTGATTGCGTTACCTCGATAATATCATAATCGCCATATAATCATTATATTATTTGACTTATTCAATATTTAACCTTTGGCCTTTATACGACCTTCAGAACTGTTGTTAAAGTCAAGTGAAAGACAAGTGCAAAGTGACTACGATGTTCCTCTTTGACCGCAACAACTTCAGTCAGGGACGCATTTTATTCAACTCATTAACGACCAGAAGGATGCAAAATGTAGAACAGGTTTACAGCTCTAATTTTAAAGCAGAAAAAAGTTTAACATTTCTTCTAAAACTATTTCTGATGTAAAAATGACCCCTCTTTCAGAATATAAAACTAAAATTTAGTTATTGCCACCTCAAACGACATTATGGTAAATTTTTTCGAAGAATTTTTTCAGAAAAAAAACTGTAATGATTATTTTCATATAAAAACCGAGTGGAATATGATACAAAAATCTAAAATATCGCGTCCTTGTATCCTGAGCTATCAAAACCGATGGTTACATTTTGTGAAATTCAAAATGACGGACACGACAATGGCACCTAAGAGTAAAAAGAGAATGTTTAAGATTTTAGACATTAAAAAAACATTAAAACTTTGAATCATGTTTATGATACTAGGTACAAAGATATTTTCGGTGATCCTGAATATGAATGAATTTAAGAAAAACCTCCCGCCATTTTCAATTCTCTGAAACCGACATCAGATTTATAATCAGGGATTTCGGGAACCCTTGAGAAACGAGTTTCAGGAGAATCAGAGATATTTAAACAAATATCTCGCCATATTGGATCCGCTATTTTGAATTGTCAAAACCGCACATTCGCTTTGAGTATCGAAAAGAATGTTTGAGTGTTAACTTTCATGACAGCTAATTGAATTTAATGCTTAAGCGTCTTGTACGTTCTTTTTTGACACACTGAGTGAAATTGTTTACTAATAGCACAGGCTCACAAAAAAAAATGTATGCCGAGCTGGGGTTGAGACCCACTTATTCTTATGTATTTTTTATGCTAAATTCGAATTCGCAATAAAAATACTACCTTTGTGGACTAATTTTTTATCTAAGGGCAGATTTTTTATAGGAAAAATAGTATAATTTTCTTAAAATCAATCAAATTTATTTTCATAATAGCCCCGCAAAAAAACAATTTTTATTCTGCTACCCGAGCTACACCTATACGTTTTTTCGGTCGCTGAATCCGATTCTGGGGTCTGATTGACCCCATTAGGTCAGGGTCAAGATCAATTCAAGGTCAAACGTATAAAAAAACATCAAATTGTCGTGAAACACATTTGTAAAACATTCTTGGGGCCGAATCTGAATCCGAAGTCAGTTTGACACCAACAAGTAAGGTCGAATGAAGATCATAATTAGGAAAAACTAATACACACGCCCCCCAAAAAAGTATGGTAGTCTGGGGTTGAGACCCACCTATTGTTATGTATTTATGGTTGCTATTTTTTGTGGACTACTTTTTCATCTAGAGACAGATTTTCGATCAGAAAATTAATAAACTATAGTTAATGTAAGCTAATTTCAAGGCTCTTAAATTAACTGTTAAGTTATAACTATTAACGGTAAAGTGAAGAACGATAGGTAACTTTGATATGAAAATATCAGTTGCACTTACCTACATGTCAGCAATGTTATTGCATATTAATTCGTATATTTTAAGATTCAAGGAGCGATCGTTAACTGTTAATAAAGCTTACATGAAATTCTGCCGTTTGAACTGCACATGTCAACAATACGTGTCGAAAAATTCGCTGAAAATGGAATTAGTGCGCGTGTGTATGTTTGTTTATCTCTGTTTCGGTGAAACTGTAAGCACGTAAATATACAACATGTCACGTAATGATCTCAACATTAATATTTAAAAATTCTTATATTAACTATTAATATAACAAATTTAACCGAATCTCAGATTACGGTAACTTCAGACCTTACCTTAAGATTAAAATCTAAATTCTGATTTTGTAAATTTTGTTTTTGTGATAAATTGTGCCACAACTTTATTTGGGTACACCTCAAAAACCAGTCATTTAAAAAAACACACATCCAGAAACCAGAAATTTTAAAAAACGTCTTTCAAAATATATGTTCATTTTGAAACGCCTGGTTTTTGAATGTGTCTGTTTTGTGATTTGTCGGGTTTTTGAGGTGCTCATTTGAGTTAACAATAACCAAACTTTAGCTTTAGAATTTGAAAGAGAGATCACTACTTTCATAATGATCTTGGACAAATTTTTATTTCATATAAAAGGGAGCCGTAAAGTTGTAGTACATTTTGAGTCATCCTGAACGTTAATGGGTTAAAGATGTCTCTGTAGGGAAAATCAAAAGAAAATCATATTTTAGCCTCTAAGTGACTTTTAAATGACCTTGAAATGGTAACGTGATGACATTATAGACGTAACAATTTTCATTTTTCTAATTTGTAAAGGCGAACTTCGATTTAAAAAAAAACAACTTTGACCTTCAATTATAGTCCAAATTGACACCAAGATCAAATTGACGGTCACTATAATATTGCTCTTTTCGCACCGTAGAATTTTCAACATTTTTGTTTGGTTCTCTATTCCGTAAAGAATTATTACAGTTTATCAGTCCCATCTCAATCGTATTGTTTCAATTCCGTTTTAAACGTTAAATCAAGTCCTGCCGGATTTAACTATGATTCAAATCTACAATGTTTAGCATTATCAGAGTTGCAGTTAAGAAACTAACATTTAGATTTTTATGATTGATCAGCTGGTAAGTTAAAAATAGGGGAGGATGGTTTAACAACAACTCAATCGGCTATATCCCTGCTTGGCTACTGGAATCGTTTTGACTTCACAATGTTTCGAATCATTCTTGATATTTAATCACGTATGGGTGGCTGATGCTGAATAGTAGGCCAGCATCTATCCACATTGTTACACAGTTTTAACTACTGCGAAATATTGGTACAATGCTGAAACTAAATACGTAATTTCTCCATAACTCAATTTTTCAATAATTTTAATTAGATTATCAAATTCATCGATATAATTCTTTTCGTGGCGAAAATTACCAAGTATAACCAAGATTTTTTATCACTAGGTCGTTAAAATGATTAACGAACTAAATTTGTTCAAAATTATGAACATGAAAAGTTTAGATAGGTTTGGTCTCCTGGTCTGGCCACATACTCAATCCACTTGGTGCTGATCTGATCGCTAGGTTCAAACGTCATGTAAATTATAATTTGTAAAAACATTAATATAAGTTAACATCAACTTATATCCTTTTGGTTTTGAATACTTTAAAGTAGATGTATTTCACCATTTCATATTTGCCCAATAATATAAATGGTATGGCTGCTTAAAAACATTGACAATGAATTAGACGACTATAATAAGAGAGGTAGAAAAACAGGGATTTCTATATCTGTGTCAGTCACAATGTTCGGATCTTACTTTGTCAAAAAAGTATCACATGTTTTGCGTACAGTATTTCAATTTCCATAATAAATACCAAAAGTGTACAAAATTGTCAAACAGTACAAAACTTCCATCAGTTGGAAAAGTCTACTAGCCCTCGAGGATAGTTACTAAGTAAGAGGTAATTGACATGCACGTCTTTTTGAACAACGAAAACTTGGAAAAGAAACTTTTTTGCAGTCTCCGTATCGACTTGTCGTACGAGGTCGTTGACACTCGTTTCCGTATAAAAACCCATTCTTATAATTCGAAGATCATATATTATGATAATATCCAGTTATTGTTCGGAAAGAAAGGGTAAGCATCGATCGCAAATTAAAATTGTACGATAGTTGTTGTGGGAAGGTTTTACCCCTCTTGATCATCGATTCCTGGTCAGTCACGATAACCTTCGCATATCATAAGGATGGACGATCAACTTACAAAATATCAAACTTATGTGTATTCCATTAAGCGGTTGCAACAACTCAGTGGTCTTTGGCCACACAATAACAAAACTTTTAAACGGACGATGAATATATTTTTATGCGTTCTAAGCATATCTATAACCATTTCCATCATCGGGTATATCGTTACCCATACAAGTAGTATTTTGTCTTTGACAAGTGCTCTTAGCCTTTCGATAAGTTTTTCTACGATGTTTATAAAGGTATTGTATTTTATAAATTTATTTCTTATCAAGTTAGATTAGATTAGTAATTCAGTTTGCATCGTGACGTTTCTGGAATATAACTGGAATTGTAAACACTTTCTGGAAAATTGTTGAAAAGTACCTAAGTTATGTCACAATAAGAATCAAAGAGGACCTATTTGTATTGAGTTCATAAATAATAAGAAAAAGAATG
This sequence comes from Trichopria drosophilae, assembly GCA_030407085.1. Taxonomy (NCBI): domain Eukaryota; kingdom Metazoa; phylum Arthropoda; class Insecta; order Hymenoptera; family Diapriidae; genus Trichopria; species Trichopria drosophilae. The sequence continues at coordinate 11,134,321 of CM059584.1, read as the reverse complement.
TAACGACCTACAAAAACACTGAACCTTTAATGTCACCTAATATTAGGAAATATATAACAATTATTCTATATTATGTACTTACATGTTTTAATCCTACATCAATTAGAAATTGTGGTCAGATCACCATGATACAATAGCGTAAATAAAACCATTTTATATCTGCTTCAACAGATCTCTAACAGCTTCCTTTTTATCAGATGTTTTTTATATTTATACATCGTGATGTGATATCAGATCTTCATGATACTCTTGAAATGGAAACATCAAAATGCCTGAAATATCCAGAATATCGACCATTGGTACTAAAACACGTTAAAGCCTGTAGCAACATGACGTATATGCTGATCGTCTCGTATTTCGGTGTAATTATGGTTTATCTGATAAACCCAGTTAAGCGAATCGTCTTGGACCACAATCTAGTCAAAATTTATCCTTTTACAAGTTATCCAATGTCATTCCACCCAGGAGACACTACCTACTGGGGTGTTATACTCTTTGAAATGTTAAATTGTTTCTACTTACCTTGTGCGTCAGCTGGTGTAGATTCTGCATTCATTTATTACACATTTCAAATTTGTGGACAATTTGGTATCTTGGGCTATCAACTGCAGGGCATCAAACCTGAAGAAGATTATAAGACGGCAATTAGGAAATGTATTAAATTGCATCAATTTTTGATAAAAAGAGTCAAGAAGCTGTTAAACGTCTATAGCTTTATTATCGTTTGGGTTGGAATTACTGGAGCTTTGGTCATCTGCGGAATGGTTTTCCAAGCGTATCAGGTGAATTTCTTACTGTCTTCTCTCTTATCCTCTCTCTTTCTGGTTAACATAAAATTTACAATTTTTCTCAAATCATAATACACGATAATACGAATTTAATTAAGAAATTGCGGCACAAATGTTTGTGATATATGTCCCACAGTAGTCGAAGAAATTGATTAATCGAATTATCCAGGATGTTGAATAAATCTATGAAACTCATGGAATCGTATTTAGTATAGAGTTTAAAGTTACATCAATTCTTCGCAAAACTAAAGTTTTGCTTCTTGAATAGTTAGAAGCATATTTTGATTCGAATACCTTCACATATTCAGCTACTGAGACGTTATTTATTACTAAATCACTTTTCACCTGACGTATGGTTTTGTTTTTCACAAAATTCAATTAAATCTACTTAAAAGGAATCTTTCAAACCTATATATATATTTCCTAATTCTTCTGCATTTTACAATACTCCCTCCCAATATAAGTTCAGCCTATCTTGATTCCAATTCGCACATATGATGAGAGAACCTGAATGTGTTGACCGGAAGTACACAGCGTGTCATCTGATGCTCAAATTAAATCGCACTCCCGATAATACCGATGGCGGAGAACATCTGTCGAGGGGACAGGCTAATATTGAGATGGACTATTGTAATTACTGATATGTGTATTATAACATAAATTTGTATGATTATTAGAATATACCATCAAATTTTAAATTGTTCCTAGAGTTAATGGTTATTATATTTTAATTTTATTGTGTTAATGATAATTGAGTTACAATTTAAAAACGTTCTTAATATAGATTGTATAGCAAAATTTAATTTACGGAATAATATCTTAAAATGTGCTACAGACAACCAAAAATTGCATGGCATCTTCTTGAAATATTATTTCAAACAAATGTAGATCAAGCAGATGAGAATGCAGATTATCTTCAAATTCTTCATTTACATCTTTGCAAAATCCATCCAAATTTATGGATACGGCTGGTGTGGTAATCTTATAACTATCGAGGTGAATGAAAAGAACTGATTGTATAAATAATTGTTTAGTTTTAAGCGTGATGTATCGAGGTTTTAATCTACATCAGATATTTGGTGAAATCTTTTATTCGCCGATTAAAAATATATATTTACTGCTTAGTCGGGTTGCTCTTTATACATCTCTAAAGAATTACAGTCAATGTGCGCATTTTAGTTACCCTAACCTTTGTAGAAGTCATATGTCTAAATAAGTAATGTCTTAATAACTTACTAATAAGACCTTACTAACGTAGATACTAACGTTCAATTGCAGATAACAGTTTTAATCTAAATTGACAATAAAATACAAACTAGATCAAGCAAATTTTTAATAATCATTCGTTGTTAAATCAACTATTTACATTAAATGTGCATAAGCCACAACAATGGAAGCATATTCTCATCAGAGTTTTGTTTTAGAGTGAATCAGCCCAACGAGCCATTTACGATTGTGCTTGGCCAGATCAACGAATTGGAAAAGATGTACTTATTATACTAACTCAACGGCCTATGATTCTAAGGATCAAACAGGTTTATTCAGTTTCGCTGGATATGTTTGTAGTGGTAAGTCGGTAATTTTCGCTTTGAAATAATATACACAAGTAATATTGCTGTCTGAGTTTGAAGGTGCAAAACCAAAAAGAACATCCAAATACACAATTCTTACGGTTTGAGAGTTTGTTCTGTGTGGTTAAATTTGGTATGATTGTAACATAAATGTGCAGCCTATTTTGTTTTTATATTCTAATTCTGTTTTATATGTTACGTTTGTATAAATACTATATTTTTTCGCACCTCGTAAGATGATTTCATAAAATTATTTATGATAAAAGGTTAAAGAATGGCACACATCAAATTGCCACCTCACGTCGTGCTAAACCATCATGCTTGCATTACTTAAGTTAAAATTTTCTTGTATATGTGTTTTTCTATTGCTAGCAAAATACGCCAGTACATATACCGTTTCGCTGTACCAAACGCTTTTACACCCACATTTCTGTTCTGCAATTTCATAGTATGTTTTTTTAAACTTTTAATTATACATCTGTTGGTTTGGTAGATAAATATCTGAAATCCTGCAGTTTGTTTTTGGTAAAATCTTTGCTTTCGTGGGAGGATATTTGTTCATATTTGCGTCCTCCATTTTTCTTTCTTTATCCTTGATGGACTTACCGTTTCCTAATGACTTCCCAGGGACAAATTCTTGTTCGTTTCTGAAGTGAAGATTTAATTTCAACTAAATTTGGAATAAACACCTCATATTTCATGTATTACATTAATGTGTAGCGTTGAATTCTTACCAAAAGTTATCCTCGACATCTGATCGTACTAACTGTAGACTGGTATTTCTTAATTTTATAGGGTTCACAAAATGTATGGGTAACCATTTCCATATAGTTGCCTGAACCCATTTCTTAATTGAATCTGGGACCACTAAACGGTCGGTTGATAGAACCAATCCTTATTTTCGTGTAAGAAAATGGCTTTATATCTTCTATTAATGCAAAAATTCTACATTTATAGTCTACAAGAAGCACTTTATGTATCCGCCATATTTGGATTTCGGTTATCGTCTAGCATTTTTAGATTTGCTACCAATGATTAAGTTCCAGGGTGGGCTCGAGAACGGATCCCTGGGGGTAGCCTTTGCTAACTTTTTTAGCGGTTTTCTGATTTTTAGACTGGAATATGAGCGATCTAGGACTAAGGTTGTTTTTTTTTTATAATTAGGTATAACCATTTCGGGCATTAATGCTGTATGGAATTTGGTAGATACTAATCCACAATACGATGTCAAAGTCTCGTTTGCAAGAAAATGGATATCAGGTAGTTAATTGTTGGGTATATTTCTACTACATACATATTTCGTTAAATATTTACATCAATTTTAGGTATTTACATACATATACGCAATGCACACGCGACTACATTCCTTGTTATTTTGGTCAGGATAGTAAGAAAGAGAAATATATTGCATAAAAGGAGAGGAAATATTTGGAAATATTCTGATATATTTTTAATATGTCAGAACAATACGATAGCATGAACAACGGAGGATTGTATACTGATAACACAAACAGGGCTGCGGTATGGGTAAGGGACAGGAATAGAATACGTGTAGAGACTCATGGTAATGCTGACGGTTTCATGTGGATACGGATCGCGGGAATTGCCTATGTGAGAATCTATCTTTCTCCCAATAAGAAAATACCCCAGTTCAGGCGTAAAATGAATATGCGAAGATTTCACTCTAGATTTAGATGGCGAGATTTTGGTAGCAGGCGACTTCAAATCCAAAGCTTTGGGCTGTGGTATGGAATGGACTTGCAGAAAGGGTGATGTAGTGGTTGAAAGCATAGCTAGACTAGACTTGGCGGTCTTGAACACTGGCGAGTCAATCACATTCAGAAGGACTGGATACGGACAGAATACTATTGACATTTCCCTTAGTAAGACCCAGACTAACTGGTGACATTACTGGTTGGAATGTAACAGAGGAATTTACTGGTAGTGATCCCCAGCACAGTAATTTTAACATTATTTCAAGTGGGTAATGGCTGAAATATCGCCAGACTCGATAAAGAGAACTTGATTCACGAACTAGGTCGCAAGAATGGGAGCGTTATGGACATCGGGCCATATTGGTGTCAGAGCAAGGAGGAGCCAACCAGAAAAACTTATAGATCATACCATACGTAGGATCGTCGAAGCATGCAATGCATCCGTGTCTAAGAAGGTCCAAAATCTCGGAAGAAAACCGGCATACTGGTGGTCTTCTGAGATCGTTGAATTGTCTCCCCCGATCTCTCCGTTGTGATTTAAGTTGACCTCAAATAAGACAGGCGGTAGTGTTAACGTGGCGTATAGTTTTCGCAAATCCACTAACCATCAATCCTGATGGATTAAATATTGTGGCTTCAACAAGCGCTAAGTACCTTGGTGTGATCCTCGACGCCAAGCTCACCTTTTGGCTTCACATCAAGTATGCGGCGGACAAGGCGATGAAAGTTATGGGGATTCTAGCTAGACACATGCCGAGAGCAAGAAAAAAACGATTATTAATGAGTGTGAATCATTCCACACTACTATGTGGGGCCTAAATGTGGTTGGAAGGTTGTAATCCAATGGAGGTTGAGAAATATCGAAGACGGTTGGCGTCTGCTTAAAGAAAGGAGCCTTGAGGGTAGCTAGCGCGTACCGAACTATTTCTGAAACGGCAATAATGGTATTCACTGGTGCGATACCCATCGATTTATTGGCCAAGGAGGCGAAGACGGTGTGCCATAGAATACAAGAAGATAACTTCGAAAAGATTACGGCTAAGGAGCGATGACGAACGCTGGAGCAATGGGAAAGGCGTTCTAAAGACGCGACAGTCGGCAAGTGGACAGGAATATTGGTAAGACATGTTACACCGTGAATATCTCGAACATATGGTGAGGTAAATTATTACCTTACAGAATTCATTGGATATGGCTAACGCTAACGTATATAAATGTGTACGGAAGAACACCCCAAACTGCGTGTATTGCGATACGGAAGATGATACATCCGAACACACCATTTTTTATATGCTGCCGTTTGAGAACTTGGAGATATGGACCCGAGGATAGTTTAAGATAGGAAACAACGCCGGGAACTATAATCGAGTTGATGTCATCAACAGAGGACAACTGGGACCATGTGTCCAAATATGTGTAAGCAATACTGTGACAAAAAGTGAACTTTACGCATTCGATTTTACTTTACGCATGGAGAAGTCACGCATAAAGGAGGCGATGTAACTCAATGGCGTTCATAAAGTGTCCGTACTTGTTGCACTTGTATAATATACTATTTAATCTCGACCATCATCATCGCGTTTTTCCAGTGTTATATTCTTCGTAATAATCGATACGAATTAGATCAGATCATGTAGACCGAGCATAATATGAAACAATGACGCAATATAGAATTTGTTATAATGAGATTAGATTTTCTCTGTCCGCTAAGATGTTTTTCGAGTATTTCATACCTTTGCTCGCTAAGAAAGGATTGTCTGTGAACAGGTTTTTGTATATTTTATGCTTCCTACGTATTCTCAATGTCTTATATGTCACGTTGCGTTTCTGTGCCAACATTTTTGCTTTGTTCATGCTCAGCATAGTCTTGTACATGTAATTCAGAAGAATTTCAACAACTACTATATGTACTTCATATAAAAATCAAATATTAATGCTTCAATTCTGAAAAATAAATAAATAGGTTTATTATATATCGATTCCATTTCCCGCTGGTTACATATTCAATGTTACAAGGTCTCACTTATTTCTTTGTTTTTGGGATGTCTTCATATTGAATGTAGGTATTGAATTCGTATCACTCAGATGTGGGCGTGAATATAGACGATTGAATTGCGGGAAATATTAAAATCAAGTTAGAATGACAGAAAATACTGACCGGTATTGAAAATCTTAGAATCGGTCGGTAGGATATGGTTTACAGAACTTACGATACCGTCACCAAAATAACGTTTTATAATAATAAATTGAGTCTAACTTAATTTTAATCAATTGTATATTTTTATTTAAAATGCGAAGGCGTTGCATTGCATATTGTTTAGTAAAATCAGCTCATAAAATGCTGGCAAAAACTGATATATTCCATATAAAAATTGTTATAACGTGTTCCACGAAAAAAATGTTTTTGTTTTGTTTCAGGCTTTAAATGCATCAATGTCCTACTTCTTTCTGCTCCGGACGCTTGATCAAGGAAAACAGCATTAATCCATAAAAAACTGCAAAATGAAAATTTAAATTTTTGTATTGACATAAGTCTCGAAAAAGGAAAAATAATTTTGTACATAATTAATTGCCGACGAAATAGACTGTTACCAGAACAAATGGAGTCCATGTGTGAAGTGTTGTTGAACATTGAATAACAGCCCTTTCAAAATTAAGAATATTTATTTAGTAACATATAATGTCTTTAATTATGACAAATAAAAACAAATTTTTAATCAGCCTAAGTAGTTCCAATTAACTGCGGTTTTCACAATAACGAAGTTTTTATAAGAATCATAATCCTCTGGATCACGGACGCAGTCTTCTTGCGGGGATCTACCTGAATGAAATCGTAAACTATATGCAGACAAAATACATAAAAAAACGTGAATTAAAATTAAATATAAATAATCAATAAAATGGAAAGTTATGATTGAGTTACAAATTGATACGTTCAATGAAACGATTATTCTTTTCACTTACCCAGCTCGATTTGAAATGGGAAAATTCGTTTAGCAATGTGGTGTATATCATCCAGCGTTGTATCTTTGATTGGATAAAGAGTAATCATGAAATGACATGCAACTAACACATATTTTCAAGCTACGCATAAAAATTTCGAAAAACCAAATCATATATATTTTCTTTTTTATTTGAAAACAAGAAGTCCACGGAATGCCATTTCATCATAAGTACTACTAAAATTGCGGCATCACATTACTTCATTGACTATAGACATCTTACCATTATCATTCTTTGAAGACATTGTTGTTACTGAAGCATTTTTTCAGATATTCCCCCTCCACTCTAATATTGAACGGTCTAAGGTACTTACTTCTTACAGTGTCCCTCGTTTGGTTCAAACGAGTGCAGTTAACGATGGGTATAAATCATTCACGGTTCTTCATAAAATGTAGCAAATTCGAAAAGAAGTTCCATAATTTTTTTTCAACGAACGTAATGTCCATTAGTCTCTGTCCACTAATATGTCGTCAGAGTTAGAATAAGAATCATGGAGACTGAACTTGCAAAGTATCGATCTTTCCATGGAATCGTAAAGCTAATGATGAAAGTTATTGGGCTCTGGCCATCGCATGCCAGTAATAGAATCGTTGAAAGTACATTGAACTGGACGATCATCGCTCTTGGGGTCGTGGCCAGTCTTTCTGTCTTCAGTTTTAGTATACATCACCGTTCGAACATACCTCTGCTCACAAGTTCAATGAGTTTTAATGTTAGTTTCATCACCATGGCTTTGAAGGTAAGAATTATTAGTCTTCAACATGCAGAATGCAAGATTTTTATCCATTGACGATTTTTAAGATAACCTACTGATTTGGTCCAACCACTGATTTTAACAAACTACGTATATATTATTTTAAGCTGTTTGCGAATAGGACATTGAAACTGTCTAATACGATCGTTTTCTGGGTTAAACAAAAATACAAGACGATTTTGAGCCTATTTTCGATTCAATATTTATGGGCCATACATAATGGAAATGAAGAATGTAACGTGGATTCATTATTATCCACTATTTTGAAATAAGTGCGAGGTATTGGGATGATTTCAAAAAGCCGAAATTATGTGTTTCACAAAAGAAATAATTATTGTTGATTCTAGACGAAGAAAACTAGTTATGGGGCATGTAGTGCCTAACATAACACATTTGGTTCAAAATTTCTCAAGCCTAAAATTTATAATTACTATTTCGTCATTATTCCGTAATTTTTCAACAAAAAATCGAAGCACGCTGTTAAAAGTGCGAATTGAAATCGGTAACATATTTAACAACTTTAAGGAACCTATATATAGATCCACGCAGTGTAAATTATTGGTGTGGACTTGTCTGCGTTGAAACATTACAATTTATTTCCTTGACAGTAAATAATAAATACACCGTTAAAATAGTAAACAAAGTAAGGCGTTATTCTGACACCCTGCTGATCCCTATTTTCTTTGTTTTTGTTTGTCAACAGTTCGTACGTTGCTCGTTATTTTCGAGAATTACTTTTATAACACTGCATAATATTTCTCACTTCATACGGATATTATGGTGCCATCGAAATAAAAATAACATAATTCCATGTTACGATTACTCAGTTAAAAGAATTTGTGGGAAAATAAAACAGAAAGTTTTGTAACGTTATATTTGGATTATTGAAGGTCGGGTAAAACATTACAATACTATATAAATACAAAAAAAATATCACGAAAGAAAATCATAAAATTTACAAATTAAAAATACTCTAAAATTCATATTCTAATCTTAACACGGTACATTGCGTAAGCAAGTGCAATCATACCGAAATTAATTAAAATTTGGAAATTTTGTATGCTCTAAAGTGAATACAATTCTGTTTTCAAACGAAGTTTGCAAGTTTTAAATTAATAGGGTTTTTAAAATAAATTTTAGGGAAAAATGTATTTGCAATAGTACTTTTATAGCCCTATAGACTCCGATCCCTAGAACCGGCCCTTTACACCCCGACCCCTACATCCCATATCTTAGACCTCCAAATACTCCATACTCTCCGCACCAGGTCCCGCCTCCTTTACCCTGTCTTTTACACCTCGACTCATACTTCCTACTAGCAAAACTCCCGCGAAAATATGTAGTAACCAATACTGGACCTTCACAAACAAAAATTTACCCCCTCTGTTGTGAGAGCAAAATAGCACGTTTTCTCTCTAGGGAGCAAAATCATTTTAACCGGATTCAAAGAAATTTCTCACACTTTGATGGCAAAATATATTTTGTTACTTACATCGAAGAAACAAAATCGCATGCTCCCGTCTGAGAATATACGTGCAACTCGAGAGCAAAACCGGTGTTTAAATGAGGTCTAGTTTGATGCCCGCTTTGATAAAAACTTCAAATTGAAAATGTCGGAATCAATATGGCCGATGAAAATATTGATATCCTACCCAAAAATGTCGACCGCAATGTTGTTAAACGCAATGTGAAATATATTCCATACAACGACAATAACCGATTAGTCGAATTGTATTGTTTTATTATTGTAAACTTCGACGAACACGAACAAGGACCATTTTTTTCATTGTACATGTAGTTTAATTTTATTTCTTTGCGTATTTTGAAGATTTTGTGTGCAATTTTAGGATTTTTTGCATTTTAAAAATTATATAGCATAATTGAGAGTGGTTATCTATAAAATTTATTAATTCTAACAGAATATGAAGATTAATTGATCAGTCAAAGTAAACTAAAGTAGATGCAAATTTTATTACATTTTGTACGAATTTTATTTTTGTTTATTTTTTCGAAAAAAAATAACGCGTCGAGCGTCGAACTCCGGACCTACTGATACTTCTAAATTGTGTTAATGACTCTCTGGCTTCAGAAGAGAAACCGGTAGACAAATGGAAAATGAATGTTCCAAAAACTGATGGTCACAAAAAGCATTTTCGTTATGTAGATTTTACCTTTTTAGTATTTGTCTTGAAATTATTGTTACCGGCAATTTTCAATATCATATATGTATATAACAGTAAAAATATGTAAGTATACATAGTTTCGTTGAATTCAATCATGGACCTAAAATGTTTTTGGACAAGCTTAGTTTTACATTCACGGAATAAACTGATTATTAAGAACTTCAAACGTTTGTAAACAATGCAAACCTTTTCTAGGTGGCATGGCTAATGTCATACCGAAATTGTCTGCTTGAGCTCAATACAATTCTTGATAAAAATTACGAGGAGAATCTGAAGGTATCGAGTTACAAGGCCAGTCTTTTGAAACGAGTGGCCATCTTTCGAGGATTTTTTTGTACATTGCTCGTTTTGGTGGGCATTACAACTGTTTCACAATTAATGATACCTATTAAACGAATTATTGCCTATCACAAGTACACCACATTCTATCCCGCCAATTATCCAATAGCATTCGAACCTGGTGGATTCATTTATTGGTGCATTTTCTTAATTGAAGGTGCTACATGTTTTTTTCTGTCGATGGTTTCTTGCGCCGTAGAACCTGCTTTTGGATTTTATGTTTTTCAAATTTGTGGACTCTTTCGAGTACTTGGTTTAGAAATACAAAAACTTAGTAATGATGAGAATTATTACACTCAATTAAAGGAATGTGTGAAGAAGCACCGCGTGTTAATGCGTTGTCGGGATAATCTTCAACAGCTGTTCGGTTTCATCGCTATTTACTTATGCATAACCGCATCGTTGGTATTGTGTGCCCTGGTTTTTCAAGTCAGCAAGGTAAATGAAAATTTCAAAGGGTAAGCATATTAAGTTACTCGCATTTCATAAGAATCCAAACGTTTAGATATATCAGAAATAAGGTAGAGTATTCCAATTGGAATAACGAAATGCTTTATTATAGTCATATTTTTACAAATTTTCTGTGGTTTTGTTATCTGTTGTTGGTTATTTAGAAATGGTTACAAGCTGATTCTTATATAATTAATTAATGTAAAGGAAAATGAACCTAAGAAAAATTGTTTCGTATCTTTCAGTCGTTAATCGTAATAATATAAGATGTGAAACATTTTAAGCTGCAAACAGCTATTTATAAACAAAAAAGTAGTACCCACAAATAATAAATATAATTAATTTAATACAAATTACTGTTTGTCTTAGATGAAGAGAACTAATCTAGGAATCATCATCAAGCTTGTCACATATTTACTATCGAAGTTATTGCAGACATTTACATACGCATGTGGCGGAAGTTTAATCACAATTGAAGTGAGTAAGATGACATTCATTTAATTTGTGTTAATTTGACAAGTAGTAATAAGAACTAAAACTAATCCATAAGTATACAATATAAATCGTGGAGTGTATCTAATTTGCTTATCCGAAATTAATAAAAATTCGATCATTCTTCTTCCATTCGGTAAAAAGTTGCAAGTAGAAGAACGACAAGTGGTCGAAACGTAGATAAATATTTTTGTTTTACTAACAACCATCCGAAATAAATGATCTACAAAACAAAAGAAGTATAGTTGACGATACAATTACTATTAACAAATACAAATTTTTATAATGCATTTCATTGCATATTTCTGTTTCAGAGTGAAGCTTCTCTGGACGCAGTTTATAATTGTAACTGGCCTGGCTCTGGAGATAAGCGTTTAATGAATGATGTGCTTATTATGCTGTCACAAAAACCGACATCCATTAAGTTCAAAGAATTTTTCGTTATTAGTTTGGATCTTTTTAAAGCGGTAATTTAGTGTAAATTTTACGACGATAAAACATCCTAATTGTTTGTTATCTATAATCTCGAGTACGATCAAACTACATCGCGGTTCAAAGGTTTTCGACTTAACTCGGGACGTTTTTAAAAGTTCCTTCTGAAACGGTACCTAAATTTGTCTGCGGAATGGTTTTGAGATTCTATGTCGTATTCAACAGTGCAAGGATAGCCTTTCTTTGTGATTTTCAACTTTGTAAATACAAAGTATCTTAGACCGAAGCTTGGTGAAAATTAACTATTGTTTCTTGTTATATTTTAATTACCTATCCAAAAATATTTGATATCAAAAGTCTGATGATACAATGTTGTATCATACGTCACACTTTTGCTTTTACAAAGATAGTTCCATATCTTTCAGTTTTAGGACAAATTTGCCTGCTGAGGGACTTAACTCCATGACCACCAGATTAGTTATAAACAGTCTGGATAACATTTTCGACTCAAAACAACTTAGCGTTACCACTGCCTTTCTAGAGAAGATTGTATATAATCAGGAAACATGGCGAAATGCTCCCCATGAGCAGATTTTTCAAAATGTCTCATTGTCAGTAAACATCGTCATATATGCCTTCTTCATCTAGTAGAGACTCCATTCGCAGAATGCCTCCATAATTATTTATACGAATCAAAGTGGTTTGAAATTGTATCATGGCACAAATTAATATCAAACAGATCAATATCTCTTCCCAAGTTACATTTTTATATGTTGGTCTCCAGTTACTCTACAACCCCGTCAATCTTTGCAGACAAAAAGATACATTTGTTTAATATTACCTTCCAATAACCAAAAATTTAAAAAAATGTAATAGTATTGTTATATACATATAAAAAAACATGTATTGTAAATGTACTAGTAAATGTATTATTTAAAATTTCATTTTTAAATTCGTTGACTCAGATTTTGAAGGAATTTGAGATCGGAATGTAGATTTGTTGTAAGAATTTCTTCACTTCTGCCGCTTTGAAAGGTTCTGCTCTCCGTTCTTGACCTTTAGATACTTCTTTAGAGTCTTAATATATGAATCCACATGTGCGCAAAATCTAAAAAGGCCAAACCCAACTTAAAATGTAAATTTTACTGAGCTGAAAATATAAATTCTATCTCCATTTGTACTATGTCTAGTAAGTCCGTAAATCGCATATCGACCTATCTTCCAAGCTTTTTCGAAATAGCAGAGCAACACTTCAGAGAGTTTTGAATACCATAGTACACACTAAATTACCCGATGAAATAGAACATAACTTAAAACTTAAATTGAACAAAATTATTCAGTATAGAAATATAGCTTTTTCTTTCTTTTCCAGGTGGTTAGCACGACGGTTTCATACTTCTTTTTACTGGATACGTTGGACAGCTGATTGAGATGGAACTTAAAATATTCTCCGAAAATGACTTCCACAATAGTACGAAATTGTAACACATTCTTGTACCTTACATTACAATACAATAGGCATATATTATTCTTTCTTAAAACAACAAAAAATGCAAATATCAAGTGAGTATTAAGCGTCGCATATTAGTAAGGAACCAATTTATTCATGGAGTTAAGTACACGAGATGGTATAATTCTTAAGAAATCGTGGAATCAAATTTTGTCGAATCAAGTATATGCAGCCTAAATTTGAGGGGTACACAAACCGAACAGATACTCATTCAGCCGATTTTATTTCATTGCACCCGTAATAAATAAGATTGATTATATAAAGTAGTTTTTTTTACATCCACCAGCGTAGTGAACTCTTCAAGAAGTATACCTTTTCTAAAAATAAATCTTTAAGATATTATGGTTATGATTACCAATATTTAGATGACAGCTTCATCCAGAAGTGCTAGATGGCGCTAAAACCTAAACATGAAGTAGGACGGTGTTGTAAAATAGGATTTGATTGACCATGCATCAGTATATTAAACAATAGAAAATTTCAAATAGCCTTTTCGTTTCTCTGTACTGTTTATTTTAAATATTAAGCTGTTCTTTACATGTACTCCAAGTTCTATATTTATTTTAATACAGTTTATACCTTTTGAGGATATTACACATGGTTGCTCTATACGAAAATAACCACTTTTGTTCTTAAATACCACACAAACGTGATGGTTTTCGTAAGAATCATCCACGTGATGTACAAATGTCAATCACTCCAGGGCGTACTTTTGCGTGCAACATATTTTAGGTTCCTCAGAAATTATTTTAGATGTTCCGTTGAATTGCCTTCTAGAGCATAAAATTAAATCTTCTTTCCCCTTATTTACATTTTGGAATTGCTGTTACGTAATACGCATCATGAAAAAATAATTTTTACAAATTTAATAGCGTACACCAGGATCATTTATTTTATTCGTTTGCACCTGTATGTTAAAGGGATGAAGTGTATCTGTATCGTCATTCTTTCTATTTTAAGAAAATCTTAATCATCGCAGTGTTTCAAGAGAAGTGGATTTAGAGTACTAAATCAAAATTTCAAATCAATTAATCAAGAGAAAGAATGTCCCAAAGTCAGTGTAAGTATGCAGAGTTATAGAAAATACAAATAATATATAAATATTCTTGTGTTAGAAGCCTACAACGCTGGACTTTTTTCATAACTAATTAATTAAAAATCACATTATATTATCAATCCATCACAATTTTGATATTGAACAAAGCTTAAAAACTCAGATAGTTAACCCATTTTGACAACAAGATACTGGATTGCCAGCTTTCACATGTTTTGGATAAAAACAACCAATACCCCAGAAGAGATTGTTAATCTATTTGCCGACTTCTTTCAGTCGTCATTCACGATAGAGTTTTTATCAAATCAAGACATTTAATTGTCATCAGAATTCTTTGATGAAATAATAAACATCTCATTGTCAGCTGAAAAATTAAGAGCAGTAAGAAAATCGATAGACAATCAGGAATCGGGACCTGCTGGTATTTCACCCTTGTTTATAAAAGTACATGCCACTTAACTCCTAAACCGTCTTCTTATCCTATTTGATTTGTCAATTAAAGAAGAAATATTTCCTCAGTGTGGAAATCTGGTTTCATTACCCCAGTCAATAGAATCAGTAACTTCTTGCGTCTTCGTATTTCGCTTAACCAACATGGGTTCATCCCCAAAAAATTAACTGTAATAAACCTACTGCAATTTGGGAAGATCATCTGATGATCTAGGGGATTGATTCTCTAGGGGATATCAAGTGGATGCTTTTTACGGCGATTTCTGAAAAGCCTTTGATACCGTAAATCATTCAAGACGGGTGACAAAATTAGAAGCCTTAGGAAAATTGATAAATCTACTGAAGTCCTATTTTGCAAACAGATCTTTGAAGGTCTGATGCAATCAATCCATCCTTGTTACATCTGGCGTTCCTCAAGGTTCTGATTTAGGTCCACTATTATTCACTATATTTATAAATGACTTAACATAATAACAAAAGGAACTCCTGTTCTATTTTATGGTGACGTAAAGATATATAGGAAATATAGCAATCTCACGATTCATTCCTTCTTGAACAATAAGATATCATGGGTTTAACCGAGTGGGGTCGAAGCAATGAGCTAAATGCAGGGTAAATTAACTTCGCCAGAACTGATCCTTTTATATTTGATTATAAATTATCTTATCTCATAATCACAGCAGTAAATAAGGTAACAAATTTGGACATTATATTTATGAAAAGCTCTCCTTTAACGAGCACTTAAACATTATTAAGAATAAAGCCCTCAAGACCGTTGGCTTTATAACATGAAACTCTGCAGACTTGTTTCGCCAAACTCAATTGTACAGCTCTGGCCTAAGCGAGGAAGGCAAACGAGCATATTTTCGAACTTTTAAATCAGCTCAATTTTGCAATGCTGTAAATGTATTTCAACTTCCTTTTCGAAGAAGAAATTATATGTCAAAAGCTCCGCTTCAAAGACTAAGTCACCTGTAATCTGAAAATATTTGAAACAGCTAATAAGATGTCGCAATAGACGACGGCAGAAAATCACAGACAGATTAGCATAGATTATGAAATTAAAAAACTTAAAGGAAAGATGGAATTGCATTTGTGAAGATGGGATAGTAGAAGGTGATACTAGCGTATAACAGACTCAAAAAAAGATCATGAAGAAGTCAACATTTGATGGGAGAGGGTACCGAGGAAATATTTTCATCGGTTTGTAACAGTTAGACAATTTTCTTTTTGTAGGTTCGGAAGAAGATATTCATCGAATGTTGAAAATAAAACGTAGTAGACGCATTTGAGAGACGTTGAAGTTAACTTTAGACAATCTAAGAAAGACAGGCATAATCTAAATGTACGAGGCAGATCTTAATATTGGATGGCAAGCTGGTACGATAACGAAGTCGATAGAGAATGTGTTGGATTTTGTTGGAAATTTAGGAGACCAAAGATATTACCATTCCAAGATTTTTTACATAATCGGAGAAGGGAATTGGACCATTATTGATAATTAATGATGGAACTTCAATGTCTCTTAAGTATCTCTAAGAAAAAAGAGACAATGCTTCTTGCCTGCAAAAGTCAGAATCGGTGCTTATTGCCTCGGTTTTGTAGGTGAGTAAACACATATCGAAATCTCGAACCCATGAAACTAACAAAGAAATATCATGATTAAGCATATGGTTTCACTGAGTGGAGTGCGAAGGAAGGGGAGGGAATGTAGAATATTATATGTCATCAGCAAAGACTATTGTTGTTTTTTACAGAAATAAAAACGACAGCAAAGCGCATTTATAACAATCATAAATGAAATAGGCCCTAGACCTGTGGAACAGAAAAGGAACCGGGTAAAGGAACATATGGAACTATAGATTGCGATCGACTCGTTATGAATGAATGAATTTTAATTAATTGCTAAATTAAGGTGTGGATGCAGAAGCTAATGGAATTTAAAATGAAGCACAATTTTAGTAGTAATTGAGGCGTCTATCATTTTAGTGTGGTGCAGAGAATTCGCTACGAATTGCGTGTCAGCAGATGAAGCAGATGTTGATCTCTGATTATGTAGAATACTACGAGATAAGTTTCAGGTGTGTAGAAATTTATCAGAATGAAAGGCAAGATACAATTTGTAAATATAAGCCAGACATCCAGCTACAGCTTAATTAGCTGATTTGCTGATTTGCTTAAACGGAAAGTACCATACTTACTACTTCTTTTATATGTAATAATGGGAGTGTGACGGGTAGACAGTAAGAAGGACATGGGATATTGATGGTCATACCCAAGTTTACTGAGGAGTATGGAGAATTCGATGAGGATGAGGAGAAAAGTCAATGTAAGAGGGAGATCACTATTATAAATCGAATAAGAAAAGTGCCATCTTAGAAAGTTAAATTCTTCTTTTTAAAATAATTTTATCGAAGACAAATATATAACAGTACGAGTCAGTACCTAGTATTTTTTTTATTTGGAATAATAATAAACAAAAAGGCACGTTAATCATACACGGCACGAAGAACTAAGGTAGTATCAAATATGAGATATTAAGTCAAGAATCAGCTCCAAATGTCGAACAAATCTGAACTAAGACTATCATGGCGCATCGTCTAAATGCTAAATATTTACCGAGAAATGCTCGAATCAAAATGATCAAATATTTTTTTCTCCTACATGTTCGGAGTTCCGGGTGGAATGATATGGAATTTAAAAAAATGTAGATGCATCCGAAAATACTATTAACGGAAAACGAACATAACTCTTGAAGTGTTTTTCAACAAAAAATAAAACTCGCCATCTTGGAGAGGACCTGCAAAAGAAATAGTTCTTGTTAAATTATCTGAAATAACATCATTTAAAATCTCTAAAGTATGACCTCGTTGAGTGGACTTTTTGCTGTAGATCATAAGCAAGACCTCCTCTTCTTCAAGTGTGCTTCTGTAAATCCTAAAAAATTTGGTTACTATTGATTCAAAATTGAAAGAGGAGATACATTTTTAGATGTTATATGATGGATTTTTAATAAAATCTATTATATAATAAATTTCAAAGTAATTTTCAATGAGACAACAAAATTAATTATACAACTATTTACTTTAATGTATATTTTCATTCAGAGTGACTATTGTTACTCTTTGTCTATTACAGTGACCGATTATATACCACGAACATTTTTTATTTTATTACACAGCGTCAGGTCCATTTTTTTTATTTATTTCATTTGTTTGCTTAAGTATCCAACTGATTACCGTTCTATATTCACTTTCATGTAAAACTTTCATGGATAACGTATTTTTCATGCTGAAAAGGATGGCATTAGCAGAATTTCCTATCACGTCCCATTTTCTAGAATAGTGAAATTAAATGTGTAAAAATGTTCGTTATTGGCCACGTGTAACTTCTGTGGCCTTGTTCATTTATAAAATACTGCAATTCGCTAAATATCTTAAAGTATGTAACGACCTAAGGGTAGCATCGACAAATATTCATGACTTAAGGTTTGGAAATAAATTTGAATTACACATTTACAGATAGTATACTAACTAATTCTTAAAACAATATAGGCGAGGTTAGTTATTCCGACGAAATCATTTTCGTAAAACCCAACGATATACAAGAATCTCACATGTAGATAAAATTTTTTTTATATTTTAAAGTATTCTACCTATGGTAACTGTTTTATGAGAATTATTTATTGTGCAAGTGTAGATCATAATTAATGATTACTTACCCATCCATACAAATTACAAGTAGATATACTACTATAAAAAACCCTACTACATTTTTAAATATACGGATGCTCCAAACTGTTCCTCCTGCTAAAAGTATTATTAGAGAAAACGATGTGCTAAGTGTTCGAATGACAGATTACGTGAATTGGTAACTTAATTTGAAATCCTAAAATAGTTACTCAGGTAGACTAAACTTTCATTCATACGGAAAAATTATCTACCTATTACGCACTTCATGCTTATTTAGTTTTAAAACAAAACTCTGATACATTGGTATCAAAAACTTGAATATTAACGACGGTGACTGGCAACTATCTTTTAGTGTTTCGGTATCGGTATCGTTTCCTTAGGTATCGATATCGGTATAGAAATAGTCTTGATATTGAACGTCTCAGTATCGTTTAATCTGGTATCAGTCTCGGGTCCGTTCTCAACTAACTGAAAGTCTCGAGTCTCCCATAGCGTCGTTAATTTAATTCGTTCATAAATAGTTACTAATATAACGTACTTTTACTTACTTACTTTTAGTTATATTTAATTATATATTGTATTATAATACCAAATTGCATCTAATATTTTTTTGCAGTCAATTATGATTTGATATTATTGATGAAACTTCTTATTAATATATACCACAATATTTCCAAGAGAAATTTTGTTTCCCAATAATTAATTTGTTTCCTGCTCTTTTCCTATCTTGACGTTTTACAAGTGACAATTGCATTAATCCAGGAATGATGGTGATCTAAAATAAGCTAAAATTTCTGAATTAGCACGGTTCTAACATACCTGCGAGATCGTGAAATATTCTTGACAATTAAGTAAATGTAATTTCTCGTTTGAGCAGGATCATCGTTTGAAAAATCTCGATATCAAAAATATTAGATTTAATATTATTGTTTTTATATACATATAATTTTAACAGAACTTAGTAGTAGTCGTAATACAACTCACTGTTTGTAACTACTGAATTAAAAGAATACCTGTTTTATTTTACTTTATCCCCCACCTCGCAAATATCGAACAGCATAAGCTTGTTGTTGCTCGTAATGTTGCCTCGTTACTATACAAAACACGGCTAAAGGTAACGATGGGTTTTAATTATTCATTTGGAAAGCGCAGTTCAAAAAGAAATGGTATTCGGTATATTTCCAAGAAACTTAGACACATTATAGTTTCTCAGCAGATGTATTTTTGTGAGAGCTACCTACGATCGGAATCATGAAGAGGGAACTTATAAAGTATCGATTTACTAAACGCATCGTAAAGATAATGATGAAAGTTATTGGGATGTGCCCGTCGCATGCTACTAATAGAATCATGCAAAGTACGTTGAACTGGACGATCTTAGTTCTTGGGGTCATGATAAGTTTCCGTATTTTCAGTTTCATCAGGACTCAACCAATGAACATAATGTTTCCTCGACATTACTAAATGTGATTGTGATTATTTGTTGCAACATACCACAAAAAGATTACGAGTTTGGAATGGTGCCAAAGTATATTCAAATTTGTCAAAAATCGTCATCATTCTTGTGGTAAAAAATTCCTGGTCATTTAATTATAGAACGTTAAATTCTTATTTCCAGGATTTTACAGCACATTGTGCTTGTACCAATTGTAACTTGGTTACTACTGTTTACACCAATTTACAATATATTGATACCCGTAAAGTACCTTCTGATGTGTAAGAGTGGTTTTACGAAATTGTTAGCGCACAATGATCCTTTAAAAGGCTTAGTTAAATTGATTTTGCGTAGGAATATATTTTGTAGCGGCATAAAACGAGCATGAGTTATCCAATTAACCTGCAAGAATTTTTTGGCAACATAATGTTTTTGCCTTTGCGCATTATTGGATCTACCACTACCACATTTCATGCATTACAAAATGAATATAACAACTCTATTAAGTTCTAAGAACAGCCTAAAACCACAGAGGCATCTCTGTTGCTGAAAAACAAAGCACAGTGAGAGGGTGACTGATGTTTTAGGATTGGACGTTGGCTTTGTTGCTACTGAATTTATGATTCCTTTAATTTAAGATGACTGTTGTACGATAGAGTTTATCGAAAGCATACCCGAATTATAGAGAAAAATTATAAATGGGCATTGGTTATCAAATTATTCAGTTGCACAATGTAAACATTATTATTTAAATAAATTTAAAAGTTAATTGACAAGAATCAAATATATAGGAGCCATGAGGCATCAATTAATCCTCTTGAAAATATCCAGCAGCTTAATTAAATATACTTTCATTAATAACATACGATTCTGTCGGTTGACGGGAAGAATGAGTTGGTTGGAAAAACTAATTAGTTGCCCAACCAACTGCCTTAGTGCACCGTGATCTAGGAAATAAATTGTTTGGAAGGACCAATTTAATCAATTTATTGGTTCCACCATCCAATTAAATAGTTTTCCTCAATTAATTATTTCTCCCAACCAACAAATTCCAACGCATTCACAGTTTGTTTTCCTAACCAACTCCTTTTTTCGTGTGTACAGCGCATTCAGAGCATCTACATCAGGATGTCTCAGAACGCCAATTTTCGTATAGCTCAAATTATTAAGAACCCTCGTAGCAATTCAGTTAAGGTCACTAATTATAAATTCTTAACTGGTTTAGATGATCAGCATACGAGACGTACTAAGCCATAAAGGTACTTTGTGGAATTCTGCATTTTCTTTACACGAGGTAAAGGATACGAAGAAGCAGCTAAGTTATACATAGTCAATTTGCGTTTTGATCAGGAAATTTGACAGTAAGAATACTGACCAGAACGAGAGTAATCTGATCAGATTTCGATCATAGCCAGGTCAGTATCTAAAGTTTGGCCGGTCTGTAGTCGGGGAAACGAGATAATGAATGTTGCTTGAAGAGCAATGAATATGAATTGATGTAGCAGTGAATGCCAACAACAGTAATTGAAATATAATTTAGTATTATTCATGATTTCGTCGGAAATTCCAATGCGGTTTAAATGCTAAACGCAGTCCCGGACGGGTTTCATATTACTCTGCAACTTTAATGATGGCGAGTGACATATTTCTTTATAATGAATTGACTGCGGTACTGTTTTAAAGTTTGTTTCAGATCACATTAATCTTTTCCGATGCCCGAAATAAATGGTAATCTCAAGACAAACATAACTGATTCTTTCAGCTCAAGTTTTGAGTCTATAAAATGGACAAGCAATTAAAAGTACTGATTACTCACCACTTCAGACAATTCGTATGTAGAAACCGTTCATAATTGAAGTATTACCGCATATTACATTTTTTAAAAATGACTTTAAGGTGCATAATACTATTATTTGGTATTTCTATTGGTTCATTTACTGCTTTAGCCAGGGGTACTTGACGTTTAGGCTTTGTACCCTTCTCCTACCCTCACTTAATCCTCTCCACACTCAAATTTTCCTCCCCTTTTAACCAACCTCCATGATCATTGCAGCTTTATCCACCAGAGAACCTCCTCCTTTGGTGGTGGTGAGGTGCACTTTTGAAGGGCACTCCCGGACTCCTAACGGTCACCAAGTCAACATCCTCTTCAATGCGTACAGGCATCCAGGCGTTCTGGTCCCAACAGACCCCGTAGGGTGAGAAGTGTTACCAACTCCAATAATGCTATCATGCTTTTATGAATTATTACAAATATAAATAATGTTTGGAATATATCCCCATCTTATTTTTGTTCTGCAGAATAAAAATGGTTGGAACGTTTAAAAAAATTGCTTTTCTGTTTGCTTTGCCAGCTATTGTTCACAAGCAAACAAACCATCACTTAGCGTCAGCTCCTGCAGACTTTTCAATCATTCAGCGTTCAAGCTGCTTTTCGACTCCTACCAATTCTCACTGCATTTAACAACAGCGTTCATCCAGTAACGTATTGAATTCTGCATTTCTATTTCCGATGCATATTTAGATTGATCATCTTCTTTTAAAATTGATGTTATTGTATTAAAACATTATATATAACGTTATTATGTCTTTTGATTGGATGACGACATCGAAAGCTGCTACTCATTAGTTTTAGTAATATCTCAAACAACCTTGGTCAGTGGGATAATTGCACAGGCCCACAAAAAAAGTATGGATCTCATCCCCAGATCACCATACTTTTTTTGTGGCGTTTATTTTTTTATCTGAATTCTATCGAAGATAAACATTTAACACATATTGTTCTGTAGCTCAGAAGATTCTTCAGTCACTCAGTGGAAACATGGAAATATGGAGTAAGTTAACGACAAATGTAATAACAACCTACAATAGACAAAATGTTAGAATGTAACTAGGTAAGTCGAGTCTCCACAATAGAATTAGCACATCTTAGTAGTCATAACATGATAGTTGCATGTAAAATTCGTGGGTTATTATTAGCTTTAAGTGTACACCTTCAAGAAGTTTAAATCGATATACAGGAATCTCAATTGTCGATAAAGTTGCAAAGTTAACTGTATAATAAGACTAGAATTAGATACATTTTCCTACTGAAAGTTCCTCGTAATTAAGAGCAGTTTCGTTCCCACAAAAGAATGGTAAAGATCGTAATTTGCGTCGTAGGAAAGTTCTAGAAAAAGAACTAAAATATGCAACCAAGATTCCCAAGAAGAATTTATGGTACACAATAGCATTAATCCAGATAAGATGAATAAATTAAAGCATTAAGCAGTAATATAATGATTGAAAATTTAGAAAACAGACACGTTGTGGTAGGAATCATGGACAGTGATCTCGCAAAATACCGATCTGGTTATCGTTTTGTAAAGACAACGATGAATATTATTGGCTTGTGGCCATCAAAACGCAGAAATGTATTCCTTCAAGGCCTATCCAACTGGACGATAATAATTTTGGGAACGGTGGCTAGTCTCGCTACTTTTAATTTTAGTATGCTGCACCGCTCGAATATACCTCTTCTCACAAGTTCAATGAGCTTCAATGTCACTTTCGTAACCATGACTTTGAAGGTAAGACTTTATCCAAATACCTAATGTAAAACTTCCATCAGGAATTTGTTGTTTATTCATACGGAGTTGGAAGTTCGAATGGGACAAATTAATAATTTTGCAATTCATGATGACCGAATTATTTCCAGGTTGCATGGATAATGACACAACGCAGTTATCTGCAAGATCTTACTGATACTCTCAACGCGTATTTCGAGGAGCACCTAAATGTTCCACAATACAGGGAATGTCTTCTAAAACGTGCATCCTTATTCCTGAGCCTTTTCAGCATATCGATGCTGATTTTAAGTGTCGCAGATTTGTCACTGGCATTGACACCAATTATACAACTTATTGTTAATAATAAGTACGTCATCTTTTATCCCACCAACTATATGGTATCATTCGAACCCGGTGGAGTGTTACACTGGTGCTTTTTCATGATTGAATTAGCTACATCTTTTTCCTTGGGATTTGTTTGTGCTGCCATCGAACCCGCATTTGGTTTATACGTCTTTCAAATTTGCGGAATTTTTGGAGTACTTTGTTTGGAATTTAAAAATCTTGGCAGTAATGATCGTTATTACATACAACTGAAAGAATGTTTGAAGAAGCATCAGACTTTAATACGTTGTCGGGATAATCTGCAAAAACTCTTCGGCTTCATCATTGTTTACCTCTGCGTTACTGCATCATTGGTTTTATGTGCAGTAATTTTTCAAGTCAGTAAGGTAAATTTAAAAGGCAATCTGCACAAAAATATTGAAATTGAATATACACTGTCTGAAAAGTACCTGGAGTCGTTAATTGAAGTTACTTGTACTGAAGGTATGCAAAATATCGTCCAGATATAGTTTCTGTTTTGAGTCTATTGGATTAATAAAACCAAATTTGTTGAAAGAGTAAATGCATTATGAAGTCTATTTGTTGTTCTTTTTTGTTTGTCATTGTCTAAAAGAAAGATGACTTACGTATACCCACACAGAAATTAATTTGAAGACGATAAACTGAATTAAAAAATGTAATATAAATAAATTAAGAATTCGTGAAACTTTTAGCAATCATTGTATATTCAACAATAAATAAAGAAAGTTTTGTAACGAATAAAAAGTATACAACAGGTCTTACGTTTTATTTATAGATGACGAGGACCACTCCAGGAATGACTATCAAGCTTATAGCTTATTTTACGTCGAAGCTTTTGCAAACGTTCGCTTACGCTTGGGGTGGAAATTTAATTACAACTGAAGTAAGTGCACTTAAACATTTATTATTTCCGTCATATATGGTTATATTATACGGATATTGTTCCGAAATAAATATACACTTTGGCACAAATTTCATAGTTTCGAAATTATGTTCAGTGTGATGCTGTAAGTTTACTAAAACTATTTTTTCCTTTATTCGATACTTATTGCTAAACTGTGGCTATTTCTTTATACTCTCCGACAATTGGTGGGTGTTATGAGTGTCATCTTGAGAGTTTCTAAAAACATCGATAGAAATCTAAACTACCAATAATTTTAAAACTGGTATTCCGAAACCAATCATGTGTTTATTTAACGCAGTTGTAAAGTTCAGAGTATTTTTTTGTTTGTATCCTACTTTATCATTCAGTTACTTCATCGTCAGCTCACTTAGTCGTTTAGTCACTTCATCATTTGATTATTACATCATCTGGAGCATAAAAATAAAGCAGAAATTTGCGGAAGGTGTACCTATCACTGATCATGTACTAATTAATGGACTAATATTTATGGATTCCTGGATGTATTCAATCACAGATACAAAACATTATCGGAAATATAATAAGAAATGATAATGAAATAACTTATGATGTTTATTCCGGTTAAAATACGAAAATGATACCTTAAAAGCGTTGTAACTTCCACTATTTTTTATATTTTTAGTGCAAAAAATGATGGTCGTATTCTATTACTTTGAACAAATTCTTACATGGGTTTTAAAAACCGTCGCATTTGTAAAGAAAACCGAATTCGGAATCATCGATAACTTTTTTTTGTTTATATATTTCAGATATTGCTGTATATTCGAAAATGAATTAAAAAAATCTCGATACACGTGTTCGCTTATTTTGCACCTAGAAATAAGATACAAAGTTTGAAGGGATTTAAAAATGTCGAAAAATGGGTTCAGTTTGAAAAAGAATGTGTCAAAGAGGACTGAAATCGAGCATGCTTTATTGCTCTTTATTATAAACATATTAATATGTTTAGACTTATAATTATTTAATTTTTCTTTCAGAGTGAAGCTGTTTTATACTCAGTTTATGATTGTATGTGGCCTGGTTCCGGGGACAAACGCATAATGAACGACGTGCTTATCATTATGGCACAGAAACCACTATCCGTTAAATTTAAAGAATTTTTCGTAATCAACGTGGACCTCTTTAAAGCGGTAATTTCGGACCATTTTTAAGTACTACATTTTAGTTGGCTTCTCCTTATTTCAATATTTCTCCTTACTCTGCATTATTACTAGAATAAGACATAATCCTCTGGTACCTTTCCTGTTTATGGTGAAATTTTCAATTTCAAAATGACCAAGAGAATTACTGCCATATAGAAAGATCCAATTCGCATTATAACCTAGTCAGAAATTGGAGATTTCACGTTATGAATTTTAGAGTGAAACTGTTTTCTTCTCCATATTTTTTGTTGTTAATATTCTTTTTCGATTGGCGTAGTCAAAATTTAAAGGTCTTCTAAAACCAAAATAGCGTTTTTTTAAATGAAAAACCCCGAAACTTTTAAATTGTTCTTTTTATGAACTTTTTTTAGGGTTTGAACTAAGAGTACAAATATGTTATAAATTGATTAATCGACCGTTCGAAAATGTAATACTAATTTAATTTTCGGTATTTACGGTCTTATGGACTAGAAATAAAAATAAAATCAAACATGTAAACAGTGGGGCTCTGATGAGAGCCACCGAAAATGGGAAAGGAAAGTTGTATGAACCGCAAAGTATTATGTTAAAAAGAGGCTGGTTGTGCAAAGTATTATGTTAAAAAGAGGCTGGATGTGCTCTTCAGCAAGGATCCAGCAGCCGGATTCTGATAATATATGCTTCCGTTATAAATGTAAACATTCGCGTTGAACATTTCATATTAGAACGACGCATATTTATTTTCTTTTTCTTTTGTTTAGATTTTGTACAAGTGCCGTCGATACCAAGAAATGTTACTTATTTATTTATTTAAAACGAGCGGCAAAAAATTTTCCTATTGTTCTCTATATAAGAATTTGTATATTCTTTATTAAATATCTGTAAATATTTATTATACTGGTTCTTGAAATTTTGAAAGTGTTTTTTTTTAAATCTCTATGCTAAATGTATTGTATTATTCGAATTTTCTCCCCAAAAACTCGAAATAATCAATATATATTTATAAAATTACAAATAAATTCAATGATCGCGTCCAGGGTACGGCTGCTGGATCCCTGCTGAGGAGCACAGCCAGCGGCCAAGTGCGAAACGCCTGTTTATTAACATAATACTTTGCAATGTGAATAACAGGTGGCGTTTGATTTTTCTCTTACTCAATAGTATAATAAACTTTTCTGGCAATATATGCTCCCGTTGAAATGTAATCTTTCGCGTTTCGTTCATATTAGAACAACGCATAGTTATTTTCTTTTATTCCTTTGTTTACGTTTGGTACAAGTGACGTCAATACCAAGATATTGTACTTTTTTATTTACTATAAGCGGCAGAGAAAAACCGTATGTTCCCATCTAGTCACACGGACCCAATAAAAAATTTCCAATTACATTTGTAAAGTAGTCTAAAAGAATGATAAAGATCATGTTTATACCAAGTATTACTTTATAACTATTAATGTGATTGTTGTTAAATTGGATTTATGAAAAAAATATAAAATACACCAATAATTCAATATAAAGAACATATTTATTGCTTATCAATATCCATTTGTACATATTTACAAATACAATGTTCATCTTTCTTGGATCTTTTCTTAAATTTCTTTTCAGATTTTTTTAAATTTCTGTCGCCAATTTTCTTCCTCGCAATCTTTAATGTCCGGATCATTTTCTTTAAGATCCGTAGGCTCCTTGATCAGGGGTAAGAGTAATCATCAAGCTCAAGTTGATTTAGATCGACGTAACCGTAAAACGGCCATGCGTACTCCGCATGTTCAATTGAGAACAGTTCTTTGAGAATTTCACGGCACACCTCCATATCCGCTGGCAATTTGCTTCTTATTTCCTTCTTAGTGGATTCGAAATGGTTAGCCTCCATCTTGATTGTTGGTGCGAGTTAGGCTTCAAAATGTAGATGATACGATTTCCGTTTGTCGGAGAAGTTGACAAGGACAGCTGCAAGGGTGAAACAAGGTACAAGGTTCTTTTTGTTTATCTCTTATATACCGTAGACCAATCATAAATCTCCAATGTTCGATATAAACCTTCTCCAACTCCCACTTTCTTACAAAGCTCGAGGCAAAAATGTACTCCACGAGAAGAAGGAAACAACCATATCTGATGTAACATATATAAAAATGCATTTTACCCAGTGGTGCCTTAGTCATTGACTTAGCTGCGATTCTTTGCACATTCATTCCTTACAAAGATCATCCAAATTATTGCTTATTAAATAATAAGTTATTATAATAACCTATTTATCTTTTTATGTTTAATACATTTTCAAACATACATGATAACGGTGTTTGATTAGTTCCTCGCCATTCTTGGAACCGTAAAATTCCACGTCTATTATTGATATTTCTCTATTGTTCATATTGAAATATTGTGACATATTTTTATTTCGTCATGTTAAAAAGAATTATTTATAAGAAGTCATAGAAATGTAGTAAAATAATTTTGATTGAAATTATTATTCAATTAATGACAAATCCATCATTAAAATGTAGTAAAGAGTACAAAGTTCTTCAGAGGTACAGATTTATTACTTAAATTAAAAATAAATTAAATTCCTTTTAATTGTACATGACTCTCACGCGATAAATTATTATATCTAAAAGTGACTGTCAGTGACTGAAGTCGAGTTACACGATAAAAATGTATGTTATGGCTTTCGAAGGGATACATTCGGAGGAAAAAATTAGATTATTCCCTCTCTAAATAGGGGTAAAAACAATTTTTTTAAATTAAAAAACTTTTTTTATGGGCTTAGCGTTTCAAAACTATCTCAATTTTACCCCCAAAATAACCGTGAACTATTCTAGAATATGTAAACAAATTTTCATGAGAATCGAAGAGGTAGGTCATCATTAAAATCAGCGTTAATCTCTATACTGTGTTGCATAACTGTCAAACGCTCAGCACGAACGGCAGGTATATTCAGTAATTGCCACACAGACTTGCATGGTATCATAACAAGAAATTGGATTCGATATGACAATGAAGTTTAGTGAGGTATAAAAACGGTTTTTATTGTAATTGTTATACATATACGAAAAATATATAGCCAAAAACTTGTAAATGAATTGTAAAGAAAAATATACTATATCATGACTTTCGAAGAAGTAACAGTGCAGAAATTGCTAATAATTTTAGAGACAGCCACTCATATAAAAGACATTAACTTTAAGAATCAAGTTTGGTTACGTATTATATTATATTATGTTATTATTTTAATTTTATACGCGTTATTTTATGTAGCACGTACGCGTTACCTTCAGAACCACACACAAGTGTACATTTTGCACTTATGTGGCTATGCATAACCATAAGACTTTACCAATAATATTAAGGATTTGTATTACAAAATCTGAAATAGCTGTATTTGTAAACTTTTTACATGTAAATATGCAACTGGAAAATAAATATTTTTTTTTTTTTTTTTTTTACGGACGGGGGAAATGCGTTAGGCACCATAGGTGGTTGAAGATGTTGTGTAACCCCCCCCGTGTCGGACTCCCTCACCTAACGGCAAGGTTTACCGACTAAAACCCTAACCTCCCTTGGTCCTCCAGAATCCACGTGTGCAGTCTGCAGCAGAAAAGTGGCTCCGATATCCATCTCCTCCGCTGCAGACTGCACCGGGCCATTTCGTTTGCAACTGTAACCACTCCCTCTACCATTGGGTAAGTGGTTACAGGATCTCGTGTGACCTCAGTAGACGGAGAGATCCCAGTAGCACTGCTTTCTGCATTCGGCCTGCGATGGAATTTGCATGTTCTCGACAGGCCGGAATGCTTTTGATGTTTTGGAGGAAAGTTGGTCTCATTCCTCCCAGCACTCCAATTATCAGCACGACGAGCTTGATGTTGAATCCTCGATACAGCTTGCGAATCTCGAACAGGAGTTCCTGATATTTCATCCGTTTTTCGTCCTCTTTGCTGACTATATTTGTTTCTGCTGGTGCAGAAAGATTGATGGATTTGAAGACGAAGATGGATTTGTCATCGAAGTCAAGCAGGACGATGTCAGGCTTATTGGCTGATATTTGCCTGCTCGTCGGGAATGAGTAATTCCAGTATATTCGGCATGACTCATTCCCGACGACGGATTCAATATCAGTGGGGACGTACGGCAAAACTGGGGTTGCATCAATACCATAAGTGCTACGAAGATGGTAATACAGCACTCGTCATTCAATGGTTTTTATTTATTTATTTAAATTGTTCAACGTGCTGAAAGCTCTTACATAGCTACAAAATAATAACATAAATATATGGCATAAGGAGTAAATCGTGCACACCAATATAACAAACATAAATATATGTAAATAATAAATTAATATAAAATCATAATAACAAGAGAAAACTTTTTATATTAGTTTTAAAAGATGCTATGGTAGGAGATGACCGAATAGGAAGGGGTAGGGTAGGGTATTCCAAAGCCTAATCAATCTATAAACGGGAGAGCTAAAGATAAAATTACGAGAAGTGTTTAATTCGAGGATGGGACGAAAATTTCGAACATTATGGTGAGAAATACGAAAATTAAAAAAATTGGAGATACTACTACAATCTAGGAAATTGTTTAAGACTTTGCAAACGGTCAAGTAGTCGTAGTATCTGTGATGCTTTCCCATTTCGCTTACACAGTATCTTTGCACAAGTGGTTCGTAGTTGTGATCAAGTAAGCTCATGGGCCTACGATCCTTGAACGCCAAGTATCGAAGAATCCTATGATGAACCGACTCTAAGGATTTCGTAAGAGACAAAGTACAAGGCGTCCATACCACGGATCCGTAGTTCAATATCGGTAACACCAGCGTCTTATATAACCTAATAATTGATCTTATTGACCTAAAGTCAGTTGTAGAACGCTTGATGAAACCGATAGTTCGTACAGCCTTATTAATTACTGCATTTAGGTGAGGTTGGAATGGGTACCCGGACAAAATATTAAAAAAAAAAATATTACGACAAAATATTATTGTAAAAAATGTTACGGTATCAAATATTACGGCACAAAATATTACATGACAAAATATTACATGACAAAATATTATTTAAAAACAAAATTACCGGACAAAAAATTAGGTTAAAAAATATTACCGGATAAAAAGATTATGGTGAAAGTACATAATAAGCCATTAAAACCGATTCGTAAAATCGAATTACGAAACAAATCTTAATATGTTATTTTGAATAAAATGAAAATGTAATTAATATTCTAATTAGTGATATTATTTATTATCAGTGTTTAGGTACATTGATTACTATATTACATCATTGTATTGTGCGCAATTCCACGCAAATACTCAATTTGATCGCATTCGACGTTCCATCCTTTCACGAGTTCGAGTATACGTTCATTATAATTATCATATTTTTGTTTTTTTTTCGGAGCAACTGATTGGGCACAGATATATTTTTCATACACAGCATCTGCATTACTTTGCTGGATTTGTAATGCATGTATGAACTTGCCCATTTGTTCGTTGCATTTCCCAATTAAAATATTGAAACTGTTGTGCCATCCTTCGACAGTGTTGTTTGTTCGTGGTTCATTATTAATTACGGTTGTGTAACAATTCCATAATGTTATCGGAAACGTTGCTTTGTCATTACCATATCGATGTTTTTTTCCGATCCACGTTGATTTAAAATAACTCAGGAATTCTGCTAACATATCTTTGTTAGTTTCGAAATACTGTGAAGCAATCAGAGTATTGTAGACTTTTGTTACATTGTGTGACGGAATAAATGCTAGTGCTGTTAGCATTTTTATGTGAAGTGAAAATTCGTCATTTGTGTTGTAGATTGTTTGTAACCCTTTATCTTTAATGTGTCTAATGATAGATTGTGTGAAATGAAAATAACAAGCATGTATTTGTGTGTTTGGAAATAAATCTGAGAAACTATTTATAAAGGCACTTTCGAAATCAGTAATAATTATATCAGGGTTAAATGTGACATTTTCGGCTTCGAGTATCGTTTTCAAAATTTTTGTATATGTTTTTGAATCTTTTTTTCCAGTTAGAATATATATATTAAAGGTATAGTTTTGTATTCAATTTTGTGTGTTTTTTGGTTTTCTTTCTCCAGGATTCCGTGAATTGTGTATAATTGCTTGAATATCTTTGGCGTTGTAGAAAATGTTCCGTCGGATTGCCAAATGCGGCATTTTGATAAACGTTGTAAATCATCGTCACTCGCGAATATTAGAAAACGAGACTTCTTACCTTGGCTGTCGTAAAATAAGAATCGTTTATTATTCACTGTCTGTTGATATCGTTCTGGAATTTCCAATTCTGCAAGCGTTTTCGGTGTTTTTAGTTCATCAAATGTGTGATTACGTGTTCGAATAATTGTTTTTCGTAATGCTTCGTTATTAGGTAATTGAGCCTTGACACTTGTCGATGTATGAGCTATTTCCGATTTTAAGATGACACTCGGTTTGGCGGTATTTTGTATGGCTTTTTTTTTCATTTTGTTAATTACTTTTCTTGCATTAACGTTTGCAGCATCGGCCAAATGAGAATGATCTCCAACGTTTAACAGCACTCCTGTGTATTGAATAATTATGATATATGTATTTATGTTTACTAATTGTGTAATATAATGTCAATAATGCAATTATTTTAAGTTAAACATTTTTTGTATAACTTTAATATTAAAAGTTACAAATATTTATATGAAAAATTAATACTACTTTATATATTATTTAGTATTATTTACCAGTTTTATCCATCGATTATGTATTTGCTATACAATTGCATTTATGTTGCGCATTGCTGTATTCGATGCATCTCCATTTGTAATGCTTGTCTGACCCACACACGCGTAATTTATTAAACAAATAACCTTCATGGTGCAAAAGTTTTGAGCCTTTTTGGCTTAAAACGAAATGCAAAGGCATTTCGCTGATGATTAATCTCCGTGTGCTCAAATAATACTGATATTTGTTACTGAATTTATGTATAGTATACTGAAACTATACTGAAATTATGTATAGTATTATTATGTATTGTTTTGGAGGATTGAATAATGTGATAGTTACTTTGAAAGTATTGATATACGTGTTTATATTTATTGTACATTTATTTTTGAATATATGTATATTATATAGTAGTATGTTTTGTATGTATTATCAGTAGTGAATTATTAGGAAATATTGTGTAAATATTAGTTTATAATTAATTAAATAATAATATTTTAATATGGTAATATTTTTTTATGTAATATTTTTTACGTAATATTTTGTGCCGTAATATTTTGTTCCGTAATATTTTTTACCATAATATTTAGTCCAGTAATATTTTGTACCGTAATATTTTACCGTAATATTACGATTACGTAATATTTCGTCACAGAATCGTTGGAATGTCAAGGGAGAGTCGAAAGTAATACCGAGGTCTGATACGGCAGAAACGCGAGAAATTGGAGCCACATTTAACAAGTAATCAAAACAAAAAGGTGTTTTTGATTTAGAGAAACTTATAATGTTACATTTTTTGGCATTAATATATAGGCCATTCACGTAAGACCATTCAGCAATACCATCGAGATCGCGTTGGAGTTTTGACGCATCTAGAGGATTAGATATTGTTGAGAATAGCTTAACGTCATCAGCGTAGATCAAAATCTGAGCGGAATGGATGCAATCTGGAAGGTCATTAATAAAGACTAGAAATAGAATAGGGCCCAAATGGGAGCCCTGAGGTACTCCTTATGTTATCTTAGAGTACTCCGAGGCATACCCGAGGACCCTTACCGATTGCTCTCGCTCAGTAAGGTAAGAACCAAGCCACTGGTGCAAATCACCAACAATTCCCATGTTCCATAACTTCTGTAAAAGACGTGTGTGGTTTACGGAATCAAAAGCCTTAGAAAAATCAATGAGAATCGAGTCTACTTGATGCGAATTATTGAAAGCAGTAAACAAATAATTACTGTATGTGAGCAAATTGGTGATAGTCGACTTTCCCTTGACAAATCCGTGTTGAGCTACAGATACACTCGAAATAAGGAAGTCTGATAGTTTAATAGAAATAATAAGATCCAGCATTTTAGAAAAGGTACTTAAAATTGAAATTGGCCTATAATTCGACACATCATTAGTATCACCACCCTTGTAAATCGGCTGGATAAAAGCTTTTTTCCAAATGGAGGGAAAACAGCATTCAGAAAGAGACTTATTAAAAAGTAACAATAGTGGTACTTTAAGAGACATAAGGCATTGTTTTATGAAATAAGGAAGGATACCATCGGGACCTGAATTAATAGCATTGAGGTTCTTCATACAAAATTCTAAGTCGGTTTCAGAGATTACAAAATTGGAAATACTAACGTCAACATCGCGTAACAACAAATTTTCGACCGAGTTTACATTGAAAACTGATTGGAAGTGCTCAGAAAATAAATCGGCGATATCACTATTACATTGTGATATTCGATCCTTCAATTGCATGATAGATGGTAAACTATTATGTTTTTTCAAAGTCTTAACAAAAGACCAGAAGGTACGAATATTTGTAGCCAAACCATTTTCCACGGAATCTATGTAACGAGCATATAAAAAACGTGATTTTCTGATGCACAGAGCTCGCAAACGTTTACATTCAATGAAGTCATTTTGTTATCTATACATTTTCCAACGACGGTGACTAACTTTCTTTTTAATTATTAAACTTATTAACTCAGAATTGAACCAAACCGGATATGAACTACCAAAAGATTTTTTGAGAGGAACGAACTTTTTTATATTAGAATTCAAAATATCATAAAATTGGTTTACATTAAATTCAACGTCATTGAGCTGAAAAATAGAGTTCCAGTTAATACTAGATAGCGAGTTATTGATAGAATTGTAGTTGCCTTTAGTAAAGTCACTTCGAGGAGACAAAAATGGAAGACACACTGATGAACGGTTATCTTGAATTGCAAAATAGACAGGGACATGATGCGCGTCACATTTTAGAAACTCTTCATAGACGTTTAGTATCTTGATGTTCTGAGCGTTGCCAAATAACAAATCCAGAGTGTATCCTTTGGAAGGGTGAGCTGGTAACAGTTGATTGAGGTCGAGATATGATGAAATTCTTTCAAGATTTGTAGCTTGTGAGATCTTGTCAGGTGCCACATAATGTATCGCTTTACAACTTAACGGTTCATTGGTCCATATGACATCCGATAAATTGAAGTCACCACAGATCATAAATGCATGATCAGGGTGCTTATTGGAAAGTTCTTCAATAATAGTTAAGAATTCATGCATAATGTCAATATTTGCAGCTGGTGGAGTATAACCCACACATAGAATAAAATTCAGACGTTTACACTTAACTTCAATAAATATACAATCACATTTGGTGCCCATATTTAAAATGGAAGCACTAACAGACCGATGCACAGCCACCATAACACCACCACCACGTTGACTAGGTTGAAAAGAATTAGATCTGTCCTTACGGAAAATATAAAAGTCGTCAAATCCTAGCTCGATTTCCGAAGATGATTTTTTGCTTATCCAATCTGTCCAAAACATCCTTCGTAGTCGTTGATTTGGTGGGGTAGAGCCACACAAATTTTCAAAAAGCGTCGACTACAGACAGTTTACTTGTCGACTCCAGTGGTCCAAGATGATCTGCGCTAGATATTTTTATGGAAAATTCTTTAAGTAAAGATGTCTTTAAAATTCGCCACGTGACAATTCCCGCTTCACCTTGTATAAACAATTCGGCTAAGCCCTTTAGTGATCGTTTGGCGAAAACTATTTTCTGCAAATTTGACCATTGTTCCAACGTTTAACCAACGTTCTGTCGATAAATTGTCACTACCGTCAAACGCCCGAATCGAATCTTCAACGTCTCAAAAACCTAAGGAAAAATTGACAGGTTGTGTCTTATTGTTGAACTTCCCCATTGAAAGGAAGCATAACTTCACATAATGTCAAATAATTGCTAACACAAATGTATTGCATATACGTAATATAGATTAAAACACATAATTTGATAAAAAAACTTATTTGAATTCAATGTCTCCGTGACTAACAATGTAAAAATAACTAATATTACAAAGTAATGCCAAGCATTTATTTCACGGATATAATTTAATGAAAAAATATTAACTGAAAAAATTAACTTTACAAAGCGATAGATTCAAATTGACAATGTACATCTCTCTGATGGAAATTTTGTCTAAAAACTATCCAGGTCCTAGATAGTTTTTAGGAACTTTTCCTGGGCTCCCGGTAAGAAAATTTGTACGGAATGCAGATCGGTTTGAGGATGCACTGCCAGGACTAAATTCTTGAACCGAATCAGGACAAATTCAATATATATTGCAAATATTTTCAACGAAAAATGTAATCAATATATGATATATACGCTACATATATTCTCGCATATATCTTCATCAAATTTCTTTTGCATGCATAGTGTTATTTGTTGAGACATGCAGCCACTCTTTGAAATTAAAATTATGATTACTAAAAAATTCTGAAAATAAAGATACTAATGGAAACTCTTTTTTATTGCAGGTTGTGAGTGCAACTGTATCATACTATTTTTTATTAGATACATTAAACAATTAATGTCTGTTTGGCATGTAACAGTCCTCAAAAGTGAATCCCATAACAACAGGATATCACTGTGACAATTTTTACGTGTAATTATGTAGAAAGTAGTGTACAACATATGCACTGTATACGTCTTGTTTGTAGAAATAATAAATGTAGATATCAAGTTAATAATTCAGTTGTTTTCTTTTCTATGCCAAATATATTAATAGCTTTCGTACGAAATGTCGAGTGCTGGTCGAAAAGTCAATACATAAAAAATATGTCAAATAACCTATAGTAAAAAAGCCTACCATCAAAAAACTCATATTTTTTGTGTGGCTTTTTGAATGTTGGCTTATCGTATCAGAGCAAAAAAACCGACAAATAAAAATACCAAAAAGTAAAAAAACTGACAATATTTTGTTTTTCTTTTCCTGTAAATCTGGGACACGTGTTTGATGTACTGTGGAAAATAAAAATAAAAGAGTGTCGGCAGGTTGACCTTTAGTTTTGTAGCATGTCGTTTTCTTGAATAGTCCATTTAACCGTTAGGTACCTCTTTGATTGGCGGTTTTTTTTCGGGTGACGATTGAAAAACCGATAAACCGAATAACTGTTTCGAGTAGTCTAACGAGTTGCTTTTCATACTGCTGGTTTTTTGTCTGTCGTCTTTTTTACTGTCGGTCTTTCCCCTGTCTTTTTTTAACTTGTCGGTGTTTTGTCATTTTTTACAGTCGGTTTTTTTATTTATTTTTTATTGTCGGTTTCATGAAAGTCGGCTTTTTAAATCTAGGATTTTAAATTGTCGGTTTTTTCACCAGCCGGTTTTTTTCCTTTGTCGGATTTTTCGTCCTTGTCCCATTGAAAACGAAAGATAAAAAGAGTATACGATGTGTCAACTTTTTGTCTGTGTTTCATTAATGTTGGCTTTTTGACTATCGACTTTAAATTATCAGTTTTCTGACTATTCGGGTTTTTATATGTCGGTTTTTAGACCTGCACCTCACTGAAAACGTAAATAAAACGAGTGTTCAATTTTATCGGCTTATTGAGTGTTGTTGCAGCCGATGGATGTAGATGTCCCGCATAAAGTTATATCTCCAGTGGGCAATTATTAGCAAAATATATTGCATCCCCTGTTGTGGGAAGCGCTGAGTCGAAAAGGGCATTTCGGAGACCCTGTAATGAGAGTGTCGGTTTTTTAATGTCGGCTTATTGATTGTCCGTTTTTTTTAACAGTCGGCTTGTTTCTTTGTCGGTTTTCGACCCATACTTCCTGAAAAAAGTAGATGAAAAGAGTGTTCTGCAAGATCGTCGGCTTTTTTGCTACAGGTTTCATGGATTTCTGTTTTTTGACAGCCAACGTTTAGATTGTTGGTATTTTTACCTTTCGTTTTTTATATTTATCGGTTTTTCATATACCTTATACTTCATATATACACGAACAAAGTACAGTATTTCTGTTTCTTAGTTGATTCTAATGTATTCTTATTGTTTTAATATATCATACGCTCTACATTTTTTAGAATGAAAATTCACTCTTAATCAACTGAAAAATAAACCACTTTAGTAAACGAATAAATTGTCACTATTTAAGAGATTTACTCTTTAATAAAATATTTAATTTTAAGGAGTCAAAACTCACGCGTTTCAGAGTGAAAATTAATACTTACAGAGTGATAAATCACCTCTTCTTTGCAGTGGCTGAATTTTCATTTCGAAAAGAGTAGATTTTCATTCCAACATATTTAGAAAGTAAATTTTCTCATTTTCATCTGGAGTATTTATTATAGTATCCATCAATTTCTACATAAATTTACAAAACAAAATACAAGTTTCAATGATGGAAGATTTCAGATATCTTTTTATTTGACAGGCATTACTGACTTCGTCTCTCATTGACCTAATAATAGATAACATTACTACTAAAACACTAAACTGTGAACCCTTGTTGTAAACTATTTAAATTCCAATTTTAACATCTTGTACAATGCAACTATGCAACACACAACACTTCGCAATAAAAAGCTCCACAAAAAACGACCAGTATGCACATAAGTTTGGAATAGAAAAAATGGATAAAGTAGAAACAGCGTTCTTTCCAAAAGTTTTTTGAAGTATCGTTATCGGGTCTTACCTGGAGGTCGGTGACATTTCATTCACGTGGGCATTTTGCATATTCTTTCGAACTTCATCTATTATGGTAAATACCACCTCGTTGTTTGAAAAGAAAGGGTGAGCATCGATCGCGAATTAAAGTTGTACGACAGTTGTTGCACCGTTCGAAAAGTTTCTCACCCCTTGTTGATCATTGATTCTTAGTCAGTTACGACAACACCTTGCTCGGCATAACAATGGCCGATCAACTTGCAAAGTATCGAACTTATATCTATTCAGTAAAGCATTTGCAACAGCTGAGCGGTCTTTGGCCACATGGCAACAGAAACATCAAAACTACGATAAATGTATTTCTATGCATCATGAGTGTTTTCATGGCCATCTCAATCATTGGGTACTGCGCTACTCATTCGGGTAATCTGCTTTCTTTGACCAGTGCCCTTAGCCTTTCCATCAGTTTTTCTACGATGTTCTTGAAGGTACATATTATTAACGTATTCTGTAATCGAAAATTTATCATGTTTTGAGGATATTCAGGATCATAAGCTTAAGGCTGAATTTCTCATTTATTCTACATACGTTTGAAGCGGGTTTAAAACCCGATAAATCAAAAAACCGATAGGTAAAAAAAAACTGGCAGTCGAAAAGCCTACCGATAAAAAAATAGACACATCGACAACATTTTGCGGACAGTCATTTTTTTAAGTGTCGGTTTCTTAACAGTCGGATTTTCGATTGTCCCTTTATCCGATTATCCGCACCCTTTGAAGATTATTAAAAATACTGATGTTCATGATGAACCAATTAAAGGATTTTTTCCAGTAAAATGTTTGGGTTCAATTCACAATTAAATAACAGTCTAGTTACTTTGCACTTTCACGTGGAAAGTGAATGTTTGTCAATGAAACTTTTTCAGACAAACTTGGGAGCTGTTAAAAAGCTTAGCTTGAAGTTGGCGGCCAATGTTTCCGCTGCGCATTTTTTAGCACCATAAAAGATATTTTATGAAAGATATTTTAATGCATGAGTACTCATTTTGAAGCTTAATAATTATAGTCACTTAATAAATAGTTTCCGACTTGTCTAAGAAAAACTGGCAAAATATTTAATTAATAAAATATTCTTGGCTTATTCTTCAATACTCACATGATTTTATGAAAGGTTATTTCGAAAGGTAAAGAACATAAAATTATCTACAATTTCCATTTATTTATTAATATTGTTTAAAAAGGATCCGATCAACAACACCAAATTTGAAATTCTCCTTAATTTATATCAATAAAGGTAGTATATTCGAAAACAATGACCATAGAACCGTTTCCCAAATAGATGTAGCTCGAAAATAAAGAATATGTTTTTCAACAAACATACGATAGACAGTGACGGATTTTTCCCTTAATTTATGGACTTTGCGAATTGTTCTAACTTACTTGATTACGTACACTTTATTTAGTTTTAATCTACGATGGTTGGAGTTGTAGATACTTTTGTATTCTGTACATATCGGACAGCAAAATAAAAAAGAATTCAGAATGATTTCGAAATGTGCTTTAAAAGAAGTCAGTAGTCTCCCTTTCTGAGGGTTTTCTGAACATGATGTCATAATGAGATCTTTATGAACTAATGTTCGGATAACCCGCAGAAAGAGAGTGATTTGACGTCTTTTACAGCTCATTTCGAAATCATTCTGCACTCTTTTCTATTTTGCTGTCTGGGTACATGGTTTCTGTAGATGTGAACCTGAAATGAAGAGAACTTTTTCTAGAATTTATCCTTATTCGTTAATATTAAAACAAACAGAACATTGATTATTCTGAAATTAATACAGCTTCTTTCTTAAGCGTTAGCGTCAAACAATCAACCATCCATATCTTTAACGTTCTTATTAATTCTATTTATTTAAAAAATGTTTAGCTAGTTCTTTTTAGGTGAAGATTAATGTGTTAAGTAACAATTAAACAAGACATAATTTGCATTGGTAATAAACAAATTTGTAAATTTAACAAACTATTTTTAACGGTAGCAAACCTGGAAATGCAATACCCTGATTTGTTAGTACAAATTTTTCTTCTGTGTACGTAAACTCTCACATATTGTACATATGAAAAATGTTGTTGTTACAGCAATGTAGGGTTTCACAATTATAGTAAAGTAAATTATGAATTTCATGACTTTATTATCCTCTACAATACTAATAACGTGATATTGTGTTGAAATCATACTTTTTATGATTAAATCGACGATTCTGATATCTTTTCGGAAGATTTTTTTTCTAGCGTTTTACCGTGACATCGTGTTGGAGCTTCACGACAGCCTGGACTTGAGAACAGAAAACAGTTTAAAATATCCAGAATTTCGGAGTCACGTCTTAAGGCACATCTCCGCCTTCAGAAACCTATGTTACGTATTATTTTTTTCATATTTTTGCATAATCGTGGTCTACTTATCTGCACCTCTTAAACAAATCATCATCAACCAGGATTTTATCCGTATTTATGCAGCAAGTTACCCGATGTCATACGAACCAGGGGACAGCACTTACTGGGGAGTGCTCCTTTTTGAAATATTAAATTGTTTCTACCTTTCGTGTTCCTCAGCTGGGGTTGATTCTGCTTTTGGGTACTACTCATTTCAAATTTGTGGACAGTTCAGCGTCCTAGGTGTCTATCTGCAAAACCTTCAACCTGGAGAACACTACAGATCAGAAATAAGAAGATGCGTGAAGATGCACCAATTTCTCATAGGAAGCGTTAAAAAGTTAATGAAGGTTTATAGTGTTATCATCGTTTGGGTGGGAATTACTGGAGCGTTGGTCATCTGCGGAATGGTTTTCCAAGCATACCAGGTATATGGTATATCACTTTTTCAGATTTGCTTAAAATGACAAAAACAATCCTCATAATTCTTTCATTACAAATATTTCCTTCGTAGTTTTTAGCCAATATTTATTTTCAATAGATATAATACTTAATGTGTATTTAATATTATGAAAAACGTTGCCTATGTTAAAATGAAGCTGCAATGGTACTGAGTTATTTCCAGAAAAATATATTTCGATGATGCTTTGTGTCTTATATTTTATGAACAACTAAAATGCGGTTAAATTGAATGTTAATCTCTCTCTGTCTCTCTCTCTCTTTTCATTCACTTAATAGCAGTCAACTTACAAGAGCTTTGAAAAAATGGTGAGGGGACGATTTTACTAGTGCTTCGAATCTTTCTGTCTATTGGAAAAAACTTAGTGTAGCATCCACATGGGATTGTCCTATCTCGATAATCTTGGTATTTTAACTCGTGTGATCCATCAAGAATTTTGTAAAAAAGAAACCGCTCCAACATTACTGCTGGACATATAGGGATCATACGATATCGTTTGCGAAGTCCTGAAACGAAATGATGGATTTGACAATTCCAAATAAATTGTGTTACTTCGTTCAAAATCTGATAATAAATCGTGCAGTTATTTTCTGTTTAAATAGTAACGACACTTCTAAGGGGGATTGGGCTGCTCTACTGCATGAGAGACCTGGAAAACGGAATTTAGAGAAAATAGAAGTACTAATACCATCTTTATTTTTACAGATTCCCAAAATATGTTAAAACGTCAACCTGATAATAATAACACTGGTCAACAAATTTGAAAGAATTTTGTGTTTCGGAGATGTAATGAGCTAATCTTTGTTAATTTGAGGTCGCTGAATCTGAATCCGATAATGACGATTTTTTATTAGCTCTGGGTTTCACGAAACACGGGATGAAAGTGCGAAAAAACGCGGTTTTGCGGTAAGCATTATTTTAAGCTATTACTGAAACTAGTACCTCATTTCTGTCGAAAGATATACTATCTCAAACATTGCACAAAACGCCGGTTTTATGAAATTTGATCCCGTATTTCGTGGAACCAAGAGCTAATAAAAAATTGTCATTATCGAATTGGGATTCAGCGACCCAAAATTAACAAAGATTTCATCATTTCATCTCCGAAACATTTTCGTGTTGACCAGTGTAATAAATATAGTTCGTTTAATTTCTCAAATTAGACAAAAATTAGCCAGGACAGATAAGTGGCTAGAGAAATTCAGCTAGTACATTGAAAATCCAAAGGTAGTAAAAATTACTATTTTTCTACTGGAAAATGGAATAAGAGCAGCAAAATAGTAGAACTTACAATGCGCATATCAAAAGTTCCAACTTAACATGTAATATTAGCAATTTCTATTTTTAAAAGTTACAACTTTATAGCAAATCTGAATTACTAGTCTTTGTATTTGTCTTGTAATGTCTTCGACTGAGCCAACCCGCGAATAGGCTAAAAAATGTCATTAAAGCGGGGGATAATTCTTTTCCTTTATCATTTTAACCTAGTGCCTATTAATTTCTATTACTATATACTTAACTATGTGAACTAAAAAAAATCAATTTGGTTAGAAAAGAAAATTTTAATTTTGTGTTATGATGTGAACCTTACAAATTTTATCGAATGTATGTAAAGTTGTTTTGGAGAATAGAAGGCAATCTGGAGAGAATGCTAATCTTATATCCAAATAATGTTAATCCTCGGCACATATATGTAACCGCAAACCTGCTTTCTTACCAAGCCCGTAAACATGATACAACATACACTACATATTACATAAATAATCACAAACTTACTTATCGACTATAAGAGCGCATGTCGCATACAATTACGAATTCATTAGAAGGACCAAATTTGGAACTTCTCTGTATACAAACAAACCGTCACTCGTTCAATAACATGCAAGTAGGATGCAAGGGAAATAATAATAATAAAAACCACACAATCTTCTTTTTATGTCCTAGAGCAAATGATATGAAAGTTTGAAAAGAACACAATTATGTTACTAATTTATTTATAACATTCGCACAATTGCATTCTTGGTTACTATTTTAATTTCTAAATAAATTCAACATAACAATTTTAATTATTTTCGATCTATTTGGCGGTCTACAAAAGTTAATAATTATTAATAGGTTATGAAAACTTTTAATGGCGTATTCTGTAAAATCGAACTATGCGCGCTATAATAGGACAAATATACAACCTTAAATTGTAAATTATTTTCCTACTTTGTAGTAGTAAAATTTAATATAATTTTGTTTTAAAATTTACCACTGAAGTAGTAATATTTACAACGTTAAAACGTTAAAAAATGTAAACAGTTCAAAAAGTAATATTAAATATAGTCCATAGTTTTCATATGAAAATAGTAATTCTTACTATAATTTTAACATAAAGAATCCTTGTGCGAAACACGTTTGACCAATAGCTCCAGTTATGAGCGCTAGAATGATGATTTTCAATATTAAATCCAATATAGTATGTGATTCATAAATTTTACACATACAGGTGATTTATTGCGCTACGCGTGAACTGATATCCCAGTTACGTCATATTTTCTTTGTTCACCTTTTAACAATTGGCAAGAGGACCCTATTACAGGGAAAAACTAAATTTTTTATTTAATTTAATTAAAGCGGTCAAGAAATATATACATTTATTATTAATTAAATTATGACATTTATGTAAAATTTACTATTGAAGAATTCTCAGTGTATGGATTCCAGCTCACGTTGGATAAGAGGAAACGAAAAAGCAAATGAATTCCAAAATATGAGCAATGAACGGTCCATGTGTTGATCTCTTTACCTGAATTGTATTGCCCAGTTTAAAAGGAAATGCAAGATAGACAACAGAATATAGAACTTATAAGAGACATTAAGATTAATGGTATATTTTACTTCCAAAGCTTTCTCACAGCGTCCAGAAAACCATGGTTCTATGATTTACATCTTGTAAGAAAAGCCACTGCAACTTTAAATATAGAATTAGAAGCAACCACTCTTCCCTAAATTATAGTTTATTTTCAAAATGTATTATCGGTTTGGAACTATGTGTATGTGATGTTGAAAAAAAGAACATTTTATCAAATGAAATTTGGAAAGAAGAGAAATGCGGACCATATTCTGTAATTCCCTTCTTAACAACATATAATACAGATATCTTCAAAAGTATTGTTAAGTTTATTATGAGCGTTAAACATAACGTTTAAATATGTTTATTTAAGGATGTACTTAGGTTAATAGGTGAAACTTAGGTTAACGCCAATAAAGAAATACTATACTACACCAGTGTGACTGGAACGCTGCCATAATGTAGATAATTTGGTAATAGGTTCTGTTTACTTTACTATTTAATTTTAAATAGTAGAGCTTGTTTGTTTGCAAAAAGTTTATAGTAATTTTATGCAGTCCTCCTTCCGTAATTGTTTCCCTCCATAATTGTTGTCTTCCTAATTCCATCCGTAATTATTGTCCAGGTTCCCTCTTCTTAATGCAAAGTAAGAATAAAGGCACACGCCAAGCACGCGCACGTATCTTCTATTAACTGTTTCATACATGGAGAAGGGAAGTAGGGGTGGGAATGGCAGACA
This sequence comes from Trichopria drosophilae, assembly GCA_030407085.1. NCBI lineage: Eukaryota > Metazoa > Arthropoda > Insecta > Hymenoptera > Diapriidae > Trichopria > Trichopria drosophilae. The sequence goes on along the minus strand of CM059584.1, from coordinate 11,089,373 downwards.
AGCAATTATGAGGACATGAGGGGAAATTTCTGATGACAATTACGGATGGAGGACTGTACCACATTTGCAGACGAACATTTTTTCATGTATACGTCTGATATTTAAGACAAAATTAACGAATACTTAATACGAATATAACGAATAAGTAAATATATCGTAAATATTTTCTGAAAGCAGAATATTCACTTTATCATTAAAGCATCGGCAGAAATTTGTTTGTATGCCTTATTCTATTCGTTTTCAATGTGCTATGCTTTATTTTAAAAAACGAAATTCTCAAGAAATGGCTAAAAACTACGAAGGATGTCAAATGAAAGAGAAAGTGTTAATAATAATTTGCTAATGCATAATGATTCAAAATTGTCTTTTATAAAAGCAATAACCAGATGAAATATTAATATACAAAAAAAGTTTACCATGCAAGTATAACATCAGTTTTAGGTGGTTAAAAAAAGTTATCTCTGGATGATTTCGAATCATTTCGTGTAGTTCTTGTTAATATCATATAAATATACATGTCGTTTCCTTTTTGTAAATTTTATTATCATGCACTGTAATTTAATGAAAGGTTTAAAAAAAAAGGAAATGGAAATTTATAATAATTTATTTCATCAAAAATGTAGTGAAGTTATTGGAATGATTACTATTACATTTTCTTAGTATAATAGACAAACTGTGGCACGACAGCTGGTAAACAACTATACCGAACAAAAAATATTGGTCCCAAGAAAATGTATTTGAGATTATTTTTTTACATTGATAAATTATTTTTGTAGTTGAAAAAAATGTATTTGATTTAAAGTTTTAGCTATAATTAAGAAATAATAATTATTTGGTTTAATGGTTTGAAGATTAATTGCATTACTTAAGTATTTTCTTACTACCAGTAAAATTCATTTCCCTGTAGTTTTCTGCATTACACGTGTGTTAATTAAATTAATTTTGTATAATAAAATTTCTTCCAAGCGGAAAATCCCACTTACTTCAAAGTATTATATTTAATCGTCATAAAGATGCAGATTATAATCATTAAAGATGCTAACAAAATCCGCTTATTTATAAAATGATACCCAAAAACATGCCACAGACCTTGGACGAAAGCGCATGCCACCTTCTTGAATTGTTATTTAAAAACAATGCAGATAAAACAGATGAAAATCTGGAAAATCATCAAATTCGTCGTATTTATTATTGCAAAATCAACGCAAGTGTATGGATATGGGTGGTACGGGAACCTCATATCCACTGAGGTGAGTCAATGGATAAATTTTTTTTTAATAATTTAAATTATAATCGTGATCATCTGAATTTATTATTGGATGTCGTGAATAAGTGAATGACTAAAACTTATATTTTAGAGTGAAGCTGCACAACGAGCCATTTATGATTCTGCTTGGCCATCGTCGCCTTCTGAACGAATTGGAAAGGACGTTCTCATTGTTCTTTCACAGAGGCCTATGAATTTGAGGATCAAAGGATTTTTTACAGTCTCCCTGGACATGTTTGTCGTGGTAAGAAAAAAAGATTTTTTTTTCAAAATAATTCGATTTTAGTTTTTTGAGTATGCGAATCACTTCCCTAACGTATGAGAAAAAGTATTTATTAATAATTAAAGTAAGCTAATTTACAGTAACAATAAAGTAAAAAACGATAGGTAAGTTTAAGACCAAAATACCAGCATGAACGTTCGTTAACTGTTAGTAAATCTTACACTAATTTCTGTGGTTTGAACTGCGTAAGTCAATAATGCGGCGAAAAATTATCAGAAAATCGAATCACCGCGTGGGTATGTTTGTTTATTTCTGTTATGGCGAAACTGTAAGAGCGTAAATGTTGCACGTAAGGATCCTAACATTAATATTTAAAATTCTCATATTACCTATTAACATAAAATTAACCCAATCTCAGATTAAGGTAGCTTAAGGATTTCATAATCTAAATTTTGTTAGCTTTACTATCAAGCTATGATATTAACTGTAAAGAAACATTTTTCTCGGTTTATGAATCTGGATGAATTATTTTTCAGTTCATTTTTTGTACTCGTTTGTATTGTAATGGCCATCGAGTAAGGCATTTTGGACAGGTTCTGTTGTTAGGAAGCAAACAGAAATAAATACAAAAGCTATATAGATATGGATGTTTACGATTTATCATACGTATAATAATATTTACAATAGTTATTACAAATATTATACTAGGTACTGAGAATCATAACAGAAATTTTTTTAGTGTATACATGCGGCCAAAGTCTCACTTTTATTCCTGTAGTCTCCAAATGATCGAGGGCCTTTATGCAGACAAATTTAATTTTCATTTTACTTTTTTATTAGTCATGTAGAAATCAGCAACTTATTAGTTACTGTATATTATAAAGCAGCAATACTATTTATGCCAAAATAATTGGCCAATAGTCGGTTACTAAAAATCAACTTAAACGTGACTAAAATGTTGCTTCAGATCATCTTTTTATTTCTTAAACCTTGCTTAATCTTATTCATCTCTTGAAACTTGTTATGTTTTATCAATATAGCAGGGTTAACATTTCTCTTAAACAAAATATACAAAAATTTTAGAGTGCAAATAAAATATCGATGTCTTATATGGGCATATCTCTAGAACTTGCGATGATTTTCATTTTGTTTTTCTTACAAACGCTGCGCAATACTGTAAACACATGGTAAATGTGTGTGCCGCTAATGGAAAGAACAAACAAAAATTCTTCAAATTTTAATTAAATTTTCATTTCTTTCCCGTTAACGTTTTTATCGTTCGGTTTTCAAAAACGGAGAAAATCAGCCATATTCAACATAATATTCTCTAAAAAATAGAACTGGAATGTGTGCCTGTCAGAGACCCAAAGTTATGAGCGTGGGAAATTTAGTATATCAAAGGAAATTGAAGAAAAAAATCTTTTTCAAGTGGCACACTTACGTATTGGCAGCTACTACGTTTTTCATATTATTCGGCCCTTGTATAATATCTTTGCAAATGGGTAAATCAGCGAGTATAGTTTAAAGTAGTTTTCAAGGCAGAAAAGCTTGGAAAATCAAAATATGTAATATAAACAAAGACTGTATCTGCTCTACGGCAGCAGCGATTTGTTTGTATACTGTTTTCTAGTCGTAAACTGAATTTGTCAACGTAAAGTGCTTCAATTATAATTTTTTGTTTGCATTTTTCAAACTAGTATTAAGAAATAAAAAGATGAGCTAAAGCAAAATTTTAGTCGCGTTTAAGTTGATTTTTAGTGTTCGACTATTGGCCATGAAGTTTTAAGGATGACAGAATACTGTAAAGACGGTTTAAATAGCGTGCCACTATTGTTTTTTTTTCTTAAAATATCGAAGATCAAAACTTTTAGAGGCATACAACCCATAAAGCCAAAAATTGCGATTTAAAAACTGCAGTGATTAATGCGTTAAAGGAGAAACAAACATACGCAGGCGCAGAATTTGATAATAATGTAATAATAATAATATAATAATGATAATAATGCGGAATTACGTTTCAATAAATGTTAAGGAGACTAAGGGTGGATTTCATAGTCGATTCTTACCATTTAAGTGTCACTTAGCCCTATTATTTTATACAGAGATACGCATTACTCAAATCGAAAGAAACGACTATGAATTCCGCAGTAATTATCAGAAAATCAATTTTATGTTATATTTGTCATTATATGTATAAAAAACGTAATATTCGTGAATATTTTTTTGCAGGCTTTACACGCTTCAATGTCTTATTTCTTTTTGCTGCGCACTCTCGATCAAGGAAAGCAGCGTTGACAAAACCAAAGTCAAGGAAATTCGGGACGAGAAATCTTTTTATGCAAATTAGCTGATAATTTTAAGCAGAACCGACTGAAAGAACTATATGTACAGAGAACATTATTGTTACTAGTATTGTACTATAAAGAAGTAGAAAGTTGTTGATTGGTAAAGATAAATTGCGTTTACTTCATAAAAAACCGAATGACATAATTATATTCATATTTACTAACAGTATTCCTTTATGAGTTGACATTTTTCAATATTTATTCAGAATAACGGATGGTTTGAAGCATATAATGATTGCAATGTCTATAATTTACAATGTCAGTTTTAGGCCATAGATGATAGTATATTACACGAGTTTTACGCTGGGGGATGAGAAAACACATGAATGCATTTCTAATTTTATGTGATTTGAACAATCTTTGATATAGTTAGTCACTCCCATCTCTTATCCAAACTTAATATTTCACTGGGTTTCTGAAAATTATCTCAACTATTGACATGCAAATTTGTGATTTAAAGACACATAAATGAACCTCATTTGCATACAGAAGACAAGGCAAGGTTGAGGAATGATTTTCTGACTAAAGTTTCAGTTATGAATATCATATTTACTTAATCCCGCCAAACGCGAAGATTTCACCTCGGCTTCGGCGTTTATTTCTCATATTAAACAAATAACAAACAATTGAGTGTGCACGAATTTTATTGTTTCAAGGTCGCTTTTTCAAAAGTTGATAACAAGAATTTTTTTAAATTGGAATTTTCAATATTTTTTTTGTCTATTAGCCCAATTTAGTTTTAACCTATTAAGTCCTGGATCTGAAATGATGTCATCTACGCACTTTCATCCAGGGTTTTTTTCGTTACCTTGTGCCGAACAAAAATTTAGATACACGATATCCGATATAAAATTTCGGGCTCTTAATAATAGAACCTCAGAATTTGTCTAAAACCAAAAAATTCAATATGGCGGTTCTCAAAATGACGTCCGAAATGAAACTTTTTTTTGAAAATTTTCAAGGCCCTCTGACTGAAAAGCGATGAACTTAATAAAAACGAGAAGAGTGAAAAGTTCTTAGAATTAATCAAGGAATACACTGTAACTTTTTCAGATTTTTTGGTGACATTTTTGCAAAATTTTGCATTACAATTTTTTGAAAATTTAAAAATATTTACGAAAAATTCTGAAAAAATGTTGGTATATTTTCTGATGAATTCTAAGTATCTTTTATTCGTTATCATTTTTTCAATAAGTTGATAGTTTTCGAGAAATAAATGCTAAACTTTTTACGTGACACATTGCATAAATGTAATACAAAATTTTTCAAAAATGTCACAAAAAAGATCGGAAAAAATTCCAGTGTATTCCTCGATAAATTCTAAGAACTTTTCAGGCTCCTCATTTTTTTTTGATAAGTTCGTCGCTTTTCAGTCAGAGTGCCTTGATGATTTTCAAGTTGGTTTTAGACAAATTCTGAAGTCATATTATGAAAGAGCACGAAATTTTACATCCGATGTCATCTATCTATATTTTCTTTTGACACGGGTAGTGTACAAAAAAACTGAATGAAAATGTGTAGAAATTTGACGATATTCATGCAGGACATAATGGGTTAATTTAACATTTTTAGGTCTGAGTCAGAGGTTCTCGTGTGATAAGTATTTATTAGTTACATATATATAAGTGTACAAAAGTTATATCTGATATAAACCGTCTGATTAACTAATTATGAAATCCACTTTTAAAATCCCGCTCATACCTCAAACCTCTTCATAACCGAACTATTCTATAGCTACGAATACTCGGAGAGTAAAAACAAATATCTGGATAATAGTAAGTGCGTAAAAATGTTAATGCAGATATTAAATTGCTCTCACTATCGAGGCACACAATTCTTTTCTTTTATCAATTCAATAAACTCATCAAAATTATGTTTTCAAGTTCAAGAGACCGATGATCCTTGAATTGAGAGGGCGTCTATCCAAATCAATAAAATATAAACTTGGATGACAGTTATTTCAGTTCAGGGCCGGTCAATCGTTTCTCTACGAAGTAATACGTTCTTTTAAATTTAGCATTTTTTGGAAGACATTTCAATACCAACCATTAGTATGTCACGTACGTTAAATTTTATATGATTTACGGTAATTCGATTCAATTAAATGACAGTCTAAGAAAATATTGAATCTTTTACTTGGACGAATCCTCTAACTTCAACGTGGACTTGAACAACGGGAAAATAAATAGTCTACCAAAATGGGTTTTACTTTTTCAGTTCAATACTGCGAACATTACTGAGTATTTTGCACCAAAAATCAAAATAACCGTTGCGACCCTTTTTTAAAGAATGGATTTTTTTTGGTCTATCGTAGTTATTGAGACTTTGCTAGGCTCTCCTGTACTCAAATTTTATGGAAACAAAACATATAACGTACGGATAAAAATTGTAGATCATTTCAAGATCTACAACTTTCTCATATATGCAATTTCATTAATGTTAAAGATCACTGAATTTTGTTCAAGATGAACAAAAAATCGTTCCCCTACGATAAAAATTGACAAAGTTATGGTCAGTTACACTTTGCACGTAAGGCCTAAAGTACACGTGCCTACGAGCTTTTCAGGGGCCTTCTTTGTCGACATCTCTTTTTAAAATGATATTTATAAACAATTGAAATACCAAGACTTTGAACCGAACAATACAGTGTTACTAATAAACCATACTACAACGTAAGTATATTGTCTCAATCAAATGTTAGGTGTAGCAACCAAACTGTTAAGCTCTTAAACGAAATCCGTTTGGCTCTTATTATAATATTTGGTATTGACAATCCAACCTGTGCCGAATCTTGGTTGTATTCGGTACCCAAACAAGGTTGATTGGAAAAGTTTGGTTGCTGCAACAGATATGTATTAGTAATTACGTAATCAGCATGAGATATCGATGAACACTAAAGTAAACACCCATTTCAGATTTAAGTTAACATTGCAGCCTATTACGGGAATATGAGTTACGGATTCATGTACAGGAATTTGGTTTTCATTCAAATTGGTATGTGATGTCACACTGTCATTAATTAATGCCGTATGTACAACATCTCCATTATATCATAAAAAATGTTTGGTTATCGCACAGTTTGGTATGTACAACCGAATTGGTTTCTCACAACCAGTCGCTTAGTTGTATAAACCGAATCAGACCTAACCAAATCGGTTTGGTTAAAAAATGAAATACATTTAGCTTTGTAGAGATACGTGCTATTGTGGTTGAAATGCCTACTTTGCTGGTCAAAAGAAGAAACGCGTTAGAATTTTTATGTGATTCGGTTGCGTGTCAAGCAACCGTACTGAAAATTGTCATATGATATATCATATGATATGACATATGAGAATTTGTCTTATGACATCATATGACATATCAAATGACATATGAATTGCATTTATTTAGTTCTATAATCGGATATAAATATTCAACAGGCAATAAACAGCCAACCGCCTTTATTTTTTTTCGTATTCGACTTCATCTCCTTCCCGAAAATTCTCAAACCCTGATACGCGATTCTGTACTTCATTTAAAAAATGTAAAACTCATATGATATCCCATGATATGTCATATGATTTCTAATGTGATATGTCATATGATGTCATATGACGTCATATGATATGCCATACGATATGTCATATGATATGTACATGGATATGATATACATATGACAATTGAACATATGTGAGATAAGTGGGTCATGAACAAAATTGTTGTCACTTTTAGACTACAAAATTGAGTTCTGAAACCGGATATAAAATCTAAAGTCAATTCATATGTCTTATTATATGTCATATGATGTCATAAGACAAATTCTCATAGGACATGTTATGTGATGTCATAAGACAAATTCTCATAGGACATGTTATATGGTGTCATAAGACAAATTCTCATAGGACATGTTATATGATGTCATAAGACAAATTCTCATATGACATGTCACAAGACGAATTCTCATATGACATGTCATAAGACAAATTCTCATAGGACAAGTTATATGATGTCATAAGACAAATTCTCATATGACATGTCACAAGACGAATTCTCATATGACATGTCATAAGACAAATTCTCATAGGACATGTTATATGATGTCATATGACATGTCACAAGACGAATTCTCATATGACATGTCATAAGACAAATTCTCATATGACATGTCATAAGACGAATTCTCATATGTCATGGCATAAGACAAATTCTCATATGATACATCATATGACAATTTTCAGTAGGGAAATCTGGCAACGTTTCATACACCCCATTCAAGTCATTTTAATATCCTCTATAGCGGCTTCCACTATGTATAGAACCTAATGGGACTATTTTTTTAAAATAATCAATTTTTTTCTCATAGTTTCAGAATGATAATTTTTTTAGACTGCAAGAGATCAGTTCATATTCAACTTTTATTTAAATAATTGTCAGGAATCTTGTATATTTTATTAAAGTACGAAAAAGTGCAGATTTTTAGTAGGTATCTAATATAAATTACGTAGCGCATTTTGAGTTAGATTCAGCAGTTTTCAAAATATCAGTCATTTCACAAGGATGAACTTAGATGGAAAATTGTCATTTTTCACGTTCTGAAAAGTCATAAAACATTGGAGTCAGCTATACGAAAAAGGACGATTTTATTATAGGCTGGAACTAGAAATAGCAAAAATATATTATGCGAATCCTCCGAGGCAGATGACGAGTATTTACGATGAAGGTGGGCGCTATCGCGATTTTAAAAGACGTTACTGCGGCACGCGACGCCTCAATCTCTGAGGAACGTCTTGTCTTCCCTTTTCCTTCCTCTTATCCTTCCATGCTTTTGCAGTTTTCAGTTCTAGTTCAGCATTCTGAGTGACAATAGCCCCATTTGCCAGCTGTTTCCGTATTTCGGAACAGGTACACATTTATTTATTAATTGAAAAATAAATTTTAAGTGATTTTTATCCGGAAGTAAAAGTTTATAACAACCTTTCACAGTGATGTTTATCAATAATTTTAAAGTAAATATTGTGTTTAGAAATGTGCGAAGTAGAGAAAACATCAGAATCCTTTGATTTCCAAAACATGGAATCAATAGAATCCATCGATGATTCTCCTATCGAAGTTAACAAAGGAAGTGGCAGAAAAGCTTTTTCGGAGGAACGAATTATTCGTCGGTCCAGTCTATTCAATATTTATGCAAAGGTTTTTCGCTATATGCTTACTAAATGGATACGACATACGGATATTATGGAAGAAGATCACGACGATAAAGAACTGGAAGATTTGATTCTTCCCAGTAATGAGGAGTGGCGTCATAGTGTTTATTATAGGCTGGTGGAGTTGCAACGAGAAATCGATGGGGATTCTGAAGAAAAACGGTAAATATATTTTATATCGTCAATTCTTAATGTCACTGAGCATTTGGTTGTTTTAGGTTTTGCAAAAAAGCAAAAATGACATTAACCTTAGCAATGATCATTACTGATGTTGGAAACTAAATTTTAATTAGCAACTACTCCAAAAGCTTTTCTGCTCTTGGTGTTTTCCATAAAAATATTGTCACTTTTTTCAAAGCTTTAGATATTCGAGTTATGTAGAAATTACATTCGAATGAATCTATAGTAATTCTGAAATAAAATCGGAAAAACACGAAATCTTCCGAAATGAAGGAATTTGAACACGGATTTCAATGCTATTTTATTTATTATACGAATTTAAAAAAAAATGAAGACATCCGTATTGGACTGTTTTTGAGGTTGCTCTTGAAAATCCAGTGACATTTCACGTTAAGCATGTTCATATTTTGTTATTCATATAAATAATTTACAGATAATATCCCTCTGAATATATATTAAAACAAGAAATTAACGACGAAATAACGAAACGAGATATTCGCATTTAAAGTTTCATTTCCTCGATAAAACGACCGAAATATATAAATGGGTTTCAACCAAGATGTTTTGGTTACTTTTAGTACAGAATAAGACTACGTTAGTTAAACATTCCCGATTCAATGCGATAAAAAATAGCACCATAATAAAAAATGCAATTTTACACCCCCTTTCTACTAAAAAGGGGTTATTGGACAGAAAGAAAACAGATGAAAATTCATATCAAATATAGACTTGTGCTATTTAGCACACTTTATTTCAAACTTTATATATTTATAGAGAGTATTTTATTAATCTATACGGCTTATACATTAAAAATAATTAACAGAAATAATTACATTTTTTCGTTGCTTTCGTTGCTCACAATTGCTTGTGAATTTTGGATTTCGTACGGACCTAAAATTCTTAGTTTTTTTAAGTTGCGACACAATGAATTCCTCCTTTTCCTTTTTTGTTCCGAGGAATCGATATCTTCTCAATACCATAAATAATCCATACATTTACATTCTTCAACTTTCGGATGCCCTGACCAAATAAAACGGTCAGCTTTCTCAAATAAATGTTAAGAATTAAAAGTTCTTAGAATTGAATGAGGAATACACGCGAATTTTTTGACATATTTCTTGTAAAATTTCAAAAAATATATGTTATACATATACATAATTTTTAGATTTTTTACCTAAAAATACCTTATACAAAGTAGTCATAATTGCAACATTCTTAAAATTCATCAACAATATACTAGAATATCAGAATATTTAGAATTCTTCAAAAACTTTTTAAATATTTTCAAAAATGTTAAATAACAAATTTTTCAAAATTTAAAAAATAATGTAATAATTTCGATGTATTCTTCACTGACTTCTAAGAACTTTTTAATTTATAGTATTCCATAGAAAAAAACTGATTGTTTAGAGTTAGATCATCTTGAAATTTTTCAAACAATTTTTCACTTCGAATGCCATTGTGCGGACCGCCAAAGTTAATTTTGTTAAAAAAAGTCCTTTAGCACATTGAAACCCCGAGAATTTTTGATGCGTTATTTACACCTACTATCTAACGATAAATTAAAAAGAACCTCGAAACATCGTGTTTCTTGTTCATTAACCACGTATAATTTTTTTTATTTTTGAATTTGTTATCTATCACATCATGTGATCAATTTATCATTTACCACAACATGTTTTACATCCCGTTTCAATACTAAAAAGTACCACCAAATTTCATGTACATTTGGTTCTTATTGGGGTAAATCATAACTTATTTATTTAATAAGTAGATATGCATAATATACATTTGAACGAAAAAGGAAATTTTTCGAGAAGCGCCCTTATTCTTTCAATGACATTTTTTTTTATACACAACAATAAGTGACTCTCAAGTTTAAAATACTTACTTTTTTTTTTGTTTGAACTCTGTAGAAACTTACCAAACATGAAAATGCTAATTTCCTCATTCTGAGCAAATTCTTGGCACTCAGGCTACATTTATAAATACCAATTGACAAAATTAAAAATTTGTAAAAACATAATAGTATTCTTGAATTAAAACCATCTGGAACGCGCTTCTAATAGGTTATACCAAATTGTCAGAAATCGGTATACTAATGAAAATTGCAACATAAACCAAAATTGTACCTACAAAATTGCGTTTTTTAAGTAAATTTTTGAAAAGAAGAAACATTAAACATCATATTTCGAATATTTTAGTTTCACTATTCGAAAGAACGATCTAAACGATCAAAATGATGGATGTCTGTATTCTGAACAAGTTTTTATTTCATAAATAAAAAGATGGCAAATTTCCTGTGAAATTCTGCGCATTTAAACATCAACCTAAGGAACAAATTAATGGGCGAAACAGTAATTGGTAATCACATGCCTCTTCTGCATTTCTGCTGGGGATGCTGATTACGAATATGATGTCCGTTTTTAAAAATTCAAAATGACGGATACAATATGACCGGCAAAATTTCAATAATTCATCGAATTCACGGCAAACTCGTTACTGGGATCAATCTGCTGAATTATTAAAATTTTTTGCGCGTTATTGAGTTAATCCTTTTGATTTTTAAAAATCGACGCCATATTCGAAATTTTAGAGACCCCTAAAATCTCAGAGTAACAAGATTAAAGAAAATCCGTTAAGTTTTTAAAAATTTGACTTAATTTTTGACAAGTTTTAAAATAAAAATCAATTTATTACAGGTTTTAAAAATAACTTTAGGCATGTCCTCACTTTTGCAAAAACATAAATTAAAGAAAAAAACATTTTTCAACGATAATTTTTTACAAATGAATATTTTGTATGGTAAAAAAGGGCTTTTTACTTTAGGTAAATTATTTTAAAAATTGAAATAAAATTATTTTTCCGATGTCAATGAGAGTTCAAGGTAATTGATCACGTCCAAAGAGAAATTTTGTTCGGCGTGGAAATTAACTTATTCAATGAATATAAATCTGTAAAATTTTTATCGCCGTACGCTTCTAAATACACTAAAAAATAGTTTAGTTGATTTAACCAGAATCCCGGTGTAAGCTGATCGGTTGCCATGGACGAAATTGAACCGATTTGTAAATAGTGTCCAAACAAGTTTGGTTAACATTTTTGGTTATATTTTTTTGGTCAAATTTTATATTTGACATTGTGGACGATTACGGTCTGTCTTCATTTTTTGATCATGTAAACCACAAAATCTAAAAATTGATACATGACGATATTTGATAACCAATTAAAAACGCCATTTGCATACAACCAAACTGATTTTCCCAATATTTCGACGGCGAAAAATAGATGAAAATCATTACTATGTGTTTAACATAAGGACATGCGTCACCAGATAATTCTCATTACTCTCATAGATTAGCTTACTATTCTGACGTTTAGAGCAAGTTTATAACATGAAAGTATCACTGATATCTGATAAATATGTCAGATAGTTTCAATAATTATACCAGACACCAACACTGACTATTATTTTCAAATTGTAGGTTAGGTTGAAAGCCATTGATTTTTAATTTGTATTAGATAGTCTACAAAAAACTAATTTTTTGCTAATTACCATTTCTATTTGGTTATTCTAACAGAATCGTGCGCAGCAAATTTAAAACCTCCCTTATACATAATAGTTCATCTTCGAAAGCATCAGAGAAGAAACTATATCCAAAACGATAGAGATACATTTCATTTTTATTATAATTATTTTATTCTATGCTGCTGATTTGCATGATACATATAGACAATAAATGAAAATAAATCCATTCAATTTAATGCAAGATATGCTATTTTCTGACGAAAACGAATATCTATCGGTAGAACAGGATTAAAAAGTCGATGTCAAATAACTCTGATTCGACAGTAAAACACTTCGTGTTTCTTTTACGTCAAATTAAATTGTTATCCGATATCCGTCGATGGGAGTTTGAAAGTAATTGATCGCGTGTCCAGAAAATGTCCCAAGACATTATTTTGTTCGACAGTAATAGAGAATTTATTCGATCGCAGTACAAGGGATCAAGTTTTCCTTCGATCAGAAAGTGACATGTTTCGAGCAGCTATCGTGGTATTCAACAATTTTGCAAAAGTCATGATAACTATTGAATTACCTTCTTTAAACTCCAAACATCTTAATTTAAATGAAATATAGATAAATAAACAACAGAAGAAAAATTAGAGTTTGTAACCGAAAATATAGTCCACAGTAACAAGAACGATTTAGTTAAAGGGTTAATCTACTGTTTTCTTTATAATCGTATCAGGTTTGATATTAATTTCTCAAGTAGTTTGAACAACTAACACTATTTAAAGAAATTAAATCCATTGGGCGGTAAGAAAAACACATACAACTAGCAAAGGTATACGCGTAGAACGGAAAACAATACGAGATTTGCAATCTACATCCAGAATAAAATAAAATCATTTTGTTATAATAGTTGATTCGATTTACTATCAACAAATAATGTACTCCCGATACGGGAAAGTATTATAGGTTATTTAGAGAAAAGGATGTACCGATTGAATATGTCCCATCAAAAGTGAAAGAAAATCCTAGAGTACTAAATTATAAACAAAACATCCAGTAAGAAATTATAAATAATAAGTGACGTAAAATTTAATGACTATTAATTTCGGGTAAGTGGATGTAAAAATATTATCAATTTACAAAGAGCCATTAATTGTGCTAACAACTTCGGTTGATAATATTTATTTTGTAACCTCTGACATTTTTATCAAACACTCACAATTATAGAATTACATAAAAATCATGTATTCACATGCAAAGCAAAAATATCAGAAAATGAAAAATTAAGAAATGCATATTTAGGTTATAGTCTGGCCATAATTTTCACTGCGATATCATAATCATGATCGATTTCGAGTGTATCGATTTTCGAATTGCTTCAGGATGCTTGCTGGTGCCGAGCGTGATGTCGACTTTTTAGCGCTTAAATCCGAAGTAGTTAAAAACGCCTGGGAATGGGAACCGACCAGAAGAGCCTTCCCCTTGAGGCCAAGGAGAAAAAAGAACCAAGAATTCGTAGCCTCGTTTGCTGCAATTGCAAGTGCTGGAGGTTCCATGACGGAAGCTTGCATACAACCTGGTTGGCGAATAGAGGATATTATTTTAGCTGCCAATGTACTACAAAAAAAGGAGCCACCTACCTATGCAGATGAAGCCGAGATGAGGCGTGTCTTTGGTTTAGTTTACGACGTTTTAAGATGTAAGGTTATCATTAAAAGCAATATTTGTAGTATTTACAACTTGTATTTTCGAAAGAAACAGAAAGTAAAGTTAACGATAATTTAAGAACTCTTTAATTAGATAAGGAAATCTTAAACCGAGCCTTAGTCAGTGTGGACTTTTGGATTCATCACAAAAATATGAAAGATAGGGAGAAAATTGTATGGCTCTTGTTATACGACATGCAAGGAAGGAAATTCGCAAGAATCGGTAACAATGTCGAAATCGCAGAACGGCAATCCATTTTTGATGCTGCAGGACTACTGGATATCGAATATGCATTGTTAGAAACAAAAACGAGATTGGCTGCTAGTGTTTCCAGATTGAGAATTAGAGGTTCAGCTCTCACATTAGGTATTGATCCATACTCTACATATTGAAATAATCTTGTTACTGACTCTGGAAATATATTACATGTCAATTGCTATATCGATTATGTTACTCAATAACTATATTAATATTCTGAAAGTATAGACGAATTATTACCACCACATCTGCGAACGGCGGAAGGAATCGCCTGGGGTGATGAAGGTGCTATAGCTTCGGGGTGGATTAATACTTCCAAAATATCTACGAAAGAAGAGTTTGTGAGGGAAATGTCAAAGTTAGGCTTGTATCTTTGTTCGAATTGTGCCTGTACTGATCTTGAGCAAAACCAATACGTTTTCGATCCACTTTGTCCGAAAGTCATTAATATTCATGAAAAGTCCAGGGAGAAGCTGGCGATGTCAAAACTCGTTCGGGATTATCATTTTATTTTTCTGGTAACAATTCCCCATTATTTCATTCTTTCTGCTTACGATTGTCATATTGGCATTTAGTTATCAGAGTTACTTTTCTGATTTTAAGTGATACCTTTATTAGGAAAGGTCTCTTTGTCTTGGTGCAGCTGCCCTAGCTCACGCAATACGAAAAGGGAATTTGTGTGGTCCAGTAGTACTGACTCATTCCCTGGCACCTAGACACACCGGTTATCTGTCTGGTTTGCTGTCGGATATCGAGGATGCAGGAAGACTTTTGGCATTTGGAGCTGGTGAACAACAATCCGAATACGAAAGTTACTTGCGGAATCTGGGTGTTACTTCACAACGGTGTAAGGTATTTTCCGAAAGGTAAAAATGTTAATCATTTAGGTTATGCCAACCAAATTTCATCCTTGTTGAAATCAATAATTCATATTTTTATATTTGCATTTAGATATATAGATGCTCCGATCTTATCGGAACTGGAACGAGCCACGATTGTACTCGCAACACCACCTTGCAGCTACACGGGTGTTCGAGATGTCGTCGACCTGGCCGTTGCTCGTGGTGGAGACACGAAACTCCTCGAATCGTTGACGAACGTAGACAGTGATTTGATGCAAACCAGGGCCCTCCTGTCTGAGCAACTAGCAACCCTGAAATTTGCTCTGACAAGACCCAATGTTCAATTACTTATCTACGAGGCGCATACGATTCTCCCAGCAGAAACGACTGAAATGGTTTATCAAGTGATGCAATACGCCAATAGTATGGCAGCTATTAAGTATAGTCGGGAACATCCGGTTTGTAGAATAACAATTATGTAATACTCGACACACTGTTTTTAGTTGATAGGATGTAACCATTGCATTTCTTTAAATTCAGCACAAAAGAAGACACGCAAAGGAAGGTAAGTCTGGAAGGACTAGCAAAGCTGGAAAACGAAGTCGAGAGAGTAGAGGCACAATCCAAGACGATGGGAGATCAACGACCGAAGAAGAGGAGGATATCGTACCAGAAGCATACGTTTAGTTTTGATTAAAATATAATTATTATAAACCAATAGGATTTTCAGTGTAAACAGATTTTCTGAATTGGTATTTAGGTTCCGGATAGTGACCTTTTCGAATCGACAGGCCTAGATGAACTATTCGGGGAGAAATGCGAACGATTCCTGAATCAAGGAGCATTCGTGGTCGTCATAAAACGAAAAGAAATGATGCAATTCAATTCCTTGTTTATGATCAAAGTAGCAGAATCGAAGGGTCTTTTCGGTGATACGAACAAGCAACCAAGAATAAAAGAGGAACGAACGATAACTCCTACCATTCGAGAATCCTACATTCGCCGGAAGTCATATATTAAACGTCACAAGGTACGACCACCTTTTCTCTTAAATATACCTACAATACAAAACGTCGTTCGTGAGATAAAAATCAAATCATATCACCGCTATCACCATTTTTTTTATTCAAGACTTTTGAAACGTCGCTGTACTAGGTAACTTTATTGCAACCATGGGTCATTGAATGTATTATATTACCAGTACGTTTGTGCAATATAAATTCAGTTTATTGTCACTGACAAATTCACAGATGAACGTCGAAAGAATTTCTGCTCCTACTCATTGTTCGATATCCCGTGGTGGCCAAACCGAAAATCTGACTTGTTCGAGACATCGACAACATCTGATGAAGAATCAAATGACATTGGATGAACAGGTACGCGATGTCAAAAGACGTGATGCTCGTCGTTGGTGGGAGGATTCAGCATCATTTATGAGTCATTCAATGCGTTGCGACTCCGCCTGTCAATTTCACGTATTTAGAACAGATCCGTTGACTCAAAAACTTATGTTTCCTTCACACGTTTTACTTGTCAATTTTTCTGAAAAGAGTATGGAAAGGCATACGATCAATTAATTGTTTGTTGTAGGATTTGTTTTCTTAACTGTACGAACTTATCGTTCGATGACTGAATCTATTTTAATTTAAAGTCAGAATGCAAGAATTATTCTATTTAGTAAAATCGACGAAGGTATTGCAATTTATGTCACTCGTTCTGTTTATGGAGAAGAAATAAGAAATAAGTAAATGCGAATAAGTTCCTTGTTGCTTGCGTGACGAAGTTTAAAGCTTTAAACGGTACTGTCTACTACCACCCAACACTTCCAAAGGTGATTGCGTTCTATATTCACGACACTCGTAGCGATTCTCATTTAAAAATCTGGGCGAATTTCTCACTCTTTATTACAATTTTACTTAATTTAACCTACAATTTTGCTTTACATCGCGTGCAAATAACATTTAGTTATTGTTCGTTATTTCTTTTCAGAGTTTTGAAATATCAGGAAAAATATATTATAAAAGTAAAGTGTCACGAAATCTGGTCCGAAAGTAATTAATAATTTAGAATTTAAGAATTACTGTCGTTTTCATAAAAAGGGTAAAATGTTTTTATATGTGATATGGTTTTTATATAGATGAAGCAAGTCTTGTTTTATTTATTCTAAAATTATAATTAACTTTCATAAATTATTATTTTAATTGTGTCTAGCGAAGACAGAAACTCGTCTATACATTTCAAAATCATTTACATGTGTTAACTTTTGGGTTTGAATTGTGAATTTTCGCTATGACGATAACAATGGCAAATTTTATTTTTTTGATAATTTTTTCCAATTAAAAAAATGCGCAGCGGGGAATTGAACCTCCGATCTTTCGATGGACAGTTCACATTTTAATTTCACTTTCCTTTACATTATTATAATTTTACATCGTATTTCAGCTGTAATTTAGTTTTGAATTTCATTTAATCATAAGTTTTGAATCATTCAAAATAGCGGTGCCAATGTCGCGAATGAAATTAATATAAATTAATTTGATTCCCCCGATATTAGTTTCTTAGCAGTTTTTTTATCGCTCATCACGAATTTTGAGTCCGTTTACAACAATTCAAAATAGTTTACGATTATAATAATAAAAAAAATATAAAAAAATTCTTCATTGACGTTCACTATCACGGCTATTGTGTCGGTGAGGTTCATGTTCGTGATCTGCAACCCCAAAATAGTAACAAGTTTTGAGTGAATTTATTGCATGTTTGAAAATTTCATCCACCATGTTAGATCTGTGATTTTGAATATTTAAAAAAGGGCTTCAAATTCGTGAGCATTGTGTAATTTTTTTTTAAAGTGATAAAAAATTGTCTCATTAGAAAAATATATAATTTAAACATATATGAAAAACAATATGGTTAATGACTATGGGGAGTCAAAATACCAATGGCCCACTTAAAAATCACAATAACAAAAAACATAAAGAAAATATAAAAGAACACGTGAATGTTACATTTTCTTCATCACGATAACATCATTATTCTTGTCGTTCAATTTCCAATGTTAATAGTTTTGAATGTGAACAATATTGTCTATTACTGAAAATGTACAATATATAATAAATGTATTGCGTAATAGTACCAGTCATCTCCACCAGGTTTGGTCGTTTCTCACGAATTAATTGAGCGTCGAACGGATAAGTAAAAACGAATAGGAAGGGATTCAAAATAAAAATACTGAGACACATTCATATTGAACATTAAGGGAAACCTTTGATTAAATGTAGTTATATTTTATATTTTACATATTCCATTTTATCTATTATGCACCGAATTACAATTTTTGCATGGCTCAAATTCTATGGTGTAATTAAAACAAAAATCGCTGAAAACTTGCCTATTTTCGATAGTGCTCTTTCTAGTGAGGCAGTTAAAACTTCTGATAAAATTAAATTTACATTCATTTTGATGAATATCTTAAAAAAAAGATATTTTTATTTGATGTTAATTAGATTTTGTACAAATTTATGAACTCTCATGCCAATCTGTATTTTTGTTTCCTTTTTAATTTTTATATGGGAAAAAACAACAAATTAAATTTTGTTGATCGCATATAATCCAGCAATATGACATTTTAAACGAAAAATAATGTTCACCTCGCATGACACCTTGAAGCATGGTGATTCATCACTGCACAAGAAAACATTTTAGGCCGAATCCGCCCTTAACTGTCAGGCTGTGATAGCTTTGGACTTGTTAAGTCAGCGCGGCCCGGCGTTTAAATAGTTTTGACGACGCTCACCAGGTGTAACTACTTACTACTAAGGTTACTTCAACTGAACTGCACTCCCGCCAAAACCGCAGTTCAAACCTGCACATGTGACTGTTTTTCTTTCGCCACGGGAATTCGGAAAATGTAATTATTCGAAGTGATATATACTTAAAGTGGAAGAAAGAGGGATTTCATTATCCATTATCAATTAATTTAAGGCAGGAATTACATTTTTGATCTTAGATTTAGAGCAGAACAATTTTCACTGAAAACATTGCGTGCATTTCGCTATTACCAGTGAAAATCGTTCTGCACTATTCCAAGATCAAAAATGTAATTCCTGACATAAATTAATTTATAATCATATTTCTGTATACTTCTTGTTCTTAGACACTTGGTGAAATTTGCTTCAGACCGATTGGTTGAAATTATCATGTTTAAAAAGTTGAAATAAAATAATAACAAATTTAAGCACGATACTGCTTTTCGTACATTTAAGGGAAAGTGGTGTTAGCCCCGCCGTTTTGGCGCGAGAATCGTTTTAGCACAAAATAATAAGATGTAAATTCATATTACTGTCCGGATCGGCAGTTGCTAGGACTGCCCATGTTGTCATTAGATCAAGACAGTTTAAACAAACGCCAAAATAGCCAGCGCCAAAACAGTCACGCCAAAACGAAAGCGCCAAAATAACCGACTCCCTTCGTCACTAGTTGGCTGCTAGCGAACATCCAACTTAATAATAACTAAACCCAATAGTAAAATTGTATCCAATGGCATATTTTGAATACAGCGCCGCTTTTGGTCGATAATCAAAAATATAGGTTATACGCGAGTCAATCACAGCTATATAATTGGTGTGTTCATTAAAAGTTGTCAAGTCAGTAAAGAAAAATTTAAATTACAACCGGCCTTTCACATTTATTAATCAATAATACTACTGTGACTAATAACACTCCTATTTAGTGTTATACTTCTACTAGTCCCTGATTTTTTTTACGAAAACTTCTCCCCGCGTATTTGAAGGCTCTAAAAGAATAAGAACAAGGTGGGGCCAATAATTTTTTAGCTCCAAAACTGAAAAACAAAATGGAAGATTTCCACCAACTATAATATATATATATATAGCATATCATTTTAACATATTTTGGCCACCTAATTATGAATATGACATTAGAAATTCACGTTTGACCACACCTTGGACGTCATGTTCATAAACAGCCGAAAAGCATTTTTTTTTTCAATTTTATTTATTCTGAAACGTACGAATCTGAAAAAAAAAGTTTAAAGAAAAAATAGGTAACAGAAAATCTTTGCAGAAAACGTATTATGCACGTTTTTCGTAATAGTTAACAATAATACAAAAGTATGGACATAAGAAATAGAATAAATTCGACCGTTATTTTTTTCTCTTATCAGAATTGTGTATGATACTCCAAAACAGGTTATGTTACCTATATTCTGTTGCTGTTCTCTCTAAATACGAATTCGCCAAAATATACTAATGCAAAAATTAAAAGAGAGTCACTAATTCAATAAGTAATGATTTTTACTAATAAATAATAAAAAACTACTCATTTATGACTAATTCTAAAAAATACTAAATTAACATATACGATTTCGACTTTTAGATCAGTAGAATTTTAGTAATAAATTATTTTATAGTAAAAAAATGATTAATGGTACAGCTACTTTTCATTTTAAATTAGTTTATAACTAATTCAGATTTGAGGAGTTGGATTGTCAGTAATTTATTCAATATTATCATTCTTTCTGAACATAAAAATGTCGCCTTAAATTTTTTTTTTCAAAATTCGTCAAATTCACTTTTTCCAATGGTTCATGTCAACATTTTCGAAATGTTGGAATTAAAAAGTTATACACTTTAAAAAAAAATTACATGAAATTTTTTAATAAAATTGAAGGACACAAAATATCGATAAAAGTGTATTTTTATTCGTAATATCTTAGTCATATATTCAAAATCGCAATTTTCAATGGGTTTTTATGAACTAGTATTCAATAGTTTTTTTAATTGGTTTTTAGATTGTTGATCACGAATCTAGATCAGTTTTTAAATATAGTTAACGGGTTAAAAGGTTATTTTTTAAAATGATAGATTCATTAAAAAATATATAATTTTATGAAGCTGAGATGAATCGAACGACGTAATAAGTCTACAAAAGTTTGGATACGTTGTTGAATATTTGTTGCATATTTAAGTACGAATATCTTATGAACTTTCTATACATTTTCCAGTTAATAATAATTCTCATTTTTAAAGATAATTAGACATTTTGTTAAATCACTAGGAAAAACTCGCGTTTAAAAGAGCATCCTCGAAAATAGTCCAGAATTTCCTTTGCATTGTACCTATTTTGAAATGTTTTACGGACAAGAAGCTGTGCCATATAGAACATGTAATTTTGGGTATTAAAGAGTCATAAGTATCGTCGATTTCCTTATTCTTAATTTTCTTTTGTAGTAGAGTGTATTTTGTTCGCCATGTCAATTTTTATTTAGTAATGAAAATCCCATCAAACCGATTAAAGCTTACTATAGGAAACAAGCAATTTAGCAAGTGATAACCATTTAGGCAAATCGGCTCCCACTGTAATTTCTGTTGACTTCCGGTAGTGACTCACTCTGACTTTCATCTCTCTCCATATGGTTCATTTCGTTTATAGAATATTAGCTTCAGTTGTTACAAATGGTTGGTTTTGTAACATTGACATCTTGTATGCGTTTAATTTACCCTACAAAGTTATTTTCTTGTTGAACTTAAAATCTATTTATAGAGACTCGTCGGTAAATGAAATTGGAGAAGAAAATATGCGACATATAGTATTGCTGTTATTAATTGCGAGTGGGTGAGTATCGTGTACTTCTAATGAGGGGTATTCCTGCAATTTTTGAAATCGGCCAACCTCAATTCTGTTCCTAATTATTTTACAGATACATTATGGCCTAATAAATGGTGTCAATGTTTTTTAAATTTTTTAAATCTCTCTCCAACGATTATTTTTCTTAATTTTTTTGTTTTTAGAAAGCAACAAATTTTTTAATTTTCATAACTCTCGGTTGTTATTTGCCGTAGTTAACAAACAATTGAATTATTTGTTTTGAAATGTACTTTTATATAGAGATAATACAAATTTTACTACAATATATTTATATGTGGTTTTTTATTAATTCAGTAAATAATTTTTTCAATGTAGGCATTTAAAATTAATTTTAAATTGAATTTACAAAGAAAAATACTGGAATTTTTTGCTGTATTTTTAATTTTAGTGATTTTTTTTGTTTTCAATAAAATTATAAAATTATACTCAAGAGTTTAATAATTAACTGCTGACCTAATCCATCTTATATCATGCAGGCGGACGGTATGAGGAGAATTAATTTTCAAAATGAAATATATTATTCTACTTGAAAAATAAAAGAATATGCATTTTTTTTTTAATTTTCGATAGTAGTTTTTTTTTTTATTTTTTAAGAACTACTGAAGATTGTGTCATCAAAACAAAATTTTTGCCAATTATTTATTCAGTGGCTCGGGATCTCCTCAATTTTCAATTTTCCTCAAATTTTAAAACATGCAAGGAACAATTACAAGTCATAAAATTTGTGAATTCTTTTTTTTTTTAATATTATTTTACGTCGACTTTTGTGAACCCACATAAGAGAGTTTTTAAAAAATTGAAAATAGTTTTTTTTTCTCATCAGAAAAAAAGTACGAAGTAAATTTTTGTTGTCATAAGTTGCACGTACGATAATCTATAAATACAGAAAATTTGGAAAATATAAGGAGTTTAAAAAAAAAATTTTTTTTATAATTGAATTATTGTTATTGGTTATCGAAATTTTTAAATTTTATAAAACATATTTTTATAAAGTATGAAAAATGCACAAAAGGGACTGAAAAGCTTGAAAATTAAATAAATTTAGATCCTTTAAATTTCAAAAATATTATAAATAGGTATAAAATTCTGTAAGAATTAACGAAATAAGATGCTGTGTAGTATGACCCTCAAATAATTATTTTGACTAGTTTTTTTTTTGTAAATTAAATTTAAAAAAATATTAAACGTCCATTTTGGAAAAATTCTGTTTTTTTACTTAAATTTGAAAAGAACAACACATACAAATAAATTCATTAGATTAGATTAGAAAGTACATTACAAGATGAACAATTTTGCATTCTCTGTTTGTTACTTTACGATTATAGCACTCGGAGCTTTTAGATATTTGAACAAATTTAACATTTTAAATCTAAATTATAGATTTTCGCGCTTCAGAATGATATTCAATGGTCAAATGTTATTGTTGCTATAAAGTTTTAATTTTTCTCTCTTCATTTGCTGTAAAATGACAGTAACTAGTCTGCTTGATTATAGGTATTGAAAATAAAAAAATTCACTTTAATCTCCAACAATTTCCTTCTTTATTGTCTTAAAAAATTCGGAATTTTTCTAACATAATATGCAATAATTTTTGTCATTAGAGGTAATTAAGTTACAATAATTACAACATCGTTCCAACAAAAACATCTGTATTTATTCGTTGTAAGATCTATATTCAACAGGTTTTAAAACATGTATTTGTAAAAAATGTATCTGCAAAAAAATTAGAGACGAAAAGTATGATGCTCGACTTCAAAAGTCAGTGAGTAGACATGAAATTGAATGAAAAAAGTCCATTGTTGTTAAGAGTACACGGAGAAAAATAATCAGCAAAATCAGCCGAAAAATCCGCAGATTCTACCAATTTTATCCTATAGGGACAGCTGTTGGAATTCCGTTAGGGATAGCCGATAATTTCAGCTAAATTTACTGAAAAAGTCCGCAAATTTAACGGAACAAATCTGCTAATGTAGCGGAAATTTAGAGCTAAGCGCGAATTTAGTAGGGTTAAGGCTACATTAGCGGAATCAAAACAGCTAAAATTGCATATATTTTCGGCAATTCCAGCCGAAAATTGTAGCTGATATGAATCAGCTAATCCAGCGGAGTCATTTTTCTCCGTGTAGGCAATTTGGAAAATGTTTGAAAAGAGTAGGCAATTTGGAAAAAATTCATTACATTTAATTATTTATAACATATGCGATATATATAGTTGTTAACGTAATCGTTATTAAATATTGTTTATGAGATATGTTATAGAAAGAAATTTTTTAATAAAGGAAATTGATATAGTTTTGATCATATATAATTTAAAATCCTTCTAATTACCATATCCTTAACCTCCCAACTTACCTTTTCAGCCCGTTCTGGGTACAGACACGAAATGGACGACGATAGAAGAACAAGATGAAAGCGTAAAACGATTAAGAAAACCACTTTTAGCGCATGCGGTAAGGAAATCCATCGCTATTATTGTATCAGTGAGAATTAAGGAATTATTTAAGGAATAATAATTCAGGAATAATTAGCTGTAAAATAGCAGATAAATAATGGCGGCCATTTGAAAAAAAGTGAATTTTAAATCTTGAAATACCGTATTTTCGAAATAAAGTTTGGCATACCGCCCCAGAGGTTCAGAGCATTTTTAGGTCAAAATAAAAAACACGTGTCCCATGAAATTTGAAGTAGAACACTATCCCACAGTTACAAAAGAATCAAAGACGTCGATTTTTTTTCTGCAGGGTGAATCCATTTAGAATGGGCTATACATGTAAAATAATCAGTCGCCATATTACATCCGCCATTTTTGACATTTTGACTTTAGATTCGACAGCGACCAAAAACAATAAGAAAACAAATTTCGTGAAAATTCATTGATAAATATGGTAATTAAGTTATTCCAAAATATAATTTAATATCAATTTTGATCCGCCATATTAGTAGCCATAATGTGTTCTCCATTTCAATTTTGCGATTTTCACGTCAGATTGTGATTCAGTGACCTAAGCAACTATAGGATACAAAGTTTCGGACAAATTCGTCCTAAAATATAAATGTATTCAGGATGTGCACATATTTAACATTACCACAAATCTCGTGAAGCTTTTATGTGCATACAATGCAGTCGAACCCCCGTCAACGAATACGGCCGGGATAACACGAGGTATTTAAATATCCGGTAACGGGTATTTGAGCATTTCCAATTTCCTCAAAACGTTTGGGGGTTTGAAGTTGGGATACCGACGGAAGGAAAATTATTCGTTAACGGACGCGTCTGCATTTTCGAAAACGGAGTATTCTTTAAAGGGGCTTTCAATGTAGCGCTTAACCGATTAATACTTAATTTTGAAAATTCAAAATAGCGTTTCCAATATGGCGGACAAATTTCCGAAAAATCGAAGCGTTTTACTTGAAACTTGCTAGTCATGGGTTTTCGAGGTCTCTGCTTTTAAATCCGATGATATATTTTGAAAATTCAAAATGGTGGATCCAATATAGCTGGAAAATTTGTCAAAAATGATGCCTTCCTCCATTAGTTTCGATATACAATAACTACTTACAAACATTACCACGAGGAAGTTGGAGAAAATTCCTTAAAGTGTACTTTTTTTATTTGTTTTAAAATATTTTGTTTGTATTTTTGTTTTTTTAAATAAAGATGGTAAAATATTTAACTCCAGAAATCAGTGTTTTTTCCCATATATAACACGATAACTAGGGGGTATGATCAATGAAAAAATTTGAAATTTACATGGGATACTCTGGATGGATATCCGAAAATAATAAACACGAAAAATAATAAATTAGAAAATTTGTCCGCCATATTGAAGCCATCATTTTGAATTTTCGAAATCTGTCTTTAGATTTGTAATCAGCTTCCCAAAAAACTCCCCAAGTAATAAGTGTCAAGCAAAATGATTGGAATTTCGAAAATTTGTTATGAAAGTTAACTAAAAATAAATCTTATTTTAAAAATGCAGAAAAGTAAGCGTCACAAATGTTCATATACATGAAAACGAGAATGTTTATGCAAATAAACCAAAATACTATGAATTTTAAGGTAGTATTGATTAGACAAGCAGAATTTTCGTGAATTTATTAAAGAGAACCATTTTCAAAAGGATTCGTACAAGTTACTCTGCATCAGCAGGAAATCGGATACGAATAAAATTTAAGGAAATGTATGAATGCATTAACTAATTGATATAAACTTACCACTTCGTTACAAAGATCGATAGACAATTTTTTAGATAAAACTATATAACGACTTCACACAATACAAAAATGGCACTCACTAAGTCACCTCTTTAGGTCATTTTGAAGAAATAACAAGAAATCCTAAATTACATTTTAAATAATAATTCGTTTAAAAATCTCATAGTAAAAATGGTCCTGCAACATTTGGCGTTGATTTTTTCCCTGCCAAATTACTTCAAATCATGCCTTAGTATGCATATATACAACACACACACAAAAACTCAAATTAGCAAGAAAATTTCAAATAGAACACGAATGCTGATCCATTTTCACATAAATTTCAAAAACTTTTAGGTTATGTATCAACTATGACGCAATACATTCAGATATCAATTGAAGACACTTCTAGTGCCTCAAAAGAAATCATTTATAACGTCCTGTAAGACACCAAAAAACGTCTTGAAAGTGAGGACAAACGTTTCCAAAAATAAGACATCCGGTTTTGTGCAAAACGAATACCTATTGATCCAAGATGACTAGTGTTTTATATGAATTTAGGACCAATCAACCGAAATCGGTCAATATTTGATCGAATCAACGTCGACATAATTTTAAAAAAAGGGCTCGGTCAAATGTCGATCAATATTCGATCAACTTTTTGCTCAAATCGACCGTCGAATTTTGATCAATTTTCTAAAATCTACCAATGAAATGTTGGACCGACTTATGGTCGACTTTTACCAATTAGACCGATTCTCGACTGAATTATAAAAAATTTGATAGGTCAGTTTTCGGAAAATATCTTAAAAGTTGATTGAAAATCAATCAACAACATTTTATGTCAACTTACGATCGATTGACCAAATTGACCGATTATGAACCCAATAAAAACACCGTAAATTTTATGTCAAATTTGTAAAAGCCGACTGAAGCTCCACTAGCAATATTTTAGGTCAATTGTCGGCCAACAATAGAAAATACGACCGAAAATTGAACAATTCTGCATTGAAATCGGTTAACTTTTGGTGGAAAAAAAAGTCGACCGTAATTTTACCCAAAATATTTCTGGCATTGAATAAACTGTCGGTAAATTATCGGAACATATCGACCGTCGATTTCTGGCGGACTTTCGGTCGACTAGGGCCGTTAGGGATTTTAAGATAAAAAACTCAGTAAAAGTTATTATTAGATCTCTAATTATGGCATTAGAATATGGTACATTTTGGTCCAGTTAAATTTAAGAAATTTATAAATTATAGCTATTGCATGATAGCATGATTTACATCCGGGATTGAAAAACAAAGTAGAGAAATTTATGTAAAAAAATACTATTCTCAGGCCCTTTTGGTACTTTCAGTCTAAATTCGGGTGATTCTGGTTATTTACTCTGGGCAAAATCAATGCAAAATTTAGTATAAACAGACATTTGTACCACCAAACTATAAAATTCTACGTCAAATCATTTTCATGCACAGTTTTTAAGGTATACTTCAGCCGAATATTAATTAACAACAAGAGAATGGACACTAACCATTTAATTTTTCGAATTTAATCAAAATATTAAGTAACATTTTCAGCATTTTGAAATTTTAAGTTTCCATCGTTTCAAGCACTGCGATTAGATTTTGGACTTGAGGTTTTAAACAAGTTTCTCAGAAAGTGATATGATTATAGTCAATAAATACTGAAAATCGTTACCTTAAAAATTACCAAAATTTTCTCAAATTAACGTTCTTTATTAGTTATCTAAAAAATACTACATTTTTATCTTTAAAATACTTTATAAAAGTTTACAAAATTACTTTACCCGCATACGTGTTGGAAAAAAATTACCCAATTGACCATTTTAATTGCACAGCAAATTGAAGAGGACTTCGACGATGACGTCAGTGAAGAATCCACAGAGTCGACAGAAAGTGAGAGACCAGACACACCGCGGCCGATGACTTCTCAACGTGTGGAAAATCAGGGAACTTCTACCGAAGAATTGTACGTTTTCATAATTTATTTCGAAAGTATATATGGGCGTATCCATAACATTTTTAATAAGAAAAATATAAAACTACATTTTTCATCCATGCAATCTAAAATTCTTTTTTTATGTTTATTCACCTACAAATTATAAGAAAAGTTTTGCTCTACTCATTTTTGTTCACATTTTTTTGCTTAACAAGCAAATGCGTATAACATCATAGAAAATAAAATATGTTTACAACTCATAACTCTTGACTTAATAGTATCTTGGAGATCGATATTTCGCCCGTGTTGCATACGATATTTTTTGAAATAACGGGCGTAGGTCTCGATAATTTGCGCCCGAATATTTCACTGCAGGGCGCAAAGTTGAGTTCTACTCCCAGAATGTTAAAAAAAATGTAATAGCACGTCTTTCTTCTACGTTTATTGTTCGTCAATAATAAATAACATAAGAGAAAAAAAGTACACTGGTTAATTAAGGTCAGTATTAATAAACAATAGTAAACATAAATTTCCAAGGAAACAAATTTTATTGCAACTGTAATAATAAAAATAATGAAATATTTCGTCTGCTGAATGAGAATGAATACCGTGAATTGTCCCTATTGTAGAACATATATTTTCGTCGTTCCGTTTCCGGGACATGGAATTGAAATAGTTAATTAGAAACATGTATTTTGTAAAAAATTAAAATTATTAATCAACGAACATATATACTTAGTAAAAATCTATGTAAAAAAATTTCAGAAAATTGGAATTTAGCTCCGTATTTCAGTATTTCAGAAAATAGTTTATGTAAAATACGAATCAAATTCTTCACTCTTTCACTTTACTTTTTATGCACTGTCACTACAAAATTCAAGTCCTGTAGCGTAATTTTACTTTAAATTTATTCATAATTAATTTCTAAAAATACTATTGTAGAATTATTGCAGACATTCATTCAAAAATATTTTAAATTAATTCCTAACTTTTTTCATATTGATTTGAGATAAACTTAGGACGGCAATATAAATTTTCAAAAACTATTCCGATACGGGGACAGTGTTTCGTTATTGGTACTTTTATCTTAGTTCTAAAAAGTGCTGCGGTGCAATGTATGTCACATTTTTATAGATTTTCGGCAATAAAATATTTGAACTAAGTTACTGAAAAAACCTACGAATATAATAAAAATTCATAATATTGAACATATACAACTTAAAAAAATGTATTTCAAAACTCACGATGGACTGGAATCTTTTAAAAAGTAAAAAAAAACGTAAGAATAGAAGTTTTTAAAGGATTTGTAGCATAAAAACACTTTTTTTTTAAACGCTTCAAAAATTGTATTAAAAAGTATATTTTCTATGAATTTAGATCGAAATATGTAGTTTTCTTCGAAAAATATAAATTTAAAAGTGGTCAAAACATTTGTTGATCCATTTTTTATTATGGTCAAGGAATTTCTCGTCAAAAATTACTAAAAATATAGGCGTTTCGAATTTTTCGAATAATTTTTTGATATAGTTGAACATTTTTGACAAGTTTTTACACTTAAAAACTTGAATGATAATGTAACACGATTACAATATCAAAAGATAGTAAAGACAAATTGTTATCGTCCTTTATAAAAAAGCAATCTTTCTTTTACTTTAAAAAGGAGAGAAAATAGGGCTTCTCCAATGGAATTTCAATTTTCTCATAAAAAGTTAATAATTATCTAACATCCAGACCTATATGTAAAAAGTAACAATATAATAACCTAAACAACCCAAGCCCGTCTAGGAGGCCCTGAGGAACTCCAGAGGACCAAAAGCGGTCATTTGGACGTCCTCTGGAGCTCAACGGGACATCCCGGGACGGAGTGTGCCGTACGGGATATAAATGCCCGGTTAGCGGAAAGTTCCACGTTCAAGCCTCGACGCATTGAATGTTTTTTTCTATATATATAATAGTAAAAAAATGTTTTAAAAAATCCTGAAAAAATTTACATTTTTACCACCATCATGAGAGTAATTTGAATTATGCAGATAAGTTTATGATTTCTGAAGGAATCATTGGACAAAAAATGTAATACTAACTGGTACCTACGTTCATCATAAGCACTTACGTATGGCCTTTTTTACCTACATAGTTTAT
Source organism: Trichopria drosophilae (assembly GCA_030407085.1). Classification (NCBI taxonomy): domain Eukaryota; kingdom Metazoa; phylum Arthropoda; class Insecta; order Hymenoptera; family Diapriidae; genus Trichopria; species Trichopria drosophilae. The sequence goes on along the minus strand of CM059584.1, from coordinate 11,058,890 downwards.
TCAGCTTTATTTATTTCCGATATTACATTCAGCATTCATATATATCAGTTTCCGGAAACACTCATATAAACATATACAAAATATTTATGCCGAATTGAAGCACGAACTGAATACTTCGAACATGTTTTGAAACGATTTCTCGCTAAGTTCAGTTTTCGAAATGTGGATTAATATTTACACATTCTTTAAAAATGAATTTTGAATGTATATATGCATTATTTTCATCTTCTTCCATGAATTTATTGATGAATTTAGAAAATATTTTGTTTCTTTCTTCAATAATTTGTTTGAAATAAATATTTACTTTTTGGTTACATCTGCAAATATACCAAGGACGCTGCTTGTTTTGTCAGTTTTTGAACATTCTTCCTTTCTTTTCGTAACAAATAAAAAGTATAATGTTTATTATGATACGATTGTTTCAATAACGCCATTTAAATTATGAATAAAACATGAAAGCACCTATGAACACAATGTTGCAGAATTTATTTAAGTACTTATACCTTGTAAAATATGATTAATTTGCGTTAATCTCAATAATAATGGACGTCGTATTGCTATTGCTTCGCTTACAATTTTCTTTTGATAGAAATTCTTTCATAGTTTATGATAATAGTTCTGTATGTCTTTATTTTTTTCTATGGAAATTTTGAGTTCAATGTTAGAGCCGGAGTATTCAACCGGTCGAAAGGTCTCCAGTTCGATTCCCCACGCATCAAATCTCTCCACTTCGACCCTCATTTTTTTAAAATTAAAAATAATAAAAGAATGTAATAAAGGGTTCAGTATTCTAGAAATTAAACATTTTTTCCACAAAATTTGAAAATAACTGAATCGTGTATATGTTTCTGACTTCAGAAGTAAAAATTAAACTATTACAGCGCATTCCAACTTAGTTCGTCATAAAATAATAATTAATAAAAATTAAATTTAATACATAATATTGTTTAATTTTGATGCATTTTAAAATTGGCTCTGATACGATTATACTTAATTGTTACAGGTCATTTAGGCAACTTTTACAAGCGATGTTTAAGACATCCCCGGAGAAGACCTTTCTACCATTACACGACAAAAAAAGACGACAATATTACCCACTTCATTTTCGGTCGAATCTCCCAACGATGTATCATCCTGGTCGTAAATTATCGATATTGCCATATAGAACTCGCCTTGAAACCGTCCCAGAACACGAATTACGAGGATTTCCTTATCTCTTTCCCAAACCTATCAAAATCAACCAGGATGCAGGAAACAACAATCTATAACATTGCGATTAATTTCCCGACCCTCATTTCGCTCAACAGAGATTTCTGACATTTACATTGTTTGCTTTTCAGATGCCCTAAAAAATAGGAACTTATAAGAGAAAAACATGAAAAATATAGTAATTGTTTACTGTTTTTTTTTTTGTAAAGAACGCATGTTATAAACAGAATATAAAATTGTAAAATATAACAAAAAATGTCACTAATGCGCTTACTATTGATTTCTGATCTTTAAACATTACAGTCAAGATTGATATTTATATGTATTTATATAATCGAGGAAAATATGTATATGTAGAAAATAATACCGAATTTTTCTTACAAATTTTGATGAATCTATATAATACTTATGTTTTATGCAGTATAATATCGTAACTCTCCATTTTATGTAACATGATCTTAGATTTTCAGTATACTTTCTTAATAATTCATTTTTGTCACTGCTACCGTTTTGTTAGTCGCGAGAAAGTCGCGACATCAGTGCGCATAGCGATTACACACTAAACTAAAATGAAACACAGAACAATCAAATTTTCTTAATTTATTAAAATACATAACAGGATAACAACTCTTCTGCGTATATTTGAAAATATATTTAATTAAGAAAGGAATAACTTTTAGGTACAAAGAAGACGATACAATTGTATAAAGTACTTAACGGAGACAAGAAGAAGGTCCGCCAAAATCTCTCGAAAACCGACTCGATTATAACATTTTCCTCATTACTAAAGATATTTAAGGATATAAAAATTTTTTGAAAATGTTCGTTCTCGCGAATAAATTTCGCAAGATACAGTTCACTCATGTTTCGCACGTGATGAAATGCAAACCCACATGCGAGCCAAATTATATTAGAGGGTGAAATTGATCTCAAAATCGTGTTATAAACTTTAGAAATAAGAAAACTAACAAAGGTTTTTCGTTGGTTTTCATTAATCGCATTTGTGTTACAGAATTTTGAACGTCGACTCGATTTACAATGTATGGTTCTCGGTTTTTTTGGTCTCTTTTTAGTGACCTTGCGAAAGAATCCTAACTTTAATATTAAACAGACTAAAATGATGCAAATACCAATCTGCCATACAGATACCGTCACTTGGACAAAATTGTTTGAGAAACATTTTAAACAAAGGTGAAATGTAGGCGATAAAAGCAGCAGGTAAATGTTTGAAAAAAAAGTTACAAGGCTTGTTGTATTGGCGATTAAATGTTCGCAGATGCATTCGTAAATATTTCCTATCCACAACTTAGCAAAGTTAGCGGATGCATCACAAAAATGGTGCAATGTTCGAGTAAAAACCGAGAAGAAATGATTGGTCATATAAAGTAATTTTATATTGGCCTTCATGAAATTCATCTGCTTATCATAAAGAGTTTTTGGTGATTTATTTGATATCAAAAATATGAAGCTGAAGAAAAATATCGCACAAATAATCAGACGAGTCGGAAAGGAATTCGGAGTTGAGATCACGTTTTGTATCCTACGCAAATAATTCCAAAATGGAAATTGACCGAAAACTCTTGTGTTATCAGAGTGTTCGTTTGGACCTGTGAGACTTCCCAAAATTCTTGGTTTTTGTTCCATACTTGACGAACATCGCAATTCGTCTGCCAAAGCTGCAATCATCTGATCTTTGGAGCGACATTCGTACTCCAACAATTCCATCATAGTTAACATTTTATCCATGTCAACATCAGACAATTCCGAATTTTCTGTTGCACTTTGAATTGTTCTAGGTTCAGAGATTTTTTCACGAATGTCCATTTTGTCGATATTGACTTGTGATGTTTCGATCCGCTTTAGAAGTTTGCGTAATGTTTGATTGCGAGTTTTGAAGTTTTTCATGCACTCTTTAAATCTTCTAATCTGAAATATTTGTTCAAATTGATTACTGAGGTCTATTATTTATGTGAACTCTCTAAATCTGATTTAGCTGAAGCTACTACAGTTCAAACCCCATTATTGTCTGATGTCCGCGAAATGTAAACTCCTTTCTTGTCTACCCCCACTCCCACCTACTTTCTACGCACCTCACTTACCGCCGGAGTAATTGTGAGCAAGCACAAAGAAGAATAGTGTCCCTTGAAGAAATTATCCTCGAAAGGGACAAAAGACAATAATGGAAGGTTTGGACAATTACAGATGAGGACAATAATTTCTTGTCTTGTCAGAAATAGATAAATATTTTTAAAATATTTAGTATGAAGTATTCTTATTACTACATTCTAATCGCCTATTATAAAATTTAATTAAAGTTACTTTTTCAGAACTTTCTAGGTCCAAAACATTGTAATATTGATTGTGTCCAAATTGAGATTGGTGTTGAAGATAATTATTGTATTTCGTTTCTGTTCCTGTAACTATTATATCTACACCACCTCTGCACCTTTCTTCCCTGCCGAATACTCTCGTATCGTGTTCTTGATCACCTACATAATTTAGTTGTCATTATTACTATTTTTTTCGTTTTTATCTGACAAATAAAACCTAAAACTTACAGATTTTCGCATCATCAAATCGTTTAAGCTCTTCTACTTTATACACAACATCGTAACTAATACTGGTAAAGGAATTTTCATAACGTTCAAATTCAACACCAGAAGAAGAAGATGACGTTATAGTTGATTCAAAGTTCACAGTAGATAAGCTGTTTAAATCAAACATTATTACTCAATGGTTTTTAAATTATAGGTTATCTATAGAAATTTATCTTACTTATCCATCGCTGAACCCCACTGATCGCTAACTTCGGAAAGGATATCATCATAACTACAAATCTCAGTTTCCTGTTGATGAATGTCTAATGACGGTTTGAGTTTTGGATTCAAAATGGAAAGTATTTCTCGTAGACTCTCAGTTTCTTCAACTCCTTTCCTTTTCAGTTCACGTTCCCATTCGGCACAGCTCCAGACAATGCAATTTTCGCACTATGATTCGATATTCCCAAGATATATTGGCATTGTTTTCATGATTGGTGAATAATAGTCAAAACAAACCTTTGTGATTTCACCGCAACAACAATCTTTGATTACTAAATCTTCTAAATGTTGTTCTTTCTCATACCCTTTCCTTTCTTTGACATTTTCAAATTCCCTTTCTAGATTATCGATTTCATTCTTCAATTTATCGATACTGCATGAATCGCTGGAGATTGTATGTTTGGACAAACCAAGAGTCGCCCTGGTCTTATCAAGTTCTTTGGACAATGCTATCGCTTGTCTTGTTAGATCACATCTATCGCCTCTAAGGTTTCTACATAATTTTTTTCCACAAGTTTCCAACCTACCAAGGCAATCCCGCACTTCTTCATGATCCGTTGACTTAGGACTGTATAAACTTTGGATTTCTTTGTTATCTAGCGGAGTTAAACTGAATGCATTTCCGGTGTTCTCCAGGTCATGAATGTTCCTCTTTAAAATGTTCTCTTTGACCCATAAACGGTTTAAGAAGCGAGATTTATTTCCATTTTCTGAAATGGTAGTTATTATCTTGTATTGTAAATTGTCATATCTAATTGTCTAAGCATATATTAGTTTTTATTAAAAGCGTGCACATCTTTGAAACAGCACGATACCAAGAATTGTAGGACCCTTCTAATATTTGACCCGGATATTCGATATTCAATGTTACCAGAAACTTGATACGAAACCTTGATCGTGCTGGTCGTCAAGGAAGGCGCTGCCAAGGCCATCGGCCTTGGGGTTCGATGTTTCGATCAGAGATAGCATTATTTCTAACCGACACAGTTTGTTCCTCAGACAGCGCACATGACACTCCAAATCGGACACGCGACGTTCGCCTTGTACCATGCAGTTCTCAGCAGAAGAAACCGTGTCCTCACCCAGGACACCCATCCTTCATCGATTAGAAGATATTTGCATCAGTCTTGAAGGGTTCAGCTGGGATCCTCCAATGAACTTGAAGCTTCCATGCGTGATTCAACGAGATTTCTATCCTGGCACTAACCAATCACTTTTTTTATTTCGGGAAACTCGCATGAATTACCTCGCGTTTTTATCCTCCATTGATGGAATTGCAATTTCTATCGAGTTAAGACATCCGGAAACTATAGATTTATGTCCACAAAAAATTTTTAATTGAATTTACAAGGTTGGGGAATATTTCACGTGTTGAAATTTATCGTCAGGTTTGTCATAACTGTAAAGGCACTTGAAGTTGTCATTTGTATCTGAAATTATCGATTCAAGTTATCGATTAATTAAAGTCATAATGTAGTTGAGGAATTTGTGTTTGAATTAATAATAAGGATTAAGTTTCTAATTTCTTTAGTAGTTTACCAAAATTGAGGTTTACAACGGCATTAGCACTTAACAGCATTCAAGTTAATTAGTGTATATAAGTTTACATCGCTAAATTTTGATACGGAAACGTTAAATTTGAAATAAAAAATATATACAATGATGAGTTAAGCAGGGTTTTCGTTCAGGACTTTCATCGTCTTCAGTTCTTACAACGTAGAAAAGCCTAATCTTTCAAATCATATTGACTTTACCTAATTTGATTTCATTTCATAAAATTATTCTTAGATAAAGATCAATACAACTTCATTATCAAAAATTAAATAAGAAGACAACAAGTAAATTATAGAACGAGTATTATTTTTTTATAACTGGCTAAAGTCTAGGATAAAGTAATGAAGACAGACATCTATCGATTGAAATAATAACTATGTCACCACACGTAAAAATCAGCCACCCAATAAAATCCCAGACAATATAAATTTCATACCTAAAATAATCCTCACTTAATTCATTGATGTAAAACACTGAGCTTTTATTTACAACCCGAATACTTATGTACATCACAGAGATATGTTAGACTACAAATTATGTCATATATCATCAGTCTCTTAAAAAACATAGGTTTTCTCTTATAAAAACAAAACATCAGAACCTATCCTACCGATTATTACTTTTTAGGTTTAACAGTTAGCGGTTTGACTGGTGGAGGTGGTCGTGGCATTCTCATGTACACTTTAAATCCATCGTAAATAAACCACTGGAGTCCCGTTAATGTCCCGATCATGACAATCCTTGGCGCTAATCCTTTCCACATGCCAGCCCAACCTAACCTTTTTGCAACTGCGATTGGCGAGGAGCCTTTTTCTTGATTAAGTTTGCTAACTACCGAATCAGCTGGATGACTAACTACGGCACAAAATATTCCAGCTATGTATCCAGCTGCGAAAGTTATCACCAGCTGCTCGCTTTTGCCCATTTCATTTCTTGGTTTCGGAACGACATATTTGTATAAAGCTTCTAAAGTACGTTCAAAACAGGTAAACTTCATCATCGTATAAGGAATCTGTCGGAACCAAAGTGGAATAAGACTCTTGTAAAACGAATTAATTCCACCTTCTTCAGACATTATTCTTGCTGCTCGAACCATGGACCTCGTAAATCCTTCGGATGTTTGGATACGCACCTAAGATTTCATGTTAATTTATTAATATAATTAACATTTTGGAAAAGTTATGTAGTAAATATTACTTTGATGGCTTCGAATGGTGCTAAACCAATGTCGGCAAAAAATTCTGCTGAAGCCGAACTCATCAAGAATATCCATGTTCGATAATCGTAGGCGAATTGTTCACCAACTAAGGAGCTATATTGGATTTTGAAATATTCGTAGAGTCCAAATTTAAACATTCCTTGAATTGAATATCCACATAATGTCGGGAGCCATCCACGTGTAAGGCCAATCAAGCCTTCTTCAGCAACAGTTATTTTGAAGCCAGTCATTACATTCTGATACTTGGCAGCGTTTACCTGAAGCCATAAAAGATATCACAAATTGCACTCCTTTATCAAAGTAATTAGAAAGATTCTTATATAGTATGAATAATTTAATTTTATAATTGCCCTAACCTGCAACCTGCATTTCACTAGATCCAAAGGACAAACTAACGCGTGAGTCGTGCCACAAGAAATAATTCCACCAACACCGCATAATAAAAAAAACTTATTGGAACCAAATTCGCAACTTTCATTATTTGATGGAGGTGGAAGAGGTACAGCTGCTCTCACTACCAATCTGTTTTTAACAAAGTCACGTATTGACCACATATTTGGTAATTCATTTATGTATTTTTGCACAATTTGCACTACACAATTAACTAATTTCTTCGGCACTAATATGATATCTTGTAACTTTCACATAGGTTATGACCATGCGAGTGTCGTTTTCTTTCCCAAAATCGTAGCTTCGTTCAGAGGTACAACCTTGGTTCATGGTGTAAAAATGTGTAAATATACATGAAAGCGATTCTAAATTTAAGTCCAAGTAGTATATGTATAATTTCGTAAATTCAAGACATGATTTTCAATAGACTTCATAATGTATATTCCTCAAAGGCATTTCCATTTATGTCCTTCGTCCGAAGAGCGGGAAAAACTGCGGATTTGGAACACGTAAGTAGAAGTGTTGCTTGTATGTGTTTCAGTACTATTTCGATATTATTTTTGTTGTAAAGCTGAGTGTGCATTAGTGGTTGAATGTTTAAAAATTAACCTTAAATTCATTTTTTTTGTACAGAAATGGGAGCTTTACAAACTTGATCAGGGTCCCCCTACCACATCGAAAGTTTCCGAGGAAGTTGCTATTTTTGCTCTAAAGGCTATGTTGTATATAAGAAGAATGGAGACTAAGGCAGCCGAGTTGTATAGAGAAAGACTTATCAATGGATTCTGTCACTTATATTCTGGTCAGGCAAGTGACGAAATAAATAATGGTGACAATGCTAATCACATCAATTTAATGATTTTTATTCTTGATAATTCAAATTCAAATCAAAATCAAATCATTTAAGTTTTGGAATTGATGAATCCCTCCCAATGCCTTTGCATTTTCGGGTATGAGTAGCATTTCAAAATTTTAGAAGCGATTATTAATTTGTATATGGGCCCCCATTTTTTTTTCAAATTTACAAAAAAGAATTGGCTAGAATACACTATTTTCAATGCTTTTCGGCATTTTTTGAAATCAAACGAAATTTCTAATTTCATCCCATTCCAGTTTGTTTTATATTAATCATTGAAGTGGTACTTGAAAAGAGTTAATATTGGCTGATGAAAATGATTAACAAATATTTCAATTTATTTGAAAACAAGTTATAAAGGAGATTTGGGTAGCCCCGGCCACCTAAACATTTTATGCAATAACTTGAAAAATAATGCATGCAAAAAAGTTATCAAAAGATAGAAATATTCTTTGAACCTGCACAGACATAACTCAAACAGTTTTGAAAAATATATACGTTACGACCTTGGTATGGGTCCTCCTCAGTAAACAAATACGAAAAACGATGCAAATCTGGCTTGTATTTATATTCAATGTCGGATGAACATGTATATAAAGTTGGTTTATGCGTGTTTGTGATACAGAGAATAAATGCGAGTATTTAATTTGATTGTGGAATTATTTAAGTAAATATAACTGAAATTTTAATTCTGCGTGAAAACGTTACAGACTTCCGGTAGGGTTAACTTTTCAAGTCTTATGTTGACGGTGTTTTTTTCCTTTGTAATAAAAAAGTTTTCAACATGGGTTCTTGTTTTCCAATTTGTTTAGCTAAAATTTTCCTGTTTACTTAATTGAAATCATGTCCCGTTTTCAAACTATGATCTATTAGGCCTGTAAAATTATTATCTTCATTAGAGGCGGAAATATTCTTTTTATGTTCTTTTAATCGCATTTCTAAGCGTGTTCCTTTTGACCAATGTACGAATTGTTACACTGTAAACAAGGAATTTTGTAGATGGCTTCTCTTTGTTTTTCAGGTGTTAATTTCTGATACCTCTGTTCTTTTCTTGAAAAGTTCACCGATTTTCTCAGAAAGTCCTTTAATATAGGGACAGCTGATTGTTTTAATGCTTTGTGAATCTGATACTACGCTATTGTTTATTGTTTTATTAAGAGAATATAATTTTTTATTAATGCACTAATTAATTAATTTAATAGGATATCCATTTTCTAATAAGGTTTTTTTTATAATTTCTAGATTTTTTTGGTGAAACTCAGAAGAGGATAATTTAATGGCGCGATCAATTAATCCGTAGATCATACCTATCTTAGACGAGAAAGGATGTACTGAGTCGAATGGGGGATATCTTCCAGACCATATTGGTTTATGGGACCAATCTAATTTTAAACTACCGTCTGCCTGAATAAAAATTTTGACATCGAGATAATTAATTTCACGATTGGTTTCCGATTCGTACGTGAACTTTAGTCGATTTTGTTCATCAAAGTTGTTGTATCCCCATAAAAAATCGTTTTCAAAACCATCTGGAATAGACGGTTTAAAATTTAATTTTTTTAAAACGTTTTCAGTTGTATATTCCACAACTAAATTCGCTAATACGAGAGAAAGAGGGGAACCCTATACCGAATGTCTGTTTGTAAACAACGCCTTGAAATTTAAAGTACGTCGAATCTAAACAAATATGTATTGCCGTAGTGAAATCGTCTTCATCTGAAGATGTGAATTTTTTTACTTTACTCCATTTATTCTCGATGCTGTTGATTACTCATTTAGTAGAGATATTCGTGAACATAGAACCTACATCCAAAGATATGATTTTGTAATCTTCAGGTATTTTAACGTTTTCCTATATTTTTGACAAAGGACCATAAATCTTTGATATTACTACTCTTTTTATCTAGTACTTTCGAAACAATAGTGGACAAAAATTTTGCTAAGGTGTATGTGGGACCTGCTATTGTTGAGACAATAATTCTTAACGGAATCCCTCCCTCTGGACCTTGGGAAGTCTGTATGATCTCGATATGATTATTTCATTCCAATTTCTGAACATTTTGTTAATGTTTTTTGTCATCGTATTGCACATGGTGGTATCGGAAAGGATATCATTCATATTGGAATAATAATCTACTTTATTTAAGGCTACGGTAGAATCAACAGATCATAGGTTGAAAACGGGACATGATTTAAATTATGTAAACACGAAAATTTTAGCTAAAAATCAAATTTTTTAAACTTTTTTATTAAAAAGGAAAAAACACCGTCAACATAAGCCTTAAGGGGGTTCACCAGGTCAAAGAATTAACATTGAGAATTTAACGAAAAAATTATAGTAGGTTAAACAATGAAAGAAATTAATGCCTGCAAAGTTTCAAGCCCCTAGGTACCTTCAGAGCAGAGAAATTAATAAAAATGTTCACGATTCTTTAACATTGAGTTTTATGGGAACAAGTATATATTCATGAAATTCGTATTGAATTAACATTGAGTTTTTCGTAAAATTTATACTACTGATAAAAAAATTTGTGAGATTTTATTTGCAGAAAGAAAAACGTCTCTTCCTACCTTTAGAGACGAGAAATAAAATAAACAAATAGCTAAAAGGGTCATTTTTGGTTATGTTGACGGACGGCAACGTCTTAGGAAGCATACCACCGAAGTCATATTGGCGTCCGTTCCATATTTGACTCGATAGGTACCTGGTGAGCCTCCTTAAAAGGTCAAACCTACCGGAAGTCTGTAATGTTTTGATACAGAATTCAAATTTCAGTTATATTTACTTAAATAATTCCACAATCAAATTAAATACTTGCATTTATTCTCGGTATTACAAACACACATAAACCAACTTTATATATATGTTCGTCTTGCATTGAATATAAATACAAGTCAGTTTTGCATCGATTTTCGTATTTGTTTACTGAAGAGGGCCCATATCATGGTCAAAACGTATATATTTTTCAACACTTATAATTTTTTATATAAACACAATTTTTCCTGCAATATTATCGTTTATCTATTTATTAAGACCGATACACGCCAATACTTATTTTTGTTTAATACATTTCAAATATTTTGAATCTAGATTAATTCATTGAATAACGCTTCATAATAGACGAAAATAGCACGAGCAACACGTGGGGCGGCTTTTTATATTCGTGTGAAATAGAACGCTCTGTTATGCGACTCGTGTCTCAATTTCATATTGGTGGATCACCAGTTTCTTTCATCCACTGTTCGAAACATTGCCATCTATAATAAAATAGAGAATACCCTTTTTCATAGACGCAATATTCCATTTTGGGCACCCTTCTTCATAACCATTCATAAAGGATGTGGGAGATATACATTTGTATATATTTAAATGAAGCATCTTTTTGAAACTTTAGTTAACCTTCGGAAAAACTGTGTCACCTAAAACAAAAAATATTTATATGGTTTTTCGTATTTTGGGTCGTCGAATACGAATTTGAAGTAAACGAATTTGTACATCCTACCTCTCCGGATATACATACTGTACATACCTTCTGAAATGAATAATTTTCGTTAATCGAATCAGTATTTGCGATATTATTATGATTAGATTAGATTAGATTAGATTAGATTACGTATTTATTAGCCATGGGTTTAAAACCCCTATGACAATTTTACAAAAAGCTTACATTGATTGGTTTGAAGTATATATTTACATATGTATATTGACACGTATACGTACTCATACATGTTCACATTTCAATATTAGTCTATGAATTCACTAGATCTGTCGACAAAAGATGTTGATAAATTCTTTGTTTAAATATATGTGAAGAACAAGCAGCCTTAACATTGGAAGGTAAGGAATCCCATAGATAGATGCTGGATACTCTAAAAGAGTTTTTGTAGGAGTCTGTGCGAAAATGAGGTATGATAAATCTTGATGTGGACATGAGGCGATTTGATCGACGAACTTCATCTGAAATTAATGGGAAAAGGTCGATAAGATATGCTGGTCTTGATGATATGAATAATGAATATAGTTGACAGCAATGAAAGTATTTTCACGTGATTGCGAGAGAGACATTTCGACTTGATTCGGTAGGAATTCAATATTTTTGTTAATTTTGCATTTAAATAGCCAGAGGCATCGTTGTACACTAAGCAACAATAATCAAAGAAAGGTAAAATGAGAGCAGAAATCAATTTCAATTTGATATCCGGCGGAAGTGAATGTCCTCTGAATTTGAGTCGATATAAGGTCCCATAAGCTTTTCTAGAGATCGAGGCGACATGATCATTCCATGATAAGTCATTAGATATAATCATTCCTAAATTTTTATTTTATTTTCAAATTGAATAGGACTATTTCTGACAATTATAGGGGGTACGTAGTAGCTATTTACATTCTTGATTTGTTGGCTGCTACCTAGAATGATAGCCTTAGTCTTCGACGTATTTATTTCGAGAATTATTATGAATGTTATTGCATTACGTAAAATACAAATATATTGTTAATTTTCACCGTGCCGGCATTTTGAGGTCATTCCAATGTAGTAGGGTATGAAAGAAACATTTTTTCTTAAATTTCTGTCCACATTTGCCCGTAGTTGCAATAGAATCCTAATATTCTTATAATAAAACTAAATATTTTTGCTATTTTTGACAATTTTTGTCTACTTCGACTCCATATTGGAATTTCTGATAGCTGAAACTCAGTTTTGATTTCGGAATCTTCAAGCGCATTCAAAAATTGTAGGATATGTACCTCTAAATTGTTTTAACTTTTGTTTATAATACAAAATACTTGATGTCTATCCTTTAAATCCCGTTCTCCGATTATATTAGCCAAATGAGAAAACGATATTTTCCCCCAGTTTGCATATATGAGAGAATGCGAATGCATCGACCGGATGTGCAATGCATAGTTGGCCGATGATGCCCACGTGACACATTATGCAGGAGCGGATGACGGGGAACAACTGTCAAGGGGAAAAGCTAATATTGAGAAGGCTCTAGCGGCTAATATGGGGAAGAGGCTAATATATGAAGGGGGTGGACTACTGTATTATATTATTATTGTATATTATTAATAACATATAATTTGAGACAATGTTATTAATTTTGGAAAACAGGAAGCTATATCTGTGGGAATAAAATTGGCAATGAAAGAAAACGATACCATAATCACAGCCTACAGATGTCATGGAATCGCCACACTGTTCGGTTCAACAGCTCGACAAGTTCTGGCTGAATTAATGGGGCGAAAAACTGGCGTTTCCCAAGGGAAAGGAGGATCCATGCATATGTACGGGGATAAATTTTACGGCGGGGACGGCATCGTCGGTGGACAAGTAATGGACAAATTGCTATTTTGAATAATATTTTTCTGAAGTACATTAACAAATTAACATCAAAAGGTGCCAGTCGGCACGGGTATTGCTTTCGCTCACAAATATGCCGGAAACGGTGCGGTGTCATTTGTATTATATGGCGACGGCGCTGCCAATCAGGGTCAATTATTCGAGGCTTGGAATATGGCAAAACTTTGGGGTTTGCCTATTGTCTACATCTGTGAAAATAATAAATTTGGCATGGGTACAGCAACTCACAGACACGCTGCCAATGACCAGTTTTATACAAGAGGGGATAATATTCCAGGCATCAAGGTGATTTTAGAATTACTTTTTTTCTTTTGCGACAATTATTTATTGAAGTAGGTAATTTAAAAGTAATTTATGTATACACAAATGGGTTTTAGGTTAATGCGATGAAAGTGATGGACGTTTACGAAGCCACTAAATTTGCAAGAAATTATGCAATGAGGAGTGGTCCTATTGTTCTAGAATTTGTTACGTACCGATATTACGGACATAGTATGAGTGACCCAGGAACAGGGTACAGAACAAGAGATGAAGTGAGAGCAGTACAACAGAATGAGGATCCACTTTTACTTTTTATGAGTTTAATGGATGAGAAAAAATTAAGACCGAAGCAAGAGCTAGAGGTATTTTAAATGTTTATAGTAGTTCTCGTGTTCTAATGTTTATAGAGTTGTAAATAAACAATAATGGATTGGAATTGATTGAGAAATTAAATTCTTTTCAAATCGTTTTCTAAATTTTTAGATAAAAATGTATAAAATTTAATTATTCTAACGATCTATTCAATATGTATTGAATTATAATAGTAGTTTTCGTATTGAGGGCGTAAAATTCCATTTTTTGGCCAGCGGGCGTAAAATTCGCAGCTGCATTACAGAAACTAGTAGGGATGTGGAGGTGAAAAACGATTTAACGACGGCAGTGTAAAGTTCAATGACAAATTTTCGAATAAATAAGATGTGAAGAGTTTAGGTGGGGAACGGGGGGGGGGGCGAAGCTCCCCCGATTTGAAAAGTATGTACTAAAAAGTAAATAATAAAATCAAATTAATATATTTTATAATATATTTTGTTTCAGTGTAAATAGCATTTTATGCACTTTTGAACACACCCGCCCCCCTAAAAGAAAATAAATCATAATAACTTGAAAGGAAATAAATGATAATCAAAATTTAAAATACAAAATTTGCGGCATAGCGACGTACACTTTGTTTATTGCGGCGAATGTAAACAACTTTACTGAGACATGAATTCTTGATATTTTCGTTTATATGCCACTCTTCTATATTGTTGACAGCTTATTTTGAATCTATTTTTAATTTAAAATAACTAGTTAATTCAAATTTATTGGAAATTGACATAAAAAAATTATTTCAATCGAATTTTATTTTAAAATAAGTAGGTAATTCAAATTTATCTATAATTGACATAAAAAAATTATTTTCATTTTGCCGGCGGGCCAAAAAAGTGTATTTCATAACAAAAAAATATATATAAAAAATAAAACAATAACGGAATGTATAACGAAATCGCAAATAATCACAAATTTTTTCATCCAAATTGGATGTGGGGAAGCAGAAGGTTATATTTATGTTGTTGTTCCAAAGCAAAATGAAATACACATTTATATTCTAATATATATGTAATAGATCTGTGGAATAATATATGTATAATTTAATTGACTCTTAGTTACAACGTTATGCGAAAAGGTAATAATTAATTAGAATTACATTTCTGAATATACATAGTTAGTATGTTAGAAACTACAAAAATAAAAAATAACTTAAAAGTGAATGCAATCCAATCAGTTTATATCGTTTCTGCATTTTAAAAAGTGATGTGATGTTAATTACTTTATGAGTGTTACTAATATGAACTTTCTTAGCCAATGAAATTTGCAAAAAAGATTTTGTTACCTTTTGACAAACTTTTTTCATAACGGAAAATTAATTCCGGAACGTTAATTTCACTTTCCCTGTAAACATTTAAAATTCTACTGACATATTTTTAACCAATACAATTGTTACCAGTTGGACAAAACTAAATTCTTTTCTTTCAATTATATTCATAAATTTACTACATTATATGCATTTTATAATAATGCTTTTTCTTTCGATAGGAGCTTCGGAAAACTGTGTTTGCGGACGTTGATAAAGAATTGCAAGAAGCAAAAGCCGATCCCTGGCCCGAACAATCTGCTATTGGAGAACACGTATACGTCAATAAACAAGAACAAATAAGAGGAATGGTTCCTTGGAAACCGATTACTTAACATTACGTAAAATTTGAAATCGACTATCAAACACAGAATTTGCATTCGAATGTTTGTCATTGCGAATATTTACAAATGCGACTGAAGGATGTTACAGTCATCGTTTCTTATTGCAAATGGTTATATTTGACAAAGTGTGGAAATCAGTTCTCAGTCGCAGAGAATTAATAACCTTTGTATTTACTTTTGTCAGTATTTTAATAAAATGTTTAAATACTAGAGTCCTAAAATTGTCATATATTATTTTGAAAGTAATTTATAATACTAAAAACTAGCTATTATTTTAGATAAATTAAAGGTTGATAATTAATGCAGCCAGAAGTAGTTAGTAAAAATGTAAGTGAGTGTTTTATTGAAAGTGAAATTATATTTAGTGCTGTACTTGTCAGTAAGTTACAAATTAAGTACCGAGGCATAACTTATATTTACTTTACTCGTATCAACTAATAAAACTGTAAAATATCCTGATGAAGTAAAATCTGCCAATTTAGACCTAAAAATGTCTGCTGGTCTAATACATTTTCAGCTTCAGAATAGAGATGGATAATCAATATAAAAATAACTTTAATAGTTCAAGCTTTTTAAATTGTACATTAGATTCGTAGTATTAAACTATGAACAAATACATACAGGGCATTCAACCTAAGAATACACACTTCTGTTGACATATTCTTAAATGTTTGTAATCATAGGTCACAATATTGAGCCTTATAAATCACCACAGGTGACTGCATCAGGATCACTCTTTTCTACCTTAGTTATTTGTATTCTTTAGTGTAGGTAATTTTTAATAAGCAAATATCTTATGCCACGGATGTTCGAGTTCTTCTAATAGAATTTCATGCTGAAGAGTGTCAAAGGCATTTATCAAGTGCCGGATATACAGGGTGTCCAAAAGGTAACGAAACACGTGTTTAAGTTTTTATATAACATTTTTTTTACTCAGGTTTAGGTCATTTCCGCAAAACTTTTGGCGCTGAATTTAATGGTGGCCTTGATTTTGACCTTGTCGATAATATTCAAGATTATTTCAAGGTCACCTTCGTTTTTTTAAATGACAAGACCCATTTTAGACCTC
Source organism: Trichopria drosophilae (assembly GCA_030407085.1). Classification (NCBI taxonomy): domain Eukaryota; kingdom Metazoa; phylum Arthropoda; class Insecta; order Hymenoptera; family Diapriidae; genus Trichopria; species Trichopria drosophilae. The sequence continues at coordinate 11,042,131 of CM059584.1, read as the reverse complement.
GGCAATCGAAAGAGCGGAAAATTTTACATGAAATTTGTCTTATGAAAAAATTGCCTATGCGACCTTGGAAAGGTTAAATGTCTAAAAAACGATCTGACGTACTTTTCCTAAAATGACGTATTTTTCAGGGTAACTTAATATTGCTTCAAAAAAGTCAATGAATTATAAAAATGTTGATCACATTGACTGGCTGAACTTGATGTCAATTTTCAAGGTTATTTAAAAGTCGTAACGCATTTTTCTATTGGTGAACCCCATTTTTTAATGCAAAACCTATTTTTTGACATTGGGCTCTTAAATAATATTCCTTGCTGGATTCCAAATTGTCTTTTATTAATCATATTTTTGGGTTTAAAATAACTTTTTATTCTTTTAGCAAGACATTTTGCAAACATTTTTATGTATGGGAACAATCACAGCTGTTTTAAAATGTTTGGGGCAGATTCCAGTTTTGAAAGAGCAATTTATAATATTACACATGGCTTTAGCCATATAAATAATACATTAAAAGATTGCACATTAATTAAAAAAAAGCATCTAATTATTAATCTTCTCGAAATATTTCTCCATTGCTCAAAATTTAACCAACTTTTTTTCACTTTAGATTTGCACTTTTCCTTTTCGGATAAGTGAGACGTATACATGTTTTTAATTATTTTAGTTACAAGCATAAATCATTAGCTGCTTTGAATGAAATTAATCGTGTGAAGTGAATTGTTTTTTTTTAATTTGATAGGTAACGTATTCATAATAACCATTTATCACCGAGCATTCTTTATATCATAATTATGCAATATTCGCAAACTCCACACGGTCGACAAACCAATGTCAAACCTCATGAGTTTGAAAATTTCAAGTCAGCATTCCTTAAGTAAAAAATATTTACTTGTACAGCAGACTTGGGTAAATTCACGAAATATTTCAATACTTCGCCTAATCCATTAACGCCTCGATAACACAAAATTCAAGAGCGATTTCGGTTCTAAAATTTTAATGAAAGCTGTTAATTTTTTACGACATACTTTCTAGACGCTTTTGGGTCTGGTCTATCCGCTGCAACAGTAAGAAAGTGAAAATTGTTGTACTGTTTTCTATGAAATTATTTTTAAAAAATCGGAATTTTTTAACGATTTTTTTCTAGAAAATGATCGAGGAAATGTTTTCTTTATGCGATAAATGGTTACAAACGAGTTAAAAATTGTACTTGGAAAATATGCGGGTATTTTGCTTTCAATTTTAAAAAATCTGTTACCGTTTTACGTTCAAAGTGTACTCTCGGGGATTTTCGGGCTCTAAGATTACGAATCTGATATTAGAGTTGAAAAATTCAAAACAGCAGATCCAGCGTGTTAGTTAAAAATGTTCGTCTTGAGAATCAGACAATATTCTCTGCAATGACAAAAGACAATAGAAATGCAAACAATCCATTAACTAGAGACATGAACCAAATTCTAAACATAGGGAATTATGGTATTTTTATTATTATATTATTTATTATAGTATTTTGGCCGCTTTGTCGAAATTTGAATAAGCAATACCAAACTTTAAAAATAGATTACGAAAGATCAGCATCAAATCAAAGGCTAAAATAACTTTTTCACCACTATTCTCTTCACAATCGGAATTTTTTAATCATAAAATATTTAGACCACCACCTTGGATCCGCGATTTAAAATGCTTTAACTCTAATTCTTTAACTAATTGAAAGTAGTTAAAACATAAGACATTTCACCATTCAAAATACTTTAAAAACCAAATGTCTTAATATTGCAGAATATTCATAATCAACATTCTCCGCTATTCTGAAATATATGATTTAACAAATGATTGATCATCATGGGATATTTAGATTTATGTCATAAAATCCTTTGATTTATTTCGATTTAATCGTGATCAATTGAAAACACCCTTTAACTTTAAGCACAAAACCATGTATGTATTATTGTAATAACATAAAAATAATATTTCTGTTATTCATTCTATGTAAAGTACATCAGTTTTATTTTCATTTTTCTAAAAAGTATCTACACTGGTAAACGGAAACACGTAAAATTTAATTAAATTAAAAAAAATTTTTAAATTGTTTAGTATCAAGAAGACTTCTTAATAGTTAAAAAATCGTATATTTAACCCTTTGAAGCATACATTTTTTGCGAAAAACAACTGAAATTGGTTACTCAGGGGTTTTCGGGGTCGCTGATCATGAATCCGGACTCAAAATTCAAAATTCAAGATGGCGGATCCATTATGTCGGACCAAATTCAGAAAAAGTTACTTTATCATGCTAGAACTGGGTTCTCGGGGGTTTTTAGGGTCGCTGATCACAAATCCAGCCTCAGACATGATGCAAAAAACGGATGGATCTGCGCCAAAATCTAATCAGATCTAAGTTAGACCATGAAAAATCAATACATAGGTTCACATTTTTAACTCGCCTTTTCGTTGGCGAGCTAGAATGCACACAACATTTTGAAAGATACGTACGTACGTTTAAGATCACACAAATTTTTTGTTTTGTTTTTCGTTTGGCTCTATAGGGTCTGAAACGTTGACATTTCATGAAAATATGCATCGAAATTTTTTGGCCTGAAGTGACCAAATTCAATACTTTGTCAAGACTTTCAGTCTGGGTCGATGTAATAAGTCTTCGTTCAATATTTTAGTTTACAATTGACAAATTAAAGTCAGTTACAGTTAAAAGCAAATGTATCCCAAGATCGTTTGACATTAAATAACGCGAAATTTTACTGAAAAACCACTACAAACTTCAGAATATTCGCAAAGAGAGTAGAGTTGAAGTAAACTTTGAATTAAGGCAACTTCGATCGATTTTACATTCTTGAAGATAATAAATTGAAATCGTTAAAAATATATGGTAAAAATGACACCATCGTCATATTACATTATCAAGATACATTGAATATTAAAGGGTATGTATATTATTAAAAAATGAACTAACCACGATTAAAACCTTTGAACAACAATTGAATTGATGAAACAAAAAAAATTCGATCAATGAAACAATATGGGAACCGCTTTAAAAGTCAACCGTAAGTAAACTAGAAAATTAATAAAATAGTTGGAATTTAATTTGAAATGCATTAGTCGAACATCCCATATCAGTTCATATGCCAAAATATTAAAAAACGGCTTTTAATTTATCATTATTTAACATCGAAATGCCGAGAAACATTGTCCAATGTTTCAACAAGCTACTTGCATAAAAAATGAAGGAATCCAGAAAAAATATATGTGCATTATTAGTTCTCACTGAATTAAAAAAAAAATTAAACAAATTTTTATAGCGATATAAAATAGAGTTTTATAGTGAACGTCAATGTTCATACAACCAAAATAATTTCATTTTCTTCGTTTCTGATTGGTTACTCATACAAGGTAAAACACTTTTAAAACCCATGATACGATTTGTTCGTTCCTTATTGTCTGCAGTAAAATGACAGAAATAAATTTTAATCAAACTCATTTTACATAATGAGTAAAAACCGAATGAAATGAAATTGTTTGTATGGAATCAATAAATTGATATCACCACCAATCACAAGCGTCTCTAAAGATGATTTTTTGTTACGTGTCTCATTTCTCTTTCACAACTTGTCCTGCCTTAACAGCAGCGAGCTGCTATACTTGAAAACGAAATCGAAAAATTGCTCACCGGACGGGGATCGAACTCACGACCTACGACTTCGTAGTCCAAATTTTATTAACCCTTTTCATGCCAAAAGGCCGCAATTATTTTGTGATTTTCAAGTGCATATTTATCTGTGTAATGATAAGCAAAAAAATTTCAATACCATATTTTCTGACATACTTTTGTCCGTACTTTTCAAATGTGCTATTAGTTTTGTTCTACGACATTTGATTTTTTCAAAATGGCAGCTAATATACAAAAAAACGTGATTTTTTATATTTTTTTATTTGTTGAACGTACTGGCTAAATGTTCCGGTTGTCGGATCGGTACAAGCTTCTGGATCCTGTGGAATAATAACCACAACTAAAATGTAAGCGACGCAGGATCTCAAAATTCAAAATGGTCGAACCAATATGGCAGCTTTTACACACATTTTTTACGTTTTTTTTTCATTTTATTTTATTTATTTAATAAATGACATTTACTTTTACAATAGATTTATTATATTTATTTCAGTTTGATACCGATTATGAAAGAAAATAGAATATTTTACACTATTTTTAATTCCACATCATCTTGTATTGCATAAACGATATTAAACTGACGTATGCATAATAAATCTGTATTATAATAAATATATAATATTCTCAGCCATTTTGAATTCCATATCATCTTGTATTGCTATTTTCCAGTAAAATCGGTATCAGACTGAAATAAATATAACAAAACTATTCAAAAAGTAAGTGCTAGGGACTAAAAACATAAAAAAAATGAAAAGACATTAAAAAAGCGTGTAAAAGCCGCCATATTTTGTCGACGATTTTGAATTTTGAGATTCTGCGTAGCTTAAATTTTAGTTATGGTGATTATTCCACAGGATCTATAGATACTTACATTATTAGCCAGTACGTTAAACAAATAAAAAATGTTAAAAATAAAGTTTTTTTGTATTTTAGCCGTCATTTTGAAAAAATATCACGTTATAGAACAAAACTAATAGCAGTATTTGAAAAGTACGGTCAAAAATACGTTAGAAAATATAGTTTTGAAATTTTTTTGCTTATCATTACACAGATAAATATTCACCTAAAAAACTTGACAAAATTATGGCCGTTCGGCACGAAAAGGGTTAATTTATTTTAATAACTTATTACTAAAATTATTTTTTCTTTTTCGGAGTTATTCTACGTGCAAGTAGGATATTTTCAACAACAGTCATGATTTTCAAATTTAATTATTAAAAAAAAAATTAATTACGTCGTCGGAAACTGTACTTCCAAATTTGATACTTTTCAAATTAGTAAAACGACAAAATGCTATAAGGGAATTCAGTCATGTAACAAGGAGCAAACCTTGAATTCCAAACAGATTACTTCACTAACAAACGTCAAACTAATTGCGTGTAGAAATGGTTCAATTCAACGATTATTTTGTATAAATAATTTATGTGAAAGAGCAGAAAACTGAATAATGATTTCAGTACTATAAAAAATCTCATTGCTAGGTTCATTAGACGAGAAAATAGTAGACATAAAAAGGCATAAGCGAAACCATAATACGTGTCCGGACATTTGACACCACATAAATGTACTGTAAGCAATAATGAACTTCACATTGCTCCGATACCGGAGGGTTACGACCACATGTACATGGATATATACTGTAACGTATCATGTCGCTTGGCTCGCGTTCATGAATTGAATCAAACAATTAAACGGTCACGATCCCCAGTGACAAAAGAATCGACAATTATGAGCGGAGTCTGGGAAACAACGGCCATTATATTTCTTTATTGGCCATAAGCCATTTTTTTACAATGTTTTAATATTATAATCATAAACGGAAGTAAGTACAATGAAAGGTCAATTTTTTTTCTCATAAATCAAACGTTAATATCTGATACGAGTTTTATCGAAGAAAAATTGTTACGCATAAATTCTATTTTATTTTGTAATCTACTGAATAAGCTACATCTTCTAGAAAATTAGCTTATATTTAATACATAAAACACAAAAAACTGTGAAGTGTTTTTTACAATAAACAATCACATTTAACCATTTTGTGTACAACCTACTTAACCCAAAAATACACTTTTTCAAGTTGAACAAAATGTCGCTTTTCAAAATTGAGTTTCAAGCAACAGGAATTCCAATATGGGGTCAATCTTGAGAAAAGTCGCCATAAAATTGGGAAATATTTATTTTTCTTAGTTTTTTTTCGAGCTAATAGGGTACTGGAATTCTAATGCAATTGTGGACAAATATAGGGAAAATAATAATAATTAAATTTAATTAATAATTAATTAATTAATAAATAAACACATCATTCTAACGGTTTCAAATGGCGTCCTTAATAAAAATGACTGTCAATTTTCGGGCGCTCTAACTAAAAGAGCTTTTCTTAAAAAATGCTCGAAACTAAAAGTTCTTAGAATTCTTTATAAAAAATTCTGAAAAATGTTTACTACCTTCTCTTATAAAAGCTCTCTTTTATTATTCGAAATTTTTTTCTAGAAGTTAATAGTTTTCGAGGAAAAAAAATCATTGATAACAAAATATTTGAAATTAATTTCCTCGAAAAGCATCAACTTTTGGAAAAAATTGCAACCAACAAAAAACGATTAGAATACATCGTAGAAAATACTAATATTTTTGAAACTTCCATTTTTCGAAAGATATGTCAAATATAATAACTGTGATCCAAAAGGATAAAGTAGCATTACAGGTTTTTAACCTAAGAATTCTATTCACAAATAAATTAGAAAGACACTGCAAAATTGCATTTTTAGAGGATGGGACAAAAATAACCAACTGGGCACCATAAAAAAAGACTGATCCGGGAGATACCCAACTTATTACTTATATAATGAATTTTCACAGCAAATTAGTTTAATCAAAGGTCTGGTCGACATATCAGTTAAGTTGTATCATCCAAAGTTTAGAAACAAAAATAGTTACTTAAACAAGTTTTAAAAGAATTATCCCACTGCAATCATTGACCAAACAATCTCAAAACGTTTACTAACTATAAATATTTCTATCCCTGCAAAAAGCTTTGATATGGTCGTTGACTTTACCGTACATCCAAGGTCTATCCGAAGAAACCCGGCACAACAAATACGTCAATGTTGAAGTTTATTTTGAAAACAAAAACAACCTTTCATTAAACCAACAAATTTCCTCCATTTTCACTAAAATAAAAAATAAAGACGAAATTACAGATGAAGATAATTGTGTGTACTAAATTCCATTTAAAATGTGTAAAGGAGTTTATGTCTGATAAACTAAACGAGCACTAAAAAACATACACAAAAAAGCCATCACACAAGGAACAGACACAGATTTATCTGAACATGTCCACAGTAGAGATCATGATTTCGAATTTGAAAAAATAGAAACCCTCGTCAAAGAGATTAATTATGGTAAAAGATTAAACTTAGGGTCAATTCACATGTTCTTAAATAAAAACAACTTTCAAAAAGACATCTTTAAATTTAATTTATAAACTGCTGTTTTAAAATTTATATATAGTGTTTTTTTTAACCCTTTTTTGGAAAATTGTAATGGACACTCTGCAGAATCATGAACACAAGCTAATGTTTTTTCCACAAGTTAAGGGTTTCCCCCTCCAAAGTGTGAATTTATTTGTCTTCTTTCTATTGTTCAAATGAAACGTGAACTACAATTAAATGTTTACAATTACCTACTTTTTATCACGTTTTTAAAAAAGTTATATAATTAAGAACTAATTATCTTAAAAATAAATTAATCTCATAAAATAATATTCCTCCAGCTAGATTCCTCATCTCGGAACGAATCCAGTGATATAGAAACCTCATTTTTTTAAAAATATCCATTACCGACTTTTTTCATCAGGACGACAGCATATATGTTAGATTATAATAAACTGATAATTAAATTGCACAATTATTTATATATTTTTTAACATATGATTATTAACCAAGTAAGATAATCAATAGACTGAAATTCTAACATTTGAATTAATAACCTTCATAATTAATTGTTATACAGATGAAATCTCCTGAATTCTAGAAGCTCATTTAATACATTTTTTGTATTCTTTATTCTATTTCAAAATAATTCATCGTATTCTCTTTATCTTTTTTGTAATTCGCAGTAATTCAAGAGGACTTAAAAGAATAGAGAATGGAAATGATGTTGAATACTTCACATTTTAATACTTTTAGCGTAGAATTGAGATAAATAGAGAAAGGCAGCCATAACTGCATGTAGTGACAGGAATTCAAACATTTGACATCCAATTCCTTAAAATAAATTGAAAGAAACTGCGAATAGAAAAGAATTGCAGAAAGTCAAGAAACTCAATCCAGAACCTAAATTACATTTAATACATTTCAATTATTTTTCGTTGGGATACTATCAAACTATTTAAAATTCTACAGAGCAACCCTTTAATGTTTGATTTTCGTAATTCCCTTGAAAATATTAAGAACGTCTTAAATATTATTTATATCCTTTGGTACTGTCTATTTTTTAGGTGTTGGGGTTTTAAAGATTTAAGCTTATATGGAGTTTTGGGGTTTGGAATTAATGGGTTTCGGTGTTATTTTCGGTGTTTTACAGGTCTAGGTCAATGATTTTCGGGCTTCATAAAGATCATAAACTATTCACTGCTTTAGACCAATAAATCAAATATAGTGAAAAATTGTAACGTTTCGAACCAAACCACTTTTGATACCTTTTTATTTTATTTTATTTTTGTAATAATAAACAAAGTAAAACTACGTTACATCACCCATCATAAAATAAATCTGTCGGTTGCTAAACACACATAACATTAGAATGCCAAGGAACGGCACATGCCGGTCGGGCGTAAATGGCTTACGACTTGCGTAGCTTTTTTATACGACGAAGAAAGACGAACATCGACGGTCTCGTTGCAAAGAATAAATCGAGACCTCGGCGGGAGTCGACACTCGCACGTGCTGCTTCGACCATTGAATTTCAAATAGCTTCAGTGACGGATTGCATTGCGACGCATCCTGAATTCCCTCCCGGTATTCCAGTGTAAAAAAGTCGTTTTTTCTGACTTCCCTCCGTTTCCGGTATATCTGTGCGATAATAGTGCCTTTCACCCACGAGTGCTCCGATAAAGTTCCAGGAGGACGGAGAAACGCGGCTGGATTACCTCGTTCCATATCCTAGATGGACGTCATCAATGACGAATAGGCGTATTTTCCTCAACAATTTCGAAAATTTTCCGATCGGAGGTTTTTGAAGTCGATTCGTCACAGTCAATCTGGAAAATTGAAGATTTAGGTCCATCGAAGTAAGATGTGCTCTTTAAATTCTGTGTGTTTTACGTAGTGTATTTAGTACTTTTAAGTTACCTTATTCAATTTTCTCCAAAACTCTTCTTGTTTTTTTAAATATTTGTACGATATGATAGGTACTGTACTTTATAGTGTTCAATGGAAATTATTGCTTTCTTTTAATGTAATTTTAGTCTTACTAGTTTAATTTTAAAATAATGACATTTTGTACTGTAACTCTTTAACACAACTGGTCTTTTTTGAGATTTTTTTATTCATTAACTACATTTCTAAAAAAAATTATTGTAACAATCAGAAACTACGAGATAAATTGATTTTAAAAAGGTAAAGTTGCTTGTACATTTTGATGTTTAAATAATGTTGTACATTTTTGAAAATTCTAAAGGTTTTTTATTTTCAGTATTTTACATAATTCAGTCGTTTCTAAATAGCATATTATGGTCCATTCTTTTCGATCCATAAGAAACTGAAATTAGATCCAGCACGCTGCGTTTATTTTTTTTAATTGCACTGATTTTTCAAAGCCTTACATGCATACAAAAAACTGACTTTTATATGCTATTTTGAAGTAAAATTTGCTGCAACTAGATTATAAATAACACTTATTTAAACCGTAAGTAAGTATTTCTTAAAAGTTATAAAGTTAAGCTTAAAAATTAGTTTAATCAAGAAAACTTTTCTGACTAAAATTAGGCTTAATAGATTAGTTAATACATTGTAATCGACATATTACACCCGACATTTTGAATTTTGATCCCGTAAACCGAAATAACTATTTTAAATAGTACCAAAAAAGTTGTCGGTAATTGAATAATCGGAAGTAAACATTACGGAAGTATCTTTATAAATTGTATCAGATTTACTAAACAGAGTGATTTAATAAACTTTTGATAAATACATAACAAAATATTTCCATATTCTCAATTAAACTTTTATATAAATAATTTCAAAGCGTTTTTTAATAAGTAAATAAAAATAATATTTGAAATAAATAAAATAGCAGACTTAACTATTTAGTAAACAAAAATTAGTATATCTTAATTTCCATTATTATTAAAGAGAACATAATAATCATTGATATTGTAGGTGTTTTTTTTTCAGAAGTTACTAATCATTATTCTTGTAGTCGATGACAGAAGATTGTTGTTTATTATTGGAAATTAATCACGCTTTGCCCGAGAATTAAACATTTTTAAATGCATTTAAATTAGTCTAGGAAATTATTTTCCGCCCGTGTTTAGGATCATTCTGCTTTATAATTAGCTCCTGTAGAAAACAATTTTTCACTGTTTAAGGTTTTAAAGTGTATCATACTAAGACAAATGTAACTCAAATATGTGTCAATAAAGATTAGTTATTGAGTAATAATTACTCTCAGTGTCATTACTAAAGTTCGTAAAATTAACAAATCATTATTATTTTACCTAAATTAAGAGTAGTTTTAATAGATTTTAGTATTCTGTATACAATTCGTAACTACTGATCTAGTTTAAATATTGAATTATTTTAATATATAAGTAAATACAAACGAATTCTGCTAGTCCTTGGAGAACGCGAAAAAAGTTTTTAGCATTTAGTAAGATAACATAAGATCTTAGAAAGAATAACGAAAATTGTCATACATTCTACCGGAAAATTGTTAGGATAGTTTTTATTGATATTTTTTTTTTAATTAAACGCCGTTTATTAAATCAACAATAACTTATTGTGTACTAAATGTCCACTAAATGCATTTTGTTAAATCAAAAAATGTAAGTCACATTGTTCTGTTGTAGTTAGGTGATCAGGCATAATAGTAAACAATAAAACTTTGGCATTTTTCGAGAGGTTGTTTACATTGTTTTAAATACTTCTAAATGTCGTATCCAGTATATTATGAAATAGAAAGGAATAATCCAGAATTTTGATTTTTTTTAATTGTAGCTTATAAAACCTAATTACAGAAGCTTCTTATACACATTTCATAACATATATTAACATGAGCTTTATGTAAAAACATTATAACTAACCAGTTTACGTAGTTTTATTAAACATTTAAACATTTAAATATTTAAACATTTAAAAGTTTTTTTTTGAAACAAGAAACTTTTTTAAATAAAATATTCTAGTTTAAATAAATGAAAATTCAGTTTAAAATTTTGTTAAGAAACCTCAATAATCTAGAGTATTTATATTAACTTTATTAGTTGTCATTCTTGTTAAAACATTTTTATGCATTGTTCCTTTTGAGCATTTCTTGTTATCACCTGCATGAATGAACCTTTTAGGTAACATTTTTGTAGTAAAGGTAAAGAAGGGTACACCGGAAAACTTTTAGTTACGAAAATTGTAAAAACAATTTTGTGGGTTCATTATCCGGATTTTGTACCTATAGTGCTTTTTAAATTTTGCTGTTCGATTATTAATTTTGAAGAACTCAATAACAAAAACTACAAAAACAAAAATGATTTTATAATGTTGGTAAATAAAACCCTCTCAAATTAATTTGAAGAATTTATTGTGCCTTTGAACATCCTGATGTATTGTATATTTACAAGAAAAAGTTGCCCCATTAAAAATAAGTTTAATAAGTCAAAATTAAAAAAAAGTCTCGAAGTTCCAAACCGAAGACGTAAAATTCTAAATTGAAAATTATCGAATCACAGAGTGATTAATTTTTTGAGATATTCATTGGTAAATTCATTCGTAAATAATTGTGGATTACTAAATATTAAATTACCAATCAAAATACACAATTTGTTATTATTGATAAAATACAATCTTGAATATCGATTTTGATTGCATATGAATCCAAAAATGATAAAATATTAAAATATGAATGCATTTCTATCCAGAAAAAGTATTTGTGAAAGTTATGAATGCACCTCTATCCCTACAAAATTCAGCATGAAAAATACGTTTGGAAATGATAGTGCAATATTGTCAAAGGAAAAATCAGTGCCGGTCAGTGTAAGTGTACAATAATTATTACCGCAATAACACTATTTTGGTTTATTAAATTTGGGAACTTTACACCTTTCTACTTACGTAAATTTCATCTACAACTATCATATAATTTTTTTATAATTAACCCGTACTGTAAAAAAATCGATGAAAATATATGCGAGAATATATTATTCCGTGTGTGAAAAACTAATGTCTAGTCAATGATCCTAAATATAGTCAATAAACAAACAACAAATTTAAAAATAAAATGATTAGAAAATCACTGAATTAAAATACAGAATTTTTTGTTCTTTCATTGCAATATTTCTCTATTTAAAAAAAATTATTTTTTCATGCAAAAATCGTTAATTTTAAAGAAAAGAGCTTCATCGATAGCAAGAATTAATAAATTAGAAGTCAAATTATAAAATGTACTATTTTTTAGCATAAGATTTTGTATAATTAGAAATTTAAAATGAGAGTAAAATGAAACTATGAAAAATATTGCAATAATCATTTATTAAAGTCCTTCTTTTCTACATGTTAAATGAATTCTAATGCACTTGAATTATAAAAAATTACTAAAAGTTATGCTTATCTTGTAAAACTTTTATAAAGTATAAAAGTACATACCACAGCGGAAACGTAATTTCAGTACTTTAGTATCGTTTAAAAGGACTGTCTCGCCAAGATTTAATCTCTAATTACAGTTTCTACGATCACAACAACAATGCGTCATACATAAATTTTAAAATGCTGTTTATGTTATTTATGAAAGTAATCTTAAAAATCTCTTGTATTATACCTTCAAAGGAAAATTTTATTTATTTATAATTTAAACGGGCATAATAAGCTATTATAAGAAAATAAGTATAATCATATCTAAAAAATGTATACCTATATTCAATCTAACAAGAGTGAACATTCACGCTTTGGAGTGGAGTTGACGACTCTGGAGGAAAGAGTGAATTCTCACTCCAAGAAATTTAGAGAGTAGGGTGAGATATCAGTAAAAAAACCTTAACCTGTAAACTATTGCAGTTTAGGTTAAACTTAATCCTTACCGTGATTCATAATTTCAGTTTCGAAAATGAAAGATATTAAATCTGATACATCTCGTAAGCATTGAAAAACCTAGAGAATAATTCTGCTTTTAATAATATTGCGCGTATCCTTTATCTCAATTACTTCCTAGTAGCATGAGATAAAATTGATGATATTTTAAGTAGCATTTAATCGTATTGCAAATAGTTTTCATAACTTTGCCTTCGGGATTGATATGCGGTTTGAAATGTATATTTTAACTTAGATCTCGCATTGGACATAATATACAGTTTCAAATGATTTTGTTGGATTAGAATTTTTGATCACTTTATGCATAAATTATATTTATCAAAACAGTCTATCACTCTAAATTTCTTAGAGTAAAAATTCACTCTTAATAGAATGAAAATTTAGCCTTTCTGTTGAAAGCGGGAATTTTCACTCTTAAAGAGTAATAGTACTAACTCCGAAATAGTACTAATTCCTTGGAGTGAAAATTGAACCACTCTTTCACGAAGAGTGAATATTTCACTCTATTGAGAATGATATTTCACTCTTGTAAGAATTTTATTTCTTTCACTCTGGATGGAGTGAAATGTCACTGTTTATGGAGTGAAATTTTCACTCTGAATAATAGAGTGCCTCAATTTTCACTCAAAAGAATTTAAAGAGTACTTTTTCACTCTAAGATATTTAGAAAGTAGCATAATATTAAACATTTTTCTTTTTTTACAGAAAACTCAGAATTTTGAAATTGTATTAATTTTATCTTTTTCCCAAATAAACATATTTTTTTTCGTGTGATTCGTTATAATTTGCTGAATTTGTGTTTAGTACAAATTGGTATCTTTTTATGATCTTTTAAAAAACATTTTCATATAAAATCCTTCTTTTTCTGTTTTGTGTATATTATATGAATATTCATTTTTTGGTATTTCTATTCGTTTACTTGTATGTACCACTCTTTTAGAATTAGATATGTGTAGTGAATGTAAGAGGTCAACATTTGAAATTCCTAACGTGGGAACATTTTTCCTATACAATTTTCTGTATTTAGTACAATACTAACATATTTTTAATTATACAGATGTCTTCACTTCATACCTTAAACCTAAATAAATTATTATACTACAAAAATGTATTACGTTTCATTAATCTGATTCAAATTTAATTAATACGAAATTCATTTAGTCAACAGAGTTTTGTTTATTTAAAAATATATTTTTTTTTTATTCAGCCTGTTGAAGAATTTTCAAAAGATATGTTTACGGTACCGAAACGGAATTACTAAGAACATTTATAATTACTTCAAAAACTGTCATTTTTAAGAACGGCTAAATGTGGGTACGTGTACTAACTAATTCCACTTAATTCGCCAATTGGTGACGTCAGAAAGTGTGTCACGATTTGGTGGCATCTTTCCTGCATAACAAAACTTCCAATGCCTTTTTCAGCATAAAACTCTAAATACAAACATCTTAGTAAAAATGTTAATACAACTGTACAGTTAACTATACTATCTTTATTTTTGACAATGTTTAATTTACATGAATAAGAGTACTCGTTATATATGAGTATATTTTCAATTATTTTTTTAACAGAGTTGAAAAATTAATATTGATTTATACGGCAAGTACGCGTGACTTGAATTCCTTCTATTGTGTGATTGATGGGAAAACACGCTCCGTTTTTTAATCATTGAGAAGAATGTTTCGTTTTTAAATAAAGACACGAATAAATGAAGACTGACTTTTTTACTGATATTGCAGGAATGTCTGTATAGTTGGGAACAATTTATTGAAGAATCTATAATTGCAAGTGATTATTTTTAGAGTGAAATCGCTCCTTAAATGTTTTGGAGTGAGCACCATTTTTTTTCTATAAATTTCTTGCAATGAAATTTTCTTAAAATTAAAGACTAAAGAAATTCACTCCAAAGAGAGTAAGATTGTGTCACTGCACTTATTACAGAGAATTTATGAAACTTTTGAGTATATTCTCTAAATTTCTTGGAGTGAGAATTTTCATCTAACAAGAGTGAAAATTCGTTCTTTCCCTCCTAGTCATGGAACTCATAAAGAATTTAATTTTCACTCTTTCACGAGTGTGTCTGGGTTTTCACTAATTGAAGAGTGAATTCTCCATCCAAGAAATTTAGAGAGTATTCAATACGTAAAGATCGGTGTGTGACATAATAAAAGTTTGGTCCATTCATCTGAGAACTGGTAAACATAAAAAATGGCGGCGAAGAGACGAAACGAAAATTTTATTACGTCAAACGTGGATTTTTATGTATTTGTAAGTATAAAAGGCAGTGATTTTTATCTGACTTTGTCAACATGATAAATACTATCCGCCACATTTGACATCAGATTCATATTAATTACGTTTATTACAATTTTTCAACGAAATTTCCATCATTTACAACCTGCCATCTTGAATTTTGAAATTTTTATAGGGTAGTTAGAAAGTACTAAACTATTTTATCCATCGATAGTACTGATTAGATACCTTACAAAAATTGTTATCCAAGTGAAAATACTGGTTTGCAACAAAATATTTTTTTTTTGTATTTCATCCTCCATATTGATTATCTTGATAATTGAAGCATTTTATTGAGTCCTGTTCAGATATCTCGACATTTCGAGTATGAATTCTTACACTGAATTCAAGGTAAACTTTTTGGACCTTTGGGCGTTAATGGATTAATGGACACAAGAGTCAAACACATTTTGGACAATCAATCTTTGATAGTTAAAATTGAAAAGTCCAGGATATTTGCCCAGATATCCAGTTAACGCCCTTTAACTTCCATAAAGTTTACGTAACATAATCTGCGGCGAAAACAAAATATTCATTAAAACGTAGAAGGATTATAATTACAATTGCAAATCTACCAGCCGTTTATGACTTCATATACGCAGGTCTTTTTTATGGGTATGACAGAGCAAAGTGACAGACCAGCTGCATTACAAAAAGCATTAACGTCATCCGGACAATTGCACCTCCCTGCAGCAGTCGAGACGAAGTTCGCGTAATCGGTTAATTTGTCGAAGAGCGAAGCGTTTAGTTTACCCACGGTAGCCTTCGGCGCATTCGTTAACTCTCGGGAGAGAAAGGCGTCTGTTCTTAATGGTACATGTAACCTTTTTGTTGCATTTGTGTACAATGACGTGCGTGCTTAAGAATGGTGACGACCCGTGCCAAAAGAACGGTTAAACAATACGCGAGAAAATTTCCCGAGTGTCCACGAACTCCATGGGGGTCTCACGTGTTTGCAATTTCATTTTATAACTACGCGGCTGTCAAGGAAGTGCATTAAATGGTGAATTATTATTTCCCAATTGGAATTTTGGATGATTCTGATGCAGGAAAACAGGAAATGACAAAAACTGGTGTATTTTAATAGAGTGTCCAAAAACTGGGTAGTCAACTAAAAAGTGTATAGAGATAAAAATCATTTTTTTTTACCCTCTGGCCGTAAATTCAATTTCTCGGCCTAGGGCGAAATATCGGCCGCGAATTATTGATTCATGTGACAATTGGATAAAAATAGTATATTGTGTATCTAGGGCGGAAAGGCATATATTACGGCGCGGGCGATACTGTAGCTCGAGTCGTAGACAAAGACGAGGTGAACCGAAGGCAAGCCGACGGTTGGCACGGAGCGAAAACCTGTGATTGTTGTTTGTAAACATCAACATCCCAGCACAGTAATTTCACTCATTCGCGCCCACTTCTCCTTTTTTACGATTTCGCCTTGTACTTCACTATTATATAGACGCAATTTTTATGTACAAGTTTGAGTATATATCAAGGGCTCCGGGTCAGAACTTCCGTCCCTCCCCCTCGTCCAGCATGACTCTATGTTGCCAATTCCTTCTTTTGCGCCCTTGATACACAATGTACTATTATAGTCGGTATAAATACAGTAGAATGTGTGTCTGCGTATAACTTCGATTTGATTCAGTCAATAACGCTTAGAAACATTAATGCTATTATCTTAGGCGTAATCTTTTTAAAAATAAATTTCGTTCCTTGACAAAAACTTCTATAACTCTAAAAAAAAAGGTATCGAAATGACTAAAAAAGTATTTTAAAGCTTTAATCTGTTTTTTTTTTTCAAATTGAAAAGAATCTGAAGCTAAATATGAAAGTTTTTTGGTCATATGTAAATAATAATAAATCTGATAAATCTTTTCCAACTAATATGTTTTATCACAACAAAACAGGTAATAATTCACTCGATACTACAAATTTATTTGCTGAACATTTTTCAAATTCATATTCTCTAATTTCACTTCTTCTCTTAACTAAAACCAAATGTTCTACCACCTTCGGTGACATAACCATTACTCAAGACAATTTAGAATGTTCTATAAGCCGATTAGAGAATAGTTTAATTGTGGTCCTGATAGTATTCCTCCAATATTTTTATAATCATGTACACACTCGTTAATTGCCCCTTTACTTAATCTTTTCAATCATTCTCTCCTCCTCCGATAAACATAATATTGAAAACTACCGTCCAATTGTCATACAATCATCCATCCCAAAACTTTCCGAATCAGCTATATCTGATAAATTATCATCATTTTTATTTAATAAAATTGCCTCTGAACAACATGGATTTTTAAAGGGGAAATCAACCTTAACAAATCTTCTAATTTACAGTGATTATTTGTTCGAAGCTATGGGGAGCCAGGGTCAGGTTGGCTCAATCTACCTTGACTTCTCAAAAGCTTTTTGATGGCGTAAATCTTGTTAGACTACTTGAAAAACTTTGGAATAATGAAATTTGCTGAAAATTATTTAATTGGCTATCATCATATTTATATGATCGTACTATGACTGTTTGACTACAAATCACAATTCTGGAGATATTAAAATGTTTGCAGGGGTTCCTCAAGGCTTACATATTGTCCTATTCTATTTTTAATATATATTAATGGCTTGCCAAACATCTTGAAATATTCCAAGGTTTTAATATTCGCTGATGATGTTAAACTCTACTCCAAAATAACTAATCCCATGGATGCTTCTAAACTTCAATTGGACCTTAATAACATAGTAAAATGATCTCAGGAAACTGGTTTAACTTTAAACTTTAATAAGTGTAAAACAATATCCTTTTGTAAATCTAGGCATTGTTTTACTTATGAGTATCAGTTGGAAGATAAGGTGAGTCATGAGCATTAGTGACCTATAGGAGTCACTTTTGACTGTAACTTATCATTTGGTGCTCACATCGAATTATTTGTCTCCAGGGCGCTGAAGATGCTTGGCTTTATCGGTCTACAAAAAATGTTAAAGATCCTTCAACATATATTTACTTATATAAAACTTTAGTACTACCACTCCTTATGTATTCTTCACAAATTTGGACACCCCATTCTGCTGTTGCTCACAAAGTCATGGAGTGAGTTAATCATAGATTCCTTAGGAACTTGTCTTTTCAAGCTAAAATGCCAATGCATAGATTTAATAATAATTTTCTACCAATCATGGTAAGATTAACCTGTGGTCGATTCGTACACTTCATAATTATTCTGACTTACTTTTCCTGTTCAATATCCTGCATAATATCATTCGCTGTACTCCTTCAAAAAACTTATTTTCCTTTAAAACTAAGTCTTACAATATTAGAAAGTCTATAAAACTGGCCGAAGATACTTACTCAACTAATATTTTGTACTATTCTCCAAAAGCCCGTCTAAAAAATTCTGGAATATGCTATCTGATACTGCCACTTCTTTAAATGAAATCACCGTATTTAAAACACAGCTGCATAACGTTATCACCAATTTGAATCTAAATTAATTTATTATTTTTTTGTTACGTCACTATCTATTACTATCTTTTCCTTTATATTGTTTGGTTATATTACCTTTATTTCTGCTACTCAAAGCGCATTTAACAATTTTGTTACCTCTTTAAGTTGCGTTATTGTTAAGGGTTGATCTTTTTGGATCATATATAGCCCGTCTAATTTACTTAAATAAATAAATAAATTGTGAACAAAAATGTTGTTCCGTCACAAAAACTTACAAATGTAACGTAAATAGGTTTGGATATCCAAAAATCTGGACTTAGTAAAACAATTCTGCGGCCAGATTAATTGAAATCAGTACATCGAACGCCTTCGAAAAGTATAATCCGTTTTCCGGATATATGGAGCTCGGCCTTATTTGTAATTATTCTATTCCAACTGAAATAAAACAATCCCGAATTATAGAATCCTTCAAGGCAGCTCTATTCAATTATCTACTTAAAACGTCAACTGTTTAGTTACAACGAGGTTATTTACGGTTTGGTTATAATGGGTTAAATTGCTAATTATTCTGTATTGTTGTAGGTGATATTTTGTGTATTTTGTACCCTTAGTCTTAGCTCATCTTTCTTCTTTTGGTCAGGCGTTTAAAAATTGTTATACTTCTAAGATCTCGATCTGTAATTATTTTTGTAATTAGTTGTATATTGCTAACAGGGTGTATACCCAAGGCATAATAAACACTTATCTAATCTAATCTAAAAAATAATGCGGCGCTGACACTTTGTTTATATTTTCATCTGTGTAAAACAATAAAAATAAATTTTTTTGTTTTCACGTTTATATTTAAAAAAAGAATCTCCTTTGTTATGTAACACAAGTTATGGATACTAGCACGTAATATTTAATTTATTACCAAAGTATCACAGTTTTTTTTTAAATCACCCGGATAAATAGAAAAAAATTAATGAATACCCGGGAAAAAATGATTTATATCTGGATCATATATGAACCATACAAGATTCACATATCATCATATACGATTCGTATATAATCCAGATATGTTTATGTATGCTCATATATTGATTTTAACCTGATATAGTAATATACAGGGTCATCGAAAAGTATCGGACCCCCCTAATATCTTCAGTTAGAATGCACTTAGGAGAAAATGTCCAATAGCAAAGTTGCATGGTTTCAAGCGGGGAGTAAGATGATGACCTTGACTTTGACCTTGACCATGTCCTACTAGGTCATTTCAAGGTCAATCTTATTTTTTTAAATAGAACCCCCTACATTTTATTGCATATTCTTATAGCTTATCTCGAGACCTTTCCAAAACACTATAATAAAATATTTTTTTATTAAGTACTTTTTGAGTTATAAAGGTTTGAAGTTAACAATTTGTTAAGTGGTGTGCGAGTCCGACCAGTTAAGGCAAGAGTGGTGTGCGAGTCCGGCCAGTTAAGGCAAATTTAATTCCAATTGGTTAGCTTGGGCAAAATATTTAATTGTACCAAACAATTCACAACAAATGTTCAAATTGTTACCCTTCAACAGCCTGGCAATGTGCCAATCTGTTATAAACAGCCGAAACCGCATTCCGGTACGTTTCTGGCGGTATTAGTTCTATCTCTCGAGTTATTCTCCCTCTTAAATCATCTAAATCTTGAGGCTTGGTGGCATAAACTTTACTTTTCAAGTTACCCCACAAAAAAAAATCAAGTGGGGTCAAGTCCGGAGACCGAGGTGGCCACTCAATATGACCCCTTCGCCCTATCCACCTGTCCTGAAAGACCTCATTCAAATATTGACGGACAATGACACCATAATGAGGTGGAGCTCCATCCTGTTGGAAATAAATTTCATCCATATTTCCACCAGCTATGTCTCGAATAGCTGGAACAATTTGTTCGCGAAGCATGACTAGGTATACTTGTGCTGTCAAATTGCCTTCAATGTAGAAAGGGCCAACTGGTCTACCATTAAGAATACCAGCCCATACGTTAACTTTTTGTGGATATTGAGTATGATTGTCTCTTTTCCAGTGAGGATTAACGTCACTCCAGTATCTACAATTGTGTCTATTTACATTTCCAGTCAATTCAAATGCTGCCTCTTCAGAGAAAACAATATTATCAAGTAATAGAGGATCGTCGACAATCATCTCCATCATAAGATCACAAAATTCGATGCGTCTATCAAAATCGTCTTCGGACAACTCTTGGACCAAATGGAGTTTGTATGGATGCCATTTATTCAATTTCAGAATTTTACTGACAGATGCATGACCGATTTCGTGTTCTTGTGCAACGCGATTGATGGAAATATGGGGATCTTCAACGAAAGACTGTAAAACATCTAATGCCTTATCATTATTTGTTGCTGTTTTAGGTCTACCAGATTTTGGGCGGCTTTTAACGCTACCAATGGCCTCGAAACTTTGAATAGTACGGATTACAGTACTTTAGGAGATCCTATTATTTTCATTCCGAAAATTTTCATTAAATAATCGCGTTACTGTTTTATACCCTCTTTGTTGATCTCCCCATCCTCGCATCATTAACAGTGTTATTCGATCTCGTTTAGAAAGCTCCGCCATTCTTAATTAGAGCGAAGAAGAATTAATCAGGCAAGTGATAGGAAATTGATCTAGATAATTAAGTAGAGAAAAATACTAATTATTAAGTGTTGGTCCAACTATCGATTTGTTTATTTTAACCAGCACTAGCAAAAAGCTCGTTGAGCAACTGAAAATCTAATAGATCAATTAATAATATTTACGAAAAATTTCTGATCTATTGGAAACAAAATGAAGATGTTTGGGATAATCAATTGAAGCGCAATGGTTTCTTTTGTTACAGAAAAAATTTTTGAGGCTGTTCGTTTTCGTCCACGAGGTGACTGCTGCTCGCTAAGAAGAAGACAGCACTGCATCAAAGTTTCAAATCAGTGATCCATATTGTTTGCTCAAGAGCTCGTACATTGGTGCCTGCGAGAGTGAGAGAATAAAGATTGGCCAACGCTTTCGGTCAGATTCCCGCTAACGCCTTCGGAAATCACGCATTCGAGCAGCTTCTCGCGATTACGTTCGGGCAGTTTTTCGCCAGAGCCTATTAGCATA
The DNA here is from genome assembly GCA_030407085.1 of Trichopria drosophilae. NCBI lineage: Eukaryota > Metazoa > Arthropoda > Insecta > Hymenoptera > Diapriidae > Trichopria > Trichopria drosophilae. The sequence goes on along the minus strand of CM059584.1, from coordinate 11,020,304 downwards.
ATTGCTTGAAGCCGTACAATACTTTGCTATTGGACATTTTTCCGAAATGCATTCTTACTGAAAATATTAGGGGGATCCGATTAATGTATTTTCTTTAAACCAATTAATTGGTCTCATTATTCCGCGCACAAAAGTATTAAGGTTATGATTACTGAAAACTAAATAATATTTTACAAGATATTCTACATTTTGTGTCAAAAAATTGTTAACTTCAAACCTTTATAACTCAAAAAGTACTTAATAAAAAAATATTTTATTATAGTGTTTTGGAAAGGTCTCGAGATAAGCTATAAGAATATGCAATAAAATGTAGGGGGTTCTATTTAAAAAAATAAGATTGACCTTGAAATGACCTTGAAGGACATGGTCAAGGTCAAAGTCAATATCACCATCTTACTCCCCGCTTGAAACCATACAACTTTGCTATTGGACATTTTCTCCTAAGTGCGTTCTAATTGAAGATATTAGGGGGGTCCGATACTTTTCGATGACCCTGTATAATCATATATGAGCATATATATCCCATATATATTCATATATAGCTAAATTTGATTATTTATATTTATATCCGGTCAAAATCCGTATACGAGCATACATAAACATATCTGGATTATATACGAATCGTATATGATGATATATATATGAATCATGTATGATCATATATGGTTCATATATGATCCAGATATAAATCATTTTTTCCCGGGTACACTATGATACTAATTTTACGAATTTCCATTTTATATGAATTGAAAGTCGAATACTGGCGTAGAAAATGATCCATGTATCATTGGCGTAAATATAAGAATGTATTTCAATAATTCATGTATCAATAACTCATACGCTCTCCTATAATGCCACCATGTTCATACCATCTGTACAAATTGCTAATTATGTACATATGAATCATTTCAAAAATTATTACTTACTACTAAGAGCAATACATTTCAGCGTTCTATTTTTATGAAATTTAGTCATTTAACAGAAAATATCGGTTCTTTTTGTTGAAAAATCATTTTTAGTTCATAATTTTATGAATTTTCAAATTTTACATTCAAATAGTGGAGTCTTAAAGGAAGTAAATATTATTTAAACTGACTTCTTTTTTACAAGTTACGTGTCCAAAACCGAAAATCAATCATAATTATTGCTACTTTTAGTCAAATTAAAATGTTTATATTTTACGCATATTTATCTGTAGCGATAATACTTGTTATAAATTTAGATTCCTTTCACACGAAATGATTCAGAGAGCTCCGTTGTTTCGAGCATGAATATTTATTGTCGTCTGCATATTCTTCATTGAATACTCATTACAAATTTATGATAATGACGTACCAATATTTACAAAATAATTCAGACCGTCAGTCGACAGTAAAATGATGTACAGTAAATTTGTTTCTCACTCCTCTCAATATTAAATACCGAAAATTCACTCGTAACAATTTTAAGTAATTGTCCAGTTTCAACTGCACAATGAAATTAAGATTTTTCTCACACATTGAGCGCAAAATGTTATTTTGTTCCCTATATGAGGAACTTCCCCAGGTGAACCAATGTCAAACATGAAAATACATATTTTGCTCCCTAGTTGCAAAATCATTTTAACGTAGCAATATGAAAAGAGTTATAAATTGACAAATCAACCAATTAAACATTTTGAAATGAATGAACACGCGCAAATGTCAGTTTGGAAGGTTTTTTTCGATGATTACATAGACAGATAAAATCAAAATGGCGGAACGAATATGACAGTCAAAAATTGAATATTTTGAAAAGAAAAAATGGCAGATAAAAATATGTAAAGTATTACCTATATAAAAGTTACTATGTGGGTGTGATTTTTTATAAAATTTAGCATAAACTTGAATTAATTTAGGGAGGAAAACACTCCGGATGCTTAAAAAATCAAATTATTGTTTCTTGCCTTAAATGGTAGTTTATAGTGTTAAGAAATCATATACCAATGGCCCAGTAACTGTCGTTAAATGAAGCTCCACTCCTTTAATTGTCTTTTTATCTCCCACGTTTAGTTTTACGTTGTCGTAATTTGTGGAGACTTTCGCTCGATCAATATTTTTAACCGTTCGAATTATTTAAACTTATTGATGCGCCATATTGAATGGTTCATATGGGTAATCGGCTGTAGATGTAATCACAGATCTCAAAAAAAGTAATCTTTAGTGGCTTTTATTCATTTAAAAATGAATCATTTTACTTTTTGCAAAAATTGTAATATTGTTGTATTTTCAAATGTTTTGAAATATGTTGTTTTAAACTCTACATAACTTCATTTCGAGGTCCGGCTCTTAAAAAACTTTTATGAAATTTATCCTAGAGTGAAATTTTCCACTATTTCAATGGGATTTTGAGCTGTTGCATTTTTAATTTCGGAATTTTTTAGGTTGAGGTTTTGATCCTTGGGATTTTGGTACCTACCGTTTTTTTATTTGATTTTTCTATTGTTTGCGTAATACTTAATAATTGGAAAATAACCATTTAACATAAGAATAGCAATTATATTGTCCAGCATCATATTTAAGTCAATAATAAAGAAATGCACTTGTATGAGTTGATAATTTCAGCTCCACTAGATATGAGGAACTATACGACAAATAATTTTTACCAAAAATATTCGTGCCTCTCATAACGCCTTGAAATATGACAATTTGTTACAAGATCGATGATGGCGAACATCTTACTTAATAGTGCTTAAAATTAGTAATGATGATACCTTTATGGCATCTAAGTTTCTAATAAAGCGCAAACGGTATTTGGGTATTGGTCACCGAAAAAGTAGGTGATCGCATAAAATATTTGCGTAACAGCCAGAACATTAACTGATGTCAGCATTGACATTTACGATAACAATAATTTATATTATATAAGTTCTAACATTTAATTGACATTTTTGGATTCTATCGTTTATCAATATAATTTTCCATTAGTCCTATATAGTTTCTAAATGTTTAATTTTCAACAATTTCAAAACGAGGTATTAAAATGATTCAACACATTTTATAGAAATTAATAAACTGCTTATTTTCTTATAAAAAGAATTCAAGATAAATTACAGTGTAGATTGTAATTATGAATCACATTTATGCTTTTAAAATAATAAGGTATCTCATAACTTTGTTATCAATGAATTCTTTAACGCTTTTACTATTTTTCACGATAATACTTATTATTTATGAACGTTATATTTTGTTTAGGCAAAATAAATCTTATTTAAATGTGTATTTTTCTAAATTTTCATATTTCATTTTTCACTTTAAATAATAACGTGTCAAGATGACTCAAAATTGAGACCAAAATTTAATATTTGCGCTACCGTTTAAAAACGTTTAAAAAATTGTTTGCTCATCGCTAAATTAAGTTAGAAAAATAAAAAAGTTAAGCTTTAATATTTAAAATTCATTTTCTCAAAAACTATCAACTTTCCGAAAAAATACAAAGAAGAACAAACTCTTAGAATTCATGAGCGTATACACTACATTTTTTTCAGAATTTTTCAAAAATAAATTACAATTTTGAAAAGATAAAAAAAAATTCATTACAAAAATCTAAAAAAATTCCGTGATATTTCTTGATGTATTCTGAGAACTTTTCATTCTTACCATTGTATTAAAAAAGATCGTTCTTTTTGAGTTAGAACGTCAAAAAAATTTCAAAAAAAAGGGTGTAAAAGCAAAATTTTTCCTTAAAATTGAAGTATTTTGTTTGAGTTTCAATAGAGTCCCAATATGCTAAGGGCTCGAAAAAAATTAGTAAGAATAAATATTTCCAAATTTTTTGGACATTTAATGGCTGAAACTGAATTTTGACCTCGGATTCTTGAAGAGCGACCTCGAAAACAGTAGTATATGTACCTCTTAATTTTTGTTAACTTCCATATGGATACAAAATACTCGATTGGAGTAGAAGGAAGAAAAAGTGTCCTTTGGGCGATAATGGATTAAATTCGTCAGCGACCCAAAAAATCCCGTATACATAATTTATGAGAAAATTCCACACAAATAATGAACGAAAACTAACATTTATACTATAATTCTTGACTTAAAATATCAGGTTTGAAATATTTTATTTTAATAAATTACTTTAATTTAATTCCGTCATATTTCTTTTCCAGTAATAGAAATGGTACATAGCGATTGTCGACTTGAGTCTGGACGAGATATCCTTATCACTTATATCTGGAACGCATCCTTTCTCAGCATCCTGTCACGATGAAAGGAAATTCATTATGCGACAGCTCACAGTAAGTAGCAAACTGCTAAAAACGGTTCTATCCATAAATACGAAATTAAAGTAAGCTTTAATAAGTATTTCTAACCTCCATTAAAAATATGATATCTTAAATTAGGACGTCGACAAAGCTTCGCTAAAGACTTTCAATTACGCATATTGAACGAAAAAAGAAAATTTATTCGAACGCTGCATTACATCTACATGGAAGTAATATCTGCAAAGTGTTCGTGGCTGCATAAGACAATGCTTATTGACTTTGGAAATTTGCTGTTTACTAAATGGTGATCAGCAACCGTGATTGACAAGAAAAAATACGTACGGTGATACGGCCTTATCATGCGATAAGATAGAACTATTGCACGCATAAACTATGGGGCCTGACTCCGACATCGCTGGCATTTTGCGAGGTAAGTCGCATTAAAATTTCAAAAACATATGATCTTAAATTCAGAAAGATTATATGACCTAATTTAAAATAAGGCGCTAAAAATAAATAACAAGCTGTTATTATTTACATTAAATTAGAATTATGTTTTTGATCTACTAAATATTAATTTGCTCTAAATTCTAAATAGCAGGTTTATTTATATACAAGATATTTCGATATTTTCCTCTTTCTTTTGGACATATTCTTTATATTTAGACGTTGATCCATTTTACTTGCCCGTATGTATACTATTGTAGTTAAATGAGTAAGGATCTCATCACCCCACACTCTACAACACAAACAGTGCATAATTACCTATATGCAATGTGTTCCACTCATTAATGAATACCTGTTAACAAATTACAGATTTAGTCAAGTTCTTGGAGTCTCTGAACAATGTGGAGCTTCCTGAAACATTATCGCCTATTCGCGAGTCTCTGCTCACCAGATCAAAGACTACATTGCTAGGCCTAACAACATGCTCATCAGCATCTCCCGAACCATATTTGGACATGAATGCTGGAAAAGGAATGTTACTGGTATCGGATGATGAGGAAGTAGTTCAAGAATACGTGGATGCAGATGCTGAACAAATTCCAACCAATCAGGACGATTACGAAAGCTTCCAGGAAGTCCAAGGAACGAAGGTGCCTCCGTCCTGTTTATCAAATAACTCAAAAGATGATGAAAGCGATAAAAATGACGTTTCCCATGGGATTTACGCGAGTCTCTCTGCTATTCAAGCTAAAGTCAAATGCCAAAAATGCGGTTTACTATATAAAAAGGAGGGAAGAAAACTTTTCGTCTTTGAGCTTTTCCGAACATGCTTCGTAAGCCTTATCGACAGCCACTTGCTTATCTATGGAAACGAACGTGAAAATCGTCCTCACTCAGTGATCACTCTTCGAGGATATAAAAGTCGAGCAGCTCCCAGTATTGTTTTACGTGACCAAAGGCGTAGCGATTCCGCTTTTGAAATCTTTCGACCTGGTAGCAAAACTTTTCAGTTCGTGGCAAAGAGTCCTGAAGATATGCAAGATTGGGTAGATGTCGTCTGCAGAATGGGAGAAACCGAAGACAAGAAAAATTCTTCTCCTCGTCAGTTGACATTCCTTGCAATCCTTGAAGAATTGGAAAGAAGAAACTGTAGCCTAGGAGGACAAACGAAAGAAGAACGGTATCAAGATATTATTCGGAATCCGAACTCAAAAGCTTCTGTCGCTTGTTCATCATTTCTGCCGTCGACTACGGCATCGAAACAAGAAGAAAAAGAGAATTTACCGGAAGAAAAACAGGAATCGGTAGCACCTCCATTGCCTGTTAGAGCTCCAAGAAGGTTACCCTCTCTGCCGGAGGAGAACAATATCTCATCTTATAATCATTCGGAAGAACATTATGAAGAAGACGATATTTACCATAGGATAGAAGATCTCAAAGAAATCAAAGATAAGGAATATATGAATTGCGATGTCTTCGTTACCAAAGAAAATGAAAATGAAGTATTAGAGATGTACGATGATGTGCAAGCTGCTGTTGAAAAGATTGAAGAAGCGGAACTTGCGGAACCCACAGAGACTTATGATGACGTGCAGAGTATCAGAAGGGAAGAACGAATCAAGAGTTTAGCAGTGACTCCAGATATTGTGGTAAGTTATACGAAGTTTAATGTTTTCTCCATTTTTATTTAAGAAATTCCATGTAACATAATGAACAACTAAAATTGAAGGATTCACCGACCAGAAATCTCAATTTGTCGGATAATTAGTAATTAATCTGCGTTATGTTTTACGATGGGCATAACCTAAGTTGTATATTCAAAATTATTTTCTTCTTCCGATATTTTTGGAATACTTAACATTACATAACATTCAGTATCAACGTAGAATTATTGAATCATATATAGTAGAATATAATAGGATCATTGAAACTGTTAGCTAAGAACGCATGCATAGTATCGTCTTTTAGTTTCATTTATCGTGATGGTTCATTTGTTCCTCCAGTTTGTAAAAATATTAAGATATTTTGGAAGGTTTGTGTTCATTGTAAATCTATAGAAACTTTCTCTAAACCTATAATAAATACATTCAAATCACCGTAGAAAATTCACGCAACACACATTACAGATCCACGTAGTAAAGAGACAAAGTTCTACATAGCATTATCACAAATAAAACAGAATCACACAAAAATTAAAGTGGTTTAGGCGTATAAAATCTATATAAATCAGCGCATAAATACAAGTAAAAATCCACGTAGAATTCACGCAGAAACTAAACACTTTAAGTGGCATTCACTTATAAAATCCCTACTAATCAAAGTACAACGGTACAAGATAGAGCAAAACTTTACTAAAACTTTTTTTTGTAGAGGAGGAAATTTTCTACAAAAAAGTTCTGGATAGCCCTAATCTAAAAAGTATAACTTAGGCGGGAGCAATCCTCAAAGAAAGAATCGTGTTTTGCATTCTCATCCTAGAGCGTTTTCAGTCTCAGATTGTCGGTTTGTTAGATTTATATCTTGTGGCACATGGCGCAGAACTAGCCCCGAATCGTGCAGTTTCAGACGTATACAGTTCTCTCCGTGTACAAATCAACGTAGAAAATCCACGCAAATATTTTAGTGGAATCCACGTAGAAAATACACAAAAACGCACGTAGAAAATCTAATACAAACCACGTGGAAAATTCACACCAACATTTAAGTGAAATCTACGTAATAAATCTCTACAAATCAACATAGAAAATCCTCGAAAACACACATAGAAAATTTAATAAAATCCACGTAAATATTTTAGTAGAATCCACGTATAAAACCCTTTCTAATCAACGTAGAAAATCTACCAAAGCAGGAAGAAAATCTAATAGAATCCACGTAGAAAATCCACACAAAAATTTAAGTGGAATCCACGTATAAAACCCCTTCTAATCAACGTAGAAAATCTACGCAAATATTTTAGTGACATCCATGTAGAAAATCCACGTAAATATTTTAGTGGAATCCACGTGGAAAATCCACATAAGTATTTAAGTGGAATCCACGTATAAAACCCCTTCTAATCTAGGTAGAAAATCCACGAAAACGCACGTAGAAAATCTAATAGAATCCACGTGGAAAATTCACACCAAAATTTAAGTGAAATCTACGTAATAAATCTCTACGAATCAACATACAAAATCCTCGAAAACACACATAGAAAATTTAATAAAATCCACGGAAATATTTTAGTGGAATCCACGTATAAAACCCTTTCTAATCAACGGTGAAAATCTACGAAAGCAGGAAGAAAATCTAATAGAATCCACTAAGAAAGTCCACACAAAAATTTAAGTGGAATCCGCGTATAAAACCCCTTCTAATTAACGTAGAAAATCCACGAAAGCACGAAGAAAATCTAATAGAATCCACGTAGAAAATCCACACAAATATTTAAATAGAATCCACGTATAAAACCCCTTATAATCTACGTCAAAAATCCACAAAAACACACATAAAATCCATGTAGAGGCCACGTAGAAATCCACATACAAATTAAGTGGCATCCACGTATAAAATATTTACATGCATACTAATTCTAACCAGAAAACAAAAAGACAAAAACATAACCTTTAAAAAGATCTACATAGGTTTTTTGGGAACATATAGGAAAGAACTGCTGCGAATACCACCTGCCGAAGAAAATCATTGTTAAATCTTTTTAATCTTTTTTGAATTTTCAGAATTTTGCTGCCAATTCAAGCCCTAAAACTGAACAACAAAAAGAAGAATCGAAATCCATAAAGGAACCAAAGTCTTCAAAATCTCCTCTGAAGCGATCATTTTTGGATAGAATGAGGAACCGAAAAGACTCACCGAAAAAAGAATCGAAAAAGGAAAAGCAAAATACACTGACACCATCAACGAATGACGAAGATCTTCCATCGTACGATGACATTTCCAACATTACGAACATCCAAGTGAAAGAAGTTGAAAATTTTATAGAAGAAGAGGAATATTTGTCTCCCCCTCCCCCTCGTCCTGTTTGCTCAAGCCCTCCGAGTCTGATCTGCACCATGGAAGATGAGTTGTATGATGATATAGGAGCACGACAAAATAAACCAAAGTTAGAAACGACGAAAGAATTTGAACCGTGCATTTCTGTACCCGTCGAGTCTATGATTGAAACAGAGCATTACCAAATTCCAAAAGCAAATAATCGACATATTGTGATCAAAGAGGAATTGTATGATGATGTGGCAGCCATCGCAGCAGACCGTCAGAAAGAAAATAAAAACCCTGAAAAGAAAATTTGGAATCGTATAGGAAGTGTAAAGAAGAATAGACTCTCAGATTGTGAGCCGATGAAATTATCTACTGATGAAATGGAAAATTCCGATGAATCACTAGAGCGGCATGGAAAGATGAAAATGCTGCAGATGTTCATGAACAAAGTCGAAAATAGTCTTGGCAAATCTGGCAAAACTGTCTCGCCGATCCAGGTGAAGTCCAACGGTGTCACTCGATGACGTCTGCATTTGAATAAATTTGGAGGAAATAATTCTAGTTAATATAATATTTAATGATTTTATTATAGACTTTTATGTTTCACAAGTAGTATTACAAAATATGAAATATTAAAAATGATATCTTTTGCGAAAGTTGAGTGCAACAGCTTTCATTCATAAACAGTAGAGAAGATAAGATTATTAATTAAAAGTTGGAAATTCATGTAAATAAATGCGACCTCTACTGCCACGTAGTGGCAAATTGCACTCTTTCAAAAGAAAGAAATATCACAATATTATACAGTGGCTGTCGCTCAAAGTATCATATATTACAATTACATCTTATATAAATATCAAATCTTAAAATGAATGAAACTTAATATTCATTAATCATTCTTGGTTTTCGACAATAGTAAAATCGATATTGACAGCCACTGCATACGATACTTTAATACACAATTTTGTAACGTGTAAATATTTTTCTCAAATTGCAACATTTAAGACAAAAATGTCAAGGCAATCGAAGCAGTTCAGAGATAATAGCAATTAAAGTTCTTGAGAACTTGATCGATTGAAATATTGTTGGTCTTCGATTCTAAGCCAAGCGTGGTTAGTCAATGTAACAGTTTTGTCAACGAATTTTAACATGGCATCCAAACCAATATCCGCGTAATGTTTCGCAGGTAATCCAGTCTGTGTTTCTAGGTAGTCGAAAAGCTCCTCCGACTTCTGTTTATCGTACAGCGGAAAAACACAGATTGCAACTGCTGCCAGGACCATGAAAAAGACAGACCATAGTATCAGCGATGTAAATGCTCGACACAAAAGACTGAATATTCCACCTGAAATGTACATATCCGTTTAAAAATGAACCTTGATATGTTGTTTGTACAAATTATACAATAGATCTGAATAAGAATACCTTTGGCACCGCTTGATTTTTTTCCATATTGATTATCTTGTTTCGACGTTGACGTTTCTTGAGTCCTTTCATCTTGTTGTTGTTTTTGCACAGGGGACTTCTTATCTACATTTTTCTTTTCATTTTCTGTGTTCTTTTTCTTCTTTTTTCCCTCTTTTTTAATAGAAGGCGTACTCTTATCCGAATCAGTCGTTGTCGCTATTATTCTTCGTTGCTTCTCTTCATCGATGGTTATACTGGCTTTAGAGAGGAAATTTACGATATTTCGGGCACATGCCTGACATTGCGCAGCATTACTGCATGGTCCAGCCACGCTAGCAACAGCTGGAGTCAATGGGTTTTCTTTCAGGTCCAACCATTTCAGTTTTTTTAACTCTCCTAAGCTTAATGGTAATCGACTGATCTGATTGCTGTACAGATCCAAATGCCTCAATTGTTTCATTTCTCCAAAATTTTCTGGGATTTCAGTAAGCATATTCTTACTTAAATCAAGTTTTACTATGCGAGTCAATGTTACAAAATTTTTCTAAAATGATATGGTAGAATTTGTAAACATTCTTTTAATATATTTTAAAATAATTATCAGTTTGTTAATTTTACTTACAGGTAATAAAGACAGAGCATTGTTAGACAGATCTAAAATGGCAAGCCTTCTTAAAGTTGCCTAGAATATTAAATGTAATAAAATATATTATTATTCATTGTTAGTAAAAGAAGATAATTCATTTTAACAAGTTCTTTAAAAAATTGAAAAACTACATATTTTTCTGAAACGTCAAGTAAATATTCGTTTCAATGTGCTTTATTGCTGGCCAAAATCTCAGCGTAACAATACATGTTCAATTTCGAGACATTTTTTTTATTTACGTTAATTTATTTTATCGAATCAACGGGAGCCCTTTAACAAAATATCACAATCTGTAGTTAGGTATTGTATTCCAGATTCAACTTAGTCAAGCAGAAATTGAATAGTAGCCAAAATTAGCCACTATTAACCCATTAAGTCGCAAAACGGAAAAATTTGTTTCTTACGTTTGAGCTCAGGAAAATCTTTTGGAAAATATCCAACCCTACTATTTTCGGACACGCTCTACACTATAGAATGATTTAAAAATTTCATAACTTTGATTTTCAATTGTTGATTAACAATTTAAAAAGAAAAATATGATTTTTTTAAGAAAAATTTGTATTTAATCGAACATTTGAGTGGGAAGTAATTTTTTTTTCTGTCGCAAATATGCACAAAATTGCACAAAACATCTATACTTTTCAAACAACTTTGGTTTGTTATCGTACGATTTTTTTTTAACAAAATAGCGGCCAAAACCCGAAAGCTAAAAATCAAACTTTCATTTTACTACTTGTTTTGATGTTTTTTTTTCATTGGAATCGTGTAAATTATTCAATTATTTCAATCTCTTTAATTTGGTATCAGAAATAACACGTCCATATAGGGCCACAATGTTTTACAACAGGTAAGACAACCAAGTAATCGAAAATGCATTCAGAAAAGATTCAAATGCATTCATTTAATAAATTTTGAATCCATTTTCTGTCCCTGACGAATCCATATGAATACAAAAATAAACTTCCATAAAATCTTTAATGCATTTGAATTCATTTATATCCAAAAATAATATGTACAAAAAAGAACTTGAATCCATGCAAATGCAAATATAATATTGATTTATTAGTGGTACAAATTATGAATCCGTGCGAATGCAAATATAATATTGGTTTATTAGTGTTGTAAACTATAAATCCATTGAAGCATGCTGGGATATACAGGACACACGCCAAGTTCATTATTTTCACGTTCATTCGTTATCGTTGACTTTACGAAGAAAATGCATACAACCTTTTTTGTAGAGAATTTAATGCTCTAACTTTTTTGTTTGAAATATTTGTCAATAAAATTTGTATTTTTATAAAATAAATGCAAAAAAATACAAAGAAACCTAATTGTGGCTAATGGGTTTTTAGTAACGGATGGATGGATCTGAGCCAAAATCTAATCAGATTTAAGTTATGCCAAGACACGCATTTTAAAAAAAGAATTATCACGGAAGCAAAAATCGATTACTGGGGGGTTTAGTGGCTTTGAATCATTGCACCAACGTACCCCTGCTTTGGGAACTATATCAAAATTTCGTCAAATTTCACGCGTCTCGTAACGTTTTAGAGATATTTCGTAATTTAGAAAAAAAATTACAATATTTATTTTATCAACAAAAATATGTAGTATCTATATCCATTTGTTCTTTTCAAAAGTCGATAAGTAAATTATTACATAAATGTAGAAAATTGTAAATACTCCATGTTTCAATTAATCGTTTGTTTCACATTATATTATAACAGCTAGTGTGGTTGAGAGGGTACAGCTCGAGGTTGCTGTGCGGGAGTCTAGGGTTCGATTCTCGTTCGATGTATTATTTTTTTTCATTAAATGTGTGAACTAGGATTATTTTTAGATATAAATGCCATTCGAATTTTCAATGCTTCTGAATGCATTTTAATACATTTTTATGGACAGAAAATGGATTTATATGCATTTATATGCGTTCAAAAATTCCCAATGCCTGCGAATCATTTTTCGATTACTGGAAAGTAACCTGTATAGCGGTAATTCTACGATAAGAGGTAATTTGTGCAGCAATCGGTTTTAATAAAGCAATCGGTTTTAATATAGCAATCGGTATAAACATAATTTATGAAATTTAAAATCGTATTGCAGAAAACATAACGGTCAGTTTTTCCGACAGTATTCCAATTATGAGATGCCAAAATATGGTATGGCTTATACTATTTTTAGATAAGTACGGCTCAAAAGTATGAGCTCACCCTTGCGGAATTTTGGCTAAATTAAAATGTTGATATCTCATGGCCAAGTCAACGTACGGGAAAAATAAAAAAAAGGGAATTAAAGAGGAGACTTTTTCAATCCGCTCCCATTTTTTTAAAAACGATTGCAGGAGAAATGTACAACGTGTAATCGAAAGGTAATTCCTATAGCTTTAATTTGCCTCTTCGGAATTTTGTCTAATTTTTCTTTACAAATACTTATTCAATTTTGAACAAATTAATGTGATTTTTTTTCAGTATGCTATATCTCGGAAAATTAACGTGATATAAAAAATGTTTAAGAAACAAAAAGTTTTATTTTTTAATTATCTATTGGCTGAAATTATTTCAAATTTTTAGAAGGAAAGTTTTTTTTTACCGTATTTTGTCGACTTCGACATTTGTTGTGTAACAATCATTTTCGGATGCAAAGTTGCATTTAAACTATGATCAAGTTTAAGATTATGTTTGTCTTGGCCTGGGAACAAAGTTCCGAAAATCAAAACCCCGAAAGGTTAAAATTTCGATATTGCCTGAGTCTAAGGTATTTTAATTTGCTTTCTTTTTGCCAAATTGTCAAAGACAAAGTGAAGAAAATCACGCTGGATCCATGTTATATCGAAATTTTGGGCTTTCGGTATGTTGATTTTCTGAACTTTGTTCCCCGGCCGGATGTTTCACGCAAAGCGCGTGGCGGATTTTGTTAAGAAAGCAAAATTTAATAAATATGTAGGTACATATATACATGAATACAATTGTTGATACTTTCTATGCATAATGTTAAAATAAAGTTCATTGTTCATTTATAAATACGTGTACATGAATTATTATATCGCAAACTGAGCATAGTTGAAATGTAAATCTAGATCTGTTAATAATCGCAGCACAAAAGCGTAAATTTGACAAAAATAGGATAAAAAAAATTTCCTTCTAAAAATTTGAAAAAATTTCAGCCAATAGACAATTAAAAAATGAAACTTTTTGTTTCTTAAATATTTGTTAATTTTCCGAGATATAGCAGACTGACTAAAAATCACATTATTTTGTTCAAAATTGAATAAGTGTTTGTAAAGAAATATTAGACAAAATCCCGAAGAGGCAAATTAAAGCTATCGGAAATACCTTACGATTCCACGTTGTACATTTCTCCTGCAATGATTTTTTAAAAAATGGGAGCGGATTGAAAAAGAAAAAAATAATACGAAAAAATGACTTTAGTAAATCGAGCATAGTTCATAGAGACATGTATATATGTAAATGAAATCACCGCGAATGAGAAGCTGAAAGACTCCTCTTTAATTCACTTTTCTTATTTTTCCCTTACGTTAAGTTGGCAATGAGATATCAACATTTTAATTTTGCCAAAATTCCGCAAGGGTGAGCTCATACTTTTGAGCGGGACTGTATGTGTTGTTTGATAGGCCAGAGAGAATGATATTTCAGCTCGAGGCACGTTAAAATTAAAGTTGTAAAGGAAGAAATCAAGAAAGATTTTTGTCATCGTTAAATACTTTTAGAAACTGTAACAAATTTATTGACATTGATTATCTTATTACAAAGGGTAGAGCGGTCCTGATTTGACACTGCGGATTGATTTGACATCCCGACGTTTCACAGATATGACATGCAATGTCGGTTCAAGTACTTCGACAGTTGTCACATACATTTGCTGTACGTTACGTGCGCACGAAACTATTTTTTAGACTTAATTGAATTTAATTTTTGATCTTCACATGGAAGACGATGCATTTGTCTCTTTATTTTATGTACTAACTGATAGGCGAAAACTTTTGAACTATTGCGCACAACATTGGATCATCAGTGGAGAAATATAAATGAACTGTCAACTGAGACAGACATAACAAAACAGTTATTAATGTTTTCTATGATTTTCAACATTTTAATCAAAGTTATTAAACTAATATGAACAAATAATGTATGTTTTATTCTTCTAAATGGATTAAATTTGCCCACATTTTGTTTTTAGAGAATATGCATTTTTCATAAAATCAAGTGAAAAAAGGGTGTTAAATGAAGACGATGGGAGTGTCAAATGAGGACCACTATTTTAAGAAATCGTCAAAATGAAACTTTTCACTTCGTTTTGTTTTACGACTGAAAGAGCCACTCTATAGTTTTCTAAATGACAGAGAATTGTAGGTAAATAATCGCAGTACACAACTAAGAAATCACATCCCTTGTGGGAAAATATTGCTGAAAAAATAATGAAATTTGCTAAAACGATCAATTAAGCTAAATTTTGCTGAAATTTAATATCGAAATTGGGACCCCAATTTTTATATTAATTTAATGGCATTCAGGAAATTTAATACAATCTTAATATTTTCTAGAGAAATACTTCACATTGTTATTTAGTAAAATTTCGAGTTCATTTCAGCATGATATATATTGCTGTATTATTTTACTCGGTATAAATACCCGAGAATTATTTTATACAAATTCGAATTTCGAATATGAAATCTGTATTATTAACATTTTTTTGGAAACATATGAGGGATAAATTTGTAATTATTAATCATTTCCTAAAAACATTATACAAAGTTTCTGAATAATGCTAAAAATACATGAAATTATCTGTAATAACAAATTACTAATTGTTACAGAATATTTTTAGTGAAATTTAGAAAAATTCAGTAACTTTTAGTATTTGTGCGAAAAACGTTTTGTTAAAATTTTCTGAAAATACCTGAAAGTTACATAAAAAATAGGCTCTAAATTTGTATTGTGGCTTCTATCTATTGCAGTAAAATGTAGGTTCTTTCATTAACTTTTCAGTATGTTTTTAACATGTCAATGTAATTTCAGCAATTTTCAATAACATTTTACTGACATTTATTCTGTCTAAAAATGTCTAAACTTACATGCTGAAATGGAAAACTCCATATTTTTAGACAAATTCAGAATAAATTTCAGTAAAATGTTATTGAAAATTGTTGAAATTACATTGACATGTTAAAAACATACTGAAAATTTAATAAAAAAACCTAAATTTTACTGCAATAGATAGAAGCCACAATACAAATTTAGAGCCTATTTTTTATGTAACTTTCAGGTATTTTCAGAAAATTTTAACAAAACGTTTTTCGCACAAATACTAAAAGTTACTAAATTTTTCTAAATTTCACTAAAAATATTCTATAAAAATTAGTAATTTGTTATTACATTTTTTCAGATAATTTCATGAATTTTTAGCATTATTCAGAAACTTTGTATAATGTTTTTAGGAAATGATTAATAATTACAAATTTATCCCTCATATGTTAAAAAAAAATGTTAATAATACAGATTTGAAATGAAATGAACTCGATATTTATCGAAATTTTACTAAATAACAATGTGAAGTATTTCTCTAGAAAATATTAAGATTGTATTAAATTTCCTGAATGCCATTAAATTAATATGAAAATTGGTGTTATAGGTTTTTAAAGTCTCAGTCAATTTTAACCAAATTTATGATCTTTATTGAAAGACATTCATAATTCTTTGTCTGAAAATTGTCTGAAGAATTCTGTTCAATTTCTTAATAATTGTTCCAGATAACATTTCATTAGAATTTACAGAAATATTAGTCAAATTTAAGAAATGTACAAAATTCTATAATCGACTAAGTTCCTGAATGTTCTAAAATACCAAATTCGATATTAATTTAGCGAAATTCAGACAAATTCAGTACAATTCCAAAATTTTTAAATACCTCAGAATAACACTTAGTAAAATTTAGATAAATATTGAGTTCATTTCAGCAATATCACTACATTTTGTCGAATTACATTATCCCGAAAACAATAGTTCCAATGTCAATATTAAATCAGTATTATTAAGAGATTTTCAGTATTTTTCAATAAAAGATATATTAGAATTTTCAGTAGAATTCAGGAAAATATTAGCTTATTTCAGAAAATTTATTACATTTTGATAAAATACGCTGAAATTTCCTAACGTTTCTAGTGCAGTGATTTTTATAGTAATTATGAGTAATTCAGGAAAATTCAGAACAATTTTAGTATTTTTCAGATAAATATTTTAGTAACATTCA
Source organism: Trichopria drosophilae (assembly GCA_030407085.1). Taxonomy (NCBI): domain Eukaryota; kingdom Metazoa; phylum Arthropoda; class Insecta; order Hymenoptera; family Diapriidae; genus Trichopria; species Trichopria drosophilae. Next base: position 11,003,328 of record CM059584.1, on the reverse strand, counting down.
GATAAATATTTCAGTAAAATTCAGATAAATATTCCGTATATTTCAGCAATGTTAGTACAATTTGCTGAAAGTCTCTGAAATATCCTGAATATACTAGTCCCAATTTCGATAATAAATCAGTATTTTTTAGAGATTTTCAGGAACATATTTTCAGAACAAGTTTTACATTCAGACAGACTCTTGAAGTAGGAAGAAACCCGAGTGGTCCAAAACGTCAAGTCGAAGTTTTAATCAGTTTTAAGTTTTAAAATTTTGGTATATTTTTTATTATTTTTAATAAAGTGAGTTTTTAAAGTTTTTAAAAGATCGTTAGATTTGGTAGGTTTATATATTTTCAGTACTTTTCAGCAATATTTCTCCACAAAGGATTGTATGAATTTTTAATCCTTGGATAAAATCAATTATTATTGTAGACATATGCTTAAGACTGATTACAATTAATTATGATTTTAAACACTATGAGTATTGGAAACTACATAAAATACCTTTATCTTCAATAATCAATATTTCTATCACCCAGTAAACGAAAATGAATAGAAAGTTAAAAATACGAACTGAAATGAATTCAAGTGAATTAAAATGAATTAAAATGCATGAAAATGATTAATTGAATCCACTTTTTCATTCATTTTAATTCACTTGAATTCATTTTAATTAATTTTAATTCATATTAATTCATTTTAATTCATTTTAATTCATTTTAATTCACTTGAATTCATTTTAATTCATTTTAATTCACTTGAATTCATTTTAATTCGCTTGAATTCATTTTAATTCATTTTAATTCACTTTAATTCATTTTAATTCACTTGAATTCATTTCAATTCGTATTTTTAACTTTCTATTCGTTTTCGTTTACTGGGCAGTTATTTTTGTGCTATCATTAATCAGAATACAAAAAAGACATATTTGTTCCTTAAGTGTTCATTTTTGTGAATTTTCTTTTAATCGAAAGCACAAACATATTAAATAAATAAAAATCAATTTTAATATCTTTCGCATGCAACTTTTTGTGTTATAAATCATGTATATTTTATTTTAAAAAAGTGATAATTTTGAGACCACATTTAAAGCTGAAATGATTTTATGAATTAAAACACATGAAAATGATTAATTGAATCCACTTTTTAATTCATTTTAATTCACTTGATTTCATTTTAATTCACTTGAATTCATTTTAATTCATTTTAATTCACTTGAATTCATTTCAATTCGTATTTTTAATTTTCTATTCGTTTTCGTTTACTGGGCAGTTATTTTTGTGCTAACGTTAATCAGAATACGAAAAAGTCATTTTCCTTACGTGTTCATTTTGTGAATTTTCTTTTCACCGAAAGCACAAACATATTAAATAAATAAAAATCAATTTTAATATCTTTCGCATGCAACTTTTTGTGTTATAAATCATGTATATTTTATTTGAAAAAAGTGATGATTTTGAGACCCCATTTAAAGCTGAAATTTTATCAAAAAAATACTTTTACTGGAATAAAAATGTCACATGCAAAATTCCCTCGCTCCTAAGTTCACCGAAATTTGATTAAAAACTTATAAAGTTATAGTTTCACATGCGAATTATTATAAAATAAATTTCTATATTTATGAACTTACAAGTTCCTTTACAGGTACATCTTCTAAATCGCATAGACTAAGGTCTAGCGCATCGTGTTGCATTTTTTCCTTTAAATTCATTTTGGTCATGATCAGCGATGTATAAAATTCTCAGCTTCGCATAAATTATTGGTACACCAAAGATGAAACGCTCGGTGGAGTTTTTCTTATCTACAAAATGATAATAAGTCAAAATTGATAATCCGATTCGTTTTATGTAACTTTGAATTTCTTATACACATCGTACATACCAATAAGCTTCAAAAAGTATGTAAAAATATGTAACAAGTGGGTATCACAATAAGTATCACAAATTTTCACGAGTTTAATGGAAAAATTTTTGTCGATTCAACGTGCAGCATCTATATAACTTTCTGTTACTGATAATCAATTTACGAAATCGTATATTTATGTACACTAATCATCAAATAATGATGCCGACAAGAACATCTGTATTTTGATCGTGATGATGTATACGAAAAGTGATGACGTCAAGATTGTCACTGTTTGTTATGTAGACAAGTAACGTAGGTAACGTAGGTGCGTGTCGGTAGCGTAGAAACCGATTGTATCGGCAGTTACCGACCAAGCAGTTTTCATCACACCGTAAAGTGGCCCACCGGTAAGGTAGGAGGTTTCAGTAAAAAACGTAAATTAAAGATGACTAAATACTAATTACTATAGATAGTTTTCTAGAAAATATCTAAGACACCCAATAAACAAAATTCCACAATGACTGTAAAGTCACCTGAAAGTTGACTAATAGGCGTTTAATGTCCAGTTAACTTGAAGACGACTTTAAGTTAACTCTTACTTATAGTTGCCTATTACAGTAGCCCTCCCCTTATTTTCATTTTTCGAGACAAGGAAGATGGCGGCTCCTTCCCTTATTTTGACGCTTCCCCTCATCCCCACCACTTAGGATCTAAGGAAGAGAAAACAGATATGGTGGCATCTTTCTTCGCGTCTATGCGCGATTGTAAAATTCATTTAGATTTTTTACAGTGTGCCACCTGATTTGTATACACATATACATATCTACATAATGTGTGAACTCACGTCAAGGCGAATAGTGGGGGAACGAGTGAGGGGGAAAAAGTTAAAATAGAGGAAGGAATAAAGTTGAAATAAGGGGAGGAGTTAAAATAGTGGGAGTTAAGATAAGGGGAGGGCTACTGTAGTTGGAAATTAAACGCCTATTTATAGTCAAAAACGATTGAAGACGACTTTAATAGTTGCCTATTACAGTAGTGCTCCCCCTAAGTCATACAGTCGGGGCAAGCAAGATGGCGGCATCTCCCCTTAAATCATATTTCATAACATTCAATTTCAATGGTTTTGCCATTTAATTTTCTGGTACTTTTGGTATATTTGTTACTTACATATTTATACAAAACGTTACGCAAGCTACCGTTAAACAGAACGCGTGATTGGGGAACGCGTCAGGATTTATAACCTATAAAATTAAGACTTAGGGGCAGCAAAAGATATGACTTAAGGGAAGACAACTTAAGAGGAGGACTACTGTACATTGTGGGATTTTGTTTATTGGCAATAATTGAGAACTGACCGTGAATTTTCCGAAATGAATAAAAAACACTTGTTTCCGAAAATTCTCAGTCAGTTTTCAATTAATTTCTTTGTTATTTTCTAGGATACCATGTATAATAATTAAAATTGACCTTACATAGCCCGAATTTTGAAAAATCGACTCAGTAATTTTTTATTAACACGTGAATACGATCGATTTGTGAAACGGAAACGAGGAACCCAACAAACGAAAAAGTATACGAAAAATCTGTATATGATTTAGTACGAAATAAGTCTGTTTCTTTCCCGCTCTTTCAGTTACGCATGCGAGTGTATACGATATTATACGCGATACATAAACTCACATAACCTCAAAGAAACGATTACTTTGGATTATCGAATGATTTGAAATCAAAACTCTAAAACAGAACATTTCTTTGAGAATTATGAAATACCGAAAACGATATAATCAATTCTTCGATTAAATTGACAGAATTCAAAGCAGTTCTAAGAGATATCCTATCCGCTGATTTCAATTTCCGGATACAATATTTCAAAAACCTGACGTGATGGGCCAAATCGGGCAATGGATTCGTTTTCAGCGACCCAAAATCTATAAGATCAACTACCTCTGATTAAAAGAAACTCCCAACAATTTTTTTTGTGGTCCTGTGTAATTAAAGTAAAATAGAACCGAAAAAGAGAAATTTTAACACTCAGGTATTTTCCATTAAAAGTCAAACACCAAAATAAATAATTACTTTTAATAACAATTCTCACGATGACGAAAATTTAAAAAGAATGCGTAATTGTATTAAAAATTCTGAACTGACATCTGCGAGAGCACAGGCTGCGAGACAAAGAACTTAAGCAAGTGTTCAAAAGTGGTCCGCCGGTAAGAAAGGAAATTTCACTAAAAAACTTAAATAAAAGACAACTGAATAATATTTTCAAAATTCGGGCTCTATGTGGGCAATTCTAATCATTATAAACAGTTTCCTAGAAAATACCAAAGATACTAATTGAAAACTGACCGAGAATTTTCGGAAATAAATTAAAGTCACATATTTCCAAAAATTCTCTGATAGTTCTTAATTAGTTTCTTTGTAATTTTCTAGGATACCGTCTATAGTGGTTACAATTGCCCATACAGAGCTAGAATTTTGACAAATTTATTCCGTCAGTTTTTATTTACGGTTTTTGGTGAAAATGCCTATTTTTTCGGCGGAGCTCTTTAGAACCCCCTTAATGGTAGGTGCTTTGACTTCCATTTATTGAACTTTGTGACTAATTTCCTATTACACTGACTGATAAAATTAGTTTTTGTGACTTGCCAGTATCATTTCTGAACGGATTTTACACATTGAGCAAAATTTTTTCTTCGCGTCCCATTTTCGGGAAAAGTTAGGTTAAATGTGTTAAATGTGTATGTTTTGCCACATTTTAATAGTTTTTGTAGCAAAACAGAATTTACAATCGCAGTATCATTTCTGAACGGATTTTTAGTGCTAAAAACGATGGCGCAAACAGAATTTTTCTATCGCGTCCAATTTTTGATAAAAGTAAGGTTAAATGGGTCAAAATACAGTGGCCCTCCCCTTATTTTAACTTTTCGAGTCAAGGAAGATGGCGGGTTCTTCCCTTATTTTACCGCTTCCCTTCATCCCCACCACTGGCAGTTTGAGAGAATGAAAATAGAGAAAGGAGATATAGTGGCGTCCTTCTTCACCTGTATGCGCAAGAGCAAACAGCAGTCCGCACTCTTTTTAACACTTTCAAATGGCGAATAGTGGGGGAACTCATGAGAGGAAGAAGTTAACATAAGGGACGAACAAAAGTTAAAATAAAGGTCGCAGTTAAAATAAGAGGAGGGCCACTGTATAATACTGCGTCGTCAAAAGCAAAATCTGTGTCGGGAATTATTCTGTATGTTTCTGCATAATTATGACGCGAATTCTTCACTATTCAGAATGAATAGTTGTGACGATGGTAAAGTGGATTATTGCTTTCTAGAAGTATTTTGTGAGAAATTGTCAATCATTCTGAATCCAAAAATTTGAGAATGTTTGATAATTATCAGGTTACCAATACATAAATATACTTGCTGGTCTTGTTTACAAACAAATCGCTGCCGTTCTACTTACCCTATTGAAACTGAACAAATCCATGTGAATTGATGTGGATTCCATATAGATTCCATGTGGATTGATGTGGATTCCATGTGGATTCATCTGGATTCCGTATGGATTTTTGATATGGATTCCATATAGATTTTTTTATATGGATTCCATATAGATTTTCATGTGGATTGTCCACATGTATTTTATGTGGAAGAATGTGAAATCTATATGGATTTTTTAATGTGTTTTTCCATATGGGCGTTCCACGAGAATTCCATGTGGATTCCATATGGATTTTTTATGTGGATTTCCATATAGTTTTTTAATTTGTATTCCATGTGGATTCTATGTGGAGTTTTGATGTTGATTCTATATGGATTTTCGCTACATACATTACGCTTTGTAGAAATCGTTGTTGTTGTGGGGAAAATCCACATGAAAATCAATATAAAAAATCCATATGGAATCCATACGAATCCACATGGAATCCACATCAGTCCACATGGAATCCATATGGAATCTACATGGATTTTTTCAATAGAATAGTAAGCGCCAGGTGCCCCGTTGATGCATTCGCAGCCCTCTGTACCGTCATTCGTTGTTTCCATTGTAGACATGAATTTTAATTTGATGAAAAAGAATGCCAACTTCAAGTAATAATATTGCACATGGCATATTATGTGCAGGTATCCGAATATGGGTATACAATCCATGTACAACAGGCTCGTGTTTAGTTTTTTGGAGACTCTACCGCAAAGTCTTGTTCTTAATCCTGTTTCGTCTTTAGTGCAAAAGTACAATAAACAAAGAAAGGCAACAATTATTGTTGTTGAGATTTCGGAAAAAAAACTTACAAAAATATAGTAATGTTTCTTAGTAGGTGAATGATGCACTCACATATGTGTGGGTATTTGTTTTATTTTTGAATGGCGAAATAAACTGATTTTAGATTAGTGCAATTTATAAATAACACAAAATTAATTTTAACAATATAAAAAATTTGGATTTCGTTTAATTCATTATAGTAATTACAATAAATTCTAATTTCTATATAATACCGTATTAAAGCAAGTTTTGTGTGTAAACCGTGATAAAAATACGAAATCTAATCTCTGCAAGACTGCAATACAGATAGGAAAATAACTCTTAAGAAGCGTATATCAATGTTTTAAAACCCTTTTGAAAATTATATCATCTTAACTTATAATTTTGAGATGGAATTCTGTTATCCGAAATTTGACTCTTATTTATTGAGTTTTGTAAAGTCATTCGCCATGCATTTTTTTAAATATTGGCAAAACTGATTGTAAAAATAGAAAATAATATATTATTTTTACAAAAAATTATGAATATATGATAAAATAGTTCAAGACGTTTACCTGAATACTGCCAATCTACCAATCATTGTTTATTATTGTTTTGCAAAGTCACTGAAAAATTATAATTTATAATTTGGAGGGGTTTTTGAAGTATAATAAATCATGCTTTTATTGTTGAAAAATTGTCTTATTTAAACACACACAAAAAAAGCAATAAAAAGGTATTCGCTTTAAAATAGTTATTGCAATGACAAATAAATAACATCACTGAAAGTAACGATCGATTTATTGGAAATTTAATTTAAAGTGGACTCTACAAAAACTTTTCTGAAGACTTATATCAAGATGTGCACATTTTTGTTATTTTGTATTTCTGATAAAGTAGACGAAAGATATGTAGATCGATATACGATTCTTTTTATGTATGGAGTTCGAAATTTGTTTTGGCCTCAAGTTTGTAAATTTCAAAATACTGTCCATGGTCTTGTTGAAATTGCATTTTACCTTTAACACAACTCCAAACATAATTTTAAATACGAGCGCTGTTTCAAAAATTGGAATTAAAATGTGTATCACAATTCGCAAATTAATAAAAAAGAAAAAATTTAATTATTAAAATGAACCGCCAACGATTAAATGCATATTAACCGAGTGTAAACTGTATTTTATTCAAATTGCAAACGTATTTTATATAAAATATATAAAAATAATACCATTTTGATATAGCTTCGGATGTACTACTTATCTTTGATATCATCACTTAAATACTGTTAGATTGTGTGTTTTTGATACCGCGATTAAATAACACAATCTTGGAAATTCGATGTAGGAGAGAAATAAATATAGTAATTACATTATTTTTAACGAACAAATGAAAAGCTATTGAAAGAAATTCAGATTTTTCATTCATAATTAAAATGATAAAATCGTTTATTCGTTGTATCATGTTTTTACGATTGGCATTAGTAACCCTGATTATCGCTAGAGGAACACAGAATCCATTAATAGTTTTTAAAACAAAATATATAAACAGTCCGTTAAAATCAAAATTCTGTAGCGATAGTCATACAAATCCCGGGTATAGGTATACAAGTTTGTTTACGTCATACGTGTTTTCTATCGAAAACCAAATATATGCCACTAATGTTATTATTTTTTTGGTATTTTTTTTTCAGGTGACCGACACAATGAATAAACGATTTTATACTTTTAATTATTAATTAAAGCGGTCGAGATATTTTACTAGATGATTCTGCATCAAGCTTTTATTTTTCATTCATCTGAATATCCGAATTCCATTTCTGAATCCACAGGAAATAATTTGAGAATAATCAGATATATTTATGATAATATTAAAACAAAAAATAAAATAATTTGAAATATTAGAAACCCACATACATTAAAACACCATGGATTTGATTACTGTGAGGCGAACTGAAATAAATTCACAGTGTACCAGATTTATTAAATACTCAGATATATAAAAGGAGACATTTTTGATACATTTATGAAAATTCAAAATAATTTGAAATACACAAATATTAGGGATGGTTCAGAAATTATTTTTCGTTTACTAAATCTCTTTTACATATAAACAAATAGACCGAAAGAAAAGTATTTCAACAACACTTTTTCAAAAATGTTAATTACAGTAGGTGATGAGCGATTGCGGCTGCTGGACTCCCGAGAGTGATGAGAGAGGAGCATTTTACCAATTCATGGAAGGTCATCACGGTCTGGATGTTGGTGGATATTCTGAATGAAGATTATGCCATAGTTGACTGCGTGAAGCAGTTCCGTCTGTAAATCGTGATGGGAACCGATAAGTGAAGCTAGTACTCCCCTAGAAACTGGTGCCGTTACCAAAGAAGGATATGAACATCCTACTGAAGATTCTGGAAAAGCAGAATACTATACGTTAAGTGTCAGGACAAAGGTGGTACCGCCCAGGGTACTCTCATTCTCGGCTATGACGAAGACTCGGTGAATTCCCTTGAGTCTTACTTATACCAAGCTAATCTGAGGACAGGTGATATTGTGTTTAGGCCAATCTCTAAGAACCCGAAAAGCTCAGCAAAGGAAACTTCTAATACGAATTAGCCTAATGGCTATATGCATACCGTTCAGAAATTTGTTATATCAACTTGCATGAAAGTAGAGATTTAGCAGGTAATAAACTAACATTTTCAACCCAAAGGGATTCTCCGGAATTGATAGAGGTGCCCTTCATGCAAAAAGGCAGTATATTGTTGAGATTCTGCACTGAGGGGTATCTGCCAGTAATCTCTGACTAGAAAGGGTACCGAAAAATACTGGGCTCCCTCAAATTTTTGTAATAACTTCTCCACATTCGGTGGTGACTCATTATCGTCTATCAAAATGGTATTTATGTACCTGGCGTCTAAGCAAAGTTGAATATCTCCGTTTTTCTTCGCAACAACCCGTAACGGATTGCAGTAAATCTGCAGGATCGTTCAGTAATCCCCCGGTCCATGAGGACTTGAATTTGCTTTTTTGACAGACTCGCGCTGATAAATTGGGACGAGATACGATTTCCGAATATGTGGTTTCGCCTGAGCGACTTGTATTTCGTATTCACAATTCGCGAGACAACACGGTTGCAGTGAAAAAACATCCCGATTTTTACAAAGAAGATCAATTACTACCTCTTTCTGTTCTTCATCTAACCTAGTCAATTGAGACTTTGTTTCTTATTTCTTCCTCACTCGTGACATCTTCCCCCTGAAGGGACCTGATATGATAAGAACAAATACCTACCTCGTAACATCATCAACGCGAGACTCGCCAGATTCAATACTATTCCCAGATGGGTTTTCTGCATAGAGATTACGCACCGTTTCATGAGGGTTTACACTACTTCTAAAACTAACAATATCTCTAGGCAACCATGCACCGAATAATTGTACTCGCTCGTTTTCCACATTGATCACGCCATGACGTTTAAGCCAATCGATGCCTATACTAAAACATGGCTGGATAAACTCGGGATTATTAAATTAATTATCTAACACAGTGACATCATTTATCGACATGGCTAAACTGCGCCTGCTCTTTTATCATTGCAGGTGTATGACCCACCGCGGTATAGACGACGGATTGGATGTGACTATAGCAACTCAAGTAAACGAATTTTGGAATCCAAATCTTTATAAAATTTAACGGAAATACACGTGGTCTCATTTCCGGTATCAAGTAAAATATTAATTTCATTTTTTCTTATGAAAGCTTTCAATGCGGGCAAACAAGGCGATCATCGACCCCTTTGGCATCCTCGGTTATTATGTCTCAACACAGATCATGTACAAATTCAGAGTAATCATGTTTCTTTAAAGATCGAATATTACTTTGTTGGGGCTTATTGACCCTAGGATTAGCATTATTCCGATTAGGATTTCGGTTATTTCGTACGTTTGGATCAGCATTACCGGATCGGGTAAGATTATTATTATTGCCATTTTCTCGCCGCAGTTCGGTTTCCCTTCTTCGTGGAATATTTGGATCGTTATCGTGGAATCGCCAGTTTTCCATCACCCCCCCCCCCTCCTATTCCGATTAATTGAATTTCCCTGACCATTATCAGATAAATTCAAACGCGCGAAACCGTATCTCCTATTTCTCGTGACGCCATGGATCCCTCTATGGTGATCAGACCATTTATTTTGATGATCAGTCTGACTCTGGGAAGAATCATCAATTCTGATAAGGACTCTCAATAACTCTTGGGTCCGGGAGTAGTGGAGTACTGTCAAAATGTCTTGGACTCTCTGGGGTCCTTTCTTAATGATGGTAAAATTAATCTCATATGCTTGCATTTTGGGCGTGAACAGTTTTGTCCTTTCCAAAAAATTTACGCGTGGCCCATTCATTCTTAACTTTGGAACGAGCCTCGATCGAATAATACCCTATAATCTCTGATAATACTCACGAATGAACTTTTCTTTAAACGTGCAATAATTATCCATCGAGCAAAGTTGAGCCTCGTACTGTTAACGATTTTCGCGAAACGCGAAATACAAGAATATTTATTAATTTTTCTAAAATTACCCATAAAAATATTAGCAAATTAATACAATTGCTAATAGTACCAAGTTTTTGCATTACCCACCAGAGCGTCCCCAACGAATAACATCTTTAACCCTTCTCGGATCCCTTTACTCAGAAAATATTTTTCAAGGTCCTCTAAAAACTTCAGGGGATTTTGTCTATTTCCTCTTCCGTCCCGACCTATGTCCATGTCAATGTCCATATCTATAATCTGAGGTGCTGCGGTTTGGAATATTACCCACACATTCGGCAATAATTTATCTTTGCCGGTTCAACTCTTCTCGGAGTTTCCGGATGTCACGTTTAAGGATTATGTTTGCTAGGTTTAATGTTTTCTGCTTAACAATTATAAAGCCACTACTTCCCTATTCTGAATGAAGCATTAACATATATGTTTTCTAACCTTCTGAATACTTCCTGCGAAACGGAAATCAGTTGATGCTTCTTAATGTTTCCAGAAGGACTCACTGAGATATCCTCAATAATACTCAACTTGGGTATGCTTCTAATGCTTTTGGAAGTATTTCTGTGAGACTCACTCAATCATTCTCAATCCAGAAACTTGTGAATGCTTCTTATAATGCTTCTAGAAGTATTTCTTTGAGACTTTCTCAATCCTTTTCGTTCCAGAAACTTGGGAATGTTTCCTAGTGCTTTCAAAAGTGTTTTTGTTATCCCTTTCAGTCACAAGCGGACACCAGTGTCCCACCTAGATGTTATCAATTTTTTATGGTTTATAACAGATTTCGATGCGGTTTTTTTGTTCCTAGCTTTCATAAGACTCTAATAAGTGTTAAAAAAATAATATTGCAAAATTATTTAAAATAATTATTGTTAATAACAAATTAGTACCAAAAAAGGGCATCATTTTCAAAAAAAATTCATGCCGGGAAGAACTAATCGCTATTATTATTTGAAATTTGGTATGCCGGAGTTTTCAATGTCGCTGATTACGAATCTAGTGTCAGATTCTCAAAATTCAAAATGATGGATTCAATATGGCCGACAAAAATGTTGAAAAATTATGATTTTGTCTAATATTTGGTATATGGGGGTTTTTATGTCGCTGATTACGAATCCAAATATAAAAAAAAAACGAAAAAAATACCAAAGCCCCTACATACCAAATATTAGCCAAATTTATTATCTTTCAAATTTTTGGTCGGCCATATTGGATCTGCCATTTTGAATTTCGAAAATCTATCACCTGATTCGTAATCAGCGACCTCCAAAGCCCCTATATACCAAATATTAGCCAAATTCATTATCTTTCAAATTTTTGGTCGGTCATATTGGATCCACCATTTTGAATTTTGAAAATCTGACACCGGATTCGTAATCAGCGACCTCAAAAACTCAAGTGTACGAAATTTCAAAAAAAAGCCATGGCTAGAAAAATTCGTGACTGAAAGGGTTAAACATTCTCAATGCAGAAACTTGGGAATGCTTTGTTATAATTCCGTTTAGCGGTCGTCGTAAACTACGTTACCATTTAGGAAGGGGGGGGGGGGGGAGCCAGGAACTACGGCTCATGTAAAGGGTATGATTAATATATGGCTAAAGTTGTGTACCGATGGGGGAGGCGTCCAAAATGCCAAAAAAAGCAGTACGACTTTAAAACCATGCATTACGTGTACGTAAATATTAAATTATGATTAAAATAGTGTTTGACAGTGATTGTTCAGAGGTCAGCATTGCGCGCTTGTAGTATTTTCAAGTTAACCCTTTAACGCCGGAACGGACACTTTTTTCCCTTCATTTTCAACTTTAATTTTCTCGGCGATTAAGAATGTAAAAAATCCTTCAGGAACCATTTCTTATGTATTTGACCTCGCTCTTTCAGAGACTGCAATCAAAATCCTAAAAGAATGAATTTTCAAAAAGTTACAGCCATTTTTTTAAAGAAAAATCGAAATGTTTGACAATTTTCTTTCAGAAATGAATTTTTTTTCACATAGCAGGTCACCAGAGCACTGCTTCACCTGAAAATATTGCGTCCGTAATATCTAAGCTTGAAAATGGCGAAATGTACTTTTCAAAATTTAAAGATGGCGGCTAAAAAATGTTGGCGGAAGAATTTTTTCCCCGCAAATATTAATAATCTGTGTATCCTTATTTTTTTCGAGTTTCTATTTGTACGGCGTTGAGTATTTCTCAGGTCGCTCATAATGAATCTGAAGTCAGATTTCAAAAATTCAAAATGGCGGACGATATTTTTAAAATTGTTCAGAATGTTGTGAAACTGATTACTCGGGGGTTTTTGGGGTCGCTGATAACGAATCTGAAGTCAGATTTCAAAAATTCAAAATTGAATTCAGTCGCATGTAGCTCTGTACAATTCGAATACAAATATATTCGATTTCTATAGGCAAATAATTAGCTCGATTTTCTTAATGAAGACTGCCATATTGGCTCAGCCATTTTTAATTTTTGAAATCTGACTTGAGATTCGTTATCAGCGACACCAAAAACCCCCGAGTAATCAGTTTCACAACATTCCGAACAATTTTAAAAATATCGCCCGCCATATTGGATCCGCCATTTTGAAGTTTTAAAATATCTGACTTCAGATTCATTATCAGCGACCCGAGAAATATTTAGATACTCAATGCCATATAAATAGAAAATTGAAAAAAAATAAGGATACACATATTAATATTTGTGGGGAAAAAATTCTTCCGCCAACATTTGTACGTTTCGCCATTTTCAAGCTTAGCGGACGCGATATTTTCAGGTGAAACGGGGCTCTGGTAACCTGCTATATGAAAAAAAATTCATTTCTGAAAGAAATACGAATGCGAATAATTATTTCCTTTTCTTTTTCTCACAAGTGCGAGAACTTCACTAGTATGAGATTTACTAGTGTGAGGTTCTACAGTAAAGGGTCTAGCAGGATAAGAAGGACCAATCTGCCCCAGCAGGGATTCAGATGAATGAAATTTTATTCTTTCCTATGTCGAAAAATAGTAATTCTCAGAAATTTTACTCCCTATCCCCAAAATTGCGCTCGATATAGGAAGAAACGTGAATTTTCAGTTGTTATTTTTTATTTCGTAGCCACACTATGCAATCTTTACAGAAAAATTCATGCGTGTAAATAATATTAGAGTGTAGCTACGAAAATTTTTTCAAGTAATTTTACCTTGTAGAAACTTTTTAAAGAATTCATAAAAAATTCAAAACATGTTTTCTCGGGTTTAAAAAAAACGCGCTCTTGAAAAAATTTTAGGCCAATCTATATGGTCAATTTTTTTCATATTTTTAAAAGTGGTGCGCTTTAACAAAAAATAAAAACGGTATTTTTCTCATTTTTTCGCTCAATTTCTATAAAAACGAAACAACTTGGGGTGTTAAATTGTACTTCTTATTAAGCTCTACAACTTTCTCCAATACAAAAATTCACTAGCTGTTGAACGAAACGAGTTAGAGGCGAAAAACCAAAAAAATAAGCATTTTTTTCTCTGTTTATTGGCTCTAACCTGAGAAACGTTCATTTTTGGTCAAAGTGTTTTAAAGATAATTTGTAGGGCTTGAAATTAGCTTCAAAATTGGCTGATAATTAAATCGAAACTTAAGTAGAAGCCAAGATATTACCAAAAAACCGGATCAAACTATTATTTTTTGTTTTGTTTTTAGGTTTTATATAGCTGTATTGAGATGAAAAGTCACCAAAATAAAAACTGACGTGTTTTTCTATAACACGCTTAATGGTGGGATTAAGTATAGTTGAACATTTACAAAAATTATGGAATTTTTAGAAAAAAATAATAAATACGAAGTTACACTCTAATATTATTTACACGCATGAATTTTTCTGTAAAGATTGTATAGTGTGGCTACGAAAGAAAAAAAACCTGAAAATACACGTTTTTTCCTATAGCGAGCGCAACTTTGGGGATAGGGAGTTGAAAATTTCTGAGAATTATTATTTTTCGACATAGAAAAGGATAAAATTTCATTCATCTGATTCCCTGCCGGGGCAGATTGGACCTTCTTATCCTGCTAGACCCTTTACAGTGGCCCTCCCCTTATTTTAACTTTTCGAGTCAAGGAAGATGGCGGCTTCTTCTCTTATTTTACCGCTTCCCCTCATCCTCACCACTGGTGGTATGAGAGAATAAAAACAGAGAGAAGATATAGTGGCGTCTTTCTTCACCTGTACAGTAGTCCCCATCCTAAGTTATACCGTCGGTTCTTTCAAAATGGCGGAAATTTATCCAAAGTTATAGCCCCTCACTATCCCCACTTCTGTTTATATCCGTGCAATGACTGCTTCTGTGTCTGTGTATAGTGAGCAAGTGTGGCTCAGCGAAACAATGTGGTGGGGGAAGGAGAGGAAGAGAGTGATATAACTTTGGACAAGTCAAATCTATAATTTAGGATAAACATACAGTAGTCCTTCCCTTATTCTAATTTTCTCCTTTATTCTAATTTTCTCCTCTCCCCCACTACTTAGACTTTTGTCTCTTTTTCTTTTGTTGTCCATGCGCCGTAATTTGTATTTATAGAAAATCCACAAGTCCACACATGGCAGTGGGAAGAACGCGTGAGGGGAAATATTAGAATAGGAGAGGAGAGAAAATTTATAATAAGGGAAGACATTAGAGTAAGGGAAATTAGAATAAGAGAAGGGCTACTGTATAACTTTGGTCGGTATAACTTAGAGCGGGGACTACTGTATGCGCAAGCGCAAACAGCAGTCCGAACTCTTTTGAACACTTTCAAATGGCGAATGGTGGGGGACCTCACGAGGGGAAGAAGTTAACATAAGGGACGAAAGAAAGTTAAAATAAAGGAAGTAGTTAAAATAATAGGAGTTAAAATAAGGGGAGGGCCACTGTATTTTACACTTGCGTAATTACTTTATTGTTTATCTGTGTACTAATTTTTCATTTACAATTTTATGCAATAACAATATTATGACGATTATATATAAATACATAAACACAATAAATAAATTATTGTAATACAGTAGAGTCCCGGTATATTTACCTACTCAGTTCCTCACATTCTCCTCTCGTCTCGTTATATTGACCAAAAGAAAGGGAGTTCTCCCACTCCCCTCGATCGCGTTACGTTCGTGACGTCACAGCAGGCCCTTCCCAAGGTGGGGAAAAAGAGAGCGCCGAAAGGTAAATATAACGAGACGGAACCAGGCAAATATGCTGGGACGTAAATATAACAAGACGCAATTACACCCGAACTCTACTATACATATCGTAATATTAGGTTATATGCAATATTTTATAAATCTTTGATCTAGGGGATCTAGAGGGATTCAAAAATGACATCTGACAACACTGGATGCATATTGTCATTTACTGATAAGATATAAACCAAACTGAAACGGTTCGTCTCTTTAAAAGTCAGAGAGGAAACCAGAAAGGAGGAAACGCCCTTTTGTATCCGTATAAAATAACCAGCTGCTGAAAACAGGTTTTACGAATCTCCTTACAAATTACATCTTTTTAAACACCTGTATTATACGTTTCTTCCTATACTTTTTTCAGTACCTGCACTGTTCTGCAATTTTGAAACAGTTCAAAAATGGCAATTCCACCTACGTTGACAAAACTTTTTGAGTACGTATATTTAAAAAAAACAGTTTTATTATCCAGAATATTATTTAAAATTTTAATCATTACGTAAAGTTTGAATCGACAAATTATTTTGGATAGCCAGTCGAAATAAAACCTTTTAAAATTATTTTGCAAATTGCAAATTGGTTACAAAAATGTAGGTCACTTCTAAAAAAGGAAACGACATATATTAATTTTATAAAAATTTAAGTTTTATAGATACTCACAAATCCGAGTACATAAATAATCTGCGCGAAGCAGTAGCGATTAAATCTGTATCCTCGTGGCCGGAATGTCGGGACGAAATTGTTCGTATGATGAAATGGGCAGAAAAACGTTTCAAGAGTCTTGGAGCGACGACAGAGTTAGCAGAATTAGGAATGGAAACTTTACCGAACGGTAAAGAAATACCTTTACCTCCTGCCCTTTTGGGAACTCTTGGAAATGATCCGAAAAAGAAGACGGTTTTAATATACGGACATCTGGATGTGCAACCAGCGTTGGTTGAAGATGGATGGAATACCGAACCGTTTACCCTTGTCGAAAAAGATGGAAAGCTTTTCGGAAGAGGAAGTACAGATGATAAAGGACCTGTTCTAGGTTGGTTGCATGCCCTTCAAGCGTACCAGGCCTTAGGCGAACCCATTCCAGTCAACATAAAGGTAATAAACGATTCATAGATCGATTATGGAAATAGTAAATCTTTCTTTTAGTTTGTTTTCGAAGGAATGGAAGAAAATGGTAGTCAGGGTTTGGACGAGTTACTCTGGAAGTTGAAAGATAGCTTTTTAAAAGGCATCGATTATGTTTGCATCTCAGATAATTATTGGCTTGGAACAACCAAACCGTGCATAACGTACGGTTTGCGAGGTGTTTGTTACTTTTATATCGAAGTATCGTGTGCCACTAAAGATTTGCACAGTGGAACATTCGGAGGAATTGTGCACGAAGCAATGAACGATTTAGTCTACCTCATGAATACGCTGGTAGACGTAAACAATCGTATACAAATAGAGGGAATTTACGATCAAGTGGCCAAACTTTCCGAAGCAGAAACAGCAAAATACAAAAATATCGAGTTCGACGTAGATGATTTTCGCAGTTCGTGCGGTGCAACCAAATTACCCCACAAGGGAGATAAGATTCAGTTGCTGATGCATCGTTGGCGCTATCCTTCTCTGTCTCTTCATGGCATTGAGGGTGCTTTCGCAGAGCCTGGTTCGAAAACTGTTATACCGGCAAAAGTAATTGGAAAATTTTCCATTCGAATTGTCCCGGACATGTCGCCGGAAGACGTAGAGAAGAAAGTGGTAGCGCACTTCAAGAAACATTGGGACTTGCGCGGAAGTCCAAATCACATGAAAGTAGAAATGGGTCATGCGGGTCGACACTGGTCGGAGAATCCAGATCACCCACATTACGTCGCTGCTCGTACAGCCACGAAACATGTTTACAAAGTTGATCCCGATATGTCTCGGGAAGGTGGTTCTATTCCAGTTACGTTAACTTTCCAAG
This sequence comes from Trichopria drosophilae, assembly GCA_030407085.1. Taxonomy (NCBI): domain Eukaryota; kingdom Metazoa; phylum Arthropoda; class Insecta; order Hymenoptera; family Diapriidae; genus Trichopria; species Trichopria drosophilae. The sequence goes on along the minus strand of CM059584.1, from coordinate 10,985,589 downwards.
AAGTCACCGGAAAGAATGTCTTACTGTTACCAATGGGTCGCGGAGACGACGGTGCTCATTCGCAGAATGAAAAATTGGATGTTAGCAATTACATCGAAGGCGTAAGTCAACTATTATATTTTTACTGTGTTAGAAAATATTTAATCGTAATTTATTTTACAGACTAAATTGCTCGGAGCTTATTTGTACGAAGTCGCACAAATCTCGGAATGAAGACTTATTAAGATTTAAGGAAAAATATTCTCTTAAAGTTATATAAAAACTTTATTTTTTCTACTATTATATTTTAAAGAATATACAAAATAAAAAAGTTACAAAAATGCATCAATGTATGACTTTAATTACCCATGCCGGTTGTCCCCTGTGAGCTGAAGGCGGAATCTGAATCCTGATACCTCTCCCGGTCTCGGACCACTAAAATTAAAGTTTACCATTAAATTAAACTTCCCTAATTTGATTCGAAACAAAAATAAGAATTACATCGAGTGTAGAATCAAAACCGAGCAAACTAATTGTTGAGTTTGGAGTTAAATCGGTTAAAGATCCCAAATTTAAGGACTCCGCCCATGAAAAGAATGTTGCGTACAAATGTTTTCCTTTAGTGTACCACACGTCGCCACTCAACGAATCGTTTTGTACTCGCCATGGCTGAGTTTCAAAAATCGCTTCTCCGTTGACGTTCAACCATTTTCCTAATAATTCAGAAAGTTATTAAAATATCTGTACAAAATTTAAAGTAAATGTACCAATGGATGCAAGACGATCCTCGAATATCACTGGTATTGTGCCGTCTTTTGCTGGGCCGACGTTCATTAGTAAATTTCCACCACAACTGACAGTGACGACCAATTCTTTGACTAATTCTTCCACCGACAAATAATCTTCTAACATTGCGTTTCTTCTGAAACCCCAAGATTTTTTGTCGATGGTCATACAGTTTTCCCACTTGTGCTCTTGAAGAACGCCTGAAACAAATTTGTATTGTATCCTGAAAATATTTTGTATTCTTTCATAGATTTACCAGGATTGAAACGATCTGTGCATGTGAAAAAGCCCCCGTGTTTACATGGAATTCCAGATCCCCAACGATCGTTTACAACTACTGTATCGGACACTGGACTTTTATTGTACAGCCAACTTAAAAATTCTTTTGATTTCCAGTAAGTGTCTTTAGCTTCCCAATCACCGTCGGACCATATCACTTCTGGCTCGTACTTATTAACTAATTCGATTAACTGCGGAAATAGTTTATATCGCACGAAAAAATCACTTGTGAATGAACTTTTTTTGTCTTGTACATAAAATGGATGGAACCATTCGTATAATGAATGATAGACTCCAAATTTCATTTTACCAGATTCTTTTATAGCTGTTGCTAATTCACCTGAGTTATAAAATTAAATTAATCTCCAGTCGGATTTGAAGAATGTTCTGTAATAAGTGTATTTTACCGACTAAATCTTTGTGAGGCCCGACATCCATTGAGTTCCAACTGAAAGAAAACATGGAAGGCCACAAGGCGTACCCTTCGTGATGTTTACTTGTTAGTACTACATATTTTGCTCCGGAGGATTCAAATATTTTTGTCCATTTAACAGGGTCGAAAAATTCGGCAGTAAAGTCTCGAGCAAAATCTTGATATGTGAAATTTGGTGCATAATTTTTATTCATGAATGATACGTAATTGGAGTTGTTGCCTGAAAGTAAATTACATTGTCGGGGATAGGTTTGAATTATATGTATCAAAATAAATGTACAAAATTTCTTGGTCATATGAATTTATTAAATATTATAGTTTTTTACAAAGTTATTTTCCATCTGGGAATTACAATGATATAATCAACTGTAAAAAAAGATTAGAATTAGAAAATTTCTATATAAAAAGTCATCAAAATGACCTTAAGTTATTTATGCAAATCAAAAATCCGCACGACTCCTTTCTTTTACAATCTGATGTAAATAACTTACAACTGTGGAGTAAATTAAATGGCTTAAAATTGCACCCTGAAAAATGCTGTGTATTATCTTTCGCTAGAAAGCCATACATGCCATTTTATTATAATATAGCAGGCTATGTGCTTAGGAGAACAAGTACAGTTAAGGATCTTGATGTTGTTTTTGATGAGAAATTATCATTTAAGCCTCATTTAGATAATATAAGGAACAAAGCTTTAAAAACTTTGGGGTTTATAAAGCGGAACACTCAAGATTTTAAAAGCTCATCCTGTGATACGGTATTTGTACAATGCGCTTATTCGTCCTGGCTTGACGTATGCTTCTTGTGTTTGGGCACCACAATACAATGTCGATGCGAATAGCATCGAAATGATTCAACACAAGTTTACGCTATTTGGCATATAAATCTGGAGAACCTATGTCGATTCGTAAACACAACTTTACTGCGATCGCTACAAAATTCATGCTACCAACTCTTACTTCGATTCGTAAAGCCAACGATATCATCTTTCTAGTAAAAGTGGTGCGGAAAACTATGAACTGTGAACAACTGTTTAATATGATTCCATTTGCAAACCCAACGTATGCATTTCGCTCGAACTACATATTCTATCCACCTGTTGCGACAAGGAATTACATCAGTAATGCTCCAGTGAACCGAATGTGCAATCTCTCACGGTTCGGTGGAATTAACTTTAGGTATGAAAAAATTGGACAGACATTTTGCACACACCACGCTTTAATATGAACCTTGTAATGCTCAAAAAAATTTGTTTTAAAATATTTCATCGAGGGCTTTTCGAGATATTGCAATTTGAATATTTTATTTCAATCGCGCGGAATAAGAGTATAATGTAAAAGCTGCAGAGTGTTATCAAATTCTTTTTACGGAAAAATTCCAGCGGAAAAGTATTTCATATCAGTATGAAGAAGTTTTCTGCAAAATTTCAAATAATTTTGTTGTAAAATATTATTTATTATTGAGTATCATTATCGGAAAAGCGCCGCTACTAAAATGTACAACCTGGCTGGCCGTAGCGGCTGGAAATCTGGAATATCGTGCACTTTGTGCATAGTTATCTTTGTCGCCGATCGGCGCGCTCTTTACTTTCGCCGCTGTTTTTCGATCTCGCTATAGAAATTGATTATCCCGTAGTCCATTAGGAGCATAGCAATCGCGAATGCGCTCAATATATATGGACGTTCTTTTCCTTACATTGCGAAACAATGCCGAATTTTCAAAAATCCCACGATGAAAATAGGTTGAAGGTGTGTGTCATGTGTTTTGGAAAGGCTGCTCGACCTTTAACCGATTCTTTGAAAGAGGTTATATCTCAATATGTTTATAAAAATTTTACAGAACATGAAACACTGTTGCCAAATGCTGTGTGTAATAATTGTCGTGCGATTTTATCCTCTTTAAAGGGTAAAAATCCGAGAACCCTCCCAGATACATACGATTACGAACAACTTATTGCTAATTTGACACATATGGCACCACTCACCAGATCGAATCCTATTTGTGATTGTATTATATGTAAAGTTGGTCGGTCAACTTGTTCTAATTTTGGAGCCAAAGCTTTATTACCACCAAAAAAATCTGTTGGTAGGACTAAAGAAAAAAATGATCTTTCCTGCAAAGAAATCGCAGCTGTGAAGAAAATATGCACTTTTTGCTTTTCGGAAATAGGCCGTGGCAAACCTCATAGCTCATAATTGCACAAAAGCTGCAAGATTACAAAATTTAGATAAGTCTATGTCACCTAAAACAAAAGAACAAATATGCAGCAGGGTGCTAAAGGAAAAAGTTTCAGATGTTGGTGCGACAATTAAATTGACAAGTTTTGGTAGTCCTGTTACAGTTAATGTGGGAACATCTGCAAAGAAAAAGTTTGATTTTTCCTTGTCACATGAGGCAATGAATAAGATACAAATTACTGCAAACTTGAGTGACAATCAAATTTTAAAAATCGGCTCAATTATTCGACAAGAAACTGGTAATTCAAGAGCAATTGAACCTAATCTTCAGTTAGCAATTGCCTCACGAAAAAAAGTGCTGGAAGATTATTTTCAGGTAAAGAATTTAGAATTCGTAAGTAAATCGGATAATGGAAAAACTGAAATATTAGTTTTACAATCGACTGTTTTGTGTAATAACGTACCTGGTTTGATCGCGTTTATTTCTGAAAAACGAAAATTTACTGCAGCACCTTTAGTAAAAATTGGTATTGATGGAGGTGGCGGATCCTTCAAAGTGTGCCTCAATGTAGTTGAGACAGTAAACTGTCAGATACTAACAAGTGAGAGTCCAGTGAAGAAAAAAAGGTATTCTTGTGTCGATAAATTTGTTGACTCTGGTGTGAAGAGATTGTTCATACTTGGTATTGCACCAAAAGTTCAAGAACAATACTCTAATGTAAAAATTATATTACAATCATTGAATATTGAAGAAATTAATTTTTGTCTTGCAACAGATTTGAAGCTAGCAAATATTTTGATAGGTATTCAGAGCCATTCTGCGACGTATCCATGTACATGGTGTGAAGGTACTGCACCTTGGTCTGTCATTGGAAGATCCAGGACGCTTGGAAGAATATGGTACTTAGCGAATGAGTTCAAAAAATCGGGCCTAAAATTAAGCAAATCATCTGAATTTTTTAATTGCATTCATGATCCTTTACTTACAGGAGACGACGATGATTTAATTTTAGATTTAATTCCACCTCCTCAGTTGCATTTATTACTCGGAATTACAAACAAAATATTTGATAAGTTGAATGATGCATGGGGAGATGATAAGGCATTTAAATGGGCTCAAACGTGCAATATTGGACGTATTGGGTATAGAGGCAGATCCATGCAAGGGAATCAATGTAAAGAAGTTTTACAACGGGCAGATGACCTCTGGAAGATTTTGCCAAGGCATTTGAAAATGTTTGCTACAGCATTGAAACTTTTTAACTGCGTAAGACTATCATGCTTTGGACAAACGTGCAGTGCCTCTTTTGAATCCGACATCAAATCATTTGAAAAAGCCTTTTTAGATCTCAATATACCTGTCACTCCAAAACTTCATGCTCTTTTTAGTCATGTACCTGATTTTTGCAAATCTAAAAAGACTGGGTTGGGCATATATTCTGAACAAGCAAGCGAAGCTGTTCATTTCGATTTCAATGAAACTTTGAACAAATTTCCTGTTCCTTTAGGACGTTATGAAATAAATGGTGATCGTCTTCTTCAATCGGTTTTAAAATATAATAGCCAACATATTGGTGAGAAATAAGACATGTCGTTATTAAATATTAATAAAAGTAAATATGAAAACATTAAAGTTAGAAAAAGTTTCCTCGAAGATTTAAATAAAACACTATATAAAAAAAATGTAAAAATCCCCAAAAAAAATATATATATAAGGATGTTAAAAGAAACAAAAAAATATATACAAAAATGTAAAAATACAAAAAAAATATATAAAAATGTAAAAATACCAAAAAAATGATAATCATAGCAATGTCTGGTCACAACTCCAGAAGGAAGAAATGGGAGTGGCATTCGTTTAATTTATTTTACATAGTTACAGATTCATTCATTAAATTTTTCAACTATTACTGTTTCGAATGATGGGGCATGTCACTTCGATTTGAAATATTATTGGACTAACTTTCTAACATTTTAGATCAGCATGTAAAGGAAAAAAAAAACGGAGGTACCCAACAATTTAAAAAAAAAAACCTTAATTCTGCGAACCGTGCGCGCTTTATAGATTTTCGTAATAAACGCAGCGTTCTTTTCCATTATAATAACACTCAAATCACGCATTATACGACAAAATAATTTGAAATTCGGCAGAAAACATTGGCAGAAAACTTCTTTATAAATAAAAGAAAAACTTTTCCGTTGGAACTTTTTCGAAAATTGAATTTTATAACAATGCAGCTTTTAAATTGGACTCTTATTCTGCGTGATTAAAATACAATATTCAAAATGCAATATCTCGAAAAGCCCTCGATGAAATATTTTAAAACAAATTTTTTTGAGCATTACAAGGTTCATATTAAAGCGTGGTGTGTGCAAAATGTCTGTGCAATTTTTTCATACCTAAAGTTAATTCCACCGAACCGTGCTCTTCAATGAAAATTTTGATGGAAATTCTACTGGTTTTCATTTATTATTTAACGTTAGTTTAAATAGTGTGGTTTCAAGAATTAAATCTACGTTATATAAATTTAATTAAATGTGATTATTATATAAGTTCTTTATATTTCATTTAAACATTAGTATTGGCTGTGTTTTTGTTCCTGTTGGCGCCTTAAATATGGCATCATATACATATTTTATGTTAATTTGCATTTATACTATACTGTATTTTTTTTATTTTGTTATTGGGTTTTTAACCCGTTAATTAATAAATAAATAAATAAAAATGCAGTCAATATCAGATTTGAGATTTCAAACCTTCCATCAAATTATTTTACGTTAATAAAATGATTTGTAATGTAATATAATCTTTATTCAGGTATATAGGTTCGCAAAAGTAGCAATTGCTACTTGTCTGCAGCCTGAATTAGGGTGTTTAAACCTAAATTATAACTAATATTAATGATATAAACGACTATTAGGGTATAATACAATAAACTGTGAATAAATCTTTAAAGGGTATAAACTATTAAAGAAAGAAAAAGAAACAGTGATCCAGCAAATGAAAATTCATTGAAGATCCATTGAAATTCATTCACTGCATTCTCTTTTTTTTTATAATATATAGATAAATGAAAAAGATCTCTCTTTAACATTCTTTATTATAGATGCCAAAGTATATATAATACATACCAATTTTTTTGGTATTTTTTTAACGATTGTTTCATTTAAATATTTGATTTCCATTCAAAATCATTTACATCCCAACCTTGTTATTAGTAATAACCGATTCGATTTCATTCATATCAGTTCCATTTTCATCTAATTTTGTTTCGATTCAAAATCATTAAATTTGTTGTCCTGTAATAATTAACTATCTATTCAAATTCATTTGAGGCAAATATAAATATTTTTCTATTGAAATTCATTCAACTTGCAATTGTTCTATTCGCACTTTTCAATTCAAATTTATTTAACAAAATCATTTCTTCATTCCACTATTTTCCCATTAAAAATCATCGATATACATTTTCTCATTGAAATTCATTGCAGAAGATAAGGAAAAGTATTCAGAAGTGATGCAGTGAATGAATTTCTATGGATCTTCAATCAATTTTCATTTGCTTGGTATACATGTACGTCCCATCTCAAATAGCTATCAATAGCTAAAAATTCCTTTCTTGGATCCCCTCGAATACCATTTATTACCAATATTTGAAAGAATCCCATTTAATACAAGATATGGGATTTAAGATTATATTCTTTGAATACCGTCGAATACTATCGATTGCCAATCCGAGTAAATGAAAAAAGATTGAAAGGTATTAGAAGGGGATTAATGGAGATTAAAATTTGATTGTTTTTATCTCATTTTGTTCAAAAAAAGTATTGGATTGATTTTTAATTCCAATAAAACCCCAATTATGAAAAGAATTTTGGCTTATTGAATCCCCTCAAATGCTGTTCTACAAACGGCCATCAAAATGAATTCCAGCGAATACAAAATTTAGAATTAAAAAATATTTCATTGAATCCCTTCAAATTTCTCCCATTAAAAAATAGCATTCAATACCAAATATGGCATAAAAGCGAACGTATTACTGAATCCCCTCGAAATCTATCAATTACCACTTCAAAATGAATTCCACTGTATTCCATATTTGGAATTCAAACTCATTTTAATGAATTCTCTTGAATAACCATGGCCCTAAATTAATTTTGAATTGCAGCCCAGAATTGCAAAATATATATTATGGATCCATTAAAACTCATTTGTGGCAAATATAACTATTTTTCTATTGAAATTCATTCAACTTACAAATTATTCTATTCGCACTTTTCAATTGAAATTCATTTCTTCATTCCACTATTTTCCCATTGAAAATCATTAAATCGAACAACTTTTTACAAGCTATTAACCATTCAAAATCATTGAAATACATTTTCTCATTGAAATTCATTGCAGAAGATAAGAAAAAGATGCTGTGAATGAATTTCAATGGATCTTCAATGAATTTTCGATTGCTGGGTATACATGTATGTCCCATCTCAAATAGCTATCAATCGTTACACCTAAGTATTTTGTACATATTGCTCGAGCTATTTCAATATTTTTATTATTAATTTGTATTGATAAGTTTACTCTCTGGGTAGCGACCAAAAGGAATAAAAACTATTTTTTTATTGTTTACTATTAATGAATTTGCTCGAAACCAATTAAAGACAATAGATAATCCGAGTTTTATAATACATGTAAGAGATGGCCATATTATTTTACTGAACTTTTCTGATACTACTTTTCTGGGACTAAATCGTGATGGGACCTACAGTTTATGAAGGTGGAATCCTTGTACCTTGTGGAACTCCATATTTTACTATAAGTGAATCGCTGTCTGTATTATTATTATTATTATTGCCTAAACATACACTTTGTTTGCAATTTTTTAAAAAGCTTTCGAATAATTGTAATGCTGTACTTCTAATCATTATAGAATATATATATATACATTTTTTTTTTCTTTGGCATCTATAATAAAGAATGTTAAAGAGAGATCTTTTTCATTTATCTATAGATTATAAAAAAAAAAAAAGAGAGAATGCATGGGTCACTGTTTCCTTTTTTTCTTTAATAGTTTATACCCGTTAAAGATTTATTCAAATATATATATATATATATTCTATAATTATTAAAGGCACAGCATATAAACTGTTCGAAAGCTATTTTAAAAATCGCAAAGTGTACGTTTAGGCAATACAGACAGCGATCCATTTATAGTAAAATATGTAGTTTCACAACCCTACTGAAAATGTTCGTAATATCATATGATAAATCATATGAGATTTTTAAAATATCAGACGATCCGGGAAACTTTTCATGTGATTTCTCATGTAATTATAAGAAATAATAATAATATGAGAAAATGAATTACAATCATCTGCATTCCTCTAAGATATTAGAGAAATTATAAAAATCTCATATGATTTATCATATGATTTTACGGAAATTTTCACCAGGGGTGGCATTCGAGGGGATTGATTTTCACAACGATTATTCGAGAAGGATTCACAGGGATTCAATAATTTCGATTTATAGACCTACTTTGGAATTTACTAGAATTCAAAACCACTCTAATCACTTTTTTGAACAAAATTAATTAAAAGTAGTCTCATTTTAATCCCAATTGATCCCCTTTTTAATACTTTTCAATCTTTTTTCGTTTACTGGGATGCGTGCATGGGCGTCTGCAGGATTATTTTCAGGGGGAGGCTAAATTAATTATGCGACTATATGTTAATGGAAGTTACATAGACTAATAAATATATACTGCCCCTCTTGCCCTTCGATGTGTGACACTATATTCAAAACTTTGGAAATTTTTATTATCTTTAATTATTGTATATTTTTAGATCCTCCTTATATATTTTTAGTTATTTTAATTATTATATCATTGAACTTTCCAGATGGAAAATAACATTGTAAAACCCTGCATTAAGATGACTTACCAGGGTGATGAATCTATATCACCAAGACGCATTATATTTCAATTTTAATGTTTAATAAATTCATGTGACGGTAATAACCAAGATATTTGATACATTTATTTATAATTCATTCGAATAATAGTAGAATATTTACCACTTCTAGGCTTTATGGAGTATTACTATTTTGTATTTTTTTTAAATTTATTTCAGCCTTTATGAATTTACAATACACAAAAACAAAACACACGAGTCTTTTCTAAAATATGAATCGTACCTGCCCAATTCTTCCAAAACCACTCAGATCCAAAACTAGGCACGCTAAAGACCCCCCAGTGAATAAAAATACCAAATTTGGCTTCATCGTACCAGGAAGGCAACGGACGACTATCCAAACTCTCCCAATTTGGAAAATATGTTACATTGCTTGTATCTGTCGAATACTCATCGTCACAACTTGCAACCCAAACGAAACATAAAAATACTAAAGTTTTATAAAACATTGCGAAGCACAATAGTAAAACCCACAAGATTTGTCGTTTTTAAATGGTAATTACAAAATCGTTATCTTATTTAAACCGGTTGAGAGGGTATATAGGTTATACCAAATAGATTATACACGTTTCAAGAATTGCGAATTTCATAAGTGCGATTTAGGAAAAAACGTATGAAATCACCAGTGATTAAAATCGAGATCATCATAACAAAACACTTTTATTTTTACATTTCCGGAATATCCGGTCAATTATTTTCGCGCCACACAATTACCTCGAATCGAAAACTCGAATTTCGATTTAAAAAAAATTGTAGGCACCCGTCAGCAGCAGTGTTGGGTTGGTAGCATGAAGTAAGAGATATTGGTAGTTTACTGGAGGTAAACTACTTCAGTTTTCTACGTGTCGAATATGGCGTAGACTACATCGACTACATCTTCTGTTTTCTACACAAATGGAGGTACACTGTAAAAAATGCCGGTGTAAAATCACTGTGGGAATTGTAAAATTACACGTCACTTTTACAGCTCACATGGTAAAATCGTAACTCTGGGAGTGGTAAATTTACAATTCTGTTGAGTATTTTTCCACAATAAATGTAAATTACTACAAAAATTGTAAAATTGTTGTTCTGAGAGTAGGTAATTTTAATTACCTACTCTGAGAGCAGTAATTTTACTTCTCTCAAAGTCTCAATATTACTATTTGGCTGAAAATCACAACCAGTATTGTAAAACTACAATCTTCCACAGTAATACCTATTTGTCGCAAAAGCGTTCACGAACTCACGAAGTATGTAATCGAGAATACAATACGAAAGTTAGTTTTATAAATTCAGAAGAGGTTAGAATACGTACTTTGTTAACAGATCTACGTGATAAGCAGAAGTCGAGACGAAAGTTTACTTTAACTTTCTTTTAAGGTGCATAAGTACACAGGTTATATTAAAATATAATTATTAAATTTTTAACTTCGCAAAATTTTGATATAAACTTTCAGATTTGTTATTATTTTCTTAAGTCTTACGACTGTTTCAATTAATAAATCATTTAATTTATTATACAATTACAGTTTAAAGATGTATCATTATGTTTCTCTCCATGTGCTGTAGCTGGGTTTACAAATGTAAACTGAGATGGTTGTGATATATCCTGGTGAAGCAACAAGGAGTAAAAACAAATGTGTGACTGAAAAAGTGTATTCTTTTTTTAGAAAATTGCAAAATATCAAAACAATTGATGTGATTGACGTATAAAGTTTAGAAACATTTCTTTTATGTAAACATACAATTTCTCCAATGTTGTCTATTATACATATGTATAAGTGTTTATTTCGTTCTACAATTTAATAAATTAATAAATTAAATGCATTTATTTTGTATCCTGAAACCCTTTGAAAGTAACACATAGATAAATTAATACCATTAAAACCGCTATAAAATAATATACACTATACCTAACCTCCAATTGCAAAAGTAAATACCGAATGTAATTTTACAGCAGAAATTGCGATTTTACTGCAATAATTGTAAATTTAATCTCATTTTTGTAAATTTACGGCACCGATTGTAAATTTTAACCTTCCGTTCGATGTCGGCTGAAAATGACATCGCGGTCGTGTAAATTTACACTTTCGGTGAACTATATACAACAGCCTAGGAATTTTCCTACTCTCGGAGTAGGTAATACTGATTACCTATACTCTCAGCGTGGTAATTTTACGCTGGCATTTTTTACAGTGTAGTCTACATTTTTAGTTAAAAATCAAACTGAAGACTGAAAATCCAAACCCAATAAGCAAAAAGAAATTTTGATATATTCAAAAAGAATACTTCTTGAATGCTTTTATGAAATAAGAATACTAGAAGAATTCTTTGTGAATGCTTTAAAAAATAACGAATGTCCGCCATAGTTATTAAATTAAGAGTTAGATACGAATGCTTTTATAAACTCATTTTGTAAAAATGTTCCTCACAAACCATAACTAAATGTTCATAAAGAATTCTTTTACTGAATAAGTATAATAATAATTATGGAATTCATTTTGAGAGAGAGCGAGATACGTGTATATGTAACAGTGCACACACTATGTACCTACATATATTTAACACATGCCGCGTTTTAAGGTTCCTTATATACAAACTTACCCAAGACTCGTGCGCTTGCGAGAAACTCGGTCGGTAACTCAAATTTGTTATAAAAGAATTCTTTTTTATTATGTCTTATGCACTATAAGTATAATTTCATGCGGACTTTCGAGAAGTCATAAAGTATTCTTTTTTCAAAATCTGTGCTTATTGGGAAAAGATAAAAGGTATCCGTAAAATATTAGTTACAAATGATGTAAATATTATCAAAACTACTTTCAAAACCTCGCTAATGACATCAATAAGGTTACCTTGTTTTCTAAAAATGCTTTTGTGATTTTAGACATTAATAAAATTGATTTCACTAATATTATAAATTATTTTTTACGACAGGAGTATATAAAATTAATTGGTTTATTACGTAAGGTAGTTAGACCCCAGAATATCATATGTTGACGAAAAGTATTTAATAACATTCAATCATTCAATTTGAATTATTTTAAACTATTTGTACACCTTTTAAAAAACTGCAGTATGATCTTCTTTGATAGCACAATATAACTGGTAACACTGTAATTAATCCAATTTTTCTCAGATTCGTTAACTTGCCGTCAAAAGGTCTAGCAGGATAAGAAGGTCCAATCTGCCCCAGCAGGGATTCAGATGAATTTTTTAAAAATTGTCAATACGATGAAATTATTTGAAAAAAAATCAGTTTTACTCTCATATCATTTACGTACATAAATTATTTTGTAAAATCACCTTCGTAGTCACATAAAATTAAAAATAAAAACTGACGTGTTTTTCTAGAACACGCTTAATGGTGGGGTTAAGTAGTCGAACATTTACAAAAAATTATTGAATTTTTAGAAAAAAAAATATTTACGAAGTTATTTTGGTGACTTTTCATCTCAACACAGCTATATAAAACCCTAAAACAAAAAAAAATAACAGTTTGATCCGGTTTTTTGGTAATATCTTGGCTTCTACTTAAGTTTCGACAACGATATATCAGCCAATTTTGAAACTAATTTCAAGCCCCACAAATTATCTTTAAAACACTTTGACCAAAAATGAATATTTCTCAGGTTAGAGCCAATAAAGAGAGAAAATATGCTTATTTTTCCGGTTTTTCGCCTCTAACTCGTTTCAACAGCTAGTGAATTTTTGTACAGTGGAACGTCACACTAGTGAAACTCACACTAGTGAAATTCTCGCACTAGTGAACATTTGTCTCTATCACTAGTGAAACATCAACTTCCCCTCGTACCCCCACTCTGCCACTTTCTTATGCATGTGTATGTATGTACACAAACATACTCGAAAAGCTGTAACACATTACGATTTGTGTATTATTTATTGTAATTAATTTAGTATCGGTGGCTTGGAATATCATGTGAAAATAATTCTACGCATAAGAACCTAAATGCGGACACAAATGTAAAATTACTGGCAAAAGAGGTTAAATAGAAGTGTTATGTGGACCAACTCATTTATTATTAACAAGTTTTATCTTTTAACCGTTAACATTCTCCTTGTTCTCCATATTATTTTAAAATTGGCATAACCTCTTTTGAGAAAGCGAGAAAAATACAAGTATTTTTGGTTATGAACGTTATGAAAGTGTGTAGACATATGTATGCACATGTTTGCACATCTGCCGACGCGCATGCGCTCGCAAAAACGATACGTCCCTAGAGAGGGGGTAAACATTCCACCCCTCCGCATCTCACTAGTGGGAAAAAAAACAAAAAACCGCTGGTCCCGACAGTGCCACTAGTGTGAGGTTCTACTGTATAGGATAAAGTTGTAGAGCTTAAAAAGAACTGCAATTTAACACCCTAAGTTGTTTCGTTTTGATAGAAATTGAGCCAAAAAATGAGAAAAATACCGTTTGTATTTTTTTACCATGGCGCACCGCTTTTTTAAACGCGAGAAAACATGTTTTGAATTTTTTATGAATTTTTTAAAAAGTTTCTATAAGGTCAAATTACTTGAAAAAATTTTCGTAGCTACACTCTAATATCATTTACACGCATGAATTTTTCTGCAAAGATTGCATAGTGTGGTTACGAAATAAAAAATAAAAACCGAAAATTCACGTTTTTGCCTATAGCGAGAGCAATTTTGGGGATAGGGAGTTGAAGATTTCTGAGAATTGTTATTTTTCGACATAGAAAAGGATAAAATTTCATTCATCTGAATACCTGCTGGGACAGATTGGACCTTCTTATCCTGCTAGACCCTTTCTAAAAAAGAACGGTGTTGTTAATTATAATGATAAAATTTTGTTTTCAAACTGTTCGTAAATGTGTTAAACCTAACCTAAAACTAATTAAAATAAAATTTTACGTATAGTATGTCAAAAAGACATAATCTATTTTTAAACAGTTTTAGGTTAGGTTGAACACATATACGAGCAGTTTGAAAACAATATCAAATTTTACGCATACAGTGGCCCTCCCCTTATTTTAACTTTTCGAGTCAAGGAAGATGGCGGCTTTTTCTCTTATTTTATCGCTTCCCCTCATCCTCACCACTGGCAGTATGAGAGAATAAAAACAGAGAGAGGAGATATACAGTGGCCCTCCCCTTAATTTAACTGCGTCCTTTATTTTAACTTTTTTTCGTCCCTTATGTTAACTTCTTCCCCTCGTGAGTTCCTCCACCATTCGCCAATTGAAAGTGTTCAAAAGAGTGCGGACTGCTGTTGGCGCTTGCGCATACAGAGGAAGAAGGACGCCACTATATCTCCCCTCTCTGTTTTTATTCTCTCGTACTGCCAGTGGTGGAGATGAGGGGAAGCGGTAAAATAAGGGAAGAACTCGCCATCTTCCTTGACTCGAAAAGTTAAAATAAGGGGAGGGCCACTGTAGTTGTGTCCTTCTTCACCTGTATGCGCAAACAGCAGTCCGCACTCTTTTGAACATTTTCAAATGTGTAATGGTGGGGGAACTCACGAGGGGAAGAAGTTAACATAAGGGTAAAAAAAAAGTTAAAATAAAGGACGCAGTTAAAATAAGGGGAGGGCCACTGTAGTATGTCGAAAAATAACGTTCGATACATGGGCGTAAGAATTCGATTTTACGCCCTTGTATCGAAAAATACTATTATTGTACCCTTCTATTATTTTAATTTCATTTCTCCTATTTTAACTCTATTTCTTCCTCCCCCAAACTTCATAAAAATTTAATTTCATTATATTTCACTCGATTATCAATTAGAATATCGATTTTAAATATCTTCCGAAGCGGCAGGGAAATAAAAGGATAAAACATTTTCTTGGCATAGACATTTTTATTGTTAACATAGACATCTGCTGTAAATACCGTCAGAAACGCATATATCGTTGCTTAACACTGATCATGATTTACAGACCTTTCTCCCAAGATCGATGTAAACTCGAGTCGATATCCTTCGCGAAGCAAACAAAAAAAAGTACCACTCGCATCAATAGAACGGACAATAAAATAAAGACGTTACAAGGTACATTTTTCTGCTCGTGAGGCTCCCGAATACATGCTGTACAAATTCCAAAGTGTCAAACTACACTCGATTAAGTCCAAGTAACAAAATCGTTCACATAATAAAATTAAATAAGAATGTACATCGTTCCTTATCGCCTAGAATGCTATACACAGGTTCGCAGTCGAAAGCATCATCACCGTTACATAAGATGATTTCTCCACGAAAATTTCGTCGTCGGCTGCTAGACGATTTATATATATTTTTTTTTTTTTTGCTAAAAGAGCTGATCACGGTGTAGACGGGTTAAAAAAATAATTCTTTAGTTGGCAAAAATGGTCGATTCAATCCGCTCGTAACCGTAAAATCAAGTTCCTTCGCTACAACTACCGTCTCTCTTTCGAGCAGTAGCTTCCTTCCAAATTTAAATGCATCTTATAAATGACTGCGAGTTATTCTCTCTCTATTTTAAATGAATAACACAATAGTCGCGACTTTGCCGTTTCCGAACAACCAATCATTTTGTCGAAAACGTCCAAGCTTCGACGCTCAGAGCTTATACGTAACGCCATCGTACGTACACGGGTACGTGACATAACCTCACACCTCAACCATATATATTCGTTATATATAAGAATTTTCTATTTTTATTATTTCAAAAAACGGTAATAAAAACAGAAAACTTATTTAACACTTATGTCTCATATTCCGTCACCTTGTGTATTGCTTACTATTGAGTCGAACAAGTTGACTTCGACTTATTGACTCGAGAACGTTCGAAACGCGACGGCAAACTAAATTCGCGCGATACAATTGCCGATTCGCATTCGTAACTCTTTCAAAATACTTTTTTTTTTTGTAAACATAAACGAAGTTTACGATAACCGATGCTGTACATTCAAATCTTTATACATTCTTAGCGTATATGCGCGGACGATAAATTCGCCCGTGACGTAATGCACGAATAAAATGTGAGGAATGCACAAGTTCCATGGAGGACACGCGCGAGCCCCCCGGTGTAACATCTTGCTTTTCCGCAAACTGCACAACATTTTCCGTGGAAAAAACTTGAGTTTTCCGCCCGCAATCACTTGGATAAATTACGACAGGGTCGTTCCTTCGCAGCGCCATCTTGAGTTTGTCGTAGCATCGCGTGCGCGTATAGCTTGCAGATATGCAACCTATTCTACGATTCAAATATACTTCCTTCATACGAAGTAACTTTTAGCAACTCGCCGAATGTACATTTTCGAGATATGCTTTTTCATTGCGTGGCAATTGGTAACTATTTTCAAAAGCAACTTTTTTTTTATATATGTGTACATATATATATTTATATATTTATAATATATTGAAAGATCGCGTAGCCCTATATAACGAGTATAGACTACGAATTGGCTAGATACTGCGGAATATAACCAACTAAACGGCGGAAAGTAACGTTTCTTTTTATTCTAGGCCACCTTCTTCTTCCAATTTCGAAAGGAATTTCGGCACCCGGTAACTGGGTTCCACTTGTCGGGCCATATCGATCAGTCCCAACAATTTTTTAATACCAATGAAAACGCTGAAAATCAAATGTTATATGTTTAGAAATATCTCATTTTTGTATATTTTTCATTATTCGGTTATCTGATTAAGTAATTCACATTTTGAACGATCCAATTCTTTTTTATTCTATTTTTTAACCGGATAGGTCCGGATTCATAATTATGAGTTCCGAAGTGAGTTACATTTTGATAAGATGCAAAATGGCGTCTTATAATTTCACAATGTCAAACAATGGGCAACACAAAAATACATAAAACTATTTGAAAAGTGAATTTTTACTTTGTAGATAAGCTCCATTCATGACTATGAATTAGAAATTATATTAACCCATTAACCCTTTCACTGTGGACTACGTGTATACACGTAGTTATAAAAGATTTAATGAACAGCTATATACCGGCGTTATGTTTTATTGGGCGTTTTGAATCGCTTCAAATCAAATTTCGAAAATTCTAAACGTCAAATCCAATATGGCCGCTCAAAATCGGACAATTTTTAAGCATTTTTCATTATGCACGTAATTAAAAAAGAATGAATAAATAGAGAATAAAGAAACAGATATGAGTGATTCTCCAAAAACAGGGCATTTGTATTAAAATTAATGTATCGTTGGTTAATAACTACAATGATAGTATTATATTCATAATTTTAATAAATAATATTTCATAATAAACTTGATTCATAACGTTGTAACAAATCGTACCTGATACAAATGTTTGGTAACGACAATGAAGGTGACGACAATGAAAATTTGTAAAAAAATCCAATTTTACATATTTTAAACAATAATAAATTAAAAAACAAATTGCCAGTAACGTTTATTCCTTTAATCTTCAAGTTTTCATCGTTTTTTAATTGCTGTTTGTATCAAAATACCAAAATTAGGACGGGTGACGACAATTAATTTAATAAAAATACGTAGTATTTTTATACAGTTTTTACTTGTTCATGAGGTAAATATGTTCTCTTTTCAATTTTCTATGGAGGATTAGTAAAGTGTAGTGTTTTTTCTTTGATTTTCTCATAAGTTTTAGTAAAAAAGTTAATTACTTCCAGTTCATTTATACCAGTTTACCCATTGTCGTTACCTCATAGAAATTTCTTAAGACATTAATATTTCAATAATTATAAGTATATATATTGATTTAATTAAATATTATACAGAGAGAAATTGTACAGTTTGAGCTGTACTATAGAAATATTATTTGAATAAATTAAAATAATTCGGTTTCTTAATAGCGCTAATATTTTAAAGTTTTGAACTAGAGGTTTGGACATATCAAAAATGCTACTTTTAATCTTTAAATGTCATTTTACACCAGTTTTTTGTAACAAAAGTATTATTTTTTCAAATTAACATGGGCCAGGGATATTTATTTAACATTTCTATCGAAATTTAATAATTTATTGTCAAAGTTGTTCTAAGATATAACGTAAAGACACGAAAATGCCCTGTTTCCGGAGAATTACCCATATACTCAAGAATTATGTTTTATTGGATATGTTGAATCTCTGAATTCGAATTTGAGGAGATTTTAAAACTTTAAACAGAAAATTCAACTTGGCCGCTCAAAATCGGACAAACTTGAAGCATTTTTCGTCACACTTTATCCTCGATTAAATTATTTCAAAAAAAAAATGGATAAAACCCCCAAAAAATTAAAAAAAAATATTAAAAAAAATGAAAAAATAAATAAAAAAAAAGAAGTGGACATTCTACCGGATACCTCCACGTGGTACATTCTGCAGACGTAAATAAGAAATATTTACCAGCTAAATGCGGGGGTAGAATTTGGAATTTATTTTTCGTAATCATAATAATATACCAATTACGTATAATGCACTATAATTATAACCCGATAAATTGAAAATATTGTAATAATACAAATGGCTTTAGAATTACAGCTGAACCCTGTCAATCTCACCATAAATTGGTCCATGCAATGACAATTATAATTCTTTTAAACCGTTTGAAAACTTACTTCATATTCGTTAAATTTTTGAAAACTGACTCCAAATTCGTAATCAGGTCGAAAACATAACAACAACAAATTTCAAATTGGCCGGAAACATCGTCACATTTTGAGACCACTCTCGACTTTTCGGTCTCCACAGCGAAAGGGTTAAATATCAAATGTCGTCAATTTTCAATGAATTTTCTACCATTTTTTTTCATACCACAAGTACAACAAAAAATCGTAAAATTTCATGCTCTTCCAGAATATGGCCACAGAGTTTATACACCGTGTAACGCCACCTATAACACCCAATTTACCTGGTAGTGAATGCCGATAAACTGAACCAGAAGTTCCTCTTCCAAAATTGGATCTGGGGCTTACAATTTGATTGGCAAGTCATCAAAGTTTCGAAAAAAAATCACTATTTTTGCAATAACTCGGTTCTTTTCGAAGTTATGTTAATCAGTCAAAGTTCATATTAAAGTTATTTTTTAGCTCTACAATTCATCTCTGATTCTCTTTGACCTACATTGAATTTCTCTTGTTATAGCCATAAAAATGGTGAAAAATGCCAATTTTCGCGATTTTTCTCGTCCAACTTTTTTCACTAAACAGTTAACGAAATATCACAATAAAGAAGTTGTAGGGATAATAGGAAGCGATTCGATAAAATTTAAACCCACACGGAGTATTTTAAAGTCGCAGAATTGAAGGAAAACGTCTTAGTATTCACACTCGTTTTTCGCCAATTCTATTACTTTAAAAGGCTCCTCGTGTTTTCAATTTTTATCGAATCACGTCGTATTAAGGTTAAATTTTTAATTTCTTAAGGTCTACATCCTCTTCCTGTGTGATATTTCGTAACCTCTTTAGCGAAAAAAGTTAGACGCGAAAAAATGCAACAATTGTCATTTTCCCCCTTTTTTGGCTATAACAAAAGAAATATTCATGGCAGGTCAAAGGCCTCCGAGACGAATTGTAGAGCTTGAAAATATCTTCAATATGGACTTTCACTAGTTAACTTAACTTCAAAAAGAACCGAGTTATTGCAAAAATAATGATTTTCAATCAAATTTTAAACCTCAGATCCAAATTTGGAAAAGAAACTTCCGGTTCAGTTTTTCATTTATCTCCTAGTAAATGGGGGTGCCCTAGGTGGCGTTACACGGCGTCTAAAGTCAATGTTAAAAACAATTTTTCGTAAAAAAATGCGTTTTTTTTAACTGAAAAAAATTGTAGATCGGAAATTTTTATAAGAATCGGTGGTATACGCATCCGATTCCACATAGGAAAGTGTTTTCGAAGCCTATATTTTAAAATGCACGTAGTACAATTTTGAAAATAAAGGTGAAACGATCCAAAATGGCGACTCAAACACGAAAAAATCGTCAAAAAGTTCAGAAATTTTTTATTTGAAAATTATTGATTATTGGAAAAAAGATGTCGAACAAAAACTTCTTACAATTGATTCACGAATACGCTGAAATTTTTTCAGAATTTTTTTATGAGTTTTTATTCAATTATTCAATATTTTAAGATTTCAATTTTTTAAAATTGCATTGAATAGATTTTTCATTTAATTGTTTACTGCATTTCCAAAAATTAATATATGATTTGACAAATGGAAAAAACTACATTAAACTTTACCTTTTTAAACAAATAAATAAAAATACGGGATTTTCATGATAATTTTGTATGAGAAAGGATTTTTTTCTTTACAAAATCAATCGGAAAATGATCCCGGTATCCAAGGAATAAATGTTCGCAAAATATTTTTTGTTTGCAGCTTATTGTTCTGTTTATGGATTTATAAAACATTAGAGTCTACTAATAAGCGTTATAGTATTGTCATTTCAATATTATTTAATGCATTTTCAATAATTGTATATGACGGTCTACTTCGTACGTCATGAATCGTGTCCATTAGGATAATCATCTAGCGAGTAATGACTAATAAAATATTAACGATGTAAGTTGGAAGTGCATAATTAGAATATAATTTCGCGCCCAAGAAATCATTAAACTAAGTGCCACGTTACAATTATGACCTAGTTTTGTAACGAACGTATTCGTCCAAATTACATTGTTTTCATATGGGGAAAAAAAACTGGCACTCAGGAGGGTTTTTCAATAACCACTGTAATATACACGTAAAATACATTACATATAATATTATTTCTTACTTAGTTACATGTGTATTTAATTTAATTAAAGCAATACATAAAAAATAAACATATACTCTATCAATTCCAAGATACGTTGCGCTTTTGAGTAAGCTATTGAAGAATACATTTTTATTTGCATGGAAAATAGCTGATATTTATTACAAGGCATTTTTTAGATTTTCAAAATTCAAGATGGTGAACAAAAATGCAAAAAGTTAAACAAATTTGTTGGCTTCATTAAATAATTTATCAACATGTTTTATACAGTTATATACGTAAATTTGTTAGTCATTTAAGTTGATTTGTTGTTAATTACATAAATAAATTACTCGGTGTGACAAAATAAACAAATCTAAATAAACTTTTAACGGGGCATAGTAAACCTTGTAGGGCACGAAAAACTGATAAAAATTTCATGGTTTTTTATTCTCATACACCTCCAAAATCTCGTTTTATACTTAACGTATTATCTTAAACTTTTTTAAAACGGAACTAACAGCTCCAGTAATTTTTACTCGATTTAAAGTTTCTATCAGAAAAATATATCTTTGCAACGCTATGTAATTTACATCGATATCTTAATGACTCGCAAAGATCCAAACGAATGTATCTGAGAAATTTTCATTTTTTTCAATTTTTTCATTTTTGACAACAATTTTTCGATATTGTTTGATCTCAAATATTATTTTCGTTACTATAACTTGAAAGTATATGTAATTCCGATTAAAATATCCTATTTGTTTACTTCAATTCGTTAAAATTTGACTGGGATTACTGAATTTTATGATTTTTTGAATTTTAAGCAAAATTGTTTTCATAATTGTGTACTGTATGTGAAACCCATCTCAGTAGTTCCATTTTTCGCCACCAGAGTAACTTAATAGGACCAATACCATTCACAATATTACACAATAACCAAAATAGAAAATGGTAATATTGAGAAACAAGTAATTAAAAAATTTCAAAACTCAAAAATGTTTACTTGATGCGTTTATAAAAATCATCATTTGTTTCGCGTTTAAGTGACATACAGTATAATCTGCAAGCATATTGATGGAGCTTTTACCTTGAAAACGGGTTTCTAAGACTAGTAATTTTTTTCCAGCTATTAGAATATTTGAATTCTATTGGAACCTTGCATAATGGTGCATTAAACAGTTGAATTTTAAGAAAAAATTTTACTTTTATATCCCACATCATTGTAACCTCAAAATGGCGTCAACAATGAAAATTTCTTTGAAAAATGTCTGAACGTTCTAACTCAAAAACTACGTGCTGTTATAAAAAAAATGCTAAGAATGAAAAGTTCTTAGAATTAATGGAGAAATATAGTGGAATTTTTTCAGATTTTTGTTATGACATTTTTCAAAATTTTTTTTCAAAATTTTTTTTCAAAATTATAATTTATTTATGAAAAGTTCTGAAACTTTTCGAAAAAATTGCAAAGAACAAATAACTCTTAGAATTCATCAGAGAATACACTAAATATTTTTCTGAATTTTTGTAAATAAATTACAATTTTGAAAAAAATGTCGAAAAAAAAATTCTCAAAATGTCATTAAAAAATTTTGAAAAAATTCCACTATATCGCTTGAGGAATTTTAAGAACTTTTCATTCCAGGCATTTTTGTTAAAAGTTCGTAGTTTTTGAGTTAGAGCGTCCAGAAATTTCTCAAAGAAATTTTCATTGTTGACGCCAATTTGAGGTCGTTAGAATGACGTAGGGTATAAAAGTAAAATTTTTTCTTAAAATTCCACTATTTTATGCACCATTACGCAAGGTTTCAATAAAATTCCAATATTCTAATAGCTCGAAAAAAATTGATAAGAATAAAAAATTCCCAATTTTTTAGAAATTTTTTTCATATTCGGCGCCATATTAGAATTTCTGATGGCTGAAACTCAATTTTGACCTCGGAATCTTGAAGAGCGACCTCGAAAACAGTAGGATACGTACCTCTCAATTGTTTTCAACTTTCATTTTGATTGAAAATGAAGTATAAAAATTGTCATTTCAGGCGTTAATGGGCTAACTGTTGAAAATAAATTCATTTCCAGATTTTGAAAATTTGTTAAATTGAAATGATACGATTTCTGTCAATGTGGTTGCTAGAATGTGGCTGCTAACTTCAGTGTAATAAAAAATTGCACCATTACACAGAGTAACAAAAAAAAAGTCGATTCTTGTTTATCTTAAAATTCTTATGTTTATTGAATCTTTAAGTCTCAGTGAACAATAAAAGACGTTACAAAAATTTTTTTCAATCGGTCGGTTCCATACAAATCGAGATAAAAGTACGAAAAAAAAAGATTTTTTACCATTTTCTTAATCCTTTTGAGTAAAAAATACGACGTGATACAAATTTCTAGTAGGTCTTAAATAAAAGCTTAAAACATTAACTTTTAAACGAAAAATTGAAAAATCATATTAATAGTGGGGGAACTTAATTTATGAAGCACCCAAAAAAAATATCGGTGTTGACAAGAACTTATAGAAAACGATTTTCCATGATCAGATTTTTTTAAACTGATCCCATTATGGTTTTTCTAGTTGCTGATGATGAATGGAAAGTTAGACTTAAGAAATTCAAAATGGCGGACACAATATGGAAGACTAAATTAAAAATATTACGCGAACTCGCTTGAAAATTGTTACTCGGATATTTTTGAGGTTGCTAATCACTATTCAAAATTCGAAATGGCAGATCCAATATGGCGACCGAAATATTTGTAATTTACTCAAATTTCTTTATAATTTTGCAATCCAAGGGATTTCGAAGTCTCTGATTACAAATCTAAAATTTATTTTTTGATACGGATAAAAATTATGAAGGATATAGTTTTATTAACATCAATTGTATTATTACATTAAAGCTATAGTATTCGAGAAACATTTATATAAAATACAACACGAAATTTGCCTCTGAAATTCGCTACAGATACAATTATAACGCCCAGTTATTAAAATTTACAAAAACGACTATTATAGTTCCTCCACTATAAATAGTGATTTTTAATTCTTCGTCGAAAAAATCATGTTTTAAGGTTTCATTTAACCCTTTCGTCCCTCAAGTACAGAATTTGGACACAACTTTAAACGATGTAACTTTTGTTCCAAACAGCGTTAACAAAAATTGAAATAAGAAAAAATCGATAGATTTGGACCTGCTCTTTCAAATGCCGTGGTCAGAAACAGCCGGAAATTAGAGAGAAAAATGTTATGATCATTTTTTCGAAAAAAATACTGGTTTTTTCGACATTTTTTCCCAATAATTGCGTTTTTTGACATTGAAAAGGGCAGTGCTGATCGTTGCAAAACATACTGATCGCGTCTTTTTGCTCAGACCATTCTTCTCCCGTCGGAATTTATTCAAAAAACAAAATGGCGGTTTCAAGATGGCGTCTGGAAGTTGTAAGTTTGAATTTTCTCGCAGAAATATCGATTATTTGAAGGTGTAACGGCTCAAATCATGGAGAATTGCAATGAAAAAGTAATTATTATCATTTGTGAATACCTAGTCTCATCATGATTTATTCATAACCTCATAACCTCAAATTAATTAGACACAATGGGTTTATACCGATTATTTGTCTAATTTTCACACAATTTTCGACGTTTTCGTAATATTACTTATGTGTGAAATTAAAAATGACCATATACCCTTATGACCTATTAATTATCGGGTTATAACCTAAAAATTTAGT
The DNA here is from genome assembly GCA_030407085.1 of Trichopria drosophilae. Lineage (NCBI taxonomy): Eukaryota > Metazoa > Arthropoda > Insecta > Hymenoptera > Diapriidae > Trichopria > Trichopria drosophilae. The sequence continues at coordinate 10,960,592 of CM059584.1, read as the reverse complement.
ACAGTTCGACTTTTTTTTACTCTTAAAATACTTTTCTTCATTTTTTTTATTTTAATTTTATTACTTTCATTTTTTTTGGATTCAAAACACGTGGAGGCAATGAGGAAATATTTGTTTTTTATTTTTGTCTTTTGTTTTGTATTTTGTAAATCAATAGAGCAGATATTGAAAGTTATGTTGCACTATAAAATGTGGATTGACCTGAGACCTGCAAATTGAGTGAAAATCAGACAAAATATCGGTAGTAACCCATTGTACACGACTAATTTGAGGTTATGAATGAATCATGATAGGACTAAGTATTCACAAATGATAATAATTACTTTTTCATCCCAGTTCTCCGTGATTTGAACCGTTACGCGGTCAAATAATCAATATTTGTGGGAGAAAATGTAAAATTACAACTTGGAGACGCTATCTTGAAGCCGCCATTTTGTTTTTTGAAAAAAATCCGACCGGAGAAGAATGGTCTGAGCAAAAAGACGCGATTAGTACGTTTTGCAACGATCAGCACTGCCCTTTTCAATGTCAAAAAACGCAATTATTGGGAAAAAACGTCGAAAAAATCAGTATTTTTTTCGAAAAAATGATCATAACTTTTTTCTCTGTAATTTCCGGCTGATTCTGACCACGGCATTGGAAAGAAGAGGTCCAAATCTATCGATTTTGACTTATTTCAATTTTTGTTAACGTTGTTTGGAACAAAAGTTACATCGTTGAAAGTTATGTCCAAATTCCGGACTTTTGGGACGAAAAGGGTTAAGCCCTACTAGAGATTTGTATCACGTCGCATTTTTGACACATAAGGATTAAAAAAAATGCTAAAAAGGCAATTTTTTCTCAGTTTTATCTCGATTTGCATGGAACTGCCCGAATGAACAAAGGTTTGTAACCTCTTTTTGTAAAACAAGAATCGACTATTTTTTTATCCAGTATTATCATTGTCACAAAAAAGCGTGGTCACTCGTGTTTTGACAAAGTTATTTTTGTAAATACTAACTAAATATATTTTTAAAAAATCGTAAAATTTAGAAAGCCGTACAGGCAGTGAAAAATATCTGATTCTTTTGTTTCTTAGTCAATTATAGAAATGTTTGCAATAATAGAAATGGTCTATAACAGCATACAAATTTCAAATAGATATCGAAAAAAATATCTTCAGCAGAAATGTAAATTATTTTGTTTAATTCACAAAATTTTTGAATGAAATTAAGTTTTTCATTCCGTCCCTAATTATGCCAAAAACCGCCAGTAAAATATATAAAAATGAATATAAAACCACACAGCGTGCGAATATAAATGAAAACCGACAGCTTGACAGACGGCTCGCGTTTTGTACGAGTCATGTCTTTATCAGGTTCATAAAATACAACTTTGGCGTCGAAAGATCCACGTGACTTGATTAAGAATGAAAATAAAAACTTTTAAGGTTATAAAATCAAACTTATGAAACGATAAATAGCAAAGTCACATTTTTTGACAGAATTTCGAAAAATATCGTTATCTAAAACGCATTTTTAGGTAAAACGGTCAATATGAATTATTAATTATTTTACGTTTTGCGTGTGAAGTTAAGCACGCCATGGGAATTTAAAAAGTGTGTCAATTGGCGTCCCTAGAGGAAGATGAAATAACGATTCTCGTCTTAAAATGCTCTGTCATACGTTCTCCTTTCGAGGATCAATACGTGCGGTTCGTGTATCTCAACAATCAATACCGGGCCGCACGTTACCAGTGCGACCACTCTCGGCTATTGTAAAAAGGTAACTAATTACGCAAAATAACTCGCCAATAGAAGAATCGAGAACGTCGGTTCTTTAGAAATCTGCCCTAAATAGATGCGCGAGACTTTTATGATGTTCACTGATATTCGAACGACGTTGATTTTTGTGTCACGCGGCGATATATTAAGAACGTTTAATTATAACTGAGCTTCTTTAGCAGATTCTTAATCTTTTTTAAATAATCTAATTTTGTCAATAATTCCTAATAAAAACTTATTTTTGTAACTCTATAAATCGGATTTTTCATAAAATCGCAATTAAAACTCGAATGTGATCGATCAAAATGTAAATTGTTATAAAAAATCATTTTTTTTTAACTTACCGTTTTCCGTGCAATTGTTTCTGAAGCGATTGCATTTCCTTCTTCGAGAATAAGTCAACTTCTTCCAGTACCGCTAAAAGATGATCGGGGGTGGATAAATTCGGCACATGCAAAGTAGTACTGAATGCCGAAATCAGTTCCATATCATCCAGTACTTGTCTGCGACTGGTGGTGCAGAGAATCAAAAGTTTGCGGCCTCGCGGAGGTTGTTTCTTTAGAAGAACTAAAAGTGCTTGTAGCGTTAAATTAGAATATCGTGGGCCGATGGGTCCGTAATCCAACAAGCGTTCGATGTTATCGACTAAGATACAGCTCAGCTGCGACCGATAGGCGTCGTCGAATATCTAAAATAAAACGTACAAATCATATACATTAAATTATAATTTAACAGCACAAAATATATTCTTCGTCCAGATTTCTTACCTTTCGAATAGACAAGCATTTAGCAGATTCTGTGTAGCCAACCATGTCTTCGGGTGTACAAACTTTGACGAATGGAAAATCGGAGATCTTGGCGATTTGAGCAGCCAGGACCGTTTTTCCAGCATTCGGAGGTCCTTCCAGCAATACTGAAACGAGTCCAGATCCTTCGGAGGAGCGCGCTTCCTGGATGTACAGGTTACCATCAGCCAGGATGTCCGCAACCGGTTTACCCCAATTTATAATTCCGCGAGCCAGAAGGTGATCCAAAATTTCACCGCTCGTTCCAAATGCCTAAAATTTCAACCTTAAAGTTGTTGTACATGAAAGAAAAACAAAGATAACGTACCGGTTTGATGTCATTTTCTAACGCGTGTATGAAATCGGTCCTCGACACCATAAGTTTTTCCATTGCTGCAGGATCGACTTCTACTTTACTTGACGCCTTGATCAACCTGTTCATCGCTGTACTTTGGGCCGCTCGTACCAATCCTTCCAGCTCGGCACCGCTAAAGTTCTTTGTCAGAGTCGCAAGTTCGCTGAGATCTACGTCCGGCGCGATCTTTTTATAATCTCGCATTCTGGACGTGTGGATGTTCAAAATCTGGAATCTTCCATTTTCATCAGGAAGGCTGATTTCCATTTGTACCTATAAACCGAAAGGGTCCAAATTAACTTTTGCCATTTTTTTTTGGACAAATTTATGTTAGTTTTCCGGTTCTTACTTCTAATCTACCAGGTCGCAAGAGGGCTTCGTCTATCATGTCTCGTCTGTTTGTCATACCGATGACCAAAATATTATTTAATTGCTCCACGCCGTCGATTTTTGCTAGCAACTGATTCACCACGGTGTCGTGAACTCCTGTGGCACCAGCCACGCTTCCTCTGGCTTTGCAAATTGCATCGATTTCATCGAAGATTATTATATGCAAGCCGCTGTTCGGTCCAAGCTATAAATGTCCAAAATCATTAGACTCCAAAAATGTAGAGTTATCTTAATTATTCGTGTAAAACACCAACCTTCTTTTCTTCTTCCTCAGCGTCGGCAAACAACCGTCGGACGTTTGCTTCACTCTCACCTACATACTTGTCCAAAATTTGAGGTCCGTTGACAATTTTGGGTTCTCTGGCATTCAGCATGTTTCCTATTTGCCTCGCCATGAGAGTTTTACCTGTACCCGGAGGTCCGTAAAGCAGAATACCTTTGACGTGCTTGCAACCCAGCTGAATGACGACTTCCGGTGGGAAAACTCGAGACGCGAAAGCTCGTCTGAATATGGCGTTGAATTCTTTGTCCAAGCCACCGATTCCCATTTTCTGAAAGTCCCAATCGGGATTGATAATGGATTGACGAACCATTTTTCCTTTGGCCGTGCCGGTAAGATTCAAGCTGGAGTTTTCGGCTTTCTCGAACTGAATCATTGTGTCACCTAAGCATCGGCCCATCCTCGTTTTCTTTGGCTTGCCTTCTTGACCGGATTTAATAGCTGATATGTCGGCTGCCTCTAAGCTTTTCACAACCAAACCGAGCATCTTTTTTTCTTGAAATTGGAATGCCAATTGTTGCCCCACTGTAAATGCCTGACCCGAAAATTGAAGTAGAAAATCTTTTGCCATGAGTTCCGTATCGTACGGTTCCAGGGTCGTCCTGTAAACAATAATGTTTCTAATCCATCCCCGGGAAGCCTTTTCCTGGATTTTAAATTAAGTCACTTACGTCTTTTTTTGTAGAAAATCTGCTTCTAAAACCATGGTGCAAAGGAATTCGGAAGAGGAGGATGGATCGAAGTAGTAAGGCCTGACGTCGATTTCCTGCTTCAGAGATAACGACGCCCATTTTCTTTGAGGTAAACTGAATCCTACAGAACCTCGATCGACTTCTGGATGGAATTTGACGGAGAATATGAAGTGCTGATTAGGGCCAGTCGCAATTTCAATATGTCTGTGGATTACCGAATTAATTTTTAGGATATTCAATATAGTATTTCACTTTTATTAAAGTTACCACGAGTGTTTTAATCGCAAATCTAAACTTACTTTACGTCTGGTGGAAAATCTGAAGGATTGACTATCGCACAGTTGGTGATACTCAATTCGTCGGTCGGACATTTTGACGCTCGCATCCGCTGTGAACATACAAAGTACAGGTCACATCAAAAAATTATTCACCGGCCACGTGTTAAAATATTTTCTTTTTATCGCATACGGGAAAAGTTTCGTCGGCGCTGCCATCTATGAGTGCATACTTGAATTATTGATGTTCATAGAAACAAACCTGTTCCTTTTTTATTTCTAATCTTACTTGTTTTGGTCCTTGTAATCAATCGTTAAATATGTCGTTAATCCCAATAAACAAATCCATGGCCATTTTCAAAAATTTCATCAGTGAAGGGACTGACTTATTACATCTTTATAAAAGATAGCGATTTTCTCCACCGTTAGGGGATAGTATTAAACACGACCCTGAAGATCAAGAGTATTATAGAGAATGACAAAGGACGCTACACACGATATATTTCCAGATTCGTTTAACAGGATCCCGTAGTCAATTTTATCGTTTTCTATCAAATGACATACGGCTTATCTCAGTCAATTTCTCAAGAGCCTTTCTCCTGAATAGGGTTGAATTTTGTTCGTGAAATAAGGGGATTTTTAGCTTATTTGTCTTCGAAAATAAAATAAAGTAACAGAACACAGTTATAGGAGAGTACAAAATTTTTGTCGATATTAACGACACTTTTAGTACGTAATGACTTTGGATTTACTTTGCATACTTCGGAATGCTAAAAGCTTTACATATTTTGAACGAGGGACTGATTGTACTTTGATCGTTTTCTTGAATAAGAAGTATTGGATTTAAGATATATCAAACTCGCTTTTGGTGTAATTTACATGATTTAATACATTTTTCTTTTATAACAATTATATTTTGCGAAGCACAGCAAATATTAAAAGCTGACGAAAACATTTCCAACATAAATATATCCCCTATCTTCACACGCTATCAATACAATATAGAGGGCACGAAATTAGAACTGTCACTACCGTATTGCAATTTGGGGCATCTATACTTAATCCTTAATGTACTTAAGTGATTAGTCACCAAATTCTTAAAAATACAAATATGTAGCGACATTCTAATGGAGTGGGGTAGCTATCTCCTTCGTCTAATAATCTACATTATGAATGATCTTCCCCTAATAGGCATGTCGGATAGTGTGAGATATGAAATATGGGGAAATGAGGAAATTCCCACCCTGCACTAAATCACTATCAATTATTTATAACTCAATTCTCTCAACGAGTTTTTACAGTATGAAGATTTTCTAAATTGAAAATTCCACATAGACAAATTTTTCCATATTAACGAATAACTAATAAAAATATTTTAGGTATTTTCATCATGTACCTTCAACTGAAATGTTATTTACCTTTTTGGGTATCAATATTTTTATTGATGTCATTTGGTCGAACTCTGCTATCCAATTACAATTTTTCTTTACTAAGATTTCACTTAATCGAACCCAGATGGCGTTGATAACTTTCCAAAACTATATACGCGTCGGAATGTAAAATAATTATAAGTGAAAAAAGTCTTTATAAACGACATAAAAACTCAAATCGATTTTTAATATAATCTTATCAAAATTTAGCAACCAAAGAAAAATTCAAACATAAAATCTTGTCATTTTATTTCCGACTATCAATACGCGTTTTATGAAAACATAAAACGAAAATTTACTGCCCTCTATAGGTGACTAGACAAGTTTATATGGCGTCGTTAAAGTCCACATTCAAATATTATTTATAGCAAAATTCAGAAGAAAACACGGATTAACAATTAATATAAAAGCAAAGATATTTTTCAACATTTTATTTTTATTTACTGCCATATTGATTAACCCTTTGCGGCATAGTGGGATGCTCAGCATCCCACCTATTTTCTCTCAGTTTTTAATTAATTATTCGGCTGTTTTCATCTAAGCAATCGGGTTTTTGAGTTAATTATGTTAATAAGATGTATATAATCATAAAAAAAGTTACATATTATCAATTATCGTTAATTTTTAATTATTATAAATAAATAACCACGGAAAAATATCAATAATTTCAGAAAAAATTCATTTTTGATTGAACAATTATATATATTTGCATGAAACTATAGCATTTTATGTTTTTTGGGTCGCTGATTTCGAATCTGACGTCAGATTTTGAAAATTCAAAATGGCGGATCCAAGATGGCTGACCAAAATTTGTTTTAATTTCATCCACATTTAATTGTTGAAATCTGACACTGGATTTGTCATCGGTGATCGAGAAAACGTACCAATTTTCAAGAAAATCCAACACTCGATTTTTAGGTTCGTTCGCCATCCTAGATCCGCCAATTTGAATTTTGCAAATCTGAAGTCAGATTCGAAATCAGCGACCCCGAAAACCCCCAAGTAACAAATTTCGCTGAGATCGAGCCACTTTTTATATTTCGGTCCGCCATTTTGAATTTTCAAAATCTGACTTCAGATTCGAAATCAGCGACCCCGAAAACCCCCGAGTAACAAATTTCGCTTAGATCAAGCAACTTTTTATATTTCGGTCCGCCATCTTGGATCCGCCATTTTGAATTTTCAAAATCTGACTTCAGATTCGAAATCAGCGACCCCGAAAACCCCCGAGTAACAATTTTCAGCTGTTTTCTGTGTAAAGAAAAATGTATGCCGCAAAGGGTTAAGCCATCCTGTACTTTTATTTTCTTCTGAAAACGAAATATGTAATTTTTTAACCTAAAAAATCGATTTTCTCGAAAACGGCTCGATGAAATAACTTGATTTTGTTGCAAAATATTTAAAAAGTGTTCAGATCGAAGATGTGAATTTAATAAAAACAGTTCCAACTAAAGATTACAAAAATATCCCCTTAATATTCTGATCATTAAATATTGACAATAATCTTTTCTTGCAACACATAATAAAAGAAATAAATTGGAAATGCCAAAAAAATCTACCCATTCCGGCATTTCTTTCATGTTTTCTATCCCTCGATTTGTCAGTGCACGCCACACATGATGTATAGACAAGTTAACTCCCCTATAGCAATGTGTAGGGTAAATGTCCCAATTATTGCAGGTATATATTTGTATCATATTCAGATCTGACGTCATATTCTCATATGAAATGCAGATACTCATAACGGTAAATTAAGTTTATGTAGGTCAAAAATGATCTAGTTCTAATCCTTTTATATTCATACTGCGTGTTTCGACATCTCATTAGTTATACAGGAAAAAAGTTGTTGAAATGCAATTTACGAAGAATAAAAAATAACACGTAAATTTATTTAGCGGAAGTGTCCTTATTTTGACATTAAATATTTATACTTAAGAAAGTACATAGAAATAACTACAGTAGGATCTCTCTTATTCTAATTAGTAAAGTTCTTCAAGATGGCGCCGACCTCTCTTATTCTAATTTTCCCCTTACACTCACTTACTTTGCTTGCGACCTTGTGATTCGTGGACAATATTTTTCGTTCACTTTTCGTGTGATAGTGGGGGAACGATTAGAATAAGAAAGGCAATTAGAATAAGAGAGGTTCGAATAAGAGAGGTCCTACTGTATACAAAATTGCAAGCAATTTTTATACATCTCTATATATATTCTATATTGCATTAATTTTAAAAATTTAGGTGATAATAAAAAAAACTACTGAACAAAATAGGACGTTAATTGTAACAATTAATATTATAATATTTTTTAGACAGTAATTGGCATAAATACAAGCGGTTTGGAAATTCAAGATGGCGGTAATTTCAACCTTAGGGTTTGTGTCAGGTTTTTTAAATTTTCTATAAATTGGATTAAAATATAGACTTTATTTATTAATAAACATGGTCTCTACAACAAAAAATATATAATACAATAAATAATATCTAGAGAGACAATGGCGTGAGAATGAGAAAAGTTTTGAGAATAATATGAAAATTCAAAATCATTTTTCGATTTGTCAGTTAGAAAAAATATAAATGACATAAAAAATTGCGATACTATAACCATGTTTTTGCAACACCTACATGTATTTTTATAGAAATATTTACTGTATGCATCCAAGAAAAAAATAGGAAATTAATTATAATAATCAACATTATGAAGTTTTCCAGTCACTAATTGGTGTGACTATGTGCAATAATGATTTTAAACATTCAAGATGGCAAACCTACTATAAATTGGTTTAAATAAGGTCTATAGAGATTCTTATTATTAAATCAACTCAATTTTATCTTTTTCATTACATGAATACATTCATTTTAGTGAAGTAAATTTAAAATAATTTTCTCATTTCATTTTTAACAAATATTGTAACACAAAATTATACCAATGAATAAAAAAGTATCTGAAATATTTCAGAAAACTGAAGTCAAAATCTTTCACCTTATAAACAAGGACATTTTTAAATACTTCAATTTACATACTAAAATATACTAGATGATATCTGCATTTAAAATTTTTAATTGAGAATTGTTTAAGTCAAGAACTTTAATGATTGCAACAAGGACCTTTTTCTGTAAATAAAATTATTTTCAAGGTTTGGAGATGCAAGTCGTGTGTGACCCAGTATTTTCTTAGGGCCTATCTAACTTTAAAACATCTGACCTTGTGAATTAAAGCTTGAGGTCAGCCCTGCATAAACCATTTCACGTTATTTGATCTTCAAACAGGTAAAAATTACTTATAAAATTTATTTATTTCAGGTTTTGGTAATCAAGAATCATTATTCAACATCACTTACTTTATTTTATTATCTTAATTCAATTTATAAAGTTTAACTTAAAACTGTCCATATATTGATTTTTTACTAATGGTTTACGTATAGTCCTTGTATCAAATTTAATTGATGACTTGTGTACAATTAAAAATGTGTACACTTCTCTTCACAATTAATCATTTGAATAATGATTCAGCTATGATATATGAGGTTTTAAACTGCCCATTACATTCCATTAATACAAATTTGTGGTTATTTCTTATTGATTATGTTGTGTTTTTTTTTAGGTTGAAGGAATTTTTAATATAATTATTTATTTAACTAATTGTCATAACAACTTACAGCAACATAAAATTTATTTTGTATGAAAACGTACAATAATTTCTGATACAAGTCATTAGACTTGTATAAAACTTTATTAGTAGTATTGTAAATGTTCTAACATAAGTTTGGTAACTAAAAAAATGATTTATAATATACATTTACTTATAATATAGAATTATTGCAAAGAATTGTAAAAGGTAGCATAATCCTTATTACTCTACACTTCATGGCATTACTTTTATTGTTTGATGAAAGAAGAAAAAAAATCAATTTTCCGATTATTTATGTAATAAAATAGCATCTAATTAAGTAACTTTATGCCTCCTATAAAAATCTGTTGATGTGTTAGTGTGCCTTTGCCACTGAACAATTATTGCTCTTGATAAAATTACCATTTAAAGCGCTTAATCTTTTAAATAGGCGATAATTAAATCATGTTGATCTTTGCATTTTTTATAATTACCTTAAATAACGTGTAAAATCCAAGCCTTATTTATTATTAAAGTTCTATGATTTAAATATGTTAAAACTATTTGTTTTTTAACATTTGGCTTAATTATTTTTCTTAAAATTATGAAACCAATATATCTCAAAATGCAGTATTTTCACTGAAAGATTCAAACCAATTACTGACCTTAACTGAATTATTGAACCAAATCAAATACTAGTGTCAAGGTCCATACCAACATATATTAGGCAGTAAATATAGTACATGGAAATGAATACCTGAATTCTCCTCGATCCTTCAATAAAATCTACTTTAAAAACCTTCAAAATAAAATATACTTTTAAAACTGGTAAGATTTGAAATTTAAATCATTGAATCCTGACAATTACAGAATTTTTAATTCTTAGTTTTTAAAGGCCAGGACAATATTGGGGTACATTAATAATGTTCTCAGAATTACTATTTTACAAGAAATAAATATTGTTTGAAGATCAGTTTTCTCAATTGAGTGCCTTGTTTGACTGACCAATAGAGAATGATTAGTATTTTACTTAAGCTTTCTAAATACAACTTGTACATTTTTTAAAATATTGAAGTGGAAAAAACTTCAAAAGTAAATAACTTCTTAATTCGTTACTATTTGAAATAAATATGTTGTTTGTTGTTTCTTGGTAAACGGATAGTTAATAGAATAAAATGTACACTAATTACGTTTCGGTCAATTTATTTAAGACCCTTTTCAAAAATGTATTAAAAATTCTGTATAAAATCCATATAGGCACAACACTTGAATACTGTTTAGTCAAAACTCTTATAATTTGTCAAAAATTTGTGAAAAACAGAGCATCTTGGAACCAATTTTGATTAATTTTTTGAAAGCACTTGTTTGACAACAATTACAGGAGTAAAATATTAATTGCAATTTTAAATATTGTTATTGTGTTTTAAATAGTAAATTTGAATGCATAATATTTAAGTACTCGATGTCTTTCAATCATCTTCTGGAGATTTTTTATTACTGCTTTGTTCGATAGAAATCTATCCTAACAATTTCCTTGTCACTTCAGTTTTCATCATGTACACTTAAATTAAAACCTTGATTAATTAGCTTTTACCCAAAAGAATTTTAGTTTCAAATTAGTTTTGTAATAATATTTTTTAAATAGTTGATTGTTAATTTTTAAGGAAATAAAAAATGGATTCAAAACATGCAATGATTGACCAGTGATCAGTAGAGGATTGTAATATTTGGACCTGAGTTATATTATTTTTGTTCATTTATGACTATTAATACGAATTCTAATTAAAAGTCACTTAAATAAATATTGCATTAGACTTTATATTTTGATGCACATGGGTTATTTTACAATTCATTCATACATTTCATTACACAAACATAATACAAAATTGTTTATGAAAATACCATTGTCTTCAATAACTTGCAGTTTAGTATATCGCTTAATATTAATAATAATATTAAATAATTGCTCTCCCTATTGATTTTCAGTTGTATTAAACTCCTAATCATCGGTTGATTTAAATTGCATGCAATAATCAGTACTGTTTAATTGCAAATTATATAAATAGTAAAAACGTGCTTGACTTTCTATGAAACTTATTATATATAAATAAGTATATTCTACATTCTATTCTTCACTGGAATTAATCTGGTGACTGTAAGTTTTGAGATATAATTTTTAGATTAATTAAATACAATAAAAATAGTTTTCAGGCATTTTTGTCTTTTAATTGTTGCCAAGTAGAATCACTGTTTAAAAAGAAACTGCTATAACTTTCCTATTACAGAAATGATAGGCATATTTAAAAATTTCGGCTTGTCGGTAATGACCACAATCAACAATGGTGACAATGTAATATTTTTACATAATAAGTATACAATTTATACCACAGATATTATTTCTATGGTCCAAAAAGATTTTCTAATTATGAATAAATATAAATCGAGTAGTTTTAGGTGTATTATATGAATAAAAGTTAACAGGTCTAATCAACATTGTAAAATGTTGACATTTGCAATTTCAATTTCAAACTCGACATTTGCAAACTTAACATTTAGGAAACTCAACATTTGTAATTTCAAAATTTAAGAAATTCAACATTATTTTTAGTTTATTGAATTATATTATTGAAGGTCAGTCTGTAAAACAACTTTTTAAAGTTGCGGTTCGCCTTTTGGCATAGTATTAAAGAATTTCATGAATATTGTGCGCTTGTCCACGGAGATATTCCATTAAATTAGTATTTCGGTTAGGTTAGGTTAGATTAGGATAGGTTAGGTTAGGTTAGGTTAGGTTATGTTATGTTAGGATAGGTTAGGTGATGATAGGACAGGTTAGGTGATGATATGTTATTGAATGATATATGTTAGTGTAGCACGATTGTTTGAATGCACATGACATTTTAATAATTGTCGTAATTTACACTTATTCTTGTTGTTATGTAATGTTTGACAATTTTATTTTTTATATTATTTATATTATTTGTTGATTTAGTCAAATGTTGAGTTTCTTAAATGTTCAGAATGAAAATGTTGAGTTTGAAAAAGTTGAATTTGTATGTTGAGTTTGTTTTGTGTTGATTAGACATGTAACCAAATAAAATTATATCAAATTACCGTTATTTTTAAAACAAATTAATATTCTTTAAACTTATGAAATTAAAATAAAATATTGTATTCTTGCAAATTGTGGACTAAAAATAGAATTACACTCTAAAATTGTTGGCATGAAGTTGACTTCATAGATAAAATATAAATAATAGTAACTAAACTTTCGTAGTAAACTACACTCTAACAAGGGTAAACTATTTACTGTTATCGAGTAAAATTTACCCCTATGCAGTAAAAGTTCAGTAAGTTAAAAGTTCTGTACAAGTAGAAGACCACAGTAGTGACACTTTACAATTAATGTTCTTCGAAGAAAGGCATTTTGTATTGTAATATCCGCTGATTTTTAAGATTATATCAATAAACTGTATTAAAATTTACCATAGTCTAAAATTAAAAAATTCGTACTGTTGAAAGACAAGAAACCACAATAGTGACTTACCATGTCGTGCACTAATTTTATGGTGTTTTCATCGATGCTTATTACTTTTTAATCATCCAATAGATTTGGATATATTTAATAGAATTAAATTAAAATTGCAAGATGTTTTTTGCCTTTACTTCGAACCGTGAATATTTTTAAATAAATCAAGAAATGTTTATTTGGACATTTTTTCGGTTCCATTAATTAATTTTTTTGGTCCCGGTTTGTCACTGGATTTGGTGCCAGTTATGGACCTTAACCTTAATTAATGGACAAAAGTATATATATTTAGAAACATTAATTTATCATTAGACGATTGAAAGAGATTTTATCTATTGAAAATAAATACATTCAATCACTTGTATTAGATCTGTGGGGACCAAGTCGAATAAAATCTTATATTTTTACATACGAAAGGAAAGAATAATAAAATTTGTAATAACTTCCGAGGACAAGATTCATGTGCAAATTGGAGTGTCAAAAAATAATTTTATTTGCAAATAGTAATAGATGCAGGTATACAGTGTAAATTAACATGAATATAAAGTTTATTATTCTTAAATTAATTATAATTGATATGACACTGTAGTGACATTCGGAGAATAACAATAGTTTTCATAAATAATATTAAACATATATTATATATTTTGTGTGTTAATCTTGAAACATATAGTTTTTAGGTAATTACATTGATTATGTGTATCTCATTTGTCTTATACTCATTAAAATCTATGAAATGAAATATCTTAACGAAATACATTTCTCCTAATCGTTTTATGTCGTTAATTAAAAATTATATTATCTTACATACAAATTCGACAAATTCTTTCCTTGATAAAAGCATGACATATATATTATTATATTTCTCAGTAATCAGAATTAAATTTGAACTCGACAATTAAAATAAAAAATTAGTCCTAATTTGTTTTAAAAATCTTAAAACAATCCAACCTTTTAATCATAAAAAAATAGTGAAATTAATGCAAAATTTGCATTGATTTCTGTTAGCGTTGACGAGTTTCTGTCATCATACAAAAATTAGCTAGAAAAATTAAAAATATGCATCACAAAACATTGTGATTTGCTTGTCAAAGACGTACATCATTTATTTATTTATGGAACAAAATTAAACACGTGTTTTTCTAGAAATTGGTTATTGTTAATTATTTATAATCTTCATAAAAAAATTACTTTATACAATGTTGGAATATTGCGTGCAATTCTTTACATATATATTTGTAATAGCAAATAATTAAATGGAGGACTTCTAATTCAAATTCAGTAACGACCGTCAATTTTTGTTTTCACTGAATTGGGGTGTATTCAAAACAAAGTAAAATGGATGATGCAACTTTATAATTATTTCAAACCACTCTGCGAAAAATTTTAAGTAGGAATCTTATGAGAATCACATGAAAATTTGAAACAAGTACCTTGTAATTACCCAGCAATCGAATTTGGATAGAGTTGTATAGAATTGGATTCAATTATTAAATTCTGAATCCATACTTTGGTCAACGGTGAATCCATTTTAATACGTAAATACAATTCTATTCGTTCATACGAAAAAAAGGTTACTTTCTGAACTGATATTAATCCAAAAAAAGTTTTCTTTTTAAAAATTAAGTCTTAAATACATCTGTATTCACCATTACGGATTCAAAGCGTATTCATTTCAATGCAAAAATAGTTTCCTTTTTAAAAACGAAATATTGAATGCATCTGTATTCAACATTACAGACTCAAAACTATCCAAGTGTATTCATTTCAATCCAAAAATAGTTTCCTTTTTAAAAACGAAATATTGAATGCATCCGTATTCAACATTACGGATTCAAAACTATCTGGGCGTATTCATTTCAATGCAAAAAAAGTTTTCTTTCAAAAAATAGACTTTGAATAAATCTGTATTTGTTTGTATTCTTATACTGCTTCCGATTGTATTCGTAATTGTGTTCGTAAAATTGAATACAGATGGATTACTTTTTCTGAAGTTTAATCCGGCAATTTATACTTCCGATTATTTATTTATTTATTTATTTATTTAAATCGTCAATGGCCCATAAGGCCTTTTACAAAAAATAATAAAAAATATTTATACATTGGTAGATTATATTCGTAAAATTGAATACAGATGGATTCCTATCTTCGGAATTCATTCCATTTGAATACATATTTACGGAATCAAAGTATGAATTCAAAATGAATTGAAATTTTCAATCCAATCTTATCCAATCTCGATTATTATATAAATACATTTTATAATAAATGTGTTGGTTGTAAAAATATTGTTCGAAATGTGTAACATATAATTATATAAAAGAAAATAATTTAATAACCAGTTGTATAAAGTCATATACATTTTGAATTAAAGGTTTTTGGAAATTATACTAAAATCTCACCTGAATCAGATTAGTTTTCATAACAAATTATAAAAATTGTTGAATAATATTTTTGTAATACAGTGCAAGTATTACATAACATTGGGCGAGGGTCGAAAAAACGACAAATCAAAAAGCCGACAGGTCGAAAAACCAAATATCATAAAGCTGACAGTCGAAAAATCGAATGTCATAAAGCCGACAGTCGGAAAACCGAATGTCATAAAGCTGACAGTCGAAAAACCGAATATCATAAAGCCAACACATACAAAAATAGACACATCGACAGGTGGACAGTCATTTTTTTAACTGTAGGTTTTTCGACTGTTGGCTTTATGACTGACGGTTTTTTGACCTGTCGGTTTTTCAACCCGCACCCTAACACAGGACTCCCAGTGCCTCGTCCCCTTAAAAAAAGGAAAAAAGGAAATTTGAACTTAAAAGAAAAGGAACTAAAAAAGGAACTTGAGGTAGAAAAATGGGCTAAAAAAGGACTAAAAATAGTTTTGATTTCAACTTTTTAATTGTGAGCCCGATACAATTATTACATTACAATTTATAATAATTTTCGAATAAAATGGAATTTTTTAAAATCCATACGTAATTATTTAGAAAATATGTTTTTCTGTTTTCCAATTGTTTTTTTTTTAATTTTTAAAATAGATTAACAAATTTGAATATCCTTTATTCGGAAAAAAACAAACATTTTTTCACGCTAAAACGTTTAATTTTGCTATTGTTGGACATCACCCTTTCAGATTTGGCTGCAAATTTTGTGTACGGGTTCTCTACCCAAAAAATTGAACTCTCAATTTTTAAAAAATTTTTCTACCTGTTTTTTTTTAACTTTCGTCGTTTTTAATTTAAACATTCAAAGCAAATTTGGTGAATAAAAAAACATATTTTCTAACTAATTATGGATGGATTTTAAAAAATTTTATTTTTGCGACGAAAAAAAAAAATCTTTTTTATCAAACATTTTTATAAAATTGTTATTATATTATCATTAAATTCTTCGTAAAAAAAAAAATTTTTGTCGTATTTTTCGAAAGATTGTTTGTTATAGTTCCTTAAAGTTTCAATAACTTAGTTTTTCCATTTCCCTAAGATGCTTTGCAACTTTTTCATAAGGGGTCTATGTATACAAGGAACCTATATTTATAAAATCAGAAATATGGAAAATTGTTTTGTTTATTTACAATTTTTTATTATTACATAATAAAAGTAATCGTTTCTCAAAACATTTTGACAAAGTTTTTAAATTAAATGGAGAAAAAAAATAATCGTATAATTTTTGTTGCATACTACATACTGTATATGTATATTATAAAATAATTTATAAATAAAAAACAATACGGATATAATTTTGAATGGCTTCATACTATTTTTTAGTTTCTCCGAAGTTAAAACGTAAATAATATTGTCATATTTCTTCGGATTTGAAAAACGAATTACTTTTCTTAATCAAACATTTATTCACACACAGAAAACAAGACGTAAAAAGCTGAAGAAGGACAATTTAAATTTGAAAGGTTAAAAAAGGATGTAAAAGAGACTTTTGATGAAAAAAGGAAATAAAAGGGACTAAAGTCGAAAAAAGAGACTGGGAGCCCTGCTAACATTTATATGAAATATATATGGAAATTATTTCAAAATCTTATGTGATTCTCATACAAATCCTATTTAAAATTTTCACACAGATATGCTAGTATATTGCGTCCAGACAATTCTTTACACATATATTTGTAACCCCTGTGAAAAATTTTAAGTAGGATTCTCATGAGAATCTCATGAGAAATTGAAACAAATGCCTTATAGTTGTCGTAAATATACATTATATACATCTATTAGTCATACAAGTATTATACGGAATATGTAAAGTTTTATTACATGAAAGAAAATAATTTAATTGGTAGTTTTATGAGCATACAATCATTAATGTTTTGAGTAGAAATTTTATAGAAATTATATAAAAATCTCATCACAATCAGGTCAATTTTTATACAAATCGCAAATATTGTCAAATAGCGTTTCCTTAACATATTGCGAGTACTATACGACTTTTATGTATATGAAATTTAATTAATAAATTATTTTATAGTTATATTAATTAATAATATAGAAAATTAATTAATTAATTAAATAAATACACTTAGATAGTTTTGAATCCGTAATGGTGAATACGGATGTATTTAAGATTTAATTTTTAAAAAGAAAACTTTTTTTTGATTAATATGAATTCAGAAAGTAACCTTTTTATTCGTATGAACGAATAGAATTGTATTTACGTATTAAAATGGATTCACCGTTGACCAAAGTATGGATTCAGAATTTAATAATTGAATCCAATTCTATACAACTCTATCCAAATTCGATTGCTGGGTAATTACAAGGTACTTGTTTCAAATTCTCATGTGATTCTCATAAGATTCCTACTTAAAATTTTTCGCAGGATGGTTTGAAATAATTATAAAGTTGCATCATTCATTTTACTTTGTTTTAAATGCACTTCAATTCAATGAAAACGAAAATTGACGCTCGTTACTGAATTTGAATTAGAAGTCCTCCATTTAATTATTTGCTATTACAAATATATATGTAAAGAATTGCATGCAACATTCCAACATTGTATAAAGTAATTTTTTTATAAAGATCGTAAATAATTAACGATAACCAATTTCTAGAAAAACACGTGTTTAATTTTGTTCCATAAATAAATAAATGATGTACATCTTTGACGAGCAAATCACAATGTTTTTGTGATGCATACTTTTAATTTTTCTAGCTAATTTTTTTCTGATGACAGAAACTCGTCACCGCTAACAGAAATTAATGCAAATTTTGCATTAATTTCACTATTTTTTTATGATCAAAAGGTTGGATTGTTTTAAGATTTTAAAAAAAAATTAGGACTAATTTTTTATTTTAATTGTCGAGTTCAAATTTAATTCTGATTACTGAGAAATATAATAATATATATATTATGCTTTTACCAAGGAAAGAATTTATCGAATTTGTATGTAAGATAATACAATTTTTAATTAATGACATAAAACGATTATATCGAAATGTATTTCGTTAATATATTTCATTTAGTTAATTTTAATATGCATAAGACAAATGAGATACACATAATCAATGTAATTACTTAAAAACTATATGTTTCAAGATTAACACTTAAAATGTATAATGTATGTTTAATATTATTTATGAAAACTATTGTGTTATTCTCCAAATTTCACTACAGCACCATATCAATTATAATTAATTTAAGAATAATAAATTTTATATTCATGTTAATTTACACTATATACCTGCATCTATTACTATTTGCAAATAAACTTATTTTTTAACACTACAAGTTGCGCATGAATCTGATCCTCGAAAGTTATTACAAATTTTATTATTCTTTCCTTTCATACAGTAGGACCTCTCTTATTCGAACCTCTCTTATTCTAATTGTCCAGCCTCTCTTATTCTAATCGTTCCCCCACAAGTCTTCTCCCACTATCACACGAAAAGTCAACGAAAAATATTGTCCACGAATCACAAGCTCGCAAACAAAGTAAGTGGGGGTAAGGGGAAAATTAGAATAAGAGAGGTCGGCCCATCTTGAAAAACTTTACTAATTAGAATAAGAGAGGTCCTACTGTATATTAAAATTATAAGATTTTGTTCGACTTGGTCACCAGATCTAATACAAGTGATTGACTGTATTTATTTGCAATAGATAAAATCCCTTTAAATCATCTGATGATAAATTAATTTTTCTAAATATATAGACTTTTGTTTATTAATTAAGGTTAAGATCCATAATTGGCACGAAATCCGGTGACAAACAGGGACCAAAAAAATTAATTAATGTAACCGAAAAAATGTCCAAATAAACATTTCTTGATTTATTTAAAAATATTCGAAGTAAAGGCAAAAAACATCTTGGAATTTTAATTTAATTCTATTGAATATATCCAAATCTATTCCGGATGATTAAAAAGTAATAAGCATCGATGAAAACACCATAAACTTAGTGTCACGACATGGTAAGTCACTATTGTGGTTTCTTGTCTTATTTACATAAAACGGAGAACTTCTAATTCAAATTCAGTAATGACCATCAATTTTAGTTTTCATTTAATTGGAGTACATTCAAAACAAAAATAAAATAGATGATGCAACTTTATAATTATTTCAAACCACTTCCAGTTATTGCATAATTTAACAATATAAATAAATTGAGTGTATGTCTCGTAAATATAAAGGAAACCCTCAAATTGTGTGTAATTAAATTACAGATAACCGATCGTCGAAGTTTAAGTATCTGATACATGAAAAAACTTTCTAAACCTTAAATCATGACTGTTTACGATACTTATTTTATTTAACTAAATGTCACTTCCGAATGTCATCATGAAAGAAAAGCATGGAACACGATTATCTTTCAAAATATCATCAATTGTTTCTCATAGAAAACATGTCCTTGAACCCAATTACATGCTCCAAAATGTCTCTTTCCAAAACAATCTTTCATCAAAATTGATTTGTATTGTCAAAATACATGCGGATTTTGAAGCGCCATCTGTCATCTCTCAAAATTCGCTTGCAAAACGTTCTCAATGTCGGGAACTGCGGTGTGGATTACACAGTAGAGCAGTCATCTTTGACTCGCGACAAAAATGAAAATATAAATGAAACTCATGACGGATGGAATTTTAAAAAACGTAATCAGACTCGCCGAATCGTTCGGAAGTGAAATGATTTTGTTTTTTCATACAATAACATTATCTTTTTTGCTTACCATGGCTGACATTCTTTAAGTAGAACTTGCAGAACATGCGCCGAAGCTTGATCGTTGATCAGGACTGATCGTAGGTAATTGACTATCGATCACTGATTAATTTATATGCGATTTCAGTTCCACTGAAGATTTGAGAATTCGAAAAATGTTTTTGGAGCTTGGGTCGAAATGCATCGACAAGCGCCCCAGCTGCCACTTGTCACTGATCCACCACTTGGTCTATTGTTGGCTTTTTACGGATTTTTTAATGATTCGGTATCGCGGATCCGATTGTCACAGAAACGTGAACGGACGTCACGAATCTAGTTCCAATATGGAACGACGAAGCGATCTACGGTGGGATTTGCTCATCTGCAATTCTGCAGTGAAACTTGGAGGTCGGTGGATCGTGGAAGTGGACTAGTCGTGTCTCGTCGTGTCTCGCTCTAGTGTTTGTGGGGGTTTGGGGGATTTGATGGTGCCACGTACAATGCGCATGCGCGTCGACTTTCCCCCACGTCTCCTCTCTAGGGGTGTGGGGTGGTCGATTTCTATCATCGACGCGCGCATCTAACGATTCAATATCGCGCCAAATTCGAATTGATCTTGTTGTAAAGGCTATTCGCAAGTTCATTGACGCCATTCGGTGTCCAATACACTGTAAAAAAAGACTGTGTGAAATTACTATTCCGAGAGTAGGTAATCTGTATAACCTAGCCTGATAGTAGTAAAATCCCTAGAAAGTTGTAAATATTACAGCAAAGATGTAAATTTACAACGATTGTCAACAGCACTGTAAAAAATGCCGGTGTAAAATCACTGTGGGAATTGTAAAATTACACGTCACTTTTACAGCTCACATGGTAAAATCGTAACTCTGAGAGTGGTAAATTTACAATTCTGTTGAGTATTTTACCACAATAAATGTAAATTACTACAAAAATTGTAAAATTGTTGTTCTGAGAGTAGGTAATTTTAATTTCCTACTCTGAGAGCAGTAATTTTACTTCTCTCAATACATATTACTATTTGGCTGAAAATCACAACCAGTATTGTAAAACTACAATCTTCCACAGTAATACCTATTTGCCGCAAAAGCGTTCACGAACTCACGAAGTATGTAATCGAGAATATATACGAAAGTTAGTTTTATAAGTTCAGAAGAGGTTAGAATACGTACTTTGTTAACAGATCTACGTGATAAGCAGGAGTCGAGACGAAAGTTTACTTTAACTTTCTTTTAAGGTGTATAAGTACACAGGTTATTAAAATATAATTATTAAATTTTTAACTTCGCAAAATTTTGAAAAAAACTTTCAGATTTGTTATTATTTTCTTAAGTCTTAAGACTTTCAATTAATAAATCATTTAATTTATTATACAATTACAGTTTAAAGATGTATCATTATTTTTCTCTCCATGTGCTGTAGCTGGGTTTACAAATGTAAACTGAGATGGTTGGTGATATATCCTGGTGAAGCAACAAGGAGTAAAAACAAATGTGTGACTGAAAAAGTGTATTTTTTTTTAGAAAATTGCAAAATATCAAAACAATTGATGTGATCGATTGACGTATAAAGTTTATAAACATTTCTTTTATGTAAACATACAATTTCTTCGATGTTGTCTATTATACATACAAGTGTTTATTTCGTTCTACAATTTAATAAATTAATAAATTAAATGCATTTATTTTGTATCCTGTAACCCTTTGAAAGTAACACATAGATAAATTAATACCATTAAAACCGCTATAAAATAATATACACTATACCTAACCTCTAATTGCAAAAGTAAATACCGAATGTAATTTTACAGCAGAAATTGCGATTTTACCGCAATAATTGTAAATTTAATCTCATTTTTGTAAATTTACGGCACCGATTGTAAATTTTAACCATCCGTTCGATGTCGGCTGAAAATGACATCGCGGTCGTGTAAATTTACACTTTCGGTGAACTATATACAACAGCCTAGGAATTTTCCTACTCTCAGAGTAGGTAATACTGATTACCTACTCTCAGCGTTGTAATTTTACGCTGGCATTTTTTACAGTGAGACTTGAAATTGCAGGTTAGAATTTACAATTAATGTAGTAAAATTACTGTGTTTATAGTAAAATCACACCATTATAGTGAAATTACAGTGCTGTAATAAAATTACAATATCGGTGAATTTTTCACATTTTTTAGGTTAAATACACATTTGGTGCGTGCAGTATATATGTATTAAATACTGAATTGTATTATATAATATAATATATGAATTGCAATGGTTTTTTTTTGTGAATGTAAAAAATATTGCAATTTGTTTAAGAATTAATTAAATAGTTTTAGGAATGTTTTAATATTTATTATTTATCATACAATAACATTTGTAATATAAAATTCAACCTGACAAACAACGATTCGTATATAATTTTGCATTTAACGACAATAAACAATACATGTAAATAGTCACTCTACAATAAATTTGGTTCATAAAACTTCACTCGCTTTAACAGTTTGTAGTTTACGAAGTAACGTGTACACTTTTTCGGTGACAGCTTGATTTTTACCCCTGCTTGCGTCTTCTGAATAGATTTCGACCACTTCATTTGTGCACATTCAAAAAAGTGGGGAACAATATTACATTTATACAATATTACAATTATATTGAAAGTAAATCCATCAAACTTAACCTCAATATACATGTAAAGAAACTTCATTTTATTTGGTCAAATAAATATGTAGCATATGATATATATACCTCTGCACACGTTTGATGAGATAAAAAATATCTTCACATAACAAATAACCGAAATCTTTACGAAAAATTCAAACAAGTATATAAACATCAATGATGGCTGCCCGGGTCACGCGAGGAATGGAAAATATTACTAGAGAAATTGTATTTTAACATTGTCAGATGTAATTTCACATTCAAACAGTAATTTCAAAAGGTGTAAAATTACTGCTCTCAGAAGTGGTAATTTATATAACCTACTCTCAGAGTGACAATTTCACAATATTTGTAGTGCTATTACAGTTTTGGTGTAAAAATACTAGTGATTTTGTACTTTTATACCATTCAGAGTGGTAACTCGGGTGTGTAATTTCACACTTGTGTTGTGATTTTACGAAACCATTTTTTACAGTGTAATGGTAGAAATTTCAGGACTTTTACTTAGTGAAATATCGACAAAAATATACCAAAATTGAAAATTGGCTTTCTAAACGAAGTACATATCAAATAGACAATAAAAAATATGGCCAACACCGGCTACATGACTAAATAACTTTGCAAAAATAACTTTACAAAAAATAACTTTAATAATAATAACTTCAAATATCTCTTCAACTCAACGCATTAACAAAAATTACAAAAAAGTATTTTTCGAAATATGTCTCCTAACCTAACATAACTTAACCTAACCTAACTTAACCTAACCAAACCTAACAAATTACTAACGAATATTAAATTAAAATCGATATTCATAATGATTGGTGTAGAAAGTATGAGTTTATCAAAATGTAAACATATATTCATGTTCACTCATTTCCATGAATTGCTTGAATAATTGATGAATAGTGGTTAAGAATGTAATGAACATTGTTCGAACAATGTTCTATTATATACGCATTCAGAAATATTTGAAGTTATTTTTCCTAAATTTATTTTTGTCAAAGTTATTTTTGTTAAAGTTATTTTTTTTAAGTTATCTTTCGGGGGTTATTATTGCAAAGTAATTTTTGCAAAGTTACTTAGTCGTGACACCGCCAACACAGTTCAAAACAAAAGTTTGTAAAACTAAAAAAAAAACAGAAGCTTTATTCTTGCCCAACGTTTCGACCTTTATGTAGGTCCTCCTCAGGGGCATCTATTAAAAAATATAAAAATACAAAAATATAACAAGAATTACAATAAATAAGCGGTTAAAAAAGTTTCACTCCGTAACAAAAAATATAACGCATCAGACCACTGATATATCAGTGTACCAGACACGAGTAACCGATCGTAATGTACTAAACATACGGCACCAATTCGGAATTTGTAAACACAATTCACACACAGACGCACCCGTATTATAACTATATAAATAAGACATAATCATATGTGAAATTCGCTATTTGCAGTTGTTATTCTACAAGTCAAAAGTTGTTTATAATTCATGAATTAAAATATTGTAGCTATTGCTTAATTTTTCAGTGTCAATTCTGAAATTGATGCTAAAAGAATTTCTAAATGAAGGTTTACAATTTTATAAAGCGTAATATATAAATGGTAAATAACATACAAGTTTTTTCCCTTTCTACATTTTCTTTTATGTTTTCGAAAAGCACAATATGGATTAAAACGAATGTAAACATGCAGCAGGTCTTACAATTATTCCTTTTGAGACGCTCTATTATAACATTATTGAATATCATTACGAAAGTGGAGCAATTGCAATAGATAAAATAAGAAAGTAAATCAAGTATTATAAATATTCATGCACTAACATGTTAAGATTAATTTTGAGGTTAAGTTACTTTACTTTCTACCGCTTGCGAGAATAACGGCGAAAATAGCGAATGTAAATTTTATATTTTCTCATCAGACATAACTCACTACTACATAGGTAGTTGGTAGAATATTCTATATTTTTTCAAATATTATATTATAAATTTATTTTTTGTATTTTTTATAATTACGTAATTGTTATGGTTTTTAAGGGTAACCCCTTAAGATGACGCCAAACAAACGTTGAAACGTAGGGTAGATTGGCCTAGTTTACACCAGAGGACCTAGGCCATAGCCTGGGCCTGAATTTTGAACTAAATCTTATCAGATTACAACGTTGTATATGATGTGATGCGTCATATCGTTGCAGAACTTGTCCTGACGGAACCTTAGGCATTCAGTGTGGCCACCTATCCGAAGGAAATATCATTCATCAGATGCAGTCTTTTACCTGACTCCAGTCCAGGCCACTACACAGGTCAGGTCGCTTCGGTGTAGTCTAGGCCATTGTCTAGAAAAATTGACAATTAATATAAGACTACAGCGGGATAAAAGGGTCAAAACTGCCCCGCCTGGATTTTTATTTTGAATTGACCAGTCGAATCGACATATTGGAAAACTCCTTTAGCCAAATTTTAAGCCCCCTGGATGGTATTAGGTTGCTCTTATCGTTATCAACGTGCTTTTTAGAAAACAAATTCTCTGGCTCCACTGTTTGATCCAAACAATCTGAAAAAATTCATGAACGTGTGTTTTTGAGTCAGAAAATACCCTGATTTTTTTCAGATTTTTCGGGTCTAAATCGGAGCCACAAAAAATTCTTGAATTTTTCAATTATATTTTAGGTTATGAAGGTCATATTTGGCCAACTTCTAAATAAGAATTTTTTATGTACCGTTTCCCGTACTTTCGAATGTCGATGTTAGAATTACCATTTTTTCGCATTTTTTTTCACTTTATTGACACATAACCTCAAAATTATACACCTAAAAATACTCTAGGACTTTGTTTAATATCTAAATAGTTTTTAGAATAAAGTATTACTTTGCTGTCGCTGCAAAAGTTCATATTCAACCAGTTTTTACATACAGGAAAACTTCATATTATATTGGAAAGATATTAATCATTATAATTAATGCTACAAAATAAGTAAATATTTCTGATAGAAATTAGGATAACGTTTATCAAAAAGTTATAAATATGTTTATTTTTTCATTAAAATGGCAAAATAACGATTTATTACGTGACAAAATTACATCATTACATTAACTAGAAAATTATTAATCTTCGCCACTATCGTCGTCTATAACTGGATGAATGGCTTTGCTAGAAAATAAATCCGTAAGAATTTTCGCTGGTCTAATAATTTTTTATTTGTATCTAGCATTACTGAGATAATATATGACTACTGTTGCAATGTGAGAACAGGAACCTGTAAATAATGGTACCAGTGAAATTCACCTGGAAAGTTTGTTTGTTTGTCAAGTTGTGTCAAGTTTGTTTTTTTAAATAGGAACCCCTATTTTTTTCATGGATTCTGAAAGAGCGGAAAATTTTACGTCCGAATATGATAAAGTCGATTTTTCCGGCAAGGTCATTTAAGGTCAAACTTAAAGCTCTTGGAATTTCGAATTAATTCAGCGGGAGTGCATTTTCGAGGAAAATGTTTCAGACAAAAGTTTCAGGATTTTCCCCTGGCTATTTAATTGTACCAGGGAATTTGACCTTGTTCATGACCTTGAAGGTCACCTCGTCGATGGTTTTCATGACGACGATTAGCGCAAGGTCGTCTGCGAAAGCTATTATGGGTACCCTGTCTCGAAGTGATTGCCTAAGCAGTCCGCCATATAAGACGTTCCAGTGCAAGGGTCCCAGAACCGAGCCCTATGACACGCCTCCCGTGATGTTGTATGAGTGCCTGCCGTCATCGGAGTCATAATACAGGGTCCGGTCTGTTAGGTAGCTTGAGATGGCTTCTTTTAGGTAGAGCGGCACCTTCAGATCTTCGAGTGCCTGCATGATGCAATCCCATCTAACCGTGTTGAAAGCGTTCCGAATCCAGAGCAATGATGGCACACATGCACCTGGTGATTCGGCTGCCACTGATGGTATTCGTGGTTATTGCCTTCACTCGGCCGATTGCGTCGATGGTTGAGCGCCCCTTCCGAAAGCCGAACTGGTTGTCGGAAGGACCTCCCGCATTTTCGATGTCTGCTTCTAGTCTTGCACAGGTAACCCTCTCATAAAGCTTCCCGGGGATGTCCAGCATGCAGAGAGGTCGGAACGAGGATGGATCGTCGGGGTTTTGTTTCACTTGGACAGAAGCACCAATCTCTGTTCCTTCCACTGCGCCGGGAAGCGCCCTTCCTTCAGACAAACACTCAGTGTCGATGTGAAGATGGTCGGGACATTCACCGCTGTGATCTTCACTGCCATACCAGGTACCCTATCAATTCCTGGGGCCTTACGGATGAAAATCTTCTCAGCAGCCATCTTTAGTTCGGCTTCGGTAACGTCAGGCGGCTCGGCTGCACCAGCGATTGCCATCAGACCAGTGCCGATCGGCCGTTTGCGTTGTTCTGGGAATAGATGGCCGACGACTTTGTCAAGGAAGGATGGACAAGATGGTGCGTTGGGTCCCCTGGGCTTTATCTTGTTCATGACCTCACAAAAGTCCTGCCAGCCTTTCTTTTTGCGGCCTTCATGGCAATCTTGAGCCTCTTCCTCTTCTTTTCATAGTCCGCGGCCAGTTGGTAGTACCGGGGCTTATGAATTCCTCTCTGGTGCAGCCTTCCAGCTCAAAGGCACTCTCGACGAATAGCTGCGATGTCCTCGTTCCACCAGTAAACCGGCGATCGGGCGCGAGCATTGGGCTCTCTCCTCTGCTGTTCCCTCTACCTCCATCTGTTCCAACCTGTAAAGGAACATCTCTCGATCGAAGGTGGCCGGTGCTCATCTCTCTGTTCTCAAACTATGAACCCTTCTTGCTGCTCTACCGGTGAGTTGGAGCTGGTACACCAAGGCTTGATGGTCACTGCCCGTGTATCGGTCGCTCACTTTCCAGCCCAACCCTTCCCCCGTCAATTTTGGATCCCCGAAGGTTAGGTCGACTACGGAGGACTTGCCGGCCTTGGAGTAGGTCGGCTTTCCCCCATGTTAGCGATCTCCAACTCCTGTAACGAGAAGGCCTCAATGAGGGCATATCCTCGATGGTTGGTCTTCGCACTTCCCCATTGCATCGCCCATGCAGTGAAGTCCCTCCCGATCACTAGTGGAAGTCGGGAGGTTCTTGCACTGGCGAAGATGGCCTCCAGGAATCCTTGGAACTTGTCGATGGGTAAGACTGGGAGGGAGGTAGCAACTGTATAGTCTTATACCAGCTACCTCCACCCAGATGAAGCTGGGCAGCGGGTCGGCCATCTTATTGGATATGTGGAGATTCCCGCACACCCAGATGGCCGCCTTGCTGGTGGAATCCTTCACCCAACTCGGTTCACAAAGATCCCGGTAAGCCTCGCCAACGACGGCGATATCGGCCTTCTCCTCCTTAGTTGGAGGTTGGAACAGCAGTGATTGAGGTTTATTTGGATCGCCTTAGCCATTGTTAGTCTGTGCTCCAACCTCTTGCGTTGCCCGATGTTTGGCTACGCAGTCCTCAATCTGGCTGGGGAACAAAGTTCCGAAAATCAACACACCGAAAGGCCAAAATTTCGATATAGCATGACTCCAGTATCATTTTCTTTACTTTGTTTTTGAAAATTTGGCAAAAAGAAACCAAATTAAAATACCTTGTACTCACGCAATATCGAAATTTTAGCCTTTCGGGATTTTCATTTTCGGAACTTTGTTCCCCGGCCCTCAATCTTGTGGCTCTCTTGACCACACCGGAAGCACTGCGCCGAGCGATCGACCGCGCTCTTACAATCCCTTGCTAGCCAATTTTAAACTTCCCCTTTTGCAGCGGTATGTTCGCGACTGCGTCGCGAAGCAAGATATTGACCGCCTGGGTTCCACTATATGCTCCCCTGAGCTTGATATTCTCAGGGGTCACTGCTCCCGGTGAAGTTACCTCAATGATAGCCTGTGCCGCCTCCTCCCTAGTTGTGGCCTCGTCCATGTCCTTGATGGTGATGACTTCCTTGTGGGACAGTGTCTGTAAAAGCTGTCCCTTTTAGGATGGACGTGGCCGCTGCTTGGTGGTCTTGGGTGCACACACCAGGCGTCGCAAGCTCTAGGAGCAGTTCACCTGCTTTCGTCTGCCTGATGGCGGTCACCCTTTCTCCTAAATTTCGCAGTTCTGGTGCTGCTTTTATTGTTTTCAGGATGTCGACATATGACCGTCTGCTGCCTTGATCTTGATGGCATCAGGGCGGAGGCGTCGGAGGCCGGCTGTTGATTCCGGCTTCCCCTGTGTCGGTTGCCGATATCCTTTCCCTGCTGCTGCTGATGTTGTTGCTGCTGCTGCTGCGGCCGTTGTTGTTGCTGTTGCTGCTTCTGCTACCATTGTTGTTGCTGCTGCTCCGCCTTCTTCTTTACGCCTTTCTTGACCACCGTAACCCAGTCTTGGTCTGCGGACTGGGCTAGCCGCCGTTGTTCGGCAGCTGATGGTGATGGTACAGGGCGTTTTGCCGCTGGCAACTCAGCGGCGAGGGTCCTTTACGCTCTGGAAGTTCTGGAGGCTTGCAGAACAGGGGCGCGTTTGGCTCGCCCCGTCATTGCAGGTGATGCATGCTTGCGAAGCCCCCGAGCTTACTCGTGTCTTGGCGCAATGGCTAAAGGCACGCAGTGTGCCTCTGGCCATATTCTTGAGCTCCTTGTGGAGATTTTTCTTTTCCTGGATAAATTCCATAAGGAGCTGAAGTTTCTCTTCAAGGCGCTCGAAGCTTACAGACTCGTGAGCCTTTCCTGACAGAATGTCACTTTTAACATTTAATGCTGTTGGGGCCGAGAGACCAACCCCAACAACACTGCGGTTGCCTGATAACGACGCCGGGGAGTCCGCTTGCGCACTCGTACCCGACGCCGGTACTGGGGATCCGTCCCATGCACCGTAAGCTTTTATCTGCAGCTGATCTTCCATAGTTGGTTTATTGTTCGGGGTTCCTTTCCCTAGCTAGTTCTTTGGTCTGCGTCGGATATTTCATTTCTCCGATACCTTTTACCAGCATTCCCCGATCCGCCACCTGGGGACTGGCCCGTTCGCGGAACCAGCAAGACTCCGGCGAGTGTGTGTCTGTGTGTGTGTGTGTGTGTGTGGGTGGGGTGGGTGAGTTGGTGTGTGTTTTTTTAAATGCACATGCACATTCACACGCAAGTCAAAATTACATTAGCTTTGCTTGTTTTTTGAGAGCTGCAGGTCGAAATCAATTTAGATTCAATAATTCAACAGTTATTCATTCAACGAAATTTTAATGTAAACTTAGTGCATAATAATATCTCTGTGTAGAACTCGTATTCAGTAGATAACTACCACATTATTTGTGCAAATAAGAAATTTTGGTCTCTTAAGCTTTAAATAGTTTTGAATATCTTCTTAGTGCCAGTATCGTTGTAAAAATCATTTCATACAATTATTCATTGTTGCATTGTAAGTTTATGGTTGTTTTTTATCGGTTATATCGAATATGAATTTGACAGATACAGAGCGAATTCATATTCTTATAATGCGAGGATGTGGTGATAAAATTAGATCCTATGAAGAAGTTGCCATGCTGTTTAATAACACATTTCCAAATCGTGATCCTATTTTAAAATCTACTGCATATTGCACTGTTTCACGATTCGAGAGGACTGGATCAATTCATGACGAATTAAGATCGGGTAGACCAAAAACAGCTACTAATAATTACGTGTCTATGCAGGTTCTGTAAAATATTCTTGAAAACCTGCACAATCCTCCTTCTAAAACAGCATAATATGGTATTGACCATACATCCGTTACAAAAATTTCTAAGTCACACGGTTACCACCCATATGAAATGCGACTCGTCCAAGAACTCTCTGAGGATGACTATGATAGAAGAGTAGAGTTTTGCGACGAAATGATGAGGCGATATGACGATAACAATCAATTCTTTAGTTGGATTTGTTTCTCTGACGAAGCTACATTTGAATTGAGCGGATGTGTCAATCGTCAGAACATGCGACATTGGGCGGATGTTGATCCTCACACACACACACACACACACACACGCACGCACGCACACACGCACGCACGCACACACACACACGCACACGCACAATGCAAAGTGAACATGCAGAGACCACGGATTCGTGATATTCCATCTGACCCACGTACTTACTGGGCACGGCTGCTTCCGCAACTACCTCCATAGAATCCGCGTTTACGAAAACGCGGAGTGCCCGGTGTGCCCTGGCGTGGACGAAGACGTGGAACACGCCATCTTTCACTGTCCACGGTTCGCAGAGGAGCGGAAACCGCTGCAGAAATTTGGAGAAACCCAAAAACACCCGAGTGATTGGGTAGGGTCCTGCTCCTCTCACAGGAAGGAAGAGGGAAGGATAGAAATACCACCACCTAGCCGTTATGTGCCATGATATCGGCGAAGAGCCTGTCGGGGCTTAGGCTGCCTTCCTCGAAGTAATGCCTTAAGGTGGTTTCCGGGGAAGGACAAAACAGCCTTATGCGGCGGTGGTTTTAGCGGATTAGAGCTCCGAACTTCTGCTGGCACCGGCCGGCAGACAAGGCTGGTAGCATTTAAAAAAAAAATACACACACAAACACGCACACACGCGCGCACGCAGTGTTTGTTTACATTGTTACTGAAAAAATATTATTTTCGAACGTGAATTCTGAGAACAATGTTTATAAATGTTGAATAAAAAAATATTCAGTTTCTAAATCATTACAATGTATCTCGAAAGTGATGAATCCCCCCCGAAAGAGATATGTAATTTTAAATATATAAATAATTATGTTTTGTATAAATTAAAATATGTAAATTATATTAAAATATAAGAAAACAGCAAAATATTATTTTATAATTATATATTATTTCGTGGGTAGTGGTTTATACCGTACTGGTTTTACATACACTGCGGTGGGTTCATGCAAACTGAAAATATTTTACGCACGCTGGGGATGTGTTACGCACGCTGAGAAAGCTTCACGCACGGAAATGCTTTACGCACGGCAATGCTTTACGCACGCTTCAAATGCTTTATGCACGCTGGGGATGAACGTGCGTAAAAGTGATGCTTCACGCTCACATTTCATGCATGAGAATCCGAACTTCACGCACGCCGTTACAAAAGAGTATCGCATACTATTTTTTGTGACGAGTTGCGTGATGTTCGGTTCATTAATAGTAGATATTGTAATTTTGTGCTTAAAGTTCGGAGATAAGTTACCTTAAAAGAAGAAATATTGCCTTTAGGCAGACGGCGGGGAGAGGAGGTTAGGGGGGCGGAGCCCCTCCGATAAGTATATAACGGTGATGGTGTGGAGGGAAAGGAGAGCCGAAGCCACTTTCTCTTCATAATGAATGAAAATTTAATCACAATGAAAATAATTTTATTATTAATTAAATTCAACGTAACAACATGTTATGTATACACACTGAGGGAAGTTTAGGGTAGCAGTGCCCGTATTCTGTAAGTCGGTATTACGAATAACGTCGACGTTATGACAATTCCAACCAACCACGGTCCAGGATATTGTCGTTATCGACAGTAACGTCGACGTTATTCGTAATAACGACTTACGGAATACGGGCACAGGTACCCTAAGCTAGGGCACGGGCGCACATTGGTCCCAAACGCTCCAAAAACGCGTTTTAATCCGCTTTAACTGAATTTTTCATTTAAAAAATTTCTGTAAGGGCCATTTTGTTTGTAAAGTTGTATATTTTAAGAAACGAATTCCCTCGCTCAAACATTCAAAATGGCGGAGCCAATATGTCGGACAAATTTTTCAAAAATTGTCTGATTTGCTTGAAACTCATTACTCGGGGGTTTTTGGGGTCGCTGATTACGAATTTGAAGTCGGTTTTCAAAAATTCAAAATGGCGGTGCCAATATGGCGGACAAATTTTTCAAAAATTGGCTGATTTGCTTGAAACTCATTACTCGGGGGTTTTTGGGATCGCTGATTACGAATTTGAAGTCAATTTTTCAAAATTGAAAATGGCGGATCCAGTATTGCGTACGAATGATTAGAAATTCATCGGGTTCACTTGAAAGTCGTTACTCGACGTGGAAGAAGTAAAATTGGTCATGAGTTGGGCTATATTACCGGGGAGACTGTGTCTACTGATAACGTATGTTACCCGCTGTTTTAAATTTTTGAAAAGTGACTTGAATTTCGCAATCAGCGACCTCAAGAACTCCTCAGGAAAGTGTTTCAAGTGAATACCATGAATTTTCAACAATTCTTTCGCCATATTGGATCTGCCATTTTGAATTTATGAAAACCGACTTAAATTTCGTAATTAGTGACCTCATAAACCTTTATGTACACCCAACGACAACGATTCTGTCCTTCCGGTTATTTGTTGCCTTCGGGTTTCACACTAGGATCCTAGTATGAAAGACTATGCAAACAAAGAACCGGAAGGACAGAATCGTTGTCGCTAGGTGTACGAAATTTCGTTGTAATACACCGTACAGTTCGTTCGAACATGATTTTTTTCTTAAAAATAAACCATTTTTGAAATTTGTTTATTTATAATTGCTAATAATTTTGTTTAACTGCGTTTATTATTATTGTATTATTTTTGTTACTATCCTAAAAGCCTCATATATCACTGTAAAAAGATCAACTTTAAAAGTATTGGAACTATAGAGAGGAAAGTTGTGAATAATGAAGGTCGTAATCTGGGTTACGTAATATAGTATATATAGTGTAAAATATATTTCACTTTTGAGGTTGCTGATATTGAATATAACGTTAAAATTTCAAAAATTAAAATGGCGAACCCAATAGAGCCAATAAAAATGTTGGCGTTTTCTCTATTCAGCTGATAATACATTCTCGTCTAGTATTATAGGTTGCTAAGAATGAATCGAATATTCAAATTTCATTAATAAAAACTGCCGACCCGATGAGATATATCCGACGAAGATGTGATATAGATTATGTTTTTAAACATAAGGAAGGAAATTAAATCATGAGGTCACTTTTAATTGTTACATTATTATTTCTGACGCGCTATTTAATACATTGTAATCTTATGTTTCTCTCTTGCCAGAGCATTGTTCGGTTACCGAATTTCTCTAGTGGTTTTTTAAAGTCCTGTAGTTTCTTCTAAATGTATTTGTTCTTAATGGTACGAGTACATTATAGTATAAAAATAATGAGTGGAAAATATCCCCTATTTGAGATAATAGTTTAAATTGAATGAATATAAACGTTAAGGCATTATTTGAAAATGATGGTACAATAATTAAGAAAATAAATTAATATGTAGACTTATACCGTTAGTTACGGAAAATATTAAATCGTAGCTGGATATATTACTCGCATTATTCATATGTAGCTTATTATATGTTTGGCGTATATTCAATTAGACTGGCCAATCATTTCTCATTAACAATGAGTAATAGTTTTATTGTCTTCAATTTGTTTAGTTGTTTTATTGTTAGTACTGGTTGTTGAACTTTCATCGAGACAATAATAACATGAAATCATTTTTATAATTTTTGTTTACTTTCTATGAAAAACATTACATTTTAAACTAACCTTCGACTATCCACATGATTATAAACAAACAAAAATTGTATGGCATGATGTTAAACATTTGTAATTGGTAATGTAGAGGCGTATTCGATACATGCAAAACATATATCGATTGAGTTTTCTGCAGTATTGATTTTTGTATTAATTATGTTGAACGTTAACGTAAAATATAAAGATATATTTAATGTTATGAAAGTTAACAGCAACTTGCAGGAAAATGAACGGAAGAAGGCAGTGATAAATTACGTAAAGGATATTTGTAAATGTAATGTTTCTAAAAGTAGTGCAATTGAAATTAAAGAAAAATTGAGAAAAAGTTTTTATAATAATTTTCATGCAAAATACAAACAGTTGCCAAAAAATGGACGTAACTTTTTGAATTTTGAAAAGCGACATTCTGATTGGCTAGAAGGAGACATTATATTCAGTGTATACCAAGAAGAAGAAAATCCGGATCCTGTGCCAGGTAAAGCTGTATTTTTTTACGTATCTGAAAATATTGAATTAATGGGATGCACCTGTGAAATTTCAGTCCTTACAAATTTACATTACAGAAAGGTGCCAATATTTTTTCTTGCATAATTTATCATCAAAAATTTTGATACAGTGTGAAATGAAAAAAAAATGTTTTTATCCATTTTAGAATTTTTAGTTTTTGAAAACGTGTGAATTTTCCAAAATCCATACGAGATATTGTAGAAAATCACCCACAAAAATGTTTGTTACAAAATATTAAAAACTGTAGAATTTAAATCTAAAATTCCGGTAATATGGTATTATTATTATTATTATTATTGTAATTATTTATTACAGTTCATAAAACACTTTATTGATATATTTTCATAACATCCTTTCATATCTTCAATATATCCTGTGCCTCATATTACATGTTACCAACAAATAGAATAAAATTAGAAGCCAAGTTATAAAAATCAAACTAAACATGTAGTTTAAATCAGTTCATGATACTCATGATTGGTAGACAATTTAAAAAAATACTATATTTTCAAAACTTAAGCTGAAAATGGAGAGAGAAATGTTCGAACTGACAGTAAAATACAAATATAATTTAAAAAAATATATATATTAATATAAAAATGTTTATTTCAATATAAATATAAATTAAGTATCACAGAAACCTTAATACCAAAATTACCCGCATTGACCCTAATATTACATATTTTATTAGCAAGTACTGAGAGAGGTAGACCACAAGTATCCTACGAACTAGCAACAAAAAGCGTTAAAAGAAGGAGGCAACAATCGTTACATTCTAATATATCAAGAGAAGAATGTTATGATTTGACAATTAAAAAACTTAAAGAAGATGGGAATGTTTACGGCGCTAAATTAATGGATACAATTATTGATAAAAACAGTGCAGCTGTTTTATTTCGCTCTTCACATCAACCTACTGCTTTAGAAATGCCTGCAGAAGCAGCTCTAGCGTTGATTATAAATGCCAATTTAACAAAAGCTGCATACAAGGAAATGCGCTCTTCTTCATTGATGTACAATCATAAAATATATCCTTCATACCAAGAGGTAGGCAATAAAATTTTACGCATGGAATACTACAAATATTTTTCAATTTAATGCAGTTAAGATTGAAATATATCGGGACATACGAGTATTGCTATATTTTTATTCGTAACGTATTACCATCAAAAGTATATAAGTACAGATCACAAATTGATATATAATCAGTAATAAGTACATTTCATTTTTTCCTTATTGTTTTGCTTAAGCTACAAATTAATTACAAATTTCTACACATTCACGTTTCTGATTTTGTGCATTTCATATATTTCTATATGGTACTACTACTACGTAAGAAATGTAAATTAAAAATGTCTGAATCGATTTTTGAAAATTCGGGTTCCACAAAAACAATTCTAACCGCTATATGGGCAAATTATGTTACTCACAAATCTTACTGTTTTAAGAGCGTCTTGTCAATTATTTTAATATTTCTACTACTTTACAATAATTCCAAAAACCTATTGAAGCAAGAAAATCCAAAAACACATATTCTACTTCCAGCTTTTAATGTCTGCAATTTGACAAAAAAAAAAACACAGTATTTTTTTATTAGTAATTCAGTGGTTAATTCTGGAATTTATTTATATTGTTATCATAGACAAGTCTTGCAGCATTAAACATTAATGAATCACGCAAGGAGATTATTGTTTTCAAAGACATTTCCAACATAACAGTCTATAAATCAATAGTAAATCAATAGTATGTGTTTTTGTCCTTTTTAAATTTTACACAAAAAAGTAAAAGGATTTTCAAATCGACCGGTTCCATGGATTCGCTCGTGTATGATCTCCTAAAAAACACCAATGAAATTAATTGAAAATTGAGAGAAAATTTTCAGAAATATATGATTCTTATTTAGTTGTAAAAATCCTCGGTCAGTTTTCAATTAATTTCTTTGATATTTTTGTGATCGTATATAGTGGTTAAAATATTCTGTGTGGAGCCCACGTTATTAAAAATCGATTACTCATTTCTTAATATATATTGTTTAATACAGTACTCTTAAGAATACATTATATTTTAGTGTGACGTGATATTATCTTGCAAAGGATTTTTATCTGAATTTTTTGTAGAAATGTGTACAAATCTATGAATTTTGTTATAATTATTTTCTTCTTCTTTTCTTTTTTTCTAAGAGGGCAATAAATCTACTAGCGGAGAAGAAAATAATTGGAAGAAAAGTAATAGTTTTAAAAATTCCAATAATCTTGTGCGATAACAATCTTTGGCAACGTACTATCATATTTTATATCAAAAGAATACTATTCTTCGTATGTTTAACAGAAAGGATGAGTTCTAGTATCGAAAATTTCGTACGGAAATTTGTGCCTATCTTTAAACAGTTTTCAAAAATTTTGCCAACCGTGGCATATTAAATGTGAGATTTGATTAACAATTAATTTTTAAATGATACTGAAGCATTTATTGATGTTTGTTTTTAATTCTATCAGATTTTATTAGCTAAGAAAGAAACTTATCCAAATGAAGTGACAATAACAGAATCGAAATGCGAAGTTACGCTTCAGGCTCTACTTGACCACACTGTGAAGCGTCTGCTCATATTCTTAGATTTGAAGATGGGCAATGTTAATATCGATTTAGTATTAGTTGTCAAATACGGCTTTGATGGTACTAATGCAGTAGTGTACAACCAGAAATCGACGACTAATACCAATTACAGTAGCATGTTCTGTTCGTCTCTGGTGCCACTGAAACTGGTCGATAAATCCAGCGGCCAAGTATATTGGGAAAATACGCGACCATCGTCAACATGATTGTGCAGACCTATAAAAATTTAATCTTACAAAAAAGAGACTGATAATGTGTGTAAAATGGAAGAACAGAACTTAAAGAAGCAAATTTCAGAATTGCAAAATGTTTGCATCGGTGGATATCGTATAAGTTTCAAAATGATTCTAACAATGATTGACGGAAAGGTCGAGGAAAATATTTGAGAAATATTAGTCATTATAATTAGGGTAAACAGGACAGTATTCGGCCACTTTACGTATGTAATTACTGTTTAGAAAATTGCACAAATAAGTGATTTTTTAACACTTAGCCTTCGTATATCTCAATAAGTATGATTAAGCCTAATTAATAGCGAAATATTATTTTTGTCATTGTTTTTTAATATTTTAAAAAGTATAACGATAACTGTCTGGTTCACCTGGCCGACTTCCGTCTTTTTTAACACTTTTGAAAAATGTACTTTTTTAATAAGTGAAAAATACTTTTTGGTGAATATTACTCTCGTTTTATTTTATTACAATCCCCAAGAGTAACATTCTTCTGGTAAAATATAAAAACAATGCCGGTTGCACTTTCGACATTAACTTTACCGACTTCATCATGTTAATTGGCCGACTGCCGTCTGTTTTGATAATTTTAAAAATGTAGACCTTAAGTGGTCGATAACTGTCCTGTTTACCCTACATTGTTATTTGTAATAATTCAATTAAAATGAATGTATATTTATAGGTATGTAATGCTCTTAACGAGAGTTCGAGCCAACGATATTTTGTTTGTAAGGCGAAAATATCAGAGTTAAATAACATTGAATATATGATGGAGCTACCAGCAAAATCATCGGCCCTTAAATATGGATTTTCAGTACTGCATGCCCATATTCGATTCATGGAAGTAGTGCTGCACATTTCCTACCGTTTAGAACTGAAAACTTGGCGGGTAATGTTCAATTATATTCTTAAATGCAAGTACATGTAAGCACACGTATAAAAAAAAAGTGTGTTCTTTCTAGAAATCAGTCATTTCAGATTACGAATGAATTTGCAAAAGTTTGTTATATTAAATTAGAAAATATTTTCATATATCAGCACTAGATATTTATTAATGAATAAAGTAGTAAATATATAACTTAGTTATAAAGTTAAAAACAGTATTTCGCCGCACAATTGCGAGCAATTTGGGGAGAGATTAACGTCATAACGTATATTGTAAGATACTGAAGTAGGAATGATCTATATACTGTAAACGTAAATAGCTAAATACTTCATTAAGCCACGAAATGCGGCTAAAATGTGGAATAAATTAGGAAAATTATCTGAAAATAATGTAAGCACGTTAATTGTTATCTTTTACAATATACAAGAATTACATGAGAATCGTGTCGAGCTGAATCAGATTACTATGAGTTATGTTTATAATATGGGTTGTAAAATGAATCTGGTACTATTTATTTTTCGCACATCACGTACTCTTTCCGATTTACTTTATCATAAGTTCAGTTATTATTTAATCTTGCATCAAATTTTCTAACTAAAGATATCACAATCTAATACGCTGAGATAATACTATTGCATCCTCACAGCCGTATGTGGTATTTCTAAAGCGTTCTTTCCGAATTATGAACTTTAAATTTTAAAGGTAATAATTATTCATTGAATTGATAAGGTTCCAAAACAAAACTACGCAATACTGCAGTTACGGAAAACAGAAATACAAGAAGCTTTGAGGAATGAGATTGGCATATTAGTTGATGCACCAATGCAAGGATCCGGGAACACAAATGACGGCAATACCGCTAGGCGCTTTTTTGATAACATCGATATAGTTACGACAGTTACAGGTAAAATACACTACCTCTGAAATATGAAATTGAAATATGGCATTGCAAAAAGAAATCCTAGATTTAGGTAACCCTCATAAAAGAGAGTTTAGCATTGCGTAAATGTCATAATTATTTATTGTCATTCTTGGAGAGTAAGGAGAATGACCATGGCATAAGTAATTCTATATTCGTAAGGGTGTAACCTTTGCAATATACATAGAAGTCAAAAGAGACATTTTAAATTTAACCACTTCACTGGTAGACTTTTTGAAATAAAAAGTGCCAAAACTGGTACGAGCCAGTTTTTAAGATATCAAGAAACTATGAAATACGGGTTCCATTTATTCATAAAACATATCATTTGACGTAAAAAAAATTCACCCACCCCCTCCCCCTTACCCCCACGAGGTGGGGGGTGAAGCAAAAATTTTTTTTAAAGTATACATTTTTCTTCATCAATTTCGATGAGAATGTTAAATATGAGGTTTTCGGGGTCGTTGGATACGAATGTGATCTCAGAATTTAAAAATTCAAAATGGCATAAGTAATTGCCATATGGCGGACGAAATAAAACAATATTGAAACATGTCTTTTCACATTTCGAAATGAGTCCATATTCTTAATCAGCAATACCAAAAAAATGTTGCATTTCTGTCCGCTATATCTTGGTGCCGCCATTTTGAATTTTGAAAATCTGAGATGATATTCGTAATTAGCGACCTCAAAAACCCCCGAGTAACAAATCTCAGTTAGATCAAGGAACTTTTTGCACTGCGGTCCGCCATCTTGGATCCGCCATTTTGAATTTAGAAAATCTGAGATCAGATTCGTAATCAGCGACCACAAAAACCACCGTGTAACAAATTTCAGCCGTTTTCCACGCACAGAAAAAAATTTGCTTCAAAAGTATATAACTTGTAGCCGCCATATTGGAACCGCCATATTGAATTTTGAAACGGTGACCTCAGATTCGTATTCAGCTACCCAAGAAACTATAGTATACCAAATTTCGTGCAAATTCATTGAAAATTGTGGAAATTATTTAAAAATGTACATATGTGATACATTACCAGCCGTGGCACTTTTTTTTTGTACACATATGATACATTACCAGTGAAGTGGTTAATATATAAAAAAATTAAATTGTTCGAAAGAAACTGCCTCAAAAATGTGTAATGTCTTATCAATTTTCTCTTTTTCCCCTTACCATTTGTAATGTATTTATTATCAAAATTTCACATACGTACACGGAAAGAAAAGTTAGTTGGAATAACCATTTAATTGGTTGTCCTAACCAACAATTGGTTGAGGCAACCAATTAGTTGGTTGTCCCAACTAATTCGTTTTTTCCGTGTACGATTTTTATAAACATCACGTATTAGTAAGGCATTCAATTTTTTTTTTTTAAACCTTCAGTATGTTACTATCTTTCGTTTCATTTACATTGTAAGGTGACAAATTTCTATTTATTTTTTCTGTCTTAGGTATTCTCCTTTTAGAGCTCAGAAAATAAAGATATAATATATAATAGGAAAAGTTAAAACATTTTAAAAGTTCACCATTTTAAGGATTTCTTTCAACTGTCCAGTACAAATAAGTATTAAGAAATGTTTTTCATTAAACTAATTACTAAAAATCGAAAAGTAGGTTTCGACGGAAATCTACTTCATAGATTGAAAACTATTTTGGCAGTTATTTCTGTAAATGTCAATATAAACACCGAAGCATTTCGCATTTATTGCAAAGAAACAGCATACAGATATATCGAGCTGTATAAATGGTATTATATGCCGCCATCACTGCATATAATTTTAATACACGGCCATGAAATTCTGAAAGATCTTATACTGCCTATCGGAATGCTATCAGAAGAAGCTCAGGAAAGTAATCACAAAAATATAAAGAGATTCAGGGATAGGTTCAGTATGAAAAGTTCACGGTATATATACATATAAATAAATATCGACATATTATTTTATGTACTTAATTATTTAACCATAATTGACTTGGATTTTCCCGTTTCTTTTATTTGCAGTATTCTCACAAATAGGGATATGTTCAATCGACTACTTTTATATTCTGATCCGCTCATTTCATTATGTCGAAGAAATGCATCAGCCAAAAACCACAGAGAAATTATAGATGATATGAGGAAATTATTGATTTTAAATGAATCTTCCGATGAGATCGAAACTGCAGAGGGCAACGCATCAGATGGCGAACCGGAAATAATATAAGATTATGATATCCAGTATATTATGTATATTATTATATATGTATATATAAATCAATATTTATAAATTTAATAAATAAAGAATAGCATACATCACAATATATAGTACAATTTAAATTGAAATAAGCGCCTAATAATTATTGAAATTTAACTTCAAATTCTCCATTAGCTATCTTCAAAACTACACGAGAACAATTTTGCACTATTTGGAGAAAATATCAAAATTCTGTTGGTCATATCAGGTCAGCCATTTTGATTTTTTACAGTTTAACTTTTAAATTTGGGAAGTTATAGCGTCGATTTTCAGATGTCACTATTCTACTTGCTATGTTATATGTCTGCATATGACATCAGTTATAACTATAAACTTATCATTTTGAATTTTTTAAAACCGACTTTACGTGCATAATAAGCCACCTCAAAAAACCCGGAGTAATGCCTTTCAAGCACACTTAGTAATGCTTTTCAATCAGCCAATTTTGAAAAATTTGTCCGCCATATTGACTCC
The DNA here is from genome assembly GCA_030407085.1 of Trichopria drosophilae. Classification (NCBI taxonomy): domain Eukaryota; kingdom Metazoa; phylum Arthropoda; class Insecta; order Hymenoptera; family Diapriidae; genus Trichopria; species Trichopria drosophilae. The sequence continues at coordinate 10,918,297 of CM059584.1, read as the reverse complement.
GCCAATTTGAATTTTTCAAAACCGACTTCAAATTCGTAATCTGCGACCCCAAAAACCCCCGAGTAATGAGTTTCAAGCAAATCAGCCAATTTTTGAAAAATTTGTCCGCCATGTTGGCTCCGCCATTTTGAATTTTTGAAAACCGACTTCAAATTCGTAATCAGCGACCCCAAAAACCCCCGAGTAATGAGTTTCAAGCAAATCAGACAATTTTTGAAAAATTTGTCCGCCATATTGGCTCCGCCATTTTGAATTTCTGAAAACCGACTTCAAATTCGTAATCAGCGACCCCAAAAACCCCCCGAGTAATGAGTTTCAAGCAAATCAGCCAATTTTTGAAAAATTTGTCCGCCATGTTGGCTCCGCCATTTTTAATTTTTGAAAACCGACTTCAAATTCGTAATCAGCGACCCCAAAAACCCCCGAGTAATGAGTTTCAAGCAAATCAGACAATTTTTGAAAAATTTGTCCGCCATATTGGCTCCGCCATTTTGAATTTTTGAGCGAGGGAATTCGTTTCTTAAAATATACAACTTTACAAACAAAATGGCCCTTACAGAATTTTTTTAAATGAAAAATTCAGTTAAAACGGATTAAAACGCGTTTTTGGAGCGTTTGGGACCAATGTGGGGCAGTCCGAAAAATAAAAACCGCGATTAAACCGCGATTAAAAATTGTGGGCGTTAAAATAGAAATTTTTTTCTTCTGCACCATCTTTGTTTTAGCATTAAGAAAGTGTGTATACAACATCTACATAGTTAAAGTATTTAATTATATTAAAATACTCGATTGAAGTATAAAAATTTGTGTTATTTTGATATTAACGCTTCCGTATCGAAAACGGTGCTAGATAGCACAAAATTGTACTAAACCTTTATTGTGGAGCACAAAATTTCCTACAAAAAGTAAGTGAGGGCCCTAGTCTAAAGACAGTAGTTTAGCCACAAATAACGACATAATTTTATCTTAGAAGTCAACGGTGACCGATCTATAACCTTAGTTATATATTATATATATTATATATTATATCTACAACCGTAGTTACTTAGCGCACGCCGTGCACGAATGTTCTAAATTGCACGGAAAACAGTGTGCTAACTGGGCACTTAGCTCACACGTTAAAAAAAATAGTATACGATACGCGTGCGCGTAGGTGATCCCCGCGAATCACCTACTTAGCGCACTTGAATCGTAATGTACTATAACCGTGCTGAAGTTGTATATACACTTTCTTAAAGCTAAAACAAAGATGGTGCTAAAGAAAAGAAATTTTAATTTAACGCCCACAATTTTTAATCGCGGTTTAATTGCGGTTTTTATTTTTCGGACCGCCCGTCTCCTAGCTTAGGGTACCTGCTACCCTAAAATTCTCTCAGTGCATAATTTTTTTTTCTATTTTGCATGGGTAGGGTTTGTTCAATGTTTGTTTACATTGTTATTGAAAAAGTATTATTTTCGAATTTGAATTCTGAGAACAATTACAATGTATCTCGAAAGCGGTGAATCCCCCACGAAAGAAATATGTAGTTTTAAATATATAAATATAGTATATTACTCAACGAGGGAGGTAAAATAAAGAATGTCTCAGACTGCGTGTAATTTTTACCCGAGGTGAAGCCGAGGGTGAGAAACAGGCAGTCTGAAGCATTCTTTTTTACTTCCCGAGGGCTTCACCTCGGGTAAAAATTACAGTCTGAGACCCTCCGTTGAGTAATATACTATTTTATAAATTAAAATACACAAGAAAGCGGCAAAATATTATTTTACAATTATTTATTATTTCGTGGGAGGTGGTTCATTCCGTACTGGTTTTACATACTCTGTGGTGGGTTCATGGAAATTCATGGAAATGTGTTACGCACGCTGAGAATGCTTTACGCACGAAAGTGCTTCACGCACGGAAGTGCTTTACGAACACTCGAAATGCTTTACCGACGCTGGGATGCTTTACGCACGCATTTCATGCATGAGAAGCCGAGCTTCACGCACGCCGTTACAAAAATGCTATTTTCCACACTTTGAAATTTTTCGGATGCATTTTCCGTACGCTCACGTCGAAGAATATCATTCGGCACATGCGTGAGAAAACTTTTACCCACTTGTATCGAAATATACTATTTACTTGTTCTTTGGGACATAAAAGTACAGTAGGGTCTCCCTTATTACATACTGCAGATTTTTCAAAATGGCGGCGGTCTCCCTTATTCTTTACTTCCCCTTTACCCCCACTTTTAGCGGTTGACGGTCGACAACGGTTCGAAATTCGGTCAACCGCGAAGGTTAGGTTAGGACGCAATAGAGGAGGGAAGTCGACCGAAGGGAAATATATGCAATAAGAGATCCTAAATCCAGAAAATAAGAGATGTCTAGAGAATAAGGGAGGATTCAATAAGGGAGACCCTACTGTATATGACACGGTTCGTTGATAAATAAAATTTTTATTTTACTAACAGTCACTTTTACATACAGGGTCATCGAAAAGTATCGGACCCCCCTAATATCTTCAGTTAGAATGCACTTAGGAGAAAATGTCCAATAGCAAAGTTGTATGGTTTCAAGCGGGGAGTAAGATGATGACCTTGACTTTGACCTTGACCATGTCCTTCAAGGTCATTTCAAGGTCAATCTTATTTTTTTAAATAGAACCCCCTACATTTTATTGCATATTCTTATAGCTTATCTCGAGAGCTTTCCAAAACACTATAATAAAATATTTTTTTATTAAGTACTTTTTGAGTTATAAAGGTTTGAAGTTAACAATTTTTTGACACAAACTGTAGAATATCTTGTAAAATATTATTTAGTTTTCAGTAATCATAACCTTAATACTTTTGTGCGCGGAATAATGAGACCAATTAATTGGTTTAAAGAAAATACATTAATCGGATCCCCCTAATATTTTCAGTAAACCACTTAACAAGTTGTTAACTTCAAACCTTTATAACTCAAAAAGTACTAATAAAAAAATATTTTATTATAGTGTTTTGGAAAGCTCTCGAGATAAGCTATAAGAATATGCAATAAAATGTAGGGGGTTCTATTTAAAAAAATAAGATTGACCTTGAAATGACCTTGAAGGACATGGTCAAGGTCAAAGTCAAGGTCATCAACTTACTCCCCGCTTGAAACCATACAACTTTGCTATTGAACATTTTCTCCTAAGTGCATTCTAACTGAAGATATTAGGGGGGTCCGATACTTTTCGATGACCCTGTATAATAATTTATCGTGTTAGAGTCATGTACAATTCGAAGGTATTTAATTTAGTTTTGATTTAACTCATAAATCTATACCTCTCAAGAACTTGGTATTCTTCACTACGTTTTAATAATGCATTTGTCATTAATTGAATAATAATTTTAATCAAAATTATTTTACTACGTTTCTACGACGTCGTATAAATAAACATAATTAATAATATCATTTCTCTTAAATAATATAGAATAAATATAAATAGGACTCAGTGTTTATTTGTAACCGAGAATAATGTAACTACGTTTTTTATGAAACATTAAGATAATCTTATTTTGGCCTACATTTTAAACACGATTTGTGTTTGTTTTGTAACCATCACCAATTTAAATAGATCTTCGACTTACTGTCTTATAAATACATTTTTTAATATGACGAAATAATAACATGAAACAAAATTTAAATAGGAACAATAAATAAATATCAATAATAGAAGACGAATTTTAGGATTCCAAGAATGGTGAATAACTAATCAAACACCGTTATAATGCATGCTTGAAAATGTATTAAACAGAAAAAGATAAATAGGTTATTATAATAACTTATTACTCAACAAGCAATAATTTGGATGATCTTTGTAAGGAATGAATTTGCAAAGAATCACAGATAAGTCCATGATTAAAGCACAAGTGAATAAAATGCAATTTTATACATGTTACATCAGATGTGTTTTGGAGCGGCGGTGGCTCAGTTGGTAGAGTATCGGCTTCGTAATCAGAAAACCCTGATTCGATTCCGGCCTCTGCCATCTGTCATTGGGACACCTCTGTATTTGTTTATAAGTGTCTAATAACGCCAAAGCTCAGGTGGTTCGGATTCCACCTTCGTAAACTGTAGGTCCCGTCGCGATTTAGTCCCTTGTGGGTTCACAAAAGTGGTCGTAAAATAATATAAAAAAAAAAAAAAAAAAAAGATATGTTTGTTTCCTTCTTCACGTGGAGTACATTTTTTCCTCGAGCTTCGTAAGAAAGTGGGAGTTGGAGAAAGTTTGTATCGAACATTGGAGCTTTATGATTGGTGCGGCGCAGGGCCGGCTTACGGTATATAAGAGATAAACAAAACGAACCTTGTACCTTGTTGTACCCTTGCAGTTGTCCTGTCGACTTCTCTGACGAGTGGAAATCGTCCACATTTTGCAGCTTAACTCGCACCAGCTATCAAGATGGAGGCTAACCATTGCGAATCAACTAAGAAGGAAATGAGAAACAAATTACCAGCGGATATACAAGTGTGTCGTGAAGTTCTCATAGAACTATACTCGATAGAACACGCGGAGTACGCATGGCCGTTTTACGGTTACGTCGATTTAAATCGTCTTGAGCTTGATGAATACTCTCATGCGATCAAGGAGCCTACGGATCTTGCATCTATTAAACAAAAACTCGATAATCGGCAGTACACGACACCTGGAAAATTTGTTGACGACGTTCGACGAATTTTCAGCAACTGTTATCGAAATTTTCGACCCAAACACCAATACGTGGTAATGGCTCGTAAACTGCAGGCAGTTTTTGAATTACGCAATGCTCAATGTATTGCGAGGTGTGACTTTATTGGCAGAAAGCGGAGCTGGAGTGTCAGCAGCAGTAGCAGTAGCAGCAGCACTTGCAGCCCCGAAAATGATTCGGACGTTAACAATTGCGAGGAAGAAAATTGGTAACAGAAATTAAGTTTCTTTCCAGCAAAAGATCCAAGCCTAATAGACCGTGTAGAAAAGCTTGTAACTGGGATCAATCTCAACAAGGCTAAAAAGAAATTATAGAAAAGACCAATGAAGCGCAAAAGATGCTAATCAGCTGAAACTAATAAAATACGCGAGTACCAGCAGCAGCATTGATTAATTAAATCAATTTAAATTTAGCTAACGTGAACATTATATTTGTAAATATGTACAAATGTATATTGATAAGTAATAAATATCTTGTTTATATTATTGGTGTATTTTATATTTTTTTCATAAATCCGTTACAAAAAAAATATTTTGAGATCTTTCAGTCATCTCCGGAAAGTCCGATGATTTCTTCCGATGTTACCTTGGTGGTAGTAGTGGGTCGTCTAGACTATCTGGCTGTCTCGGCTCCTAAAGCCCAAAGTATTTCCAGTTTTATTTGAATTTAACATCCTTTCGATGATTATATCTTGCAATTTTTTTAACGTAATAAATTTATGTTTTATTTTCATGTAAAAATGAACAAATTTATAACTTTTTGATAAACGTTATCTTGATTGCAATCACAAATATTTACTTATTTTTAGCATTAATTATAATGATTAATATCTTTCTAACAATATGAAGTTTTCCTATACCTAAAAACTGGTTGAATAAAGACTTTTGCAGCGACAGCAAAGTAATACTTTATTCTAAAAACTGTTTACACATGAAAGAAAGTCCTAGAGTATTTTTGGGTGTTCTAATACCTATTGAACTACATAATTTTGAGGTTATGTATAAATAAAGTTTTTTTCAATTTTTTTTTTCAATTTTGAGCATTTTTCGGTTTGAAAATGGTAATTATAATATCGGCATTCGAAAGTACGGGCAAAAGTAGGTAAAATATTCTTATTTATAAGTTGGCCAAATATAATCTTTATAACCTAAAATAACATTGAAAAATACAAGAATTTTTTGTGGCTCTGGTTTAGACCCGAAAAATCTGAAAAAAAATCAGGGTATTTTCTCACTCAAAAACATACGTTCATGAATTTTTTCAGAATGTGGAGCCAGAGAATTTGTTTTTTAAAAAGCACGTTGTTAACGATAAGAGCAATGTCATACCACCCATGGGGCTTAAAATTTGACTAAAGGATTTTTCAAATGTGTCCTTTCGAATGGTCAATTCAAAATAAAAATCCAGGCGGGGCAGTTTTGACCCTCTTATCCCGCTGTAGTCATATATTAATTGTCAATTTCTCTAGACAATATTAAAAATCTACCCTACGTTTCGACGTTTGTTTGGCGTCCTCTTGAGGGGTTACCCTAAAAACCATACAATTACATAATTATAAAAAATACAAAAAATAAATTTATAATATAATATTTGAAAAAATATAGAATATTCTATTAACTACCTAAATGATAGTGAGTTATGTCTGATGAGAAATAATATATTTTAAATACTTTTCATCTTTCCAATGTATTCGATGTCATACGTTACATTCGATCATACGTGTCAATATGCGATACTTCCGAAACACGGCTAATAACCGAGATACGCTCTTTGTTAGGTTACTTCACGTGAATGATATTTCATATGATTTCATTTCGCGCTACATTAGAAACCATTCGAATATGTGTGCAGTATTAATGGTCTTTAAAATTGAGGTTATATATACATCCGTTCGCATGCGGAAACGGCGAATTGTCGAATGCAAATTTTAAATTTGAATCATTCGAAGGAATACGTGTTTATCTATACGAAGTATTCATTCAAAATAATTGTTGCAATTAGCAACGAAAAGGTTTCTTCTCGACCGTCGTAATTTAAAATTAAGTATAATTAATAGTATTTCTCGGTATTAAGGGTCAATTAACTAATAATATAAAAATAAAATAATTCTTTGGTTTTCGATGGAAAACACGAAAATGGTAAAAAGATGAACATCGCCGGATTTTGTATGATAATCGCGACAAAACCTTAACTTTGGAATATTCATATCTGTATTTAAATTGATTTACATATAAATGGGTTTTGTGTCCCTCTAGCGACTATCGTAGAAACAAGTGCCTATTGTAAATAATATACATTTCTTCCCAGAATCCCGTGTGGACTCTTCAGTAGGGCAATCACGGGAATCCCTGCCCTAGATGTATATATGGTTTCTTCATTTAGTGTGCAATTTTTAAATAAAACTATCAGAGGAGGAAGTGATAGAATTATTGTATAGATATATATACGAATATTATTCGGTAACGGAATATCGTTATCCAGTACGTATATATATTTGGTATCCAATGATAAAATCAAAATAATTGTTGCAACTAGCAACGAAAAGGTTTCTTCTCGACCGTCGTAATTTAAAATTAAGTATAATTAATAGTATTTCTCGGTATTAAGGGTCAATTAACTAATAATATAAAAATAAAATAATTTTTTGGTTTTCGATGGAAAACACGAAAATGGTAAAAAGATGAACGACGAACGTGTTCAACGCCCAGTTCATCAACTTCAAACAATCTTAATCAATCGATGAATCTGCAAATTGATAATTGTTATCCATGGTTTACCGGTGATTTTGAAATACGTGAATTGTTGACAATTGTTTACTATTATGCTGACATTCCAATACAATGTGGAACTAAAAACGTTAAATTTCAAAACTTACATAAAAATGATTTTCGAAATTCATTGAAAATTAATAAATATTATATGTTATTTATTAAATTTAATTTTGCGGTAATTTTGAATATTTCGGATAATTAAAAATAATAAAATTTGAAAATTGTTGTTACAATTACGAAAAATTTTCGATTTAATCTATATCTAAACGTTATTTTGAATTCCTGGAAATTAATAAATATTATTTTTCAAAAAAGATCATAGATTCTATTATATCGGGGGGGCTCCGCCCCCCCCCCTCCCCCAATTCCCCGCCAAAACAAACCGCGAACAATAATACGTGCATTTAATGAACTAACTTTACGCACGCAAATTACAAAAAATGGAATACCTAGCACGGTTGTAAACTTTTACGAACTGATGTGAACTTTACGCACCACTCGTCGCCGGCAAGCCGGCGACTCGTGCGTAAAGTTCACATTCGTGCGTAAAAGTCTGCTTTACAACCTTGTTAGGTAAACTACTATATTAGATTCTTGGTAAACTTGTGTTTCAAATAAAACATTGTTATGATCAAAATAAATTTCTAGACAAAAATGAAAGTCCTGAGGTTTTCTAAAGTGTTTCATGTTTATTTTTTCTTCTTGAAACGAATAGGTGATAGTTGCCCGTAATAAAATATGTAATCCGTCCCACTGTCCTACGAGGTTTTCTTCAAACAATCGTCTGCGGTAAAAGGCCAAAGTTTTATTACATTCTGGACTCAACGATTTCCAAGACAGGTAAAGGAATCCGTTATGAAACATTATTTTAATATTCTGTATTACAATTGAATAAATATTCTATATTCGAAGCTGTGTTTCAATAGGTGTACAGAATTATTAATTACTTCTACCCAGACCTTCGGTTTGGACGAAGTATTCAATTTGGTCACTTCGTGCATAAATATTACCCTATAGTTTTTCATCAAATGTCGACCCTTCAGACCCTATGGAGCCCAATTCAACAATAACAATTAGTGTTGGCGTGGTGCCTCGCTCGCTCAGAAACTTCGACCCAGTGTAGAGTCGGCTATTCCTCATTAATCCTCGTTCGTTTACTAACAGCTTTTAATTATATTATAAATTATATCGATATTTGGGGGGTCCAATCATATTTATGTCCATGTGGCTTCGATAGATATGTCGACGTCTACGTAAAATTGAAAATGAGCATTTTCAAAACTTTGACCCCGACAACAGGCCAGCCGAAGTATTAATAAATAAAAGTTGCAAAACACTTACTTCATGCTCTTGTATTGTAATAGACTATTCGATGCATATTACATGATTACTATGTTTTACTAATTACTATCTGTATTATTAAGATCTTCTATATACAATATATATGATGTATTTCACGTCAAATGTCCAGACAAAAAAAAAATTTTCTCCAATCGAGCCCCAATTTTTTTTATGAGTTGTCCTATAGGTTAGTAATTATTCAGGAAAATATTTTTTAATTTTATTAAAAATTGGAGGAGTGGGAGGGGGTGAAAGTTTTGAACTTTTTTATGTCACGCGCTACTTTGTGTATTTATTCCACTTAAACAAATAAATACAAAATTTGTTTCAGATATGATTTTGATAGGATTTTTCATGAACTTTCGATTGGTGTAGTTCATTTTGGATTTATTTTTTATTTTGACCAAAATTTTTGAAAATAAAAAATATAATTCAAGTTTTTTCGACTTTGGGCATGTTTTTTTTTTATATATTTTTAACAGAAAGCTGATGGTTTTTCCTACAAAATACTTGAATTTCAAAACATCGTTTTTTTTGTTTTCGAGAAATTGAATTATAAAGATTGCGCGTCACGGCAACTCGAAGCACCAATGCACCGCGCTGCTACGCTAACGACTTTGGATTATTGCCGACAGGTGGCTGAGATCGTGGCATGTTTTCTCATACATGAAACATTATAATACAGAAATATGTGGATTGAATTTTGAATTCTCCAGAGTTATTAAGTGCAAAATTTCACGTTGTACAAATTTTTGAACCTTCTGGAAGTTCAGGATATTTCTCTCGTAAACTCTCAGAAACACTAATCAAACCTGTTATTTTAATAGTTTTTTTTTAGTGGGTTGATCCACCTGCTTCTCCACACGTTTCTTGCCTTAACATTCATTTTTTAATAAAACAAAAATAAATGAAAAAATTAAACCCAAGAAAAAAAAGATATATCTAAAACAAAAAATATCTTGCGAATGTCAATAAAAGTGCAGTTACTTACAATTATCTTTTCAGATCAAATAAATGGATAATTACAGTTTAACGCGGGATAAAAGACACAGTGCAATATGAGTGATAAAGGGATTTAGTAAATATCATATTTCCTACCATATTTCTGTATTATAACGTTTCATGTATGAGAAAACATGCCACGAGTTCAGCCACCTGTCGGCAATAATCCAAAGTCGTTAGCGTAGCAGCGCGGTGCATTGGTGCTTCGAGTTTCCGTGACGCGCAATCTTTATAATTCAATTTCTCGAAAACAAAAAAAAACGATGTTTTGAAATTCAAGTATTTTGTAGGAAAAAACCGCATCTTTCTGTTAAAAATATATAAAAAATAAAAAAAAGTGCCCAAAGTCGAAAAAACTTGAATTATATTTTTGATTTTCAAAAATTTTGGTCAAAATAAAAAATAAATTCAAAATGGACTACACCAATCGAAAGTTCATGAAAAATCCTATCAAAATCATATCTGAAATAAATTTTGTATTTATTTGTTTAAGTGGAATAAATACACAAAGTAGCGCGTGACATAAAAAAGTTCAAAACTTTCACCCCCTCCCACTCCTCCAATTTTTAATAAAATTAAAAAATATTTTCCTGAATAATTACTAACCTATAGTACAACTCATAAAAAAAATTGGGGCTGGATTGGAGAAAATTTTTTTTTTTGTCTGGACATTTGACGTGAAATCCATCATATACACATAATTCGTGAAAGATATCTTGAAAGTGTCGAAAAGATTTCTGACGGATATCTTTTAGATATCTATAAGACATCTTTGAGATGTATCGAAATAGTTATTTTCGTATCAAAGGCGTAAAAGCATTGAGGGGCCCGTAGGTGATCACCGCGCCCGAGGGGCTGGCGAAGACTACCCCTGGGGGGTAGGGGGTCTAACCGTCGATATTTGATGAAATACTATATACAGTAATTTTTTTGCCGAGGTGACCACATTCAATACTTTTTCAGACAATAGTCATAAGCATTTGAAAACAGTTTTTATGGCATTATCGTTGGTTTCAGAATGAAAATGCATACAACCTTTTTTGTAGAGAATTTCATGCTCTACCTTTTTTGTTGGAAACATTTTTTAACACAATTTGTATTTTTACAAAATAAATCCAAAAAACTACGAAGAAACTTAATTGGGGCTAATATTTTTTACTAATGGACGGATGCATCTGCGCCAAAATCTAATCAGATCTAAGTTATGCCAAGACACGTATTTTTAAAAAAAATGTATGTCAATACGCTTATCCGTACGTCCGTACGTCACGTTTTTTTGTCTCGCGATAACTCGCGAAAAAGTTTTGAAATATATTAAACTTGTGTGAATACGGTAAATAAAGTAAACTTTATTTATTTATTGTTACTTATTAAGATATGAATACAACAACAATATATCTTAGTTAAGACAAGAACTTAATGTAAATATTTTTACATTCATATTATTACAATTAAACCAAGTCGTATCTACATATTTATATTTGAATATATATATATTACTTTTCATACAATCAAGAATGCGACCGCGGGAGGCGATTCCGCGAACGAGAGAATAAACTATCGCGTAACAATAAATGGGAAGAGAAAACGAGATCGTCCGCGTAACAAAGTAAAGCTCGGCCCGAAAGAATGACCGCGTCGATTCGCACAGGATCGCGATGAGAGGTGGCTACAGGTGGCTAGAGACTGTCGTACGCCGCCGCTACCTTAAGTTGGCGAAACGCCGGCGTGGTTGTGCGCTTGCGCCTTAATCCAACCGTGCCAAGTTACGTGCTGAAGTCCGGCCGTGGGACCAAAACTTGTTTTCGTCTGTGCCCGGGAGGCGGCGCGCGCACTGGCTGTGCGTCGCCACGCGTTTCTCTTCGGCCTCCTTGCGAAGTTTCTCTCTTGTGCTCAAATCCTTATCAGCTTGCATAAAGGAATGATGAAGAACCGCAACAACCCGCGGACTGATGCTCGACTCTTCCGTCAGCTTAATCAATTTCTTTTCAAGTTGACACATCCAGTATCGTAATTCGACGGTATCGTACAGGTGGGAGTTCCCACTATCTTCGATATCGGCCATCATTTTGTAGGTGATGATTTTGAGAACTGTAATGTTTCACACAAGCTTCAGCACTGCGACGAGGATGAAAGTCTGAAATTGACAGAGTTTATAAGTTGTGTACGCACTGTTTCACGAGTGGCTCAAGACTGACCTTTTTGACTGGACCTTAGATGCTACAACTACTGGTTAGATAAAACCGGAAAACCCCCTCTCTCTCTGATCCCTTCAATTCCATAAGCATGAAAATGGTTGAATTGTACCTGCGAGCCTAGCTGAAAGAGGCCCTACTGATGAAGTATTGAATTTGGTCACTTCGGGCATAAAAATTACCCTATAGTTTTTCATCAAATGTCGACGTTTCAGACCCTAAAGAACCCAAATCAAAAAAAAAAAATTTGTGTCCGTGATCTTGTACGTACGTACGTCCGTACGTCCCGTTTTTTTGTCTCACGATAACTCGCGAACGGATAAGCTTATTGACATAAATTTTTTGGTAAAATACGCGTCTTGGCATAACTTAGATCTGATTAGATTTTGGCGCAGATCCATCCGTCCATTACTAAAAAAAAAAATAGCCCCAATTAAGTTTCTTCGTAGTTTTTTGCATTTATTTTGAAAAATTCAAATTTTATTAAAAAATGTTTCAAACAAAAATGATAGAGCATGAAATCTGGTTTAAAATGCTTATGACTATTGTCTGAAAAAGTATTGAATGGGGTCACCTCGGCAAAAAAATTACCCTACAGTTTTCCATAAAATTTCGACGTTTCGACCCTCTACCCCCAGGAGTAGTCTTCGCCAGCCCCTCGGGCGCGAAGTTCTTTTACGCCCTTGATACGAAAATAACTATTTCGATACATCTAAAAGATGTCTTATAGTGTCTAAAAGATATCCGTCAGAGATCTTTTCGACACTTTGAAGATATCTTTGACAAATTATATATATTGTATATATAGGATCATAATGATACAGACAGTCTGTATGCTGCGAACTATGCTTCGAATAGTCTATTACAATACAAGTGCTTGAAGTAAGTGTTTTGCAACTTTTATTTATTTATACATCGGCTGGCCTGTTGTCGGGGTCGAAGTTTTGAAAATGCTCATTTTCAATATTCATACATATAAGAAACACTATATTGTTGTAACATATCTATCGAAGCCACTTGGATCTAAATATGATTGGACCCCCAAATATCAATATAATTTTATGATATAATTGAAAGCTGTTAGTAAACAAACGAGTATTAAGGAATAGCCGACTCTCTACTGGGTCGAAGTTTCTGAGCGAGCGAAGCGAGCGAGGCACCACGCCAACACTAGTTCTTGTAGTTGGAAACATGAATAAACTTCAACCGTATCTGTATTTTTCCATAACATTCTAAGAAAATCAGCTATTATGTGAATGCTTAATTACGTATCACTTTTATATTACGTGGAATGATAACCACGTGCTACAGCCTGAGTTCAAATTTGTGTTGAAAAGTAGAGACCTATATTTTGTCATGAAAGTTTATTTTCTACACTATATACCTAGTATGTACCCAATAGAGCGAAAGTACATTTTCGACCAGTGAATTTTCGGTCTTATAAAATATAACTAATTATTTGTTATTAACAGTTTATATTATATTAATTTTCGCAACTACAAGAATTATAGAGATAAACTAGAAGTTTGTTAAACGTTTATTATTGCGTCCCTAACATCGCAAAGCACGCATGCTAAACCACTACACTACGCTCTACACGGAGAAAAATAATCAGCTGTATCAGCCGAAATATCCGCAGATTCTACCGATTTCTTCCCTTGGGGAAAGATTCTAGAATTCCATTAGAGATAGCCGATAATTTCAGCTAAAATTACTGAAAAATAACTGTAAATTCCAAACAGTACGAGTTAGCAAAACTGACGGAAAAAAGTTTGTAAATTTAGCCGAAATAATTCTGCTAATGTAGCGGATTATTTTCTTTTGTTAACTCGATTTTCTACATATCTGCAGTTTTTAATTGTCTGTGTCTATCATACTTTCTACATTTAGTGAATTTTGCTCTTAGAAACAGTGAGTGCATAAGTGACTTCACACAGTGCATAGAAATTAATTTTTATATAAAGGCGAAACTCAACGCCTGTGGCGAAGTGGCATTCTCATATGAGCATATACATGTGCATACATACATACATACATACATACGGAACGAGTGGAATTCGATTTCGATTGATTCGATTCATATGTTCAGTGAATAATGATAGGATGAGGTTATGTAATAAGGGCGAATGAACTGCGACATCTTATGCATGTATGGCATATGTGTCCAATGGAGCAGACCTCGGGAACTGGCGAGAACGGCTATATGTATATCCACAATTAATAAATAATCAATATAGGATAATCGATCAATTTTCGAATTTCGCACAGACCGCTACGCTCTCTGACGCAATCTGGTTTTAGGTTAACCGTTACCGACCTTTCCGACCGTTACCGACTGAACACGATATCAAATACGATTCTTCGTATCCCATGTAGCATATTTGAGTATTCACCAGGGGGGTGAAACTGTTTCACTCATAACGTTCCCGTTGTGACCCCCGGGATTTGCGATCACTAGATGGCGCTACTATACATGTGCTTGGCAACCATGGCACAGATGTTTTCCTGATTACGGTCTCGAGATATGACGATTCGCAGTTTTGAATCGGATTGGCAAAATACATAGTTGTTCCAGGTCTTTAGGATGACCAATTACGGGGACTAGGTATCGCTCTCAGTAGTTTTTCCCCATTTGAACTAAAATATGTGCACCAGATGTTTAAGTTCGCTGATTACGGGGTCTAGGTATCGCGCTGCATAGTTTTTCACGATTCTAGCTGAAATACGTGCACCAGGTGTTCCGGGTCGCCGATCAAGGGGTCTAGGTATCGAGTTCCATAGTGTTTCATGATTCTAGCTGAAATATGTGCACCAGGTATTCAAGGTCGGCGATTACGGTGTCTAGGAATCGCGCTCCGTAGGTTTTCATCTTTTTAACTAAAAAATATGCACCAGGAGTTTGCGGTCGACGATCAAGTGGTCTAGGTATTGACTTCGAGTTAACCAACGATGACCTTGAGGTCAAAGTTGAAGGTCATTTCAAGGTCGAATCAATTTTGCTTATTTTTCTTCAAATTTGAATATATTTTGATTTGACCTTGAAATGACCTTCAAATTTTTTCAAATTTGGTCAAGGACAAGGTTACCGTTGTTTATTAGATAAAATTGATTTGACCTTGAAATGACCTTCAACTTTGACCTCAAGGTCATCATTGGTTAACACCAAGTGGATACCTAGACTACATGATCGGCAACCCCAAACACCGGGGGCACGTTTTTTAGTTATAAAAATGAAAATCTACGGAGCGCGACACGCAGACCCCGTAATTGACGACTCCAAAAACCTGGTGCACGTATTTTAGTCGAAGAGTTGAAAAACTACGGTGCGCGATATCTAGACCCCGTAATCGGTGACCCTAAACACCTGGTGGACGTATTTTAGTTAAAGTGATGAAGAACCACGGCGTTCGATACCTAGACCACGTATCGGCGATTGTAAACATCTAGTGCACGTATATTAGTTAAAAGGGCGATACGATTATCACGCCAAAGCTCGCCGAGCACATGACTGCAAGGGCCATCTGGATACATGAAGTTTTGAGATAAGTGGGAGGTCACGAAGAGAACCGACATACCATAGGGAATATAGCAGTAGTGTCACCCCCCCCTGGTATTCACTGAAGAAAAGTTATAGAAATGTTAACTTTTGTCAACATTTTTAACATTTCAATAACTTTTTATTAGCGGATACCCTCGCTACGCTCGGGCGCCAACTCCGCTCGTGCGCGAATCACCTGCTTAGCGCACTTGTATCGTAATGTACTATTAATTAAATTAAACAAATGAAATTGGGGTCTAGCGGCGGAGGAGGATGACGAGTTAGTTGATGTCGATGGGCAAGAGAATATTATAAATTTGCAAAATTTAAAATTTCCAAAATTCTAAATTACTTGAGAACGGTAAGAGATATGCGAAAACTGACAAAATTTTGGGGTATATCGATAGGGGGCACGGTCTCAGGCAAATAAATCCAACTTCGCAAATGGATTTTGCAAATATGCAAAATACAACATTTACAAAATGTTTAATTATCTTAAACTACGCTCAGGAATACAGGAAGCTTGTGTACATAAAAATCGACTATCTACGATCATATTATACAAGTTCTGAAATTTTATTTCATAACATAGAGCGTAGCGTATTATTTAACGTGCGTGCTTTGCGATGTTAGGGATGCAAGTTCAAATCCCACCAGAACGAAAAAAATTTTTAGTTTAATTGCGTTAAAAATTCTAAGAAAATAGGTAAAAATTAAATAATTAATGCGAGACTTTAATATAAAATATTTATAAAAATAAAAAAACTGTAATGAATTAAATTTAATTGTTTTTTCTACATCAGAATAAAGTTTTGCATTCGTCTGGCACCAGTTTGAAATTTATCTGGCGATAGTATGGATAAAGAGTATGGGAAAGGCTCATTAACCAAACTAATCCCATATCTTTGACACATACAAAGGCATATAACACCCATATCATAGTCATACTCTTTCCAATACTAAAGCCATACTGCTGCCATTCTAATAATTTCGACGCGGGCAGGAATATTCAAATTTAAAAGCCAACTTAGAGGATTTAGAATTCTTCGGTCCATTTTATCCTGCATTCTGAGCTGACTAGATTTTCGATATCAAGGCGAAATGTGGTCATACTTCCTAATCAAATATGCAAACCGCATACCCGCGTTTTGGACTGCTTGAATTCTTGACCAGTTTTATTTATAGATACAAGGACCCAAAACCGTCATACAGTATATCAAATGCGGTAATAGTCTGAGCTTTACATCACAATTCAGTTTATGCCTGAGAGGGTATAACTGTCGCATGAGCGCGTATGCAAGACTATCATTTTAATAATGTGCGAGGTAAAAGACCAATGACTCTCAATAGCAAGACCAAAATTTTTCGCTTCATAAACCATAGGGATAATATTACCTTTTAATATAATTTCAATCTGACTCAAGTCCACCCTCAAAATATGATTTTTACTACCAATTAGTATGACTTTTGGTTTATTCGGATTTATAATTAAGACATTGTCATCAACACATCGTTCAATATTAATAATATCTAAGCTAAATACGCGAATCGCACGAAGCATATTATCTAGTGGAACAGCTATAAGAATCTGGGTATCATCGGCATATGTCTTGATATCGACATTTCTACAGCACTCGTAAATGGCGATGGTAAAGATGATAAATAATAGAGCGCTAAGTTTGGCTCCTTACGGAAAGCTACATGTAATATTTTTTTGCCTGGAAGTTAACGGTCGAACAAAGCCATTTAAATCGGTCAAATACAGTAGAACCCCTCTTACCCTAATTGATTCTCGTATTTTAATCGTTTCAACATAAGTCCACCACCACCAATGACAGTGAACGAAAAATATTGTTCACCGATCATAGGCTCGCAGGAAATGTTAATAAGGGTGGGCGCCACCTTGAAAAACTTTACCAGTTAAAATAAGAGAGGTCTTACTATACGTCAAATGTATTTGTAATGGAGTTTGTGAAAAGAAACATTCAAATAATGAGTGAAAATAATAAATACTTACTTTGTTGTAGTGAGCTGACATGCAAACTTCCAAGCAGCGATGAAAGAATTTATACACAACTGCTAGAAGCATGAGTTTGAATGACGGTTTTCGGATTGAAAATTTTCAACTTTGACCACAACTTTTGCAATTTTCAAAAGAGCGAATTGGAATATTATTTGAATACATACCCAGACAGCCAGATCTGCTGCATATTGCCGCATATAAGGGAAAAGTCAGGCGGCGCGGCGGATATGTCGGCAGAAAAACGGAATATGCGTCGTCACACAGACAGCATATTTGCTGGAAATTCTCACCTGTCGACTAGTCTGACGCATTTCTGCCGAAGAGATTAAAACTTTGTTCGTGCGTCTTTAATCCCTTCGCCGACCCTTTTAATCTCTTCGGTAGAAATGCGTCAGAATCGCTGCAGACTAGTCGGCAGGTGAGAATTTCCAGCAAATTTCGCTGTCTGTGTGATGACGTATATTCCGTATTTCTGCCGCCTGACTCTTCTCTTATACGCGGCAATATGCAACTAGCTGGTTGTCTGGGTACTTCTGTTGGCTGAAAGTCGTTCCGCGCACAGAATTTTCCGTTCTATGCGTCTATCCCATCTACCCTCAGTTCTGTGTGGTGCTGTACATATAATTGTATTTGTATATGACGTATGTGACAGTGGATATAGATAGTGGAAAAATTTAGAAGATGTGCTCTAAGCGTCAGAAGTGTACTTTTTGTGACAGATATGACAGACCAATATAGTACATATGGGGAAAAATTCCTCATGGTCCAAACGAAAAAAATCAATGTAGCCCAATCGAGCTGCAAATTGACTCAATGGTTGCTCTATCATAAATTAGTTTATAGCCCAAAATTTATTTAATTCCATTCGTAATCGCTGAGATACAGGGGGGGGGGTCTCTTATTTTTGCAAATTTAAAATAAAATTCACTTTTTCACCTCGAAGAGTCACTTTTATCGCCCTTAAAAGTATCTAGAACGGAAGCTGAGGTTTTTGTCGATAAGTATATCAAGTTTTGAGAAGGCTTTTTCTTTGTTTTTGAGTTATGGAATTTCTAATGACTGAGCGCAATAGGTCCTTAAATCTGCAAAGTCAAAGTTACCAAAACCAAACCAAAATAGTCGCAAGATTTGTTACTTTTCTGTTACCCTATTGCCGATTTTGTTGCTCAAATATTTAAAAAAAATCATACGGTTTGCGAGCTCAAGATAAAGCTACCAAACCCTAATTAAGAAAACATACTAAGCGATATCAAACTCAAACCGAAATAGCCGTAAAAATTGTTAGTTTTTTCTTGTGGAGAGATATTGCTGATGCCGATTCTCTTATTTAATTATTAAAAAAAAAGGGTAGGGTTTGCTAGCTCAAGCTAAAGCTACCAAACCCTAAACAAAAAAACAAATCAAACCGCATCCAAATGAAAATGAAAAAGCATAGGAATCTGTTCCTCAATTGTTACTTCCGAAAAATAACAAAAATTAATTTCCAGTCCGCATTACTGGCCAGGTACCAGTTCGTGACCAGGAGGGCGAAACATTGACGGCACGGAAAAAATCACTTCACTGCTGCTGCCAAAAAACCCCTTAGATTAAGCGTACCCCTACATTATCTTTCAAGTTCATTCTGCAAAAAACCTTGTTTTACATTGACGCGGCAAAAACCGGAAATGACCGAATTTACGTATGTGACCGCAGTTATTGGACGAAAACGTTGCGGTAGCAAATTGTTACTGCAATTTGAGATAATGCAATATCTTCTATTCATGACTCTGAACATATCCTATATGAAATTGTTTGGTTTTGCTGAGTGAAACCCGGAAATAGAGAGTTAAAGTCGAGAAAATGACCGAATTAACCGAATTACGTAGGTTTTATGAAATAAAAGGAACTATTTGTAATAAAATAAATGTATGAGTGTGCACGATACAGAGGAACTGATTAGCTAAATGTATAAATATAAACAAAGATGAGAATAGTAATTGCTTATGCAAATAGACACGAAATTTAAATGTATTGGTGGTCGACAACGAAAAGTTCACATATACACATTTGGGACGAAAGAGTATAAATACACAATCGCGGTGTAAAATCCCCTCTTTTTCGTTCATTCGATCGAAGAACTTGGATCTATCAACACCTCAAGATTGTCAATCTCGAAGGCCGAAACGAATCCGACGCTGATTCAAGGTGAGTTTCTGGGAACGAGGAAATTGGTGCTGTGAAGAGTAAGAAAATATTCTGAACAAGGGGAATTTTTATCTTCAATTAAAGGTCGAAGGGACAGAATCGTTTCCTGCTACTATCGACGGATCATGGCTGCGGTATCGAAGTTTTCCATCATCCCATTATGCGATCTGGAGTCTGGATGAACTACGTCCTCCATCAGTGGAATTATATAAATTGGAGGGAATTCCAATAACGCCCAACATCACCAGGAATCACCATCGCCGAGGATTCCCCACCGTTGTATATACTGCAGGGCGACCACGTGTCCAACTTGGGACTTCTGATGAATTTTGCTTCATGGTAAATGGAAGAGGCTACCCAACTGCAGTTCGATGTTAGTGTGTATTGGAAATTGCCCCATATTTTAAGAAAATTATCCACGTAATCTGGCAAATGAACGCAAGTCAACTTTGCGTATACGCTATGGGATGATTGCTGAGTAGAAGAATATTTATCTCCACTAAATTTTGTAAGAAGTTTAAGTTTCGTAAATTTAGAGGAATGAAATTGTGTGCTTGTTGAAATTTTTCGATTGATAACCTAAGTATTTGTTGTAAATCAACGGGATTTTTGTATTGGATTTGACCGGAAAATGATTATTGTAGAATAAAAATAAAACGAATATTACAGCTTAGTGTAGGCAGTACAGTCAGCATAGCGTCCTACTTCTTTGAAAGAGAGAGGGGAAAGAGAGATAGAGAAGACGATAGAGAAAGTGAAGAGGAAGAAACGGAGAAGCAAAAGATAAAGAAGAAGAAAGATATCCAGAAAAAAGTTATTGAAGCAAGGGAAGTGGAAAAAATGGACAGAGAAGAAATGAGAAATTCGATGAAAGAAATGAAAGATGAGATAGTGAAAGAAATTAGACGAGGTGTAGTTGAAGAATTAAGAAAGGAAAGAAAAAAGGAATGGGAAGAGTTTAAGAAAGAATTGAAGCAAAGAGATGAAGAAATGAAAAAAGAAAGGGATGAGATGAGACAAGAACTAATGGCGGTAAAGAGACGATGTGAAGAATTGAAAAGAAGAGAGAAGAAAAAGAACATTGTAATAAAAGGAATGCATGTGAGAGAAAATGAGAAACCGAGAGAGATAGTGAATCGTTTGTTGAATGAGATGGGAATGAATGAGAGAAAGATTGAGAGAAGAGGAGTCATATATAGTAGGTAGAGAGAATGCGAAAATAATTATAGCCAAAGTGAAGAACATGGAGGATAAGCTTGAAATAGTAAAAAATAATAGGAAATTAAAAAATAGTGCGATGGATAAAGTGTATAGAGATGACGATCTAACGAGAGATGAGAGAGAGATGCAGCGGGAGATAAGAGAATGGATGAAGAGCGAAAGAGAGAAAGGTAATAATGTCAAGATTGGTTTTGGGAAGGGGTATTTGAATGGAAATTTGTATGTGTGGGATGAAAGAATGATAAGAATGAGGGAAAAGGGGTGTGGATGAGATAGAGGGTGAATGGAGGGACAGTAAAAAAGAGAAAGAACAAAGAGGGAGAAATAAAAAGAGACAGAAAGAGGAAAATGCTAGGGAAAAGAGAGTAAGAGGAGTGATATGGAATGTAGCAGGTTTGAAGAGAAAAGAAGAGGATTTTTGGCAATTCTTGAAAGAGTTTGAAATAATAGGGCTGACAGAAACATGGGTAGATAAAAAAGAGTGGGAGACTTTAAAAGGAAAGATGCCAGAAGGATGGAAGTGGCGATATCAACCGACAGGCAGAGATTGCAAAAAGGGGAGAGCGAAGGGGGGTATCATAACAGGAGTGAGAGTAGAGTTGAAGGAGAAAGAGGTGGGATATACAGAAGGAGAGGGATGGCAAAAAAGAGCGATAGAAGTTGCTGGAAAAAGATGGAGAGTAATTACTTTATACAAGAATGAAGGGAAAAAAGAACTGTTAGACCACATAAAAGAAAGGGGACTTTAATGTCAGGATAGGAATAAGAGGTGGTTAGGGGAGGGTGGAGGGAGACGAAGAGAAAGGCAGTGAAGAAAGGAAATCACAAGATAAGATTGTAAATGGACAAGGGAGGGATTTAATTGAGGTGATAGAGGAAAGAGGGTGGATAGTTTTAAATGGTGAGAAAGAAGGGGATAAAGAAGGGGAATGGACATATGAAAACGCAGGGAAGAGATCAGTGATTCATTATGGGATAGTGAACTGGGAAGCATGGCAAAGAGTAGAGAAATTTGAAGTAGGGTGTAGAATAGAATCGGATCATCAACCACTAATAATAGAATGGGTAGATCAGTATGAAAGTATAGGGGAGAAAAAAGTGGAAGACCAGTGGATATAAGATTGGTCGGAATTGGGAAGAAGACGTTATAAGGAAAAGATAGAAGAAGTGGAATGGAAAGAGTTAGAAAGAGAAATATCCAAAGCTGTAGCAGTAAAGAAGAGAGGGAAGAGAAGGGGAATAGGGTGGTGTCCATGGTGGGACAAGGAGTGCAGAGTTAAAAAGAGGGAGGTTAACAAAATGAGGAGAAGATATAGAAAGGGAAGGGAAAATGGATACGAGGAGTTTTTACGGTGTAGAACAGAGTATAGAGGTATGTGTGAGAAAAAAGAGGATGAATGTAGAGAAAGGGAGGGAAAACAGGTAGATAATATAAGAACAGAAGCGGAGGCGTGGGAGTTTATAAATAGGGGAAGAAAAAAACGGGAACGGGTATGCAAAGAAATTGAATCTGCGAGAAATTGAAGAAGCGAAATAAATATTTGAGGTGGATTTTAGGGCTGGAAAATTAATGACAGTGGATATGTTTGAAGTATATGTAAAGTAACGTATGCAAGAGGACAGATAAGATACGAAAGTTATGTACAATTAAGTTTAGTTTAAAAAGAATGTTTTTAGGTAAGAGTAAATGTAAACGGAAGCCTTATAATCACGAAAGTGAACAATAAAGATACATACATTATAAACTTTATGATACATTTTCTTCCGAGTACGAATTAATTGTACCATGTTATTACAAAAAAATTTTCAGTTTCAAAAATCATCACAAGCACATCTGCACGCTGAAATCGTATGCAAAGTTACTTTTCGTGATTTTCATAGCAGCAGACAGAAGATTGTGAAATGGCATACACGAAGCCATTCTTCGAAATGCACATTTTTTTTGCAGGATGAAATAATTATTCAGAATTTCCTGTACGTGGAAATCGTATGCAAATTAGTTCTTGCTGGGTAGTTTCAGATAAAGTTTAAGAATAAAATTTGGCATACGCTAACACATCGTTCAAAAACACAAGTTTTTGTTACAAACAGTTATTACGTTTGCAACACCGCTGCAGTCGAATGTGGATTAATTATTCGCTTAAAGTTCATGAAATACCCATACAAGTTCCCCATTTAATTTGCATACGCGAAGAAATCAGTCACAGTTTTTGGTCACTAGCTCCTGGTCTATATGGTCGTCTCCCGGAACCGCCAAACATGGTGCGTCGGCAAACGGAACGTGCCGGAGAAGAAGAAGAAACTCTGAAAGCTCCGAGCAGTTGGAAAGCTCGGATGAATAAACTTCGGACCTTGCATCAAGAAGTTTGGTCTAAGTCCGATGAAGCTCAACGCCGACAAACTCGGTATTATGATGCCAACCGCCGAGATGTCCAATATCAAATAGGGGACAAAGTACTTAGGCGAAATAGGATATTGTCGTCCGCGGCCAAAGGAATTACGGCAAAGTTGGTTCCATTTTTCTTTTCCAGAACCCTGAGACGTACAAAATGGCATCCAAGTGGCAGCAAAGAAGGCAATCACAGAGGAACCAGAACAGGCCGCCCTGGAAGCGGAGGAAAACCGGCTGGCCAATCCCGCGGCCGCAGCGTGGGAGCCGGTGGCAGAAGCCCTCCAGGAGGCCCGCGTACGCGATCGAGAGGCCGAGGAGACGCGGTCAATGGCGTTCGCTAGCCTCCGGGGCTACTGCGCCCGATATGGGGTGCAGGGGCACCCAGAAACCGCGGCGTGGGTGAAGAGGATGGACGGCTTCCAGAGGAAGCGGACTTTCTGCGACACCCGGTATGCCGAGTACCAGGCCGAGCAAGCCTGCAAAGAGGCACGGATAAAGGAGGAGAGGCGGCGCGCCAAGGAAGCGGCGGAGACGGCTCGACGCCACCTCCAACGCGCGGAAGCCCGGGAGCGGGCCGCAGAGGAAGCGGCTTACCAACTCGGCAACAGGAGCGCCGTAGTCTGGCAGATCGGATAGCCCGGTACCTACAGGGCCAATAAGTAACCGGCAAGACCGGCTTCACCGGTAATACTGGCGGCCCATAATCGATTAATTCTAATGGCCTAACGGCCCCCCTTTGTACAGGATGGGGACCTTAACCCCTTTAAAATATAAAGGTTGGGGAAACAAAGAGGAGAGTAATGATTCACCTATCCTCCTTCCCATCCTTACACTCTTATTTATTTATTTTTTCTTCTTGGTTGTTGTAATTTTTATTCTTTCATTTTCTTTCCCAATAGCTTGATCATGTATATAACCGACTTGTCTGTACGCAATGTCGAGCTGGTACCGCTCCCAGTACACGGCGCGGCGTCTGGGTACGGGGAGTGTAAAAAGAACACCGTGTTATCGGACGCTCTTGTTACGGCGAACCGTCTTCATCGGTTGAATATTATTTTAATTGTTTAGATTAGACGTTTCAGGTACGATCGCGGAAAGAAAGAGACAGAGAGAGGCGAAGAGAAAGAGAGGAAACGATCGGGAGGGGGGCAAGCGCGAAAAGCTCGGGGATCGGAACGACGAAAGTCGGCAGATTCGATTTCCTCGAGCCACGCGAGCTTCCCTGTGCGCGACGCAAAACTTTCCTGCCGCGTAGAGAAAAGTTTCGTCGCGACGATAAGCGGAGTGCGTGACGTACACATTGTATTACCGGAGCTTTGGTGGAGGCATCACCAGTGAATGTAAGTACCGGCTTGGCCGTACAGACGAGGTTCTTCCTTCTCTCTTTCTTCCCCTCTCTTTACGGTTGCGGTCATCCGGTTTTATAATCGGAGGCGCGGTGAAGTTTGCGGCGGCACCCCGCATCGTTTATTTTGTATTTTATTTTGTACCGGGTTCCTGGAGTGATTATATACGCAAATAAACGTAATTGTTATTGTATTTTGTTTGGGTTATGAACCGGCATATTTCATAACGACTCGTCCAATCCGCTCCGATAGCGAGTTAGCCGGTGGACGGTTTGGTACGCCGCGAGTTCCTGTCAACCGACAGTCCAAACGGAGCAAGGTCAACCGTGCGGTGGGTGATCTTGGCCTGTGAAATCCCGGCGTAGTTAAAATTCGTGACAAGATTCTACGGAAGTCCAAGTAACATCATTTGATATTACCTGGATATCCTAGGGAAATATAAAATTCCACTTTCTTTGATATATAATTGGATATTCGTTGGACCTAATATATCCTAAGCCTAAGGATAGCCTAAGGATATCCGAGATGTTCTGGACGTCAAGAGGCCCTTATACGGATATCCACGGAATAAATTATCTTGTACGGCATAAACTACATTATATGTTGGAACATTTTCGTTACTTTTTTTTGCACAAAAACAGTTTTAAACTTTAACTATTCATCTTAATACTTGATTGTACCTTCGATATTTATGTTCCAATTTGCTTTATATTCAGCGCAAATATATCGATATGTATTAAGAACACACCAAAACGCGATCAACCTAGAAATACTATATAATCTCATCTCTTCAATTATTTATTTTCAATAAATGTGCGTATGTGTGGGATGCTAATAGACTGTAAGTCTATTAAAACAAGTAAGAACGATACGAAACACAACGCGATGATTCGGGTTACGAACGTGCGAGAAAAAAAATGCGTGATATATTGATTTAAAGTATTCCGATCGTCAAAAAATAACAAAATTTAAAACGGTTAATTTTTCCATCAAAACTGTTTATATTTAAATTGAAAGCTAAAAGGAAACTGAAATCAAATCAAACAAATTTAAGTTAATTAAAAATCCGAGAATTTGATGACAATCATGATAAATAGCAAATTGACGAAATAATATAATCGACAGTTTGACAATTGAAATGATAAGAAATGTAAACGTTTGAATGATATAATGAAATGAAAAACCTTTTCGGCGAATACAATAATCAAAACAATAGCGATCGATTTCTTCGGAACGACGTCGAAACTTGAAGTAGCTGCGATAACCTTGCTTAATGTTGTTGCTGTTGATCGATATTGAATTTGAGCTGATTTTATCAGCGTTGCCAAATTTATTCACTGTTGTGGTAAATTAAAAAATGCGTTGCTCTGGTTCGCGCTGTCCTTAAAAATAAAATTCACCCTTGCGGCAAAGTTCCTTGGTACCGCTGTTGCGTCTTGTCAAGTTGAATCTTGATGCGCCCTCGTGGCGAATGTGACGGCCGTTGCACGTTCAGGACTAAATTGACCTCGTGGAAATTTCAACGAAATGTTGCTCGTACAACTGTAACGAGCCGTTGTCCAAATGAAATAGTGCGCTCTTGTGGCGAAGTTTAACGGACTGTTGTCCGTGAAGTCATGAAAACTGTCGAAACTTAATTGCACAATTTTGAGCTTTCCACCATGATTTTGTGGGAGCGAGATTGCGATTGTTGAATTTGCACTATTGTGCAACGTCCTTGCGGCTTCATTGATGCACTGATGTGCAACGTGTTCCAATCACTGGCGTGATGCGTTTGCTATGAACGAAAAAACTACGATACTTGAATTTGAACTGTTGTTCACTTGAACTTGAGTATGCATTGAATAAATCGCACACAGAACGGTCAGATTGAGGCACTTAGATTGTGTTGCACTCGATAACAAATTTCTCGAAAATCTTAAATCGACTATTGCACATTATAATTTTGAAATGCACAAAATGTGTAAAAATTGCACTCTCTCTCCGAGTCACGAAAATGGCACTAATCGAGGATCGGAGAAAATATTGCACTCGCGATACAGACTGAAACTCGTGGAAAACTGCGCGAGAGAACTATTCGCGACAGTTACAATCTTGAACGTTGCCGGAAAAATCCCGAAAAATCGACGGGCAAACACGAGTCTGATTGACTCCCGGATGGCTTCGCGCCCTACCTTACCGACGCGTGGCTTTCTCTGCCGTTGTGACGGGTGAACACTATTGGAAGATCGTACAAATGTGCAAACATAGAAGCTGGACGAACTATGGTACTAATGATCTTGTAAGTGTATTTTATAATTTACAAAAGAATCTTCGTAGTTGATTGCTAGAAAGAAATTGAAAACGATCATAAAAAAGTGTAAACAACGGTATTAGGAATTTAAATAATTTTTCGTAATGTCATGTATCATATACAGAAATACAAGTTTTCAGAGACAAAAAACTTAAAGCGTGGAAAAACGTACCTTCCATAAAAGGTATTAAGAAATGTCATCATTGGAAAGGATATGAAAGTGGTTCATAAATAGCAAAAACTCCAAAAGATCAATTCAGAAAAGTATTTTAATGTACTTAATTTTTCATGCTTCATTTCATTAAAAGTTAACCTTATTCGCATAATAAACGATTTTACCAACTTAAACTTGTGATTGATAACATATCTCAATTAAATACTTACCTCTAATAAATACTAGGAAATTCAATTGACTTTATTATCTCGATAATATCAATTCTAATGTTCGCCTTTATTAATTCAAATGTATTTGCTTTATTATTTCTACACTTTTTTTTTGACATATTGAATGGCGTGCACAATTAAACAAATGAATATAACGTAATACGACAGAAAATACCGACTTTACCTTTTTTTTAACACAAAAATTCATGCGGCGCCTACAAAGTTGTAGCGGACATGAGACTACTTGGAAAACATTTGTTTTTATATCATCAACAAACCAGCAAAAAAATCGATTAAAAAAAAATGATGTTTTCGAGAAAATTAAGTTTTTTAAAAAATCATAAAACAGCCGTTATTATTGTTTTTCAATATTTTTCAAAATTTCAAACGCGCAAAGAAAGAACATCCACATTACTGATAAACTATCAAAGCAACAGAATTCTGAAATATTGGTTTTTGACAAAAATATAACGGATTGAATATAATTTTTCGTCAATTTCGCTCATAGACCACTCTTTATCTTGATATTTTCACATGCTCGCATCTCGACAAAAAATAATTTTTTCGCAAAACAAAAAAATACGTGTGATATAAAAGAAAATTTTAAGCTTCAAACTTTTTTCGCTGCATGATTAGAAATGGAAATGCCCAGGGGAACAAGCTCGCTCGACAAACTGGGGAAGTGGAACTTTTGAGAGCGGCTCTATTGAGAGGGTCGACTGTATCACGAGTAAAATGAGTTAGTGATGTAAAAATTAGACAATTTACTTCCATCGGAAATGACTTTTGCACATAATTTTTCTTGATTCTGCAATAAATAATGTAGAGCTTCGCGAAAGATTCGTTTGTTTTCATAGATCCAATCTGGAGAGGATTCAAACAGAGCTATTATACATAAGACTTCAGTGCGTCGTCGCTTGTTATGCACACTGCATCACAAAGTAAACTAACGAACTCGATTTTACTTAACGCACGAAAAAATCGTCCATGATAATAGTTTTTGATAAAATACAATATAATTTCGTTAAAATCAGTGCGTCTTTTTTAGGTGCATAAAGGCGAATTTTACGCATAGCTATGAAAAAGTATAGAATTTAAATATGTCTGGTATTAATTGATTAAAGCCCCTGATGAGTTTGTATAAAATCAACTGATTTGTACAATATTTTCATTTTTTATACAAAATTCTTAATTCGATTCTTGGTAAACTTGTGTTACAAGTAAAACATTGTTATGATCAAAATAAATGTCTAGACAAAAATTAAAGTCCTGAGGTTTTCTAAAGTGTTTGATGTTTATTTCTTATTCTTGAAACGAATAGGTGACAGTTGCCCGTAATAAAATAAATAATCCGTTCCATTGTCCTACCAGGTTTTCTTCAAACAATCGTCCGGTAAAAGGCCAAGGTTTTATTATCTTCTGGACTGAACGCTGTTATCCAGGTTTCGACGACAGGTATAGGAATCCGTTATGAAACATTATTTTAATATTCTTTATTACAATTGAATAATAATTCTATATTCGAAGCTGTGTTTCAATAGGTGTACAGAATTATTGTTAATTCCTTCTACCCAGACCTTAGGTTTCGACGAAGTATTGAATTTGGTCACTTCGTTTTTCATCAAATGTCGACCTTCAAACCCTATGGAGCCCAATTCAACAATAACAACTAGCGTTGGCGTGGTGCCTCGCTCGCTCAGAAAATTCGACCCAGTGTAGAGTCGGCTATTCCTGATTAATCCTCGTTCGTTTACTAACAGCTTTCAATTATATTATAAATTATATCGATATTTGGGGTTCAATCATATTTATGTCCATGTGGCTTCGATAGATATGTCGACGTCGACGTAAAATTGAAAATGAGCATTTTCAAAACTTTGACCCCGTCGACAGGCCAGCCGAAGTATTAATAAATAAAAGTTGCAAAACACTTACTTCATGCTCTTGTATTGTAATAGACTATTCGATGCATATTACATGTTTACTATGTTTTCGGTGTACTATGCGTAAAATTTGATATTACGCACTACTGCTGACCGGGGCTCTCTCGTGCTGCCCGGCTGCGCCGGGCACTCGTGCGCCGCGGTCGTCACACGTGCGTAACATCATATTTGACCCACAAAAAACGGCGCACAAATTTTACGCATAGTATATCGAAAAATATCCTTCGGCACGCGTGGGTAAGAATACGATTTCACGCACCGGCCTATCTAATCGCATGTTAAAAACGGTGCGTAAAGCCGTATTTTACGCACTAGTATCGAAAAATACTCTTTACTAATTACTATCTGTATTATTAAGATCTTATATATACAATATACACATAATTCGTGAAAGATATCTTGAAAGTGTCGAAAAGATTTCTGACGGATATCTTGAAAGTGTCGAAAAGATTTCTGACGGATATCTTGAAAGTGTCGAAAAGATTTCTGACGGATATCTTTTAGATATGTATGAGACATCTTTGAGATATGTCGAAATAGTTATTTTCGTATCAAAGGCGTAAAAGAACTTAGGCGGCCGTAGGTGATCACAGCGCCCGAGGGGCTGGCGAAGACTACCGCTGGGGGTAGGGGGTCGAACCGTCGATATTTGATGAAAGACTATAGAGTAATTTTTTTGCCGAGGTGACCACATTCAATACTTTTTCATACAATAGTCATAAGCATTTGAAACCAGTTTTTATGGCATTATCGTTGGATTCAGAATGAAAATGCATACAACCTTTTTTGTAGAGAATTTCATGCTTTACCTTTTTCGTTGGAAACATTTTTTAATACAATTTGTATTTTTACAAAATAAATCCAAAAAACTACGAAGAAACTTAATTGGAGCTAATGTTTTTTAGTAATGGGTGGATGCATCTGCGCCACAATCTAATCAGATCTAAGTTATACCAAACACGTATTTAAACAAAAAATGTATGTCAATAGTCTTATCCGTACGCCCTTACGTCCCGTTTTTTTGTCTCGCGATAACTCGCGAAAAAGAGTCGAAATATATTAAACTGGTGTGAATATGGTAAATAAAGTAAACTTTATTTATTTATTGTTACTTATTAAGATATGAATACAACAACCTTATATCTTACTTAAGATAAAAACTTAATGTAAATATTTTTACATTCATATTATTACAATTAAACTACGCCGTATCTAGATATTTACATTTTATATATATCTTATACATATCATTTCAACATTAAACTATGTCTATACTTCTTCCTCTTCTCCGAATCGTACACATCTTTTTGAAACGTCGAAAGGTGTCGAGCAAAGAAACTCGCGAATAACGACAACTGAAAATTTATTACTTCTGCAAACGAGAGAATAAACTATCGCGTAACAATAAATGTGAAGAGAAAACGAGATCGCCCGCGTAACAAAGTAAAGCTCGGCCCGAAAGAATGACCGCGTCGATTCGCACATGATCGAGATGATAGGTGGCTAGAGACTGTCGTACGCCGCTAACTTAAAGTGGCGAATTGCCGGCGTGGTTGTGCGCTTGCGCCTTAATCCAACCGCGCCAAGTTACGTGCTGAAGTCCGGCCGTGGGACCAAAACTTGTTTTCGTCTACGCCCGGGGGGCGGCGCGCGCGCTGGCTGTGTCGCCACACGTTTCTCTTCGGCCTCCTTGCGAAGTTTCTCTCTTTTGCTCAAATCCTTATCAGCTTGCATAAAGGAATGATGCAGTACCGCAACAACCCGCAGACTGATGCTCGACTCTTCCGTCAGCTTAATCAATTTCTTTTCAAGTTGACACATCCAGGATCGTAATTCGACGGTATCGTACAGGTGGGAGTTCGCACTATCTTCGATATCGGCCATCATTTTGTAGGTGATAATTTTGAGAACACTAATGTTTCACACAAGCTTCAGCACTGCGACGAGGATGAAAGTCTGAAATTGACAGAGTTTATAAGTTGTGTACGCACTGTTTCACGAGTGGCTCAAGACTGACCCTTTTGACTGGACCTTAGATGCTACACCTACTGGTTAGATAAAATCGGAAAACCCCCTCTCTCATCCCTTCAATTCCATAAGAATGGTTCAATTGTACCTGCGAGCCTAGCTGAAAGAGGGTCTACTGATAACACCGAAAGTGGGACGGCTTAGCTATAACGTCCGAAACTACCTGGGCGCACATAATCTCGTTAGGCTTACATGTGGACGTAAACCTTCAGGAAAAGCAATTATTCGTTAGCCGCATTTTAGTAAATACTATTACTTCGACCCAGACTAAGTCTAGACGAAGTATTGAATTTGGTCACTTCGGGCATAAAAATTACCCTATAGTTTTTCATCAAATGTCGACGTTTCAGACCCTAAAGAACCCAAATCAAACAAAAATACGTCCGTACGTCCCGTTTTTTTGTCTCACGATAACTCGCGAACGGATAAGCGTATTGACATAAATTTTTTTTTTAAATATTTGTCTTGGCATAACTTAGATCTGATTAGGTATTGGCGCAGATCCATCCGTCCATTACTAAAAAAAAATAACCCCAATTAAGTTTCTTCGTAGTTTTTATCATTTATTTTGAAAAATACAAATTTTATTAAAAAATGTTTCAAACAAAAAAGATAGAGCATGAAATTCTCTACAAAAATGATTGTATACACTTTCTTCCTAAAGTCAACGATAATGCCATAAAAACTGGTTTAAAATGCTTATGACTATTGTCTGAAAAAGTATTGAATTTGGTCACCTCGGAAAAAAAATTACCCTATAGTTTTCCATAAAATTTCGACGTTTCGACCCCCTACCCCCAGAAGTAGTCTTCGCCAGCCCCTCGGGCGCGAAGTTCTTTTACGCCCTTGATACGAAAAATTACTATTTCGATATATCTAAAAGATGTCTTATAGTATCTAAAAGATATCCGTCAGAGATCTTTTCGACAATTTGAAGATATCTTTGACAATTGTATATATAGGATCATTATGATACAGACAGTAATTAGTAAAACACTGTAAACATGTAATATGCTTCGAATAGTCTATTACAATACAAGTGCTTGAAGTAAGTGTTTTGCAACTTTTATTTATTTATACTTCGGCTGGCCTGTTGTCGGGGTCGAAGTTTTGAAAATGCTCATTTTCAATATTCATACATATAAGAAACACTATATTGTTGTAACATATCTATTGAAACCACAAATAACAATATAATGTTATGATATAATTGAAAGCTGTTAGTAAACAAACGAGTATTAAGGAATAGCCGACTCTCCACTGGGTCGAAGTTTCTGAGCGAGCGAAGCGAGCGAGGCACCACGCCAACACTAGTTCATTATTAAATTTACATCACGTTCTATAAGTTTTAACTCCTTCTCCCAATTCAAATTTGCCCCTTGCTCTGTTCTAGCGGACAGTGCTGCAACTAACGTTCTGTTCATCCGTTCAACCAAACCGTTAGCTTGAGGGTGGCGGCTAGAATTGAAGGAATGTTTAATTCTGTGCTTATCACAAAAATCTTTAAACAAACTCGCCGTAAAAGCCGGACCTCGGTCAGAAATAATATGCAATGGCGCGCCAAATCTATTTACAAAGATCTCCAGTTTACGCACTGCAGGTGAAGCCTTTGTACTTTTAACGGGTTCAAAAATTGCATATTTTGTCAAAGTATCGATAACAACTAAAATATACATATTTCCATTATTCGATTTTAGGAAAGGCCCCACGTGATCCGTATGTACAATCTCAAAAGGACGTTTTCCTGGGGCAATAGGATGCAACAGTCCATCCTGTTTACCTGTTTTTGTTTTGGTTATTATACATTCTATGCATCGGGAAATATGATTTTTAATATATGATTTCATTTTTGGAAAATGATAATACGCAGCTAATCTAGAATATGTTTTATCTAGCGCAAAATGACTCGACAAATCATGATATTTAATAACCAATGCCTTACGCATATATTTTGGGACTGCATATACTTCTAACGTCGAACCATTCCTTTCAATATTCCGAAACAAAATACCATTTTTAAGAACATACTTATCCACCTCTCCGCATTCTAACCTTGTTCGCTCATTTGCTTTCTTTAAAAGAATATCAATTTTCCGACTCAAACGCTCGTCGCTTCGCTGGCACATCAATATTTCTTCCTCACGAGTAACAATTCGATAAACCGTATTAATTTCTCCTTCGCATGCGTTGGAAATCGGTGCTCGAGATAATGCATCGACATGTTGCATAGCTATTCCCTTCCTATGCCGAATGTCAAAATTATATTCAGCCAACTGCACAGCCCATCTCGCAATTTGTGGATTAGAAGTTTTGTTCGCATTTAAGTAAACCAAGGCTTGGCAATCTGTAATTGCTGTAAACGATAACGAAATTAAAAAAAACTCTCAATCGCGACACAGCCCATACAATTGCAATTAACCACTTCACTGGTAATGTATCATATGTGTACCAAAAAATTGCCACGATTGGTAATGTATCATATGTAATAACTTCCACAGTTTTCAATGAATTTGCATGAAATTTGATATACTATAGGTTTTTAAGTCGCTGAATACGAATCTGTTGACATATTTTCAAAAATCAATATGGCGGATTCAATATGGCAGCTACAAGTTGTACGCTATTGAAGCCAATTTTGTTTGGCTACCAGCGAAGTGGTTAACTCCAGCTTGCTCGAATGATAAAACCTTTCAGTGTCTGTTGTCCGACGAGTGACTGCATATACTGGATGTAATTTTCCATGATCTTGCTCCTGAAATAAGATTGCTCCCATTCCCGATGCACTCGCCTCCGTATGGAGTTCTGTTCGAGGAGAACTAGGGTTATATATTGCAAGAACTGGTTTAGAAGTTAATAATCGGCGAATTTTATCAAAAGCCTCTTGCCGTTTTTCAGTCCACTCGAATGGAACATTACTTCTCGTTAACTCGGTAATAGGCGAAATAATCGACGCAAATTTTGGAATGAAGCGCCTAAAGTAACTAGACATTCCGCAAAATCTACGAACTTCGTGCATCGACGATGGTTGAGGAAATTTCGCAATTGCCTCCGTTTTATCAAAACCAGGAGATACTCCGTTTGCTCCTATACGAAACCGCAAAAATTCAATTTCTCGTATCCCAAATTTGCATTTCTTTAAATTTAAAGTTAAACCGGCTACTTTTAACGCGTCTAACACTTCTTTTATTCTACTAAGAAGCTCTGTCCAATCGCGATCAAAAATAAACATGTCATCAAAAAATTAATTTCGCGAAGTAAATTGGAGCATTCATAAGACCGAACATAGCTCTCGTAAATTCGCCTGTCTCATCCGGCGTTATGAAGGCAGTCTTAGCACACGCATCTTCAGACAACGGCATTTGAAGATACCCGTGTGCCAAATCCAAAGATGCAAAAATCTTTGCACCAGACATAACTTCCAAACCCTCATCTACATTGGGAATTGGGAAGTTTACCTTTTCCGTTTGTTCGTTGAGACGCCTAAAATCAACTACGAGCCGCGATTCACCGTTCTGTTTTTTAACGAGCAAGACGGGGCTTGCATACGGCGAAGTAGTTTTACGAATAAGACCTAATGACTTCCATTCCGATACTATATTCCTAATCTTTTCGCGTTCCTCAATGTTTGCACGATACGATTTTGATCGAGGCGGAATCGAGTTCGGTTTTATAACAATATCCATTTTAATTAAATCCGTACATCCTAACTCTTTACTATTCGCGGCAATACATTCACGATAATCGTTTAACACATTAATTAATTCGCTCTTCTGTTCAAATGTCACGTCACCTGTCTTCACTTCGTCCATCTCAATCTCGTTGACCTTGGGTTGAATGGGAGGAACTTCTTCAATCGACAGAATTCGTCGTTCGATGATATCATTCGTTTTAATTTTCTCTACAGAGTCATCAGCATTGAGTAGTGGCATCGTCACGGTACCTTCAGATATACGTAATTTAATAAAATTCACTGAGGCTGCAGGCAGATTCACATTTTGAAACGCTGAAAGGTCCTCTGACCGTTGTTTAGGATCAACTTCAGGAAAAGGAAAACCAGATCTTTCGAAAAATTTAAGCTGGTCGCCCACTCTAACGTAAGCTAGATGCTCCAACTCGGTGAAATTTCTGCCAATAATTGCTTCGACTGATTGACTGTCATCTGGCACTATTCGAAAAACAACTCTTTGAGCAGCCGCCTCATCAACAGTTACTGACGTCTGTAAGTAACCGGGAGATTTGACCATATTATCACTCGTTCCAAATCCTGTCAATGTACTACGCTGATAAAATAGAGGTAAACCGGTTTTTAACGAAACGGACTCTCTAATGGTACAAGTATCACTACCAGGGTCAATAAGAGTCCTGACCTCAGCATTTCCAATTTGAATCACTTTATGGTATTTATCACTAACTCGATGCTTTGACTGCGCAGAAATCAGATTAACTTCCGGATTTTGAATTCTTTTAGGTTTTTTACAATCAAATATTTGATGACCTGGTAAACCATAATTCCGACACACAAGTGGCTTCTTGGATTGATCACATCGATTTGCAAAATGACCTTCGCTTCCACAATTAAAACATTTTGCCGGAACAGACTTAGGTTGATTTGACCACGACGACACATTTTTTGCTAGATGTGATGATTTATTGCTGTCTGATTGTTCTCTCACTCTCCAATTTGACACATTAGACTTGAATGTAGAACGATCCCAATTAATGACAGTTCGTTGAAAGGATAATAAACTGCGTAAAAGATCATCCTCGTCTATCGGGCTTTTCGAAAGAGTATACGTAGCCAGATCTTTTGATCTCAATCCCAAAGCTAATTGTTCTTGAAATTCCACGAGCGATAAATGCAACGCATTACACAAACGTAATTTGTCATAAAAATAGTCGATTAAATTTTTATTAATACCTTGCTTTCTCATACGCATAGAATTCCAAATTTCTGCTAACGATATTTGCGAAATGAAAGATTTATAAAATGCAGCACTAAGTTCACGCCAATTTCTGAATCGACTTCGCTTCATCGAAAACCCAGCAGACTCCAACATAAACTCCTCGGGCCACCTGTATAATTTCGCAGTTGTCTCCAATTGTTCGATCCACAATCTCGCTTCCATGGGCCCTGTCACTCCATTAAATGTGCCAATCATTTTCGATAAATCAGGCATAACGTGATATGCAGAAGAAGCGTTGTATGGCGCGACGTGCTCTAGGCGAGAGTTCAAATTCATCTGAAGAACTTGAAGTTGTTGCGCCATCTGGAGTAAAAGTTGATCACTAGGAGACATGGAAACCTCTCCTGGCTCCTTTTGCCCCTCACCTCGCGCACTGTTTGCAAAACCGTTATTTGTTTGAAATTCAGAATTTCCTTGCGCTCCGTGGTTTCCGATATGCTGATTTTCCGTAGATCTACTTCTTGGTGGTCCATTTACGCGCCCTTCTGGCATTGCCATATTTGCCGTCGAATCTAATTCCATATTTTCAGTTCTATTATCTTCAACGAGATAATTAAGTTGGAAACGCTCAAAGTCAGTAGCCGAAATGCCCTGACCTTGTTGCATTTTCAAAATAGTAAATATTGACAATTTATACTTCGATTTCAAAGGTAGAATTCAAATAAACACGTGCCGAGAAATATATTAATTATAAAATTCA
The DNA here is from genome assembly GCA_030407085.1 of Trichopria drosophilae. Classification (NCBI taxonomy): domain Eukaryota; kingdom Metazoa; phylum Arthropoda; class Insecta; order Hymenoptera; family Diapriidae; genus Trichopria; species Trichopria drosophilae. Next base: position 10,881,272 of record CM059584.1, on the reverse strand, counting down.
CTTAATCCAAACAAAATCCAATTTTCAAATATTTATTTAATCAAATTTTCAGGTAATTTACGTCACTTAAAATTTTCAGATTTTTCACTTAATACTGTTTTCGGATAATCACTATATTCAATTACACAGGCAATTGTCCAAGTAATCCTTCAGGTAATCTCACTTCTGAATTGATAGCGTCAGGATTTCAAGTAAAAACTTCTTTTATACAAAATTAAGAATACATTTAATTTATGCAGGCCAATTACACGTTAAACACTTTTTCTTATAAAACTACCGAATCTCTATAATCTCGTTTCGCGATACACCTCGCGCGCCTTATCCGCCTTATCTCTGAAAATTCGGAGCTCGCCCTACCTTACGTGGTTTCCGCCCAATATTTATATAGGTGATACAGAGACATCTATCGTCTAGTACTATTATTAATTGCGTGCACAAAAATAATTGCCAACAATCGTGCTTCGAAATCAAAATTTCCAGATTCATTGAGAAGTTTACTCTCCGTTCCCGATACACTCGATTTTCGAATTGCGATCAACGGAGATAGTTACGGTCGGTCGGTTTCGCGATTTGTCGTCGCCAACATCGCAATAAAAGTAGTTTGCAATTGAAGAAATCGGCTTGTCTGTTTTATTAAAATTTCCGCCCGGTCAATCGTGAACAGGGTGAAAACCGGAAATAGAGAGTTAAAGTCGAGAAAATGACCGAATTTACGTATGTGACCGCCGTTATTGGGCGAAAATGTCGCGGTAACAAATGGTGACTGCAGTTTAAGATGATGCACTCTCTTCTATGCATCACTCTGAACATATCCCATTTTTTCTTAACATTTTTGCCCAATAAATAAGGTCACATACGTAAATTCGGTCATTTTCTCGACTTTAACTCCGTATTTCCGGTTTTTCATCCAGCAAAACCAAACAATTTCATATACGATATGTTTGGAGTGATGCATAGAAGAGATTGCATCATCTTAAATTGCAGTAACAATTTGTTACCGTAACATTTTTGCCCAGTAACTGCGGTCACATATGTAAATTCGGTCATTTTCTCGATTTTAACGCTGTACTTCCGCTTTTTGCCGCGTCAAAGTAAAACAAGGTTTTATGCAGAATGAACTTGAAACATAATGGAGAGGTATGCTTAATCTAAGGGGTTTTTTGGCAGCAGCAGTGAAGTGATTTTTTCCTTGCCGTCAATGTTTTGCCCTCCTGGTCACGAACTGGTACCTGGCCAGTAATGCGTACTGGAAATTCATTTTTGTTATTTTTCGGAAGTAACAATTGAGGAACAAATTCCTATGCTTTTTTATTATCATTTGGATGCGGTTTTATTTGTTTTTTTTTTTGGTTTACAGTTTGGTAGCATTAGCTTGAGCTAGCAAACCCTAGCCTTTTTTTTAAAATAATTAAATAAGAGAATCGCCACAAGCAATATCTCTCAGCAACAAAAAAGTATCAAATTTTACGGCTATTTCGGTTTGAGTTTGATATCGCTAAGTATGTTTTCTTAATTAGTGTTTGGTAGCTTTATCTTGACACGAGTCTGATTGACTCCCGGATGGCTTCGCGCCCTACCTTACCGACGCCTAGCTTTCTCTGCCGTTGCGACAGGCCAACACGATTGGAAGATCGAACAAATGTGTAAACGGTGTAAACATAGAAGATGGACGAACTATGATACTAATGATCTTGTAAGTGTAGTTTATAATTTATAAAAGAATCTTCGTAGTTGATTGCTAGAAAGAAATTGAAAAGGATTATAAAAATGTGTAAACAACGGTATTAAGAATTTAAATAATTTTTCGTAATGTCATGTATTATGTACAGAGAACAGAAAATACTAGTGGTTTGTCTTACCGACACAACTCCCTTTTGTCTAATAATGTTTTGTTTTCATAGACAAGTACTTCATCTCTAAGCGTTAGTGAATCGTCATCCGACACGAGTGGTTAATGTCTAGACGACTGGCTCGTGTCGGAGGACAACTGGCTAATATTGGAAGAGCACTCATTAATGTATAGAGACGAACTACTTGTCTACTTGACTACTTGATTTTAAAAACAAAACATTAATACAAGCCAGTTGTGTCGGAAAGACAAACCACTAGATGCGCTTGATGCCCTCTGTACATGATACTTGATATTACGACAAATTATTTAAATTCTTAATACCGTTTTTATAATCGTTTTCAATTTCTTTCCAGCAATCAACTACAAAGATCTCACAGGTTAATTTCTTCTATTCCAAATAAAATAACGCTATCTAGCGATCTACCCAGCGGATTCCTACCGAATTTGGTTCAAATTGAAGAGAAACAAAGTAAACTAACGAACACGATTTTACTTTACGCACGAAGAAATCGTGCATAATAGCAGTTTTCGATAAAATACAATATATTTTCAGTAAAATCCGTGTGCCTGTTTTCGGTGCTTAAAGGCGAATTTTACGCATAGACTATGAAAAAGTATATAATTTAAATATGTCTGGTATTAATTGATTAAAGCCCCTGATCAGTTTGTATAAAATCAATTGATTTGTACAATAATTTCATTTTTTATACAAAATTCTTTATTAAATTCTTGGTAAACTTGTGTTTCAAGTAAAACATTGTTAGGATCAAAATAAATGTCTAGAAAAAAATGAAAGTCTTGAGGTTTTCTAAAGTGTTTGATGTTTATTTCTTCTTCTTGAAACGAATAGGTGACAGTTGCCCGTAATAAAATATGTAATCCGTTCCACTGTCCTACGAGGTTTTCTTCAAACAATCGTCCGGTAAAAGGCCAAAGTTTTATTATCTTCTGGACTGAACGATGTTATCCAGGTTTCGACGACAGGTATAGGAGTCCGTTATGAAACATTATTTTAATATTCTGTATTACAATTGAATAAATATTCTATATTCGAAGCTGTGTTTCAATAGGTGTACTATGAAGCCCAATTCAACAATAACGACTAGTGTTGGCGTGGTGTCTCGCTCGCTTAGAAACTTCGACCCAGTGTAGAGTGGCTATTCCTTATTAATCTTCGTTCGTTTACTAACAGCTTTCAATTATATTATAAATTATACCGATATTTGGGGGTCCAATCATATATATCTTTGAGATATATCGAAATAATTATTTTCGTATCAAAGGCGTAAAAGAACTTAGGCGCCCGTAGGTGATCACCGCGCCCGAGGGGTTGGTGAAGACTACCCCTGGGGGGTAGGGGGTCGAACCGTCGATATTTGATGAAAGACTATAGAGTAATTTTTTTGCCGAGCTGACCACATTCAATACTTTTTCAGACAATAGTCATAAGCATTTGAAACCAGTTTTTATCGCATTACCGTTTACTTCAGAATGAAAATTCATATAACCTTTTTTGTAGAGAATTTTGTGCTCTACATTTTTGTTGGAAACATTTTTTAATAAAATTTGTATTTTTACAAAATAAATCCAAAAAACTACGAAGAAACTTCATTGGAGCTAATGTTTTTTAGTAATGGGTGGATGCATCTGCGCCACAATCTAATCAGATCTAAGTTATACCAAACACATATTTAAACAAAAAATGTATGTCAATAGTCTTATCCGTACGTCCGTACGTCCCGTTTTTTTTGTCTCGCGATAACTCGCAAAAAAGGGTTAAAATATATTAAACTGGTGTGAATATGGTAAATGAAGTAAACTTTATTTATTGTTACTTATTAAGATATGAATACAACAACCTTATATCTTACTTAAGACAAGAACTTAAAGTAAATATGTTATTACAATTAAACTACGCCGTATCTACACATTTACATTTTATATATATATAAAATTACACAAATCTTATACATATGATTTCAACATTAAACTATGTCTACACTTCTTTCTCTTCTCCGAATCGTACATATCTTTTTGATACGTCGAAAGAATGACCGCGTCGATTCGCACATGATCGCGATGAGAGGTGGCTAGAGACTGTCGTACGCCGCCGCTACCTTAAGGTGGCGAATCGCCGGCGTGGTTTTGCGCTTTCGCCTTAATCCAACCGCGCCAAGTTACGTGCTGAAGTCCGGCCGTGGGACCAAAACTTGTTTTCGTCTGCGCCCGGGGGGCGGCGCGCGCGCTGCCTGCGTCGCCACACGTTTCTCTTCGGCCTCCTTCCGAAGTTTCTCCCTTTTGCTCAAATCCTTATCAGCTTGCATAAAGGAATTATGCAGTACCGCAACAACCCGCAGACTGATGCTCGACTCTTCCGTCAGCTTAATCAATTTCTTTTCAAGTTGACACATCCAGGATCGTAATTCGACGGTATCGTACAGGTGGGAGTTCGCACTACCTTCGATATCGGCCATAATTTTGTTGGTGATGATTTTGAGAATTGTAATGTTTCACACAAGCTTCAGCACTGCGACGAGGATGAAAGTCTGAAATTGACAGATTTTATAAGTTGTGTACGCACTGTTTCACGAGTGGCTCAAGACTGACCTTTTTGACTGGACCTTAGATGCTACACCTACTGGTTAGATAAAATCGGAAAACCCCCTCTCTCATCCCTTCAATTCCATAAGAATGGTTCAATTGTACCTGCGAGCCTAACTGAATGAGGGTCTACTGATAACACCGAAAGTGGGACGGCTTAGCTATAACGTCCGAAACTACCTGGGCGCACATAATCTCATTAGGCTTACATGTGGACGTAAACCTTCAGGAAAAGCAATTATTCGTTAGCCGCATTTTAGTAAATACTATTAATTCGACCCAGACTAAGTCTAGACGCAGTATTAAATTTGGTCACTGGGGGCATAAAAATTACCCTATAGTTTTTCACCAAATGTCGACGTTTCAGACCCTAAAGAACCCAAATCAACAAAAGAAAATTTGTGTCCGTGATCTTGTACGTACGTACGTCCGTACGTCCCGTTTTTTTTGTATCACGATAACTCGCGAACGGATAAGCGTATTGACATAAATTTTTTATTAAAATACGCGTCTTGGCATAACTTAGATCTGATTAGATTTTGGCGCAGATCCATCCGTCCATTACTAAAAAAAAATAGCTCCAATTAAGTTTCTTCGTAGTTTTTTGCATTTATTTTGAAAAATACAAATTTTATTAAAAAATGTTTCAAACAAAAAAGATAGAGCATGAAATTCTCTACAAAAAAAAATTATTTAGATTTATTTTAATTTTTATTTGACCATTTGCATATTTCCAAAATCAATTTGCGAAGTTTTATTTATTTGCTTGAGACCCTGCCCCTTATCAATACCCTCCAAAATTTTGTCAGTTTTCGCATATCTCTTACGGTTCTCGAGATTTTTAGAATTTATAATATTCGCTTGAACATCGATATTAACTAATTCGTCATCCTCTTCCGCCGGTAGACCCGAACTTCATTTGTTTAATTTAATTTGAACCTATTATTCTATATCGTTCGCAGAAATACGATGTACAAAAAATATAATACAATATTAACGGAACATTTTAAATCTTAAGATTATAACAAAATTAATGCAAACGATGATCTAAAACAGTGACACAATAGACTGTACATTAATTATTGTGATAATAGCATTAATTTTTTTTTTTTTTTGCCAAAAATGTAAATATCCTACAAATTTGTAAATAAATCGGTCTCTCTATTTTTTTTTAAATGTACTGTTTTTTTAATATTGGCTGGGTGTCATTCTTTTAGGCCATCGCTTGCATTAATTTTGTTTTAATCTTCAAAACCTCGGTTATTACTGTATTATATTTTTTAATTAAATTAAACATGAAATTGGGGTCTAGCGGCGGAAGAGGATGACGAGTTAGTTGATGTCGATGTTCAAGCGAATATTATAAATTCTAAAATATCTCGAGAACCGTAAGAGATATGCGAAAACTGACAAAATGTTGGGGTATATCGATAGGGGACACGGTCTCAAGCAAATAAATCCAACTTCGCAAATGGATTTTGCAAATATGCAAAATACAAAATTTTCAAAAGGTTTAATTATCTTAAACTACTCAGGAATACAGGAAGCTTGTGTACATAAAAATCGACTATCTACGATCATAATATACAAGCTCTGAAATTTTATTTCGTAACATAGAGCGTTGCGTATTGTTTAACGTGCGTGCTTTGCGATGTTAGGGACGCAAGTTCAAATCCCACCTGAGCGAAAAAATTTTTTAGTTTAATTGCGTTAATAATTTTAAGAAAAAAGGTAAAAATTAAATAATTAATGCGAGACATTACTATAAAATATTTATAAATAAATAAAAAATGTAATGAATTAAATTTAATTGTTTTTCTACATCAGAATAAAGTTTTGCATCCGTGTGGCACCAGTTTGAAATTTATCTGGCGATAGTACGGATAAAAAGTATGAGCTAAACTAATCCCATATCTTTGACACATACAAAATCATATAACACCCATATCATAGTCATACTCTTTCCAATACTAAAGCCATACTGCTGCCATTCTAATAATTTCGACGCGGGCAGGGATATTCAAATTTAACAGCCAACTTGGGGGATTTACAATTCTTAGGTCCATCTTATCCTGCATTCTGAGCTGACTAGATTTTCGATATCAAGGCGAAATGTGGTCATACTTCCTAATCAAATATGCAAACCGCATACACGCGTTTTGGACTGCTTGAATTCTTGACCAGTTTTATTTACAGATACAAGGACCCAAAACCGTCATACAGTATATCAAATGCGGTAATAGTCTGAGCTTTACATCACAATTCAGTTTATGCCTGAGAGGGTATAACTGTCGCATGAGCGCGTATGCAAGACTATCATTTTAGTAATGTGCGAGGTAAAAGACCAATGACTCTCAATAGCAAGACCAAAATTTTTCGCTAAATAAACCATAGGGATAATATTACCTTTTAATATAATTTCAATCTGATTCAAGTCCACCCTCAAAATATGATTTTTACTACGAATTAGTATGACTTTCGGTTTATTCGGATTTATAACTAAGGCATTGTCATCAACACATCGTTCAATATTAATAATATCTAAGCTAAATAGGCGAATCGCTCGATGCATATTATCTAGTGGAACAGCCATAAAAATCTGGGTATCGTCCGCATATGCCCTGATTTTTAGAAGTATTTCTATATATATATAGAAGGATTTCTAGAAGATAAATTGACATTTCTAGAGCACTCGTAAATGGCGATGGTAAAGATGATAAATAATAGAGCGCTAAGTTTGGCACCTTGCGGAAAGCTACATGTAATATTTTTATGCCTGGACGTGAACGGTCGAAAAAAGTCATTCAAATCTTTCAAATGCAGTAAAACCCCTCTTATTTTAATTGCCCAGACCCTCTTATTTTAATCGTTTCAACATAAGCCTTCCACCACCACCAATGACAGTGAACGAAAAATATTTTCCACCTATCATAGGCTCGCAGGAAATGTTAATAAGAGGGTGGGCGCCACATTGAAAAACTTTACCAGTTAAAATAAGAGAGGTCCTACTATACGTCAAATGTATTTGTAATGGAGTTTGTGAAAAGAAACATTCAAATAATGAGTGAAAATAATAAATACTTACTTTGTTGTAGTGAGCTGACATGCAAACTTCCAAGCAGCGATGAAAGAATTTATACACAACTGCTAGAAGCATGAGTTTGAATGACGTTTTTCGGATTGAAAATTTTCAACTTTGACCACAACTTTTGCAATTTTCAAAAGAGCGAATTAGAATATTATTTGAATACATACCCAGACAGCCTGATCTGCTGACGCATTTCTGCCAAAGAGATTAAAACAGTGTTCGTGCGTCTTTAATCCCTTCGCCGACCATTTTAATCTCTTCGGCACAAATGCGTCAGAATCGACGCAGACTAGTCGGCAGGTGAGAATTTCCAGCAAATTTCGCTGTCTGTGTTATGACGCATATTCCGTATTTCTGCCGACATATCCGCAGCCTGACTTTTCTCTTATATGCGACAATATACAGCTAGCTGCTTGTCTGGGTACTTCTGTCGGCTGAAAGTCGTTCCGCGCACAGAATTTTCCGTTCTATGCATCTATTCCATCTACCCTCAGTTCTGTGTGGTCCTGTACATATACATGTATTTGTATATAACGTATATGGCCGTGGGTATAGAGAGTGGCAAAATTTAGAAGATGTGCTCTAAGCGTCAGAAGTGTACACTTTGTGACAGATATGACAGACCAATATAGTACATACGGGACAAAATTCCTCAAGTGGTCCAAACGCAAAAATATCAATGTAGCCCAATCGAGCTGCAAATTGACTCAATGGTTGCTCTCTCATATATTAGTCCATAGCCAAAAATTTATTTAATTCCATTCGTAATTCGCTGAGATAGAGGGGGGAAGGGGGGTCTCTGCCGATAAGTCGTGTAACTTTTTATGCGCCCCTTCAAACAAAAGGTTACAACAGACATTTTTCTTCGTCCTTCATGCCCTTTCATCTGATTATATTCATTTTTTTCTAAAAACAAAATTACTTCGACCCAGACCATAGGTCTGGCGAAGTATTGAATTTGGTCAGTCCCCGCCAAAAAATTACCGCCTTCTTTCCTGGCAGTGTTAAAATGAGAATATTCCCGGAAGCATCAGCCTTTCGTCAGGGAACTGCAATACGAATTTAGCCAAAATTGTACGCACCCGGATCGAAGGCATCTAGTTCAACTTTTATTTTTGCAAATTCAAAATAAAATTCACATTTTCACCACGAAGAGTCACTTTTATCGCCCTGAAAAGTATCTGAAATGAAAGCTGAGGTTTTTGTCGATAAGTATACCAAGTTATAAGAAGGCTTTTTCTTTGTTTTTGAGTTATGGAATTTCTAATGACTGAGCGCAATAGGTCTTTAAAGCTGTAAAGCCAAAGTTACTAAAACCAAACCAAAATAGTCGCAAGATTTGTTACTTTTTTGTTACTAATTTATTACCCTATTATCGATTTTGTTGCTCAAATATTAAAAAAATAAAATCATAGGGTTTGCCAGCTCAAGATAAAGCTACCAAACCCTAAACCAAAAAAACAAATAAAACCGCATCCAAATGAAAATGAAAAAGCATAGAAATTTGTTCCTCAATTGTTACTTCCGAAAAATAACAAAAATGAATTTCCAGTATGCATTACTACCCAGGTACTAGTTCGTGACCAGGAGGGCGAATCATTGACGGCAAGGAAAAATCACTTAACTGCTGCTGCCAAAATACCCCTTAGATTAAACATACCCCTCCATTATCTTTCAAATTTATTCTGCATAAAACCTTGTTTTACTTTGACGCGGCAAAAATCGAAAGTACAGCGTTGAAATCGAGAAAATGACCGAATTTACGTATGTGACCGCAGTTACTGGGCAAAAATGTTGCGGTGACAAATTGTTACTGTAATTTAAGATGATGCATTCTCTTCTATGCATGACTCTGAACATATCCTATATTAAATTGTTTGGTTTTACTGGGTGTGTTCCGGACAGAATCGAATTGCGTTAACTGCGGTACCCGACGTGGGCTTTTCTGCAGTTTTCCCCACGCCATTGCCACCCGAATGGGGTACTTCTCAAAAAGTCGGCTGCAGCCGCAATGAAAGGTGCCTGTAGGTTTTATGTACGGGCCCTTCATACTTGGCGACGAAACGCGCGATATTAGAAATTATTGTAAACAATAATTGGAGTAACTGAGGAGTCCCTGCACGATTTAACGCGCGTTATAATGATTTACATGAGTAGTGAAATTTCGATTCGGAGCAAGGAATCCTAAAATCGGAGCAAGGTGCATTTAGATTCGGAGCAAGGTGCGTTTGAGTTTCGGTGCAAGGAGAATTCGGAATTGGAGGAGTGCACATTTCGGAGTCGTATCGATGTCTATTTGTAATTCGGAGCACGGTTCGATTGCTATTTCGGAGTTGTTTACGCAGGCTGCTGGTGATTCGCTTCCAGATGGATAGTACCTGGAGGTTCTACGCGCGGGGGCTCGAGGCGTCGAGATGTGCCGTTGCTGGTAATCCGGAGAATGAGAAGACTGGAGGTTAGTAACCCAGAGATGTGGACTAACCGATCTGCTGGTGATTCGTTTTTGGATGGACAGTACTCGGAGGTTCTACGCTCGGGGACTCGGGGAGTCGAGGTCCGCCGATGCTGGTCCTTCGAAGAATAAGAAGTCCTTAAGTTAGTAACCCTGAGACGGTATCGCTGATTTGTATGGAAATCGAAGAGTCGATTTGCCATTGTTGTTTTCTCATATCGAAGGTTTGTTAACTAGAGAGGTCGGTGTCTTCGTTGGTCGAATTCATTTCGCACGCCTGTCGAATTTTGGAGCGAGAGAGAGAGAAAGAAAAAAAGAGAGAGAGGGAGAGACAACGAGATTCAGCCGTATGGAGGAAGGGATATCGTGCTTCGAAATCGAAATTTCCAGATTCATCGAGAAGTTTAAAAAATAAGACGATCGGGATCCTTAGCAGCGTTGTTAGCGTCGGTAGCAACGAGAGAGTATAAAAACGGTCGACTCCTCCGTTCCCGATACACTCGATTTTCGAATTGCGATCAACGGAGATCGTTACAGCGGGTCGGTTTCACGATTTGTTGTCGCCAACATCGCAATAAAACTGGTTTGCAATTGAAGAAATCGGCTTGTGTATTTTATTAAAATTTCCGCCGGGTCAATCGTGAACAAATCTGGTGCCGAAACCCGGGAGCAACGCCGGTTTCCGTGGTGGAAATTGAACGTCGTGCGTTTGTGAACGCGAATAACATACTATATCGATTTTACCGATTCGTTTGTACCTGGTGTAAAACGGAAGTGCCTAGTAATCGGGTGAGTGATTCGGATGCGCAAGGGCGGTCTAAAAATCCGCAAAAGTTAAAAATTTGATTTCGTGGTAATGGACCTAATACAAAGGAAGAAAACCGAAGAATATCATGCCCGCTCCCCGTGAGAAACGTGGATGCCCAGCCAAACCATAGCAGAAGGGACCCAGAGGAAAATTAAAAAGGACTACGAGGCAAATGGAAGGACATGGAAATTCAACACCGACGAGGGAAATTTAATCCAACGACCAATCTCAAAATCCGGCCACAAGGAATCTACGTAGCAGAAACGTGAGGAATACTCGAGATGGACGCCACGCTCCTTCAACTTCACGGATCGTTCCAAAAGCTTTCCAAACAGTTGCCGATCGGGATGGTGGACGGTTCGAGAACGGCGCAAGGAACATTCCCGAAGTATCCCGAACATTCGACGATCGTGATGGCGGACGCATCGAGAACATCGCAAGGAACGTCTCAGAAGCCCTGGGAACAATTGAACGTCGTAATGGTGGACGCGACGACTACTTCTCCCGGAACATTACCGACAAACCTCACAAGGACGAATTGCGCGAAGACGAATCATGCGCTGCAGGAGGAGTTCGATTCCAAACAACTGCCGATCGCCCAACATCAACGACGGAATGGACTTCGGGAGAAGAAGACGACTCTTAGCAGCGTGCGTTACCAGCGGTGAGAAATAATCGATTGAAAAATGTTGAACACGTAATGCGCGAAATTGAAAATAATCGGGATAGATTGAGACGCGAATCGGAACGTTTAGATGCCTTAGAAAACGTAATTCGAAACGGGCTTGATGTTGATTCCGATCAAAGTTCGGAATGCAGTAGATCGAGAGTTCCGACGACAAATGAAAATCTAAGATGCGAGTCGGCAAATCGAGCGTCGAATTTAGAAAATAACTTTAACGCAACGAACGAACATGTTTTTTCGAGGTTATCAAATCAATTAGTCGGTTCGATTTCTCGCGCATTCGAATCCATATCCGCGGATAACGGTTCGAGACGGATTGTTAATCGACTGGCCGCGGGGCAGCTACCAAAATTTAACGGTTACCCGGGTGATTGGATTCGGTTTAAACAATCTGATCTGCCGTTGCTGGTAATCCGGAGAATGAGAAGTGTGGATGTTAGTAACCCAGAGATGCGGACGAACCGATCTGCTGGTGATTCGCTTTTGGATGGACAGTACTCGGAGGTTCTACGCTCGGAAACTCGGGGAGTCGAGGTCCGCCGATGCTGGTCCTTCGTAGAATATACGGTACCGATGATTTGTATGGAAATGGAAGGGTCGATTTGCCATTGTTGGTTTCTCATATCGAAGGTTCGTTAACTAGAGAGCCACGGTCGGTAATTTACCGACCCAGGGGTCGGTGTCTTCATTGGTCGAATTCATTTCATATGCCTGTCGAATTTCGGAGGGAGAGACAAAGAAAGAAAGACAGAGGCGTCCCTAAAAAATAAGAACATTTTTCTATTATATGGGGACCTACCTTAAAACGAAGTTCCTCGTTCTCATCCTCCTCCATTTCCGCTAGGACCCTGTTCATCTCAATTTCTAGTTCCCTAAGTCGATGCTGCTTTTCGTCTCTTCTCTTCTCCATTTTTACGAGCGGTGATGCGGCAACGGCGCCAAGAAACGGAATGAGGTAGGTAGGGCTAGGTCAGAGACAAGAGGGACAAGTACCGAGGAGTAGTACACATGTAGATAATATAGGGCTTAAATAAAAAATTACCTCTATAATGTGGCGTCACCTGGCTGTTGAGATACGGTACTACAAGTAAACTATCTTCGAACAAGCAATATGAAATATAATAGGCATTGAGCGTAACGCATCGAAACGGCTGAAGAGCGTATGGAAACTAAGGGGGTGGGTGAATGCGAGTCGGCAGTTGAGAAGGCGACGCGCTGGTTAATCGGAGGGGGGAGAAATTTTGAGTGTGGGACGTTGACACCTGCGGAGACTTTGAAACTTGTCGACGAGCAGCAGCAGACGAACGCTGTAAAAGAGACCGAGCAAAACAAAAGTAGGGGTCGGCCGACAAACGCTGAAAAACTAAGAAACCCAACGGGCACGAAGAACCCAAATGTTTCTAAAACGTTTTTAGAATGTTCCAGAAACGTTCCTAAAACGTTTTTAGAATGTTCCAGAAACGTTCCTAAAACGTTATATGTCTGCAACTTTTACGGAACGTTTTATGTTTCATCCATGTTGCAGATATATAACGTTTTAGGAATGTTCCTGGAACATGCTAAAAACGTTTTAGAAACATTTGGGTTCTTCGTGCCCGTTGGGAAGCTTTGTAATATGTGAATAATGTATGATGTCAATAAAGAATATTAAAAAAAGCGAGAGAAGTAGGGTTTATGAAATAAAAGGAACTATTTGTAATAAAGTAAATGTATGAGTGTGAACGAGAGAGAGGAACTGATTAGCTAAATGTATAAATATAAACAAAGATGAGAATAGTAATTGCTCATGCAAATAGACACGAAATTTATATGTATTTGGGACGAAAGAGTATAAATACACAATCGCGGCGTAAAATCCCCTCTTTTTCGTTCATTCGATCGTAGAACTTGGATCGATCAACACCTCAAGATTGTCAATCTCGAAGGCAGAAACGAATCCGACGCTGATTCAAGGTAAGTTTCTGGGAACGAGGAAATTGGTGCTGTGAAGAGTAAGAAAAATATTCTGAACAAGGGGAATTTTTATCTTCAATTAAAGGTCGAAAGAAATCATAAGATAAGATTGTAAATGGACAAGGGAGGGATTTAATTGAGGTGATAGAGGAAAGAGTGTGGATAGTGTTAAATGGTGAGAAAGGGAATGGACATATGAAAAGGCAGGGAAGAGATCAGTCATTGATTATGGGATAGCGAACTGGGAAGCATGGCAAAGAGTAGAGAAATTTGAAGTAGGGTGTAGAATAGAATCCGATAATCAACCACTAATAATAGAATGGGTAGATAAGTATGAAAGTATAGGGGAGAAAATAGTAGAAGACCAGTGGATACAAGATTGGTCGGAATTGGGAAGACGTTATAAGGAAAAGATAGAAGAAGTGGAATGGTAATAGAGAGGAGTAAGGGAGGAACGGGAAGAGTTAGAATAAGAAATATCCAAGGCTATGGCAGTAAAGAAGAGAGGGAAGAGAAGGGGAATAGGGTGGTGTCCATGGTGGGACAAGGAATGCAGAGATAAAAAGAGGGAGGTTAGCAAAATGAGGAGAAGATATAGAAAGGGAAGGGAAAATGGATACGAGGAGTTTTTATGGTGTAGAAAAGAGTATAGAGGTATGTGTGGGAAAAAAGAGGATGAATGTAGAGAAAGGGAGGAAAAACAGGTAGATAATATAAGAACAGAAGCGGAGGCGTGGGAGTTTATAAATAGGGGAAGAAAGAAACGGGAAGAAGCGAAATAAATATTTGAGGCTGGAAAATTATTGACAGTGGATATGTTTGAAGTATATGTAAAGTATATGTAAAAAAACTCGCGAAAAAGGGTTGAAATATATTAAACTGGTGTGAATAGGGTAAATAAAATAAACTTTATTTATTTATTGTTACTTATTAAGATATGAATATAACAATCTTATATCTTACTTAAGACAAGAACTTAATGTAAATATTTTTACATTCATATTATTACAATTGAACTACGTCGTATCTACATATTTACATTTTATATATATCTTATACATATGATTTTAACATTAAACTATGTCTATACTTCTTCCTTTTCTCTGAATCGTACACATCTTTTTGATACGTCGAAAGTTGTCGCTTACCCTAAGTGAATGCCAACGTTATCCATTTTGCTCATCAGCCACTGTTTGCCATGTATGCCATTGCATTTGAGTCGATTCCGCCGCTTAAGTCATCCATGGTGATGGTTTTTCGAACAGCATACATTAGTGGTTCATCGTCCTTGCAGTTGTTACTGGCTGATGGGAAAAAACTTGATGGGCGATCTGCGGAGGATTCTATCCGACGTTTTAGAAGTCCTGCCTTACGTCCGGTGAAATTTATCTGGCTGGGAGGAATGTCGATGTAATCCGCCTCAGGAAATTTGTTTCCAGTACAACATTAGTTGAATTGAAGATTCCGATGTGAACGTTTTTGGAGATTCAATGCGGAGTTTACAACCCAGTGTCGAAATCACTGGAAAAAGCTGGCAAATGGGAATATTTAGGGTGAACGAAGGAACTCGCGAATAACGACAACTGAAAATTTATTACTTTTCATACAAGCTAGAATGCGACCGCGGGAAGCGATTCCGCGAACGAGAGAATAAACTATCGCGTAACAATAAATGTGAAGAGAAAACGAGATCGTCCGCGTACCAAAGTAAAGCTCGGCCCGAAAGAATGACCGCGTCGATTCGCACATGATCGCGATGAGAGGTGGCTAGAGACTGTCGTACGCGACCGCTACCTTAAGGTGGCGAATCGCCGGCGTGGTTTTGCGCTTGCGCCTTAATCCAACCGCGCCAAGTTACGTGCTGAAGTCCGGCCGTGGGACCAAAACTTGTTTTCGCCTGCGCCCGGGGGGCGGCGCGCGCGCTGCCTGCGTCGCCACACGTTTCTCTTCGGCCTCCTTGCGAAGTTTCTCTCTTTTGCTCAAATCCTTATCAGCTTGCATGAAGAACCGCAAAAACCCGCAGACTGATGCGCGACTCTTCCGTCAGCTTAATCAATTTCTTTTGAAGTTGACACATCCAGGATCGCAATTCGACGGTATCGTACAGGTGGGAGTTTCCACTATCTTCGATATCGGCCATTATTTTGTAGGTGATGATTTTGAGAACTGTAATGTTTCACACAAGCTTCAGCACTGCGACGAGGATGAAAGTCTGAAATTGACAGAATTTATAAGTTGTGTACGCAACTGTTTCACGAGTGGCTCAAGACTGACCTTTTTGACTGGACCTTAGATGCTACACCTACTGGTTAGATAAAATCGGAAAACTCCCTCTCTCATCCCTTCAATTCCATAAGAATGAAAATTGTTCAATTGTACCTGCGAGCCTAGCCGAAAGAGGCTCTACTGATAACACCGAAAGTGGGACGGCTTAGCTATAACGTCCGAAACTACCTGGGCGCACCTAATCTCATTAGGCTTACATGTGGACGTAAACCTTCAGGAAAGCTATTATTCGTTAGCCGCATGTTAGTAAATACTATTACTTCGACCCAGACTAAGTCTAGACGAAGTATTGAATTTGGTCACTTCGGGCATAAATATTACCCTATAGTTTTTCATCAAATGTCGACGTTTCAGACCCTAAAGAACCCAAATCAACAAAAAAAAATTTGTGTCCGTGATCTTGTACGTACGTACGTCCGTACGTCCCGTTTTTTTGTCTCACGATAACTCGCGAACGGATAAGCTTATTGACATAATTTTTTTGGTAAAATACGCGTCTTGGCATAACTTAGATCTGATTAGATTTTGGCGCAGATCCATCCGTCCATTACTAAAAAAAATAGCCCCAATTAAGTTTCTTCGTAGTTTTTTGCATTTATTTTGAAAAATACAAATTTTATTGATAAATGTTTCAAACAAAAAAGATAGAGCATGAAATTCTCTACAAAAAAGATTTTATACATTTTCTTCCTAAAGTCAACGATAATGCCATAAAAACTGGTTTAAAATGCTTATGACTATTGTCTGAAAAAGTATTGAATTTAGTCACCTCGGCAAAAAAATTACCCTATAGTTTTCCATAAAATTTCGACGTTTCGACCCCCTACCCCCAGGAGTAGTCTTCGCCAGCCCCTCGGGCGCGAAGTTCTTTTACGCCCTTGATACGAAAATAACTATTTTGATATATCTAAAAGATGTCTTATAGATATCTATAAGATATCCGTCATAGATCTTTTAGACACTTTCAAGATATCTTTGACGAATTCCATGTATGTATATATAGGATCATAATGATACAGACAGTAATTATTAAAACACTGTAAACATGTAATATGCTTCGAATAGTCTATTACAATACAAGTGCACGGAAAAAAGTCCGCGCATATACAGTCAGGGCAGCGCGTGCGCTGGTAATAGGGATCCCGCCTTTCCGTATCAACAATGGTGCACCGACCATGAGAGTACGGCGCTGTGAGCGCCACTGGAAAGAACGAACCCTCTCCATTTAAATACGAGGCTGAGTGAGCATCAGTTTTTTGAGTGCACACGAGCATCAAGATTCTCGTTAGGGTTACTAGACGTATTCATTTATAACCGGACGCTCTAACTCTAAAACTATGAGCTTCTATAAGAAAATAAGAAAATGAGTTGTTTTGAAAAAGTAATTTATTTGATAATAGGTGTATGAGAATCTATCATTCGGCGTTGCTTAATACATATTTCATAATCATGTTGAATGCATCGATTGTCCGTTTAACCCATTAACGCCTGAAATGACAATTTTTATACTTCATTTTCAAACAAGTGTTTCGTATCAAAATCAAATTTGAAAACAATTGAGAGGTACGTATCCTACTATTTTCGAAGTCGCTCTTCAAGATTCCGAGGTCAAAATTGAGTTTCAGCCATCAGAAGTTCCAATATGACGCAGAATATGAAAAAGATTTCCAAAAAATTGGGAATTTTTTATTCTTATCAATTTTTTTCGAGCTATTAGAATATTGGAATTTTGTTGAAACCTTGAATAATGGTGCATAAAATAGTTGAATTTTAAGACAAAATTTTACTTTTATACTCTACATCATTCTAACGACCTCAAAATGGCGTAAACAATGAAAATTTCTTTGAGAAATTTCTGGACGCTCTAACTCAAAAACTACGAACTTTTAAAAAAAATGCCTAAAATGAAAAGTTAAAATTCATCAAGCGACATGTGGAATTTTTTCAAAATTTTTTGATGATATTCTGAGAAATTTTTTTTCAACATTTTTTTCAAAATTGTAATTTTTGTACAAAAAATTCCGAAAAAATTGTAGTGTATTACCTGATGAATTGTAAGAGTTATTTGTTCTTTGCAATTTTTTCGAAAAGTTGATAGTTTTCGAGGAAATGAATTTCAAATATTATAGTTTAGGATTTTTTTCCCCAAAGAACTATCAACTTTTTGCAAAAATTGCAAAGGACAAAAAACTCGTAGAATTCATAAGTGAATACACCAAATTTTTTTCAGAATTTTTCATAAATAAATTATAATTTTGAAAAAAAATTCCTCTACATTTTGCTCACCCGTGTAAAAAAAACATAATTTTTGAAGAATATGTTTAATTTTACGTTTGTGGAAAAGTTTCCATTTTTGCGTAAAACTCCTTTCTTTTCATTTGTCATATTTCATGGATATAAGACTCACACAAAGAAAACTATTAAGCGAAAATTAATTTTATATCAAATAAATTACTTATTTTTATTTTCATAATCATGTTGAATCTATTGATTGTCCGGATCAGTGACATGTTGGATGAAA
This sequence comes from Trichopria drosophilae, assembly GCA_030407085.1. Taxonomy (NCBI): domain Eukaryota; kingdom Metazoa; phylum Arthropoda; class Insecta; order Hymenoptera; family Diapriidae; genus Trichopria; species Trichopria drosophilae. Next base: position 10,863,026 of record CM059584.1, on the reverse strand, counting down.
TAATTTCTTATTAATTAAGTATTTACGCGGTGTGTTATATTTTTTTTTACATACAATATTATTTTTGTTAAATTAATGTTTTTATTCATAATTAATAAACTACTTAGTTCTGATAATAATGGACATGGTCATGGAAACGTAAAAAAAAAATTGGTGTGAAATTATTTCATCCAACATGTCACTAATCCGGACAATCGATGCATTCAACATGATTATGAACTATGTATTAAGCAACACCGGATGATAGATTCTCATACACCTATTATCAAATAAATTACTTTTTCAAAACAACTCATTCTTAGCATTTTCTTGTAGAAGCTCATTGTTTTAGAGTTAGAGGGTCCGGTTATAAATGAATACGTCTGGTAACCCTAATGAGAATCTTGACGCTCGTGTGCACTCAAAAAACTGATGCTCACTCAGCCTCGTGTTTAAATGGAGAGGGTTCGTTCTTTCCAGAGGCGCTCACAGCGCCGTACTCTCATGGTCGGTGCACCATTGTTGATACGGAAAGGCGGGATCCCTATTACCAGCGCACGCGCTGCCCTGATTGTATATGCGCGGACTTTTTTCCGTGTGCTTGAAGTAAGTGTTTTGCAACTTTTATTTATTTATACTTCGGCTGGCCTGTTGTCGGGGTCGAAGTTTTGAAAATGCTCATTTTCAATATTCATACATATAAGAAACACTATATTGTTGTAACATATCTATCGAAGCCACTTGGATCTAAATATGATTGGACCCCCAAATATCAATATAATTTTATACTGAACATATCCTATTTTTTCTCAACATTTTCGCCCAATAAATAAGATCACATACGTAAATTCGGTCATTTTCTCGACTTTAACTCTCCATTTCCGGTTTTTCACGCAGCAAAACCAAACAATTTCATATAGGATATGTTCGGAATGATGCATAGAAGAGATTGCATCATCTTAAATTGCAATTACAATATATTACCGCTGTAATGTATGTATCGATATAAATCGAGCTATCGATTGCGCGCACACAACATGCGGCAACGTCGCAATTCGGTTACGCTACAGTCAGTTCCTTGCTGCTAGCGCGCCAAGACACGCGGTAGATTTCTTTCGTTATACATTGTAAGGGGCTCGTAAAAAAATAAAAGTCTTTTGATAAAATATTATTTATTTTACACGTCACACACACAGCTTTGGTTCTATAACTATCGAATTATTCTTTAATGTGCCGGATGCGTCCGACATCGCCCGATATATTTCGAACACGCGTTTTCCGCAGTTTTCTCCAATTCGCAGATTTCGCGATTCGCTCGTCCTCTCGCGCGCGTTTCACTCCGAAACTCTATCCAGTCTCTTTTTCTTTTCTTTAATTAATAATCGGAACCCGACTTGGTCCTTTTGCCGTACGATTCTTAATACAAACGGACTCTTGTACATTAATTCCTCTTCCATTGACAACGCGTCTATCGTATATACGCTACTCTGCTCAAGGCGTCCACATGTAACATTATCGAACCATCCCGGTGTACTGTTTCGAATTTATAATTCTGGAAAGCTAAACTCCACCTCGCAATACGCGGGTTAATTTCAATTTTCTTTAATGCTTGCACTAACGAATTGCAGTCGGTTACGACCTTGAATGCGATTCCTTGCAAGTATATATGGAATCTTTCTAAGGCTTTGACGATTGCCAACGTCTCCAACTCAAAACTATGATACTTTTTTTAGGCCTCAGTCGTGGCATTACTAAAATAAGAAACCGGAGCCAGAGTACCATCATTCTGCTTTTGGAGCAATATCGCGCCAAAACCTAAACTGCTTGCGTCAGTGTGGAGTTCAGTTTCCGCTAACGGATTATATAATCAGAGCACCGGATATTCTATCAATTCTCTTTTTAACTTATTGAACGCCTGTATAAACTCGTCGCTAGTACTAAATTCAACTGTATTTTTAAGTTGCCGATACAAAGGTTCTGCCTTTAACGCGAAGTCTTTCACGAACTTCCGAAAATACCCTGCTAAACCTAGGAAGCTTTGCAGCTGGTGCTTAGATTTAGGAATAGGAAAATACTGAATTGCTTGTGTATGCCTGTCACTCGAAGTTATCCCATCCTTAGACACGACATACCCCAGATATTCAATTTCTTCGAGTAAAAAGTGACACTTTGACAAAATTCAATTCGAACTGATATCTTTTCAAAGTTAAAAGGACCTCCTTTAGAATCTGCAGCCCTTCCTCACCCGTTTCGGTACCGATATTTATTTTACACGTCACACACAAAGCTTTGGTTCTATAACTATCGAATTATTCTTTAAATTGCCGGATGCGTCCGATATCGCCCGATACATTTCGAACACGTGTTTTCCGCAGTTTTCTTCAATTCGCAGATTTCGCGATTCGCTCGTCCTCTCGCGCGCGTTTCACTCCGAAACTCTATCCAGTCTCTTTTTCTTTTCTTCGATTAATAATCGGAACCCGACTTGGTCCTTTTGCCGTACGATTCGTAATACGAACGGACTCGCTCGCGACATCCGGCGGCTTCCGAATTACGAGGACGAATGTCCCCCCTCTCGGCAATCACGCATATCGGCGCTCCCCACGTCAGTGCTGCCAACCGACATCGCTTCCTAACCTAGCCCATCCTTACAACATGTACTATTATCACTTATTATATTAATAAAGACTGTTTCCTTAAAGATATTACAACCGCAACATTATCGCCCAATAAATAACGTCACATACGTAAATTCGGTCATTTTCTCGACTTTAACTCTCTATTTCCGGTTTTTCATCCAGCAAAACCAAACTATTTCATATACGATATGTTTGGAGTGATACATAGAAGAGAATGCATCATCTTAAAATGCAGTAACAATTTGTTACCGCAACATTTTTGCCCAGTAACTGCGGTCACATACGTAAATTCGGTCATTTTCTCGATTTTAACGCTGTACTTCCGGATTTTGCCGCGTCAAAGTAAAACAAGGTTTTATGCAAAATGAACTTGAAAGATAATGGAGAGGTATGCTTAATCTAAGGGGTTTTTTGGCAGCAGCAGTGAAGTGATTTTTTCCTTGCCGTCAATGTTTCGCCCTCCTGGTCACGAACTGGTACCTGGCCAGTAATGCGTACTGGAAATTCATTTTTGTTATTTTTCGGAAGTAACAATTGAGGAACAAATTCCTATGCTTTTTTATTTTCATGTGGATGCGGTTTTATTTGTTTTTTTCGTTTAGCCTTTTTTTTTAAATAATTAAATAAGAGAATCAGCACCAGCAATATCTCTCAGCAACAAAAAAGTAACAAATTTTACGACTATTTCGGTTTGAGTTTGATATCGCTAAGTATAAATAATTTCTTAATTAGGGTTTGGTAGCTTTATCTTGACACGAGTCTGATTGACTCCCGGATGGCTTCGCGCCCTACCTTACCGACGTCTAGCTTCCTATGCCATTGCGACTGGCGAACGCGATTGGTAGATCGCACAAATTTGTAAAATAGATGCTGGACGAAGTAAAGTACTAATGATCTTATAAGTGTAGTTTATAATTTACAAAAGAATCTTCGTAGTTGATTGCTAGAAAGAAATTTAAAACGATTATAAAAAAGTGTAAACAACGGTATTAAGAATTTAAATAATTTTTCGTAATGGAAAACATACATTTTTTATTTCATTTGTTAATTTGATAATATCGAGTAAAAAATATCACAGTTTCCGCGGAATCACCCATATATAAAAAAAAATAGTACATTATTGTAAACGGCTCGAAGGAGGCCTGTAAAGTTCTCGTGAACGTTACAAAAATCAATTGTTTTGTACAATATTTTAACTTTTTATACAAAATTCTTTATAAGATCTATGGTAAACTTGTGTTTCAAGTAAAACATTATTATGACCAAAATAAATGTCTAGACAAAAATGAAAGTCCTGAGGTTTTCTAAAGTGTTTAATGTTTATTTTTTCTTTTTGAAACGAATAGGTGACATTTGCCCGTAAGAAAATATGTAATCCGTCCCACCTACTACGAGGTATTCTTCAAACAATCGTCTACGGTAAAAGGCCAAAGTTTTATTACCATCTGGACTGAACGATGTTATCCAGGTTTCGACGACAGGTATAGGAATCCGTTATGAAATATTATTTTAGTATTCTGTATTACAATTGAATAAATATTCTATATTCGAAGCTGTGTTTCAATAGGTATACAAAATTATTGTTAATTACTTCGACCCAGACATATTACGGCGCACATAATCTCATTAGGCTTACATGTGGACGTAAACCTTCAGGAAAAGCAATTATTCGTTAGCCGCATTTTAGTAAATACTATTACTTCGACCCAGACTAAGTCTAGACGAAGTATTGAATTTGGTCAGTTCCCGCCAAACAATTACCCTATAGTTTTTCATCAAATGTCGACGTTTCAGGCCCTAAGGAACCCAAAGCAACAATAAAAAAATTGGTGTCCGTTAGGTTGTACGTCCGTCCGTCCGTCCGTCCGTGGGCAGGACCTGCGGTCGGGGTCGAAGTTTTGAAAATGCTCATTTTCAAATTTAGGGTGAATATACCAATGATATTATATCTCTATCTAATGATATTATAATTACCAATGAGGTTATTAATTAAATAAAATCAAAGGTTGAACTACACGGTCATAAAGAGCAGAGTCTAACGATTCTAATGCTGGTATAATAATTAAATTTTCATAAAAGAATTCAAAAGTTACAATCGATCAAAGTGTGAAAAATGCTTAACCGTCCATTCATTGGCATATTCACCCTATTTAAGGAACAAGATACTGTTACAATATATGTATAGAAACTACTCGAACCTAATGATGCTAGAACTACCCTCTGTCGCCTTCTTTCCTGGCAGTGTTAAAATGGGAATATTACCGGAAGCATCAGCCTTTCGTCAGGGAACTGCAATACGAATTTAGCCAAAATTGTAGGCACCCGGGTCGAAGGCATCTAGTTTTAGTAATTATTTTTGGTTAGAATCCCGGTATAATTGCATCTCGCTTATTTTCGTCTCAGCATATTTGCCTGGTTTCGCAGACATCAGTTTTATGAAATGAGTAAAAAACTCTGAAATTAAAAATTGGATTTTTTCAGTAACTGGGCATGGCAAAGGAGCTTGTAATGGCATTGGAGGTCTCATCAAACATATGGCGATGAATCATAATTTGCAAGTCATATTTAGAAGCGATAGACAATGCAGGAACATAATATTGTTCAAAGGTACACTAACGCGATAGCTCTGTTGCTTTTACTAAAAGATGAACTACAAGTTTTCAGAGATAAAAAACTTATACCGTGGAAAAACGTACCATCAACCCCATGACCCCGTTCAATACTTTTTCATACAATAGTCATAAGCATTTGAAACCAGTTTTTATGGCATTATCGTTGGATTCAGAATGAAAATGCATACAAACTTTTTTGTAGAGAATTTCATGCTTTACCTTTTTTGTTGGAAACATATTTTAATACAATTTGTATTTTTACAAAATAAATCCAAAAAACTACGAAGAAACTTAATTGGGGCTAATGTTTTTTAGTAATGGACGGATGCATCTGCGCCACAATCTAATCAGATCTAAGTTATGCCAAACACGTATTTAAAAAAAATGTATGTCAATAGTCTTATCCGTACGTCCGTACGTCCCGTTTTTTTTGTCTCGCGATAACTCGCGAAAAAGGGTTGAAATACATTAAACTGGTGTGAATATGGTAAATGAAGTAAACTTTATTTATTTATTGTTACTTATTAAGATATGAATACAACAAGCTTATATCTAACTTAAGACAAGAACTTAATGTAAATATTTTTACATTCATATAACTACAATTAAACTACGTCGTATCTACATATTTACATTTTATATATATCTTATACATATGATTTCAACATTAAACTATGTCTATACTTCTTCCTCTTCTCCGAATCGTACACATCTTTTTGATACGTCGAAAGGTGTCGAACAAAGAAACTCGCGAATAACGACAACTGAAAATTTAATACTTTTCATACAAGCTAGAATGCGACCGCGGGAGGCGATTTCGCGAATGAGAGAATGAACTATCGCGTAACAATAAATGTGAAGAGAAAACGAGATCGTCCGCGTAACAAAGTAAAGCTCGGCTCGAAAGAATGACCGCGTCTATCCGCACGTGATCGCGATGAGAGGTGGCTAGAGACTGTCGTACGCCGCCGCTAACTTAAAGTGGCGAAACGCCGGCGTGGTTTTGCGCTTGCGCCTTAATTCAACCGCGCCAAGTTACGTGCTGAAGTCCGGCCGTGGGACCAAAACTTGTTTTCGTCTGCGCCCGGGGGGCGTCGCGCCCGCTGCCTGCGTCGCCACACGTTTCTCTTCGGCCTCCTTGCGAAGTTTCTCTCTTTTGCTCAAATCCTTATCAGCTTGGCTAAAGGAATGATGAAGAACCGCCACAACCCGCAGACTGATGCGCGACTCTTCCGTCAGCTTAATCAATTTCTTTTCAAGGTGACACATCCAGGATCGTAATTCGACGGTATCGTACTGGTAGGAGTTCGCACTATCTTCGATATCGGCTATCATTTTGTTGGTGATGATTTTGAGAACTGTAATGTTTCACACAAGCTTCAGCACTGCGACGAGGATGAAAGTCTAAAATTGACAGAGTTTATAAGTTGTGTACGCACTGTTTCACGAGTGGCTCAAGACTGACCCTTTTGACTGGAATTTTAAATAAAAAACGTTTCAAACAAAAAAGATAGAGCATGAAATTCTCTACAAAAAAGATTATATACATTTTCTTCCTAAAGTCAACGATAATGCCATAAAAACTGGTTTAATATGCTTACGACTATTGTCTGAAAAAGTATGGAATTTGGTCACATCGGCAAAAAAATTACCCTATAGTTTTCCATAAAATTTCGACGTTTCGACCCCCTACCCCCAGAAGTAGTCTTCGCCAGCCCCTCGGGCGCAAAGTTCTTTTACGCCGTTGATACGAAAATAACTATTTCGATATATCTAAAAGATGTCTTATAGTATCTAAAAGATATCCGTCAGAGATCTTTTCGACACTTTGAAGGTATCTTTGACAAATTATATGTATATACAGGGTGATCCAAAAGTCCCGGAACAGCAAAATATCTCAGCGGGAGTGCATTTTCGGGGAAATTGTTTTAGACAAAAGTTTAAGGATTTTTCCCTGGCTATTTAATGGCGATATTGAATTTGACCTTAAACATGACCTTGAAGGTTATTTCAAGGTCAAGTTAATTTTTTTAAATGGGAACCCCTATTTTTTTTCACGGATTCGGAGAGAGCACAAAATTTTACGTCCAAATATGCTATGGCCGTTTTTTTCGGCAATGTCATTTCAAGGCCAAACTTAAAACTCCCGGAACAGCGAATTAACTCAGCAAGAGGTCATTTTCGGGTAAAATGTTTCAGACAAAAGTTTCAGGATTTTTTCCGGGATATTTAATGCTAGCATAAAATTTGACCTTGAAAATTACCTTGAAGATTATTCTCAGGTCAAGATTATTTTTTTTTTTAATTGGAACCCCGTTTCATTTTCTTAACGAAGTTATGAGGATCTTCCGGTATTGAGAGTGGTTAAATTCATTTTGTTCAGACGATGCTATTACTGGACGATCTGCTCTAGGGAGATCCTTTACAGTGCCGTAAACTTCGAAACAATTTATTGTTCTGCCAAAAGTCGATTTAGGAATCAGTTCCTGTCCCTCGCTTGTCCTCTAATTTTGTAAATAGAATAATAAACTGTTTAAAAAATGTGTATACATACATCTTACGCAACACTTGTGCAAAGTGAACTTGGGCGCGCGAACAGCGACAGAGAGCACGAGTCACCAGCGAAGTAAATAAACAACATACATTCACATTGAATTTATACATACGTGTACAGTCTTATAAGGTTACATTTTGGTCTTAACTTTATCGTTTTGTGAGCTACATGGATTTCCTATCTAAACGTATTAAGCATCATTTCAGTAACAAAATACATACGTATATTTCGTACAAAGAGCAATGGCTGCGCTAAGTGAACGAGAAAGAATAACCATTCTCATGATGAGAGGCTGGGGTGATAACCAGCGATCATTAGGGAATGTGCGAACCTTATTTAACGCATCATTTAGAGAGGGACGAGAACCGATTTCTAAATCTACTGTTAGCAGAACAATAAATCGTTTTGAAGTTCACGGTACTGTGAAGGATCTCCCAAGAGCAGGTCGTCCAGTAACAGCATCAACTGAAGAAAATGAGTTGAATGTCGCGCTGTCAATAACGGAAGATCCTCATACTTCCATCAGGAAAGTTAAACAGCAGCACGACTTATGTTACGGTACAGTACAACGGATCTTAACTAAAAACTTAAAATTTCACCCATACAAAGTTAGACTCGTACAACAATTGAATGAAGACGATCCTGATAGACGCCTACAGTTTGCGGAATTAATGATGAATCGAATAGATGCTGATGCCGGTTTCTTGAATCGCATCGTATTTTCTGATGAAGCTACATTCTTCTTAAATGGGGCAATCAATAGACATAACATGTCTTATTGGAGTGAAACCAATCGTAATTGGATGGTCGATAGTCGTTCTACTCAATATCCTGAAAAAATAAACGTATGGGCAGGTATTATAAACAATGCGGTAGTTGGGCCCTTCTTCATCGAGGGTACCCTTACTGGTCAAAAATACCACGATATGTTGAGGGACGACATCATCCCTGCTATTCAGGTTATTGTAGGCGAGGATTTCGATCAGACTTGGTTTCAGCAAGATGGTGCAGCACCCCATTATGCAACAGATGTTCGCAATTATTTGAGTGATGTATTCGCAGAACGGTGGATAGGTCGAAGGGGTGTAATAGAATGGCCACCAAGATCTCCGGATCTTACGCCCCTTGACTATTTTCTATGGGGTTATCTCAAAGATAGAGTGTATCGAACGAAACCGGTGAATATTGAGGAAGTAAAACAACGAATACGGGATGAGATCGCGGCTATAGAACCAGATATGATTAAAAAAGTCGTATCGACTTTTTATAATCGCTTGGGATATTGCCAAGAAGTTCATGGCAATCACTTTGAGCATAAGCTTTAGTAAGATACATAATTTCATCAAAATCTTAGTATACCCATCTTGCCTTAACTGTCTGGGGACACCCACACACACACACACGCACACGCACACGCACACGCACACGCACACGCACACGCACAGGTGACGGCGAGGGGAACCACCTGAACAAAGCACCCCGAAGAGGTGTAAACCCGACCGTGCTACCTCCACGCGGTACATCTTGGGTAATGCTAAAGCCGGCGGTAGCATTGGAAACAATGTAAAAATGTTACCCATACATACGGTATTTATAAACGTATCGGATGTAAAAAAAAATGTATATTTTTATCCGGGAACAATGATAATGCATTGCACTCTGGAAACTCTGGAAACATTACGAAAATGAAACGGGGTTCCAATTAAAAAAAAATAGTCTTGAGCTTAGAATAAGCCTCAAGGTAATTTTCAAGGTTAAATTCAATGGTGCCTCTTGCTGAGTTAATTCGCTGTTCCGGGAGTTTTAAGTTTGGCCTTGAAATGACATTGCCGAAAAAAACGGCCATAGCATATTTGGACGTAAAATTTTGTGCTCTCTCCGAATCCGTGAAAAAAAATAGCAGTTTCCATTAAAAAAAAAACAAACTTGACCTTGAAATAACCTTCAAGGTCATGTTCAAGGTCAAATTCTGTGCTACCATTAAATATCCCAGGAAAAATCCTTAAACTTTTGTCTGAAACAATTTCCAAAGAAATGCACACCCTCTGAGATATTTCGCCGTTACGGGAGTTTTAAGTTTCACCTTGAAATGACCTTGCCGGAAAAATCGATCATATCATACTCGGACGTAGAATTTCCCGCTCTTTTAGAATCCATGAAAAAAATAGGGGTTCCCATTTAAAAAAATTAACTTGACCTTGAAATAACCTTCAAGGTCATGTTCAAGGTCAAATTCAATATCGCCATTAAATAGCCAGGGAAAAATCCTGAAACTTTTGTCTGAAACATTTTCCTCAAAAATGCACTCCCGCTGAGATATTTTGTTGTTCCGGGACTTTTGGATCACCCTGTATATTGTGTATATAGTATCATAATGATACAGACAGTAATTATTAAAACACTGTAAACATGTAATATGCTTCGAATAGTCTATTACAATACAAATGCTTGAAGTAAGTGTTTTGCAACTTTTATTTATTAATACTTCGGCTGGCCTGTTGTCGGGGTCGAAGTTTTGAAAATGCTCATTTTCAATATTCATACATATAAGAAACACTATGTTGTTGTAACATATCTGTCGAAGCCATTTGGATCTGAATATGATTGGACCCCCAAATATCAATATAATTTTATAATATAATTGAAAGCTGTTCGTAAACAAACGAGCATTAAGGAATAGCCGACTCTCTACTGGGTCGAAGTTTCTGAGCGAGCGAAGTGAGCGAGGCACCACGCCAACACTAGTTCTTGTAGTTGGAAACATGAATAAATTTCAACCGTATTTGTATTTTTCCATAACATTCTAAGAAAATCCGCTATTATGTGAAATCTTAATTACGTATCGCTTTTATATTACGTGGAATGATAACCTCGTGCTATAGCCTGAGTGCAGATTTGTGTTGAAAAGTAGAGACCTATATTTTGTCATGAAAGTTTATTTTCTACACTATATACCTAGCATGTACCCAATAGAGCGAAAGTACCTTTTCGACCAGTGAATTTTCGGTCTTATAAAATATAACTAATTATTTGTTATTAACAGTTTATACTATATTAATTTTCGCAACTACAAGAATTATAGGGATAATTTAGAAGTTTGTTAAACGTTTATTATTGCGTCCCTAATTTCGCAAAGCACGCATGCTAACCACTACGCTACGCTCTATGTTACGAAATAAAATTTCAGAACTTGTATATTATGATCGTAGATATTCAAGTTTTTATGTACACAAGCTTCACGTATTCCTCAGCGTAGTTTAAGATAATTAAACATTTTGAGAATGTGGCATTTTTATTTGACCATTTGCATATTTCCAAAATCCATTTGCGAAGTTTTATTTATTTGCTTGAGACCGTGCCCCTTATCGATACGCCCTAAAATTTTGTCAGTTTTCGCATATCTCTTACGGTTCTCGAGATATTTTAGAATTTTTAATATTCGCTTGTACATCGATATGAACTAATTCGTCATCCTCCTCCGCCGGTAGACCCGAACTTCATTTTTTTAAATTAATTTGAACCTATTATTCTATATCATTCGCAGAAATACGATGTACAAAAAATATAATACAATATTAACGGAACATTTTAAGTCTTAAGATTAAAATATAATTAATGCAAGCGATGATCTAAAAGAATCACACAATAGACTGTACATTAATTATTATGATAATAGCATTTATTTATTTTTTTTTTGCAAAAATGTAAAAATTCTACCAATTTGTAAATAAATCGGAAGTCTTTCAATTTTTTTTTTTAAATGTACCGTTTTTTTAATATTGGCTGGGTGCCATTCTTTTAGACCATTGCTTGCATTAATTTTTTTTAATCTTAAAAACCTCGGTTAATTCTGTATTATATTTTTAAATTAAATTAAACAAATCAAATTGGGGTCTAACGGCGGAGGAGGATGACGAATTAGTTGATGTCGATGTGCAAGAGAATATTATAAATTTGCAAAATTTAAAATTTCCAAAATTCTAAAATATCTGGGGAACGGTAAGAGATATGCGAAAACTGACAAAATGTTGGGGTATATCGATAGGGGGCACGGTCTCAAGCAAATAAATACAACTTCGCAAATGGATTTTGCAAATATGCAAAATACAACATTTTCAAAATGTTGAAATATCTTAAACTACGCTCAAGAATACGGGAAGCTTGTGTACATAAAAATTGACTATCTACGATCATAATATACAAGTTCTGAAATTTTATTTCGTAACATAGAGCGTAGCGTATTGTTTAACGTGCGTGCTTTGCGATGTTAGTGACGCAAGTTCAAACCCACCTGAGCGAAAAAATTTTTTAGTTTAATTGCGTTAATAATTCTAAGAAAATAGGTAAAAATTAAATAATTAATACGAGACTTTAATATAAAATATTTATGAATAAAAAACAAATGTAATGAATTAAATTTAATTGTTTTTCTACATCAGAATAAAGTTTTGCATTCGTCTGGTACCAGTTTGAAATTTATCTGGCGATAGTATGGATAAAGAGTATGGGAAACGCTCATTAGCCAAACTAATCCCATATCTTTGACCCATACAACGGCATATAACATCCATATCATAGTCATACTCTTTCCAATACTAAAGCCATACTGCTGCCATTATAAAAATTTCCACGCGGGCAGGAATATTCAAATTTAAATGCCAACTTAGGAGATTTAGAATTCTTAGCTCCATTCTATCCTGCATTCTGAGCTGACCAGATTTTCGATATCAAGGCGAAATGTGGTCATACTTCCTAATCAAATATGCAAACCGCATACCCGCGTTTTGGACTGCTTGAATTCTTGACCAGTTTTATTTATAGATAGAAGGACCCAAAATCGTCATACAGTATATCAAATGCGGTAATACTAGTGCTTCACATAGTCTGAGCTTTACATCACAATTCAGTTTACGCCTGAAAGGGTATAAATACGCGAATCGCACGAAGCATATTTATCTAGTGGAATAGCCATAAGAATCTGGGTATCATCGGCATATGTCTTGATATTGCCATTTCTACAGCACTCGTAAATGGCGATGATTAAGATGATAAATAATAGAGCTCTAAGTTTGGCTCCTTGCGGAAAGCTACATGTAATATTTTTTTGCCTGGAAGGTAACGCTCGAAAAAAGTCATTCAAATCGTTCAAATACTGTAGAACCCCTCTTACTCTAATTGACCCTCTTATTTTAATTGTCCAGACCCTCTTATTTGAATCGTTTCCACATAAGTCTTCCACCACCACCACCACCAATGACAGTGAACGAAAAATAATGTCCACCGATCATAGGCTCGCAGGAAATGTTAATAAGAGGGTGGGCGCCACCTTGAAAAACTTTACCAGTTAAAATAAGTGAGGTTCTACTAAACATCAAATGTATTTATAATGGAGTTAGTGAAAAGAAACATTCACATACTGAGTGAAAATAATAAATACTTACTTCGTTGTATTGAGCTGACTCGATGAAAGAATTTATACACAACTGCCCGAAGCATGAATTTGAATGACGTTTTTCGGATTGAAAGTTTTCAACTTTGACCACAACTTTTGCAATTTTCAAAAGAGCGAATTGGGATATTATTTGAATACATACCCAGGCAGCCAGATCTGCTGCACATTGCCGCATATAAGGGAAAAGTCAGGCGGCGGATATGTCGGCAGAAATACGGAATATGCGTCGTCACACAGACAGCAAATTTGCTGGAAATTCTCACCTGCCGACTAGTCTGACGCATTTCTGCCGAAGAGATTAAAACTGTGTTCGTGCGTCTTTAATCCCTTCGCCGACAGTTTTAATCTCTTCGGCAGAAATGCGTCAGAATCGCCGCAGACTAGTCGGCAGTTGAGAATTTCCAGCAAATTTCGCTATCTGTGTGATGACGCATATTCCGTATTTCTTCCGACATATCCGCCGCCTGACTTTTCCTTTATATGCGACAATATGCAGCTAGCTGGTTGTCTGAGTACTTCTGTTGGCTGAAAGTCGTTCCGCGCTCAGAATTTTCCGTTCTATTCGTCTATCCCATCTACCCTCAGTTCTGTGTGGTCCTGTATATATACTTGTATTTGTATATGACGTATATGAGCGTGGGTATAGATAGTGGAAAAATTTAGAAGATATGCTCTAAGCGTCAGAAGTGTACTTTTTGTGACAGATATGACAGACCAATATAGTACATACGGGGCAAAATTCCTCAAGTGGTCCAAACGAAAGAAAATCAATGTAGCCCAATCGAGCTGCAAATTGACTCAATGGTTGCTCTATCATATATCAGTCCATAGCCCAAAATTTATTTAATTCCATTCGTAATTCGCTGAGATAGAGGGGCGGGGGGGGGGGGGTCTCTGCCGATAAGTCGTGTTAATTTTTTATGCGTCGCTCCAAACAAAAAGTTACATTTGACATTTTTCTTCGTCCTTCATGCCCTTTCACCTGATTATATTCATTTTTTTCTAAAAACAAAATTTAACTTTTATTTTTGCAAATTTAAAATAAAATTCACTTTTTCACCCGAAGAGTCACTTTTATCGCCCTGAAAAATATCTAAAATGACAGCTGCGGTTTTTGTCGATAAGTATACCAAGTTTTAAGAAGGCTTTTTCTTTGTTTTTGAGTTATGGAATTTCTAATGACTCAGCGCAATAGGTCCTTAAAGCTGTAAAGCCAAAGTTACAAAAACCAAACCAAAATAGTCGCAAGATTTGTTACTTTTTTTGTTGCTAATTTATTACCCTATTACCGATTTTGTTGCTCAAATATTTAAAAAATAATCATAGGGTTTGCCAGCTCAAGATAAAGCCACCAACCCCTAACTAAGAAAACATACTTAGCGATATTAAACGCAAACCGAAATAGCCGGAAAAATTGTTACTTTTTTGTTGCTGAGAGATATTGCTGGCGCCGATTCTCTTATTTAATTATTTAAAAAAAAGGCTAGGGTTTGCTAGCTCAAGCTAAAGCTACCAAACCCTAAACCAAAAAAACAAATAATACCGCATCCAAACGAAAATGAAAAAGCATAGGAATATGTTCCTCAATTGTTACTTCCGAAAAATAACAAAAATGAATTTCCAGTACGCATTACTGGCCAGGTACCAGTTCGTGACCAGGAGGGCGAAACATTGTCGGCATGAAAAAATCACTTCACTGCTGCTGCCAAAATACCCCTTAGTTTAAGCATACCCGTCCATTATCTTTCAAGTTTATTCTGCATAAAACCTTGTATTACATTGACGCGGCAAAACCGGAAGTACAGCGTTAAAATCGAGAAAATGACCGAATTTACGTATGTGACCGCAGTTCCTTGTCAAAAATGTTGAGGTGACAAATTGTTACTGTAATTTAAGATGATGCATTCTCTTCTATGCATCACTCCAAACATATTCTATATGAAATTGTTTGGTTTTACTGGGTGTGTTCCGGACAGAATCGAATTGCGTTAACTTCGGCACCCAGCGTGGGTTTTTCTGCAGTTTTCCCCACGCCATTGCCACCCGAATGGGGGTACTTCTCAAAAAGTCGGCTGCAGCCGCAATGAAGGGTGCCTATAGGTTTTATGTACGGGCCCTTCATACTTGGCGACGACACGCGCGATATTAGAAATTATTGTAAATAATTGGAGTAACTGAGGAGTCCCTGCACGATTTAAGGCGCGTTATAATGATTTACATAAGTAGTGAAATTTCGATTCGAAGCAAGGAATCCTAAAATCGGAGCAAGGTGCATTTAGATTCGGAGCAAGGTGCGTTTGAGTTTTGGAGCAAGGAGAATTCGGAATTGGAGCCGTGCACATTTCGTAGTCGTCTCGATGTCTATTTGTAATTCGGAGCACGGTTCGATTGCTATTTCGGAGTTGTTTACGCAGGCTGCTGGTGATTCGCTTCCAGATGGATAGTACCCGGAGGTTCTACGCGCGGGGACTCGAGGCGTCGAGATATGCCGTTGCTGGTAATCCGGAGAATGAGAAGTATGGAGGTTAGTAACCCAGAGATGTGGACTAACCGATCTGCTGGTGATTCGTTTTTGGATGGACAGTACTCGGAGGTTCTACGCTCGGGGACTCGGGGAGTCGAGGTCCGCCGATGCTGGTCCTTCGAAGAATAAGATGTCCTTAAGTTAGTAACCTAGAGACGGTATCGATGATTTGTATGGAAATCGAAGAGTCGATTTGCCATTGTTGTTTTCTCATATCGAAGGTTCGTTAACTAGAGAGGTCGGTGTCTTCGTTGGTCGAATTCATTTCGCACGCCTGTCGAATTTTGGAGCGAGAGAGAGAGAAAGAAAAAAAGAGAGAGAGGGAGAGACGAGATTCAGCCGTATGGAAGAAGGGATATCGTGCTTCGAAATCGAAATTTCCAGATTCATCGAGAAGTTTAAAAAATAAGACGATCGCGATCTTTAGCGACGTTGTTAGCGTCGGTAGCAACGAGAGAGTATCAAAACGGTCGACTCCTCCGTTCCTGATACACTCTATTTTTGAATTGCGATGAACGGAGATCGTAACGGTCGGTCGGTTTCGCGATTTGCCGTCGCCAACATCGCAATAAAAGTAGTTTGCAATTAAAGAAATCGGCTTGTGTATTTTATTAAAATTTCCGCCGGGTCAATCGTGAACAAATCTGGTGCCGAAACCCGGGAGCAACGCCGGTTTCCGGGGTGGAAATTGAACGTCGTGCGTTTGTGAACGCGAATAACATACTATATCGATTTTCGCCCAATAAATAAGGTCACATACGTAAATTCGGTCATTTTCTCGATTTTAACGCTGTACTTCCGGTTTTGCCGCGTCAAAGTAATACAAGGTTTTATGCAGAATAAACTTGAAATATAATGGAGGGGTATGCTTAATCTAAGGGGTTTTTTGGCAGCAGCAGTGAAGTGATTTTTTCGTTGCCGTCAATGTTTCGACCTCCTGGTCACGAACTGGTACCTGGCCAGTAATGCGTACTGGAAATTCATTTTTGTTGTTTTTCGGAAGTAACAAGTCCCGGATGGCTTCGCGCCCTACCTTACCGACGCCTAGCTTCCTCTGCCGTTGCAACGGGCGAACGCGATTGGAAGATCGAACAAATGTGTAAACGGTGTAAACATAGAAGCTGGACGAACTATGATACTAATTATCTTGTAAGTGTAGTTTATAATTTACAAAAGAATCTTCATAGTTGATTGCTAGAAAGAAATTGAAAACGATTCTAAAAAAGTGTAAACAACGGTATTAAGAATTTAAATAATTTTTCGTAATGTCATGTATTATGTACAGAGAACAGAAAATACTAGTGGTTTGTCATTCCGACATAACTGCCTTGTGTGTAATAATGTTTTGTTTTCATAGACAAGTAGTTCATCTCTAAGCGTTAGTGAGTCGTCATCTGACACGAATGGTTAATGTCTAGAGACGACTGGCTCGTGTCGGAGGGCAACTGGCTAATAGTGAAAGAGAACTCATTAATGTATAGAGACGAACTAGTTGTCTACTTGACTACTTGATTTTAAAAACAAAACATTAATACAAGCCAGTTGTGTCGGAAAGACAAACCACTTGATGCTCTTGATGCTCTCTGTACATGATACGTGATATTACGACAAATTATTTAAATTCCTAATAACTCTGTTTACACTTTTTTATAATCGTTTTCAATTTCTTTCCAGCAATCAACTACGAAGATCTCACAGGTTAATTTTTTCACAAAGGTGTCTTATTCAAAATAATTGTTGCAACTAGCAACGAAAGGGTTTCTTCTCGACCGTTCTAATTTAAAATTAAGTATAATTCATAGTATTTCTCGGTATTAAGGGTCAATTTACAAATAATATAAAATTTAAAAAAATGAAATAATTTTTTGGTTTTCGATGGAAAACACGAAAATGGTAAAAAGATGAACTTCGCCGGATTTTGTATGATAATCGCGACAAAACCTTGACTTTGGAATATTCATATCTGTATTTAAATTGGCACTTGTTTCTACGATAGTCGCTAGAGGGACACAAAACCCATTTATATGTAAATCAATTTAAATACAGATATGAATATTCCAAAGTCAAGGTTTTGTCGCGATTATCATACAAAATCCGGCGAAGTTCATCTTTTTACCATTTTCGTGTTTTCCATCGAAAACCAAAAAATTATTTCATTTTTTTAAATTTTATATTATTTGTAAATTGACCCTTAATACCGAGAAATACTATGAATTATACTTAATTTTAAATTAGAACGGTCGAGAAGAAACCCTTTCGTTGCTAGTTGCAACAATTATTTTGATTTTATCATTGGATACCAAATATATATACGTACTGGATAACGATATTCCGTTACCGAATAATAGTCGTATATATCTATATAATAACTCTATCACTTCCTCCTCTGATAGTTTTATTTAAAAATTGCACACTAAATGAAGAAACCATATATACATCTAGGGCAGGGATTCCCGTGATTGCCCTACTGAAGAGTCTACACGGGATCCTGGGACGAAATGTATATTATTTACAATAGGCACTTGTTTCTACGATAGTCGCTAGAGGGACACAAAACCCATTTATATGTAAATCAATTTAAATACAGATATGAATATTCCAAAGTCAAGGTTTTGTCGCGATTATCATACAAAATCCGGCGAAGTTCATCTTTTTACCATTTTCGTGTTTTCCATCGAAAACCAAAAAATTATTTCATTTTTTTAAATTTTATATTATTTGTAAGAAGGTGTCTTATTCCTCTATTCCAAATAAAATAACGATATCTAGCTATCTACCCAGCGGATTCCGACCGAATTTGGTTCAAATTGAAGAAAAAAAAATATTGGGCATATCCAGAACTCCCGATTATCAGTCTGAAAAATAGGAAAACGCACAATGCATTGGGCACGCCTGAAATAAGTCTCTGGTCGCGGTAAATAGTAGCGGTCGCCGTGCGCTATACAGGGTCATCGAAAAGTATCGGAACCCCCTAATATCTTCAGTTAGAATGCACTTAGGAGAAAATGTCCAATAGCAAAGTTGTATGGTTTCAAGCGGGGAGTAAGATGATGACCTTGACTTTGACCTTGACCATGTCCTTCAAGGTCAATTCAAGGTCAATCTTATTTTTTTAAATAGAACCCCCTACATTTTATTGCATATTCTTATAGCTTATCTCGAGAGCTTTCCAAAACACTATAATAAAATATTTTTTTATTAAGTACTTTTTGAGTTATAAAGGTTTGAAGTTAACAATTTGTTAAGTGGTGTGCGAGTCCGACCAGTTAAGGCAAGAGTGGTGTGCGAGTCCGACCAGTTAAGGCAAGAGTGGTGTGTGAGTCCGGCCAGTTAAGGCAAATTTAATTGCAATTGGTTAGCTTGGGCAAAATATTTAATTGTACCAAACAATTCACAACAAATGTTCAAATTGTTGCCCTTCAACAGCCTGGCAATGTGCCAATCTGTTATAAACAGCCGAAACCGCATTCCGGTTTCTGGCGGTATTAGTTCTATCTCTCGAGTTATTCTCCCTCTTAAATCATCTAAATCTTGAGACTTGGTGGCATAAACTTTACTTTTCAAGTAACCCCACAAAAAAAAGTCAAGTGGGGTCAAGTCCGGAGACCGAGGTGGCCACTCAATATGACCCCTTCGCCCTATCCACCTGTCCTGAAAGACCTCATTCAAATATTGACGGACAATGACACCATAATGAGGTGGAGCTCCATCCTGTTGGAAATAAATTTCATCCATATTTCCACCAGCTATGTCTCGAATAGCTGGAACAATTTGTTCGCGAAGCATGACTAGGTATACTTGTGCTGTCAAATTGCCTTCAATGAAGAAAGGGCCAACTGGTCTACCATTAAGAATACCAGCCCATAGGTTAACTTTTTGTGGATATTGAGTATGATTGTCTCTTTTCCAGTGAGGATTAACGTCACTCCAGTATCTACAATTGTGTCTATTTACATTTCCAGTCAGTTCAAATGTTGCCTCATCAGAGAAAACAATATTATCAAGTAATAGAGGATCGTCGACAATCATCTCCATAATAAGATCACAAAATTCGATGCATCTATCAAAATCGTCTTCGGACAACTCTTGGACCAAATGGAGTTTGTATGGATGCCATTTATTCAATTTCAGAATTGTACTGACAGATGCATGACCGATTTCGTGTTCTTGTGCAACGCGATTGATGGAAATATGGGGATCTTCAACGAAACACTGTAAAACATCTAATGCCTTATCATTATTTGTTGCTGTTTTTGGTCTACCAGATTTTGGGCGGGTTTTAACGCTACCAATGGCCTCGCAACGTTGAATAGTACGGATTACAGTACTTTTGGAGATCCTATTATTTTCATTACGAAAATTTTCATTAAATAATCGCGTTACTGTTTTATACCCTCTTTGTTGATCTCCCCATCGTCGCATCATTAACAGTGTTATTCGATCTCTTTCAGAAAGCTCCGCCATTCTTAATTAGAGCGAAGAAGAATTAATCAGGTAAGTGATAGGAAATTGATCTAGATAATTAAGTAGAGAAAAATACTAATTATTAAGTGTTGGTCCAACTATCGATTTGTTCATTTTAACCAGCACTAGCAAAAAGCTCGTTGAGTAACTGAAAATCTAATAGATCAATTAATAATATTTACGAAAAATTTCTGGGCTATTGGAAACAAAATGAAGATGTTTGGGATAATCAATTGAAGCGCAATGGTTTCTTTTGTTACAGAAAAAATTTTTGAGGCTGTTCGTTTTCGTCCACGAGGTGACTGCTGCTCGCTAAGAAGAAGACAGCACTGCATCTAAGTTTCAAATCAGTGATCCGTATTGTTTGCTCAAGAGCTCGTACATTGGTGCCTGCGAGATTGAGAGAATAAAGATTGGCCAACGCTTTCGGTCAGATTCCCGCTAACGCCTTCGGAAATCACGCATTCGAGCAGCTTCTCGCGATTACGTTCGGGCAGTTTTTCGCCAGAGCCTACTAGCATAATTGCTTGAAGCCGTACAATACTTTGCTATTGGACATTTTTCCAAAATGCATTCTTACTGAACATATTAGGGGGATCCGATTAATGTATTTTCTTTAAACCAATTAATTGGTCTCATTATTCCGCGCACAAAAGTATTAAGGTTATGATTACTGAAAACTAAATAATATTTTACAAGATATTCTACATTTTGGGTAAAAAAATTGTTAACTTCAAACCTTTATAACTCAAAAAGTACTTAATAAAAAAATATGTTATTATAGTGTTTTGGAAAGCTCTCGAGATAAGCTATAAGAATATGCAATAAAATGTAGGGGGTTCTATTTGAAAAAATAAGATTGACCTTGAAATGACCTTGAAGGACATGGTCAAGGTCAAAGTCAAGGTCATCATCTTACTCCCCGCTTGAAACCATACAACTTTGCTATTGGACATTTTCTCTTAAGTGCATTCTAACTGAAGATATTAGGGGGGTCCGATACTTTTCGATGACCCTGTATATGTATTCAATAAATTCATATCTATTCTTTATGATACCATTTTTGTATTACTTCATTTATTATATTACAATTGCTTTAGCATATGTAATTAACCAAATTTTACTTTGAGCACTACTTTATCGAAAATGAGGTTTAATTTCCACTAAAATCGAGTTTTTTCAAAAACGGCCAAGAGGATTATTTTAATTTTCTCATAAATCTTATTCAGAAGAGTCCCTGAAACGAATAAAAAAAGAAAATCGGAGGTGCCTTTTACGTTTATTTAAAATTCATTAAGGACTACCATGGGTATATAAGAGATAAACAAAACAAACCTTGTACCTTGTTGTACCCTTGCAGCTGTCCTGTCAACTTCTCTGACGAGCGGACAACGTATCATCTACATTTTGAAGCACTCGCACCAACAATTAAGATGGATGCTAACCAGTTCGAATCGAAGAAGGAAATGAGAAGCAAATTACCAGCGGATATACAAGTGTGTCGTGAAATTCTCATAGAATGATTCTCGATTGAACATGCGGAGTACGCATGGCCGTTCTACGGATACGTTGATCTAAATCAACTTGAGCTTGATGATTACTCTCATGTGATCAAGGAGCCTACGGATCTTGCATCTATTAAACAAAAAATTTATAATCGGCAGTACACGAGACCTGAAGAATTTGTTGACGACGTTCGACGAATTTTCAGCAACTGTTATCGAAATTTTCGACCCAAACACCAATACGTGGTAATGGCTCGTAAACTGCAGGCAGTTTTTGAATTACGCAATGCTCAATGTATTGCGAGGTGTGACTTTATTGGCAGAAAGCGGAGCTGGAGTGTCAGCAGCAGTAGCAGTAGCAGCAGCACTTGCAGCCCCGAAAATGATTCGGACGTTAACAATTGCGAGGAAGAAAATTGGCAACAGAAATTAAGTTTCTTTCCAGCAAAAGATCCAAAGCCTAATAGACCGTGTAGAAAAGCTTGTAACTGAGATCAATCTCAACAAGGCTGAAAAGAAATTAAAGAAAAGACCAATGAAGCGCAAAAGATGCTAATCAGCTGAAAATAATAAAATACGCGAGTACCAGCAGCAGCAGCTGCAGCAGTAGGATCGATTAATTACATAGATTTAAATTTAGCTAACGAGAACATTATATTTGTAAATGTGTACAAATAGATATTGATAGTAATAAATATGTTGTTTATATTGAATTATTGGTATATTTTATACGTTTTTCATGAAACCGTTAAAAAGAAATATTTTGAGATTCCTTTCAGTCATCTCCGGAAAGTCCGTGATTTCTTCAGATGTTAGTTTGGTGGTAGAGAGGGTCGTCTACACTATCTGGTTGTCTCAGCTTCTGAAGCCAAAGTATTTTCAGTTTAATTTGAATTTAACACCCTTTCGATGATTATATCTTGCAATTTTTTTAACGTAATAAATTATTATTTTATTATTTTCATGTAAAAATGAACAAATTTATAACTTTTTGATAAACGTTGTCTTAATTGCAATCACAAATATTTACTTATTTTTAGCATTAATTATAATGATTAATATCTTTCTAACAATATGAAGTTTTCCTATACCTAAAAACTGGTTGAATAAAGACTTTTGCAGCGACAGCAAAGTAATACTTTATTCTAAAAACTGTTTAGACACGAAAGAAAGTCCTAGAGTATTTTTGGGTGTTCTAATACCTATTGAACTATATAATTTTGAGGTTATGTATAAATAAAGTTTTTTTCAATTTTTTTTTCAAATTTTTTTTTAAATTTTGAGCATTTTTCGGTTTGAAAATGGTAATTATAATATCGGCATTCGAAAGTACGGGCAAAAGTAGGTAAAATATTGTTATTTATAAGTTGACCAAATATAATCTTTATAACCTAAAATAACATTGAAAAATACAAGAATTTTTTGTGGCTCTGGTTTAGACCCGAAAAATCTGAAAAAAAATCAGGGTATTTTCTCACTCAAAAACACATGTTCATGAATTTTTTCAGATTGTTTGGATCAAACAGTGGAGCCAGAGAATTTGTTTTTTAAAAAGCACGTTGTTAACGATAAGAGCAATGTAATACCACCCATGTTAATATTGAGAAATTATTAAATTTTAAATTATGACCTGTAAACTAACGAACTCTATTTTACTTTACGCACGAAAAAGGCGTGCCTAATAGCAGTTTTCGGTAAAATACAATATAATTTCGGTAAAATCCGTGTTCCTTTTTTAGGTGCATAAAGGCTAATTTTACGCATATAATATGAAGAAGTATAGAATTTAAATATGTCTGGTAGTAATTGATTAAGACCCCTCATGAGTTTGTATAAAATCAATTGTTTTGTACAATGTTTTCATTTTTTATACAAAATTCTTTATTAGATTCTTAGTAAACTTGTGTTTCAAATAAAACATTGTTATGATCAAAAGAAATGTCTAGACAAAACTGAAAATCCTGAGGTTTCCTAAAGTGTTTCATGTTTATTTTTTCTTCTTGAAACGAATAGGTGATAGTTGCCCGTAATAAAATATGTAATCCGTCCCACTGTCCTACGAGGTCTTCTTCAAACAATCGTCTGCGGTAAAAGGCCAACGTTTTTGGGGGGGTGGGGGGGGGGGGGGGTGGGGGGGGGGGGGGGTGGGGGGGGGGGGGGGTGGGGGGGGGGGGGGGTGGGGGGGGGGGGGGGTGGGGGGGGGGGGGGGTGGGGGGGGGGGGGGGTGGGGGGGGGGGGGGGTGGGGGGGGGGGGGGGTGGGGGGGGGGGGGGGTGGGGGGGGGGGGGGGTGGGGGGGGGGGGGGGTGGGGGGGGGGGGGGGTGGGGGGGGGGGGGGGTGGGGGGGGGGGGGGGTGGGGGGGGGGGGGGGTGGGGGGGGGGGGGGGTGGGGGGGGGGGGGGGTGGGGGGGGGGGGGGGTGGGGGGGGGGGGGGGTGGGGGGGGGGGGGGGTGGGGGGGGGGGGGGGTGGGGGGGGGGGGGGGTGGGGGGGGGGGGGGGTGGGGGGGGGGGGGGGTGGGGGGGGGGGGGGGTGGGGGGGGGGGGGGGTGGGGGGGGGGGGGGGTGGGGGGGGGGGGGGGTGGGGGGGGGGGGGGGTGGGGGGGGGGGAAAAATTAATCGTTTTAAATTTTGTTATTTTTTGACGATCGGAATACTTTAAATCAATATATCACGCATTTTTTTTTCTCGCACGTTCGTAACCCGAATCATCCCGTTGCGTTTCGTATCGTTCTTACTTGTTTTAATAGACTTACGGTCTATTAGCATCCCACACACACGCACATTTATTAAAAATAAATAATTGAAGAGATTAGATTCTATAGTATTTCTAGGTTGATCGCGTTTTGGTGTGTTCTTAATACATATCGATATATTTGCGCTGAATATAAAGCAAATTGGAACATAAATATCGCAGGTACAATCAAGTATCAAGATGAATAGTTATAGTTTAAAACTGTTTTTATGCAAAAAAAAAGTAACGAAAATGTTCCAACATATAATATAGTTTATCCCGTACAAGATAATTTATTCCGTGGATATATCAGGTAATATCAAATTATGTTACTTGGAGTTCCGTAGAATCTTGTAACGAATTTTAACTACGCCGGGATTTCACAGGACAAGATCACCCACCGCACGGTTGACCTTGCTCCGTTTGGACTGTCGGTTGACAGGAACCCGTGGCGTACCAAACCGTCCACCGGCTAACTCGCTATCGGAGCGGATGGGATGGGTCGTTACGAAATATGCCGGTTCATAACCCAAACAAAATATAATAACAACTAGTGTTGGCGTAGTGCCTCGCTCGCTTCGCTCGCTCAGAAACTTCGGCCCAGTGGAGAGTCGGCTATTACTTAAGACTCGTTTGTTTACTAACTGCTTTCAATTATATTATAAAATTATATTGATATTTTGGGGTCCAATCATATTTAGGTCCAAGTGGCTTCGATAGATATGTTACATCAATATAGTGTTTCTTACATGTATGAAAATTGAAAATGAGCATTTTCAAAACTTCGACCCCGCCAACAGGCCAGCCGAAGTATTAATAAATAAAAGTTGCAAAACACTTACTTCAAGCACTTGTATTGTAATAGACTATTCGAAGCATATTACATGTTTACAGTGTTCTACTAATTACTGTCTGTATCATTATGATCCTATATATACAATATATATACATATCATTTGTCAAAGATATCTTCAAAGTGTCGAAAAGATCTCTGACGGATATCTTCTAGATACTGTATTATTAAGATCTTATCTATACAATATATACATAATTCGTGAAAAATATCTTGAAAGTGTCGAAAAGACTTCTGACGGATATCTTTTACATATCTATAAGACATCTTTGAGATATATCGAAATA
The DNA here is from genome assembly GCA_030407085.1 of Trichopria drosophilae. Classification (NCBI taxonomy): domain Eukaryota; kingdom Metazoa; phylum Arthropoda; class Insecta; order Hymenoptera; family Diapriidae; genus Trichopria; species Trichopria drosophilae. Next base: position 10,837,428 of record CM059584.1, on the reverse strand, counting down.
GTTATTTTCGTATCAAGGGCGTAAAAGACCTTATGCGCCCGTAGGTGATCACCGCGCCCGAGGGGCTGGCATAGACTACCTCAAATTTTACGGCTATTTCGGTTTGAGTTTGATATCGCTAAGTATGTTTTCTTAATTAGTGTTTGGTAGCTTTATCTTGACACGAGTCTGATTGACTCCCGGATGGCTTCGCGCCCTACCTTACCGACGCCTAGCTTCCTCTGCCGTTGCGACAGGCCAACACGATTGGAGGATCGTACAAATGTGTAAACGGTGTAAACATAGAAGCTGGACGAAATATGATACTAATGATCTTGTAAGTGTAGTTTATAATTTACAAAAGAATCTTCATAGTTGATTGCTAGAAAGAAATTGAAAACGATTATAAAAAAGTGTACTCAACGGTATTAAGAATTTAAATAATTTTTCGTAATGTCATGTATTATGTACAGAGAACAGAAAATACTAGTGGTTTGTCTTTCCGACACAACCGCCTTGTGACTAATAATGTTTTGTTTGCATAGACAAGTAGTTCATCTCTAAGCGTTAGTGAGTCGTCATCCGACACGTGTGGTTAATGTCTAAAGACGACTAGCTCGTGTCGGAGGACTACTGGCTAATAGTGCAAGAAAACTCATGAATGTATAGAGACGAACTACTTGTCTACTTGACTACTTGATTTTAAAAACAAAACATTAATACAAGCCAGTTGTGTCGGAAAGACAAACCACTAGATGCACTTGATGCTCTCTGTACATGATACATGATATTACGACAAATTATTTAAATTCCTAATACCGCTGTTTACACTTTTTTATAATCGTTTTCAATTTCTTTCCAGCAATCAACTACACGGAAAGGAAGAAACACGACTGCGTCCTGTCTACGCAGCACTGGTTACTGCGTGGCCGGTTCGCAAATACATTCTATTTCAACTCGCTATAAGTCAGTCAATTTTGAGAATTTTGAAACGAATAAAAAATAAAATTGTTTATTATAGTTTCCCAGATCTAGTGCAGAAAGAAAAAGTGATATATCTTAATAAATAAAAAAGTTATTAATTTTTTAATGCAGAACTGCGAAATTTGTGTTTTTATACGTTCAGGCGCTTCGTTTATCGAGCGAATTTCAAGCATCCGAAAACTTTCAGCGAGAAAGTTGTTCATTAAGGTATGAACAAATTTTGTGGAAAGTTTCATCTCCATTGCATTAATAGTTTAAAAGTAATGAATGTTTAATGTTGGTCGTGGCCTTGCGCGCATCGCCATGGCACACATGACGCGCTGGCCGTCGGCCGCTACCTATTTTAAACATTCATTAATTTTAAAACTATTAATGAAATTGAGATGAAAGTTTCCAGAAAATTTGTTCATACCTTAATGAACAACTTTCTCGCTGAAAGTTTTCGGATGCTTGAAATTCGCTCGATAAACAAAGCGTCTGAATCTATAAAAACACAAATTTCGCAGTTCTGCATTAAAAAATTAATAACTTTTTGATTTATTAAGATATATAATTTTTTCTTTCTTCACTAGATCTGGGAAGCTGTAGTGAACAATTTCATTTTTTATTCGTTTCAAAATTATCAAAATTGACCGAGTTATAGCGAGTTGAAATAAAAAGTATTTGCGAACCGTAGCCACGCAGTAACCAGTGTTGCGTAGACAGGACTCGGTCGTGTTTCTTTCTTTCCGTGTACGTATCTCACAGGTTAATTTTTTCACAAAGGTGTCTTATTCTTCTATTCCAAATAAAATAACGATATCTAGCGATCTACCCAGCGGATTCCGACCGAATTTGGTTCAAATTGAAGAAAAAAGAATATTGGGCATATACTATAACGTTGTATTTTTAATCGCAATTTTAACAAATAACTTTATTTTTAAACTCTGAAATAAAATACATCTACAATTAATTTAATTTAATTTCCACACTTAATGAAATCAATCGGACGCGATCCAAAGTGCGATTTCCGCTGGGCTAATCCTTCCTAGAATTCAATACAATCCGGCCTGACCGGAAGTGGAACTTCGCGTTCCCGCCTTCCTCATCGCTCCTGCTCACTTTCTCGCTACCTCTACTCACTTCTCTCGCCACCCGCTCAAATTAAAAAAAACTAAACGTTACCATTTGTCAAACCGGAAGTTATGACACGAACTCCGAATTTACGTTAATTATTAATTGACTGTTAATTAGGTATCTAGTTAATATATCCTATTACGAATTAATTTTCCTGCTTTCTGTCTCTCCCCATCAACATCTCTCTCTCTCTCTCTCTCTCTCTCTCTCTCTCTCTCTCTCTCTCTCTCTCTCTCTCTCTCTCTCTCTCTCTCTCTCTCTCTCTCTCTCTCTCTCTCTCTCTCTCTCTCTCTCTCTCTCTCTCTCTCTCTCTCTCTCTCTCTCTCTCTCTCTCTCTCTCTCTCTCTCTCTCTCTCTCTCTCTCTCTCTCTCTCTCTCTCTCTCTCTCTCTCTCTCTCTCTCTCTCTCTCTCTCTCTCTCTCTCTCTCTCTCTCTCTCTCTCTCTCTCTCTCTCTCTCTCTCTCTCTCTCTCTCTCTCTCCTCTCTCTCTCTCTCTCTCTCTCTCTCTCTCTCTCTCTCTCTCTCTCTCTCTCTCTCTCTCTCTCTCTCTCTCTCGCTACTACTCGATTATTTCCTCATAAATCTCTCTATTTCTATCCACATCTTTCTTTCTTTTCAGCGGCTATGCCGACTTAGCGTCTATCTCGTCGAAAATAATCTCAACAGCTAATCCTCTGCCTTCGCTCCTGTACGACCCTAATCACTTACTTTCTCTCTCTCTCCAACTCACGACTCGCCACTCTCCACTCACTCGCAACACTTCCAAATTTCTCGTTTATTTTCCTCGCGTTACGGCTTTTGAAATAAGACTGCCGATTTCAAGTTTCCATCGAAACGGATGCGATCGACGGGAGAGATCGAGCGTCCTTCTCTTACTACTACTCGGGCCGGCGCAACTCGCATGCCTCTCGCTCCCACTGCCGAGAGAGAACTTGTCGTTCTTATGACGCGTATTATTATTGCCTAATTATAATTATTATTCTAGCAATTTTCTCGTTAGATAATATCGTGACTTTGTCACAATACATACCTCCCGATTATCAGTCTGAAAAATAGGAAAACGCACAATGCATTGGGCAGCATGAAATAAGTCTATGGTCGCGGTAAATAGTAGTGGTCGCTGTGCGCTATATACAGGGTGTCCGAGAACTCCCACATAATATTGCAGAGGATGAATCTTGACATCATTCTGAGCAAAAAAGTTTCATACCAAAATTGGATCTGAAGCTCAGAATTTGAGTGGCGAGCCATTGAAGTTTAAAAAAAATAACAGTTTTTTTGCAATAACTCGGCTCGTTTTAAAGTTACTTTAACCAATGATGACTGATTTTGAAGGTTTTTTTATAGCGCTACAACTTATCTTGCATAGCCTATGACCTGCAAGGAATATTTCGTCAGTTATGGACCTAAAAAAGAGTAAAAATGGCCTTTTTTGCAATTTTTCGCGTCTAACTCATTTCCTTAAAACGCTAGCAAAATATCATATTAACAGCGTTGTAGAGCTTGAAAAGGCGAAGAATTTGTCCCCTCATAAGTTTCGTTTTGAGAAAAATTGAGCTCGTGGGAAGACGTTAAAAATCAGAAAATAGGCGTAAAACACGCTTCAGCAATGCCAAACCCATTTTTCGCCTGTTTTCTGATTTTTAACGTCTCCCCACGGACTCAATTTTTATCAAAACGAAACGTAGGAGGGGGGCGAATTCTTCACCTTTTCAAGCTCTCCAACGTTGTTTATATGACATTTCGCTAGCATTTTACGGAAATGAGATAGACGCAAAAAACTGCATAAAAAAGCCATTTTTACCCTTTTTTAGGTCGATAACTGACGAAATATTCGTTGCAGGTCATAGGCTATACAAGATAAGTTGTAGCGCTATAAAAAACCTTCAAAATCAGTCATCATTCGTTAAAGTAACTTTAAAACGAGCCGAGTTATTGCAAAAAAACTATTATTTTTTTTTTAAATTCAATGGCTCGCCACTCAAATTCTGAGCTTCAGATTCAATTTTGGTATTAAACTTTTTTGCTCAGAATGATGTCAAGATTCACCCTCTGCAATATTATGTGGGAGTTCTCGGACACCCTGTATATATATATATATAGATAAACTGTATGTATATTCGGTTAATAGGTCTGATAAGAACTTGGCGCGAGGAGCGATCGTTCCTCTAAATTAAAGCCCCTGATGAGTTTGTATAAAATCAATTGTTTTGTACAATATTTTCACTTTTTATACAAAATTCTTTATTAGATTCTTGGTAAACTTGTGTTACAAGTAAAACATTGTTATGATCAAAATAAATGTCTAGACACGAATGAAAGTCCTGAGGTTTTCTAAAGTGTTTGATGTTTATTTCTTCTTCTTGAAACGAATAGGTGACAGTTGCCCGTAATAAAATAAATAATCCGTTCCATTGTCCTACGAGGTTTTCTTCAAACAATCGTCCGGTAAAAGACCAACGTTTTATTATCTTCTGGACTGAACGATGTTATCCAGGTTTCGACGACAGGTATAGGAATCCGTTATGAAACATTATTTTAATATTCTGTATTACAATTGAATAAATATTCTATATTCGAAGCTGTGTTTCAATAGGTGTACAGAATTATTGTTAATTCCTTCTACCCAGACCTTAGGTTTGGATAAAGTATTGAATTTGGTCACTTCGTGCATAAAAATTACCCTATAGTTTTTCATCAAATGTCGACCCTTCAGACCCTATGGAGCCCAATTCAACAATAACAACTAGTGTTGGCATGGTGCCTCGCTCGCTCAGAAACTTCGACCCAGTGTAGAGTCGGCTATTCCTTATTAATCTTCGTTCGTTTACTAAGAGCTTTCAATTATATTATAAATTATATAGATATTTGAGGGTCCAATCATATATATCTTTGAGATATATCAAAATAGTTATTTTCGTATCAAAGGCGTAAAGGAACTTAGGCGCCCGTAGGTGATCACCGCGCCCGAGGGGCTGGTGAAGACCACCCCGGGGGGTAGGGGGTCGAACCGTCGATATTTGATGAAAGACTATAGAGTAATTTTTTTGCCGAGGTGACCGCATTCATTACTTTTTAAGACAATAAGCATTTTAAACCAGTTTTTATGGCATTATCGTTTGATTCAGAATGAAAATGCATACAACCTTTTTTGTAGAGAATTTCATGCTCTACCTTTTTTGTTGGAAACATTTTTTAATACAATTTATTTTTACATTCATATTATTGCAATTGAACTACGTCGTATCTACATATTTACATTTTATATATATCTTATATACAACCCAGTGTCGAAATCACTGGAAAAAACTGGCAAATGGGAATATTTAGGATGAACAAAGAAACTCGCGAATAACAACAACTGAAAATTTATTACTTTTCATACAAGCTAGAATGCGACCGCGGGAAGCGATTCCGCGAACGAGAGAATAAACTATCACCTAACAATAAATGTGAAGAGAAAACGAGATCGTCCGCGTAACAAAGTAAAGCTCGGCCCGAAAGAATGACCGCGTCGTTTCGCACATGATCGCGATGAGAGGTGGCTAGAGACTGTCGTACGCCGCCGCTACCTTAAGGTGGCGAATCGCCGGCGTGGTTTTGCACTTGCGCCTTAATCCAACCGCGCCAAGTTACGTGCTGAAGTCCGGCCGTGGGATCAGAACTTGTTTTCGTCTGCGCCCGGGGGGCGGCGCGCGCGCTGCCTCCGTCGCCACACGTTTCTCTTCGACCTCCTTGCGAAGTTTCTCTCTTTTGCTCAAATCCTTATCAGCTTGCATAAAGGAATGATGCAGTACCGCAACAACCCGCAGACTGATGCTCGACTCTTCCGTCAGCTTAATCAATTTCTTTTCAAGTTGACACATCCAGGATCGTAATTCGACGGTATCGTACAGGTGGGAGCTCGTACAAGTCTGAAATTGACAGAGTTTATAAGTTGTGTACGCACTGCTTCTAGAGTGGCTCAAGACTGACCTTTTTGACTGGACCTTAGATGCTACACCTACTGGTTAGATAAAATCGGAAAATCCCTTCTCGCATCCCTTCAATTCCATAAGAATGGTTCAATTGTACCTGCGAGCCTAGCTGAAAGAGGCTCTACTGATAACACCGAAAGTGGGACGGCTTAGCTGTAACGTCCGAAACTACCTGGGCGCACATAATCTCATTAGGCTTACATGTGGACGTAAACCTTCAGGAAAGCTATTATTCGTTAGCCGCATTTTAGTAAATACTATTACTTCGACCCAGACTAAGTCTAGACGAAGAATTGAATTTGGTCACTTCGGGCATAAAAATTACCCTATAGTTTTTCATCAAATGTCGACGTTTCAGACCCTAAAGAAGCCAAATAAAAAAAAAAATTTGTGTGCGTGATCTTGTATGTACGTACGTCCGTACGTCCCGTTTTTTTTTGTCTCACGATAACTCGCGTACGGATAAGCGTATTGACATAATTTTTTTTTTTAAAATACGCGTCTTGGCATACCTTAGATCTGATTAGATTTTGGCGCAGATCCATCCGTCCATTACTAAAAAAAATTAGCCCCAATTAAGTTTCTTCGTAGTTTTTTTGCATTTATTTTGAAAAATACAAATTTTATTAAAAAATGTTTCAAACAAAAAGGATAGAGCATGAAATTCTCTACAAAAAAGATTTTATATTTTTTCTTCCTAAAGTCAACAATAATGCCATAAAAACTGGTTTAAAATGCTTATGACTATTGTCTGAAAAAGTATTGAATTTGGTCACCTCGGCAAAAAAATGACCCTATAGTTTTCCATAAAATTTCGACATTTCGACCCCGTACGCCCAGGAGTCGACTTCGCCAGCTCCTCGGGCGCGAAGCTCTTTTACGCCCTTGATACGAAAATAACTATTTCGATATATCTAAACGATGTCTTATAGTATCTAAAAGATATCCGTCAGAGTTCTTTTCGACACTTTGAAGATATCTTTGACAAATTGTATGTATATATATATATATTGTATATATAGGATCATAATGATTCAGACAGTAATTAGTAAAACACTGTAAAGATGTAATATGCTTCGAATAGTCTATTACAATACAAGTGCTTGAAGTAAGTGTTTTGCAACTTTTATTTATTTGTACTTCGGCTGGCCTGTTGTCGGGGTCGAAGTTTTGAAAATGCTCATTTTCAATATTCGTACATATAAGAAACACTATATTCTTGTAACATATCTATCGAAGCCACTTGGATCTAAATATGATTGGACCCCCAAATATCAATATAATTTTATGATATAATTGAAAGCTGTTAATAAACAAACGAGTATTAAGGAATAGCCGACTCTCTAGTGGGTCGAAGTTTCTGAGCGAGCGAAGTGAGCGAGGCACCTGCACGCCAACACTAGTTCTTGTAGTTGGAAACATGAATAAACTTCAGCCGTTTCCTACTCCTTATAATCTACTTGACATTCCTATTTTTGAGTCAAGCAGTTCCCAAACCCCTCCTTTGCTCATCCCAGTATTGGCCCAACCGAATCCCAAAACATCTGCAGAACATAACCCAACAAGAGTGAATAGCCCTTTGGATGCCCAAGATGAGTACACTGAGCTTCCTTTGGAATCATGTCCTTCTCCCAATTTCCCAGTACCGCAATCCCCTTTACATGATATCCCTATCGCCCGAAACTCCAACCTTATTCCAACGCCTTTGCAAACCACCGATGACCTTCCCTTCCCTATTGTAGCGCCCTATTATAATTACCACTTAGCTGACCACCATATATGTAATTCGTTTTCTAATACAGCGTTTAAAGGCAACATAGTTACGTATAATGTGAGGCCTTTAGTTTCCAAAATAAGTGACTTCGCCACTTTTGCGGTTCCCAAAATCAAGGTACTCCGACGTCCACGAGGAAGACTTAAAACTCCTCCCATAAGTACCTCTCCCTATTTTCGTTATTTATTTTAGATTCTTCCCTCCCCCCTACCTCCCAAAGTTAGTACTGCCCTATTATAATTGCGTTTGACCTTGGAGCACCCCAAATTTAGATTCGAGTTTCTTTTTTTTTTTATTCGATTTACTGTTTGCTATATACAAATTTGGAGAACCACGTCACTCCTAGGGTGGCCTAGAAAACCACCCCAGCAAGAAGTGACGAAATCGGTTTATCGGTCCCCCTAACACAAAATGTCGGTCGGTCGCGTAAGCGTCCCGGAAAGTTCTTTTTATGACGTCAAGATCCGGATAACCGCAGCCGCACTGACATCTGTATCTGTCTCATGTTGTTAATGTTTAGATTTATAATATTGTTCCTTTCTTTGTATTTCGTTCCTTCCAGTTTGTCCCAAGAGTCCCATCCTCCTGAATTGTCCCAATAGCGTATAATTCTTCGTTTGTTTTTCCCCCTTTTGTTAGGTAAATTTTCGACATTGGAGTCTATTGTTACGGTTTAATGTTATTTAGAATGTTATTTGCGTAGGTTAGTTTTTAAGTATATATTTTTGTACAGCAAGATTGATTCCGTCTACAAGAATATCCATCACCATGTAATTTCGTTTAATTTTATTTTGATATTGTAAAGCAAGATGTATGTCCAGCTGATTATCACCCACCGTGTATTGCGTTACCATTTTTCATATTCATTTCCCCTTTATTCCTTGATTTCTTGTATATTGATTTGTTTGACGTTCGTATTTTGGATTCCCAAAGTACTTCAGTCAGGCAGGGGGGTTTGTGACGAAATATCGTCAATCTACCCCCTGACCTGAACATCATAAAAAAAATTGCATTTCATTTCATTTTAATACGCTCATTTTTCCGTCAATTAATTCGTTTGGTATCGATAAGTAAATATATTTCGTTTGTCCCTTTCTGTCCTATAGCGTTGTCCTTGTTTCGTAATTATATTATGTATACGTTTAATTTTTATTTGTGACCGAAAACTGCGGATGCATGTTTTCGTTTTGTCCTCGTCCCTTGGATATGTTGGTCCCTGTCGCACTCATTGTTGACGTTTGAAGGCGCATACATTTAGCGTAAAGGGGCCACATACGTAAGGTGTAGTGGTGTGCGTCGCAGTGGGTGAGGAATGCCCCTCTTCCCGCACTAAAGTAGTATGGACAAGATTGTTAGCTTATAAAGAGGAAAAATAAAGCATCAAAGTTGACAGCGGCCATCTCTTTGTCTAACTTCAGGCGATCGACATAAGACCTTCTCTTTCTAGGTTGCTACGCTCACTCGCGCTTCCAGACTGTCTCACCTGATCGGAATAGAAGACACTCACTTCCTCTCTCGCTCTCTGCTTCCGTACAAAAGTGCAGGCGCGACTGGCCGTGCGTTGTTACGAAAAATTCATGCATTTTGTGAATGTGGCCGGGGAACAAAATTCCGAAAATCAACACAGCTCCCGACAGGCCAAGATTTGCATATAACGTGGCTCCAGCGTGATTTTCTTCCCTTTGTCTTTGAAAATTTGGCAAAAAGAAATCGAATTAAAAAACGTTAGACTCACGCAATATCGAAATTTTAGTTTTCGTTCTCGAAACTTTGTTTCCCGGCCGCGCAAATTGCACGATTTTTAAAAAATATGGATGCTTTTTATAAAGTAATATCGAGAACTGCATTTGGTGTGATACGGTAAGTCATGCAATATAATTTTGAAGGGTTACTTTTTGATTGTCGGAGGATAAAAAGCGAGAAAACTTCTAGTCGACTTTTCAGCGCGCAAAGTAAAGCGCACAAGCGTCGAAAACTATTTTTTTTTCAATAAATTAAACTTGATGTTGTGGCTTATTTTTTTTTTGAGTTTTTTCGAATTTACCGCACGAACCGCAGCTCGACACGGACATTTTTGAAGACGTTGCCAATTTTAAATGACCACACGCACAGCCACACATTGCGACAAGCACACACGCGCACATTCAATAAATAAACACGGGAAATAAATAAGGGAAGAACACGGGAAAAGGAAATATTATTTTTTATATTTTATTTGTAAAGGGGATTGAAACTTATTATTTTTTATATTTTATTTGAAAGGGAGGATTGGAACTTTTTTTTCATTAAAATGTTTTTTAACAAAACTAAATTATTATTTGTACATATTATTTACATTTTCTTTATTTTCTTTTTTTTTTGAAGAGTCTTCTCCCCCGGAGCACTTGTCAGCTCCTACCGACACATATCCACGGGCTCACCGGGTGCTTCTCAGGATCCTGAAACAGCAATATAGACAAATAAATAAAATGAATATTTCTAAAAAATTTTTTACTGACAATAATTACATAAACCAAAATTGCTACGCATTCTATAAGTGCAATTCACTAAATGGCACTGATTGATTGTAGACATGTACAATTGTTTTCGTATAGTTGAAATCTGAATAGAAGTTTAGAAGCTTCCTTTGCCAGAGTTGATAACAGATTTTGGGAAAACCTTGCGATATTCTCAAATCATTACACACACACTCCGTCCTAAGTCACTATAAAACTTGCCATCGACATAATGTTTTGGAATTTTACACAATTTTTTGAAAGACTGTTATCGACTACGAAAAGGAAGCATCTAATCTTCTATTCAAGATTTAACTATAAAAACAATTGTACGTGTCTGCAATTAATTTCTGTCATTTACTGAATCGTACACGAGTAACAACTAATACAATTATCTCGAATATACATTAAAAAACTTCCGTGAGTGGATTGACAGCTACGTGTACGGTTCAGTGAATTACACAATTTGATTGTAAACAGGATTACGTGCTTTCATTTCGAATAGAAGGTTACAAGCACATCCTTTGCACAAGTCAATAATAAACTTTGAAATAACTTTGCGACCTACTCAAATCATTACACACACTCCGTCGTATGAAACTCTACAACTTGTCGTTCGATTCCAAATTCAACTACAAAATCCATTTATGTATTATTTTGAAATGTTCACAAGATTTTCTAAAAGACTGTTATCAAGTGCAGCAAAGGGAAACATCTAATCTACTATTCAAAATTCGACTATAAAAATAATTGTCCATGTCTACAATCAATTTCTGTAATTTACTGAATCGTACACATGTAACAATACTATTACAATTATCTCGTCTATACATTAAAAAACTTCTGTGAATGGATTGACAGCTACATGTATGATTCAGTAAAATTGTTTTTATAGTTAATTTTTGAATAGGTCAGAATGTTTCCCTTTGCTGCAGTCGATAACAGTCTTTTAAAAATTCTTGTAATAATTTGAAAACAATACGTCTATAGATTTTGTTGATGAATTTGGAATCGAGCGACTAGTCGCAGAGTTTCATACGACGGAGTGTGTGTAATGATTTGAGAATGTCGCAACGATTTTCAAAGTCTATTATCAACTCCGGCATAGGGACACTTCTAACCTTTCATTCGAAATGACAGTACGTAATAATATTTTAAATATATTGTATATATTATTGTATAAAAAAAAATAGTAAAATTTATTGTAGATATGTACCATCGTATTTTTGTGGTTCAATTTTTAACAGCAATCTACCTACTGACAGAACAATATCGTAAAATGTACTAATCCTAAATAACTATTATTTATTTTATATTTTACTATTTTCCTTCTCCCAGTGTGTAGCTTACCATTCGAAATTCAACTACAAACGCGATTCTAAATATCCACTAATCAACTTCTGCCATTTATATCATCGTGCAAATAGTTGCAGACTGTTTATACAAAGTTTCAAGCATATAATCATCATCTTATTATTTTTCTGCGTAATCTATATAGATGCAATATGTTATCATCATGCATTACTCTGCGTAATGAAAAATCATTCTGAAGCTATTTATGCCATGAAATAAATACCTTGCATTTCATGTTGCTGTTGGGGACTTGGGGTGGCTCCTCCATGTGTTCGTCCGCATTTGTCGCCCCGGCGTCGGCATCGGCGATTTTCTCCTCGTCTTTGATTCCTCCGGCAATTAAACAGCCTCTTCGCTGAAATAAAGAATAAACAATTACATATACGATTATAAAACATTCTAGGGATCTACAATCTACAATTCTCATTTCTTACCGATTATTTTCTTTTTCTGCCATGCTGCTGCCGCTGCTGTTGCTGCTTATGCCGCGCTCCGTCGAATTTACCGCACGAACCGAGTGTTGCCGAACGCTTAGCGTTGTTGCCAAGTCGTTGGCTCTCCGCGCTCTCCGGACTCCGCGCCGCGCAGTAACCAGGAAGAAACTTGGCAAAACCGCTAGGCGTTCGGCAATACTCGGTTCATGCGGTAAATTTGAAAATAGTCAGAAAAAAAATAATTTGGACAAATAAAAATTATTTGTTGACATACGCCATAATATAAAGTGGAAAAAAACAAAAACAGCTTGATCCTCAATTTTTGCGAAAAATCTTCGCTTTGCCATCAGTCGTGAAATGCGATATTTTAAAAAATTTGTCGAAAATTTTCTGATTTGGACGGACCGAGTGTCCAATGTCAGAAAAAAACATCAATTTTAATTTATTGAAAAAAAAGAACAGTTTTCGACGCTTGTGCGCTTTACTTTGCGCACTGAAAAGTCGTGCACAAAAGTTATTCGATCTGCGATGAATTGACTATAAGTTTTCTCGCTTTTTATCCTCCGACAATGGAAAAGTAACCCTTCAAAATTATATTGTATGACTTATACCGTATCTCACCATCTGCAGTTCTCTGTGTTAGATTCTAAAAAGCATCCATATTTTTTAAAGATCGTGCCATTTGTGCGGCCGGGAAACAAAGAAAACGAAAACTAAAATTTGGATTTTGCGTGAGTCTAACGTTTTTTAATTCGCTTTCTTTTTGCCAAATTTTCAAAGACAAAGGGAAGAAAATCACGCTGGAGCCATGTTATATACAAATTTTGGCCCGTCGGGGGGTGTGTTGATTTTCAGAACTTTGTTCCCCGGCCACATTCGCAAAAATGCATGCATTTTTCGTAACGACAACGCACGGCCCGTCGCGCTGCACTCTCTTACGGAAGCAGAGAGAGAGGGAGCGAGTGTCTTTCTATTCCGATCAAGTGAGACAGTCTCGAAGCGCGAGTGAGCGGAGCAACCTAGAAAGAGAAGATCTTATGTCGATCGCCTGAAGTTAGACAAAGAGATGGCCGCTGTCAACTTTGATGCTTTATTTTTCCTCTTTATAAGCTAACAATCTTGTCCATACTACTTTAATCGCTATTCTTCGACACGAGAAACCGATTTCTGCAAAAAAAATCGCGAAAATCCCTCGAAAATCGCCAATTTCACGGCGCAAAGTTTTCTCGCCTCTGACGTCACAGGCGGGACCGCCTCGGCACGCTCGAGGGCCCTTAACCTTGATATTATTATTCACAAACCAATGATAAGATTGTTGGAATTCAAAATGGCGAATACAAGTCGGTATTGCCTTCCTGAGGGAAAAACGCCTATCAATTTTGATAAACGCGTTTAGACAGATGTGATTTCATAAAGTTTCTAGTAGTTAGACCCATGATATTAGTTTCTCCGCTCACCGATAGGTGGCGCTTTTTCATCCACAAGCGTAGAGTCCCTCTAGTAAATATTTATTTAGAAGCCTTTGTATCAATTCAACATAGTATTCATTGGAAGCATCACGTTTTATTTTTATTTATTAATTAATATTTTTTGTTAATTTTTATAAGGTTATGCCGTCATTTTTAACATATAAAAGTTTATTATAGTTTAAGCATCTACAGGATGGGCCATCTATTGGTACGTTTTTAAAAATGCGATCAAAAGAGTATTCATTGATATTTTTTATTAATTTTTTGTTGTTGTGAAGCTAAGAGTATCCCACTGATATAGAGTATCCGCGTCAAAAATTAAAACCGATTTCGTTCATGTGGCTCCCTCTACACTGAGAGATTTTTCGTAGGTATGTATGCATATCGTATCTACACGGGGAAAACAGATATGTTAGATCAACAGCGATTTCCATTGGTCCAACAGATTTTTCTGTTAAATCAACATGAGCGACCTCTGTAGTATAACACATGTTGTTTTAACCATAGTGTATACATTGATTTGATGTTGGAAACTGCCGTTGAGCGCTGTATGTTGTCATACTTCACCTATAGGTTAAATTAACATACTGCAGTATGTTCAATTAACATACTACAGCCATGGCGCGTCAGTTAAAAACATTAAAAATACCGATGGTATGTTGAATTAACAGAGGGACAGTTGTTACCCCAATGCTAATGGCGCGTCGATCGAACATACCGATGGTATGTTGATTTAACAGAGGTTCACAAGTTGTCCCAATGCTAATGCGCGGGTATGTACGTCATGTTGGATCAAAGTATCTGTTTTCCCCGTGTAGACTGTAGAGCAGTACAGAAACCATACCTTAATATTAAGACAACAGAGGCGCCACTTGTAGTTGGAATGACGTACGTAATAAACATATCGGAAAATCGACAAAGTGTCATTTTGAAAAGGCGGCACCCCTCTATTGAATTTCATTAGTCTATGGCCAATTTCAGAAGGTCACTTTTTGAGGAGCTGTTGAACGCCTAGTAATACCGTTATTCTATGCCGGATTTTCAGTCCAGGGCAGTGTAGGCGATGTTCGGCACCTACTGCGTCTAAACTAATTTATTTAAAATGTGTTACCGGTCTCTCAGTTCCGGTCTCTAAATTGTGAAAAGACCTACTGCGTCTAAAGTAATGTATTGAAAATATGTTATCGGTCTCTAAATTGTGAAAATACCTATTGCGTCTAAACTAATTTCTTTAAAATATTCTACCGGTCTCACAAAATGCAAAAAATACTCATCGTCTAAAGTAATTGCATTAAAATTTGCTATCGGTCTCTGCAGTATCAAAATACTTTCTTCGTCTAAACCAATTTCTTTAAAACGTGTTACCGGTCTCGACAATTATGAAAATACCTACTGCGACTCAAGTGATTTATTTAAAATGTGTTACCGGTCTCTAAATTGTCAAAATACCTACTGCGTCTAAAGTAATATATTTAAAATGTGTTATCGGTCTCTAAGTTATGAAAATACCTTATGCGTCTAAAGTAATGTATTTAAAATGTGTTATCGGTCTCTAAGTTATGAAAATACCTACTGCGTCTCAAGTGATTTATTTAAAATGTGTTACCGGTCTCTAAATTGTCAAAATACCTACTGCGTCTAAAGTAATATATTTAATATGTGTTAACGGTCTCTGAGTTATGAAAATACCTACTGCGTCCAAACTAATTTCTTTAAAATGTGTTACCACTCTTAAAACATTAAAAAAATCTTCCTCAGGCAAAATGGTTCCATTTTTGGATACTTTGTCCGCTATATTCTAGCCGCTCTTAATTTTCAAAATATATCATCAGATTTGTAATCAGCGACCCCAAAAAAACCCGAGTAACATGTTTCAAGCAGAAGTATCCGCCGTATTGGATCAGTCATTTTGAATTTCCCAATGCTGGCCTCAGATTTGTAATCAGCAGCTCCGCAAACATTTAGGTGACAAATTGCAGTGATTAATTAGAAGAAAGTTTTAGTTATTGTTTTTTGTTTATCGTGGTTGGTGTTTTGATTAAACATTTTTAATATTGTTTTTACTCTTGTGGATAATTTGTTAACTTTGTTACTGTTCCTGGGAGTTCTTTGTTCCTTTGTTACGTTTATCGGGATTGGCCGTACACGTTGTTCTGAAGTAAATTTGTTGCGGGCGTGGGCCTTCTTTTGGCTGATAATGAGTCCGATATTAAAAAATGACACGGTCGAAGCTCGTGAAGCTTGGAAGAAAGAGTTCCAGAAAAATCGTTATTATGGCGGTCATCGTTATGTTTTTCATTCCTTTACCAAGGGGAACCTCATGTACGTACTTTTTGATATATTTAGCAAATTTGTATATTTTTTGTACATTTCTTTTTAATACTCCGTGCGTGAAACGTCGATTGCTCCCACTAGGGCGAAATTTTCGCACGCGTGATATCGAGTTCCACGCACGTCGTGTTAAAAAATATCGGATGCAACAGGGGCGAAATATCGATCTCCGACGATTGTGATTGTCGGAGAATCAAAAACTTCACAATCGTCGAAGATCTAAATTTTTGCCCTTGCTGCATAATATACTATTACTACACTTCATATAATACTGAAAGTATGAAGTAGAATTTGTATTGTTACGCGCGCTGTTTCACGAAATCATGAACTTCCCAGATTCCTGGAAAATGAAGATGGCGTCTTGGAGCAGAAGCCTGGGAAAATTTTAAATGTTGTGAGGTTGCTTTTGTAACATGTGATGGCTTAGTAAATGAAACAATATATATATGTGGGTCAACAAAATTACTTCTTTAGATCAAATCCATGTCAAATCAGGCAGGCGGATAAGGTAAAAATTTTAGATTTAATCGGCGAGTAAATATGTTATTCCTCAAGAAAAATAAGGGGACACGTATTTTACCGAATTTGAAAATGATCTTTCTTGACGAAGTTACGAGTTTTTGAACTTTTAGCGCTAAAAACGAACAAAGCGTAAATTTCTTGTAGGTGACTCTGAACTCTTTAAAAATACGTTGGATTATTTAACAAATTTTCAAAATTAACGAAAGGGCGGCCAATTTTCTGAAAATAAATAAAGTCAATTATCCCGAAAACACCACCTTTTTTTTACTAAAAATTTTACCAGAAATTCTTATACGTATGAAGAAAAATTAACACGAGTTTCAAGCGGGCTAAACCAAAATTGTAGTTAGGGGCATTTTTTTACAAAATTTTTTTGGTAAATTTTTAAAACAGCTACAACATTGTAAAACACTTTTGTAATAGACCATTTTCACATATTTTTTCCTCCTGATAACGAACATAATAATGGAAATTAGCGGTCAGGCGTACTAGATGATAAATCGAAAAAAATAAAAAAACGATACTTTTTTTCATTTTATTGCAGATTGAATAAATGTCAAATTAGGCAGGCGTATAATAAGTTATAAATTTTAGATTTAATTTCCGATCGAATATATTATTCTTCAAGAAAAATAAGAGGATAGGTATTTTGTCGAACTTTAAAAAGATCAGTTTTAATAAAGTTATGATTATTTCAACTTTTAACCTTTTTGCTAATAATGAAGACAGCATTAAATAATTTATCTTTTGCACGCGATTTTTTCCTAATTAAGTTAATTAATTTTCTTTTGCTGAATTTGGTAGGAACTTTGAAATCTTAAAATTTTTGTTTAAATTTGTAAACATTTTCAAAATTAGAGAAACGGCGGCCGATTTTCTTAAAAAAATGAACCTTATTTTCTCAAAAGCACCACCTTTCTTGGATCGAATTTTTACAATAAATTCTTATGAATATGAAGAAAGAAATTGAAATATTCATAACTTTATTAAAACTTATTTTTTTTTAATTCGGCAACATATCCATCCTCTTATTTTTCTTGAAGAATAATGTGTTCAATTGGAAATTAATTCTATAATTTATAAGTTATACGCCAGCCTAATTTGACACTTATTCAATCTGCAATAAAATGAAAACAAAGTACCGTTATTTTAATTTTTTTTTTCGATTTATTGTGAAAAAGGTCTATTACAATAGTGTTTTACAATGTTGTAGCTGTTTTAAAAATTTACCAAAAAAATGTTGTAAAAAATATTCCCCCAACTACAATTTTGATTTAGCCCGTTTGAAACTCATGTTAATTCTTCTTCATACTGATAAAAATTTGAGCAAAAAAAAGGTGGTGTTTTCGAGATAATTGAGTTTATTTATTTTCAGAAAATTGGCCGCCATTTTGTTAATTTTGAAAATTTGTTAAAAAATCCAATGGATTTTTAAAGAGTTCAGTCACCTACAAGAATCAGCAAAAGGAAAAAAATCAACTTAATTAGAAAAAAAATGACACGCAAAAGAAAAATTATTTTACGCTTTGTTCGTTTTTAGCGCTAAAAGTTAAAAAACTCGTAACTTCGTCAAAAAAGATCATTCAAATTCGGTAAAATACGTGTCCCTTTATTTTCCTTGAAGAATAACATATTCAATCGTCGATTAAATCTAAAGTTTGACCTCATCCGCCTGCCTGATTTAAAATACATTTGATCTTTAGAAATTTTTGACGTGGAATTCAGTTGTGCTTAGATAAAAAATGTAAAAAATGTTGTTGACCCTTAACAAAAATTTAGTTTACCAATAAAAAATTTGTTGTTCCGAAAAAAATTAGATTTTTTAATATCCTGTAACGATTTTGATTCTCCTTGGGCGCAATAGCGACACTTCGGCTCCGAACAGAGCTCCGGGATGAATTCCCGACTCCTTCGACCGGTTGGGATCGCGACGTCCTGGTGCAGACGCAACCCGCGGAGAAATATTCGTTCACCGACTGGCTCTGCAGTGGAGAACACGAGATGGTCGTTAAGGTTGTTAAAATCACGCTCCGGTATAAAAAAAAAGCACAATTAAACGCGTTTATTTACTATAAAAAATAATTAACAAAATATATACGTTTGGGGCAACGGGCTCCACGAATTCCGTTATTCTACCGGAAACGGGGTCGACGATTTTGGGGTAACAGGCCCCAAAACTCCGTCACGCCGAATTATCGACTCTATATGGACTCGCTGTCCTTGGTCCCTCGCCTGGGACTCGCCGCGACCGAGAGAGATCGGAGGGGTGGAGGAGCGAGAATAAAACGTTGCCGCTGAAGCGGGCAACTAAAGCCGGTACTTACTCTGGGCTGCGATTCGCCTAATCCCAAATTATTTGTTGTAGTTGGGGCACAAATCACCCACACACTTAGCACGAGCGAGAATGAGTGAAATTCGCGAATAGCCCGACCGATACCAATAGCGCGGCAACCAAACGCAATCTGACCGGTTCCGTCTCTCGCGCTTTCTCTCTCTTATCTCTCTCTCTCTGTCTCTTTCTATTCGGCCAGCCCTGTGCCAATGCACGGTGCCGGGGCGCTGAAACAAACAATGTATTAATATCTGACATTACTATTAAATTATATTATATTATATTAATTCGGGCCCGACGATGGCCGTGTTAAGGGAGATTTCGTCGCCCCTGATGCGGGCTCGAGATCTCCGTTACACCCCACCCCCAGACGCTGGGTACCCGCACGGTGTACCAGCTCGAATTACCCACGGACCTCAACGGACCCGTTCCATCCCGCCACTGGAAAGGTGGAACCAGGATGGATGGTAGGAGATAGGACCGGGAGATGGTTAAGTTAATTCCCCCCTTCTATCTCTCTCCCGTTTCTCAGAAGGATCGTGGTATCGCCGAATCATAAAAAAAAGGACGAAATGCAAATAATTTTAATAATTTTATAAATTTATTGGATTCCGGGGACAACCCGCTCCGGTCAGGTTGTAACTGGACCCGTAATTGGTCCTTGGTCTGGGGCCTCTAATGCTGGCGCGGCAGCGCCTGGGCCAACTTTTTCTGGGCCGCTTTCTCCTCGTCGACGGCGGCGTATCGTTCTTGCTCCGCTTTCTTCAGGGCTTCTTTGGCCTCTTTTAGGAGCTGAACTGCCGCGTTGAGGCCATCCACTGCCTTAACTTTACGGTGTGTGGCCGCTTCCGCCTTCTTGAGAGCCTCCTCCTTGGCGGCCAGTCGGTCCGCCAGCTACGCTGCTTCCTCCCGCTTTTTGGCCCGGTACCGGTCGATTTTATCGGCCCATTGTCGTATTTCGGGATCGTTTTCCCCGAACTCCTCTCGGAAGGCATCAAGGGCCTGGAATGCCTCCGCCTCCTCCGCCGAAGCCCTTGCTCGGCTTTCCTTGGCTTGGGCGATCAGTCGGAGCACCTGCTCCTTTCTCGCCCCCTGGTCCTCGGCGGGGTCTTCCCTAGATGGGCCCCGTTTTGTTTTTCCTGCTGGCACCGGGTGAGTGCTTACTGGCACCGGATGGGTGCTTACTGGCACCAGCTGGAGCGAAGGGTTTGGCACCAGGACAAACCGCCATTCGGGTTGGTCCCCTCTTCCTTGTTCGGCTGACATCTAAAACAATCACAAATGCAGTTCTTACTTTCAAGATCGTCTCAGGTTAACATCTTAACTTTAACCTAACGCTAACATAAGATTTCCGCCTAAATTGCGATTCGGTCTCGACGCGGTGGAGATTACGCTGTGATCGCAGGCGGGTTTGGTAACCGGTTTGGCTATCGGACTCGCTCGTTAGAATATTAGGGGTCACCGAAGTACCGGACGCACGCGCGCTCAACGCGGTTTTTCGTGGACGCCCCCTTCCCCGTTTTGGGGACGGTGGCACGCTCGCACGCACTACGGCCTGCTGGCCGTCCCTCGTTGCCCCGTCTTCTACCGGGGAATCTTCAGTGTTGCGTTCTTCTGATTCTTCCGGATGATCTCGTCGGTACGGCTTCAGGTCCACCACATGTATTGGTCCCTTTCGCTGACCAGTTGAATCGACTAGTTCGTATGTATTCGATCCTAGTTTGGCAGCGATCTGAAGGGGACCTATATACTTTGGGGCTAATTTAGCCGTAATTCCTTGGGCGGCCGATGATAGTACTCGGTTTCGCTGGAGCACGTAGTCTCCCACTTCAAAATAGACGTCACGTCGTTTGGCGTCATAATGTTGAGCCTGACGCATTTGCTCTTCCTGAGCCTTGTCCAGGGACTCTCGATGTAGAATCCGCAACTTGCTCATCCGTCGGTTCCAATTGCTGATCGATTCCTGCGCTTCATTTTCTTGCGCATGGGCGTCTTCCTGTCGCCGTAGCGAATTAGCTGGTTCCAGTTGTCGACCATATATGAGCATGGCCGGACTGAAACCTGTGGAATCGTGCACGGACGTATTATGGGCAAAAGCAAATTCACCGATGTGCTCATCCCACGTGCGATGGTCTTCTGAAATGAATGACCGGATCATAACTTTGACCGTGCGATTCACCCTCTCGACGGGGTTTGCCTGTGGATGGTAGATTGGCGTAAATTCTCGCGCTACTCCCCTTTCGGCCAAGAACTTGTCCAAGATTTTGTTTTTGAACTCTAGGCCCTGATCCGTCAGTACCACTTCTGGCGCTCCAAATCTCCAAAAGATACGCTCTTCCAGTGCGTCTGTAACAAGGCGAGCATTAGAGTGCCGGAGTGGAACGAACTCGATCCACCGAGTGAAGAGATCTTCCAAAATGAGTAAGAACTCATATCCCTTCTTACTTCTCGGGAACGGACCCATGAGATCACCTGCGACCATTTGCCAGGGTCGTGTAATGTTTCGACATCCCATACGTCCTGCTGGGGCCAATTGTGACACCTTGCACTTTTGGCACACCTGACAACCTGTGACGTATCGGGCTACGTCCCGATGCATACCTGGCCACCAGTAGCGCGTGGCTAGACGCTCGTAGGTCTTTCTCTGACCTAAATGTCCTGCAGTCGCAGCATCATGGCATTCTTGCAGAGCCGCTTGTCTTCGACGCAGGGGCAGAACCAACTTCCAGGCATCGTCATCCCCTAGGATATCTTCGATTGTCGGATCCGAACGATATGAATAGATCCGACCCCCCACTACTTTCCAGTAAGGTTTATTTCTGGGGTTTTGCACGATTTCGCGTCTTTTGTTCCTGTACCACACGTCCAAGTCTTCTTCATCCAGACTATCTGGATCTTGAACGGCTAGTACTCCGGGACCATCAATCTCGTACATCCTCGAGAGTGCGTCGGGTACATAATTCAATGTGCCTTTACGATGCTTAATGTCGCAGTCGTAACTTTGTAGCTGCAGGGCCCATCTAGCTAATCTTCCCGTCGGGTTACGAAGATTGCGTAACCATTGCAGACTACTATGATCCGTCAGGACTAAAAACTGATAGCCTTCGACGTATGGGCGAAATTTCTGAATGGCCCACAATACGGCGAGGCATTCCCGTTCCGTGGTGGAGTAATTCCTTTCCGCTGCCGACATCGTACGACTAGCGAAGGATAGAACTCGTTCCTGGCCATCAATCTCCTGGGTCAGGACTGCTCCGAGACCGGTGTCGCTGGCGTCAGTCTGGACGGCAAACTGTCTCTCAAAATTCGGGCGTTGTAAGACCGGCGCAGTCGCGATCATGGCTCGCACTTGATCGAATGCTTCCTGGCATTCCGTGGACCAGTCATACCTTGTGTCTTTCCTGGTAAGACGTGTCAGCGGTTCGACGATTGTGGCGAAATCCGCGAGGAACTTCCGGTACCACGATGCCATCCCGAGAAATCTGCGAAGTTGTTTCAGATTGCGAGGCGCTGGGTATTGGAGTATCGGCTCAATTTTGTGTGGGTCCGCTCGGAATCCTTGTTCATTTACGATGACACCCAAATACTTCACTTCATTTTTGCAGAAGTGACTTTTCTCGCGGTTGATAGTCAACCCGGCGTCTTGAATTCTTCGCAAGACATACTCAAGCCATCGCAAATGCTCTTCAAATGTCTCTGTGACAATAATTATGTCATCCAGATAGGCATACGCGAATGGCTCTAATTCTGGTCCAATTAGCGAGTCTAACAGGGCCTGAAACGTAGCTGGAGCACCTGTTAGTCCATAGGGCATTCTTTTGAACTGAAAGAGGCCCTTACCTGGGACCGTAAACGCAGTTAATGGTCGGGCTGCTTCCTTCATCTTAATTTGATGATAGGCGCTGCTGAGGTCAAGTGTGGAGATATACCTGGCTCTCTGGAGCTTTCGGTGAATGGCATCCATGTAGGGTATTGGATACGCATTTGCCTCTGTCACCGCGTTTAGCTTGCGGTAATCAACACAGAAGCGATACGTTCCGTTGGATTTCTTAACCATTACCACCGGGCTCGACCAACCACTCGTCGATCGCTCGATAATATCTTCTTTGAGCATCTCCGGAATTCCTTGTCGAGTACCTTCCAGGAACAACAAATTCTGTCTCGGACGCAGAATCGCATCAAAAATTCTGGCGAAGTCTGCACCAAGCAGACACTCCATATCCAACTCTGGCATGATCATTGCTTGGATTTGCTTCTCTACTCCATTGACTTGGAATGGAAGATCTATGAGTCCCAGAATTGGAGAGTATGAACCATCCGCTACTCTCGCTCCTGGGCCTCCATATGGGCGGATCCGTCCTCCACATGCAGCTGCAATGTGGATTCCTATTGGCCCCAAGGCCGGGCGAGCAGCACCAGGATCAAACAATGCCAAAACGTCGAAATTTCCTATTTTGACATTCAGCCACCAACGAGAGTGTTCGATTTCTCGTTCATTGGATAGGCTTCGGTGTTCTGGAGCGGCTTCTGTCTCCGTTGTCTCTGAGGTCATCTTTGGGGGCCTTGGAGACGCAGTGACCTCTTCTACTGCCTCCTGGGCCCGTTTTCCGCACAGCGCGGACACGTCGTCCTCGTGTAACCAGGCAATTTACACGTCCAACATGTCAAATTAGGCCGTTCTGGCTCCTCTGGGCCCGTTTTTCGTCGCCAGACACTTCTTTGCATCTTCGGCGACGCCGTCTTGCTGGACGCTGATTTCGGGGCACTGGCCATTTCTCTTTGCTTCTTTTGGCGCCAATACTGCGTTTTCGGGCTCTGTGGACGCTCGGGCGCCTTTTCTTTTGTTGACTGCGCCTGTTTCTCCTTTACTTCCCGGAGTTCTTCACGCAGTTTGGCCAGTTCCTGTATCACCAGATCCATTTTGTCTGGCCCCGGATTTTCCACTGCTGCGACCCTGGGTGGGTTCTTAGCAGCTATCTTCTTGGGCCTATTATAGGCGACTTCCGGCACAAGTGTGCCCTCTGGCGGCGGTGGTTCTTTGCAGGTGCGCATTGCTTCTTCTGCGCTCTCGGCTTCTGCAGCCGCCACCATAAAGTCTTCTAAAGTGCGTACTCTAGCCATTGGCACTCTCCATTGAAGTCCTGGCTTCATGTTCTTATGTAAGAACACTAGTCTTTGTTCCATCGTCAGTGGGTCTGGATAAAAATCCAAAATCGTCATGAGACATCCAATGTAGTCTCTGACTGGCTCATCCAAGCCTTGAGTCCTGGAATTTGCTTCTAGCCACAGCTTCTGCTTGTCGATTTCGCTGAATCCATAGCATCGACGTGCTGAGTGGCAGAAGTCTTCCCATGATTGCCAAGTCATTCTCGACATTCGGTACCACCGTTTTGCTGAGCCTGTCAGTAGCTCGGGTAAGGCACTCAGCATTTCTTCATCGGAGAGGTTTGCTGGGCCCCGACATTCCTCTATTCTGGCCAAAAATGCTTCAATCCTCTCATTTTTGGCTCCAGAGAAGGATGTCCTCCACTGGCGTACAATTTTACCCACATCACGTGGCCCCTGATCCCATCTTGAGGATGCGCCGAATCGTGACCCTGAACTCCCTGGGTTTAGGGACATTCCCCCTCTCCCAGAGACGTCCATACCCGGAGGGTTGTACTGACTCGTTCTAAATGCGGCGCTATTGAAATTCTGACCGTGATTTCCAGTTTGGGCCAGATTCCTCCGTGGTATCTCTGACACCTGTGGGTCACTTCTGGAATCAAAATAATTGAGCCTAAACGTGTCTTGAAAGTTGACTCTGGATCTCCTTCGCCTCTGTTCATCTTGTTCAGTATCTTGTAATCCAGCGCTTGGGCTGTCTGGGATTCTGGTACTGGAAAATGGCGTCTGGGGATGAGTTTTCTGTTTCGATCGTAGAATTTCATCCACCATTTGAGTTAGTTGATCCGTTTTTTCTGTCAGCTTCTGTATATTCTGGCTTTGTTGCTCTTGTACCGACCTTGATATTTCCAACGCTGCGGCTGCTCTTCGGGACATTATGGTTTCTATTCCATCAGGCAACGTATATTGGATCAGGTCATCCGGCGACACTCTTTCTAATGGTGACATTCTAGGCCTGTTGCCTGTCACCGTTGTGAATTTCTGGCCTCCTGCCTTCTCTGAGCATTGCGCCCCAGTTTCTCCTGTAGAGGCCGTCGTCTTCGTAACCGATGTTGTGACCGTTGTTGAAGTCGTAGTTCTCGGCACTTCATGCACCGCTTCGCTATTCTCACTGAGAATTGATTCCATTTCTTCTCTTTTTGCGAAGTTTTGAATTTCTGGAATCATTTGTTCAATAAACGTTGCTAATAGTGAATCCCTGTAGGTCTGGTCATTGATCGTTTGTTGAAAATCTGTTTGGGTATAATCACCCATCATTCTTCGAAACAGACGGTCTACTTTGGTAAGCTTTCTACCTGTGGTTTGGAGCTCTAAATTTTCCAGGGCCTGATCTAATTCTGGCTCCTCCAATTGTAGGGCCCATTCCTCTACTGGCAGGTCCTGCAATTCTTCTTCAACCGTCTGGTTCAGTAGTATGCTGTCGTGTGGCATTTTTTTTTTTTTTTTTTTTTTGGTGTTATAATTATGCACTTATTCAATCTTCCGTGAAGATTTGTCGTGACTCTTGCACTGTCACTGAATACCTATTACTTTTGTACAAACAAATGCTCAAACATACATTTCTACATATAATAACGTACCCTATTTTTAAATTTGAGGAATAATAAATTCAATAAAAGAACACACATAAAATGTAGGTCACACTGTCCGGTGAACTATTATTGGCACGTCCATAAACTAATCAGATGAGATTTAATTTTTGTCTCAAATCAAGTGTAGCTAATTGGTTATTTTTACTGACTGACAGCTTTCCGTGAAACTATAACTGGCTCCCAAGAAAGTCTTTGAAATTATAAATTTTTCAATCGAGTTCTTTACGTCTAATTTTCGTTTAATTCTTGGGTGGCTGATCCAACCCAATCAGTATTCGGTAGTATGAAAATTTGCCGTTTCGTACTGGCACGATTTGTGCCTGACGTAATACCGACGTATTACTCACCTTAATTTTGTACGTCCAGATTACGTACAGGTTGTATAATTGTCCAACCTTATAATTTTCCCAAAAATTAGTCTACTCGATGTAAGACGACAGGAGCAGAAAAATCGCTGAAACTTTTCCTGTTTCGTTTTGTACTGGGTCAGAGAAAATAACCAAATAATAGTATGTAAAAAAAAATTAAAACTCAAACCTAAAACAAGAATTTCTTAATTATTTCTCATCTATCCAGTTCACCTTTTGTGCTCTCTGGCACTTGTGAATATTGTTTTATTAGTAAAGAATAAAATTCAATAAATGGAATTAATTATTAGTATTAAGTATTAATTAAGTATTAATTATTATTAATTTAAATTAATTATTAATGAATTTATTCTTCCTCCCATTTATAATCAATTGTTTCTTTCCGGCACTTGTTCACGTTTTGAACAAGTACTGTAACACACAACAAACCAATCGTACCGTATGAAAACTTGCTTTTCTTCTGCTCAATAAGAATATTTCTAAGAAACAATTTTAATCGCAAAAAAATGTTAAATCGATAATACTGGCACTTTTCTATGCCAATTATTCGCACGCTAATTCAGATGTTTTAATAAAATCCCTTATTTCTGAATTTTTAATTTTTGGACCGAAATGTATTATTTAATACTTATTTTATTTTTCTCGTTCCGGGAAATC
This sequence comes from Trichopria drosophilae, assembly GCA_030407085.1. NCBI lineage: Eukaryota > Metazoa > Arthropoda > Insecta > Hymenoptera > Diapriidae > Trichopria > Trichopria drosophilae. Next base: position 10,810,879 of record CM059584.1, on the reverse strand, counting down.
GACTCATTAACACGTTATTTCCCGGAAATATCGATTATTTTAATTTCGGTTTTACCGAAATTCCAAAATACTCATTAAAAATACTTTTTAATTTCTATTATTTTTTATAATTCTGGCACTATTGTGCTTGGCAATTTATTTGCTTATTATCTTTAGAATTGTTCTTGCTAAGACAAAATGAAAACAATAAAGAACAATTAACATTGTAAATTCATCTGTCTATTTTATTTTCGGCCTGTCAATTTCGAATTGCGTTGTTCGATTATTTTTCTGTTCCAGGAAATAAACCGCTTATCGAGCTATTTCTCGGAATCGGCGATTATTTTCAATTTCTGTCACCCGAAATTAAAATAATACGTTTGGAATTAATTTTCGCAATTTTTATTCCTCTTCCGAGTGGACTAATTTCTTCTGGCACAATAGTGAGTTCCAAATTAATTTAATGTTTAATTTTCAATTCTTTAAACATTTAAATTTAAATTTTTCCCATTAATTTTCCACTTTGAATCGTGCCAGAATTATGCTTATTCGAATTGCCCTTTGTATTTACAGGCAATTGTTCACCTTTCCGGAGTTTGGATTCTTACCGTTTCAATATTCGAAATTACTGGCAATTTCCAATTTTGCAATTTTGAGTTGCCCAATCTGAAATTACCGTTTTCTTTCAAATTTTCTTTTAACTTTTGACGTTGGGTGCCATGTAACGATTTTGATTCTCCTTGGGCCCAATAGCGACACTTCGGCTCCGAACAGAGCTCCGGGATGAATTCCCGACTCCATCGACCGGTTGGGATCGCGACGTCCTGGTGCAGACGCAACCCGCGGAGAAATATTCGTTCACCGACTGGCTCTGCAGTGGAGAACACGAGATGGTCCTTAAGGTTGTTAAAATCACGCTCCGGTATAAAAAAAAAGCACAATTAAACGCGTTTATTTACTATAAAAAATAATTAACAAAATATATACGTTTGGGGCAACGGACCCCTAATAAAGTTACGGAGCAACGGGCTCCACGAATTCCGTTATTCTACCGGAAACGGGGTTGACGATTTTGGGGTAACAGGCCCCAAAACTCCGTCACGCCGAATTATCGACTCTATATGGACTCGCTGTCCTTGGTCCCTCGCCTGGGACTCGCCTCGACCGAGAGAGAGATCGGAGGGGTGGAGGAGCGAGAATAAAACGTTGCCGCTGAAGCGGGCAACTAAAGCCGGTACTTACTCTGGGCTGCGATTCGCCTAATCCCAAATTATTTGTTGTAGTTGGGGCACAAATCACCCACACACTTAGCACGAGCGAGAATGAGTGAAATTCGCGAATAGCCCGACCGATACCAATAGCGCGGCAACCAAACGCAATCTGACCTTTTCCGCGGTTCCGTCTCTCGCGCTTTCTCTCTCTTATCTCTCTCTCTGTCTCTTTCTATTCAGCCAGCCCTGTGCCAATGCACGGTGCCGGGGCGCTGAAACAAACAATGTATTAATATCTGACATTACTATTAAATTATATTATATTATATTAATTCGGGCCCGACGATGGCCGTGTTAAGGGAGATTTCGTCGCCCCTGATGCGGGCTCGAGATCTCCGTTACAATCCATATCATTATTTATAAATATGTTTTTATATTTACTTTAATTTTTATGAATTTTTAAATTAATGTAGAAAAATGTTGTAGCATTTTTTCGAAAAACCAATTTTTTTCGATCTAAATTTCATGAGTCGAATAAATTGTTACGCTTTTTTCTCTATCAGATCTGGATTCCTCGTCAAAAACGACTACAGAAATCAGGTTATAAATTTTTTAAAGATGTGTTTCATGCAGCTGATGTTGTACCTAGACCCTTCCCTTAAACTCCAAAAACGTAATGTTTTTTAAGAACACCATCGTGTTCACTCCACAATGTACATATGCGTTGTCGCCATACTATAAAGAAAAAGTAAACATGATATGTAAGTGTACTACTGAAATTGTTATTGAATATGCTAGGCATGTTGTATGCTGTAACAAAAAGTGCAAAGGTTCTGGAGTACTATCTCCGAATGATACCTTCAACCAGAAAGGCGCGCACTCTCCACATTGCCGACCAGCCTTGTCGGAAGCAGGTCACAAGTTCCTTCAAGAGGTTAAAAGTAGAGCTTCCACCGAAGTGGGAGACTTGAAAAAGATACATATACGACAATCTGGTCATAACACCAGAGTAAGTAATATTTCGTAAATTGTTGAATTCGTATTACATTGATATAATCTCAGGAACATTTTTTAGTTAATGATATCGGTTACAGAAATTTGATTAGACATTCGATTTACTTTAAAAAAAAAAGTACGGATTAAACAATTTTCAACTTTGAGATTTTTTAAAGATACAATTGAATTGATACCAAGCTTCAATAAACCCGCATTTCGAAAATTAATTTAATCCAAACTTCAAACAATCTTACTTTAAATTAGTTCAAGTTGAATCGTTTATACTACTTTCAATTGCAATCGGGCTGCAAATTGTGTCCATTTTTTTATCATTTCTTCTCCTTTTTGTCTTTTTAAATATTTTTGAATCTGAAACAGATACTAGGAAGGTGCCATTGAAGTGCCCTTCAACAAAATTAGGCGCATGCTTCACAACTGCAGGAAAAGGACACAAGGCAGGCGAGGTGGCAAGGAGTGCAAATCGCTGAAGACATTCTTCGATTGTGTCACCTCAGACAAATTCAAAGTTGATGCCATACAACATCCGAACAATGGCGACTTTGAGTTCGACGTATTCCAAGCGGCGGAGGGCAGCATAATTATAGCCATGCAAGATTAAAAAATTATGGCATCCATAGAGAAATCGGAATGGCTATTTGTCGATGGTACATTTAGAATAAGGCCAAAAATGCAAGGAATTCGCCAAGTGTACGTATTCATGGGAATGAATGGTGATAAGGTATGGTTCATCTGTAGTTTAGTTCTTCATCAGTAAGAAGATTATATATTTCGGGAACATGTCGTGAAAACTCAGAAATAACTGCGACAACAAACTTTTCCGAGAAAAAGTTTAACAAAAAAAATAAAAACGTTGAAACAGAAACTTATAAAAAAAAAAACATTACACCATCAAAATTTAAATTTTAATTCAAATACATTTCTTTAGTCATAAATTATAAAAACAGACAGAGTTCATTTCAAATTAATAATTATTTTATGAGAGTCTCCCTACAAATTTAAAACAGTGTATGAACAATACAAACCTATTTAGTAAACCGATTCTTACACACATAAAAAACACGATCAATTTCTCATAATACCAATCTTGAACAGGATTTTCTTTTATTTTTGTTTTTGTCAAAGTTTTTTTTCCTCGAACTATTTTTGACAAGTTTAGGGAAACTGCTCCCCATAATTTCATATAATTAAACAGCTAATTACTTTAGGCAGTCCCTTTCGCTTTCGCGGTAATGGAGAAAAAAAGACGAATCATCGTATTTTACTCTAATGGCCCACGTGAAAGACAAGATGTCCTGGAAGCCAGCGCATATAATGCTGGACTTCGAAAAGGCAGCCAAGAATGCCCTGCAGGCAATATTCCCAGTATCTGAGGTGCACGGATGTTGGTTTCACCTTAACCAGGTAAAGAGAATTATAAAAAACTTTCGTAAAACTGTACTAAAATAAAATTTTTCTATTTAACTTGCACTTATGTAATAGGCTGTACGAAAATATGGTGTACACAAGAGTGGCAGCAGGATGAGACGGGCGTTGCGAGGGAAGAATGCTGAAATCACGGCAGTGTTTCGAAAAGTGATGACACTGCCACTACTTCCAGCTGAAAAAAATAGTCGAAGCTTATGGGGAGATAGTGGCATCCATGTCACCAGAGGTGCTGTCGGTGACAGCAAAGTTCCGTTGCTACCTCAACCGAGAATGGCTGCAGAAGGTTAGACCGTCGGGATTCACTGTGTTCGGGTTAGAACACCGGACGAACAATAACATGGTGTCCCACAATAAACTACTGAACAACAGCATTACGTCAAGGCCAAGCGTGTGGGACTTCATTTGTACGTAGCAAAACTGAAACATAAATTATTGTATACTCGTATTTACGTATAATATAAATGTAAAAAAATATAATTAAAAAATATTACTTACAAATTTTCAAAGACTTGAAATATAAAGAACAAAAATTTAATACTACAATAACAACTAATCTTTTTGTAGACAATGTTCAAACGGTGTTCATCCGAAACAAGGTGATTCTTAGGCAGATGGAGACCCACGGTTCCATTAAAAGACCAAACTCCGCAAAGGAACTTAAAAAAGAAAAAGAAATTTTGCATTTGTGAATTGATATTCTGGAAAACGACCCGAAGAAAGAAGGGGAAAAGGAGGACACAAAGGCGTATCTTCTAAGGGCGTGTGAAATTATTGCCAAATATTAAATAATTGAAATATAAAAAATGTAAGAAACTAATTCAGAATTATTGTTTTATTACACAAACTCGTTTTTTAATATAATAATAATGATGATAATAATAATAATAATAGAAGTTGTAGTAATAATAAGGCCAGCATTTGGAAATTCCAAATGGCTGATACAATATGGCGGACACTTTATTCAAAAATCTAACCATTCTGCTTGAAACATGTTACTCTGGGTTTTTTGGGGTCGCTGATTACAAATCTGATGATATATTTTGAAAATTAAGAATGGGCTACAATATAGCGGACACAGTATCCAAAAATGTAACCATTTTGTCTGAGGAAGATTTTTGTAATGTTTTAAGAGTGGTAACACATTTTAAAGAATTTAGTTTGGACGCAGTAGGTATTTTCATAACTTAGAGACCGATAACACATTTTAAATATATTACTTTAGACGAGGAATATTTTTTTAATATTTTAAGAGTGGTAACAGATTTTCATTAAATTAGTTTAGACGAAGAAAGTATTTTGATACTGCAGAGACCGATAGCAAATTTTAATGCAATTAGTTTAGACGATGAGTATTTTTTGCATTTTGTGAGACCGGTAGAATATTTTAAAGAAATTAGTTTAGACGCAGTAGGTATTTTCACAATTTAGAGACCGGTAACACATTTTAAATAAATTACTTGAGACGCAGTAGGTATTTTCATATTAAAAGACTTTAATATAAAAAGAAGATTAAATAAATTAGGGGCACGGTAAGTAATATCCTAGTCTTTCTGTAAACAAAAGGAAAGAAATAGTTTTCTAATGGTAAGGTTGAAGAAAGGAAAGGTGCGAAAGTAAATTTCTCAAGCTTTCTGGCTGTTAAAAGAAAGATATAGGCTTTTGAAGATAGCTTTAATTAAAGCTTATAGATTTCTTCGATGAAGAAAAAAAGAACTTACCAGCATTATGGAGTAAGATGTTGACAGAGGGAATCGTTGTGGCAGCCTCACCAAAAGATTCATCGATGAGTTGCAGCAGTACTTACCAAACACATTTCCACGTTGAAGTCACAATTGGTATACCTAAAAAATAATTGTTAACATTTCAACAAAGAAATACATAGTTCATATATTTTTTTATAGAATGTAATAAATTAAACGGTTTATACTTATCTGAAATTAATTTCTTTTCAATAAACTTCTTAATGCTTCAGTACTCCGTAATTTGGACGTTTTCATTATTTATACTGGGACCCCCCAAAAAACCGAACCCCAAAATTTCGAAACCAAATAAATCCGAACCTACCCAGAAAATGCCCAAACCGTCGTCGTCGTTCGCAACCGCCCGCAACCGCAACGCCAACCAGTAAAACCTCAACCAACCACATCCCGGGGGTCACAAGACCTTACGACGTGCACGATGTTATTAAGGGCGCCAGGCATGCCGAATTTATAGGCGCGCCGCAAGGCGATGGTGTGCCCGCTATGCTCAGCCCCGAGATCCCCTCGGCACGGTAGGGGGCGGTATTCGTGCGCAGTCAAAACCGAAACCCAAAACTCGGCGATATAAGATAGCAGTCACGACCAACGAGAACGGGGTTCAAAACGACGACTACGTAAATCGAGGTCCCAGACGTTGTCCCTCGGCAGGGGTACGGCCGGGACTTCCTAATCGCGGTGCCTTGCGACGGACTCAACCAGGACTTTTCGGACGCGGCGCCTGGCGACGAACTCGACAAGGACTTTTCGCAAATACGGCGCCCGGGGACGACCTCCCCGGGACTTTCTAAGAGGCCTGGCCCGTCGACGAACTCAGCGAGGACTTCCAAGACGCACTGCCTCCTGACGGACTCGAGCGGGACTTTATACGCGGTGCCCCGCGAAAACCCTGCCAAGAGACGACCGGTCCACCGTCCAGCTAAACTCAATATTCAAAACCCCACGATTCCACGGTAATAACGCCAAAAAAAAAAAAACGGAACTGAACCACTCTTAAACCCTACGGATATCTTGTATACTGCGGAGCGATATTAACCCTAGAAAACGCGCCCTATTCTGACGAAGCATTAAGCAAAATGTGGGTTGCCCCTTAAGGGCCGAGAGCCTTCGAATTAAAAGAATGAAAAAAAAACACGGGACGCACCTCCACTGCGGGTGCCCGTAGCACACGCCAAATACTGGCCGAGAATACCTTTATGAAACAGAAATAAGATTCACGAGTTTTACGCGTTTGCACCAAGGAGACGCCCGTGACCATAGTTATCACATACGGGTAAATGTGCGACGTAACCGAAACTGGCAGACGAAAAAGAGACGATAAAACGGCAAAATTTTGGGTTGCCCCGTAGGGGCCGAGAGCCTTCGAAATAAAAGATACAAAAAGCGCGCCACACCTCCACAATGGGCGTTCTTAGCCGCCATGGCCGATAACCCAAACATAAGAAAAATAATATTCAATAGTTCGGTGCACCCTCACGGGTGTCGGTAACCCAGATTCCTACCCGATCCTATCATACCGGAACAACTGCGAAAGAGACGTAACGCGTCCTCTCGGTACCGACTAGTCGACCCGACGCTCCCTGTCTGTCCTTTTATGTACGTCTCGGGCCATCTCGATTAGATTTTCGAACGCGCTGCTTGGACATGCCTCCGCGGAAACCGCGCTCGCCCGCACATAAACACTTATCCGTGCGTGATCCTTTGTCTCACAAATTCAGCGCCACCTTCAGAATGGGTATTATTTAGCTTAATCCTTTTAATTAAGTAACATTATTCCCTCTGAGCGAATCAAAGGCGATAGCAACATTACTTTTGTTTATATTGTTTATTAACCTCCTTGAAGACGTTTCAAGGTCATAAACCATTAAGTGCCTTTTTAATCAAGTAACATTATTCCCTCTGAGCGAATCAAAGGCGATAGCAATGTTACTTTTGTTTAAATTAGTTATTAATCTCTTTGAAGAAGTTTCAAGGCCGCAAACCATTAAGTGTCTTTTTAATTAAGTAACATGATTCCCTCTGAGCGAATCAAAGGCGGTAGCAATGTTACTTTTGTTTAAATTATTTATTATTCTCCTTGAAGAAGTTTCAAGGACGTGAACCGTGAAGTTTATATTCAATTAAGTAACATTATTCCCTCTGAGCGAATCAAAGGCGATAGCAATGTTACTTTTGTTCAAATTATTTATTATTTTCCTTGAAGAAGTTTCAAGGACGTGAACCATTAAGTTTATATTTAATTAAGTAACATGATTCCCTCTGAGCGAATCAAAGGCGGTAGCAATGTTACTTTTGTTTAAATTATTTATTATTCTCCTTGAAGAAGTTTCAAGCACGTGAACCGTTAAGTTTATATTCAATTAAGTAACATTATTCCCTCTGAGCGAATCAAAGGCGATAGCAATGTTACTTTTATTTAAATTATTTATTAATCTCCTTGAAGAATTATCAAAGACGAGAGCAGTTAAATTCAATTTGATTAATTAACAGTTTTAGTTTGCTGTAATAAGTCACGGACGGTAGCAATTTTATCTTTAAAGTGATTAAGGCGTATTTTGTTCGACAAAGAACCTCTACCACGAGAAAAGTCCGAAAACAAGAATCTTTTATTAATATTTATCGATTCATTTGATGACGATAGCCGCACTTCGTCCACAGAAAGTTACACTCGCGAAAGAACAATGATGCTATTCAATTTACGAAGAATCTACGAATTACCGAAGAAAACTATTTATTACGTCGCGATCACGTTGTATTACGAACCCGGAACCATTCTAAGGAGCACTTCAGCCGACCACGCGAGCGAGAACTATCTACGAATTCCGGAAGGCTGTTATCGAAAAGAACGCGAAGCCTTCCGAAATTCGTCGTACCTGGACCTTCCGATGCCCACCTGCCAAAGCCCAGTGATCCTGCCGCTGCTGCAGACTGCACGAGAATGGCCCGGGGCTCGTTGCAGCCGTGCCGGAACGCGATCCTCGCCGCCCGCCGGCGCCAGAGACGGAGCGCGCTGATTAGCTCCCGCTGTACCGCGTGACTACCGCGGCTTTCCCCGCGGTGTCTCTTCCCCTTTTCTCTCGATTCCCCTCACGCGTTCTGGAACCTTCTAGAGACTTCCAGAAGCGGTAAGCCGTAAACATCCATTGTCTCGATACCTCTATCAAAACAACAGATGCTCTTGTTCATCCCGTAACCATCATAACAAAGCGACGAGATCCTTCCTAATCGGGCTCTTTATGTTCAAATATTAACGAGAATTTCAACACAATAAACGATATAATATTATCCGCGATGTAAAATATAATCTGTTTACGAAATTACCAAAATACCGAGAACCTTCTAACGAAATTAATATTCTAAAATGATGTGAAAAATGCCCAAGTATGCGTACTAATTTTTATAATGACTCAAACCCGCTACTACACGATATCCAAAAATCTTAAACAATGCAAAAGAAAAGAATTTTCTTTTCAGTTTCGGATGAAAACCTATACGATGTATGATGTAATCTCCCCCCCATTTTCCTAAAAGATGTTTACTTAATTTAACTTACTTTTACTTACTTTAACCTAATTTAACTTACTTTAACTTACCATAACTTAATTTAACTTACTCTAATTTATCCTAACTTAATGTAACTTAATTTAACTTACTCTAAATTACCCTAACTTAATTTAGCTTAATTTTACTTAATTTAATTTACTTTTGCGATCTCCGGAATCTCAACACTCACAACGCAATGTAGGATACCTAAAAAATTAGCGCCATCACAGCAGTCCCCCCTTTATTTAAAGAATATCCTTATTCCCCGGATAAAGCCTCCCGGCAAGACAAAGTCTATAATTGCTACGGCACTCCGGCCGCCATTGCTTCAAAAATCACAAAACCAAAACTCAAAAAAATCATACGAAACGTCCCTGTAAAATCAGCGCTTCGAACAGCAGCCCCCCCTTATAGTGATCGTTATCGTTCCCCAGATAAAGCCTCCCGGCAAGACAAAGTCCGTTTCGGTACGGAGCGGTAATCCCTCGCCACGGGTCAGTGTAGTCCCTTACAAAAATTAGCGCCACGAACGACAGTCCCCCCTATTATGGAACTACACCAACCCGTGGTTTGGAGCCATATCCAAAAACCCAGCGCCACTACAGCAGTCCCCCCATTTACCCCTTAATATGACCCCCGCGAGCAACAGTGCCAAGAAAAAATTAGCGCCACGGTCGGCAGTCCCCCCCATTATAGGCACTGCAGCACCCCTTCGGATTGATTCTCGCGCAGATCTACAGCTGTAACGTGTTGACACGTTACAATACATATTTTGTACTAACCGCCAAAACAGGTTATGGCGCTACGACACACGCATAAACCCACACATGTTTACATATTTAAGCACCCGAACATCGCCTACACTGCCCTGCACTGAAAATCCGGCATAGAATAACGGTATTACTAGGCGTTCAACAGCTCCTCAAAAAGTGACCTTCTGAAATTGGCCATACACTAATGAAATTCAATAGCGGGGTGCCGCATGTTCAAAATGACACTTTGTCGATTTTCCGCCTCTCTAAAAGCTGACAAAAAAGCCGGCCTTGGAAGACCGTCTTGAAAAGGTCGTCTAAGCACCGTCTCTATTTATGAGGTCTTAGAGACGTCTATAAAATGATGCACGATTCTGCCTTTCTCGCAAGTGGCAAAGTTTTATGTAGACCAGTATATATGTGCAGCCGAATGATTTATCACATATCACCTTTATATTATGATACGCTTTACACTTATAAAAGTGAACATTACAAAGGAATAAATATGCATGTGTACCAATTATTAATGAATATTAAATATAAACATAGAACCCCTTTTAGGATGCAAATTAGTATTTGTAAGACGTAATATAGAAGTCTAAGATACGTCTTTGGCATAACATTCTGGCGAATATTAGACGTAACATAGTCAACGGAATGTCTATATCTCCATTATTTTCATTGACCGTGTAGACAACATTTTGTCAGCTTTTAGACGACGTAAATAAGACGACTTTTTTGTCGCCTTTACGATCGGTCTCTCGAGTGTGCATTGGACGCCTTTAAGGGGTCTTTGAATAGGCTTTGAGACTTAAAATCAGGACTGTCTCAAAATTGTCAGGACGCAAAGCCATCCTGACAATTTCGAGACAGTCTTATTTTTTAGTCTTGAAGACTGTTCTGCGACGCCTTAAAGACGTGATATGCACACTCAGAAGACGGTCTTAAGGGCCGCAAATAAGTCGTCTCACTTAAGACGTCTAAAATAGAACAATTATGCCGTCTCTCGCAGAGCTTAACCTATTTTTTCATATGAAGTAATATATAGTAATGTTATATAGTAATGTTATATATAAATTTCATTATTAATTGGTACACATGCATATTTAATTATTTATTTTCAATGTTCACTTTTATAAGTGTAAATTAAGCGTGTCATAACATAAAGATGATATGGGATTAATCATTCGGCTGCATATATACTGCTCTACATAAAACTTTGCCACTTGCGAGAAAGGCAAAATCATGCATCATTTTATAAACTCCTCTAAGACGCCAAAAATTTAGATGGTGCTTAGACGACCTTTTTAAGACGGTCTTCCACGACCGGCTTTTTGTCAGCTTTTAGACACGACTTTAAGCCATCTGGAAAACGACGCTTCTATGACGTCTTTCCGCAGCTTGTGTTAGCTGAGATACATTTGCTGGGGTATAGCTGCTGTACGAAAACATACCCTATAAGAAGAGCCTTGATAAATTAGGATTTTATTATGTTTTTGACTTTGAATAAATTTTAACACCATTTTTATTTAATGTTATACAAATGTTTTCAATTGATATTTCACTTCGTAACTGACTCATTAATGGAGGAGATCGACATGTCACGTGTAATATTATTGCTATGTTTTCTACGTGTTATATTGTATTTTGACAATTTACATGAACATGGAATTAGAGTTTAATTTATATATACTATTTTTGAACTTTTTTTCCAGGACTGTTTTTTCTTCGCGATTTATTTTTCTTATATTTCTTTCTGCGTATTCTGACTCAGGATATTTTTGTTTTCATATATTTTCTCCTCGGATATTTTGGGCCATGTTTTTTTTTTGCGCCGGATATTTTGGGTCATGTCCAAATGTCGTAGCACCGCTTATTATAAATCTATACCGCTCAAAAAATAAGCTAGATCATTATCTAACAAAAGAGATCGCACAGAGAAATTTTGGATGCGATTTCATTCAATTTCTTTCACTGGCATCTGGCATGTAAATGCAGTCGTGCACGTTTTTATGCAAAAAACAGCCGGACATAACCTATGACAATTACCAAACCAGGGGGGTGACACTCTCCTGTTTACCGTGTCCGCGACGTGACTCCGTATCTTATCGTAAGCGTGTGCCCGGAGGTTTTGCCGGAGTCACTATAACGATAGATTAAACCTCAAAATCGAAAGATAAAAAAGTTATTATAAAGATGGCCGTCTAGATAAGTCCAATAATTCACGGTCCGGTTTTTCAAAACAAATTTACAATTAATTATAGTTCGTAAATTGGTGGAAGTGTGCATAAGCCTATTATTGCGATAGTGTAACTCTGTAACGTGTCTTAAAAACTAAAACGCAAGCCACACCTGAATCAAAAACGACATTAGTTCTTTTCCTAACCTCAATCTGTTAACACCACGTGTTCGATTTAAAGGTTAATGAGCATGTCGAGTCTACAACCGCCAAAAATATGTACGCAGTGTAAAAAAACCAGTGATAGATGCGGTTTTCTGTATAATTTGCAATTCGCCGTATCACCCAAGTTGTGCGGAACAATGTGGTTCCCTTCCTAACAAGGCCTTTAAAAAATGCTGTGGCTCTCGCCCTTCGTCTCCTGCTATGGACAATACAACTCAAAAAATACCTCTAACGAAAGAGGATCTCGATTCTGCAATCAAATCCTTGATGAAACACTTTACCAAATCAATGTCAGCAATGGAAGCAAGTATTAACGAGAAAATTGTCGCAGCAACTATAGGCCTTCGCAGTGAGATTAAGGATGACATTGACAGCTTACGGAGTGAAGTTAAGGATGATTTAGATAACCTCCGAACAGAATGGAAAAATGAAACTACAGAAGTACTTAAGCGAGTGAAAATCCTTGAAGAGTCCAATCAAACTCATCCAAGACTTTCGGATGAAGAGCAGCGTGAAAGGAACCTTAGAGCTAGCAATATTATATGTTACAATATGAAAGAAGGTAATACGCCGGAAGATGACAAGTCTCGTATAACATCTTTGATAGCGGATACGCCTTGTACTAATCAAGTCTTTACCACACAACGTTTAGGACAACAAGTTGTT